>OU342953.1:32799050-34083633 GCA_910592335.1 Adalia bipunctata
TCCCTTCTACATTTTTCAATTTACACCATGCCAGGAAATTGTTATATGCAATATCGTACTGCTGAACAGATTTTTTAGGTAAGAGTTCCAGACTTGCTCTTCTTGCAGACTCTTCAATATCCACAGGAACAACCAAATCGTTACTTTTATTGATAATTGGACTCTCGACAAACATATTAAGCAGTTAAAAACCCAAGACGAAAATTGGACTGGAACGAAATTCAAATGACAGCGTCTTTTCTCATTTGTTAGTAATCATTACGTTGGCAACGTTTGCCATTCCAAACGACCTTTTGATTATTTGAATATTCAAATGCATTTCGAACTTTATTGTCATTGCAAATTCGCCCATTTCATTATCAAAATAGGGCAGTTGTATAAAAAACATTTTATGGTATTTGTGTTAAAAGTGATTTTATTTTGTTCGTGAAATTGTTCAATTCGCTCCGCTCATTTTACAAACTTTTTCACTCACAAAATAAAACGTCACTTTTAACACTCATATCATAAATGACTTATCATTCCGGTTATCAAGTGACGTGACCTTTAAAGCCGACAAGAATGCCACGAGCCGAAAGGTAGGAGTCCCCCACACCATAGAAATGGAAGGTTAGGGTTTTCCTAGGTGTTTTGACCTCAATACTGATAGATCTGCGTTCCTGCACCAACAGCACAGGGAACACCCTGTAAGACACGTTCTCTGTCAATTTTTGTAAAACAGATGGCCAGTTAAAGCACCAGCTACCAGACACCATTGCTTGTCGCCCAGCTCAGAAACGATTTTGCGAGCCCCAATTCATACCAGTTAGACCCCTGCAGGCTATCAGAGCTTTTGTGGCTTCAGCATTGATTTCAACATGCTGATTCCACAGATGTACTTTTCGAAGAGTTTGAAATCAGGTTAAACCACGAAAAATGAAGGGTTTTGCCTGTGAAGATCAAATTCACCTCAAGAAACACGAGCTAGTTTTGCTCTGTTAAGTATTTCGTGCAATCTTTACGTAAAAGATGTCAAAATAAGAGAAAACCAACCTAGATTGTCCCTGGGGTCCACGCCAATCTGGGCCAATCGCATACTTCCAAAGCGAATAATTTTTATGCAAATGAATCCCACTTCAAGATTCTTCCTTGAGGAACCCAGAAACAATCGGACCCGAAACAAAAGACACCTATATCCCACCTAAATCCATCGCAAACTCCAGAACGAATTCCCGTTTCGTTCCCGAATCGCTCCCCAGGCTCCCCTTTGGAAAAATTAGGTATTCAAATTCGCAATAATAACAAAGTTACCAGGGCCCTGCGGGGATTTGAATACTGCCGATTTACTCATTATACATCCTCAAAAACCCCCCTGCTCGAATAATCTCCTTAACAATTTGCCAGTCAATAAGCGAGCGGGCGGTTTTGACTTGATCGATTTTCAATTTGGCAAGGATTAAGTCGACGCGATCTGGAGTGTTTGAGTAATGAGCTCAAATAGGAGAGAGGCCCCATTCTGCAGGATTTTCCCTAAATATTTCAGCTGTGAACGGGGCAGCGGTGTCTCAATGTTGGAGCAAACGGCTCGGATTTATTGTTCTGTTTTCGGAGCAGAAGGGACGCCGGATTTTGGGGCGACTTATTAAGTGCTTGTTGTTGATGCGGTGAAGAGTCTTATTTCGTCGAGTGCTCGGAATCGGTACTTTTGCACTTGGGGGAAACGATCAGTTAGAATTTAAATGGAGTGTCCGGTGGCTTTATCGGGGCGCGAAGGAAACAGCAAAATGCCCATAGAGATGACAGAAGTATTTCCAAATTTATCAGTGATTTTATGTGATAATCCAAACTGCACTCAAATCAAATGCATTACGACCACATCGTATGTAATCACAGTGCTAGACAAATCATTTTTTGAATTATTTTCTCTATTCCTAATCGAGATTTTTCATGTCAATGAATCATTTAAAGTATTTCCCATTGTCAGCTACAACTTTTTCTCATCTTGCTGGTAGAGCTCGAATGCAGTTACGAGGATATATTGGAAAATTCTTAGCCTACAATAGTTATAGAACCAAACAAAATTTCAATGTCCAAATATTTTATTACTCAACATATTCTCCTCTTAATTGAATACATTCATTACAGCGAACCTGCAACGTCTCTAGACCTTTCAAAGAAATGTTTCTTCTTGTTCTGCAAACCAGTCCTCCACAGCTTTTATTACGTCCTCGTTGGAAGAAAATTTACGACCTTTCAAACTTTTTTTCAGTTGAGGAAAGAGATGATAGTCGTACAGAGTCAAATCTGGTGAATGAGGGGGGTGTTCTAGTAATTCTTACCCTAAATCACGAATTTTTGCATGGCAACATGAGATTTATGTACTGGGGCGTTGTCCTGTAAAAAACGAAACGCCTTTGGATAGCTTTCCGCGTCTTTTCTCTTTAATTTTTTCTCGTAGAGTGGTCAGTAATATCGAATAGTAATCTCCAGTTTTCGTTCTACCCTTAACCAAAAAATAAATTATGATTACTCCATGGCAACCCCAAAAAACTGAAGCAAGAACTTTTCCGGGAGATTTTTGGACACGAAACTTCTTAGGTCTTGGAGAACCAGAGTGTCGCCATTCCATCGATTGTTGCTTTGTTCCTGGATCGTAGAAATGTACCCAAATCTCATCCATAGTAACAATTCGGTTTAAGAAGTCTACATCGTTTTCAAATCGAGCACAGATCGAACGCGATGCTTCTACCCTTGCACGCTTTTGGTCAACATTCAAACATTTGAGGATCCATTTTGCAGAAATTTTTCTCATGTCCAAATTGACGTGAACTATATGATGAACGCGTTCGTATGAAATCTTCAATGCTTCAGGTATACGTTTCAGCCCAATTCGACGGTCTGATAAAATCATGTCATGAACTGCATCGATATTTTCGGGGACTGACACAGAAACTGGCCTTCCCGATCGGTCATCATCTTCAATGGAAAATTTACCTCTTTTGAAGCTTGCAGTCCAATTTTTCACGGTCGCTACGAAGGACATTGATCACCAAGGGTATTGAACATATCTTCGTAAATCTGCTTACCACTTAACCCTTTTAAATACAGGTACTTGATCATGGCCCGATACTCCAATTTTTCTATTTTTACAATTTCGGTGGACATCTTTTTTTAAATTTATCGCGGAACTCTGGTTTACTTTTTTGACGTCGAACTCTACACTGACACTTCTTATTCTTATTGTTCGTTGATATGGTATCGCAAAATTTTGTTTGTGCATGGAACTGGTCTAGGCTAACTAGATTTCAATACATCCTCGTATAACAGGCGCACAATCACCACCCTGCAGGAAAATTCGGATTGTCTCTAGTCGAAGTAGAACGTCCTATAGTCAGAATTTATATATGAGAAATACCCCATTCTAAATTCCGGACGAATGCCCGGAAATGGAATATATTTCCAACTGCATCACGTAGCAGACCCCGAAAGGCCAATATATTGCCGGAAAGATAAAGCAATTACAATTTTTCAAAATGTCGAGGGCTAAATTAAACAAGACGGGTTGGATACTGACCGGAAATTCTCCAACCAAAGATTGATTTCCGGCTTGCTTCAACTCCGAGTTTAGAGTGATGAACTAATGGTAGATTATCCTGATTTGTTCTGCTTTTTTTGGGGTTTATGGAGCCGAACAATTTTAGAATGGCTGATAATTGATATTCGATCAAACTGAGGGTGCAAATCGATACATCATGAGCTGCTCCATGAATCAACAGAGCTCGGCTTTGAATGCATGGGCTATGCTGATGACCTAGTCTCAATATGTTGAGGTTAATACAAGAGCAACTTCTGCATTGAAAGATAAATCTGAGAAAAAGCTTCCAAGATGTCACATCACGATCCAGTCTAACATTCAAGATGCTATCAAAGTTCTGAGCTCTCCTGTCATCAGTTCAAAGATTCCTGATAGGTCACTGCCGCCTCAGGAAGAAGCCAATGAGAATACGTTCAGCTGAACTGACAAAGTAAGCATAAATGGAACAACTATCCATTATCCCCTCTCCTCTTTAAACGTAAACTCCGATAATCAATCCGATAATTGGCGTACATCCATGCTGGGTCGTAAGCATCAGTAGCAATGCGGTGATGACATGGCCTTTTAATCAGAAAACTTTGCTGCATACGATTTTCACAGTTTCGATGCCGACTGGCGTATAAGTTTCTTTGAAATGAAGCCTTTTATGCGGTCCTCAATGTCCATTCAGAAATTCAGATCGACCCCATAGCTGTGGGACGTCTCCCCGTGATATTACTCTATGCCTCTCGGAAAATTGTGATGGAATTTATGGTTGGATTATTGGACAACACGAGCCATTTTGTGCAGAGGGCATGCGTATATCCAGTATGGTCAAAACTACGTGATATATACTGCTGAATATCACAGTATATCATCTGTTTAATCTGAATTTTCAATTCCAATCTCAGCAAGAGTGAAGTTGTGAAGTATTTGCCATATATCATTCATTCTTTTGTGATTTCCCGGCCAACATTAACGAAGGAAGAATTCATCTTTACAATTCTTTCATCTCATGATCTTCCCCAACGAGAGAGTTCTTCTAGTGCAGATCTAATTCCAAAGTAAACCGCTGGATCGTGCTGCCATCGAAGAAGGGAAGTGACAGACCGGTTTCTGGCTTGTTACCACCGTCAGTGCCACATAACCCAACCCACGATAGCAACCAAATGAAACGGCAGAACTTATATTACGCGCCAGCAGGAACACTTTGAGGGATCTTCACTGTGATAAGTCTTTGGAAAAAACACCTAGTCAAATGAATAGCTATAGCTGTAGTTGAAACCGACTACGATGTGGCACAATAAAGTAATTTCAATCTTAATGTGCCAGAAATTAATCGAAAAGCCGAACTCAACCGAGGATAACGTCAATTCCCCGAACAACCATTGTCAACCAGTTCGACAAGCTCCCTAAGCCTATGACATGTGAGGCAGTTTTCCTGTATTGAAGTGCACTTCCGTGTGAACCAATGACCGTCGTGGCACCAAATTAATCAAAACACGTCCTAATTGAATTCGCTTTTAGCGAATCAAGATTTCAGGAGCGGAAACTATTTAGTGAAAACAATGACCCCTTTAAGGGTTAAATATGCAAATTCGGAGCTCAGGTTTATTGAAACGCTTTAGCCTTCATAAATCACAGCGGGAACGACGGAACCACGGTGAATTGTGGTGGGTAGAAATGAAGCTAAAGTATGACTTCAATTTGAGAGGAAGCCTTGGAAATTAGAAGATCAAAATAGAAATATAAAATGTGATCAGAAACGAGCAAATTGCTACCAGATTATACGTTCGTTTTTCCTTCTGCATAAAGGAAGGAACAAGGTGTCAGTTGTATGACAATTCAGACTTGTTTAGCCTTGTTTAATTAATTTCTAAGCTTTGCATAAATGCAAATGAGTTGCCGTAATTAATTCCAACTCAATTTGAATGTCAGGGATGGCATAAAAGGGAGTTATCATCGAGGAATTGTTTCAGCAACTGTTTGTTGTCTAGCGTTTCGTTTTCGACCAATCAATTATACCTTTCCGTTTTTCGCATTCTTTATACGCTCGAGCAATTTAAAAAGCAACATGTAATCTCGAAAAGCATTTTGACTAAGTTGTTCACCTTATACAGGGTCCTGCAATAGTGCGTTCTTCTTCCATAGCTGCCGAACCAGACATCTCAGAGATTTCGTTGGAAAGTAGACCTCTTGTACCTTCATTTCTGCATCTCAGGAAATTATTTTCTGATATACAGGGTGTCCCCGATAAATGTTATTCAACAAATGGATGATTTTTTTAATGGATCTCCCCATATATTTTCACATATTTTCAATGACCTTCATTACCTCTTTCATGACGCAAAATCTTAGGGACATTTTTCCAACAGTTCAGACCTTATTCGAAGAAAACTGCAAATAGGTGAGGGAAAAACAGTTCAGTGAAAGTCTTCTGACGATTTCCAGAAGCGATAGTAACATGAATTTGAACTGAGAGTTTTTTAATTGAAGGATTTGCCTTGACATGGTTCGTAAACGATCAACCTGTCATATACAGTGTGTCCGTTATTAAGGTCCAAATATGAAGAATTTAAAATTATTATTTCTTGATTTTTTAAATAGAACACCCTGTATTTTTTTCCACAATAATCTAGACAATTCAATACCTCACATTTTTTCGGAAGTAACCTTAGGATTATTTTAACCTCCGCATCCAGCAGACACGGAAAATGATATCGCAAATGAAAATTTCATTCAAATAATAACATAATAAAACTAACGGACATTCAAAACTGGTTAAACAATGAAATAAAACTAAATGAATAATTATTGACAAACTTCAAAACCTTTCCAGAATAATATTTCTTGAGCATCATCATAAAAATGATATTTCTTTTTCGTACAAGCAATTCATATTGATCACGTACCAACCAATTATATCAGTTTTTATCGGCTTTCCAAAAAAAATATTGATCAAGGTATTGCTACTAGAGCTCAAAGATACTTTCGAATACAGTAAATCACTATGAATTTTTGTTTCCTATCGGGATATTGGGCAGCATAAGTTCGACTTCCTTAAAAAACAGGTTCTGTGGCACTGCCCTAACATGAAAATCATATCAACCATCCAATTTTTTCCAAAAATTCATATTGATTCACTGTATTCGAAAGTATCTTTGAGCTCTAAGTAGCAATAACTTGATCAATGTTTTTTTTGGAAGGCCGATAAAAACTGATATAATAAGTTGAATATGTGATCACTATGTATTGCTTGTACGGAAAAGAAATATCATTTTTATGATGATGCTCAGGAAGTATGATTCTGGGAAGGTTTTGAAGTTTGTCAATAATTATTCATTTAGTTTTATTTCATTGTTTGACCTCTTTTGAATGTCCGTTAGTTTCATTATGTTATTATTTGAATAAAATTTTCATTTGCTACATCATTTTTCGTGTCTGCTGGATGCGGGGGTTGAAATAATCCTAAGGTTCCTTCTGAGAAAATGTAAGGTATCGAATTGTCTACATTATTGTGGAAAAATTACAGGGTGTTCTATTTGAAAAAATCGAGAAATAATAATTTTAAGTTCTCCATATTTGGACCTCAATAACGGACACCCTGTATATGACAGGTTGATCGTTTAGGAACCATGTCAAGGCAAATCCTTCAATTAAAAAACTTTCAGTTCAAATTCATGTTACTATCGCTTCTAGAAATCGTCAGAAGACTTTTACTGAACTGCTTTTCCCTCACCTTTTTGCAGTTTTCTTCGAATAAGATCTGAACTGTTGGAAGAATGTCCCTAAGATTTTGCGTCATGAAAGAGGTAATGAAGGTCATTGAAAATATGTGAAAATATGGGGTGATCCATTAAAAAAATCATCCATTTGTTGAATAACATTTATCGGGGACACCCTGTATATCAGAAAATAATTTCCTGAGATGCAGAAATGAAGGTACAAGAGGTCTACTTTCCAACGAAATCTCTGAGATATCTGGTTCGGCAGCTATGGAAGAAGAACGCACTATTGCAGGACCCTGTATAAGAATACTAGAACTCGAAAATACAAGCTATTCGGGGGGAACGTAACCATTTATTGGCAGAATCATTTGTGAATCTAAAAAGGCATCATCGAAAGGGATTCGATTGTGAGCTTAATGAAGCACAAAGACATGGATTATTGTTCGAAGTTCCCAGACACTAACTGCATTCTCATCTATCATTCGTATTGTAGTTCTTCATCTTCATCGTTCCAATCAGAAATGGAAGAAGGCAGCCATTGTACCCAGGACAAGACCGATTCTCTCACAAAAAGTCAACGGAAAGCGAAACAGACGTTCATCGTAACGAACTTTTCTCTGGTGGCGAGATTGGAAGATTAGATTCTATTGAGATGACCTACACAAGTAGCAGAACGATCCTCACCATAAAGTCCTTTCTTTTATGGTAGACGGGCGTCTCTGCCAGTCTTTTGTTACGAGAAAGAAATGGCCGGAGCTTTATTCCCTTTTTCCATTCCCGTATTATTGGGATCAATCCAAAATACCTCTCCGAGTTCGAAACCTTCCCGTCTTATTTCCGATGTGTACTCGACTTCGGGTGGGATAATCGGAAAGTGGACTCTGGATATCTTTGACGGTTGAGGTTGATTTTATATTTAGATATTTTCCATTCAGATCTTGCAGGATTTTGGAGTAGCAAGAATTTTATTGACTTTCACTCATGTCCATAATTTTCAGGAAACCCTCGAGAATTTTCGTAAACTTAGTCCTGAAATCTGTAGCGCTTTTCCATCGAACATGTTTTAAATATTTTGGAAAATTTTTGGTTTGCTTGAGCCTTATTCGTCCCCAATTTATATGCAAATAAATCGGAAAAACCGCGTCAGATTCGAACATCCGTCCAACCCATCTCCCTCCCCCTCACCTTTCGAATTAATTCGTGCCCTTGCCGCCCTGCTGTCCTGCTATCTGGTATCCAAAATAGGACACCGATTCCAGCACTGATAAAACCTAATCGACTTTGCGCATAATGGAATTTTGTTTACGGTCGACTATGCCGATGTCAATGGACACGGTTCGATTTTTCTGGAGGGGTTCATTGTGACGAAATATGGGTATTCATTAAGCTGATAATGGCCTTTTGTGCCCGAGTAATTGACGACTGTTAGCTGATACATTTCAGTTGGAACTGGCCCTATTAATTACAGTCAGATTTAACGATACTTAGTCGAAGAGATCCTGGTAATTGAAGAGGTAATAGATCGTGAATGAAGATTGGGCAGCGTACACTTTAATGGTACTATCTCAGATCTCGTTCAAGTAATTTATTAATCGCCTTTTGTTCAGTTTATTGCTCTCGATGCTCGAATCGCAGGCGTTGATAAACTGAGTTCATTTCAAAATAAGAACATTCATGAAGCATATGCAAAGAACCAAACTTCAGAAAAAAGGCGACCAGATTGACGAAATGTCTCATACTGATTTTTATTGGATTGATTCAAGTTGTTATTGAGTTTTGAATGATTTTACAGCGATTTTCTCGAAGATTACATACTTTTAAAAACGATTGAATACGATATCCCTAACTCTTGTGGAGCAGTATATATCTTCGATTTTCAAAAATGATCAAAAGATAAGATACCAAATGAGTCCAATGAGTAACCTCTTGAATGTTTGCCGTATGTTCTGTAGACGTGGTATATTATTTTTATATTCAAGTGACCTTTGGGCTCATGGGATCAGATCAAAAATTGTCTACTCTATTCTGGACCTGTTTCATTCATCCCAAAATCATCTCTGCGCAAATCCCATTATCTGCAGGGATCGAAAAAACGATCCGAAAGGAACTTCTGTTCGTCTACCCGGCCTTCCATCAATTAAAATAACAGACGGACAAATTCAATTAACATTAATCAAGGAGAAATTCATCGAGAACTTCTGAATTTTCATTAGCCCACTTCGCGTTTTCACTATTTCCATCCTCCTTTTTTTTTCCGTCTCGCCCTGCCAATATAAATCGCCCTGTGGCCTTAATTCAATTTGTCTGATGTTTATTTATGAGGACGGTTGCCGCGGATTGAACCTTATATACTGCAGATATTCCTGACTCGGTGGTATATATCGGATAATGGTGACAATATGCAAATTCCGGATGTACATCGTCGGAACCGGTTTCAAGGAGTGAAAACGATGAATTATTTAGGGCGGGGGTGGGGAAACACGGTGCTAGAATCCAATTATGAGCGTGGATAGGTGGCCTGTTTCACGATCGGGGTGGAACAGAGGAATACCACTTACGTACACTCGATTATGTTGTCGAGTAGGCTACGACTGGGCCTTGGAAAGCACACACCAGGAGAATATTCGTTATAAACATGAATTTGTAGCCTTATCCACGTCTTTATCTTATTAAAAATTCGATAAATCAATACAATGAGAACGTTTGCAGAAAAACGACCACTTGCGGGCACAAATTCTCGAAAACTACTAAACCAAACCTATTCTGGCTAGAATTTTTTTGATTTAACATTTTCCATATTTCATTGTCGAGTTTTGTTCACGAGCTCACAGCATCCAAAGTATAGATGTAAATGATCGGCCAAATGGTTATTCTGTATGATTCGAATGGGCTGCAGACCGTCCCTATCGAATTACAGCATCAGCTGTTCCAAGGAATGCTTGCTAACGAGAAATATAGTGTTTTTGAGGGGTTTGGCCACTTGATCATTTTTCCCAAAGGGAAGGGAAATTTATAATTCGATTTTATTTGGCACAGGGATACATTCGACATTGCTGATTCACAAAATAGAAATGTCAATTGGATCGGTCCACAGGAACGGGAGCTATGACGAATTGTAAATTCGAAATTTGAAAAAATGCCGTTTCGCGAGTGGAAATCTAAACAATGATAGATAGAGACTCAGACTATTTTTCATTGCATTCAGCGACCTCGAAAACCTATAATTTGATACCAAACATGTCTACATAGGCCTTCTATGACCCGAATTTTTTCATGTTTTATTTTTCCATAATTCATTTTCGAGTTTTGTTCAGCGGCTCACAGCGCGCATAGTATAGCTGACATTGATCAGCTAATTGTGCTCTTTGAATTGCTCGAATGGATAGTAGATCTTCCAGATCGAAAAACACGTTTAGGTTCGCCAGGCTTTCCAGGTTGATGACAAATATAGTGTTTTTGGGGGGTCTTACCCCTTATGCATTTTTCAGCCAAAAAGTTGGGATTTTCGAAATCGATTTTATTATGCTCAGTGATACTTTGGACTATGCGGATTAACAATATACAAACAAAAAGTGGAAAGGATCACAGGAGCGGGAGCTATGACGAGTTGAAAATTAGATTTTATAGAAAAATGCCATTTCCCAGGTGAAAATCTAAACTATGATGGATAGAGCCTTGAACTATTTTTTATTGAATTCAGCACCCTCGAAAACCTATATTTTGATACCAAACATGTCTATATAGGCCCTCTATGACTGGAATTTTTCCATGTTTTATGTTTTCCATATTTCATTTTCGAGTTTTGTTCACGAGCTCAGAGCATTCAAAGTATAGAATTTATGGATCAGCCAAATGGTTATTCTGACTAAGTCGAATGGACTGAAGACCGTCCCTATCGAATAGTAGCGTTCAATGGAATGCTTGCTAACGAAAAATATAGTCTCTTAGTTCATTGAACACGGTGTCCATTTTCTATAAAAAGCACGGCATGTTCGAATCACAATCAATCTGAGTTTTTCCATTTTGGTCGCTCCTTTTAAGGCTGAAAAGCACAATGGACAAAACGACTGGATTTTCCGCCGAGTCCTGCAGATATTTTCAATTGGATCAATTATTGGTTGAAATGAGTTGTTTTGACGGGCGTCATAGTAGTGAATGGTAAATTTCCGGTTACTCTGGCGGCTACTCTGATGTTATTTCCGGCCCATTCACGCCGACGAAGTGGGGTCGTCATTTCTTGCTTCGATGGGATTTTTACCCGGAAAAGAGAGGATTTGATCGAATCTGCCTTCAATCGCATTGTGAAAATCTCTTGGCCTGATTGCCATACCATCGGAAGAAACAGTTTGAAACCACTGGGAAGAGAACAACAGTAAAAAAAAATTAAGAATTAACCAGAGCGCAATGAAAGTGTGGCAATTTAAATTCTGAATTTCGTGATTTATTTTCATTGAATTCTTTTGATACGATTCTGTTGTTTATAGACAACTTGAAATGAGTCAATATCGAAACCAACGAAACGTTAACATGTCTAATTTGGTCCCACTTTTTCATATGTATCTGCAAGCAAACTCAAAACCATCACTAATTAAAGAGGACCCGTATAAAAAAATTCCAATTTCCACTTCATTAACCGACGAGAACGCGGATATCGCTCGGAAATATCAAACACAGAAATAATTAGAGGGGGAGCGAGGACAATTTTAAGCGTCGCATGAAATATTCAGGAACGCCTCTTTGGTTCAAAGTGGAATAATCTTCTATCAAACACGAAAACGACCAGGCACCATCACCGAAATCGTTTTGACGTACTGTAGCGTAACGACGAACCTGATGGTTCGTCAACAGCACGAAGGGAAAGAGCAAATTGAACCTGACAGCTCCTGATCGATTGAATATAGACGAGTTTCACTTTTATATGGACGCTTTGACTTTGATTCAGAGCCTGTTAATGGACTTCTGGCTGCCAATACGTTGGGAGTTTCAAGATAAAACTGCCGAGCTTCTGGAAAAGGTAGACTAAGCATGACCATGGGTCCATTACTTTGAAAAATGATACATATCTGGACTGAAATTTATGGTTCGCAATGGTTTCCAACGATATTCATTCAGTCCTGTCGACCAGTAGGAAATATACTGCTCCACAAGAGTGAGGGATATCGTATTCAATCGTTTTTAAAAGTATGTAATAACAACTTGAATCGATCCAATAAAAATCAGTATGACACATTTCGTCAATCTGGTCGCCTTTTTACTGAAAGTTTGGTTCTTTGCATAGGCTTCATGAATGTTCTTATTTTGAAATGAAGTCAGTTTATCAACGGCTTCGATTTGAAACGAGTTTTCTGAAAATGCCAAGACAAAATTAACAAACGCTGAGGCTAATAGGGCTATCGGAATGCTACAGGGTGGCCTAACTCAGGTTGTTGAAGCGGAAAGGCTCCAAGTCAGCCAAAGTGTGATATCTCGACTTTGGAATGGGTTCAGGGAGACAGGTTCCGTGTTGGAAAGACCAAGGCTTGGTGGGCGACGAAAAACAACACCTGCTCAGGATCGTTTCATCGCCGTTTCGGCGAGAAGAAACCCTACATCTACGTGTAGAATGCTACGGAATACTCTTCAAAATGCAGATGGGGTCCGAGTTTCCATCGTAACCATCAGTCGACGTTTGAGAGAGGTGAATCTAGGTTCTAGACGTCCATTAAGAGGAGTTCCATTAACACGTGACCATAAGCGTCAAAGACTGCAATGGGCAAGGCAACATATCAATTGGAACGATCAATGGCGTAGAGTCCTTTTCACTGATGAATCCAGATATGGACGATTTTCAGATTATCGAAGAATTAGGGTATGGACAATCCCACGCATACCCCGCAATCGTCGCTATGTCCAAGAAGTCCATCCATTCCGAGGGGGTAGTGTTATGGTATGGGCCGGGATATGTTTCAACGGGCGCACAGATCTACACATTTGTCCTGGGAATATGACCGCCTTGCACTATAGGGAGCATGTCATTGACAATGTTGTGCCAAATTTTCACGCTGCTCTTGGTGAAACTTTTCAATTTCTGGACGATAACGCTAGACCGCACCGTGCAGCCATAGTTGAGGATGCGCGCGAGGAGCTTGGTATTTCACATTTACCAATACCTCTGCACTCACCAGATTTGAATTGCATTGAAAATGCATGGGATATGCACCAAAGAAGATTAGATAATCATCAACCTACCCCAGAATCCTTAAAAGATCTGAGAGAGCTTCTGCCCCGTTTATGGAACCAAATTCCTCAAGAAATGTTCAACAACCTCGTGTGTAGTATGCAAAGAAGATGTCAAGCTGTTATTGATGCCCGTGGAGGCCATACATTGTATTGATAAACTTTGAATGCTTTAATTCTCTGGAAATAAAGTTTCGTTATTTCACACGATTTTTCTTAACCACCCTGCAGACCTACAGGATAAAATTAATTTGCAACTTGAAATCATATAAATATGAATTTTCATCACAAAAATCTTATTTTAACTATATTTTTTTGCAATTTAAGTCAATATCCCTAACTCAGTTTATTTGCCAATGAGTAATCTTTGAACCTCCTCGACGCAGCATATCCAGAGGACTCGTGAGGTACAGAATAATGACCAAATGGGAATTTAAAACCGCGACAAAACCAACAAGTCTAAGGTTGCCCATCCCCGTCTGGCTAAAATCTTGACGAAAAACACTCTATAGATACCTCAAACATTCCGAAATGCTCCGGAGGCTTTGAAACTAATATTATATCGTACCTGAGAACTTAGACGACCAGATCCACGCCAAATTTCCGAGCAGCAATACCTGCGGCCTGCTTCAAACTCCCAATATCATCCTGCGAATTCAAAGCAGCCGTTTTCCCCACGTAACCGCAGGCTCATTGATCCGTACAAGCGCGTACAAACGAAATCAGAACCGGAGCGATATGTTGGTTTGATCGGGAAACTACTTTAATTAGCAAGGATTTCAATAAACACGCCCGGAGATCACTAAAAACAATCAGAGATATTCCGGAGCTTTGTTCCCGACAATCCGGTGTTATTTTCGGCAGTTTCGCACCCCCTCGCCCCGCACTTCGACGCCAGCGGGCGCAGATATGGGGTCCTTCATTCGGATCCACACAACGGGCAACCCTTTTATAATCAGTTTTACGTCCTATGAAATCCTTGCAGTCCTATTTCATACGAGTATTCGGATCGGAACTTTGGCAATTCGCTGCTGCGATAATTTCCACCTTGTTAACAAGTTAGGAAGAGAATCCAGTTAGATCGGGTATCGCAGATTTCAAATTAGGGCCGGTCCAGTTCATCCATATTCATGTGGTATTTCGTTCCGTGTGCGACTTCTAGATTCGTTTCAGTCCGGATATTTCAATATCGGATTGTGTCGACTCCCTAGGAAGCCATTTCATCGGTAACAAAGAAGACTCAGAGCTCTATGATTTATCCACTTTCTTCGACTCTGTGTTCTGAAGTTCTAGGAGATACCAAGTATCTCACCAAGACCTCTGCCTTTTCTACAATTATTCGTCCAGCCACGGCCATACGCCCATCACTTCGCCTCTCTCTTGCTCCTACACGTTCGAACCAGTTATTCTCATGAAAGCGATCTAGCATGCGCCTACCTAATCATTTGATTGAATTCGTTTCGTGAGAAAGAAGACTCTATTCAAAACACCTACACGAAGCTAGAAAACCTGAAGATCAACCATGAATATTCTTGTTTAAGTGCTTACTTTGTGGAATTTTTGATATCTTATATACATTTGACTTTGATTCTCGTGTTGATAAGAATTGTTACAGCAGTTGATATTCTTTCTAATAAAGCTATGTATAATAAACAATGATATCTAGAAAAGCCACCAACTGGAATTTCAGCATTAGGACCAAAAATCAAGGACTTTGAATCCCTTAAGGGGCCGTTAGACTGTGACCGACGGCTATGGCACCGATTATCCATTCAAAAAGTGCCTTTCACTTTTCAAAGTTCACGCCATCAATTTTCCACCTTAAAGCTTGATTTTTTCTTTGAATTGAAGTTGAAGGATGTCTTGAGGGCACTCCAATTTCTTCTTTTTGATAAAATTATTTTTTCGCATAAAAAAATCGGGTTGAATTTGACAGTCTATGAAAATTTACTTCATAATCGTTTTTCGGCGGTTGTTCATCAATTTTTTTCCAGAAAATTCTTTGGAGTGCCCTCGACAAATCAAATTTCTATATTAAAAAAAATTCCATTTGGATAGGCGCTTGAATAATGCAAAAAATTTCAGGTGGAAAATTGAGGGTGTGAACTTGGAGAAATGAAAGGCACTTTTTGAATGGAGAATTGGTGCCGTCGGCCAGAGTATAACTGCCCCTTAAGCCTGAGAGGGGACCTAGTACTCGTCCGAGCTCGCGAGCTCCCTTCAAAAATTGAGCTTATTTCCATGATATCTCAGTTCGTATGCGGGGTAGACCAACAATTTGTTTCTTAAATTGAAGCTTAATCATTTCTCTAGAATGTGTGTTACTCGCTTCACTGTTTTTCATCGTATATTAAGAAAAAAACATGGTGAGCTGTAATTTCATGAAAATCTGGACAAACGATTTTATTTCCATGATATCTCTGTCAATTCTCGGGATAAATGTATGAAATTTTCAGTTTACATGCGAAATAATATTTTTCAAAATGTGTATTGATCAGTTTTCTTGTTCATTGCCCCCTCAATTTCTAATACAACAGTTGACATTTTCAGAGTACACAGAAACTATATTGTTCATATTTGAGGAAAAAGACAGATACTGAAAAATAGGCTAACGATGACACTTACAAATGACGGTGTTGCCAGATGATGATGTCTTATTCAAGATATAAAACTATTTTTTGTATATATCCAGAGCGATCTCGAACAATTAAAATTCATGGTATGGAAGAGCTAACGAGCTAAAAAATCCCATCCTCGGATACTGCAAGTATCCGAAGAGCTAGTCGTAAAATACGGACGAACTCCAGGAGCATTTTTGTGGAAGACTCCGTCCCAGCCTCTTCGCATAAAAAATAGGTGGCTCAAGAGAACACAACATAAACAAAGAGGAAACCGAAAAACCCCATTACTTCCAGTATTTCCATCAGATACGTATGATATTTTATTCCGAGTAGGACACTCGGTTTTCTAACGCAGGACTACGCCGAGCAAATTTCAATAAAACGTCACATATATTCAGTAGTTAAATCTGCGAGATGATATTACGCTGAACTTTATTCGCCATATTCTTGCCGGTCCTCGCTACCCGATTAAATGAAATAAATTTCCTCGAGTACGAGACGAGAGGGAGCTCAAATATTCAGATATTCCTCGACCTCGAACTATCGCAGGATTTTCATTTGGAAATATGGGACCTGCCGCTTTGCCACAAGCTTTTCTCCCCCCGTTTCTTTACGTCAAAAAGAGTTGATTCACCTGTAATTTTATTTACATTCTTCAATATCGATAACACTACGCCACTGGACCTTTCGAAGTTACATTCTGCAATGTTGCCACGGTATTATAGAATGAATGAGATTGGGATGGTGTGTCTCCTCTTTCTATGGCCTGAGAAAGAAAGGGACCTTATAGAAATAGAATGCAAGATGTTTTGACATCTATGACATCGTTGGTAAAAATTATTTTTAACGTTGACATGTTTCATGTTCAGTAAAAGCCTCTGGGTTTTCAGATATTCGACATTTCCGAAAATAAAAAAATAAAATAAAAATCTATCATCTATATTGATCTACCTTCAATATTGATCTACTTGTAAGGTAGATCTACGCGCTCTACTAGTAAATAGATAATATGGTAACTGTGGTAAGAGGACTTAGTGACGGTCCAGATAAACATGTTTTATGTTCAGTAGAAGCCCCTGGGTTTTTAAGATTTTCGACATTTCCGAAAATTAAATAATAAACCCTCTCCCACACTTTTTGGCGACAAGACTCCAAATGAAGGAATTTTGTCAATCTTCTTTTGGGATAGTATGTACTATCGATTATTTGATCATCCGAGTCTCAAACCGGATAACTAATAAATTTCCTCGAGTACGAGACGAGAGGGAGGATGCTCAAATATTCAGATATTCCTCGATCTCCAACTATCGCAGGATTTTCATTTGGAAATATGGGACCTGCCGCTTTGCCACAAGCTTTTCTCCCCCCGTTTCTTTACGTCAAAAAGAGTTGATTCACCTGTAATTTTATTTACATTCTTCAATATCGATAACACTACGCCACTGGACCTTTCGAAGTTACATTCTGCAATGTTGCCACGGTATTATAGAATGAATGAGATTGGGATGGTGTATCTCCTCTTTCTGTGGTCTGAGAAAGAAAGGGACCTTATAGAAATAGAATGCAAGATGTTTTGACATCTATGACATCGTTGGAAAAAATTATTTTTAACGTTGACATGTTTCATGTTCAGTAAAAGCCTCTGGGTTTTCAGATATTCGACATTTCCGAAAATAAAAAAATAAAATAAAAATCTATCATCTATATTGATCTACCTTCAATATTGATCTACTTGTAAGGTAGATCTACGCGCTCTACTAGTAAATAGATAATATGGTAACTGTGGTAAGAGGACTTAGTGACGGTCCAGATAAACATGTTTTATGTTCAGTAGAAGCCCCTGGGTTTTTAAGATTTTCGACATTTCCGAAAATTAAATAATAAACCCTCTCCCACACTTTTTGGCGACAAGACTCCAAATGAAGGAATTTTGTCAATCTTCTTTTGGGATAGTATGTACTATCGATTATTTGATCATCCGAGTCTCAAACCGGATAACTAATAAATTTCCTCGAGTACGAGACGAGAGGGAGGATGCTCAAATATTCAGATATTCCTCGATCTCCAACTATCGCAGGATTTTCATTTGGAAATATGGGACCTGCCGCTTTGCCACAAGCTTTTCTCTCCCCATTTCTTTACGTCAAAAAGAGTTGATTCACCTGTAATTTTATTTCCATTCTTCAATATCGATAACACTACGACACTGGGCCTTTCAAAGTTACATTCTGCAATGTTGCCACGGTATTATAGAATGAATGAGATTGGGATGGTGTATCTCCTCTTTCTGTGGTCTGAGAAAGAAAGGGACCTTATAGAAATAGAATGCAAGATGTTTTGACATCTATGACATCGTTGGTAAAAATTATTTTTAACGTTGACATGTTTCATGTTCAGTAAAAGCCTCTGGGTTTTCAGATATTCGACATTTCCGAAAATAAAAAAATAAAATAAAAATCTATCATCTATATTGATCCACCTTCAATATTGATCTACTTATAAGGTAGATCTACGCGCTCTACTAGTAAATAGATAATATGGTAACTCCAAATGAAGGAATTTTGTCAATCTTCTTTTGGGATAGTATGCACTATCGATTATTTGATCATCCGAGGGTGTTTTTGAATTCTCAAGGAAAAGTCGAGAAGCCTGGATAAAAACTTTCAAGAGACGAGACATTGAATGGCATTCTGTTTCATCATGTTTCTTGTTCTCGTCCTGCCCAAATAACGTTGGATGGCGCCGTGAACATATTCTCATAAATTCCTTCACGTTTCGTTCTGGAGATTTGCAAAATAGTGGAAAACTTTCAACCCCGCATTTATCCACTATCCAACACATTTATCAAGATTGGATGGCGGTAAAACGAACGATCGGAAAATTCCCACCGTTACATCACTATCAACCCCTACCGACGTAATGAATACCAAATAACCCCTACCGAGCTCCAGTCCGTTCCCATGAAACCTCGATAAATTATATCGATACCTCATAACGCGGAAAATACTTCTGGAGATCGAAGGTCCACGTTTGAATCATTAATATCCATATCTGCATGAGTTGGAACAAGCGCGAAGGTCGGCAGGGGTCAGAGCGTAGTTCATTTCATCCCCCGGGTGCATCGAAGGTAACTAGATCTAGACTGATGAGGTTCAGCGCCTTCTTGATGACCCTCGAGCCTCCCCTGAAAAATGTCGGCTCGGGAACTTTCTTCTAATCTACTATTCGTCTTCATGCCGAGATGGCAGGTGGAGCTTTGTCTTTTTGTCCTACATGGAGGCTTTCTTTATTTATTTCGTGTTGGTATAGCGGGACTGTGAGGAGGAGCCTGATTAGGACGGGGTGAATTTTACCTATAAGCCATCTAGACCGGGTCAACACATAGAATTAGAATGTTAAGGGGACCTAGTACACGCCCAAGCTCGAGAGCTCCCTTCAAAAATTGGGCCATGATATCTCAGTTCGTATGCGGCGTAGACCAACAATTGTTTTTTTTAAATTGAAGCTTAATCATTTCTCTAGAATGTGTATTACTCGCTTTCCTGTTTTTCTCCGTGTAGGAAAAAAACATGGTGATCTGTAAAATCATGAAAATCTGGACAAACGATTTTATTTCCATGATATCTCCGTCACTTTTAAGTTGTACAAAAAATAATTTCATTTCATCGAAAATATTTAGTATCAAAGCGATAAAATATATCCTGACATTTTCACTTCATGTGAAACCGAATCAAAATGGCTGTCTCAATTCCGAATTCTCTCCATATTATGCCATCAAATGTAGAACTTTTGAATCCTTCTACGACAATTCTTCCCTGATTGACCCAGTATTCTCGGCGGATTTCCCTCCCAAATTTGGGATTAATTAACCCAACCTCTAAACCTCACGTGACTAAACCGCGACGAAGCCGGGACTCATTCACAATTTAAACTTATTCGAACTGTCAGTTAAATATGCACGCCGCGAGCTGACGCTAAGCCGTGAGCCGCAAAGACACCTCTCAAGATTTTCCACCCGAACTTGGAAACCTGAGAAAATTAACGGAGAAAACATTCGAGACTGGCGCATTTAATGATGCCGTTCTACCTTCTTTCGGCTTATTTATCATAATTAAACATCCGCTTTCCGTTGCCCCGATTGCTTCTGGAACGCCGAAGATAAGTTTGGCGAAGACGTTTCATAATTGGGGTGGAATTCAGATTCAAATTCCTTCTTCATGAGACCGTTAAGTTACAATTTTGTCAAAGAATTGTGCGGGCAGTTCAATAAGTTGTGCAATATTTGTTGTTTCGATTGATGAGATTAACTTATTCATATTTTTTGTCACACTATATTTCAATGCTTCAATTAGTCGCAATCGGTGAAACCAAAAATTTGAAGGACAATTCTCTATGTCCACACTTTGTATCTCATTTTATCCTTATAGTATCATGCTATTTCATCAACCACATTTGAGAAATCATTTCGTAGAGCATTGATTGAAAAAGAACTTGAGTGAATTTCATTTAAATATCTCATAACCGATTGAAATAACTAGAGTCTCATTCACACATGAACGATTATCGACATTTCCTCAGACGTGAAACGCATTTTATACTTCTTTATTGTTGACTTTCAACGAATTCAAAACTTCAGCGAAATAATTTTTTAATTTTCTCTAATTTTCTCATGAAAGAATTTGTTATAAAGTTATTTCCGTTGCGTCTTGATTGGCTCGAATAGTGTCTTCAAATATTGATCCAATTTGTAAGCGCTATTCCCACAATTCAACTTGATATCAATTGACCGGCACTTTCGCCATTCTGCGTCAAAACGATCTATACTAGATGTCGACAGGAAGTGTCGTAATAAATAGATAATATGGTAACTGTGGTAAGAGGACTTAGTGACGGTCCAGATAAACATGTTTCATGTTCAGTAAAAGCCCCTGGGTTTTCAAGATATTCGACATTTCCGAAAATAAAAAAATAAAATAAGAATCTATCATCTATATTGGTCTACTTATAAGGTAGATCTACGCGCTCTACTAGTAAATAGATAATATGGTAACTGTGGTAAGAGGACTTAGTGACGGTCCAGATAAACATGTTTCATGTTCAGTAAAAGCCCCTGGGTTTTCAAGATATTCGACATCTCCGAAAATAAAAAAATAAAATAAGAATCTATCATCTATATTGATCTACTTATAAGGTAGATCTACGCGCTCTACTAGTAAATAGATAATATGGTAACTGTGGTAAGAGGACTTAGTGACGGTCCAGATAAACATGTTTCATGTTCAGTAAAAGCCCCTGGGTTTTCAAGATATTCGACATCTCCGAAAATAAAAAAATAAAATAAGAATCTATCATCTATATTGATCTACCTTCAATATTGATCTACTCATAAGGTAGATCTACGCGCTCTAATAGTAAATAGATAATATGGTAACTGTGGTAAGAGGACTTAGTGACGGTCCAGATAAACATGTTTCATGTTCAGTAAAAGCCCCTGGGTTTTCAAGATATTCGACATTTCCGAAAAAAATAAAATAAGAATCTATCATCTATATTGATCTACCTTCAATATTGATCTACTTATAAGGTAGATCTACGCGCTCTACTAGTAAATATACAGGGTGTCCCACTAGTGCCGCAGCGGACGATATACGCGTGACGGACTGCGTTTTGTGAAATTTTTTGATGCAGACTTGATATACTACAGAAAGAGCACAACCTAAAAATATTTTCGAATATATAGGGTGGCCCACAAAAGAGGAATAGCGGGTGACTTTGTTTTTTCAAATGGGACACCCTATATTCAATAGTGTTTTTCCATTCTCTGAAACATTCTGCATGCTTCCGTATACTTTTCACATATTTTTATTCGACAGTTTTCGAAATATTGGCCATTTTGACAAAAAAATGATACTTGTAGAGGCTATGTTATTCAATTATATTTCACGAACGCTTGCACATACCAATAACAGTTTTATATGGATTGAAAGACAATACTTCAAAGTATCCTACCCAGCTATAATAAGGCATCTTCAGCATACAGAGTGTCCACAAAAAGACTATCAACATGACGAATTTCAAATCGATTTTTCTTCATTTTTTCAAATGCAATGCATATATTTTTTTTTCATCATTGTAATCACCATTCATTTTACTTCATTTTTTGTCGAATACATAATATGCATATCTCTAACGGAATAGGATTTTTTAGAGTTTTTCCTCCAAATTCACATTTCCTTCGAATTCAAAAAGCAGATTTGGCTTTTCTGTGGTTAGTGGGAACTGTCAAATTATTCTATTCAAAATTACCATCATCGCAGCTTCAATTCAAATCATCATAGATTTTACGGATTGGATGAATACTCACACAATGATGTAAAAATTCGTAAAATACCAATGATTTTGATTAGTTTGAATGTACAAGTTATAAATGCTTCAAGAAAACGAGTTTCAAAACTTCAGGTTACAAAAAAGTGCCCGCCTTATCCTTATACAACTTTCTTCGAAAAAATTATATTCATAAGTTTCACAGACACGCACGCAGATCTTCAAGCTCCCAAGCTCAAAGCTTGTTTGAAATTTTTGAAAGATTCGACGTTCCAAGTAGAAACATAGAAAATTATCAAAAAAGCATTTTGAAAAATGGGTACAGAAAGCAAGTTTCTTTCTTCAGTAACTGATTTCATCACATTTTTGAGTAGATACATCAAAACTTTCTAGTTCCTCATTCGCTATAATATGAATTGAAGCTTCAAAGATGCTCATTCTGGGTGGAATATTTTGACAGTTCTTAATAACCACAGAAAAGCCAAATCTGCTATTTGAATTCGAAGGTATATGTGAATTTTAGGGAAACATTTCGAAAAAGCGCTTAAAAATCCTATTCCGTTAGAGATATGCATATCATGTATTCGACAAAAAATGAGGTAAAATGAATGGTGATTACAAGGTTAAAAAAAAATTATATGCATTGCATTTGAAAAAATGAAGAAAAATCGATTTGAAATTCGTCATGTTGATAGTCTTTTTGTGGACACTCTGTATGCTGAAGATGCCTTATTATAGCTGGGTAGGATACTTTGAAGTCTTGTCTTTCAATCCATATAAAACTGTTATTGGTATGTGCAAGCGTTCGTGAAATATAATTGAATAACATAGCCTCTACAAGTATCATTTTTTTGTCAAAATGGCCAATATTTCGAAAACTGTCGAATAAAAATATGTGAAAAGTATACGGAAGCATGCAGGATGTTTCAGAGAATGGAAAAACACTATTGAATATAGGGTGTCCCATTTGAAAAAACAAAGTCACCCGCTATTCCTCTTTTGTGGGCCACCCGATATATTCGAAAATATTTTTAGGTTGTGCTCTTCTTGTAGTATATCAAGTCTGCATCAAAAAATTTTGCCAATTTCAGACCGTTACGCGTATATCGTCCACTGCGGCACTAGTGGGACACCCTGTATAATATGGTAACTGTGGTAAGAGGACTTAGTGACGGTCCAGATAAACATGTTTCATGTTCAGTAAAAGCCTCTGGGTTTTCATGATATTCGACATCTCCGAAAATAAAAAAATAAAATAAGAATCTATCGTCTATATTGATCTACCTTCAATATTGATCTACTTATAAGGTAGATCTACGCGCTCTACTAGTAAATAGATAATATGGTAACTGTGGTAAGCGGACTTAGTGACGGTCCAGATAAACATGTTTCATGTTCAGTAAAAGCCCCTGGGTTTTAAAGATATTCGATATTTCCGAAAATTAAAAAATATCAAACCCTCTCCCACTCTTTTTGGCGACAAGACTCCAAATGAGGGAATTTTGTCAACCTTCTTTTGGGATAGTATTTCTGGATAGATGCACTATCGATTATTTAATCATTTGAGTCCCAAACTAGTCAAACTGGATGACTTAATCATAAAATTAGTTCAAAAAACAAAATACTTCACCGTCATCTTCGTCAGTTTCGAATAATTTGAAGGGAAAATACATGGGAGGAGGAATATTTTCAACCTGTTTTTTGAATAGTATTCCTGGATAGATGCGTTATCCAATGTGCAGTATGATTTTCAGGGTGCATGAATATTTCAATTTTGAACGAAGATCTATTTCAAATTCCAACCTAACTTAACCTAACGTGGTATAAATAAAGTAGGGCCACTTGAGTGCCAAATTTTTCGACACAAGTCAGCATTGTGAAACTGGGTGTTCTATGCATGCTGTGAAAAAAGTCTAAGCTTCGGGAATTTGGAGCTGTTACACCAGTTGCAGGATTTTACCGAAAAAAAAGACTATCCTGAAGACTACACAACATTAAAGATCATGATTGTCGTCTATCGATCGATGACAGTTCTGTGGAGAATTAAAGCACCGACGCTATCGATCATACCAGAACTTCTTCGGAGCAAGCCCATTAATCAAACAACCGATCCGGCGAAACCATTAAACCGGAAATAACAGGTACCGCCGGATATTGTTGGAAACGTCATTCGCAACCAGTTGAATCTCTTCGACATTCTGTTAAATACGCTTCTGCAACATCTGTTTCGAGACTTGCAATAAATCAGCGTCGGCGCGCATCTGCGGTAATAGCATGAAGACAATTAGAGATGGAGCGTCGACGTCGAAATATGCATAATAGAGAATATTCCGACTGTGCGGAGTAGACGAATTGACATAAATCCCGTATGATATGTAAAATGTACCAATTTACCTCGTGCGTGCAGGGCCCGAACGTACTCAGAGTTCCCTTTAATGAAAATACCCCGCACAAACTCCCGAATCGGCTCAATTTAATTACTGCTCTAACCCTGCCTGATTGTAGATTTATACGTCGGGTTTCCGCAGGAGCCTGCTGCGATTTTTCAACGTCATCTACTATTCCGCCCTAATTAAAGGAGTGAGAGCGTTCTTCTAATTTTTATCGTGGTTTAACAGTTCGTGCAGACTGTTGGCGGCAGGTTTCGTGCTCCAATTTGCGAACGCTCGGCCGAAACTGGAAAAATGGAATTGGGCTTTATCGATAGAACTGTGATTAATGTTGGGAACGCTGAATGCCGTGCAAAACTTCGAAAAAGGCTCTGCCAGACGGAAATGGCAACCGATTGGGTGCAACGCCGAATTTGCATATTTAAAGTGAGTTTTCAACATTAATTCAGGGGGAATTTTTTCGAATCACTCTAATTATGCCCGCGTTATACATTCCAGTAGGGCCAGTAGAGATGAAAAGACTCAGGATGCTCCATAATTAGCTACGGAATCTGTGATTTTCTTCGAATCAGCCTTGAATACGAGGATGTATTGATATCTAATAACTTATTAGAAATGTCAGTGTAGAGTTCGACGTCAAAAAAGTAAACCAGAGTTACGCAAAAAATTAAAAAAAAGATGTCCACCGAAATTGTGAAAATCGAAAAATTGGAATATCGAGCCATCATCAAGTACCTGTCTTTGAAAGGGTTAAGAGGTAAGCAGATTTACGAAGATATGCTTAATACCCTTGGTGATCAATGTCCTTCGTATGCGACCGTGAAAAATTGGCCTGCAAGCTTCAAAAGAAATAAATTTTCCATTGAAGAAGAAGACCGACCGGGAAGGCCAGTTTCTGTGTCAGTCCCCGAAAATATCGATGCAGGTAATGACATGATTTTATCAGACCGTCGAATTGGGCTAAAATGGATATCTGAAGCACTGAAGATTTCATACGAACGCGTTCATCATATAGTTCACGTCAATTTGGACATGAGAAAAATTTCTGCAAAATGGATCCCCAAATGTTTGAATGTTGACCAAAAGCGTGCAAGGGTAGAAGCATCGCGTTCGATCTGTGCTCGATTTGAAAACGATGTAGACTTCTTAAACAGAATTGTTACTATGGATGAGACTTGGGTACATTTCTACGATCCAGAAACAAAGCAACAATCGATGGAATGGCGACAGTCTGGTTCTCCAAGACCTAAGAAGTTTCGTGTCCAAAACTCTGCTGGAAAAGTTGCTTCAGTTTTTTTGGTATTGCCATGGAGTAATCATGATTGATTTTTGGATAAGGAAAGAACAATAACTGTAGATTACTATTCGACATTACTGACCACTCTACGGAAAAAAATGAACGAGAAAAGTGTTTTGTTTTTACAGAACAACGCCCCAGTACTCAAATCCCATGTTGCCATGCAAAAAATTCGTGATTTAGGGTTAGAATTACTAGAACACCCCCCTTTTTCACCAGATTTGGCTCTGTTCGACTATGATCTCTTTCCTTAACTAAAAAAAAGTTTGAAAGGTCGTGAATTTTTCTTCCAACGAGGAGGTAATAAAAGCTGTGGAGGACTGGTTTGCAGAGCAAGAAGAAACATTGGTTTTGAAGGTGTAGAGACGTTGCAGGTTCGCTGTAATGAATGTATTCGATTAAGAGGAGACTATGTTGAGTAATCAAATATTTTGACATTGAAATTTTGTTTGGTTCTATAGTAGCCTAAGAATTTTTTAATATATCCTCGTAAATAGGTAATTCCAGAAGTCTCGTAACGACTTGAAGTTGTTTACGCCTTTCTCGCCAGGATCAAAACAAACAACTTAAAGGGTCGTCCGAAGTAAGCACGAGACCATTCCGTACTTAAGAAATGGAACGACGCCTCGAGAAGTGCGTCGGCAACGGCCATAAAAATAAACATGAAGCTCCGGTACATTTGGCCGGTATTATGTCGCAGATTGTGTATAGACTGTCCGAGATACGTTCTCGGTCTCCTAAATCCTCTGTCCTCCGGCGATAACAATAAAGAACTTAACACCATCCACGCGTGCGGATAATGGCCGGGGAGAACGGTCGAGAACCAGGAGAACAGATGACCCTTTTTGTTGCAGACATACCTTTCTTATGTGGAGTTTTCACTACCGTCGCCCGAGCGTGAAATTACCGCCCTATGTGGCTGGTAGTCGATCGAATCCAGGACCTCGACACCGGGGGTTACTGCAATATTTCCGCAGATTAGCTCCATTCTGTTGGAAAGGTCACTCGACGCTTTGAATAGGGCTCGGTTTCTTTCGCGACGAGGCCCGTTTTATTGTCGGGAGTCGGACTGGGAATGTGTGAAAGGGTGCAGAGGTCCTGATTGGCCGAACTTCGACCGCGGTCGAATTAAAATAGAATAATGGATGCGATCGCCAGTTCAACTGGAAGCTGGAACAAGTCGTAAGGATCGGGAAATTGGCTGAGATAAAAAGGCTTGAATGCAGGCGCATGATGTCAAAAGTTCCAGCAATGCTGACACAATGTCCATATCTGGAAGAAGAATGAAGAACACTTTCAAAAAGCACAACAGGAACAGACATCAAATGCTCAATCTTGTTGGTTTCCAGTTTGAGCTTCTTCGAGTTGGAAATTCTTACAATTCTAAGATGCGTGAAACCTATTATTATTATTATACAGGGTGAGTCTTTGACTTGTACATATATTTTAACTGTACATTCTTGAGGTCAAAAGAAACCTCTTTGTATTTTCCATTTTTTCGAATACGGCCCTGTTGCAAAGATATAGCCATTTAAAAAAAATTAAGCTAATTAGGTCTCTGATATAATTCTCTGGAATTGATGCAAAGTTAATATTTCTCGATTGAAAATGAGTTGACACATCTAGGACCTAGGCAATACTCAAGTAGTAACCTCATTCGAATGAGAATGTTAAAAACACGATATTTTTCAATGAAACCATTCAGTTTTGTCCGACTATTTTTGCGATTGAAAAGCCATATTTATCCCACCAAAATAAGTTCCTCCTTCGATTTTCATTAAGATTAGTTTTTGAGCACTTATAACTTGTTAATATTCTCCTCCATCTGCCAAAATTATCTCAAAAAGAATTGTTTTTACATTAATCGAACATAACTCATTAACTCCATTATATTTATGGGATTCGAGACGATGCCAGATTTTAAACAAGGGAGCAGTACGTCCTCTATCATTAACGGATGAACTAACGCAAAGGCACTAGTTTTGTTTACTTTTGGCTGATGGCGTCTTGTCGTGCCTCTTTGGAAATGTTCTGATGCTCCCCGATAGAGCGCTACGATCTTGATTTCAGTCGAATTTAGCGCTGCGCAAGACAAACCGTTGTTCCATAGACCGAACAGTTGGTCTGTGGTTGTTGAACAAAGCATGCGTATAGCGGCTTGATGGAGATTTGTCGATTTGTTATTTGTTTATTCACAGTGAAGAATTCGAACAGTTGATGTGAAAATATTTTCAGTGAAAGTGAATTAATGTGATAATAACCGTCTAGTGTCGAGTTTATAAAATTCCAAGAGGATATTGTTCAGAAAGAAACATCGTCACAGATCGTGTAGTGTTAAGTGTTCATTTTGCGGTAATTTCAATTCAATACGTGGTTTGTATGGGACATTCATCATTAATATCCGAATTTTGTATTCCATTAATATTTTAGTCTTGACAAAGTTAATAAACATTCTGACAACATTGTTAATTTGTATAGATAATCAAAGAGTTGTTGAATTTCAGCCATTCTTTGATACGAAAATTGCAGGGAAGCATTCAGATTATTCTTATGATTTTTGATTTTTTCGTCAAATTTTATCAGGAAAAATTGGAAATAACTCGAAAATGACGCGTTTCATTGAGAAAACATAAGAATACTTTTATTTTCTAAAACGATTGATTCTTTCGAAAATATGAACCGTTTATCGTTTTCAAGTTGTTTTATGGTATTTTTCGTGGGTTTATGAGTGGGCTACGCTGTAACTTTTATACCAGGAGAAATTTCGGATAAGTTTTGATTGAGGAACATGCACCATGAATAGAGTAACCAATCAACCAAAATTCAGTTCACTTGAAATAACGGTTCCGAAGATATAAACAGAAAAGTGTGTTTTTCGTGGATTTTCGACACCCTTTATCTTCCAAACGAAAACGAATTTTGAAAAATGGTATAGGCAAAAAGTGTTTCGTTTGATGAGAGGAATCTACAGTTAAAATATATGTACGAGTTGAAGACTCACTCTGTATTTTGATGTGGTACAAGAGGTACCTATAATATCTACCCTGTCCTGCCAGCAGTCCCACAATACAGCGAAGCTATATCAGCATTCGCTAGACTAGATTCCTTGTGTAAGATGCTTGTCTTAGTCCTGGAGATCTTCTCCAGGAGAGTGTGATGTTTTTCACCTGCCATTGCTGTACCGATCTCTCATATTTTCAATTCAAACGTATTATGTGAGTGAAAAAATTTATCTTTGTCAGCGTTTTCCAAGAAAATCTCTAGTTGCTCGTTATGAGTTCATCCTTTGAATGCATAGAAAGGAATAGGCTGTATGTTTGAATCCGAGTAGCGCTCAGTCTGCAAGGTGCTGATCTGGATGAAAAAGTCCAAAAATATCAGAGATTCCGCCATCATAACGAGCAGTTATGGCTCCAAAATAAACTGCCGGCAATCGGCTGCTCTGCTGCATCCCGAAAGATAAATTCGGGGTTTTATTGGTGGGTAAACATGAACAACGGAAGAGTTTCAAAGTCTGTCTCAAACTACCCGGAACAAGTCCCTTTCGTGTTTACTCTTGGAATCGCCATTCAATTTATTTTTCGAGTGGGGATTCAAAGCTTTCTTTGTCTCTCGGCTCTCTTCCTTAATTGGAACTCGTATTTCTTTGGAGTTATATTTTATAGATGTCGTCAGATGGAAACCGGTAATGAGATTAATCTTTGTTTGGTTAGGGCTTATGATTTTCACCGGGGTCGAAAATAGCGAGTTCTTTGATGAGGGGGCAAATGAAATGATTCGTCTGGAAATTTGAGGAGATTTTCGAAGATTCACACTAAGTTCTATAGAAAAACTTGTACATCTTCTTGTGCACAATTTCACGATATTCGGAATCGGAATTGTTTCAGAACAAGCAGTACCACGAGATTTTTAATTTCGAAAAGAAATACTGGGAAGAGGAAATTTCTTTTCTCGTATATTATAATTGCGTCTTCTTTGAGAGGGTCAGGTCTTTTAAAAAGATTTCCACACTTCGTTTTACTCGATTTCTTGCTTCCATTATTCGCGGGGCGTTTTCTTTCCGTTTAGGGAAATGAATTGTGCCCTTGGCAATGTGAAATGAACTAAGTTTCTAGTCCATAATTACTGCGCTTTTTACCCCGCCGTTTTTGAGAGAGTTCAAGTGAGAAACGTGGTGGTTTCGTCGGAATCGAGGATTTTGTCCTGAAACTGGTCCGTTCTGATGCTCATTTTGATGATTTTCTCTTCAATTCGTTCTCTTTATTTCAAGACAAGTTTCATTTTTTCATTTATACAGGGTGATTCTTTGACTTGTACATATATTTTAACTGAAGATTTTTGAGGTCAAAAGAAACCTTTTTTTCATTTTCCATTTTTCCGAATTCGGCTCTGTTAAAAAGACATAGTAAGAATTCGTAAGAATTTTTGACGATGCTATGTGAAGAGCAAAAATGAGAAAAGGAATACAGTACCTAAAATTTCTAAGTAATTTTTTTTATGTTGTGGTTTTCACGAAAAGGAATATCCTGTAATGTTAAGAGAACATCGTGAGAACTAAGGGCAAGCAGGTAGGAATTGGTGTTCTTCTTGAATTTCTGGAGGTTATATGCCTCAGAGAACACCTCCCTAGGCAATGTGTTCCAAAGCCTCGCTGTTCGTTGGATGAACGAGACTTTGAAGAGAGATGTTCTGCAGGTCTCCAAAGTTACCACGAAGGGGTGTGAAGACTTAACTTGACGAGTTAGTCTGGAAGAGACTGCCAGAGGCATCACGATTGCTGATAATTCAGAAGAGCATCGCCCATGGAAATATCTATAAAATAGAGACAGATCGCCCACTTGTGTTCTGTTTGCGTTGAATTCTACCAAGTTATTAGATCCCCATTCAAGAATTGTTGCCAAGTCCATATTTATGTTTGTTAACATTTCTTCCTCGTTCGTTTCTAATTTGGCGGGTTGGTATTGGAGTCCTAGAAGAAGAGTTGCTTCCAGCAAATCGTTGATGTGAAGTAGAAATAATGTTGGAGCCAGAATTGATCCCTGCGGAACACCAGCATTTATGGGTAGAGAGTCAGACGAAACTCCATCGACCACTACATGGAGAGATCTGTTTGAGAGAAAACTAGCTAGCAGAGATCATAGCTTTGGGGGCACGCCATAAGATGGAAACTTGGCGAGGAGTCCCTGATGCCAGACTCGATCGAATGCTTTGGAGATATCCAGTGCTACGGCTAGGGTTTCGCCATATTTGTCGATAGAAAGCTTGTGTTTTACAAGTGCTAAAATCATCACACCTTTAGAGACTATGAAACTAATGTTGGGCTCACCTTCTTTGGGCATTTACATCAAAGCAGATGCAATGTTAGAATCTTTTGAGCTAAACAACTCCCTTTGCTCTCTCGGTTGTCCAGATTTGGAAAAGAATTGACTGAGTTTGAGAGGATGTTACAACTGAATTTAGGTGGGAGGAGAGTGATGAGTAATAGATGAGGCCGAGGTAGGTCAGGGAATACAATGATGGACTGTAACTTCCTATGCAGCTATTGTTGCTGTGACTATGAAACTTCAAGCCAAGCTTCATCGTGTGATCGACCAATAACAGTCCTGCAGATGCCCACTGCACCGATAAAGCTTCAACGACACCAGAGTGGAAGGTACTCGAAGCGAAAACGGCACTTGACGCCGTATAAATATAAAAATTCTCATAACCGACTCCGAAACTTTCCGCCGTCACTCTCGTCGAAACATAAACGACGCGAATCCGACGTCATGGGAGGCCGTTCCCCAATTACCTTTGAAACGAAACCCTCCTCATTTTTCCCGGCATCGCATTAAAAGTGCTCCGGATGCGACTAGGCATCAACGTCAGAACATGTGCAATATATCGTCAAAGGTCGCCGGGGCCTTTTATGTTTCTGAAAAATTACCGAGGCAATTAGACCGCGTTCGGAAGCCGTGCCGGGACACGGCTCGTCACCTACGGCCGACTTGGGAGAAACGGAAGGAACCTGAATAATCGCCAGGATGATCCCTTTCCAAAGTTGCCGCTCTTAATTGCCTGGCGGGACAACTGGCGTTCTTGTAATTTTCATCTCAGTTATCGGGATTCGGAGGAGGACGCGGAGGAGTGAGGGCATCGGGGACACATCTAATTGGGTATTTTTCGGGGGAGGTCGAGTCGAAGGAAATGGGGCGCATCTGGGGATTCGGGACGGATCGAGATTGTTCTAATCCAAGACTTCTGGGGTGGCTGGGGGTTAATTTTGATGAGTCGTCTCAGGAGAAGAATTGTGCGGTGCATAATACACGGAAAGATGGCTATGAACTTCGTATTGGGAGGAAAAGGAGAGGCTTCAATGTTGTATGAAATCGGTTCCTGTTCACTTTATGCCCAGCAGCGGATTATCTTCCCAATTTTTTCTAAGTACATTTTGCTGAACATATTGAACAACTGGACGAATGTGTTGAAACCAAACCTATGGAAGAGTTTTAGAAATGCTGAACCATTGTTATCCCGAAAGGGATACAAATCTACCCCACCTCTCCTATACCTTCGAGGTTGAGATATCGCAAACAATTTTTCTCGTTTTTTCATCCATTAATCAATCCGTAAATTGGAACGGCTCCTTTGTTAGAGAAAAATGACGACGCTGACTATTATCTCTCCCGTATTCAAGAGCATGTATCTTCGCACATCGCGTAGGCCCTTTCGCTTCAGGAAGGAAACAATCTGGAAACACCATTTGTCTTGTCGTCGTATCATAGCATTCCCTAAAAAGTTCCAGCATTTCAAAGCGACTCCGATCCTATCTTAGCCCCTCTCACCGACGGAATACGTAAGCATGGCTAGGGAAGCGTTAAACTGATTTTCTGACTGAGGAATGAGGAATCGACATAAGGGTTTTGGGAAACTGGGGCGTTTATTAACTCGTCGCTTTGTTTGGGACGTGGTCGTTCGATCCGGATAAGATAACGTTTAATTGAGCCACAGGGTGGAATCGTACGCATGGCGATCTCCGTTTGGAGCTCATAAGGTTCTGGGCATCCGTCAGGCAGAGATGAAAATCTCGCGCATGGGTACTGGCAAAGGTCACGTTTTCAGATCATAAAAAGAGGAGACGCACCTTCTGATAATAAATATTAAATAGTGAAGCCACTTTTCGAAATCATCAAATCTAATCTGGATAACTGTACTAGTGAGGAATCAAAATGTAGTGGACATTTCTGCAACGTTCGGCGTTTGTTGAATTTTCTAATGAATAAACTCTCAATTAAAATGAAAAGTACTTGGACTGCCGTATTTCCAAGAAAAATTCATTCATATAGAGGGTGTTTTTTTTAGAGGTATAGAACTTTGAATTGCAATAAAACAACGATGAATAGTTCGATTGACATGAATTTTATTTATCCGAAAGATAATCTTGTGGCAATACATTTTAAATGTGATTTCTGGCATATGACCGCCACATCTGGCTCGGATGTAGTCCGATCTGGACGTCCAATTTTCGATTACTTTTTCCAACATTTGTGGCCGTATATCGGCAATAACACGGCGAATGTTGTCTTCCAAATGGTCAAGCGTTTGTGGCTTATCCGCATAGACCAATGACCTTACATAGCCCCACAGAAAGTAGTCTAGCGGTGTTAAATCACAAGATTTGAAGGCCAATTCACAGGTCCAAAACGTGAAATTAGGCGGTCACCAAACGTGTGTTTCAATAAATCGATTGTGGCACGAGCTGTGTGACATGTTGCGCCGTCTTGTTGGAACCACAGCTCCTGGACATCATGGTTGTTGAATTCAGGAATGGAAAAGTTAGTAATCATGGCTCTATACCGATCACCATTGACTGTAACGTTCTGGCCATAATCGTTTTTGAAGAAGTACGGATCAATGATTTCACCAGCCCATAAAGCGTCTCTGGGGATGCGAGTTATCAATAAGAGTAAACGTGGTGCGAAAACGTTCCATGGTTATTCAATGTAACTGCTCTGATGGACGATTTTGTCGACGATAAAATGGACGTAGTGCGCGATACGTATTCCGCACAGAACCATTATTTTCGAAATAAAATTGCACTACTTGCAAGCGTTGTTCAGGCGTGAGTCTATTCATGATGAATTGCCAAACCAAACTAAGAATAAATCACTTGACAGCTGTTAAATCGGTTGCCATCTTGAACAGTAATTCCAACTTAAAGTTCTATACCTCGAAAAAAAACACCCGTTAGATGCTGATTCTTTTGCATATGCATTTTCTGAAAGAAAAAAAAACAATTTTCATCCATCAGAGTCGAACAATTTAGATTTTCTAATTTTTTTCGCGAAGGTCCAAATTTTCCGATTTTTCATCGTTCGGAAATCAAAAACTGTTTTCCTCACGGAAGAACTGATTGGATTTTCTCAATCTACGTCCTAGAAATAGTAAATGGTGTGAGTTTGAAGTCGATCGGAGCCAAAAAAAATTTTGCGAAAAATCGAAATTTTTCCATACCTTAGTAGGTATAGGATTTTTCTCGAAAATTCGAATATCGCCTATCGATACGAAATTTTCACCATTTATTAATTCGATGCCGTAGATTAAGAAAATCCAAACAGATTTTTTCTGAGACTAATTATTTTTTAGATATGGTTGATGGAAAATCGAAAACATTGGACCTTCGCGAAAAAAATCGGAAAATCCAAACCCTTCGTCTCAGGTATATAAAAAATACACCATTTTATTCTCAAGGAACCAAAGTATGACCAAAGAAATCAGCTCCTCCCAACTCCAATTTTTTCAAAAGTCCATTCACTCCAAAGTCGACAAATTTTTCGCCAATTTTCCACTCATGGTCGAATATTTTCTGAACCAAAGATTTATCGGAAAAACTAATTAGCGCATCGTAATCTACGACCTCGAATCAGTAGATGAAATGACACAAGTCGATATACTAGAAAAAAAAAATTTCTGATCGGACTCGGAAAAATTTAGATCTCGACCGTCATCTTCGAATTTTTTTTGGGTCCGATCGAGTATATCGGCCCGGGTCATTTCATTTACTAATTCGGACACGTAGATTACGAATTGGGAAAAAATCGACCCTGTGTCGAAAAATCGCGAAAAATAGATCATTTTTGGACTGCCGTATTTCCCAGAAAAATCTATTTATACAGATGCTGATTTTTTGCATATAGATTGATTCTTCGTGAATCAAAAAAACCAATTTTCATCCATCAGAATTGAACAGTTCAGATTTTCTGATTTTTTTCGCGAAGGTCCAAATTTTCCGATTTTTCATCGCTCGTTAATCGAAAACTGTTCTCCTCAGAGAAGAACTGATTGGATTTTCTTAATCTACGTCCTCGAATAAGTAAATGGTGCGAGTTTGAAGTCCATCGGAGCCAAAAAATTTCGATTTTTCGAAAAATCGAAATTTTTCCATACCTACATGAGTATAGGATTTCTCGCAAAAATTTTCACCATTTATTAATTCGATGCCGTAGATTTCAAACAGATTTTCTCTGATATTGCTATCCTTCGTCCCACTCGTTGAAAACTGACTAAATTGTGGCTTCACCAATTCTCAAATTTATGATTGAGATGCTGTGTCTCCTCTCTCTATTGTCTAAGGTCATGTTGTACCTTAACAATTTATTGAGGCTCCGTCAGAGCGGTTGAATTAGAGTTCCCATGACCTCTAGCAACTCCAGCAGCCTTTCTGGAAGATATTCAAATATTAAACTTCGTGAGAAGACTGTGAAGCTGATGAACACGAGTTCCCACCAATTACAGCCGCTGATCATCTCCAGTAATCAGGATATGGAAAGTCTAGACGACTGATCGAAACGCCCTGCTCATCCTGCTCCGACCAATCTACCGAGCAGTTCCCCATCAGCCCTAATGGAAAAACGATTTTTCCCGGCGTCACGATTACCCCAGACGATTGACTCTAAGTGAACCTGTCCTCTCCCGAATTCAATTTCGGATGTTATGTGTATTAGACTGAACGCGAAATGTGTGATTTTCTAACCAAGTTGTGGTTGGAGGCGAACGGCAAAATCGATCAGGGAAAATTTCGGAGATAATTTCGGAAGGAAGAGATTGGCGTGTTTGTACACGTTGATGGGGGAGGGAGTGGATATAACGTAATCTGCTGTAAATTTCGTTCCTGACAACTTCGGAATTGGAGTTATCTGTTGCTGTTACGGATGAGGTATTTCTGTTTGGATGTCGAGGGTTTCCGGAAGGTAGATTTCCGCGTGTGTTGTTCCGATTGTGTCGGTCGATGTTCGATTCCGAGGATGAAAGATCTATGACTCACTTTTACTATAGGTATGACCCTCATAGTGGTTTAAGAATAATCTGTATACCATATATGGCAGCTATCCACCGAGAAATATGGTGGAACTCTAGCAGTAGCACTGGATATCCCCAAGGCATTCGATCGAGTCTGGCATCAGGGACTCCTCGCCAAGCTTCCATCTTATGGCGTGCCCCCAAAGCTATGTTCTCTGCTAGCTAGTTTTCTCTCAAACAGATCTCTCCATGTAGTGGTCGATGGAGTTTCATCTGACTCTCTACCTATAAATGCTGGTGTTCCGCAGGGATCAATTCTGGCTCCAACACTATTTCTACTTCACATATTCACGATTTGCTGGAAGCAACTTCGTGTCCAGTGCACAGCTTCATGGATGATAGTACCCTCCATATACCGCCCTTTCTTCTAGGGCTCCAATACCAGCGCGCCAAATCAGAAACAAACGAGGAAGAAATGTTAACAACAAAAATATGGACTTGGCAACAATTCTTGAATAGGGATCTAGTAACTTGGTAGAATTCAACGCAAACAAAACACAAGCATGTCTTTTTTCAAGAAAAGCCGATCTTACTGTGCCCAGCATAAAATTGTCGGGAGTAACCATAACATTGAAGTCGTCCATTTCGATGCATGGCATTACTGTCGGCAGTAACCTTTCCTGGTAGAATCACGTGAGATCCATTGCTAAAAGTGCATCCCAAAAACTTGGTTTTCTGTTTCGTGCCAGGAGCTATTTCACCTCAAGTCAGCTGCTTATGATCTATAAGGCACAGATTCGACCTGTCCAAGAATGCTGTTCCCATATTTGGAGTGCTGCACCTAAACACATCCTAAAACTCTTCAATTCCGTACAAAAAAGGGCAACTCGTCTCGTCGGGGATGCATCGCTTACATTGCTTACAAGCTCGCTCACTTCTCTGGAACACCGTAAAAAAGTGGGCGATCTGTCTCTCTTTTATAGATATTTCCATGGGCGATGCTCTTCTGAAATATCAACAATCGTTCCCCCTCTGGCAGTCTCTTCCAGACTAACCCGTCAAGTTAAGTCTGCACACCCCTTCGTGGTAACTTTGGAGACCTGCAGAACATCTCTCTTCAAAGACTCGTTCATCCAACGAACAGCGAGGCTTTGGAACACATTGCCTAGGGAGGTGTTCCCCGAGGCATATAATCCCCAGAAATTCAAGAAGAACACCAATTCCTACCTGCTTGCCCTTGGTTCTCACGATGTTCTCTGAACATTACAGGATATTCCTTTTCGTAAAAAGGCACAATAAAGCTGCCACACCAGACGTGGCTGCTCCAGCCTCCTCAGAGGGAGTGTTACCCCTCCAAGACTATCGGCATAGTGCATCTATCTCAACCCATTTCATCCCTTGCCATTGTTTGTCGATCCCACAGCCGATCTATCCGCAGACTGTTAACGACCGATCATTAACCCCAAAAATGAGCCAAGAAAATGTTTAATTAAAGTAATGAAATATAAACCTGTGAGCCTTTACAACCCCATAATTCTGCTATGGAGGATTTATAGCGCGTTCACCTCCCATGGCCTACCTCCAAACAGATAAATCACGACGGGTTTCGTTTCAAAGCGTGTAATAAACAGATTTCGTGGAGGGGGAAGGTAACAATAAGGCCCGGAAGAGAATACGGATGGTTTTGAAAGATGTTTCGAGGGGATTTTGGCGGTTTTGAATGGGCATAATAAATACGTTGATTCTCTTGTTCACTCTTTGGTGGGTGACATTTACTTTCGAATATTCAGAACCGGATTGATTCATTACCCTAGGTTCAAATGCTTTCACTTCGGGATACAAATAACCACCCCTTTTACGAGGATGTATTGATATCTAGTTAACCTAGACCAGTTCCATGCATAAATGAAATATTGCGATACCATATCAACGAACAATAACTTATTACAAGTGTTAGTGTAGAGTTCGACGCCAAAAAAGTAAACCAGAATTACGCAATAAATAACAAAAAAAAATGTTCACCGAAATTGTGAAAATCGCAAAATTGGAGTATCGAGCCATCATCAAGTACCTGTATTTAAAAGGATTAGGAGGTAAGCAGATTCACGAAGATATGCTTAATACCCTTGGTGATCAATGTCCTTCGTATTTGACCGTGAAAAATTGGACTGCAAGCTTCAAACGAGGTAAATTTTCCATTGAAGATGATGACCGATTGGAAAGGCCAGTTTCTGTGTCAGTCCCCGAAAATATCGATGCAGTTCATGACATGATTTTATCAGACCGTCGAATTGGGCTAAAACGGATATCTGAAGCACTGAAGATTTCATACGAACGCGTTCATCATATTATAATTCACGTCAATTTGGACATGAGAAAAATTTCTGCAAAATGGATCCCCAAATGTTTGGATGTTGACCAAAAGCATTCAAGGGTAGAAGCATCGCGTTCGATCTGTACTCGATTTGAAAACGATGTAGACTTCTTAAACCGAATTGTTACTATGGATGAGACTTGGGTACATTTCTACGATCCAGAAACAAAGCAACAATCGATGGAATGGCGACACTCTGGTTCTCCAAGACCTAAGAAGTTTCGTGTCCAAAAATCTGCTGGAAAAGTTCTTGCTTCAGTTTTTTGGGATTGCCATGGAATAATCATGATTGATTTTTTGGATAAGGGTTGAACAATAACTGAAGGTAACTATTCGACATTACTGACCCCTCTACGGGAAAAAATTAAAGAGAAAAGACGCGGAGAGTTATCCGAAGATGTTTTGTTTTTACAGGACAACGCCCCAGTACACAAATCTCATGTTGCCATGCAAAAATTTCGTGATTTAGGGTTAGAATTACTAGAACACCCCCCTTATTCGCCAGATTTGGCTCCGTCCGACTCTCATCTCTTTCCTCAACTGGAAAAAAGTTTGAAACGAGGAGGTAATAAAAGCTGTGGAAGACTGGTTTGCAGAGCAAGTAGAAACATTTTTTTGAAAGGTCTAGAGACGTTGCAGGTTCGCTGTAATGAATGTATTCAATTAAGAGGAGAATATGTTGGGAAATAAAATATTTTGACATTGAAATTTTGTTTGGTTTTATAGTAGGCTAAGAATTTTTCAATACATCCTTGTACTTTACGAGAGCTGAACCTCAATGAATTCAGAAAGAATCTCAAAGGACCTTTTCCTCTGAAATGAATTCTCACTCTCGTATTGGATGCCTACAAAAATACGAGCATCTAGTCAGAGAAAAATTCTGACAGCATTCACCGAACCCCGAATGACCAAATGTATACGTTGAAGCACTTCGGCGTCCGAAAACAAAGCAGATCGCATGGAAAGCTAGTAGTTGGGGTGGTGAGGAAAATAGAAGTGTAGCCAACTGGGGCAACTCGAAATAACCAGGTCCGCTTAGAAGTGCACACTTTACGAGGTTACTTATTGAATGAAATATAAGCCAACTGCTGCTGTTATGATATGAAATATACGGAATTAGCTGTTCGAAACCTGACTGCATGGAAGGCCGTAAAAAGTGAAAAATTGAAGGGCCGTCTGCAGATAATAGGCTGCGCGGAATATGTGATGAGATCGCTGAGTAATGAAGGAATATTTCGGGGCCGTTCTACAACACACCGATAAATTTCGTGGGGGTTGTGGAAGCAGACCATTCTGAGGACCTCATTGCCGGGAAACTCTGCGGTTCCATAAATCTCCAGAAAGTTCAAAAGGTTACGGAGCGAATCTGTCCAACTGTTTTTCGAGGTTTTCATATTATATTTAACTTATATATTCAATAGCATATTTAAAACGGAAAAGTGAAGGATATCGTCTCAAAAAATCGAAATTTCTCATTCGTGAACAAGTTGAAAAGTTTATAAGTGAGGCACCAGATGAGAAATCCTACTTGATGGTTAAGGTTGCAACTATTTTCGGATTATTTGGACGCTGTCGGCGTAAAGAATTGTGTAATTCATCTGTGGAAGACATTGAAATAACAAACAAATCATTGGTTATAAAACTTCCTAACACAAATACGAAAGTCAGTCGTTCTTTCAGTATTATTGGGAAGTATGTTGACTATTTTCATAAGAACTTTGCACTGCGCCCTTCTGTCATCAAACATCGTCGTTTTTTCCTGATAAACATGAATAATAAATGCACTGCCAATCGAATACATTTGGGAAAATTTCATCTATTGTTGCCGAATTCCTCAAACTGCCAGAACCAAAGCAATATACAGGACACTGTTTTCGAAGATCCTCCGCTTCATTGCTAGCAGAATCAGGAGCAAATATTATGGATATAAAAAATCATGGTGGATGGAAGACTACCACGGTAGCCGAGGGCTATGTTGATCATTCCATTGCAGATAGAAATGTCATTGGTGAAAAAATTCTCTCAACCTCAACAGATATTAATGTTCATAAGTAATGATTGTTAAATATTGATAGTGAAAATTTGCAATTGCTGAATTTTTTTCATCTGATTCCATCAGATGCTAAAAATATTTTTAACACTAATGTTAAAAATATTTTCACCACGCTTCCACGTAAACAATCAATTTCAACATTGTTTGCTGTCATTAAAAGTGTCACTTTTAATGGTAGTTGTACAAAAAAATTCAAATGAATATCTTCGATATAACAAAATATGAAAGAATCCAATCCAAGAATCTGCCAATATTGAAGTGAATTCTACAAAAAATAGTTCTTTATTTATCTCAACGGGGGTGAACCATTAATATTCAACATCAAATCCTCCATGAACGTACTAAAGCTCACGACCTCACTTGAAATTCCACAAGTTTCCAACCCCCCAAAAGGCGTTCTGGTTCATCCGCACCAATTCTCGCAGTGCTTGTTTATACAACACATTTTTCGGAACGAACCCCCTTTGTTCGCGAAGACTAATTAGAAATCTCGCACGTCCTAGGTCAATCTCCCCGACTATTAACATCTAAATTGCCTTTAGAAGATGGACGCGCTTTGCATTTTTGTCGTAACGACGGCTTTGAGCTCGCCTTGACTTCACCTGATTCAATTACGGGCAGAGTTCAGACTGAGCAAGTGATGAAATTTAGTATCCGAATAAGAAAGGATATTTTTTGTTGGGTTCATCACGATGTAGTCTGTAATTGGTTGTCACGGAAAAGAGCTGGCGGTTTGCTGTTTGAAAATTTTCCTTTGACTGTCGTTTACACCTTTTCAATGTACAGAGTAAGGTTGTTCTTTAAGGAGTAATTTGAAGGTCAGAATCATGTTAGAGAGTCTTCATAATGTCAAAAAGACCTTCGGGCTTCGGCACTCCAATATCAGCTTTGAATCGATTTTACTCCATTCACAATTATAAAATCACAACTCTGGCCTTGGAAATTTGACACATTCCACTCTGTATCGTAGTTATGACGTTTTTCAAAATATTTTTATGTTCCAAGTCAACACTATGTTGCCCTTTCTACATTCTTAGCTTATTTCTCAGAATGTATATTTCATTTTGGAGAACACAATTGTGAACAATATTCTACATGTAAAAGAGTTTTTGGATTTATGATTGTAAAGATTTATCGATGTGCTTTGTTTTCATCATGATATTGTATGTGATATGATTGTGAGGGTGCATAACATTTCTATATATAATATTTCTTCATTTCAAATAAATAACAGTTTTATTCATTCATCACAAAGAAAACAAAAATAATAACTGAATTAACGAATTTGTTTACAGAGAAACCAATGATTTCAATGCAATAGTAACTGAGTTTAGGTTATAAATAAATAAGCAAGAATGTCAATTCCTGCAAGCTTTATAGATATACATTTCATTTATTTGATCTTATGAACAAGGAGTAAGATATTCTGACTGTATAGTAATTTATTAGTTGAAAAATATTCATACATTACTACCACAGTAGGTTTGTACAAATAAAATGGAATAGGTCAAACATATGCTTCACATTTATCATTCACCTGTTCTAAAATAAGACACAAACTCCTAGAATATGGAAAAAACCGATGTATTCTGGTTCAATATAGCCTATTTCTACTTTCGGCAAAGGATTGATAGGAATGAAAGCTCCAGCGACACATTTCAATTCATCGGAATCTGAATTCACCTACCGTTGAATGCAATATAGTCATATTTCTTTTTTTTTTTAGCTTTTTCGACGTGTTCTTTTCTGAAACGTGAAAACGATCAACAATAATCATTTAGAGACCGATGATGGCCATCCAGAACCCGTTTACTCACGAAAATCGTGCAATTTCATTCTGCAAGTTCTTTCCTCATAATTCCTCGAAAATCCTACCTGAACCATATTTTCCGGTCGCTTTCGTTAGAGGATCGTATAAGGGAGCCTTTTGGTCCATTTACATATTCCAAATAAATTTTGAGCACCAAAAACGATACCGAAACTAACCAAACTTCTGGGGGACCGGAATTTCGTTTGAAATCTTTCTAAACGGCCAGATACCTAAAAAAACTTCGTTATCAAGTGTAAAAAGGTCGATTAGTATTCACTTCCGCTTTATTTATGCTTATAAATCGATTTTTGGTCCAATTCAAATTTGCCGTTCGTACTCACGCCAGAAGTCGTGAAAGGAAAAAATGACACTTGTTCGAAATTTCTCATATCGACGGGAAACTTCTTCTGGACGACGAAGAACGGAAAAATAAGTGATTTCCTATCAATATTTCGCCCCAAAATCGCCGATCGATTCGAACTCACAAAATGTGGAATATCTTTGATACTTTAACTTTGATGTAAACAAGAAACTGGCAACTTCGGTTTGTCATTAACGATATTTTCTGTACGCGCACAGACTTTTCATCAGGTGCACCAACTCCTGAAAACGAAACCATGACCTCCTATGTGATTAAATAAAAGTGAATGGAGTATACACAGTGCTTTGAATGCAACCTGACTATCAGCTAGACAGAAGTTTCGGAAATGAAGTAAGCTGGGAAACATTGCCCTTTATTTTCATGCTGCAGCACTATAACAATTACCTCATTAGTAGTTGGTTCAGCGTTATCGTTGTTCTCATTGAACCCATTAATATTTCTATCAAATTCCCAGTTGACACTACCGCTCGTGTGGAAATTCCCGAATATATTGTTGTAGCTCCGATATTACACCAATTTGAAAACAATCACGGTTCGGTAATAATTAAAGTTAAAATAACAAAAATGCTAGTACAAACCTCGCACCCTCTGAAATGATTATAACGGCACAATATCTGGTCGTGGCTTCGACCTCTGACCATAATATCATTACAGATTCAAATCATGGATGATCGCGGGTTATTTTGTCTGGCTAAACCGAGTTAAATGGATTCAATATCCATCAAAATATCCATAGGGGTTATCTATACGGTAATTAATGTAATTACGGCATTACAAGGAGTTATCTGCTAGTTCCAAGATAGGTTGAGAGCCATGTGCAAGCAGTATGAAATTTTGGGGATTGTGATAAAAAAGATCCATCTATGCACGCAGAAAAATCCCCAGTATTTGAAGGATTTCGAGACTATCCTACCAGATTTCCCGTAATCTAACCCTACATTCAAAATAATGCGAAAAATTTAAAGGCTGAAGAAGATATATTCATATTCTTTATAGACCGAATGTGGGATAAACACAATAAACCAGAAACGATAAAAAGTGTTCTTTCAGAAAGGTCTGAATGATATCCGACGTCTGCAGGAAATAAATTCACCAGACAAACCCATCTGAATGCTATTTGAGAGCGTTCACGATCTGTGGAAGAAAAATGAGTGAGGTTAACGGAAAACCCATCAAAGGAAAATCTAATATCCGGATATATATGAATCGTATATATTTTAAGCGCCAGTCAACGTCGGATAACACTACATTTATCTTCGAATTTCAAATAATAAGAAGGATGCGAAATTTATGCATCTCTCTTCGGAAAATTTTTTCCATTTTCCCTTCCATTCACTGCTTCGATTGGATATCTACATTGATCTAATTGTGATTCACAGAAATTTATCATTGAATTAAATAAGTCGGAAATCTTCATTATTCCTGTTGTTTGAAATCGACACTGGAAAAATTAAACTGACAAATGGTACTGTTCAAAATTCATATTTTTTGTTTTACTGATACCACAAAGTTTCCTACCGGAATGGGCTTTCCTGATCGGATACAAAGAATAACAGGTCTATAACTTTACCCACCTTATCTGTGGTTCACCGAGAATACCGGAAACATTCTTTTTCTACCTGTTAAATGTGAACGAACTCTGCCACTAGTCGCAACCTAAATACGGCACAGCTCGCCACCCTTAACAGATATATATGCCCTCGCCCTTTTCCCTTAGTCGGAACCCGTTCTATTCGTACTCAGCAAGTGTATTCGTTACGTAAGATAAGGACTTTACACGGTACAACATTACACAAAGTACCATTTCCTACAGTGTATACTTTGTGGTATTTATTTCTATTTCATACGTCCATTTTATTCTCTAATTCTCGTGGTGATAAAAATTGGTAAAGCAGTCCATTTCTTCTCTCTAAGAGAGCTCTTGTATTTTATTCAGGTACAATAATGTACCTGTTGGATAAAATACTGCAGATAGATGGACTAAATCTGCTGATGAAGCAATCAGCTTAGATGTAAAGGACAAAAAGATTACAATTCACTCGAATATATCAAGTGCTGTTAGTGTATTAGCAGAAAGTAGTAAAGAAGAACGACAATTGCTGAAAATTACTGGCCTAGCATTCGAAATTTCATGAAACCATACTTAAATCTCGATTAAGAATATCACAACAAGATCATAAATATTAAGCGTGGTAGTAGATCTTTTATAGTGAAGAACAGCAACGAATCTAATATGAGGGTGAGCCTTCTGTTTGTTATCAATGTCCTAGAGATATTATCACTGATAATTTCATTCCTGGAAAGGTTAACTAATGAGATGTGCTTGATAAAAGAGGACCAAGCTCCCTGATTCTCAAGTATTCCTACTTAAATATAAAGACTAAAACAGGCAATCGTCCAGTTCACTGCCTGTTGGTTGATTGGATGTTAGAGCAACTCCAGAAGACGTTACCAATAATTTCATTACCCCTCTCCGTTATTCCGGCCCCATTTTCCAACCTTCGAATCTGGAAAACGTCTCCGAGATGTTATAAAACGGGGAAAAACTTCTTTAATGCTCCATAACAAGGTTTACCGGAACCAGGGAGATGTTTATCTAGCATTTCCGATCTTGATATGCAGACCAGCCCTCTGAATTTTGCATTCAGAACGCCGAGGTAACGGAGTAGAATACCGTAAAACTTTAAGTTTGTCTCTGTTCAGATCTCCCTCACACCCTCGCCTAATCGACTTTCTTACAAAGTGCAAGGGATGAATGAGAATGTTGTCGATATAATCTGAGTTATTTAATCAAGCAGGAGCGCCGAACGCTGTTTTGCGTGAGCAGGGTTAATTGAAATGTGATACTTCGAAATGTTGCTCGGAATGAATTATTTATTAGTCTCTCTCAGTGCTATTGACAAAGAGTATCTACTCTTTGCTATTGATGAAGTTTCATTGCCGACTTTCCTAGACGACTGTACAAAAACAGAGAACACTGAAAGAATGGAGCTGACGGTTGATGCTGGCTTGAGAGATATGCGGTGTAAAATTCAACGGCATTCCAGAATAAACAGAATATTTCTCATCAAACTTTTTGCACCTGACCCTAATTTGAAACGAAATTCCGGGGGCGACATGCAAACGATCCTACAGTTTTTGTGACGGAGGTAATAAAAGACCCATTTTCATTTCACGAGATCGATGGTATTCCAGCTCGAAATGAGAAACAATTTGTTGTGTTTGCGAAACGGGAAAACGACCAGGGTGAGAGAAAATTCCAACAGAAAGGCATAAATTCGGGCATTAAAATACAGTTATGGCCGTTTGATTGACACGGACTCGAAATGGGGAGATGTGGCTCGTACGATATTGCCTAAACGCCTGAGTATTAAGGGGACCTGGTACACGTCCGAGCTCGCGAGCACCCTTCAAAAATTGAGCTTTTTGTTTCCATGATATCGCAGTTTGTATGCGGCGTAGACCAACAATTTTTTTTTAAATTAAAGCTTAATCTTTTCTTCTAAATATGCATTACTTGCTTTTCTGTTTTTCTTCGTATATTAGGAAAAAAACCAGGTGAGCTGCAATTTCATGAAAATCTGGACAAACGATTTTATTTCCATGATATCTCCGTCAATTTTCGGGATGAATGTATGAAATTTTCACTATACATGCGGAATAATATTTTGCAGAATGTGTATTATTCGCTTTTCCGTTTTTTTGCGTATATTAGGAAAAATACTGGTTGAAAATATAACCAATGAAGTTCCTACTTTATAATTCATCTAGAAATTGAGGAGGCAATAAAAAAAAACTGACAATACACATTCTGGAAAATATTATTTCGCATGTAAACTGAAAATTTCATACATTCATCCCGAAAATTGACGGAGATATCATGGAAATGAAATCGTTCATCCAGATTTTCATGAAATTACAGCTCACCAGGTTTATTTCCTAATATACGAAGAAAAACAGAAAAGCGAGTAATACACGTTCTGGAGAAATGATGCTTCAATTTCAAAAAAAAATTGTTGGTCTACGCCGCATACGAACTGAGATATGATGAAAATAAAAAGCCCAATTTTTGAAGGGAGCTTGCGAGCTCGGACGTGTACCAGGTCCCCTTAATGCATTGGTAGATATCCTTGATTAGTTCTCTATTTATCAGAGCAATGGTCTGAGGTTAAGAGCTTCTGCGTGCTTGATTACTTGTCGCTGGTCGATGCCAAAGGCACGATGTTAACGATTTTTCTCGTTTACGCTGATTCTGATCCATCAAAGGACGTTAGGACAACGTCGAAATAACTGTATTTCACGTCGAATTTCACAGGTCTTTATAGATTACACTAACGACGAAGAAACCTGATTATTATGTTCTGATGAGGTTCATTATAATCTTTATTACGTTCACAGCGTGTAATCTCGCAGGGAACCCCTTACAATGTGAGTTAATTGAGTTATGTATGTAAATGCATGAAAAACACGAATGGAAAACATGGAAAATGTCGGGTATTCAAGCTCGCTTTGCGCTTATGTTACAGGGAAATGACGATGGAATAGTTAGTGCGGAAATGCAGTTAAACGAAACACAAAATGGTCAATGTAACTCATACTTGGAAATGAACCATTCGAATATCCTTTTTGTCATTAATGATCGATCATAATTTAGATTAATCAAGTTTTGCATGATTTCAATTGTACAACCGAAAATATTGTATCTCTTCTCTTTTTTTTGTTATTCTATTATATGTTTGTTTCATTATTCTCTTCCAAACTTCATCATAATCATATCTTATAGGTAAGAATATGATTCGATCGACAAATTTCGAATCATGTCACGTTCCCTAAACGCTTGTTATATTCCTGGTTCCCCTTGGACAAATATTAATTTTCGTACCAACATAAACGAGTCTTAACCTCCTCTAACGTCGTCCCAAAAATAATTAGTCTATCCACGATACAGCAACCGCTCAAGGCTCTCAGCACTAAGTGATTATAAACTACGGTGTTTACTCAAACCAATCTTCATAACGTGTGAAACGACCGATGAAGGGGATATTCCCGAAATTATGTCAGCTACTTTCGATACGGAACCCCAGAACGAATCAGCGCAATGAAGTCATGCGAATTTCAAAACGAAACAAACGGAACAATTGATCACTGAACCCCGCTTGAAGGAATGGCGGAAATCTAAACTGCTCCACATGAGTTAGGGATATTGACTTAAATTGCAAAAAAATATAGTTAAAATAAGATTTTTGTGATGAAAATTCATATTAATATGATTTCAAGTTACAAATTAATTTTAGCCTGTAGGTCTGCAGCGTATACATACAGGGTGGTTAGAAAAATTGAGTAAAATGACGAAATTTTATTCCCAGAGAATTCAAGCATTTTAAGACTATCAATACAATGTATGGCCTCCACGGGCATCAATAACAGCTTGACATCTTCTTTGCATACTGCACACGAGGTTGTTGAACATTTCTTGAGGAATATGGTTCCATAAACGGAGCAGAAGCTCTCTCAGATCATTTAAAGATTCTGGGGTAGGTTGATGATTATCTAATCTTCTTTGGAGCATATTCCATGCATTCAAATCTGATGAGTGCGGAGGTATTGGTAAATGTGAAATACCAAGCTCCTCGCGCGCATTCTCAACTATGGCTGCACGGTGCTGTCTAGCTTTATCGTCTAGAAATTGAAAAGTTTCACCAATAGCAGCGTGAAAATTTGGCACAACATTGTCAATGACATGCTTCCTATAGTGTAAGGCGGTCATATTGCTAGGACAAATGTGTAGATCTGTGCGCCCGTTGAAACATATCCCGGCCCATTCCATAACACTACCCCCTCGGAATGGATGGACTTCTTGGACATAGCGACGATTACGGGGTATGTGTGGGATTGTCCAAACTCTCATTCTTCGAGAATCTGAAAATCGTTCATATCTGGATTCATCAGTGAAAAGCACACTACGCCATTGATCGTTCCAATTGATATGTTTCCTTGCCCATTCTAGTCTTTGACGCTTGTGGTCACGTGCTAATGGAACTCCTCTTAATGGACGTCTAGAACCTAGACTCACCTCTCTCAAACGTCGTCTGATGGTTTTGATGGAAACTTGGACCCCATCTGTATGTTGAAGAGTATTCCGTAGCATTCTACACGACGATGTAGGGTTTCTTCTCGCCGAAACGATGATGAAACGATCCTGAGCAGGTGTTGTTTTTCGTCGCCCACCAAGCCTTGGTCTTTCCAACACGGAACCGGTCTCCCTGAACCCATTCCAAAGTCGAGATATTACACTTTGGCTGACTTGGAGCCTTTCCTCTACAACAACCTGAGTGAGGCCACCCTGTAGAATTCCGATAGCCCTAGTAGCCTCAGCGTTTGTTGATTTACGTCTTGGCATTTTCAGAAAACTCGTTTCAAATCGAAGCCGTTGATAAACTGACTTCATTTCAAAATAAGAACATTCATGAAGCATATGCAAAGTACCAAACTTCAGAAAAAAGGTGACCAGATTGACGAAATGTCTCATACTGATTTTTATTGGATCTATTCAAGTTGTTATTGAGTTTCAAATGATTTTACAGGGATTTTCTCGAAGATTAGATACTTTTAAAAACGATTGAATACGATATCCCTAACTCTTGTGGAGCAGTATATTTTGTCAGTATCCTCAGTAGCTTCGAGCAGGTAAACTTCGATACCTTCGCCATTGGCAGACTCCGGTCATAATAGCCAATCTGATGCACCCTATGAACGGACCCGGACGAAACGTGAACCCTGTCCCGGAGCACCCCCATAGCGAAGTTATAAATTTGGATGAATAATAAATAAAACATACTTGTTTCGTTTCCAAATCAAGTCATGCGTTTTGAAGAATATGGTCTTAAATTGTCGACATTCCCATCGTATCTTGCGATCATTGTTAATTTCCGTGTCAACCTCAATCCAAACATCGGACCATAAGTCAACACCCGCTTGCATAACTCACCGCCCTTGATGAATGGCACCACGTCATCATTCAGTCAAGTTGTCAAATTCGCAACGGTCAAACGGCCCGTAAATTCATCCTGTTTGCCGCTATTGATTTGGCACCTCGAGATGATCTATGTGCACTTATTGAAAGGACGCGAGGAGAGACATAAATTTACCGGGAACTGAACGTTTGGGTAGCCGGCTGTAAACTTCACCCCCATGTTGATTCAACTCACTTTGATCCTCTGCTAGAGTTAGGTTCGAATTGATCCTATGTGTGGGTCATCTTTTTCGTAGGAGACAGAGGTAAACGGGGTGTTCTTAAGCCTTAACACAAACTCTGACAGATAAAAGCTGAGCTTATTCCGAACACAGACATAAGTCCGATGCATAGAGACCATCAACTATAATAGAGCATTGAAGATGGCGCTCAGACCCTCCAAAATCTGCACAACGATTTATCTCAATTTTAAACACTCATAATTCTGCTTGATCTCTTTGAGCATCAGCTTTCCAACCTTCCGAAAGGTTGGAAAGAGAGTCGGTTCGGCGACCTCCAAAACCCTCTCTTGCCCCAATTAGCGTCGAGACCTCCGAGACGTGGAAACACAAACAATTCCATCTTATGTCTAGCTGATGCTCGCCGAAGAGGTGGAAATTCTCGAAATACATATTTCCAATTAGACCAGGCGAAATGCACGGCCGGATGGTTTCGCAGATGATAACATTAGAGCGGGAATATTCAACACTTGCCTCGGGAACGAGATCAAAGGATCCCACGCTGTTATGTAATTAACGGTGAGGAAAACCGAGTGCAAGAAGACTACAAATTCTCGTATTGCTTGATTTGCAGAAGCTTCGGCTTATATTGCGATCTGCAAGACTCGTTCTTGGTCGGGGCAATGATAGGTACAATTGATCGAACCTCTGAAAGAAGCTCTCCGTGATCTGGGAATTTCCGACTTGCTTCGGAATGACGCACTGACTTTGGAGGTTTTTTAGGTTGAAAGAGAGATCGTAAATTGTGTCTCTACTTACAGCGAACTCTGGAAGAGATCAAGTAACCCTTACCGATCCAATTATGTTGCTATAGATGTCGCTGCTAGCTTTATTTTCGATCATGCGTCGAATTCTGCAGAATATTTCGCAGAAACTGTGACAAACAGCCTTTCGTACGTCCCCTTAATCTGTTTACGACCGACTTATCCTAATTTCCGACAGAAAGGGTAATTTCTTGGGACGCCGTGAGTAAAGCTCCCGGATCAGAGATTACACATACTTAATATGAATTATGGTAAGGTCGGCGTGAAGCACGCTGACCTCATTAGCGACAAAAAGTATTTGGGAAGCGGTATTATGTCGGGGCTGCGTTCCGAAGCTTGAGTTTCGGACAGGAATTTGGTCCGGTGTTTAGGGTTACTTCGGGTTCATATGGAGGTCGAGCAGGGTCGAGGCAAGTTTGATCTGTGACCTTCCGTCTGGGAATTGGCTGCTTAGAGATTAAACAACGTACATACCTTCACCTCGAATAAAAGAGAACCAGAATTCTCATTGGAAAATAGCGGATTCTCTTGGTCATCCGGTTTTATTCAAATGACCCCTACAATTTTGATTGCTGTACAATTGGCGCCCAACGTTAAGCGTAAAAAAAAAACAGCACAGAGCACCTCGAAAGCAACCCTTGTATCCGAAAGTGGAGTTTGGCGTCACTGGGGCTATAAGAACGTGCCTTGCTAGAGCACTTGGGGTCATCACAGAGTTCACGCCTCTACATCTATAGTGATTAAAAGGGTAGTCCATCAGGCTATCCTTAGAATATCCATGGAAGGTATAGGTGATGAGAGATGTTGCGTCTCATTACGTCAACATCTTGACATGATAAAGTTCCTTTGGCCATAAAAATAGAGCTGTCTCGTTTAAAATAGATTGGATAGATTTTTAACTACATAAGATCAATCGCTTGTGCTGCAATATTTATTCCATATACCCCTACTATAGAACCAAAAATTTGAATGTCAAAATATTTTATTACTCAACACATTCTCCTCTTAATTGAATACATTTATTACAGCGAACCTGCAACTTCTCTAGACCTTTCAAAAAAATGTTTCTTCTTGCTCTGCAAACCAGTCCTCCACAGCTTTTATTACATCCTCGTTGGAAGAAAATTGACGACCTTTTAAAGTTTTTTTTCAGTTGAGGAAAGAGAAGATAGTCGAACGGAGCCAAATCTGGTGAATAAGGATGGTGTTCTAGTAATTCTAACCCTAAATCACGAATTTTTTGCATGGCAACATGAGATTTGTGTACCTACTGGAGCGTTGTCCTGTAAAAACAAAACATCTTTGGATAGCTTTCCGCGTCTTTTAGAGTGGTCAGTAATGTCGAAAAGTAATCTCCAGTTATTGTTCTACCCTTATCCAAAAAATCAATCATGATTACTCCATGGCAATCCCAAAAAACTGAAGCAAGAACTTTTCCAGCAGATTTTTGGACACGCAACTTCTTAGGTCTTGGAGTCTTAGAGTGTCGCCATTCCATCGATTGTTGCTTTGTTTCTGGATTGTAGAAATGTACCCAAGTCTCATCCATAGTAACAATTTGGTTTAAGAAGTCTACATCGTTTTCAAATCGAGCACAGATCGAACGCGATGCTTCTACCCTTGCACGCTTTTGGTCAACATTCCAACATTTGGGGATCCATTTTGCAGACATTTTTCTCATGTCCAAATTGACGTGAACTATATGATGAACGCGTTCGTCTGAAATCTTCAGTGCTTCAGATATCCGTTTTAGCCCAATTCGACGGTCTGACAAAATCATGTCATGAACTGCATCGATATTTTCGGGGACTGACACAGAAACTGGCCTTCCCGATCGGTCATCATCTTCAATGGAAAATTCACCTCTTTTGAAGCTTGCAGTCCAATTTTTCACGGTCGCATACGAAGAACATTGATCACCAAGGGTATTAAGCATATCTTCGTAAATCTGCTTACCTCTTAACCCTTTTAAATACAGGTACTTGATGTGGCTCGATACTCCAATTTTTCGATTTTTACAATTTCGGTGGACATCTTTTTTTTCAATTAATTGCGTAACTCTGGTTTACTTTTTTGACGTCGAACTCTACACTGACACTTCTAATAAGTTATTGTTCGTTGATATGATATCGCAATATTTTGTTTATGCATGGAACTGATCTAGGCTAACTAGATATCAATACATCCTCGTTCTTCTAGAATTATTCCGTACTTGTACTTGTTATCTAAGTTGAGGTAACAACTTATTGCAGTGATAATCAAGATTATCATAGGGTGCCTACAGTTAAGTAAGTCACAACAGTCTCAATCATCGAGAATCACCAGCATCTCACAAAAAAGAAGCAGTTCAAGAAGGCTATTATCCTGGTAGACCAATTCCTACAAAATAAAACCATAACACCTTGGTAAACTAATAGAAGCCGAAAGGAACCGATTATCCGACAGACCGATCGGGTCAGCTTCGGAAAGTAACGGGCAAAAACTCCTTTCGGAATAATGTAACCATGCGATCCCGCCGGGAGAGAGAGAGACACGAACAAAGGTCTGGAAATCCGCTGGAAACTCGCAGAACACATTGTCCACTTGGCGGCAATTTGGTGTCATTGTGAGGCTTCAATTAGCTTTTCGCCCCACTTGTACCGCAACACCGAAAGAACTTATTGTCTACAGATAATTAGCTGTGTCCCCCTTGTCCCCGCTGTCTCCTTTATTCGGCTGACCGGACGGACGCTCTACCTTCGGAATGGTTTTGTCAGGTCGATGTTTTGGAGGCGGATGATGCTCGTTTCGTTTCATCTCCCGCGTATTCTTCTTTTCAGACCTATTTGGTCGACCTTGTCGGAAAATTGTGATGGAAGTTCGACTGAGCACTTTTTCTCGGTTAGATATAGAGGGTTTTTCGATTTTGAGGTTTTTTAGGGGAGGTGACCAGCGAAATGGCCACCTTCACATGACTGTACTCTTTTGATCCTGATTCCGAAATCGGAAAAGTTGGTTTGCACATGATTTACGTCCAATGAATACCACCTTCAACATATGAAGGTGGTTTCGGAGTCCTTCAATGGTCCCCTCGAACCCAAAACTCATCAGTACGAATATCAGGTAAACCCCATCCACTCCTAAAAAGTATCCCGGTTGGCCAAGATTTAGGTTTATCAAGTTCAAATTGACGCAGGTTGGCATTCGTAAAATATCAGCAATGTCAAAATACAATGCGCAAAAAAATTAACGCACATTATGGAAATCTCAAATTTATTCTACAACTAAAGGTGTTCTCGATGATAATTATTTTCATCAGAATTATGCATGCATATGTTATCCACTTTCAACGTATTTGTTCAATACAGATGTTTTTTCCCAACAGGAATAAAAAAAGAAGGTATTATCAGATTTTGAATGTATTGGCTCCATTCTTAAATCAGTTGTTCTCGATCAATTCTAGTGATCAATAGTTTTTCTTTCGTTTGATTTTCTACACTCGATCGCTATGCAACGCGAAACACGCAATTTGACCCAAGAGGAATGTGCCCAAGCGGTAGTTTTGCGAGAAGAAGGGTGGATATACACAAGAATTGCAGAAAGGTTTGGAGTTTCCCATACAAGTGTGTCCAGAATGTTGCAGCGATTCAAGGAGACAGGTATGAATGTCCGAAGACCAGGACAGGGTAGAACACGGGTAACAACTGCCATTCATGAAAGTAACTTGAGAGTTTCTTCGTTGAGACAACGGTTTGCAACCGCTCGCCTCCTTCAAAATCAGCTTGAGCAAACTCATGAGGTGCACATTAGCACTCAGACAATAAGAAATCGCCTCAAAGAATATGATTCAGGGCCTCGTGTCGCGGCAAGACGCCCAGCTCTTACCCCAGCCCATCGAAGGGCGCGTTTGGATTTTGCGAGAGAGCATATCTATTGGGAAGAAGCCGATTGGGAAAGAGTTCTCTTCACAGATGAGTCTAGATTCTGCCTCTACCATTGTGATCGACGTTCCCTTGTATACAGACGTCCACAGGAAAGATATGCTCAGTGCAATTTCCTGAATACTACTGGTTTCGGGGGAGGATCGATTATGGTATGGGGTGGAATATCTTTGAGTGCTCGCACAGACCTAGTGGTCGTTGATAATGGAGCTATGAATGCTGATAAGTATATAAGGAACATTCTTGAAGAGTGCCATTTGCCCCATAGATTCATTGGTGAAAATTTCATTTTTATGGACGATAATGCCAGAACCCATCGTGCGCGCATCGCTCAGGAGTACCTTGAAGAGGTTGAAGTCTCTCGAATGGAATGGCCAGCAAGAAGTCCAGATCTCAATCCGATTGAGCAGGTTTGGGACAACCTCAATAGAAGGCTGAGAAGTTCAGAAAATCATCCAGCTACTCTTAATGACTTAGGAATCCAACTCTGAGAAATCTGGGAAGGATTAGATCAGAACATTTTAAGATCACTCATTTTGAGTATGAACCGTCGTTGCCGAGCTGTAATTAACGCAAGGGGTGGAAATACCAAGTATTAAATCACTTATCGGCATTTCAGTATTTTGAAAATTGTTCATTTCTCTTCTTTCACATAAGATTCGGTGAAATCCTGAATTTTTCTTCCATTTAATGTGTCTCGTTTCGTTCAAAACCTTTCCGAGAGAACATAAAAAATAAGTTTTAGTCAATGTAGAGTTAACTTCCATTAAAATTGAGATTTTCAGAATGTGCGTTAATTTTTTTGCGCAGTGTAATTCTCAGAGACGATTCCATTGCTAATTTCTACTCGCAATAGTCTCAATCCCAACCTCCATGGGTTACAATAAATTTAATTCATGAGAGAGCTCCAGCCCTCATTTAATTCAGTCTGTGCTCCTCATCAAGCTGTTTTACAATACAATGCTGTATGTAACTGTGGAGGAATAATTTCAGAATTCAGTCGAAGACAATCTGTTTCAGTTCGAGGCGAATTCCTTCGTTGTGGAAACTACCAAACTACCCCGTGTTTAAAATTCTAGGACGTCGGTCCCAGATAGCGACCAAACATTCCGTTTTTTTGACAAACTACTGCATCAAGACCTTATTTTCTACCGCAACGATCAAGCAGGCGTTTCCTCTCTCAATATGCAGCAGGATCCTCTGGTGGGACGTGCTTCGCAAAGCAAGTCCCCAGGGTCCGCCTGGTGGTCGACTAAATATCTCGTTCCGGGGGCTGGATTATTCCATATTCAAAATCTTCAACCGCCTCGGGAACTTTCAAGTCCCAGTAATGATCCGTAGAGGCAGGTTGGGAATTTTCGGCTCAAATTTTAAGCTTGATTATCGATCTTTCGAGAGCGAAATGAGGAAAAATTTTTTTTCAGAAAAATTGGTTGGCAGGTCTTCCAACTTAAAAGCGATGCTTTATTCTCCTGCTGTTGTGAACAAGACATCGGGCTCATTGAAATTTCCAGTTAACGATCCACCGAATTCATTAGTTGCAATATCTGAAATCCAATTCTCGATCGGTTCTTGTTGAACAACTTTACCCTCTAAACCGTGCAGAATTAGTTTCGAACCTGAGCATAATCGATAGACAAACTCCCGACCGAAACTTGCATGCTAATAATATAAACATAACTTCCCTAGGCGGAATCGTACCTCTAAGGCTCCCACTTTGGCAATGCGAAGTCCCGTATCAGTTACGGTTCGCTAAGCTCAGCTTGCCTTTCATTGCTTGAGAGGTTCCCAGGTCTAAAGCTTCGATGATCGTCGACGTTTTCGATCTTCACGTCATTTATGATGTCCTCGCAGGCCTGAAGAACAGAAGAATCCACACTTGAAAGATCCCCCCGATCCAAGAGAGAATTGGAAAGGGTTTTTAGGAAATGAAGTATTTTTTTACTGCTTCTTTCTAGTTTTTCTTCTTTCTTGTTGTTACACAGTTACAAAGTTTTATTTTGACCTCAAGAATCTTCAGTTAAAATATATGTACAAGTCAAAGTTTCCCCAGTATGTAACCGGTTCAAAAACCTCTACCTAAAAATAATAACCGCTTACAGTGTTGTTGGGTACGGATCAAAATTCATATTTTACCTCAGGATATCGAAGAACACTCCCGCTGCCCCAAACCGAGGTGAAGGCACGAAACCTATTGATTTCTGAGTGGAAAACGTGCCTAATGACGTAAAAATGAGCATGAATTTTCGCTCATAATGGAGGCAAAGCCACGGTGGATCTCCTCAGACATCGCTTTCCGGGAAGAATATTCAAATATCCTTTTTGCGTCGGAAATATCGAACATTTATGGATCCGAATGTACTTTAAATCCCACTCCGCGGATAGTTGAGCTCTTTTCAATTTCACTCGGATTCTCGTGCTGCAGGCTCGGCGGACGTAAAAAAGACGAGCAGTCTGTTGGCTGGCATCGCGACGCTGAAGACGCCGCTGAATATTTTGCGGGTGATTCGAGTTTGATTGCGAATTCGGAATTGTTCGAAATCCAATTGGTTTTATTATTTCATACAACAACGAAATAAAGGGTCATACGAATTAGAGTCCTTCCGATTCTGGCTTAGCTTGGTTCTTGAGAATTTGAAGACCACGAGTGGGTTGCCCACTAAGGTATAGATCTTTTTCGTTACCGACGAAGTCCATTTGCAGTATCAACATTCTCGTATCAAGTAAACGAAAATTAATGGATTTGGAACTCTTATTCCAACCAATATTGAAAAACTGCATACAGGCAATTTCTGGAAGGTTCTCCCAGAGCAGGTTGTAACCAGTAACCTGAGGCCATCCTCAGAGTATCTAAAGAAGGAGCAGGCAATGAGAGAGTCAGGTTTCAGAGAGCTTGGTCCTCTCTAAATGACTACACCTCATCTGCAAACCTTCCTAGTGATATAATGATCAAGAAAGTAAGAACTGAGAAGAACTTCAGTACAATGCTAAGTAAAAGAGATGATTGGGAAAGGGAATACACCAACTACAATCTCAAAGAAAATACAATGAAATGGTATACAGATGGTTCTAAAACGGCTACAGGAGCTGGCGCTGGGATATACGGGACAAGTACCAAGTGTGCACTATCGTTAGGCTCCTGTACAAGCGTCCTTCAAACGGAAATACTTGCAATCGGAAGATGTCTAGATATAAATCTAGAAAGAAACTATCAGAAGTGAGCGATATAGCTATTCATACAGATAGTCCAGCTGCTATTAAAGCACTGAGCTCCTACGTCATTGACTCGAAGCTGATTTGGGAGTGCCGAAACAAACTCAATGAGGTAGGCAAGAAGAATAAGGTCTTTTTAATCTGGGTTCCTGGTCATTCGGGAATCGTAGGAAACGAAGAGGCCAATACACTGGCCAGAAAGGGCGCACAAACGCCACTCACTGGCCCAGAACCCTTCTGTGGTATAGGAAAATACAGCTATAAGAAGGAGTTTATGCTGAAGGAGAAAACCGAAAGAGAAAAACTCTGGCGGAATCTTTCAGGGATGGATCACTCCAAAAAGTTCCTCCGGAACATTGAAACTGCTAGATCCAAAAAATATCTTGATCTCAGTAAAAACCAACTTCACCTACTCATTGGCTTTCTCACAGGACATTGTCGCCTAAAGAAGAATCTGTTGAGAATGGGTTTATCGGACACTGATGAGTGTAGATTCTGTGGGGAGGAGGAAGAAACTCCTATTCACCTGGTTACGGAATGCTATGCCAATGCAAGCCAAAGGAAAGAGTGCTTTGGACAAGAAGCTTGTAGAAGTGTGGAGTTATCCTCCTTGAAGCCATTCCAGATAATTTCATCAAATCTCTGGAACTGGAGGGCGAGCTGTAGGAGGCGCGATGATAACAGCTCTGTCAGGGGGCACAATGGACCTTAAGGTCGCAGTGAACTGTAACCCCTTTTTACTATAACTATAACAGTAACCTCTTTTTATGCGACTAGCGATGTGACTACCAGCGCTACCAGGTACGCTCCCTTCAACGTTCATAAAACCAGCTTTTTCCTTAGTCATACGTCAAGACTTTCTTTGACGTTGTTTTCGAGGATGCACAAAGAGCCCCACATTCTCGGTTTCTTCAGTGTTTTTGCGGGGATGAGCGGTCACCGAACCGTAACAGCCAAACCAACGTTCTGCCCCCGGCAAATCAGTCCGTATATCGCATTACCCTTCGCCCTATCCGCCTTCCACCTCTTAACGCTATCAAACATGACGTTTCGAGGTTAGACTGCCGCCATCCGTATTTATTCAATTTCCCCGACCGATTTCCGCGGCACCGCCAACTGAGATTTCGACGATCTATGTCGAAGAGACCGCGGGTTGATCTGACGCGGGCGGCGGATGGAATATCGAACAATCGGGATAGAAAGAAGACGGGATAACAGGGATAATTGGTAATGAATATTCCGGTTACGGCATCGTTCCCGGAATTGGAAACTCCAAATACGCGAAGGCGGATAATAATGGATCGGTCCATAAGACGGTCCCGATATGATCGGAGAGTAGCGGAAGGTTTATTAATTGATGACGACTCGTTCATGGGGGGTGGTTATTTGGTGGAATAGACGAAGGGATGTCTTTCCAGTCGGTTTTTCGTCGTTTTTGATGGCCAAGCAGGAATTGTTCTAATTGGATGTTGCATTTGGGATACAGCTGCTAATTGACTTCTGTGGCGGCGAATATTTGTCGATGAATTAAGAACTAGATTGGATTGAGATGGGACCAATTGGCTATGATTCAGCCTTTTAGAACAGCGACTGTTTGGTCTATTGGTCTGATACCCTGCTCAAGCAGACCTCAGACGGTCATCATTTGAGCAAATCTATCCTACCTCTCAGAAGCCTTGCCTTATACCTCGTGAGGATTGAATTAGCTCTTCCAAAAGTGTTCCTACGCAGGCAAACCCTCATAAGAACTGAACGAGAATAAATCCGCTATCACAAAAACGCCTATATCTCTCGAACCAATTGAGAAAAAAGTCAAAATTTGATCATAGTTATAGCTTTGTTATGAACGTCAGAAACATGTGGAACATTTACTTCATAGATATTCCGATTCTCTGTCGCAAAATGTCAAGCGAAGTGAAAACACGAGAATTTATAGTGAGACTTTTTCAAAATAATCAAAAATGGAGCTTCAAAAGAATCGCAAAATAGGCTCGCGTTCGTCCGGAAATGGTATCAAGAGTTGGTAAGCGCTTCAACGAAGATCTTACAATTAGCCTCAAGGAAGGAACCGGGAGGAAAAAGGGGTTTCATAGCCCAAAAAAAGTGAAAAAAGCCATCAGCCTTTTTCAGAAGAATCCTAACCTTTCAGGGCGGAAAGTGGCCCAAATAGTGGGTTGTTTGCAGTCAACCGTTCAGAAAATCAAGTCGAGTTGTGGGCTTAGAACATACAAAGTGCAAAAAGTGCCAGACAGGAACGCTGTGAAGAATCAAGAAGCGAAATTTTATACTGCAGATTCTCGTGGAAATTTTGAAGAACAATGTCGCGTGAAGAAACAAGCAAAGTTTCCTAAAAAATTCCTCGTTTGGCAAGCAATTTGCACTTGTGGGAAAAGGAGCAAATTTTTCGTTGTCCAAGGCTCTGTTGACTCGAAGATATACATCGAGGAATGCTTGAAGAAGCGACTTTTACCATTTTTACGTGAGCACGATGTGTCAACAATCTTTTGGCCAGATTTAGCTTCATGCCACTACAGCAAGGCCACCAAGGAATGGTAAGAAGCTAATGAGGTGGTTTTTGTCCCCAAAGAGGCCAATCCACCAAATTGCCCAGAACTCGAAAGATATTGGGACCTGGTAAAAAGAGAATTGAAGAAGACTAAGAAATCAACGAAAACATTAGCGGAATTCAAGCAAAAGTGGAAGACAGCATCCCAGAAAGTGACTGAGAACACTATAAGAAGCATGATGGGAAGAATTCCAGAAAAAATCCATGAATTTTGTAAAAAATAGTTCTGGTTTCTTTATTGTAGAAACAGTTTTCATTAGAATTAGAAGATGATTCGAAAATGAGTTTGATTTTCGAAATCGGTCCAGTGGTTCAAAAGATATAAGCGTTTTTGTGATAGCGAATTTATTCTCGTTCAGTCCTTAGTTCCTGCTAACGACAGCGTATTCTGACTTCTTCGTTTTTGTCCGCCATAGTGAAGAAGCATAGGCGCTAATGAGGCGATGTGTAACCACATCATCATCTTTAGTTTCAGCACCAAAGTCTTTTCAAAGTGCCTTCGCAAGCAAACATGGCTGCTGTAGCTCCGGAAAGAGCATTATCTATGTGTTTCTTCCAGTTGAGTTCGCAATCTGATGAAAAAATCAGATATCCACATCAGCAAGAAGGGTCCAGAGTCTGGTCTTTCAAGACGAGTGCTGTAAGGTGTCGTTCGGCTATGAAAGAACCTTTCAAAGCTGTGACCAGATTGATCTTTGCTTCCTATACCCTATCCAATCAATTCTCGAGATCTACCATCTCAATGAATCGAGTGATCTCCAAAAAATCTTTTGCAGTCACATCGTGAAGACCAAGAGCGGCTCGTCTAGGTGAAAGTTCTTGAGGCGAGCAAGATCTGGGTACTTGCATACCATGTGTTTTTGCCTTCGATTCGCATAGACTGCAAATTTCATCCTCCGAATCGCCCAGTCGGTGCAAGAGGTACCGAAGGTGCCCAGTAGTCCCACAATACACAGCGTTGGATGGACCAGACGGCAAGGAATCTACAAATATTTTCGCTTCTCTTAGTCCTGGGGATCTTGTCCAGAAGATTGTCATGTTTTCCGTCTCCCATTGCTGCAAAGCTGCCCTATGATGGTCGTTTCCAAGACCACAGAAGGTCCTAAAGGTTTAGCCTTTGATGCACTTTTCGCAAGGTGCATCAGCTTTCTCGTTACCCTCAATGCCACAGTCTCCTGGCAACCATGAGACTATCACTTCGTAGCCTCTGGCCAACTGCTCCATGGTATTGCGGCATTCCCAGATGAACACTGGCAGTTAGATTCCAGAGCTCTTAGTGCTGATTGACTGTTTCTATATTCTTTTAGATTTCTTGACAAACACCCTTGGACGCACGCAAAGATAGCCATTATTGCTGCCTGTACAATGGAGGGTTCTTGCTCTATTGGCAAGGAAACTCTCAGTTCAGGTACCATTCTTTGCTCAAGATTTTCTTGCTGCACATAAGTAACTTGTAAGAATTCCGGATGTTGTGCCATCATTCATCAAACCGAATCCTAGGGGATCCGCAGTCTTTCCAGATTTCCCCAGTCAGCATCTTGAAATAATCCAGATTGAATACCGACGTCAGCCTCGTTTTACACCGAATCATCATTCTGCCGAAGAAACCCTCATCCCCCCGAACCTCGACGTCTCACTTACCTATCCCACCCCTCGACCCACCCTCAGCCAAAACGGCAATCCAACGGCGGCGAAACAGGGGACGTAAATCCTGGAGGAGCGTGGAAATGCTCATATTTATCCTGCGATATTTCAACCTGCCTGGAGACGGTTGACTGGTGACGCTCGCAAGACCGCGAGACGATACGGGTTCGGCTGTCTGTCAATACGCGGGGATGCAATACATAACTTCCGTCTTATTACCCCGTTCAAGGGGTTGATGCCGGTGCCTACCGCCTCCATATATCAATCTCGACGGGGTAACTGCGTTTGTCAGTGCACCGTATCGGGCCGGATATTTCCTCGACGGGGTCTTGAGACGGTGCATCGGAGATAATCGATAACTCCTGCATGGTGATGAGGATGTGAGGTCTTAATTTCGTATCGTTACAGGAAATTGAGGATCGCTGTCGTGTCTTCATGAGTCCATTAATGTCAGAAATTGAGCTGCGCGAGTGTTCTGGGTCCATAACCTGATGAAGGATATAAAAAAATCGAAGGAAGGATTCGAATTGGTGTTCTTGGGAAATTTGAATACATCGTGCAATACATGTGCAGATCAAAAGGTGTTATGGAAAGAGAAAGCTGTTCAAGCCATTCGATTCTTCAATATTAGCCAATTTGCGAATCAATAACTCCACGACAATGAATAATCTCTGCTCGTGAACAAATCTTGAAAATAAATTTTCGAAAACATAAAACGTGAAAGAACATTCACTTATGGAAGGTATATGGACGTTTTTGGTATCAAAATGTAGGTTTTCGAGGTCGCTGAGTTCAATTAAGAACAATTCAAAGTCCTATCTCTTATGGTTTAGATTTTGACATGTCAAATGGACTTTTTTTCAAAAATCGAAATTTTAGACCGTCATACCTTCCGTCCCTCTCATCGCATCCTAATATTGTATATGTTTTGTTGATCAGCATAGCTCCAAGTATATCTGTGCAAAATATGAGCGATTTCAAAATTTTCAAATTTTGGGTGAAAAATGATCAAGGGGTAAGACCCCCTAAAAACACCATATTCGTCGTCAACACCAAATCCTCGAAGGACCTGATGCTGTTATTCGATCATTAATGTCCTCAACCCATTCGAATCTTCGATAATAATCATTTTGCGGAACGATATCACCCATAACCTGGGCGGTATGCGCTCGTAAACAAAACTTGAAAATGAATTTTCGAAAACATAAAACGTGAAAAAACATTAACTTACGGGAGGTATATGGACGTTTTTGGTATCAAAATGTAGGTTTTCTAGGTCGCTGAATTCAGTAAAAAATAATTCAGAGCCCTATCTATCATAGTTAAGATTTTGACCTGTCAAATGGACTTTTCTTCAAAAATCGAAATTTTAAACCGTCATAGCTCCCGTCCCTCTTATCGCATTCACGAGTTGTTTATGTTTTGTTGATCAGCATAGGCCAAAGTACCTTTGTGTAAAATATGAGCGATTTTAAAATTTTCAAATTTTGGGTGAAAAATGATCAAGGGGTATGACCCCCTAAAAACACTATATTCGTCGTCAACACCAAATCCTCGAAGGACCTGATGCTGTTATTTGATCATTAATGTCCTCAACCCATTCGAATCTTCGATAATAATCATTTTGCGGAACGATATCGCCCATAACCTGGGCGGTATGCGCTCGTAAACAAAACTTGAAAATGAATTTTCGAAAATATAAAACGTGAAAAAACGTTCACTTATGGGAGGTATATGGACGTTCTTGGTATCAAAATGTAGGTTTTCGAGGTCGCTGAGTTCAATAAGAAACAATTCAGAGTCCTATCTATCGTAATTTAGATTTTGACCTGTCAAATGGACTTTTTTTCAAAAATCGAAATTTCAAACCGTCATAGCTCCCGTCTCTCTTATCGCATTCAAGAGTTGTTTATGTTTTGTTGATCAGCATAGGCCAAAGTATCTCTGTGCAAAATATGAGCGATTTCAAAATTTTCAAATTTTGGGTGAAAAATGATCAAGGGGTAAGACCCCCTAAAAACACTATATTCGTCGTTACCACCAAATCCTCGAAGGACCTGATGCTGTTATTTGATCAGAACTGTCTTCAACCCATTGGAATCTTCGATAATAATCATTTTGTGAAACGATATCACTCATAACCTGGGCGGTATGCGCTCGTAAACAGAACTTGAAAATGAATTTTCGAAAACATAAAACGTGAAAAAACTTTCACTTATGGGAGGTATATGGACGTTTTTGGCATCAAAATGTAGGTTTTCGAGGTCGCTGAGTTCAATAAAAAACAATGCAGAGTCCTTCCTATCAGTTTAGATTTTGACCTGTCCAATGGACTTTTTTTCAAAAATCGAAATTTCAAACCATCATAGCTCCCGTCCCTCTTATCGCATCCACATATTGTATATGTTTTGTTGATCAGCATAGGCCAAAGTACCTCTGTGCAAAATATGAGCGATTTCAAAATTTTCAAATTTTGGTTGAAAAATAATCAAGGGGTATGACCCCCTAAAAACACCATATTCGTCGTCACCAAGAAATCCTCGAAGGACCTGATGCTGTTATTTGATCAGAACTGTCTTCAACCCATTCGAATCTTCGATAATAATCATTTTGCGGAACGATATCACCCATAACCTGGGCGGTATGCGCTCGTAAACAGAACTTGAAAATGAATTTTCGAAAACATAAAACGTGAAAAAACATTCACTTATGAGAGTTATATGGACGTTTTTGGTATCAAAATATAGGTTTTCGAGGTCGCTGAGTTCAATTAAAAACAATTCAGAGCCCTATCTATCATAGTTCAGATTTTCACCTGTCAAATGGACTTTTTTCAAAAATCGAAATTTCAAAACGTCAAAGCTTCCGTCCCTCTCATCGCATCCACAAGTTGTTTATGTTTTGTTGATCAGCATAGGCAAAAGTACCTCTGTGCAAAATATGAGTGATTCAAACATAAGTTCCAATAGACTATGTCGAGGTAGATATATCGAATTTGCACTTATGCACAGCACAGTCTTCTCTAATCGTTGGAGTTTGTTGAGCTTGCCTCTGATTTGTGTCAGGCCACCAAATCAATCCATGGAGGTGAAAAGTTTAAAAAAGATATAAAATAGATTGAACAAATCCAGAAGTTACAGTTATTTCAATCAGAGCATTGAGACCTTCGTATCGTGGTGTACATCCCATCTTCTCGCCATCGAGTCATTACGTAGTCTATGGTCATTACCGCACGCAAATTCAGTCGTCATCCTCGCCAAACAATGGCCTCATCGAAAATCGACGTAACCGGAATTTGTCCTCGGAATTGCCCACGTCTGTTGGATACGCCACAGTCGCAGTCCTCCAGGACCGGAAACAGGCGCTAAGTCGATTCTGCCAACGATGTCGCCTCTAATTTGTGTTGCGGTCCTTTCCGCTGTTACGCTTAATTCAATAAACTCCCCGGTATGTTTCCGGCTTGTTTTGCCCAAAAATTAGGTCGCAGCAGAGAGTGAATTACCGGCCGTCTTCCAGCTTGGTTTTCCCGAGATCGAAAGTAGAAACATCACAGATCAGAAGTGTTGTTTCTTTTACTGATAAATCTGAAGCTCGAAGTGGATCAAGCGGATTTCCATCAAATGTGAAATGTTTCTCCATTCGTTCGATTTAGACAGATCAAAACACCACGTTTGACTTAATTTCGAACGAACATGCAGTTTTCTCGAGAAAGACGGGGAAACAACGAAGATTTATCTGTAGTTACTCCGGCAAATAGAACTTTTACTTCACGGACTATCTCTGAATAATACTTTTTCATTTCGGGACGAATCTCCAGAAAATAAATCACGAGAAACTTCGGAACATTCTTTTGAAAGCTGAAACAAATAAGATACGGATAATCCGGGATGCTTGATATATGGGCGTCCCATATATCTTGTAGGGACTTTAAGGGGACAAAAGCGTGTCCAGAAAATTTTTTCGCGTTCCCTACGAGAGAATATATGGCTTCGATTTCACGTTCGAAGCACTGGATCTACGAAAAAATTGTGCCGGGTGATAGCGAAATCATACTTACGGCGCCACTGTATTTCAAGTGTTTACATTTAAGGGGCCGTTAAACTCTGGTCGACGGCACCGATTCTCCATTCAAAAAGTTCCTTTCATTTCTCCAAGTTTACGCCCTCAATTTTTCACCTAAAAGCTTGATTTTTTTTAATTCAGACAGATCTGTGCGATTTTACACTTTCTGGAAGTCTTTTCAGTATTTCCATCATTTTTGCTTTATTCAAGCGCCTATCCAAATGAATTTTTTTTTAAATATAGAAAATTGATTTGTCGAGGGCACTCCAATGAAATTTCTGAAAAAAAATTGATGAACAACCGCCGAAAAACGATTATGAAGTCGATTTTCATAGACTCTCAAATTCAACCCAATTTTTCATGCGGAAAAACGATTTTTTCGAAGAGAAGAATTGGAGTATCCTCAAGATATCCTTTAACTGTGTAATCTTGGAAAAATGAAAGGAACTTTTTGAATGGAGAATCCCATCTGTAGCCAATTTTTTCATGCGCGAAAAAATAATTTTTTCAGAGAGAAGAAATTGGAGTGCCTTCAAGACAGCCTTTAACTTCAATTTTAAGAAAAAATCAAGTGAATATGTGAAAAATTGAGGGCGTAAACTTGGAAAAATGAAAGGCACTTTTTGAATGGAGAATCGGTGCCGTAGCTGTCGGCCAGAGTATAACGGCCCCTTAACTGGGCAATTTGTGACGTTTCATTGGGTCCCTAAAAATCTATTTCGCCTTCGGAACTCGGATAGTATCTGAAACTACTAACCAAATTAGAAGACTTTTCGAAAGATATTTCAGGAACACCGAGATAAACATAAACCAACAAATAACAGTTAAAACTCTTTTTACAAATCCAACCTAATTTGAAAACTGAACAGAGTTCCTCGTCAATCTGAATAGTGCAATTGCAGTTGGCCCTTCGCGAGGGAACATCTAGATTCGAGAGGCTAGCCTCAGACTCGGCGTTACGTTACATTTCGCTTTCAGGTGTGCGGAAGTGAGATGGATACATAGAAATCGTGAGATATGGAAACGTAGACCCAGAGCCGTATTTTATTGTTATATAATGAAGAGAAATGACGATATAGATGCGTATGGATGCAGATAATAAAAAAAATGTGAAATGATCGAATAAATAATGAAATATGAGATTTATACGTGTAATTTTCGAGATTTATTGGTGAGGCACTGCCTCACCTGCCTCTTAGGACATGCCGCCACTGGATAGAACAAGATTTCACAGCAACCTTGTTTATTCAAAGGGTCTTTTGACGATTTTTTCTTCGACTTAACGAAACATTCTCAGAAGAAACAGCCTACCTGATCGCCACCGAGCGTAATTGACTTCGACACGAAATATACGAATAAGCTCCTACTTATTACTCCCAAAAAGTTTAATCTTATTCCTTTCATCCCGCTAATTGGCGTGATTCAGATGCGGCCCACCGTGCGGACTGGATTCTTACAGAATTCAACGGGTTCACGGTCCGGAAAACCTTGGCAATTGCCCGCAACTTTTCGGTTCAATTTGAACGTTATGAAATTCTTGAGTAACTGCGAGAAGTTTCGTGTACTCGGCTCCAGATTCGAGTTATGAGTTTTCAAAACTAGCACTCGGTTAAGTTTCTGATAGGAAACACGCATCGAGTGTCGGGAACAAAAAGCCCGCCGGTTTTTTGCCGTTCCGTTCGCCCGTGTTCGTTGGATCGTTATGAATGCTCGTCTAATGGGTATCATCTCGCAGGAATAGGTCTCATATTCGTCTTCTTTCAATCCCTTCGTTATGTGCTTGATTCTGAGCAACCATCAACGCATTCAACAAATAATGATAATAATAACGGATGACTTAAGGATGCACAGGTGCAATTTCTCAGTGACGAAATAGAATCTGACCGGATACAAGAACTCACTACACAGTGAGATATGTACCTGAGAGATTAGAGAGTGGGAGACGTGGGAGTGCTCATGGTTTTCCAGGGATGTCTCGAATCATGAGAAAACTGCCATATAAGTTGGAATTAAGAGCTGGAGGCGCTGAGAATCGGCTGAAATAGGAACGGAGGGCGGCTGATGCTATCGTCTTCTCGAACAAATGAGGAGCCATGCCCGTTGTCACCGACAACCGCGCAATAAAAGCCGAAAAGCGGAAATGCGAAATCCGTAATGAAAAATAACCGACATGCGCCCGAAGCCAAGTCGTACATAATATAAATAATGAAAGTTTAGAAGACCTCTTTTGCGGGAAATCCGATAAAAGAGACGAATGCTTATTATGTGTCACGGGCGTATACCGGGGAAAACGAATATATTTAATAATTCATTGGGCTGCGGACCGAGTTGGCTCGTTTTATTTTTGGGCCGTTGTGTTTTTGCTCTCTACCCTCCGCTTCGACATATGCTGCCGCGAAATATAATTGAATTAGTATCGTCACCGGCGGGAATGAGTTTGGCCACCAACAATACATGCGCGACAGTAGCGACATCTATTATGTGTCGGTCGAGCTGGCGACATAACGGAAACGGATGTTATCGTTCGGTCGCCGTAATTTTCACCCCCCGTGTTTGATGTTATCATAGAATAACACTAGGATCAACTAAAAATAAATACTGGGAACTCGACGAGTGTTTGAGGTGAGTTTTCGGGTTAAGTTGACAGCGTTTTTCGAGTGGACGAGACCTGGGGGTGACGAAAGAATGTTCGCTGTTAATTTTCGGTTCGGTAATTGGATGGGACGTATGCGGTTTTGTCGATGTTGACCGCTCGGCCATTGTCGCCGCTTGATACGAGGATGGACTCTGAATAAGCTTAGAAATTATGGTTCGAACCATTTTGAAATAAATGTATGTAGGATTTCATTCCGATTAAAAGGTCATAGTGTAACATTCCTCCTTTTGCGAGTGAATAAATATTATGAAAAGAAATGAGAAGGGCAGATCCTTCCCTGTGGCGTTAAGGAGGCATTTACGTTAAAGGGGATTTTATACTTATATTTTAGGCTTGGCTTGTGATCCTTCCTTCCAAGTGTTACGTGTGAGATCCTATTAGTCGCGTTGGTTTGGAAGTGACGATAAACTCCTTATATTTCCTGTTGACTGATGAACGTTGGCACCCTCAAAGCACTCCTTGCTTATCCGGTACGCCATGGCCCGAAGACGAGGCTTGGTTTACTGAGGATGTTCGTTTATAGAACTCTCAGAGGAAGTCTCACTGCCACCGTTGTGGGGGATGTTTTCCTTGGCACAGACGATATAAACAGTTTATCCTAGGCCTCCAAACCATGTATCGTTGTACGTGAAATATTACTCTAAAAGAAACAACTCCAATGCCTATACCATAATGTCGAGTGAATAGTTAAAAGTGCAGTAGGTCTTACCAACGGTATAAGAATATTCCATGGGGGTTAATAGTAATAGAACGAAGTTCCACAATAAACGATAGAAATGCAATAATAAAATAGAATAAGCTTACATGAGATCACATCCTGTGAATAGAAGCAGGATTATTAAAATGCAGAAGCGTACATACCAGTGAACAAAGGAAGCGTCTTTTAAAGAGAATCTAAAATAGCGGATTCCAAGAAGAGGAACTCCATTTCAAAGAATTACCTATTGAAAAGTAGAAGTGAATGGAATCAAGAATGAAGCAGAAGTAAAAGTGTTCAAAAGTAAAGTAAGAAGGACCCCCCATTTGTTTTCGTTCTCGGAGGTTAGTTTTTCTTCCACAGAATCGCATGTATTCGATGGTCGCAGAAGAACAAGATCACATCATGGTGGATCTTTTATACGATTCAAATCTCCTATTTATAAAGATCCGAATTGCCTAAAGTATTGCTTGAAGTCGTACCACTATTCATCATTCATAGAATTATAAAATAATATTAAATTAGTTTCATTCAAAAACAACGGGAGTCAGTACAGAGTTCCTACGGAAGTCGGTAGAGTGCTAAGACGGAGGTAGTTATTGCCATTAGAGACGGAATTAGATCTTCAAGACGGTACCATATCGGCGGTACAAAATCAATCCATTTGTTCGGAGTAAAAACGTTTTCTATCTCACGAAGTTCACTAAATACGGATAAATCGTTACTGAACGTGTGTTTGTCGAAAGTAATGGGTGTAAGACGTATAATCCACAAGTATAGATTATTGTGTAGAATCTGTGTAGGCCTGATCTGAAGATTGGAGTTCTCGTACCATATTTTGTTGCTCGTCACGCTGAAGTGTGACACTTCGAGCACTATTTCCTCAGTGGCAGGAGTCATTACGACTAAACAGTTTTCAGAAACTCTCAACGGATTCATTCGAATGAATAAAACCGATTTTTCATAATCACTTCATTGGATCAGCTGAAAATAGTGTCGACCTGATGAATGTTGATGTCGAATCGTAAATGTTGATGATCTGGATATCATTTCGCACAAAAATTCACCTCCTCGGAGAATTATTAATCACCCTCCCATCGATCAATCAATTTCGATGATGGAAAATTGTTGTGAAAGCACAAAAGTTCGAAAAATATTCACAGCACTCCCCATCGAGTGTGTTTGGTGATTCCATGCTGGAAAAATTGAATCGCATCATATGCTCTGTTACATTCCAATGCGGGGCGAGCATTGTAGTTATCAATCAAGGATTTAACTATAACAGCAAAGAGTGATCATCATTAATTGATGGTATTTGAGTGTGCGTTTGAACGCTGAAAAAGGACATGTTTTGAACGAGTTACTACGACCATGTGGACTTGAGAGGCTTTAGAGGAGGTCATGGAGCTCCACAAAGTTCACCACTGAATGGTCACGACAATCCACGTGACGGTGCGAGATTTCCTTTGTGAATTCCACACCTGGACCTGCAAAAACTACATTTGAAAAGACAGGGGACAACCTTTCAAGTAGATGCTTGTTCAGGAATGAAATGAAGGAAAATGGGTTTGATTATCTGAAGATTCCTGATCATCAGAGACCACCAAACTTCACGCTGAAGCGGGCATCGAAAAACCCTCTCGTATTTTATTTATAAAGCTCCCGAAATAACTATAAAAACATCATTAAACTTTCATAAAGGGATCGAAAAATGTTCCGGATGCTCAGGGGATGTCTATGAGGTCTTCGAAATGTTGCAATCGTTAAAGAAAACTTCGTGAATAAAAAATGTCACTGGAGGCGAGGTACTATAATATTGAAGTTGGAGAGCCTCAACTTATTCTTCGAGCATATGTTCCTCATGAAACTTCGTTATAAGTGCGGCAATTTTTGCACCATCGCACAGCGAGATCGTTTTCTTTCAGGCTGGGGCCAAGCTCGTTTTTGACTTCGGGAATTTCTGTTCGCTACGGTGGAATCACTTCAAACTAATGTTTGTTGGTTTCTCGGTTTGTTACGGTAGGTTTTCGAGGGTTGCAATCTCAGTAATGAACGGAGAAAATAATTGAAGTCGTTTCCTTCGAACACTTTGAGAGATATCATTATGAGATATAGAAAAAATTATCCATTTCTTTCTTCTGAACACATTTCCTTATATATTTTGTGCCAGATCTCAGAAGAATTATGCCTAACTTTGTTCCCCTCTTTGTCGTAAGTTTCTGGTCTTCGAATCGATCAAAAGTCACTCATCCCCCTTTATTTCCCGTCCTTAATACGTCGAAAAAACGCCGAAATCGATCAATCCAGCATGCAAGAGGCCTTGGCGACAATCCTCATGGGAACGGGAAGGCGAGGACCGACAAAAAAAGAAGAAGAAAACGCATGTATGAGAGCGCAGCGCACGCAGCAGAGAGGCCAAATTAAGAGCCTGTTCCTGGGAGTTGTTATATTGCCAAGAGATGAGAAACGACCTCCGACGGGATAGCTGGGTCGAAGAGCAAAAACAATATTTCGGATTTGGAGCTTTTACGAGATGAAATACATCCCGATAGGATTTCCGGCTTCTGGATCAACGGACGGACGAATGGTGAGGCCGGAGAGGTCGGAGGCAATGAGTGAAGGATAATGCGGGAATTCATTTGTTTCGATTCGTTGAAGGTCTCGTTTTCCGTTACTCCGCGAATTTTAATGTAGGGGTGCGTACAAAATGACATAGGGTTTTATTTCAGAGGCATAACTTGTTAGTGGTGAATTACAGTAATGTCATATTCTACACCTATGATCTTTGGTCCTTTCTTTATAAAATTATAAATTATGAAATAAAAGCACCAAAAATTAAATATTCTTAGATAAATTGGGATAAACGAAATTCATTCTGTCAGCATGCTATGGGCAAAATGACATACCGGCAACTGTAGTTTTCTACTTGTAGTTAAAAAACTACTGATAAAGTTCACCAATAAAACGTTTGGTTCTTCTAGGAACATCACCACAAGATGCGTGAGCCCAATGCAACCAATGCATGCATTGTAACCAGTCTTTTTCAGGGCTAATCCTGGAGAAGACTGGTTTTCTCCCGATCTAAATCGGGAAAAAAGGTCATAACAATAGACATATAGACAGTCGTCTTCATCATCTCGAAAGTTGCTAGGAACATTTTCTTCTGCATTGTCCTCTTGAAATAATGCCCTAGGGACTTGTCTCCTTTTCTTTGGAGTAGGTATGGGCTCATTTTTAGATTTGATTGCAATCATATTAGTTGTAGAAGTTGAAACTAAGTACTTTCAACGAGTCTTCGGCTCACGTTTGCCTTGTTCACGTATGAATTGTCCTTAAGGGATTGGAAGAACCTCCTCATAGAATCAGCAAGAGTATGTTTAGATGCATTGCCTTTATTAGCCGCAGATGCATATTTTGTTATGAATATGTTAAGACAAGTCCTGGCTCTTTGTTTGCTGATGGAGCCTGGGATCCTCCTTCCCTCTCATCGCCGCCAAGAACTATTTATATTATGTTGATCGGCATAGCTCCAAGTATCTCTGTGCGAAATATGAGCGATTTGAAAAATCTTAAATTTTGGGTGAAAAATGCCAAAGTGGTATGACCTCCTAAAAACACCATATTTGTCAATAAAAAATATATTTGGGGAGGATCTAACATTGTTATTAAATTTGTAAATTGTACTTCCAATTCGAATCTTCAATAATAGTAATTTTGTGGACCGACTGCGCCCTTGCCTTGATTTGTGTGAGCCCGTGAACAGAACTCGAAAATGAAAAACCGAAAAATGAAAATACGAATAATTCATTACTTATGAGGGCTGCATGGGTGGTTTTGGTATCAAAATGTAGTTTTTCGAGGTCGTTCTATCCAATAAAAAATAATTCAAAGCCCTAACTATCACCGTTTAGATTTTCAACTGTCAAATGGCATTTTTACGAAAAATCGGAAATTTCAAACTGTCATAACCTCCGTCCCTCTCATCGCCGCCAAGAACTATTTATATTATGTTGATCAGCAAAGCTCCAAGTATCTCTGTGCGAAATATGAGCGATTTGAAAAATCTTAAATTTTGGGTGAAAAATGCCAAAGGGGTATGACCCCCTAAAAACACCATATTTGTCAATAAAAAATATATTTGGGGAGGATCTAACATTGTTATTAAATTTGTAAATTGTACTTCCAATTCGAATCTTCAATAATAGCAATTTTGCGGACCGACTGCGCCCTTGCCTTGATTTGTGTGAGCCCGTGAACAGAACTCGAAAATGAAAAACCGAAAAATGAAAACACGAATAATTCATTACTTATGAGGGCTACATGGGTGGTTTTGGTATGAAAATGTATGTTTTCGAGGTCGTTCTATTCAATAAAAAATAATTCAAAGCCCTAACTATCACCGTTTAGATTTTCAACTGTCAAATGGCATTTTTACGAAAAATCGGAAATTTCAAACTGTCATAACCTCCGTTCCTCTCATCGCCGCCAAGAACTATTTATATTATGTTGATCAGCAAAGCTCCAAGTATCTCTGTGCGAAATATGAGCGATTTGAAAAATCTTCAATTTTGGGTGAAAAATGCCAAAGGGGTATGACCTCCTAAAAACACCATATTTGTCAATAAAAAATATATTCGGGGAGGATCTAACATTGTTATTAAATTTGTAAATTGTACTTCCAATTCGAATCTTCAATAATAGTAATTTTGCGGACCGACTGCGTGCTTGCCTTGATTTGTGTGAGCCGGTGAACAGAACTCGAAAATGAAACAACGAAAAATGAAAACACGAATAATTCATTTTTTATGAGGGCTACATGGGTGGTTTTGGTATCAAAATGTAGGTTTTCGAGATAGTTCTATCCAATAAAAAATAATTCGAAGCCCTAACTATCACCGTTTAGATTTTCAACTGTCAAATGGCATTTTTACGAAAAATCGGAAATTTCAAACTGTCATAACCTCCGTTCCTCTCATCGCCGCCAAGAACTATTTATATTATGTTGATCAGCAAAGCTCCAAGTATCTCTGTGCGAAATATGAGCGATTTGAAAAATCTTCAATTTTGGGTGAAAAATGCCAAAGGGGTATGACCCCCTAAAAACACCATATTTGTCAATAAAAAATATATTTGGGGAGGATCTAACATTGTTATTAAATTTGTAAATTGTACTTCCAATTCGAATCTTCAATAATAGCAATTTTGCGGACCGACTGCGCCCTTGCCTTGATTTGTGTGAGCCCGTGAACAGAACTCGAAAATGAAAAACCGAAAAATGAAAACACGAATAATTCATTACTTATGAGGGCTACATGGGTGGTTTTGGTATGAAAATGTAGGTTTTCGAGGTCGTTCTATTCAATAAAAAATAATTCAAAGCCCTAACTATCACCGGTTAGATTTTCAACTGTCAAATGGCATTTTTACGAAAAATCGGAAATTTCAAACTGTCATAACCTCCGTTCCTCTCATCGCCGCCAAGAACTATTTATATTATGTTGATCAGCAAAGCTCCAAGTATCTCTGTGCGAAATATGAGCGATTTGAAAAATCTTCAATTTTGGGTGAAAAATGCCAAAGGGGTATGACCTCCTAAAAACACCATATTTGTCAATAAAAAATATATTCGGGGAGGATCTAACATTGTTATTAAATTTGTAAATTGTACTTCCAATTCGAATCTTCAATAATAGTAATTTTGCGGACCGACTGCGTGCTTGCCTTGATTTGTGTGAGCCGGTGAACAGAACTCGAAAATGAAAAACCGAAAAATGAAAACACGAATAATTCATTTTTTATGAGGGCTACATGGGTGGTTTTGGTATCAAAATGTAGGTTTTCGAGATAGTTCTATCCAATAAAAAATAATTCGAAGCCCTAACTATCACCGTTTAGATTTTCAACTGTCAAATGGCATTTTTACGAAAAATCGGAAATTTCAAACTGTCATAACCTCCGAGTGGGATGAATGGTCTCGGTGTTGTCCGGTAGATACGGTTAATTCAGCTGAAATACCTATGTCATTTTGTCCGTTCACTGTATATGTCATTTAGTCCATAAAGCGTCATGAAATTAGAAATATATCGAATAAATACAGAAAGAATATTCAACATGAAAAAAGCTTCGTGAATACAATGACAAATGAGTAAAGTTTGAAATAAATGCAATATAAATGAAAAAAAATGGTGAAAACTGGGAATTTCTTCTAAAAATTTGGCGCAATGAAAGAAAACTCGTGACCTATTGATTTCTGTTATCACTCACAACGACCGAATGAACTAGAGTAGCGCTTGCGAGTTTTCAGAGGTTCATAGAACCCACTCGGGTCGTGTGATATGGTAGGCAGTTCCGCATTTGATGCCTCCAAACTCAAGTTATGATGCCTATGTCATTTTGTACGTATTTCCCCACATCTTCTGTACCAACCTAAAAGATATCTTTATAAGGGCCGGTTTATTCATCTTCAAACAGTTGTTCGTGAACGTCTTTTCATCCCCTCAGTAGGAGAGAGTGAGTACTGGCCCTGTTACTGCCTTATCACTTCGCGGTTTTAATGGAGAAGACTGCAGTAATGTTCACCACCACGCTTCGGTGCTGACCAATGCATCATCTCCTATCCACTGAATTAATCAGGCCACGATGTAGATAGCATGTTCAATATGTCAATATTAATATACAAGTTACGTAGTACGAGGTTTATAAACTAACAGACAGATAATATTCGTGAAAGGGTAAGGTACCTACCAATCTGTATTGATGATGATTTACATCTGACCGATTCAGTTCCTGTGTCGTTGATCGATCGGTTAAATATTTGCGCACATTGTATAATCATTGAAAGTTCGGCAAGCGTAGTGAGCAAGAAATTGATGGTAATTTCTGGTATAAGTAGACATACCTGAATATTGATAGTTGTTGTAATTTGGCTTCTAGGAAGTCATAGAATTTGCCTGGATAAATCTTCTTGGAGTAAAGGGGTGTTATTTTGAAAAGGCCGCTATTTCAGTAGATGTCACTTTTGATGCTGGGATTTTTTGACATTAGAATCTATTCCACTGATAAAAATGGAATGATCCAAGCTTTAACAACGCATTGAAATTGATGGAATTCGTGAGGCTATCTAGGACATAGGGCAGCGATTTGGTTATGGAAAATTTCATGGAGAGGATATGGTTCTATAGTCTTATTGGAAAACCCTGTGGTGATGAAAGCGATTCGACACAGTGTCCGTGGCGAACCAAGTTTGTCACCTCCCATACATCAGAATATACCTAAACATTGTAACAATGGCATTCTTGGACTTTACTTTCAACTTTCTCTATCGTCCAAAAATTCCCAAATTGCATTAAAGGGCCGTTATACTCTGGCAAAAGGCATCGATTTTCTATTCAAAAAGTGCCTTTCATTTTTCCAACTTCACGCCTTCAATTTTCCACCTCAAAGCTTGATTGTTTTTTAATTCTCCTGGAATATCAGACAGTTCTCTGCGGTTTCACGCTTTCTGGAAATCTTTTCAGTATTTTCATCATTTTTTGCATTATTTAATCGCCCATCTAAATAGAATATTTTTTTAATATAGAAAATTGAACAACCGCTGAAAAACGATTATGAAGTCAATTTTCATAGACTCTCAATCAACCCGATTTTTTTATGCGAAAAAATATTTTTTTCAAAGAAGAGAAACTGGATTGCCCTCAAGACATCCTTTTACTTCAATTTAAAAAAAATTAAGCTTTTTGGTGAAAAATTTAGGGCGTGAACTTGGAAAAATGAAAGGCACTTTTTGAATGGAGAATCGGTGCCGTAGCCGTCGGCCAGAGTATAACGGCCCCTTAACCGTTCAGAGAATATCGGTCACTTTCAGGTACAAGAGGGACTAGAAATTTTGGGAGACACAAGTCCATGGACCCATTGGGCAGGTGTATAGATATCACAGAAATAGGTGGAACTAGACAGTTGTGACTTAGGCAGTTATAGGAGTTTGCTAGTTAGCAGTTATCGACAACATTTGTAACTAGTACAGTTCTCCACGTAAATAAAGTTATTTCTTCGTTTTCACAAGTGTTTGAATGTTTCTCGTAAACGCATCACCCCAACCCTTCAGCTCATCTCGAATAAAAATAAATCATTTCATTGTTAAGACAGTTGTTTCTCTGAGTTACGTCGATAGTAGATACTTGAACAAATTATTCATTCCTTTATAAAATCAACCACAAATGAATCCAAATCGGAACGCGCCAGTCTATCAATCCGACCTTGACGAACTTCAACACCGAAGGCACAAAAAGTACCATCATGAGCAAACCGATAAATCTTCTTTTTACCGTACAAAGCCTGATTGACGCGTTCTCCTTAACGACGCAAGGCCCCCCTCCTCCACGTCCTACAAACCCGAAATCTCCCTGTAGATTCCCCAGTTTTGCGACGCAGACGACTTACCGTTTTTCCTTTTTCGTCGTCGGTGTGCACGACCCGGACACGTTCCCGGAGGAACGAACGGTCGGGATGTTTATTCAACGAGGAATAACACGCTTGATGATCCGCGCACAATATCTGGGGGGACTCTGTGTGGCTTGCGAGGAGATGAATTCGGTTTTCCCCCATTTTCCATCGTCCGCTGCGGTTATCACGCGTAAGTGGACGTGGAAGAAAATTTGTAGTGTGGCGTGTGAGTCGCTTACCTTATTTTGAGCGAATCCTCCATTTTTTAGACGCCGGCTGTCTTCATTGATCTGCAACACAAAGGTCAAATGAGGTTTTATCGGAAAAAAATGATATGAAAGATTTATATAGACAAGAACTGCATCAAGCTCGATATACATCATAATATTATACCTGCAGGTACAGGATTTTGTGCTGGTCTCAAGAAAATGTGTCTTATGTTAAGTAAAATTCTCTTAGTTTTCGACGTTTTCGAAAATTCATAAAAATTATACCTTTCGCCACTGTTTTTGGTGGCAAAACTCCAATTGAAGGAACTTTCTCAATCTGATTTCTGGATAGAATTCTTGGATAGATGACCTATAGGAAGTGAACTATGATTTCCAATTTGCATGCATAATTTTTCCTTGAAGAAAGATCTAACTCAATTTCATGTTTTACTTTTTTCCCAAGTTTACTCTTTCGTGGTGTAAAAATAAAATTGCTCATCTGAGAGCCGAACTGCGAAAAAAACATGCTAGTTTCATTGAGATTCTGAAATGGAAGCCACTGTATTACCAGCATTTAATACTTCCTATTGCCATGAGCCAAAAGCTCTTTTTCTTAATTATCAACCGAAGTGCTAAAATTCACGTATAATTACAAAGAATTACGCAAAGAAGAAGATCATTCACCTGAAAATAAGCACGAGAGCTTCTAGATCTGCAGTTTTGTGAATCTGCAGATTAGAGTGGATGTTGAATCGATTTTCTTAAGATCAGATATACAGGGTGCGTCAGAAAAAAGTTACGAAAAAATATGCAGTTTTTCAAATGGCACACCCTGGATTTCATGGCATAATTCCTTCGAGGACAACAAGAGCTTTGCACTTATACCTTATTTTTTTATTTCATCACGGCGTGGCCACATAATTCGTATTTTTAGTGTTTTGAGGGGTTCATTAGAATTCTTATTGCGACCGCTGTGTTCAATCTAGATGAACGAAATTTTAACAGAAGTAAGCTTAAGGTATCAGCTTCATCATTCGGTAAACATCTGAAGATTTGTTCATACAGAGTGTCTAATATTAATTTACCAATTCACTCAAATTAAATATGAGATAACTAGATTTTTTCAAATGGAACACCCTGTATTTTTCTCTTTCATGAAATTTGTTTTTCGAATGTCTACCTTTTTTACAAAGCAATCTTTATTTAGAAGAATGTGAAATATCTCAGAAAAGAGCGGTTCAAGTATGGGACATACTTCGTAAAAGAGGTAGACATTCGAAAAACAAATTTCTTGAAAGAGAAAAATTCAGGGTGTTCCATTTGAAAAAATCTAGTTATCGCATATTCAATTTGAGTGAATTAGTAAATTTATATGAGACACTCTGTATGAAGAAATCTTTAGATGTTTACCGAATGATGAAGCTGATACCTTGAGCTAACTTCTGTGAAAATTTCATTTATCTAGATTCAACATAACGGTTGCTATAGAAATTTTGACGAGCCCCTCAAAACACTGAAAATATCCTAAAAATACAAATTATGTGGCAACATCGTGATGAAATTCAAAAAAAAATTGCATATGTAAAATTATTTTTAGTTTGTAGATTTGGTCAACCTTATAACCATGCCATATAAGTTTTTTTCTCCACGACTGCCACAGAATACAGCTCTTCCAACATCGAATTTGACCATAGAATGTCAGTATTCCATCACTTAATATGTAATATTCATTCTACAACACTTTATCGATTTCAAGTAAATAACAAGTTATGACCGCGGTTGTTGTTCAGTTTAGTCCTTGGTTTTCTCCCTTTATAGATTACCACCAATATCCAACTCGAGCTTGAGTATAATCCTTGTTTTTTAAACATTTCGACTGAATTTCATTCTCGTACAGTGTGTGAGAATATTCATTCCGTAACACTTTTGAAAACATAGAGAATAAATCTATGTGTCAGCCGCTCTGATTGTCATATTTATTGCGGTTTTCGAAACGTCATAATTCATCTTAGTATTAAAAGATTATCTAGCTTCGTCGTGGAGAAAGTATAGTCTGTTACTCGGTTAGAATGAAAATCCGATACTCGTGATTCCTCAGGCTCGCCTCCGGCTCGCCCTCGGAATGATTCACTCGTATCGGATTTTCATTCTGCCCTTGTTACAGAATATACTATTCCACACGGTCCAGTTCAGGCGCTATTTCAGCCGTACGCCTTACTGACGCACCCTGTATATAACTGTGGGATTTATTAACGAGAGTAAAAAAACAGTTTCAAAATATCGTTTAATCAAAAGCGTTTCGAAAATATTAAAAAACTCGATTATTTTGGTCCCGGTGCATTCGCCAATTTGTTCTAGCGTGAATGTGATAATAGAAATTCGTTTATAGTTCTGAAGAGGGTTCAAATATTTGAGTCGAAATGAAAGAAATTCATAGTGAAAGTCCTAAGACGCAATTCAGTCTCTAGGCTTTGAAACAGCTGAATGAAGATCCGCTAAAGAATATCATTAATATCAATATTAAATTAAATTGAAATTTATTCATCATAAATGTCCATATAGACCATATAGTAAAAAAATCCGGCTCAAGAGATGACATTTCAAATATCATAAAGGTAGCTGTATGAATGATTCAAATAAATTGAGTAGAAGGTTTGGAGAATCACCAAGAATTACACATAAAAGAAGATCTTCTACCTATACTTGAAAATAAACACGAGAGCTTTCAGATCTGCTGTTTTGTAGATTTGCAGATTTAAGCGGATTGATATTTCATTCAGTAAAAAAGATATTTCCATAATGAGTCAGCATACATAAACTTGCAACCAATTTCAATAATAAAGATTATTAATTTCAGGACTACATCTCACCAGTGAATAATATCAAAGCGAAACAAAAACCAACCAGATTTACAGATCATCTGACGAATGATGAAATGGCCTACGTGCCTTCAATGTCCGCTGATCATTCCAGTTCAACGTAAAATCCATCAGTCCTAATGGCTCCGAAAACTCATCAAAGCGCGAAAAAAACGGCTTTCGAGATTGTGTCACCGACTTGACCGAATTCTGTTTGCGCGCACACATAACTGGAATTGTGTGCATCGTTCGGGGCATTAATTCGGCCTGTTTTTTCGCGACCTGTCACGAACCCGTCACGTATTCCACTACCCTCGGCAAACATTAATATTAGAGGCTAAGCTCGAATGTAAATATCACGCTCCATACACTCCGTGTTGCTGTACTTGAACGATATGCAGATCAGGCTTCTGATGGAGTTGTGTCGGGATTCAATCTGTCAACGTTGAGGTGCATTCCCCTGTGAAGCCACGGTTGGTTTCAGGCTGGATAGAATACCCGGTGATCCTTGAATTAGACTCTCCCAGGACATGGTCTACTAAGGACTGAACGAGAATAAATTCGCTATCACGAAAACGCTTATATCTTTTGAACCACTGGACCTATTTCGAAAATCATTTTCGAATCATCTTCTAATTCTAATGAAAACTGTTTTTACAATAAAAAAACCAAAACTATTCTTTACAAAATTCATGGATTATTTCTGGAATTCTTCCCATCATGCTTCTTATAGTGTTCTCAGTCAATTTCTGGTATGCTGTCTTATACTTTTGCTTGAATTCCGCTAATGTTTTCGTTGATTTCTTAGTCTTCCTCAATTCTCTTTTTACCAGGGCCCAATATCTTTCGATTAGTCTGAGTTCTGGGCAATTTGGTGGATTGGCCTCTTTGGGGACAAAAACCACCTCGTTAGCTTCGTACCATTCCTTGGTGGCCTTGCTGTAGTGGCATGAAGCTTAATCTGACCAAAAGATTGTTGACACATCGGGCTCACGTAAAAATGGTAAGAGCCGCTTCTTCAAGCATTCCTCGATGTATATCTTCGAGTCAACAGAGCCTTGGCCAACGAAAAATTAGCTCCTTTTCCCACAAGTGCAAATTGCTTGCTAAACGAGGAATTTTTAAGGAAACTTTGCTTGTTTCTTCACGCGACATTGTTCGTCAACATTTCCACGAGAATTTGCAGTATAAAATTCCTGACCAGGAAGTTGCGAGAAATCAGCCAAGACATAGGTTTCGTCGTCCATCACGCAGCAGGAAAAATTTTTCAAGAAATCTTATTTTAATTTCTTTGCTCTTGATTTCGCTTCTTGATTCTTCACAGCGTTCCTGTCTGGCACTTTCTGCACTTTGTATGTTCTAAGCCCACAACTCGACTTGATTTTCTGAACGGTTGACTGCGAACAACCCACTATTTGGGCCACTTTCCGTCCTGTAAGGTTAGGATTCTTATGAAAAAGGCTGATGGCTTTCTTCACTTTTTTTGCGCTATGAAACCCTTTTTTCCTCCCGGTTCCTTCCTTGGGGTTAATTGTAAGATCTTCGTTGAAGCGCTAAACAAATCTTGATACCGTTTCCGGACGAACGCGAGCCTCTTTTGCGATTCTTTTGAAGCTCCATTTTTGATCATTTTGAAAAAGTTTCACTATAAATTCTCGTGTTTTCACTTCGCTTGACATTTTGCGACAGAGAATTGGAATATCTATGAAGTAAATGTTCCACATTTTTCTGACGTTCATAACAAAGCTAACTATGATCAAATTTTGAATTTTTCCCAATTGGTTCAAGAGATATAGGCGTTTTTGTGATAGCGAATTTATTCTCGTTCAGTCCTTAGGCTTCTTGTGAAGGAAGCTCGCTAGGTAGGGTACGCAGATTTTGCATGCACGTTAGAATCGTACGCGAAAACTCGGTGTTGTAATATCCAAGCAATCACTCCTCTATATCCAGTGATCAATAAAGTAGCTCAGGAGGTTATTCAACTTAATTTGAAAACTGAACCGAGTTCCTCGAAAATCTGAATAGTGCATAATAATTGCAGTTTGTCTTTCGGGAGGGAACATCTAGATTCGAGAGGCTAGCCTCAGACTCGACGTAACATTTGGCTTTTAGGTGTGCGTCTTCTCGGAGTCATGTCGGATCCCTGTGATGTAGAATACCGCGCTAGATGAGGAAGTGCGAGGCCTGCCTTTGTCATTTACTGGGAGATGAGAAAGTGAAACGGATTAATACTTTTAATTTTCTACATAAATTGGTGAGGCACTGCCTCACCTGCCTCATAGGACAAGCCGCCTTTGACATTCAACTCTTTAATATTGAGGGTGTGTGTTCGTCTGCCATATCTGAACACAAGCCGTTCAAGTGCAGCAATCATGAACCCAACTCCCGATATCTCCGACTAACCCTTTTAGCCGACAAAATCTCCGGATAATCCCCAAGGTGGCGACACCGTCGGCGTTCAGATTATAAAGGAAATCCACTTTTGTGCAGTGAATTTATCAGATAGCGAACAAAACTACCATTACTGCAAGCCGGGATCTTCCCCAGTTCCAACAATGCCGATAAGGCATTAACGGTCAGTGTACGTTCTTGTGTGCAAGGCCGATTCGATTTGAATCGACTGGGTGGGTGGACCCGAGCAAATGGATTATACGTGGTCGAATTAATTAAGGCATCGCCGCTACGGAATGTGCAATCGGTCAAACGGGTGATTAAAGTGATGTTCTGTGAGAATTTCCGTGCATCTGGTCGCGATTAGGAATATGATGGGGATAAATCATTCGGATACGAGTATCCTATTGTTGCAAGAGACATACAATCTCGAAATTTATGCGTAGTCCGAAACAAGAGTTTTGGTTGAAACTGTCAATGAACTAGGCAAGTTAGTTTGAGCCAGATTCATATGAGTCCATTGGCAATCGCCGAATTGATAAGACCTGTCACAACTATCACAAAGTAACGGACTATTTTGTCCATTATTTTCCAGTAAAATTTCAACACACGATTCTTGATTTCCGTAAAAGAAAATAGCATAACTGAATCTTCCAACCATGTTTATATAAGTGAAATCTGTGCAAAAAAATTAACGCACATTATGGAAATCTCAAATTTATTCTACAACTGAAGGTGTTCTCAATGATAATTATTTTAATCAGAATTATGCATGCATATGTTATCCACTTTCAACGTTTTTCTTCAATACAGATGTTTTCTCCCAGCAGGAATAAAAAAAGATGATATTATCAGATTTTGAATATATTGGCTCCATTCTAAAATCAGTTGTTCTCGATCAATTCTGGTGATCAATAGTTTTTCTTTCGTCTGATTTTCTACACTCGATCGCTATGCTACGCGAAACTCGCAATTTGACCCAAGAGGAATGTGCCCAAGCGGTAGTTTTGCGAGAAGAAGGGTGGACATACACAAGAATTGCAGAAAGGTTTGGAGTTTCCCATACAAGTGTGTCCAGAATGTTGCAGCGATTCAGGGAGACAGGTATGAATGTCCGAAGACCAGGACAGGGTGGACCACGGGTAACAACTGCCATTCAAGAACGTTACTTGAGAGTTTCTTCGTTGAGACAACGGTTTCAAACCGCTCGCCTCCTTCAAAATCAGCTTGAGCAAACTCATGAGGTGCAAATTAGCACTCAGACAATAAGAAATTGCCTCAGAGAATATGATTTAAGGCCTCGTGTCGCGGCAAGAGGCCCAGCTCTTACTCTTACCCCAGCCCATCGAAGGGCGCGTTTGGATTTTTCGAGAGAGCATATCCATTGGGAAGAGGCCGATTGGGAAAGAGTTCTCTTCACAAATGAGTCTAGATTCTGCCTTTACCATTGTGATCGACGTTCCCTTGTATACAGACGTCCACATGAAAGATATGCTCAGTGCGATTTCCTGAATAGTGAATACTACTGGTTTCGGGGGAGGATCGATTATTGTATGGGGTGGAATATCTTTGACTGCTCGCACAGACCTAGTGGTCGTTGATAATGGAGCTATGAATGCTGATAAGTATATAAGGAACATTCTTGAAGAGCATATAGTGCCATTTGCCCCATACATTGGTGAAAATTTCATTTTTATGGACGATAATGCGAGACCCCATCGTGCACGCATCTTTCAGGAGTACCTTGAGGAGGTTGAAGACTCTCGAATGGAATGGCCAGCAAGAAGTCCAGATCTCAATCCGATTGAGCAGGTTTGGGACAACCTCAATAGAAGGCTGAGAAGTTCAGAAAATCATCCAGCTACTCTTAATGACTTAGGAATCCAACTCGGAGAAATCTGGGAAGGATTAGATCAGAACATTTTAAGATCACTCATTTTGAGTATGAACCGTCGTTGCCGAGCTGTAATGAACGCAAGGGGTGGAAATACCAAGTATTGCATCACTTATCAGCATTTCAGTATTTTGAAAATTGTTCATTTCTCTTCTTTCACATAAGATTCGGTTAAATCCTGAATTTTTCTTCCATTTAATGTGTCTTGTTTCGTTCAAAACCTTCCCGAGAGAACATAAAAAATTAGTTATAAAGTCAATGTAGAGTTAACTTTCATTAAAATTGAGATTTTCGGGAATGTGCGTTAATTTTTTTGCGCAGTGTATTTCCATTATTAAAAGAGAAAAAGTTTCTTCAACATTCGCCAGGTCTTTGGAATTATTGAATTCACGTAGAATTTGATCGAATTCATTATTGTTCCAAAGTAAATAAACATTTCTATGTAAAGAGGACAACATTGCTTAGTTATCTGACTAGAAAATGACTGTAACCTAGCATTTTCCAAATATACACGGTGAAATGTGTCAGAATGCCATGGCCAACCGGGATACATTATAAAAGTGAATGGAGAATAGCACTTCTTTTACGAATTGTCTTGCTACCACCCACACATTTTCATCTGTTTCCAAGCGACGCAAAATAGAGTATTCGATCACACTCGACTGCATTCGTCTAGTTGAACATTGTATTTTATTAGGGGAATTTCAATATTCCGATGGAATTCGTCGTTTTCATCCCTTTGAATTATTTATGAGCGTCAATGAGGCTATGGTTATTTGTTCGGTCTGCATACATATTTATCTGCGGGGAGGAGTCCGGAATGTTCGATTGCCGTTGGAAAAGTTGTGTTTTGCCTCGATTCCGTTTTCGGGTCACGTGGCGGTTTCGATCGTTTTGTTTTTCGAGAACTGAGTGTTCGGATCTTCTCGCGTTCGTGATTCGATTTGGTGGATTGCCCCCTCATTCGTTATTGCGACGATTGTGACCGAAAGTTGTCGTTCGTTTCATTGTTGTCGTTTTCATTCGTCTTGGATTAATATCAGGCTTTGGAGATGGTATTACTTTTTTTTTTTTAATGTTGTGATTTTCACGAAAACGAATATCCTGTAATCTTCAGACAACATCGTGAGAACCAAGGGCAAGCAGGTAGGAATTGGTGTTCTTCTTGAATTTCTGGAGATTTTATGCCTCGGGGAACACCTCCCTAGGCAATGTGTTCCAAAGCCTCGCTGTTCGTTGGATAAACGAGTCTTTGAAGAGAGATGTTCTGCAGGTCTCCAAAGTTACCACGAAGGGGTGTGAAGACTTAACTTGACGGGTTAGTCTGGAAGAGACTGCCAGAGGGGGAACGATTGCTGATAATTCAGAAGAGCATCGCCCATGGAAATATCTATAAAATAGAGACAGATCGCCCACTTTTCTACGGTGTTCCAGAGAAGTGAGCGAGCTTGTAAGCGATGCATCACCCACGAGACGAATTGCCCTTTTTTGTACGGAATCCAAGAGTTTTAGGGTGTGTTTAGATGCAGCATCTCCAAACATGGGAACAGTATTCCAGGACAGGTCGAATCTGTGCCTTATAGATCATAAGCAGCTGACCTGAGGTGAAATAGCTCCTGGCACGAAACAGAAAACCAAGTTTTTGGGATGCACTTTTAGCAATGGATCTCACGTGATTCTCCCAGGAAAGGTTACTGCCGACAGTAATGCCAAGCATCGAAATGGACGACTTCAATGTTATAGTCACTCCCGACAATTTTATGCTGGGCACAGTAAGATCGGCTTTTCTAGAGAAAAGACATGCTTGTGTTTTGTTTTCGTTGAATTCTATCAAGTTATTAGATCCCCATTCAAGAATTGTTGCCAAGTCCATATTTATGTTGTTAACATTTCTTCCTCGTTCGTTTTTGATTTGGCGGGCTGGTATTGGAGCCCTAGAAGAAAAGGCGGTATGGAGGGTACTATCATCCGCGAAGCTGTGCACTGGACACGAAGTTGCTTCCAGCAAATCGTTGATGTGAAGCAGAAACAGCGTTGGAGCCAGAACTGATCCCTGCGGAACACCAGCATTTATGGGTAGAGAGTCAGACGAAACTCCATCGACCACTGAGAAGATTCCCTATTGAACCTATCAATTGAATCTATCACGAAAGTGAAGACTGTGTCTTCACATTTCGCGGATGACCTTAGCAATGCATAGGGGCAATTATTTAATGGTGATTTCTTGGAATAATGAACAGGAAGAAGACCGACGTATTAACTGGACCGATTCCCTAATAAACCTTTCTGTTCCCTGGAATATCTTGTACTGGATATTCGTAATGTTGAGATTTGGTTCTCGGGAGAACCATCGAAATCACAGAGCTATTTCGCTGACCATAATTCCGGGAAATTGTACCGCGGCGCCATCAGAACGCTTCAGACGGACAGTTATTTCGACCCTCAACCCTTCCGCTAATTCGGATTCGTACGAAACGATCGCGTTTCTGGTTTTCGAAACTTTATAGATATGGATTTCCATTTTCCACCCCTTCAGCGTTCACTTTCGGATCAGCTCGAGAGCTAAGCCGCATGAAATTGCTGCCAGCTTCGCAATGATACCCTGTAACTTCGGAGATCGCGATATTTCATCCCCTTCGTTGAATGCGGCTCTCCGCGTTATCAGAGGCCAAAATCCTTTTTCACAACATATTTTTCCGGGGTCTGTGTGTGTTTCCCGAGTTATATATTTTGGTGGACGGAATTTTTTTCCATAATCTGACTAGCAAGGCGAACGGACTCGTTTTCGAAGCTGAAACACTTCAGGCTATAGTATTCTGACTCCAGTACACTGTGTCCCATTTTGGTTGAGACTGCACTGTATCCCAGCTATTATTGAAGATGAACCTGAATCTTGGCCAACTGGGATACTTTATGAAAGTGAATGGAGTATACAGGGTCTTTCACGAGGAACCTCACCCATATTTATACGGGAAACTACTGAACGTATTTTCATGAAATTCAGCACTTATAAGTATTTCACGATGCTGATGAAATCTAAAATATTTTCAAGGCATGAGCACCTCCGGTTTTTCCGGAAATGACGTCAACTTCCGTTTTGCAAATTAGAACACCATTTTATTATTGCAGAAGTAGATTCCTTAGAAAATTTCAAGTTATTTTGATGTAACATTTTTCAGTTTTGGTTGGAAAATTCTCTGAGCGGGAAAATTCGAAAAAAAATCGAAAATAGAGTTCCGCTGAAACAAGAATAACTTCGAGGTTTTTGGATGGAAAATTTTCATTTTTGGGATTTTTCAAGATGTAAGATTGATGTATCCACTTTGAAAATCGAAATCGCGATTCATGATACAGGGGGTGAAAAAATCGCTTTCAAAGTTAGGGATGACAAAATCGTGAAAAATCAATTTTTTCAAATTAGAACCCCATTTTTTTTATGGCAGATATTGAATCTACGTAAAAAATAATGTGAGTGTATGCATCACACCCTCACCCTAAAGTGGATATTAACTCAGAAAATATCCATTTTAGGGCAAGGGTGTGATGCATATACTCACATTATTTTTTAACGTAGATTCAATATCTGCCATAAAAAAAATGGGGTTCTAATTTGAAAAAATTGATTTTTCACGATTTTGTCATCCCTAACTTTGAAAGCGATTTTTTCACCCCCTGTATCATGAATCGCGATTTCGATTTTTAAAGTGGATACATCAATCTTACGTCTTGAAAAATCCCAAAAATGAAAATTTTCCATCCAAAAACCTCGAAGTTATTCTTGTTTCAGCGGAGCTCTATTTTCGATTTTTTTTTTCGAATTTTCCCGCTCAGAGAGAATTTTCCAACCAAAACTGAAAAATGTTACATCAAAATAACTTGAAATTTTCTAAGGAATCTATTTCTGCAATAAAAAAATGGTGTTCTAATTTGAAAAACGGAAGTTGACGTCATTTCCGGAAAAACCGGAGGTGCTCATGCCTTGAAAATATTTTAGATTTCATCAGCATCGTGAAATACTTATAAGCGCTGAATTTCATGAAAATACGTTCAGAAGTTTCCCGTATAAATATGGGTGAGGTTCCTCGTGAAAGACCCTGTATAGATCTTCATCGTTTCTTCTGCGTAGTCCAAAATTGGGTTCGCTACACCACTGACAACACAAGTCCCGTCTTATACCAACATTGACGTGACAAAACAGTGCCACCAAATCTACATCATCCGGTGAATCATTCGAAAGCACCCAACATCTATTTGCACAATATCAATTGACATTGCAAACAAAGGCCGCCTTTTCATGTCGCTCTGAAATATTAAAATCTCTACTCGACGTTACAGGGGGGGACCGAGATTGCGAACCACCCCCTCGAAATTCCACCGTTCGCCTTTCTTACGTCTCCATGGCAACTTATTATTTTTTTTTCGAGCAGCGTCGAAGCTCGCTTCATTATTTTTTTAATAGAGAAGGAATCATTGTTCACCCAACAGATAGGGTGACAAATGAGTGAAAGAAGGAAATGAGATGAAGTGAGGAAGGAATCCTGGGTGTTTTGTTATCTTCAATCATGGTGGAAAGATTCTTGCGATGTTTCAGATTCCAAGAGTAATTTGGCACGGATTGTTGATATAAAGTTTTGTTGTGCTGGGGGAATTTTGGGTTGGAGACTCATCCAGGTTCCAGCAGTAATTTCCATCAGTATTGTCGCACAGCAAGTGCCTGCTATTACCTTCAATCCTACTATTGAAAGCAATATTCTACTATCTACTGCTCTAATGCAGGGTTCCCGTTCCTAGCTACAGTGGAGATGGGTGTGGTTCTCACAAAATTAATAGATTTATGGGCGCCAGGTAAATTTGTCCCGGAATCAAAAACCCTTACTGTGGAAATCCTCAAATTTACCAAAAGGACAATCACATAAAACATACAACTTTGTCCAGTAGACGTATAATATTTCAAACATACAAGAATCCGAATAGTTGAAATATTCGGGGCTTATTAATATAGTATGGTGGTGAAAAAGCTTACAATAGTGACTGATTTAAAAGTGGAAATTGAACGGGGTAACTTTATTGTGATAAAAAGGACGAGTCGCATGAGCTCAGGCGCAGCACGTTATGTAGTACTATATACCAACTGATACTGAAGGACTAAATATTCAATTTCAACCGAACAATATATCTTATAATCTAGAAACCCTATTTACTTATTACTATCGTTATCAAATATATCAAATTATATGACTGTGTCATATACAATACTAAAATCAAGGTCTTTCTCTTACGTCCCTCCTGTTAAGGGGAATCTGGTGTACGTTGGCTGTCTCGTACAACACCCTCTTCACTCTTTCGGCCTCCTGATCTCCAACAACTCCGTCCAGGTAACCTATATATGTTGGCTGTCTCGTATATGCTGGCTGTCTTGTAATCGTTCACCTTCTGTCTCCAATTCAACAACTTCCTCCAACGAAGCTGGTATACGTTGGCTGTCTCGTATACTGCTTTTCAATCCAATCAATACTTGTCCAATGATCAAATTGGATACACTTATATGAAAGCCTATCCTAAAAACCCTGTAGAAGGAAACCCTAGTTTACTAGTATCCTTCGACATGAAATAACCAAACACACAGAAAACACTCACAAGAAAGAAATCGAACCTATGCCTCTACATACCCTGATCTTTGGGGTTTATTCCACGTTATCGTCTTGTGTGAAAATCACCCAGGAATACACCAATGATACCAATCCTGATGAAAAACTCCAATTCACACTTCCAGGTAATGGGTATAATCCTCTTTCGAGTGTGATACTGACAAACTATTCAACAATCTATAGCCAGAATCACTTTCTACAAATTCCCAATAAAATCCCAAAATCGGATGTTTTCATAAAACATTTATTAATTGAGAAAATTTGTATCCACATTCACCTTTCTCGATCGATAACCTTTATTTTCAGTTTTTCACCGAAAACCTGACAGACACCAAGAGACATAGAATTGCGATAATGACATACCTAATCCCACAGAACACAAATGATTCACACAAGCCACCGAGCTGGCTGACCTAACCTCCACATATACTTCGTAAACGACGTAAACAAATAAATAACACGTAACAGACCCCCCTTACCTTAAAGAAATTCGCCCGAGAATTTCTTAGCAGGCTGGCAATAAAAAAATTAGCCTATCACGTCGGACCGCTCGTAAGCTTTCAGGTCCTTGAGGTGCCAAACACCCTTCACTACGCCACTGTCATCTTTGACCTTACAAGTCCAAGGTGATGATACCCTGAGACTTATTTTGATACTTCGGAGCCCATCCAGTCTATCAGTCTGTATTGGCGCTGCTTGCACCACCAAAACTCCATCGGTTTCAGAACACCCCGAGGGTAAAGTTTCAACATAGTTCAGATCTGGTCCTAAACAACCTCCTCTAGACGGCAAAAAATACAACTCCATCAACCTCTTCTGACCTTCGACCTGACGACAAATTGATTTCAACTCCAGCAAAGCATCAACAATACCTAAATTCACCCTATCCAAATAGTAAGGATGCAAATCTTTCCTAACAGTTTTCAATTTTTCCTGCTCTGCAATACCCTGAAACAAACAATCGAACATTGGGGACATCACTATCACGAACACTATTATCGTCTCATTCGGACCCATAATATAAAACTATCCAAGATAAATCCTTGAATGGAAACAAACCAGAACATGAACAAGAGTCTAAGTCGATCAACTCAAACTAACCAAGCTATAACCTGCAAAAAAAAATTCCCGAAAAGGTAAAGTTCCCCTTGTCTCACCAAATCACACCTCAAACACTTCAGCCACCAATCGCAAGTCTCAAATCTGAACAGCCTCAAACCTTGAAATGCCTAGCCCTGAAATCCCTAGGAGCCCTGTAATATCGGGCCCCACGTTGGGCGCCAATTTATTACCTTCAATCCTACTATTGAAAGCAATATTCTACTATCTACTGCTCTAATGCAGGGTTCCCGTTCCTAGCTACAGTGGAGATGGGTGTGGTTCTCACAAAATTAATAGATTTATGGGCGCCAGGTAAATTTGTCCCGGAATCAAAAACCCTTACTGTGGAAATCCTCAAATTTACCAAAAGGACAATCACATAAAACATACAACTTTGTCCAGTAGACGTATAATATTTCAAACATACAAGAATCCGAATAGTTGAAATATTCGGGGCTTATTAATATAGTATGGTGGTGAAAAAGCTTACAATAGTGACTGATTTAAAAGTGGAAATTGAACGGGGTAACTTTATTGTGATAAAAAGGACGAGTCGCATGAGCTCAGGCGCAGCACGTTATGTAGTACTATATACCAACTGATACTGAAGGACTAAATATTCAATTTCAACCGAACAATATATCTTATAATCTAGAAACCCTATTTACTTATTACTATCGTTATCAAATATATCAAATTATATGACTGTGTCATATACAATACTAAAATCAAGGTCTTTCTCTTACGTCCCTCCTGTTAAGGGGAATCTGGTGTACGTTGGCTGTCTCGTACAACACCCTCTTCACTCTTTCGGCCTCCTGATCTCCAACAACTCCGTCCAGGTAACCTATATATGTTGGCTGTCTCGTATATGCTGGCTGTCTTGTAATCGTTCACCTTCTGTCTCCAATTCAACAACTTCCTCCAACGAAGCTGGTATACGTTGGCTGTCTCGTATACTGCTTTTCAATCCAATCAATACTTGTCCAATGATCAAATTGGATACACTTATATGAAAGCCTATCCTAAAAACCCTGTAGAAGGAAACCCTAGTTTACTAGTATCCTTCGACATGAAATAACCAAACACACAGAAAACACTCACAAGAAAGAAATCGAACCTATGCCTCTACATACCCTGATCTTTGGGGTTTATTCCACGTTATCGTCTTGTGTGAAAATCACCCAGGAATACACCAATGATACCAATCCTGATGAAAAACTCCAATTCACACTTCCAGGTAATGGGTATAATCCTCTTTCGAGTGTGATACTGACAAACTATTCAACAATCTATAGCCAGAATCACTTTCTACAAATTCCCAATAAAATCCCAAAATCGGATGTTTTCATAAAACATTTATTAATTGAGAAAATTTGTATCCACATTCACCTTTCTCGATCGATAACCTTTATTTTCAGTTTTTCACCGAAAACCTGACAGACACCAAGAGACATAGAATTGCGATAATGACATACCTAATCCCACAGAACACAAATGATTCACACAAGCCACCGAGCTGGCTGACCTAACCTCCACATATACTTCGTAAACGACGTAAACAAATAAATAACACGTAACACTGCATCAAACTAGGTATGGTTAGATTAGGAGAGGTTAATAAGTGCCTCAATTCCAACATGTTAGACCCTAAAAGAGGGTCTATTTTCAAGACACCTGAAAAGTTACCGTCCAAATTTACGGAAGTCCAGCTTAGCAAGGTTAGGAAGTCTTTCGAAAGCATAGTAGGCCTTTCTAGAGGACATGCACATGAGCATAGGCCAGCAGAAAAAAACCTAATGTAGCTAGACAAGGGCCAATCTTCTTAAAAACTCAACTATCAGGATGTAGCATTGATTGAAATGAAAGGTGCACAGAAAAAGGCCTAGAATGTCAGAAATCAAAGGGGCTAGATGAGAGGTCGTTGTCAAAAACGCTAGTGCTAATGAACAAGACGCAGTTGATGCAGATCTTTCAGTTGTTCAAGTGGACCAGAATATAGACGCAAGGGTCACCATAAGCTCAGTACTGTACTTATCCTCATCTAATCCAGATAGATAGAAACATTAAACAGATGTTTCATAGATTCAGTGCTCTATGAAGAACAAACACCATGAATCAGAAGCACAAAAAACCTGTTAATTGCTTCAGATTCGCAACATTTCGCGATATAAATCTGCTTCTCCGGACGAGAAGCGAAACTGCTGTTTTCACATATCGTGAATTCCTGTAATCACGTGTACCAACACAATAACCATCGCTAGGAAGCAAACGACTGTAATCCGTTGAGCTTTCGATCCACACATCGTTCGGAAAAAACAACGCTATAGGGCCGGCATTAAGAAATAAAAATTTTATAAAGTGGTAATTTCCAGGCAGACGTTAACCTCTTTAACGGTAGGAACGTGAAATATGGGCGTATAATTCGGGACGTTTAAGCGCAACACGCCCGTAAAGTGGGCGGTCGTAAATCTTATCCATAACGCCCGAGTCGCGAAACTTCCAGGCCGCTATTTTGATAAGAATCGATCTTATCGACCGATGACGCGGAATAAGCTGGAAAGAAGTTGTTATTTTGCACTCTAAGAACTCGTTATAGATCAGATTTTCCCTTTGCCGTCTTCTCAAACCCTTGTTTATCAACTTTCTGGTGTAATTCATATTCTTCTGAAATGTCCTCATCTAGAACATGCTGACGCCAATTTTGATCTACTTCCTCACCCTGCATGGTGTATGTTGCGTCTCACTTCGCAACATCTGGACAAATTGAATGCCATATCCTTTGTCCATCAGTAACTAGCTGTCGCCTTCAAAAATGTTGTATAAAAAAATTGATTTTAATCATATGGCATCGAATCCTTGAACTGCAATATTGTTCCATATTATGCTTTCAGTTACAATTCTCGTTCTTTGTTAAAAAAACTCTTTTTCGACTGATGTATGGTCAACTATTTGAAATATTTCTCAACCCAAAAATTTAGGGCAAGTTTGGGAAATTCATCTGGTTTTTTGAGACAATAACCAGGTCCTGTGATCCTTCATTCGTATAAGCTCATGAAACTAAATGAACTACTCCACATGAGTAAGGGTTATTGACCTAAATTGCAAAAAAAAATATAGTTAAAATAAGATTTCTGTGATAAAAATTCATATTAATATCATTTCTAGTTGCAAGTTAATTTCAGCCTGTAGGTCTGCAGCGTAAACAGGGTTTAAGAAAAATCGAGTAAAATAACGAAATTTTATTCCCAGAGAATTCAAGCATTTTAAGACTATCAATACAATATATGGCTTCTTGGACATAGCGACGATTACGGAGTATGCGTGGGATTGTCCATACCCTTATTCTTCGAGAATCTGAAAATCGTCCATATCTGGATACATCAGTGAAAAGGACACTACGCCATTGATCGTTCCAATTGATATGTTGCCTTGCCTATTCCAGTCTTTGACGCTTATGGTCACGTGTTAATGGAACTCTTCTTAATGGACGTCTAGAACCTAGATTCACCTCTCTTAAACGTCGTCTGATGATTTCGATGGAAATTCGGACCCCCATCTGCATTTTGAAGAATATTCCGTAGCATTCTACACGTGGATGTAGGGTTTCTTCTCGCCGAAACGGTGATGAAACGATCCTGAGCAGGTGTTGTTTTTCGTCGCTCACCAAGCCTTGGTCTTTCCAACACAGAACCTGTCTCCCGGAACCTATTCCAATGTCGAGATATCACACTATGGCTGACTTGGAGCCTTTTCGCTACAATAACCTGAGTTAGGCCACCCTGTAGCATTCCGATAGCCCTATATTAGCCTCAGCGTTTGTTAATTTACGTCTTGGCATTTTCAGAAAACTCATTTCAAATCGAAGCCGTTGATAAACTAACTTCATTTCAAAATAATAACATTCATGAAGCATATGCAAAGTACCAAACTTCAGAAAAAAGGCGACCAGATTGACGAAATGTCTCATACTGATTTTTATTGGATCGATTCAAGTTGTTATTGAGTTTTAAATGATTTTACAGTGATTTTCTCGAAGATTACATACTTTTAAAAACGCTTGAATACGATATCCCTAACCCTTGTGGAGCAGTATATATGGTGACATTCTTATTGTAGATTTGGAAACACATGGCAGGATCGAATACCAAATCGTCCAAGGTTTCTCTCATTGGTCTGTATATTCGAGAAATGAGTTGTTTTTCCCACTAGAGTCAAAAATGGCAAATGAGAGCACTTTGTTGGCTTAGCGAGGAGTTTTTCGATTCTGACACCCAATCAATTGTTGATCTTTCCCACTCTTATTCAGAGGAAATGAACCTCCCAATTAGCATTTGCGCTCTTTTTTTGGCTAGTATGTTGGCCTCTTGGTTTTTTTTGATTTCTCAGTGACCTCGCACCCAGACTGAAGGGTCCTTGTTGCTCTTGCCTACTTTCTCAAGTTTCCTTCAGCACTTCCATATCAGCTTTGAGGCGCTGACTAAGAGTCCAGTGCTATGACAGTAGCTTGACTATCAAAATGGATCGCTATGTCATACCCTTGATAGTTTCTTTCCATCCCCATCATTTGGAAAGTTGTTTTCACCTAGACCTCAGTGCAGGACCCACGAAAACATCCTGGTTATCTAGAACTTCCATTGTATCCCCCCAATTCCGTCCCCCGTTAAACGAAGTAACTCCCCCAGCTGAACCATCCATATTCTCCCGTCGCATCCGATCCAATCAGCGGACACCTCCAAGGGCCCCACTTTATATCTCAGAATAAACTTTTTATGACGTGACAATCCCTCCGATCGACAAGACGGACTCGAACAACGACGTCAGTCCCCATAATCCTTTACCCTCGAGGAAGACACTTCAATCGAAGAACTGCAAACGTTGAAAATTACGAAAGTCCTCCACTTCTGTTTTCTCGAGGTAACGTCGCCGGAGAATTATCTACAGACCGACCCGGAAAGAGGCGCGTGACATACATTTCGGAACAGATTGCTGAAAATATCGCGTCCTACAACAAGGGGGTAGGTCGTTGCTGCCGACAAATGAACAGCACAACAACGGGGGCTTTATCACACCTCCCGGATTGGGGAGAGGCTCCGGTCGCAGGAATTAGGATCGAAGGAGAGTTTGAAGTGTCTCTCCTGGAATTTTGACGTTGGAAGATTCATATCTCCTATTGATCCATGCTGGTTCGCTTTGATCCTCTTTTTGTTACTACAAAGCTGAGGCAGGGTTTGGATCTGATAGGCTGGCACGTACTGGCAACTAGACTATCACAGCATTTTGGGATTTCCAGTATTAACCCTCTATTAAATTTGTTGAAAATAAGCTCCAAAACATTACTCACAGTTGAAATAGGCTGGATAGCAGCAGAGTGACTCTCTCCTGGGTGTTAGGGCACTGTAGCAGTGAGGGTAATGAGAAGGCTGATGCAAGGGCGAAAAGTGCATTAAAGGTTGAACCCGTTGGACGTTAAGCCTTCTGAGACCTTGGACAGGACCACTTTAAGGCAGGGCAAGGTGAATTATATGATAGTAAAGAAGAAACGAGGATGTATTGACATCTAGTTAGCCTAGAACAGTTCCATGCATAAACAAAATATTGCTATACCATATCGCCGAACAATAACTTATTAGAAGTGTCAGTGTAGAGTTCGACGTCAAAAAAGTAAACTAGAGTTACGCAATAAATTTAAAAAAAATGTCCACCGAAATTGTAAAAATTTAAAAATTGGAGTATCGAGCCATCATCAAGTAACTGTATTTAAAAGGGTTAAGAGGTAAGCAGATTTACGAAGATATGCTTAATACCCTTGGTGATCAATGTCCTTCGTATGCGACCGTGAAAAATTGGACTGTAAGCTTCAAAAGAGGTAAATTTTCCATTGAAGATGATGACCGATCGGAAAGGCCAGTTTCTGTGTCAGTCCCCGAAAATATCGATGCAGTTCATGACATGATTTTATCAGACCGTCGAATTGGGCTGAAACGGATATCTGAAGCACTGAAGATTTCATACGAACGCGTTCATCATGAAGTTCACGTCAATTTGGACTTGAGAAAAATTTCTGCAGAATGGATCCCCAAATGTTTGAATGTCGACCGAAAGCGTGCAAGGGTAGAAGCATCGCGTTCGATCTGTGCTCGATTTGAAAACGATGTAGACTTCTTAAACCGAATTGTTACTATGGATGAGACTTGGGGTCATTTTTACGATCCAGAAACAAAGCAACAACCGATGGAATGGCGACACTTTGGTTATCTAAGACCTAAGAAGTTTCGTGTCCAAAAATCTGCTGGAAAATTTCTTGCTTCAGTTTTTTGGGATTGCCATGGAGTCATCATGATTGATTTTTTGTATAAGGGTAGAACAATAACTGGAGATTACTATTCGACATTACTGACCACTCTACGGGAAAAAATTAAAGAGAAAAGACGCGGAAAGCTACCCAAAGGTGTTTTGTTTTACAGGACAACGCCCCAGTACACAAATCTCATGTTGCCATGCAAAAAATTCGTGATTCAGGGTTAGAATTACTGAAACACCCCCCTTTTTCACCAGATTTGGCTCCGTCCGACTATCATCTCTATCCTCAACTGAAAAATAGCTTAAAAGGCCGTAAATTGTCTTCCAACGAGGAGGTTATAAAAGCTGTGGAGGACTGGTTTGCAGAGCAAGAAGAAACATTTTTTTTGAAAGGTCTAGAGACGTTGCAGGTTCGCTGTAATAAATGTATTCAATTAAGAGGAGAATATGTTGAGTAATAAAATATTTTGACATTGAAATTTTGTTTGGTTCTATAGTAGGCTAAGAATTTTTCAATATAACCTCGTATCTGCAATATATAAGGTAGCAAATAATGCTAACATAAATCCATAACAGGTGAAAACAAGCGTAAAGAGTGTACCAAAAATCATATAGAAAAGAAGTAGTAATCCATACTTTCTAACATCACCTTCACATTTTCGCCCAACTCCAAATCCTTAAACGTTACCTCCAACCATAACATAACCCATTATTTTCTTACAGCCAACCTTTCCGGCTCATGAAACCTTTCGAGAGCTCGGATTAAACCCACAGTAAGTTCGCAAAAATAAAGACCCCATTCGAACTCGGAACGGAAGCCTAGCAGAACAACAATAGAATCTAGCCATCGTTCCGCTCCATGAGGAATTATAGGAAACAGCATTTCTGAATCCGAGAATTCTCTCTAATGCAAAACCAATCGGCTGTTTGGCGAAAATGTAGGTCGCAGCGTTTTCGTTTGCTTAAGCCCAGAATGACGAAGTGCAATATGCGACGGGGGCGTTTCGATTTTACGTTTTCATTTCGGCTTCGGAATAATGCAACGTAATCGGATTCCGCATCTGTCATACGTAGGTAAACAGTGATAACACCGAAGGGGTTATTATTACGAGAAATGTTTAATATCCGCTGTCGAGGAGTTTTTTTCGAACCTTGTTCCATACGAAAGCATGCGAAACGAATTGGAATGAGTTTACGATCGTAACAAGAGAAAATTAAATAGAGTGTTGCAAATTGGTGAAGGATCAGGTCTTGTAGGAATGTTTCGAAATACATATTTATTTCTGATGGTCCTGGTTAACTTATCGGGACAAAGTAATGAAATAATTGTATTGTTATAGGTTCTTGATATACTCCATTCACTTTTATAATGTACCCTGGTTGGTTATGGCTTAGATTTATCAAGTTTTTTCACTAAAAACTGACGCAGGTTGGTACTCGTGAAATGTCAAATAATTCCCAGAAATGTGGCCAATGTTTAGTTCTATAGTCCATCCAAGAATGATTGACATCAGAGCAGGCCTTGAAAGTCCAGTCGCAGCTTTATTTCTAGTTACAAAAAAGTAACTAAAAATTTTCTATGCTTTCACCATAGATATAGAAATAACCTAAAAATTGAACGATATATTTTTAAAGTAAGGAACTTTGAACATGAAAATGTTCCCAATTTTCACATACGATTACCAGCGTGTGAATCTGTATACCAGCAGTATATTATTTTCATCTTGTATTGATACATTTTCGATCTTACGATCAATTATAGGAGCATACAGCCTGGAAATTCTGGTTTGATAACGAAAAATATCGTGGGTGATTAAATAGCACGGTCCTTTTCAATGTTCAATATGAATATTCGCTAAACCGAAAAAATCTAGTTGATAATTTGAAGCGTGTTACTGCAATGTGAATGGATTGGGAAAGGACCCCGCACAAATTGAATGGGAAATGGATCCCAGTCGAATTGGCTGAAATTTGGATATGTTGCAGTTTATACTTTTCTGATCAATAGTCTTCATGGGCCTGACATCTAAAAATGGACAGTTTTTTCGGTATCGCAGGTCGAAAGTTGTAACTAGTGCACGCAATCAAAAATGAATTCCCATCTTTTAGGTAGGTACTTTGGGCGACGGCATGCATACGTGGCATGAAATTAAAATATGTATTTAATTGTGAACTACTGCATGGTTTGAATTTTCTTGTTGTGTTCTGTTTCCGGCATCTAGGACTGTTTGAATTAGTATAGTTGAAGGGTAGCGAATAGCCTGATAACGTGCGTAATAGATGGGAATTCATTTTTGATTGCGTGCACTAGTCGCAACTTTCGACCTTCGATACCGAAAAAATTGTCCATTTTTAGATGTCAGGCCCATAAAGACTATTGATCAGAAAAGTATAAACTACAACATATCCAAATTTCAGCCAATTCGACTGGGATCCATTTCCCATTCAATTTGTGCGGGGTCCTTTGTAATAGATATCAAGACAGAAACAAATCTTAACCAATGGATCTATTTAATATATGAAGAATTTGGCATGACATTGTAACTTCCAATGGTTGTGAACAATGAAGGTGTAAAATATGAAATGTGAAAAATATAAATATTCCTATTATTCTGTTTCAACAACCACAACATGTTATTTTTTCCTCATCTGGGCAGAACTCGTCATGTTCATAATGAAAGGTTTTGTCAGCAATATATCATAACATTCCTTATATTTTAACTAATCTTCTCTCATTTCTTTTTCTACGTGCTTTGTGCGGGCTTTCCATTTTTTAGCTGTTCACTCTTCAAGAGCCTCATTTCAAAGATATTTATTTCACTTGCTCAATTTCTTGCCAAATTTGTTCGAAACATTAATGACAGAACAAAATGTCAGTGTTATTTCCAACACCAACCTGAATTCTGCAACCCAAAATATTACTGAATGGTCATTACCAACATAATTGCAATTTTCCAAAGCCCCCCGAGATGTCAATCATTCTTGGATGGACTATATTTTCTCTTTGCAAACTTTGCAAATGGAGATGGTTCTTCTAAGCTTCAACTGTGACACAGTTCTCGTAGAACTACTACATTTTCATACTGGAGTATTTCAATTTTTTTTTATGTTGTGGTTCTCACGAAAAGGAATATCCTGTATTGTTCAGAGAACATCGTGAGAACCAAGGGCAAGCAGGTAGGAATTGGTGTTCTTCTTGAATTTCTGGAGGTTATATGCCTCGGGGAACACCTCCCTAGGCATGTGTTCCAAAGCCTCGCTGTTCGTTGGATGAACGAGTCTTTGAAGAGAGATGTTCTGCAGGTCTCCAAAGTTACCACGAAGGGGTGTGAAGACTTAATTTGACGGGTGAGTCTGGAAGAGACTGCCAGAGGGGGAACGATTGCTGATAATTCAGAAGAGCATCGCCCATGGAAATATCTATAAAATACAGACAGATCGCCCACTTTTCTACGGTGTCCCAGAGAAGTGAGCGAGTTTGTAAGCGATGCATCACCGACGAGACGAATTGCCCTTTTTTGTACGGAATCCAAGAGTTTTAGGGTGTGTTTAGGTGCAGCATTCCAAATGTGGGAACAGTATTCCAGGACAGGTCGAATCTGTGCCTTATAGATCATAAGCAGCTGACCTGAGGTGAAATAGCTCCTGGCACGAAACAGAAAACCAAGTTTTTGGGATGCACTTTTAGCAATGGATCTCACGTGATTCTCCCAGGAAAGGTTACTGCCGACAGTAATGCCAAGCATCGAAATGGATGACTTCAATGGTATGGTCACTCCCGACAATTTTATGCTGATGGGTACAGTAAGATTGGCTTTTCTAGAGAAAAGACATGCTTGTGTTTTGTTTGCGTTGAATTCTACCAAGTTATTAGATCCCCATTCAAGAATTGTTGCCAAGTCCATATTTATGTTGTTAACATTTCTTCCTCGTTCGTTTCTGATTTGGCGGGCTGGTATTGGAGCCCTAGAAGAAAAGGCGGTATAGAGGGTACTAATGGTACTATCATCCGCGAAGCTGTGCACTGGACACGAAGTTGCTTCCAGCAAATCGTTGATGTGAAGTAGAAATAGTGTTGGAGCCAGAATTGATCCCTGCGAAACACCAGCATTTAAGGGTAGAGAGTCAGATGAAACTCCATCGACCACTATAAATTGTGCAAGAAGGAATTTAAATGTATTCTGTATGCTTATTTCTTAGGAATTTTGAAAAGTGAGGAATTCCATAGGTCCTCTTGTTCGTTCAGAAGTTTTTTTGTCGGGTTATTTGAGTAGGTCTTATTGTTTTTTCGAATGAACTATCACAAAGTAACGGACTTTTCTGTCCATTATCATTCAGTAAAATTTCAACACTCGATTCTTGATTTCCGTACAAGAAAATAGCATAACTGAATCTTCCAACCATGTTATATACGTGAAATATTAGCAGTATTAACAGAGAAAAAAGTTTATTCAACATTCGCCAGGTCTTTGGAATTATTGAATTAACATATAATTTTTTCAAATTCATCATTTTCTCAAAGTAAATAAACATTTCGATAAATACGTAATTACTACGACCTCTGTGTGAAGAATACAACGTTGTTTATTTATGAGAACGACTCTCATTTAAAATCAACAAGTTTCATCAATGTTGACATTCATTTTACTGCATCTTTCAGCTTATTCAGATGAAAACAATACTGTCCTCCTGTTACCTTTAATTCGACACGAAACATTTTCATACAACATTTGCCTTGGAATCTTTGAAGAACATTAAGTAGAGTTCCGTCTTTTATTTGACTGTATTCAAAGTCCTAAACAAAAGATTTTTTCATCTCTTGAAATATTAAAGAAGTCTCTGACATCTCGGAGGAATATTGTGCCCATTGAAGATTGTTATTCCCTAAATACGAAACCATTGTTTTTGATAGAAGTTGTGCTCGAAAGAGGAACCTAATCTTTCCGTCTAAGGAATGCAATATCTGAGGAAATTAGAGGAGTTTCTCATACTAGGACAGCATATGATGAATTTCAGATGTACAGGGTGTTTAAGAAACACACTGATGAAGTTGAGAACTAGGTTTTTTCAATTTCAATGAATGGATATGAATTTTTTACCAACGTTATAGGTGTTAAAGAGATCGATCGAATTACTATAAGGTATTTTTGTCAATTTCGATGTCCAAGAGGGGGCCCCCCTGTATCCGCCAGTGGAAGAGACACTCATGAATCTTTTCATGTCTGAATTGAAATAATAAAAGAATCTAATATCTCAAAATGGGTCAGCTGACTATAACATTTTTCTGGCACTTTTCAATAGCGTATCCAGCTTAATTTCTCACGGTAGCTCAGACTGATTCTCCAAAGCGCAGAAAACCTCCCGAATTAATATCGGGACGTAACTGATGACCACAACGTGATTTTTGCCTCGGCTGCGAGCTCTCAGGGAAATTAATCAGTTTTTATCTCTCGGGCAATTTGTCTGCGGATTTGAAAGTAAAATAGATGAGGAAATCGTGTTGTGGCCAGAGGGACGTGAAAAACTTTCTTGGAACTTCCCGAACGGGTCCATCGGTTCAAAACAATTTATCGAATCGAAAAAGTAGAGTAGCCTGATTGGGATTTATGTCGCCATCTCGAAGTAATCACCAATTTTCACCCGATGAACTGTAACCGTTAAAGTGACCGAAATAGCCTTTTTCAGAAGACAATTCTGTTATGATAATACTGTATGTAAGGACTGAACGTGAATAAATCCGCTATCACACAAACGCCTATATGTCTTGAACCAATTGAGAAAAAATCAAAACTTGAATTAGCTTTGTTATGAACGTCAGAAACATGTGGAACATTTACTTCATAGATATTCCAATTCTTTGTCGTTAAATGTCAAGAGAAGTGAAAACACGAGAATTTATAGTGAAACTTTTTCAAAATTATCAAATATGAAGCTTCAAAAAAATCGCAAAAGAGGCTCGCGTTCGTCCGGAAACGGTATCAAGAGTTGTTGAACGCTTCAACGAAGATCTTACAATTAACCGCAAGGAAGGAACCGGGAGGAAAAAAAAGTTTCAAAGCCCAAAAAAAGTGAAGAAAGCCATTAGCCTTTTTCAGAAGAATCCTAACCTTTCAGGACGGAAAGTGGCCCAAATAGTGGGTTGTTCGCAGTCAACCGTTCAGAAAATCAAGTCGAGTTGTGGGCTTAGAACATACAAAGTGCAGAAAGTGCCAGACAGAAACGCTGTGAAGAATCAAGAAGCGAAATCAAGAGAAAAGAAATTAAAAAAAGATTTCTCGAAAAATTTTTCCTGTTGCGTGATGAACAACGAAACCTATGTCTTGGCTGATTTCTCGCAACTTCCTGGTCAGGAATTTTATACTGCAGATTCTCGTGGAAATGTTGACGAACAATGTCGCGTGAAGAAACAAGCAAAGTTTCCTGAAAAATTCCTCGTTTGGCAAGCAATTTGCACTTGTGGGAAAAGGAGCAAATTTCTCATTGGCCAAGACTCTGTTGACTCAAGGATATACATCGAGGAATGCTTGAAGAAGCGACTTTTACCATTTTTACGTGAGCACGATGTGTCAACAATCTTTTGGCCAGATTTAGCTTCATGCCACTACAGCAAGGCCACCAAGGAATGGTACGAAGCTAATGAGGTGGTTTTTGTCCCCAAAGTGGCCCATCCACCAAATTGCCCAGAACTCATGCTAATCGAATGGAGATATTGAGCCCTGGTAAAAAGAGAATTGAGGAAGACTAAGAAATCAACGAAAACATTAGCGGTATTCAAGCAAAAGTGGAAGACGTTATCCCAGAAAGTGACTGAGAACACTATAAGAAGTATGATGGAAAGAAAAAATCCATGAATTTTCTGAAAAATAGTTTTGTTTTTGTTATTGTAAATACAGTTGTCATTAAAATTAGAAGACGATTCGAAAATGAGTTTGATTTTCGAAATCGGTCCAGTGGTTCGAAAGATTTGAGCGTTTTTGTGATAGCGAATTTATTCTCGTTCAGTCCTTGATATTGTAGTTCAAATTTCAAATTAAACATTCATGTAAGTCCCTTTAAAGAGACGAGATATCAAGACGATATCAAAGTTTCTTCCAGAAACCACACCTACTGAATTTCCATCTCTGGATCTAATTTAATTGAGGAATGGAACGTTTTTTGTACCTAATCCTGTGTAATCAAACGAAATGACCACCGAAAAAGCAGTATTTCATTCGCGCCATGTAAAACCCGCGGCACTTAACCGGATTATTAACGAAATCCAATTTCGGCTATCCATCCCGCAATACCCAATATAGGATGCAAATTCCCGTTTGATTCGCCAATTTAGCCCGTCTATTTTGAAATTATCACACATTATTGCTGAGCCATAACAAACTAAATCATTCCCGAGCGCCGTGATGCATGCACGCGTATGTGCAGTTATGCGGACGCAGCGCAACGGAATGCAAGACGCCAATCAGGCCTGTTATTGCCGGTTTCGTTCTGGCCAAACTCCGGTCAATCGAGCTCCAACACGGGCTCGACGATCCGGTCGGTGCGCGTTCATATTCTATTAAGCTCGCGACTCAAAAATGGGCAAGAATCCTGAACGCTAGGCGGACTGCGACCAGATGGATATTTTGTTCTTGTGCCCTACTGAATCAATTCGATTGCTTGGCAAATCCCTAGATTTTGTACAAGTGTGTTCATAGATACCAATCATCTGTCATGAACTCATCAGTCAAAAGAAAACCCACATGGCCGTCCGAATAGGTATATCAAAGCCCATCTCGCACTTCAATAACAGCTCAGATCAAACGGATCAAACCTCAATCAAATAAAACTCTTATCGGATCAGGTGTATCTGACTATATCGAATCCAAATCTGTCCGCCGCATTCTGATCATCTGATAAATTCGCCGTCTGAGCCAATCGTAATAATGTCGATAGAAATTCTATCGGCTATAGCTGGAAATGACATTTCCCATAAGATATCGATTCGAATTTTTCCGTCGGCATCGTGAATGGGATGAAAAGAATCCTTTTTGGATGTTGGGTTTATATTGTCGTTACAGTTTCTGTTTCGATAATTGTGTTGGTTTTTATTTGATGTAGACCAGACAATCTGAGAGAATAAAAAGAGGTAGAGAACTTAGAGGCCGAATATTGACTAGAGATCAAGTGGCCAAAATAATAGTACTTATTTAAAAAAGGGTGGAAGACCATAATCGGTAAAAAGAATAGACGAAGTATTGAATGGTTACGAAATATTTACCCAAAGGCTGGCGCAGTTATATTAAGGCTGCTTAAAGACTTCAAACCATATTAAAAGAGTTTGTGTCCAACAAAACGAGTACCAAAACTCAAACAAAATGAAGAAGAAGTGCTTATACCATACAATTAACTGGCTTCCTCATCATCGATACGTTGTAGAGCTTCTGATTTGGGTTTTTTATTTCTGAATCACTTCACGAACATTTTCTCAACGGTTACACCATGAGCCATAACAAATCTCAATGCACCAAACAGCATAAGCCATCATTTCTTATTCAAGGGAGCTCTGGATCCGGAACTGAATTATACAGCAATTTAGAGATGAAGGTATCCTGTAATTGCTGGCCGAGCCGGAAATTGCATAATAGACACATTGGTCGTCTTATATTGCACACTTTCCACTGGCTGCCTTCCAGCTTTGGCAATTCGGAGCAATAGTAATATGTTCGGTCTTTATCGCCGGAATAAATTTCAGCGAGCGCGGTACAAATGCGATTATCAAAATTATCGAAATTTATCTGGGGATTTCGCTACGAAATGTGCGGCGTATGCGGAATCGGATATAATTTGGCAAATTGAAACGAATACGCCCATAACCCGGATGACTAACCGGTCACCGGCAAGATACGATTCGAAATACATTCGACTAGCAAGAATATCGTTAATACACAAGGTCTGTTCTTTGTGTCTGCAATAACTACATCTAATTTTTTATGAGAAAATGTACAGACGTTCATCGATGGAAATAAAGAGTGCATGGTGAAACGATTTCGCGTCCTTATTTCGCGTGGAACCCTCTTCACGTCCGTTTGCGCCCTCATTCTACATAAAGCCCTCTTCACTATTCCTCCCAATGACATCCTCGTTTTCCCTCAAATCTTTTCTTTTTTTACTTATCAACCCATAATTATTGAGACATCGTTCATAATTCAGACCATATAGAAAGAGGAGACACAGCATCTCATTCATGAATTCGAGAATTGGATAGCAATGCAGAATTTCATTTCCATCAATTGTACATAATTGTTAAATATCTCTGTGTTCACGCCAAGTGAACGGTTCAAATTAATTATTCTGAATTTTCAAAATTCTGATTCTTTTTGAATTAATTTCTCCATACTGGGGAATTCCCATATGGAGTTGTCATTGTTTAGGTGCGAATAGCACTCGCGTCAGCTGTGGATCGCATATGTTTCATTTTCATAATTCATATCAGTTCTGCAGTACTACAGTTACCCAGTTTAGTTCTGATGTCTCCTCTTTCTAATGTCTAAGGTTCATAACATCGTATTCAAACACATAGTCAGAAGGCGAAAATCCATAAAACGTTCATGATGTGGCTTATTCTGAAACCCGGAAATGAGGCTAATCTTCAGGAACGTGTTATAAATTTGTCAGTTATGAAAAACCTGCTTCTGTAATAAGTGATGAGAAAATCCGTTACATTTTAATGCGCGCTTGCTGGATGACGAGTTGAAGGGATCATTTACGTGGAAAGCTTATATTCACCCTGATATTAAGCCCGGGAAAATGGAAAATGGCCAGGAAAACTATTCATGAAGAAGGAATGGGATGAAGCCACTTTAATATCCGTAGATTCGAAAATATTAACCTATTTTCATTTTTCCCTTATTATATCGTTCGGAGCCATTATTTTCAATTATGTTTCGAAGGATATACTGCTCTACAAAAGTTAAGTGACTTCAGGAATGTTGAGGCTGTTTAACTTTCAGTTTTTGTAGTACAAACTCATTTCACGCAAAAAAAAATTAAAAAAATTAAGATCTTGTGTTGAATGGAGCTTTCTGAAAATATGATAACATTGTTCAAAAGGTCGCGCTTTGAAGTGAATAATCAAATTGTTGGATACAAATTCAATGTGTGCAGAAAATCCAGTTCACATATTTCGTTCTGATTCATCTCCATGCTAAAGAGGCATCTCCGTTAATATTTTCTAGTTTGCGAACTTCCATGATTCAATATAAGTCCCCGAGATGGAAATTTCCACAAATTATCCAATATCAAAGCCCTAATCTCTAAATTATCATTTTCCAATTTTCTACCTGAGCCAGAATTCCATTAGTTTATGAAATAACTCCGCTGCCTGTCCTTGATATTACAGACTCGGCTGATTCTCTAGCGTTTTAGTACTGGGTCATCCATAAAACATAATTTCAAGGTTCGACGGACAATTTGTTAATCCTTTAACGGGAAATCCTGGATGCGAGACTCACTGAAGAAATCTCGGAGATTTCCACTGATCTTTCTTGATCCTCCAGGGTCTCGATGCATTTTAATGAAATTATTATTTTTTGCTCGCCCTGCTGGCGGAGGTCAGCAGAGTCGGTTTTTTCAGGGGTGGAACGTTCATTACCGACCGGATTATCGACTTGGTTGAAATGAAAATTTCATTACTCAGGTACTTACAGAGGTTTGTGCAAGGTTAATTGGCTTGATGTTGGATTTGGATGAGGTGAATTCATGCATGCATTGATCCCGGATATAATTTTTGAAAACGGAAATACACTGCGCAAAAATATTAACGCACATTATGGAAATTTCAAATTCATTCTACAACTGAAGGTGTTCTCAATGATAATTATTTTTATCAGAATTATGCATGCATATGTTATCCACTTTCAACGTTTTTCTTCAATACAGATGTTTCCTCCCAGCAGGAATAAAAAAAGATGATATTATCAGATTTTGAATGTATTGGCTCCAAACTAAAATCAGTTTTTCTCGATCAATTCTAGTGATCAATAGTTTTTCCTTCGTTTGATTTTCTACACTCGATCGTTATGCAACGCGAAACACGCAATTTGATCCAAGAGGAATGTGCCCAAGCGGTAGTTTTGCGAGAAGAAGGGTGGACATACACAAGAATTGCAGAAAGGTTTGGAGTTTCCCATACAAGTGTGTCCAGAATGTTGCAGCGATTCAGGGAGACAGGTATGAATGTCCGAAGACCAGGACACCACGTATCCAAATTGAATTGACAACGTATTGAATACGCGATCAATCCAAACAATGAGCCGTCGACGAGTCATCAAAAATACCGCTGTATTCAAATCCTAATCGTCGGTTCTGAGACCATTATACGCAATTATACCAAGTCGGGATCATCCCCCGCATTCGCGAAACCACCGACGCAAAAGCCTGAGCGCTCTGTGGTTCGAGAAAATGTTACTGGCAGACGCCTGCTTCGGTCTGAACTTCGTCAAACAACGCTGATTTCGGCACTTATCCGGAAGTTAACTCGTTTAATCAGAGGTGTGAAATAAGTTCAGCAGTCTGAATTAAATTCATCAAAAGTAATTGTACCCCGAGGACTGCCTCCTGCAGAGTTGGAACAAGAAGTTGCTGTTCTACTCGCTTTCGCGCCGTGAAATGAATTCGGGGCTTTGTTCTCTTGATGGTGGTAATTTTTTTTTGGGGATATTCGAACGAAGTTAGATTATGTGGGTGTTCACATTGTTTCAAGGGAAATTTGATACACTGCGCAAAAAAATTGACGCACATTCTGAAAATCTCAATTTTAATGAAAGTTAACTCTACATTGACTTTATAACTTATTTTTTATGTTCTCTCGGGAAGGTTTTGAACGAAACAAGACACATTAAATGGAAAAAAATTCAGGATTTCACCGAATCTTATGTGAAAGAAGAGAAACGAACAATTTTCAAAATACTGAAATGCTGATAAGTGATTTAATACTTGGTATTTCCACCCCTTGCGTTAATTACTGCTCAGCAACGACGGTTCATACTCAAAATGAGTGATCTTAAAATGTTCTGATCTAATCCTTACCAGATTTCTCAGAGTTGGATTCCTAAGTCATAAGGAGTAGCTGGATGATTTTCTGAACTTCTCAGCCTTCTATTGAGGTTGTCCCAAACCTGCTCAATCGGATTGAGATCTGGACTTCTTGGCTGGCCATTCCATTCGAGAGACTTCAACCTCTTCAAGGTACTCCTGAACGATGCGCGCACGATGGGGTCTGGCATTATCGTCCATAAAAATGGAATTTTTACCAATGTATGGGGCAAATGAAGAATCTTCCTTATATACTTATCAGCATTCATAGCTCCATTATCAACGACCACTAGGTCTGTGCGAGCAGTGAAAGATATTCCACCCCATACCATAATCGATCCTCCCCCGAAACCAGTAGTATTCAGGAAATTGCACTGAGCATATCTTTCATGTGGACGTCTGTATACAAGGGAACGTCGATCACAATGGTAGAGGCAGAATCTAGACTCATCTGTGAAGAGAACTCTTTCCCAATCGGCTATTCCCAATGGATATGCTCTCTCGCAAAATCCAAACGCGCCCTTCGATGGGCTGGGGTAAGAGCTGGGCCTCTTGCCGCGCCACGAGGCCTTAAATCATATTCTCTGAGGCGATTTCTTATTGTCTGAGTGCTTGTTTGCACCTCATGAGTTTGCTCAAGCTGATATTGAAGGAGGCGAGCGGTTGCAAACCGTTGTCTCAACGAAGAAACTCTCAAGTAACATTCTTGAATGGCAGTTGTTACCCGTGGTCTACCCTGTCCTGGTCTTCGGACATTCATACCTGTCTCCCTGAATCGCTGCAACATTCTGGACACACTTGTATGGGAAACTCCAAACCTTTCTGCAATTCTTGTGTATGTCCACCCTTCTTCTCGAAAAACTACCGCTTGGGCACATTCCTCTTGGGTCAAATTGCGTGTTTCGCGTTGCATAGCGATCGAGTGTAGAAAATCAAACGAAAGAAAAACTATTGATCACTAGAATTGATCGAGAACAACTGATTTCAGAATGGAGCCAATACATTCAAAATCTGATAATATCATCATTTTTATTCCTGCTGGGAGAAAACATCTGTATTGAAGAAATCGTTGAAAGTGGATAACATATGCATGCATAATTCTGATAAAAATAAGTATCATTGAGAACACCTTCAGTTGAAGAATAAATTTGAGATTTCCATAATGTGCGTTAATTTTTTTGCGCAGTGTATATACAAAACACCATCATTGTTTCATTTCCGAAGAAAAGAAGCCATTTCCTTATTCTCTCTAGAAAATTGTGAAAGAATTTGTCCGGGTCCGAAGAAAATTGGATATGAAAATCGACCCAATCGGTATTATCCAAAATAGCAATATTATACGCTCTTTTTCTTTCGAAAGCGCTACGTGGATAAAAATTCAAAAGAGGTAAGAACCAGGTGGCGTTCGGATTGAATTCCTAGTCCTGGGACGAATATTCCATTGAATGGCTGCAATTAACGTCCACTTATATCGGAAAGGATTCCGTGCCGTTAGCGAGGAACGAGAAGCGATTCCCGGCTCGCTCGAATTGAAGGAAAGCGACGCCGAAGCGTCGATCGACAACGGAGATTTCGGTCATCTACATCTACACGAGAAAGGGAGATTGCCGTCGATGTTGGAACGTCTAAACAGGAAAAGACGAGTTTTGGATGGGGGGAAACATCTGCTTCGAAGATTTCACCCTTGTTCCCCCTTTAAGGACAAGAAACAATTTAAAGGAAGCATTTTGTGTTCGACCCCAGTTTTGCCTGGAGCCATGATCGATGATTATTTGACTTTTTGGGTTATGAACGAGGAATGAGAAACCCAAAAGCGTCATTTGAGCTTACGATCAGTTCACCATCTCATTAGGGAATCGAAACAAAAACTACTTTTCGATTGAGAGTGCTTCTAAAATACGCATTGTTGAGATTTCCCGAATGCAACATCAGAATATTATTCCCCCTTCAATACACCACAATACTTTCATCGTGAAGAGAAAATGTTTACAGGAAATTCTAAATCATTATCGGAGACAATTGTTTCGAGGTTTCCGTCACTCCCTTGATTGATGTGGTAGCATGTATTGTTGTCTTGGTAGTGGAAAAAACTTTTTCATCTGACTGCTCTTCTTTGTTTGTTGTTCGACAAAGAACTACGTTGATTACACGAATTAGGGTTAATTCACCTTTTACTGATATCAAAATAGGACTGTGAAAGGCTGTTCTGACTCGAATTGATTATCCTATGGAATTCACATCAAAAAATGGACTATTGACGATTAAGTTTATTCGACTTTGCTATAATACCCTCAGATCTTCTATATGACGGCATTACGATGCTTCCTCATCATCAATTTGTGTTAAATTATTGACTTATCGCGAGAGAACAACCATTAGCACTTAATACACTCGAGTATTGTATTTTGTGTTTGCTTATAACATAATAGAGGACGTGAACCAGTGGTATGTTCCAAGGCATGTAGACAAACAGTCTCAAATGCGAGAAGGCCATTCATTTCCTTGTTCCTCTAATAGCTGAAATAGTTTACTCAACTCGGCCCAATTCGAATCAAAGAGCAGTTACACTACCAATTAGTTCGCTGTCTCAACATTGGATGATCGTTCTTTAAGACAAAATGCTGTTAGAAGACTCCGTATAAGCGTTCAACAGCCTTCTTCTTCCGATTTATATGCTTCAGCAGGTCCCTTTCAAGAACCGACATGAACATAACCTGAAATTACTAGCACCTAGCCCTAGATGGATGATCAATTGACTACGACAATGTAGGAGCTGTCTTTAAGACGGCTGTGGCCACGGTATCAGAGAATGAAACTAAATATCCGACATTTATTACTCCAAATACTCCAAAACTGACGCAGATTGGCAGTCGTTAAATGTAAGAGGTTAGCAGATTTACGAAGATATGCTTAGTACCCTTGGTGATCAATGTCCTTCGTATGCGACGGTGGAAAATTGGACTGCATACTGCATGCTTCAAAACAGGAAAATTTTCCATTGGAGATGATGACCGATCGGGAAGGCCAGTTTCTGTGTCAGTACCCGAAAATATCGATGCAGTTCATGACATGATTTCATCAGACCGTCGAATTGGACTAAAACGGATATCTGAAGCACTGAAGATTTCATACGAACGCGTTCATCATAGATTTCACGTCAATTTGGACATGAGAAAAATTTCCGCAAAATGAATCCCCAAATGTTTGAATGTTGACCAAAAGCGTGCAAGGGTAGAAGCATCGCGTTCGATCTGTGCTCGATTTGAAAACGATGTAGACTTCTTGAACCGAATTGTTACTATGGATGAGACTTGGGTACATTTCTACGGTTCAGAAGCAAAGCAACAATCGATGGAATGGCGACACTCTGGTTCTCCAAGACTTAAGAAGTTTCGTGTCCAAAAATCTGCTGGAAAAGTTCTTTCTTCAGATTTTCGGGATTGCCATGGAGTTATCATGATTGATTTTTTTGGATAAGGGTAGAACAATAACTGGAGATTACTATTCGACTTTACTGACCACTCTACGGGAAAAAATTAAAGAGAAAAGACGCGGAAAGCTATCCAAAGGTGTTTTTTTTTACAGGACAACGCCCCAGTACACAAATCTCATGTTGCCATGCAAAAAATTCGTGATTTAGGGTTAGAATTACTAGAACACCCCCCTTATACACCAGATTTGGCTTCATCCGACTATCATCTCTCTCTCAACTGAAAAAAAGTTTAAAAGGTCGTAAATTTTCTTCCAACGAGGAGGTTATAAAAGCTGTGGAGGACTGGTTTGCAGAGCAAGAAGAAACATTTTTTTGAAAGGTCTAGAGACGTTGCAGGTTTGCTGTAAAATAATTAAGAAGAGAATATGTTGAGTAATAAAATATTTTGACATTGAAATTTTATTCGGTTCTATACTATAGTCCATCCAAGAATGATTGACATCAGAGCAGGCCTTGAAAGTCCAGTCGCAGCTTTATTTCTAGTTACAAAAAAGTAACTGAAAATTTTCTGTGCTTTCATCATAGATATAGAAAAAACCTAAAAATTGAACATGAAAAAGTTCCCAATTTTCACATACGATTACCAGCGTGTGAATCTGTATACCAGCAGTATATTATTTTCATCTTGTATTGATACATTTTCGATCTTACGATCAATTATAGGAGCATACAGCCTGGAAATTCTGGTTTGATATAACGATAAATATCGTGTTGTTCAATACGAGTATTCGCTTAACCGAAAAAATCTAGTTGATAATTCGAAGCGTGTTACTGCAATGTGAATGGATTAGGAAATTTGTAATAGATATCAAGACAGAAACAAAACTTAACCAATGGATCTATTTAATATATGAAGAATTTTGTCATGACATTGTAACTTTCAATATTTGTGAACAATGTAGGTGTAAAATATAAATATTCCTATTATTCTGTTTCAACAACTATATAACATGTTATTTCTTCCTCATCTGGGCAGAACTCGTCATGTTCATGTTCATAATGAAAGGTTTTGCCAGCAATATATCATAACATAACATTCCTTATATTTTGACTAATCTTCTCTCATTTCTTTCTCTATGTGCTCTGTGCAGGCTTTCCATTTTTTGGCTGTTCACTCTTCAAGAGCCTCATTTCAAAGATATTTATTTCACTTGCTCAATTTTTTGCCAAATTTGTTCGAAACATTAATGACAGAACCAAATGTCACTGTTATTTCTTACACTAACCTGAATTCTGCAACTCAAAATATTACTGAATGGGCATTACCAACATAATTTCGATTTTCCAAAGCCCCCCGAGATGTCAATCATTCTTGGATGGACTATAGGTTAATAATTTTTCGATATATCCTCGTACCTTGGTATCGACTCACTGCCAACTGCACTGGTTCTAGTCGCGAGCGTATCGATCCTGGTAACCTGGCCTCGTCAACGTCGCTATCGTGACCTTCCCGACCTAGAGGCGGAAAGAGCCGCATCCTCGTCTCCTTCTTTCGCAGCCTCACCTCTCGGAACCAAGACGTTCCGCCAGATGTACTCGCCAATAAATTCCCGCGGATAAGATCTAGCCCGCGCGCCAACCGTCCCGTAATACAAATGCATGCATGTTATTCAGAGGCGGGGGATTTACCGCGGCCGACTGTCGCGATAAATTCGTCCCTATCTTCCCGGTACATTCAATTAAGATGTTGCCCGAGTTCGTGGTTTGTCCTGCTCCTCTCCGACTCCCGACCGGATTTATGGGACCGGTCTGGCAAGCGTCCCGGCGGCGAGCGTCGCGAAAAAAACGCTACACGTCGAAGTCTTTCGGGGTTAGGGAGACGGCGGTCGGGGCGGGGAGGCGGTTGACGCGCGCGGAATGAGGGATAAATCACGGTTCGGGAGTCGCGAGAATTGGGATTCGGGGAGATGGAGCGCTGATAAGCGGGGTTAGCGGGATGGGAACGGGGGGTTGTCAACTCGTTCGTTTTCCCTCACTTGGAGAAAGGCTCCAACCTACTTTCGAATGAGCAATATTAATGGTTATCCCAGCTGCTTAGTGTCCAGCGAACGTTTCATTTACGAGGATATACAGGGTCTTTCACGAGGAACCTCACCCATACTTATACGGGAAACTACTGAACGTATTTTCATGAAATTCAGCACTTATGAGTATTTCACGATGCTGATGAAATCTAAAATATTTTCAAGGCATGAGCACCTCTGGTTTTTCCGAAAATGACGTCAACTTCCGTTTTTCAAATTAGAACACCATTTTTTTATTGCAGAAATAGATTCCTTAGAAAATTTCAAGTTATTTTGATGTAACATTTTTCAGTTTTGGTTGGAAAATTCTCTCTGAGCGGGAAAATTCGAAAAAAAAATCGAAAATAGAGCTCCGCTGAAACAAGAATAACTTCGAGGTTTTTGGATGGAAAATTTTCATTTTTCGGATTTTTCAAGATGTAAGATTGATGTATCCACTTTAAAAATGCATCACACCCTTGCCCTAAAGTGGATGAGTTAATATCCACTTTAGGGCAAGGGTGTGATGCATCCACTCACATTATTTTTTAACGTAGATTCAATATCTGCCATAAAAAAATGGGGTTCTAATTTGAAAAAATTGATTTTTCACGATTTTGTCATCCCTAACTTTGAAAGCCATTTTTTCACCCCCTGTATCATGAATCGCGATTTCGATTTTTAAAGTGGATACATCAATCTTACATCTTGAAAAATCCCAAAAATGAAAATTTTCCATCCAAAAACCTCGAAGTTATTCTTGTTTCAGCGGAGCTCTATTTTCGATTTTTTTTTTCGAATTTTCCCGCTCAGAGAGAATTTTCCAACCAAAACTGAAAAATGTTACATCAAAATAACTTGAAATGTGTTCTAATTTGAAAAACGGAAGTTGACGTCATTTCCGGAAAAACCGGAGGTGCTCATGCCTTGAAAATATTTTGGATTTTATCAGCATGGTGAAATACTTATACGTGCTGAATTTCATGAAAATACGTTCAGTAGTTTCCCGTATGAATATGGGTGAGGTTCCTCGTGAAAGACCCTGTATTGAAAAATTCTTAGCCTACTATAGAACCAAACAAAATTTCAATGTCAACATATTTTATTACTCAAAATATTCTCCTCTTAATTGAAAACATTCATTACAGCGAACCTGCAACGTCTCTAGACCTTTCAGAAAAAATGTTTGTTCTTGTTCCGCAAACCAGTCCTCCACAGCTTTCATTACCTCCTTGTTGGAAAATAATTTAAGACCTTTTAAACTTTTTTTCAGTTGAGGAAAGAGATGATTGTCGGACGGAGCCAAATCTGGTGAATAAGGTGGGTGTTCTAGTAATTCTTACCCTAAATCACGAATTTTTTGCATGGCAACATGAGATTTGTGTACTGGGGCGTTGTCCTGTAAAAACAAAACACCTTTGGATAGCTTTCCGCGTCTTTTCTCTTCAATTTCTTCCCTTAGAGTGGTCAGTAATGTCGAATAGTAATCTCCAGTTATTGTTCTACCCTTATTCAAAAAATAAATCATGATTTCTCCATGGCAATCCCAAAAAACTGAAGCAAGAACCTTTCCAGCAGATTTTTGGACACGAAACTTCTTAGGTCTTGGAGAACCAGAGTGTCGCCATTCCCATCGATTGTTGCTTTGTTTCTGGATCGTAGAAATGTACCTAAGTCTCATCCATAGTAACAATTCGTTTTAAGAAGGTTAAATCCTTGTGTCTCCTTCAATTCTCTTGTCCAAGACATTCCTTGCCCTGGCCTGCAAGGTAAAGGCATTCTGTAACCAGGTGAACAGGAGTTTCCTTCTCGTCGTCAGTTTCAGACAATCCAATTCTCATCATATGCTTTCTAAGGCGACAATGTCCTCTGAGGAAGCCAGTGAAGAAGCGTATCTTATTCTTACTGAAATCCGAATAGTTCTTCGTCCTTACAGTTCAGAAATACCGAAGGAACATTTTGGAATAATTTCTGGAAGATTTCTCCAGAGTTCTCCTCTTTCGGTTTCTTCCTTCTGCAGAATCTCTCTCCTAAGTGCATTTGCCAAGACCACAGAATGGTTCTGGTCCAATAATTGGCGTTTGTACTTCCTTTCTGGCCAGTGTATTGGCCTCTTCGTTTCCTACGATTCCCGAATGACCATAAACCCAGACTAAGGAGACCTTGTTGTTCTTGCCTGCTTCATTAAGTTTCCTTTGGCACTCTCATATCAGCTTTGAGTCGATGATTTAAGAGTTCATTGATTTGTTGGTTTCTTCCCAGGTTTATGCATCTCTCGATTGCAAGTATTTCTGCCTGAAAAACACTTTCCTTCTTAAAGTGATGGCTTGTAGAGTTATGACCTCTAGACTTAAGGACTTGACGCTACATGAGATATGATAACTTTTCACAGTGACTGTTTTCCACGTCAAGGCAGCTCTTTTTCCTTGAAATGTTTTCGGTTACTTTTCCGACCTTCACTTTCCAGTCAAGAAAATTCCAATCCCGCTTGCCCTCGCTCCAGGAACGAAATCTGCGGTTTAATCAACTGTAAACACGAAATGAATTCATCGAATTCCGTCTGTTCGAAGATTTTCAATTTCTCCAGATCTTCGACTCCTTCCGATTCCTCCTGGTTCTCCTAATTTATGAGCTTTCGAACTGAAAGGTTTCCACTAATTGCAATCCACTCTAACGATGAGAAGTTGCCGTTGGTGTTACCCCTGTTAAATATTAATTTGGAGTTCAAAGAGTCGAAAAGTTAACGCTTTCGTTCGGACGAAGCTGCGATGTGAATGTTTCGAATAATCATTCCGAGGGTCGCCATCTTGATTGAGGGAAATCTAGAAACTCATTTCCTTAAAAATTCGATAACTGCACCCCAAAATAAATTGTCGGAAGATATAGGTGAAGTGATAAATATCCAATAATGAAGCTCTTCCACATTAGAAGATGTAGGGTAACCCGTACATATGGTTTCGAAGAGGAAAGTAAGTTTACCCATCTCTCTTCACCATTTTTCGAGAGGATCCTTGAGAGAAATACGAAAAACTGTATATAATACACATGGGCGTACCCAGGTAGGAGCAGGGGGGGGGCAGCTGCCCCCCCTTGAAGATAAAATTAATGGTAATTTTCCTGGCAAGTGGGAAATAAAAACGTGTTACCTACTCTTCTCAGGTATGAGCTGCCCCCCTCTAGCTGAAATCCTGGGTACGCCCTTGATAATACATATACACAACTCACCCTGTTGATAATTCGATGAGGACGAGAACCAAACCTGAAACAGAAACAATAAAATCAATAATCCCTCCCAAGAAAGAGGAGTTGATGAATTTCTCGAATCAATTAACGGTGCACTCAATCAACCATTTGTCATTGAGAACATTGGCTGAAATTAAACAGATAAAACATATTTCCATAAAGAGGATATACAGAATACAAAAACCAATAATCATCTCCAAAAATGAAACTATACCCTTGATATTCCATGTAAAATATCCAGAACAGAGTATAATATAACTAGTATTTGGGAAGAAACAACTACACTGCGCAAAAAAATTAACGCAGATTATGGAAATATCAAATTTATTCTACACCTGACGGTGTTCTCAATGATAATTATTTTTATCAGAATTATGCATGCATATGTTATCCACTTTCAACGTTTTTCTTCAATACAGATGTTTTCTCCCAGCAGGAATAAAAAAAGATGATATTATCAGATTTCAAATGTATTGGCTCCATTCTAAAATCAGTTGTTCTCGATCAATTCTAGTGATCAATAGTTTTTCTTTCGTTTGCTTCTCTACACTCGATCACTATGCAACGCGAAACACGCAATTTGACCCAAGAGGAATGTGCCCAAGCGGTAGTTTTGCGAGAAGAAGGGTGGACATACACAAGAATTGCAGAAAGGTTTGGAGTTTCCCATACAAGTGTGTCCAGAATGTTGCAGCGATTCAGGGAGACAGGTATGAATGTCCGAAGACCAGGACAGGGTAGACCACGGGTAACAACTGCCATTCAAGAACGTTACTTGAGAGTTTCTTCGTTGAGACAACGGTTTGCAACCGCTCGCCTCCTTCAAAATCAGCTTGAGCAAACTCATGAGGTGCAAATTAGCACTCAGACAATAAGAAATCGCCTCAGAGAATATGATTTAAGGCCTCGTGTCGCGGCAAGAGGCCCAGCGCTTACCCCAGCCCATCGAAGAGCGCGTTTGGATTTTGCGAGAGAGCATATCCATTGGGAAGAGGCCGATTGGGAAAGAGTTCTCTCCACAGATGAGTCTAGATTCTGCCCTTACCATTGTGATCGACGTTCCCTTGTATACAGACGTCCACATCAAAGATATGCTCAGTGCAATTTCCTGAATACTACAGGTTTCGGGGGAGGATCGATTATGGTATGGGGTGGAATATCTTTGACTGCTCGCACAGACCTAGTGGTCGTTGATAATGGAGCTATGAATGCTGATAAGTATATAAGGAACATTCTTGAAGAGCATGTAGTGCCATTTGCCCCATACATTGGTGAAAATTTCATTTTTATGGACGATAATGCCAGACCCCATCGTGCGCGCATCGTTCAGGAGTACCTTGAAGAGGTTGAAGTTTCTCGAATGGAATGGCCAGCAAGAAGTCCAGATCTCAATCCGATTGAGCAGGTTTGGGACAATCTCAATAGAAGGCTGAGAAGTTCAGAAAATCATCCAGCTACTCTTAATGACTTAGGAATCCAACTCGGAGAAATCTGGGAAGGATTAGATCAGAACATTTTAAGATCACTCATTTTGAGTATGAACCGTCGTTGCCGAGCTGTAATTAACGCAAGGGGTGGAAATACTAAGTATTAAATCACTTATTAGCATTTCAGTATTTTGAAAATTGTTAATTTCTCTTCTTTCACATAAGATTCGGTGAAATCCTGAATTTTTCTTCCATTTAATGTGTCTTGTTCCGTTCAAAACCTTCCCGAGAGAACATAAAAAATAAGTTATAAAGTCAATGTAGAGTTAACTTTCCTCAAAATTGAGATTTTCAGAATGTGCGTTAATATTTTTGCGCAGTGTATAACTCGTAAACTAAGATCCCACCGCATTTATCAAATATAACGTTCTCCCTTGTCTGCTAAATCTGTTGAAGAAACACTCATATGCTCATATCGGAACGTTAAAACAGCAAATATTCAAATTCGGATCGTATATTATCTCTTCTTTCCCCTTTTTTCTCATTTTGTATTTATACAGGAGAACTCCGATGCCAGGAATCATGAATAAGGTTGAACTTTCAGACCTTACCGATCGATAAAAATACAGACTGGAGAAAGCCAACAATGATACCTATTGAAATGTTCGGTAAACGCATGAGCCCGAAAGGAATATCGATCTAGTTTGTCGGATTCACTCAAGCCTATTTCATTTTATATCTTCCCTCGGATGGTTGTATCTCAGACATGGAAAGGATGATCTTCATTCAGATAAATTCAACGGCTACCCTTCGGCAATAAAGGATAGATAGCCGGGAAAGGGAAACATCACATACCGTGAAGGTCATCGGCATAACAGCCTTAAGGCTGTTTGCATTATGTAGTACCTACACTCCCAATACACTTGTTTAGTTAACGTATTTCACCCTGGTCCTGAGACAACAATGAAACGGTTTCCAAGGGAACTATCTTGACGTTCCTATCGACCCTGCCGTCTTGGGGGCAGATTTCTGTATTGCTACACAAATATAGATAAATGGAAATAGGGCACTAATCTTGAGTGAGTTTGGTTTTAGTATAAGCCGAAGGGGTTGGAATGTGGTTGTTAATCTCCCGAAAGCTCTTACACCTCGAATTATATCGTCAATATTGATAAAGCTGGATAATTGAGCCCATCGTTCGATAATACGCTGCACCAAAGTGTCTATATTCAAGCGGCAGAAGTCAGAGGTGCAAATAGATCCTCTGGCCCCTGGAGTTCTTCATCGAATTTCAGTTGGAAAAGAGGTAGATTGCGGGTCTCTTCCGATCAGCACATCGGAAGTGAAAAATTGCTGAAAATGCATTCACTCAGGGAAGGTTATACGAGGATGTATTGATATCTAGTTAGCCTAGACCAGTTCCATGCATAAACAAAATATTGCGATACCATATCAACGAACAGTAACTTATTAGAAGAGTCAGTGTAGAGTACGACGTCAAAAAAGTACACCAGAGTTACGCAATAAATTAAAAAATAAAGATGTCCACCGAAATTGTAAAAATCGAAAAATTGGAGCATCGAGCCATCATCAACTATTCAAAAGGGTTAAGAGGTAAGCAGATTTACGAAGATATGCAATACCCTTGGTGTTCAATGTCCTTCGTATGCGACCGTGAAAAATTGGACTGCAAGCTTCAAGAGAGGTAAATTTTCCATTGAAGACCGATCGGGAAGGCCAGTTTCTGTGTCAGTCCCCGAAAATATCGATGCAGTTCATGACATGATTTTATCAGACCGTCGAATTGGGCTAAAACGAATATCTGGAGCACTGAAGATGTCATACGAACGCGTTCATCATATGGTTCACGTCAATTTGGACATGAGAAAAATTTCTGCAAAATGGATCCCCAAATGTTTGAATGTTGACCAAAAGCGTGCAAGGGTAAGAGCATCGCGTTCGATCTGTGCTCGATTTGAAAAAGATGTAGACTTCTTAAACCGAATTGTTACTATGGATGAGACTTGGGTACATTTCCACGATCCAGAAACAAAGCAACAATCGATGGAATGGCGACACTCTGGTTCTCCAAGACCTAAGAAGTTTCGTGTCCAAAAATCTGCTGGAAAAGTTGTCGCTTCAGTTTTTTGGGATTGCCATGGAGTAATCATGATTGATTTTTTGGATAAGGGTAGACCAATAACTGAAGATTACTATTCGACATTACTGACCACTCTACGGGAAAAAATTAAAGAGAAAAGACGCGGAAAGCTATCCAAAGGTGTTTTGTTTTTACAGGACAACGCCCCAGTACACAAATCTCATATTGCCATTCAAAAAATTCGTGATTTAGGGTTAGAATTACTATAACACCCCCTTTATTCACCAGATTTGGCTCCGTCCGACTATCATCTCTTTCCGTAACTGAAAAAAGTTTAAAAGGTCGTAAATTTTCTTCCAACGAGGAGGTAATAAAAGCTGTGGAGGACTGGTTTGCAGAGCAAGAAGAAACATTTTTTTGAAAGGTCTAGAGACGTTGCAGGTTCGCTGTAATAAATGTATTCAATTAAGAGGAGAATATGTTGAGAAATAAAATATTTTGACGTTGAAATTTTGTTTGGTTCTATAGTAGGCTAAGAATTTTTCAATATATCCTGGTACCAAGCATGAACCGTCTCATAACTTCACCAGAGGAGAAGTTTCAACAAACTCAACAAGTCAACCATGGCGTAATAGGACCGACAGACATACAGGGTGACAATTTAAGAACTTGCCAGTCCAATTATGTCTCGACGAGGATGTTTTCAAAAAAAAACCGGAACAGGTCAATTTTAAAAGGGAGGGGGACATAATTTGAGCAAAATTGTGAGCCGAAATCTCTTCAAACCTAGTTGTAGGGGCTATCACCCCTAAATTCTTCATGGGGAATAGAGGGTGAGCTAAACCTCGATAAAAATTTGCAAACCATGTAAAAGGTCAAGTGATCTTTCAATTAAGATATAGCTCACCCCCAATTCCCTGTTGAGAATTAAGGGTTGATAGCTCCTACACCTAGGGTTGAGGAGATTTCGGCTTACAATTCTACTCAAAATATGTCCCCCTACGAATAGAAATTGACCTGTTCCGGCATTTTCTCTGAAATCATTCTTGTCGTGACATAATTGGACTGGCATGTTCTCATTGTTTTCAAATTGTCACCCTGTATGTGTCGTTTCTGCCAAGAAGATGAAACCTGTGCTACTGTCAGCCTAACATTTTCAACGAAAGAAGAAGTAAAACCACCACCTTTTCAATATATTGATATCTGGCCAAAGGAGTCTTGTGGTAAAGACGGATCTTGACAAGATCGAAGTGAAGAGGCTTCCCATGAGCACAAAACCTTTACTAACCGATCAAACATGGACTGTCCTGAAGACCTTTGAATATGGAGAATCTAAGATCCATAGAAATATGCCAGGTTGTTCAATTTCACACCTTCCCGCGTAAGACGTGTCTTACAGACGGGGCACGTCTAGCTGAAACTCCATCACGCAAAGTACCAAAGATTTACAGCACAATACCTCTCCAACAGCGTTCTTAAAACTTGTACATTAAAACAATCCATCAGGACGACGAGCCAGAGAACAGAACGAACCAACCCGTAATTCCAGGGAGTCTCTGAAGACTCTTGAGCTTCTACAACTTTCCACTGCAAGCAAAATTAATTTGCAAACTTCTTGCGAATTTTAATTGAGACAACATTATGTTTCGCCGGGCCCAGATGTGAATTTGATTGAAATTTACTTTCGCCATAAACAGGGAATGCGATGTTCGTATTTGAGTTATCGGGAACAGCCCCCGGTTGCTGCAGAACTTTCGATCGATCGGAGAGCGACAGGCCCGAAACGAGTTCGGTAATTCCATTTTTATGTCCGACACGTTGCAATAAAGTTTCGTCGTTGTTTAGCTCGGACCAGATTCGATATTTATCATGAATGGACTTTCGTTCCGATGCTCTTTCGAGAAGTTATCGGAAGTCGCGATGTGCCTGCCATATAAAACGAATCGCTAGCTCGATTTTCACGAACGGTTGCACGAGAAAAGCCCAATCTGGAATTGTTTCGATTTGGTCAACTCTGATGGAGGTTCTCGGGAACGGAGTTCGAGAAACTAAAATTCCAGAAGAAGCCAAGCAGCTTTGGGCAAATGCTACAGGATGAATAATCCTGTAGCTTCTCGAAGTAAAGACTTTCTATATCAACATGTTTGCCTGTGCAGGTTGTGCAAGGTAATATCCTAGAAAAGATCAAAAAGCAACGATGTCTATAATAGAACACGACATTCACTTACTGCAAATCGAATACCTGCAACTACAAGGAATCCTCCTCTGAGAAGGAGCAAGTGCATTAGGTATTCCCCTAGATCTGATGATTCCCCATTCAGAGAGGATCAACAGCAGTGCAGCGAGCCGGTTTCGAATGCATCGGTCCCTAATTGAGTTGGAAAGTAGCAATCTAGATAGTTTCGAATAGGTTCTCACTGTTTCAGACCATAATGAAAGCCGATCTCTACTCTCGATTGCCGCAGAATATTTGCCTGTTACTGCCATACTCCTCCCAGTTCGATGGGGCCCATTGTTGAACTGGAGGAGTTCGGGAGAAAATGATTATTTTGTTCGGAGTGTTGGGGAAGTTGTGGGTCTTATTAATCGGTGACAGGTTAAGGCTTTTAGAGGGTTTCTGAAGGGTGTTCTATTGTTTTCTTGATAAGGTTCCTAGTGTTTTAACGTCGTCTGCAGTGAATTCGGTGACTGGTTTTCATTTTGTGTGAGCACTGTGTCATTGAAAGTTCAATACCGTATACCATTTATTGGCCAGATAATTCTAAATGAGAATTTTCATTACTTTACCCATTCGAACTGCTGGTCTGCTATATCATTCCGCAAATTAGCCACCTATACCTACGAGGATATATTGAAAAATGCTCAGCCTACTATAGAACCGAACAAAATTTCAATGTCGAAATATTTTATTACTCAACATATTCTCCTCTTAATTGAATACATTGATTACAGCGAACCTGCAACGACTCTAGACCTTTCAAAAAAATGTTTCTTCTTGCTCTGCAAACCAGTCCTCCACAGCTTTTATTACCTCCTTGTTGGAAGAAAATTTAGGACCTTTTAAACCTTTTTTCAGTTGAGGAAAGGGATGGTAGTCGGACGAAGCCAAATCTGGTGAATAAGGGGGGTAGTAATTCTATCCCTAATCACGAATTTTTTGCATGGCAACATGAGATTTGTGTACTGGGGCGTTGTTCTGTAAAAACAAAACACCTTTGGATAGCTTTCCGCGTCTTTTCTCTTTAATTTTTTTCCGTAGAGTGGTCAGTAATGTCGAATAGTAATCTCCAGTTATTGTTCTGCCCTTATCCAAAAAATCAATCATGATTACTCAGTGGCAATCCCAAAAAATTGAAGCAAGAACTTTTCCAGAAGATTTTTTGACACGAAACTTCTTAGGTCTTGGAGAACCAGAGTGTCGCCATTCTATCGATTGTTGCTTTGTTTCTGGATCGTAGAAATGTACCCAAGTCTCATCCATAGTAACAATTCGGTTTAAGAAGTCTACATCGTTTTCAAATCGAGCACAGATCGAACGCGATGCTTCTACCCTTGCACGCTTTTGGTCAACATTCAAACATTTGGGGATCCATTTTGCAGAAATTTTACTCATGTCCAAATTGACGTGAACTATATGATGAACGCGTTCGTATGAAATCTTCAGTGCTTCAGATATCCGTTTTAGCCCTATTCGACGGTCTGATAAAATCATGTCATGAACTGCATCGATATTTTCGGGGACTGACACAGAAACTGACCTTCCCGATCGGTCATCATCTTCAATGGAAAATTTACCTCTTTTGAAGCTTGCAGTCCAATTTTTCACGGTCGCATACGAAGGACATTGATCACCAAGGGTATTAAGCATATCTTCGTAAATCTGCTTACCACTCAACCCTTTTAAATACAGGTACTTGAAGATGGCTCGATACTCCAATTTTTTGATTTTTACAATTTCGGTGGACATCTTTTTTTTTCTTTATTGCGTAACTCTGGTTTACTTTTTTGAAGTCGAACTCTACACTGACACCTCTAATAAGTTATTGTTCGTCGATATGGTATCGCAATATTTTGTTTATGCATGGAACTGGTCTAGGCTAACTAGATATCAATACATCCTCGTATAAGAAGATAAATAGGCAAATCTGAGTCTCTCATTTCTATTGCCTCCAGCATGTTGATGGTCATTTATTGAAGTCTCTAAGTTGCTGTAGTCTGGGTGTTTCAAGCCAGATATTTCCTTCGATGATCTTGATACTCTCGAACACATTTCCTGAGACACATCTCAAAATCCTCCCCCTAATGAGCATTCCATGCCAACTCCTCCAGTACCTGGATAACGACGTCATTTCTATTCCACTCTCGCTCTCTGAATTATTCAGATGGATTTCGGACAAACTTCCAAAGTCCCAAGAGAAGTTATGAACTTTCTTAAATTATCTATGCCGAAAAATATATCCGGTTAATCTTAATCCCGCCGCAAGTAACTCAACAACTTACTGCTCCTCCGAGAAAGGTTCCGGAATCCATTTATTCCCAGGGCCTATTTGGGGCCGCTCGCATTCCAACACGAACTACTCAAGATGAATAGTTTGGATGGATTCATCCCCTTGAATTTCTAACTACGCCATTGGATTCGTAGCGGCGTTTTAGCCCGGTCACGAGCTGCAGGATAAGACCTGACCTTCCCTGGCAATTCCGTTTTATACCAATATAAAGTTGTTGCTGCTTCCTGCCCTGAAAGTTCGGCTTCACTTATTTATTCGGAAATCGAATAAACATCGAACAAGTTTGATGTTTGCGAGATTAAATTCAATATTGTGAAGATATAAAATTGTCGTGTACTGTTGATTTAGGCAATAGAATTCTCGGGAGACATCTCTTTGATAATAAAATTTGTGACCTGGATTCATCCTGGAGAATTTCGACAGTGAGTGAGGTAGAAAACGATTTGCCTAAAACGAATTACAACTTCTCTCTTCCTCTGTCTTTCTTTTTCTCAAGGCAATCAACATGAAACAGTCGTTTTCATTCTCATTTTAAAAGCTTTTATTTAGTTTCACCTGTCCCGGTGTCTGTCTGTCTGTCTATAATCAAATCTTGCAAGTTGAATATGACACACTTCTAATCGTCCTATTGATTTGAAATTTGGCAGGTGTACATAATTCTGGTGACAATGCATCATGAAATATTTTTTATAGAAAAAAACAAAATGGCGGCTCCAAAATGGCGGATGAGTTTTGTAATTATCATCCGATTCCATTCAAAATTAGTATCTGGGGGTTTTTGGGTTCGACAATGATGATTCTTCCGTCAAAATTGAAAAATTCAAGATGGCGGCTACAATATGGCGGACGAGTTTTGTAATTATGATCCGATTCTATTCAAAATTGGTATCTGGGGGTTTTCTGGGTCGGAAATTACGATTTTTCAAAATTGAGGAATTCAAGATGACGGCTTCAAAATGGCGGATGAGTGTTGTTATTATAAAAGCTTGTCTTAAAAAATGATTTTTTTATTATAGCTTGTTTTACGATTCTGTTCCCTGAGTTTCATCTATCAAACCTTTGATTAAAGAGTTTCTTCTAGGGCTCCAATATCAGCCCGCCAAATCAGAAACGAATGAAGAAGAAATGTTAACAACATAAATATGGACTTGGCAACAATTCTTGAATGGGGATCTAATAACTTGGTAGAATTCAACGCAAACAAAACACAAGCATGTCTTTTCTCTAGAAAAGCCGATCTTACAGTGCCCAGCATAAAATTGTCGGGAGTGACCATACCATTGAAGTCGTCCATTTCGATGCTTGGCATTACTGTCGGCAGTAACCTTTCCTGGGAGAATCACGTGAGATCCATTGCTAAAAGTGCATCCCAGAAACTTGGTTTTCTGTTTCGTGCCAGGAGCTATTTCACCTCAGGTCAGCTGCTTATGATCTATAAGGCACAGATTCGACCTGTCCTGGAATACTGTTCCCATATTTGGAGTGCTGCACCTAAACACACCTTAAAACTCTTGGATTCCGTACAAAAAGGGCAATTCGTCTCGTCGGTGATGCCTCGCTTACAAGCTCACTCACTTCTCTGGAACACCGTAGAAAAGTGGGCGATCTGTCTCTATTTTTTATTTTATTTTAATTCTGAATTATAGCAATCGTTCCCCCTCTGGCAGTCTCTTCCAGACTGACCCGTCAAGTTAAGTCTTCACACCCCTTCGTGGTAACTTTGGAGACCTGCAGAACATCTCTCTTCATAGACTCGTTCATCCAACGAACAGCGAGGCTTTGGAACACATTGCCTAGGGAGGTGTTCCCCGAGGCATATAACCTCCAGAAATTCAAGAAGAACACCAATTCTTACCTGCTTGCCCTTGGTTCTCACGATGTTCTCTGAACATTACAGGATATTCCTTTTCGTGAAAACCATAACATAAAAAAAAGAAATGTATATGTGGTTTTGCTTGCAATATTATTTTTCAAGTCATCTAAAACATTTTGTTTTTCTTCATCTTCTTGGAATCCTAACTTCCAGAACATTCCTTTTGCCGACAGAACACGTCTTCTCTGATGCTCATGCCAATCAGACCTGTATTCTGAGTCGACACAATCATAGAGATGACGTCTTTAACTTCTATTTTATACGTGACAAAGCAAGACAAACGTTCGAACCATCGATTTAGCCTGGTCCCAATTGGAATTTCTCATGCTAGTTACTCTGGTCTCTGTGATATGATGTGACGGTCCATGTATTATTCAGCTTCTTCAGCTTGCTTTCCTCGTAAAAACTTTATCGATGGGTGACAGAAAGGGGGCTCCAAAGAGTGTCAATCTCACGCAATTTATATTCAGTGGCCGGAAAGAGGGAGAGAGAGAGCGGAAGTGATAGAAATATGATTTATTGAAAACTGGATTGGGTTATCTAGGTGAATTCATGATGGAAACGCAAACTAGTTTATTCAGATTTCGAACGATCCAAATGACTATGCTGGAATCTCATTCAACCACTCATGAGGTCTCAGTCGATACAAAATGATGGATATATCTTTAGAATCTTCTTTATGAATCAATTTGAGCAAATGGCATCTGGTTAATACATCTAAATTTTCCAATCATGTCAAGATATGTTCGAATCTTTCAATAATAACTTGGTAGAATTCAACGCAAACAAAACACAAGCATGTCTTTTCTCTAGAAAAGCCGATCTTACTGTGCCCACCATAAAATTGTGGGGAGTGACCATACCATTGAAGTCGTCCATTTCGATGCTTGGCATTACTGTCGGCAGTAACCTTTCCTGGGAGAATCACGTGAGATCCATTGCTAAAAGTGCATCCCAAAAACTTGGTTTTCTGTTTCGTGCCAGGAGCTATTTCACCTCAGATCAGCTGCTTATGATCTATAAGGCACAGATTCGACCTGTCCTGGAATACTGTTCCCATATTTGGAGTGCTGCACCTAAACACACCCTAAAACTCTTGGATTCCGTACAAAAAAGGGCATTTCGTCTCGTCGGTGATGCATCGCTTACAAGCTCGCTCACATCTCTGAAACACCGTAGAAAAGTGGGCGATCTGTCTCTATTTTATAGATATTTCCATGGGCGATGCTCTTCTGAATTATCAGCAATCGTTCCCCCTCTGGCAGTCTCTTCCAGACTAACCCGACAAGTAAAGTCTTCACACCCCTTCGTGGTAATTTTGGAGACCTGCAGAACATCTCTCTTCAAAGACTCGTTCATCCAACGAACAGCGAGGCTTTGGAACACATTGCCTAGGAAGGTGTTCCCCGAGGCATATAACCTCCAGAAATTCAAGAAGAACACCAATTCCCTCCTGCTTGCCCTTGGTTCTCACGATGTTCTCTGAACATTACAGGATATTCCTTTTCGTGAAAACCACAACATAAAAAAAAATAATATCATATTTTACTTCTGGTATAATCATCATTCAGAATTTGGCATCTCAGCAGGGGAGGCTGCAGCTATCCAGGGTTTCTCCAGCTACAGAGACCCTGTTGGATCTATACTGAAGACTCTGGAATTCACGTAAGATCTGGGGGTTCCTTTGGACGCAAACCTCCATTCCAAAAATGCTTCAACCTAGAGAGGTTTGTAACAATTTTCCAAACGGAGATTTAAGCAATTCATGGATGCTCTTAGGAGTGAGTTGGTAGGGAGATCAATAAACATCTTTTCTGATGGCCAGCCTGCTTTGAGAGTGCTAGATGCCTACAAATTCAGTTCAGCCACTCTGCACGAGTGCAAAACTTGCCTGTCAAAGCTTGAGAAGGAACAGACTGCAGGTGAAATGGGTTCTGGGTCATTTCAGTATTGGGGGCTTTGAAAAAGCTGATTTCCTCGCCAATAGGAGAGTACTGGGCTCTACCTTCGGCCTATAACCAGTGTCTAAATTAGCTCATTCTGTAGCTTAGAGTTCTGAAGTGTCAGGAAAGTCGAATTGATCTTCTTCTCCCTCACGGCTCATAACCCATCTTCCAGAAGAACCAAGTTCTGAACAGGTCATTTCAAAGTAGATCTGAGAATACTTACTGCTGTCTTACAGATACAGTAAGCTCAAAGGAGTCCTACCCAACAAACAATTGTCTCCAAAAGTTTCAATTTTTTTCCTTCGTTCCACCATGTTCTCCATAACATTCCACTGGAAAATACCTCCGTGTAACAGAGTAAGGAACTTTTTCCTCCAAAGCATACGATACACACATGCACACAACCCCAAATCTCTGTAAATCGGCCATTTCTTGCCACCAGAAGGCAGGTTTCACCGGCAGTTTGCCGTCTCGTCTGAATTATGCAAAACATTAGGGCCGAACACGAGTTTTCCGGTAACTTCGACGATTTTCCAGGACGCCGTAGGACCGGAAAATTGTGCTTATTCATAAAATTTCACGACCGGATTCTCCGGCGGTGTAGCTCGGAAAAAAGTCCAATCTGTGCGAGGAGGATGTTTCTCGTCTACACGGCTATTTTTAACGGGAAATCCTGGATTGAAGTATCGGGAAGGGAGGCAGGGGTCATAAATATGGAATGGAAATGGCGTCTCGACGAAGCCAAGAGCGAGGTTCTGAAGGAATTCGCAAGTATGGGCAACTCCGAGTCGTTTTGTTGATGCTTCTCGAAATTTCGGAGTATGTAGGTACACAGAATTTGCCCGCTCTGAATAAGGAAACTTTGATCCTTCTGTTGATTATTATGCACCTCAAAATGTTCCAATGTTGACCACTGATTTTCCAGTTTTTGAGCTTCGTTCAGCTAGCAGTTGCAATCTTTTAGAGCTCTCTTTGTCTCACTCCTGATTCTCTCGCAGAAGTGACTCCAACTCATTCTTAAATCATTTGCCAACAGCTTCTAAGAATTTTTTAGCTGCCTCGACCATATTGGTCCCGCAAAAACTGATAGACCTTGTACAACAAAGTGTTCTTCTTTACCTCACGATACAGAGTAACTTTAAGAACATAACAGCGTGTTCAGCATCATAATCGCCACGCCAGAGGCTACCTATCTTGATGGAAACCCTTCGGTCAAGTGAGAATGTTCACAGTGGGTCCTGTCAATCAATGAACCGTATTTTTGCAGCGTGAGGATAAATAACGAGGGTACACACGCTCAGAATCCTTCCTTCCCATTCTCTCGTCGACCCCAGCCTTCCAAATTTCACCAATTGATTGAAGTCCACGAGTTCAGGCTTGACTTGAAACGAAAACATATCCACCCAACCCTCCAGCATCCCTGTTTTCGATGCTGTTCAGTAAGGGCCTCACGTCCAGGCGATTTGGTCAGTACACATTATTGGACCAATTACAAGGAGAGAGCGTTTCCTCTTTTTCCTAGTGCAGAAATTAATAGGCCAGACGATGAGAATGCCCAAGCTGAGATCAGTTGATTGGACGTGAAAAGACTGGACGATGGTTCGAGGAAGATTGTTGATTGGAATAGATTCGAGATAATGGATCTGAAATTTTTGTTCGGTGGAACTCTCCTGGCGGTAGGAGATGGAGGTCAAGATGGCACTTGAATTCGCATTCGAAAATAGACCAGTTGGGGGCTTCCAGTAGGAAGTACAAGTGACTTTACCGAAACGTTCTTGGAGATCCGAAAGGATTTCGTCTTTCTATCGTGCCTGGCTTGTGGAAAAGTTTGCTCTGTAGTGCATTACATCTCCATTATGTTTTGCTGTGTAGACTCCCAAATAGTGCATGAAAATATTTCTAATGATCTGAAGGCACGTGTCTCCGATTTAATGGAATGCCAAGACAAGAATTAGAGGGGTTGTTTCTCATCGACAAAATTTGGCACGTTCCATATCGTGTTAGGGTTCTAACCGATCAACAAAGAAGGATCTGGGATAGAGGAAAGGGTCAGATGCGTGTTGGGAGGATACTCAAATAAATCCCTGAGTTATTCCGATAAGAATAAGTCTGGACACATGTGTTTTATGAGCAAATAGACGTTGGACATGACTGGATTTCGTCCCTCTGGTAGTTCAACAGAAAGTAAGCCCTTGTGTATCTTCGATGTTTACTTTTATGCTGTATCCATTTGAATTCCGTCCTATATTTGACGAGCGGTCAGGTTTTTCGAACATTTCACTTATTTTTGTCGAGTTTGGGGATACTGACCACCAGAATTGGGAAATCCTTAGCTACGAGGATGTATTGATATCTAGTTAGCCTAGACCAGTTCCATGCATAAACAAAATAATTATTGCGATACCATATCAACGAACAATAACTTATTAGAAGTGTCAGTGTGGAGTTCGACGTCAAAAAAGTAAACCACAGTTAGGCACTAAATAAAAAAAAAAGATGTCTACGAAATTGTGAAAATCGAAAAATTGGAGTATCGTGCCATCATCAAGTACCTGTATTTAAAAGGGTTAAGAGGTAAGCAGATTTACGAAGATATGCTTTATAACCTTGGTGATCAATGTCCTTCGTATGCGACAGTGAAAAATTGGACTGCAAGCTTCAAAAGAGGTAAATTTTCCATTGAAGATGATGACCGATCAGGAAAGCCAGTTTTTGTGTCAGTCCAAGAAAATATCGATGCAGTTCATGACATGATTTTATCAGACCGTCGAATTGGGCTAAAACGAATATCTGAAGCACTATAGGAATAATAAGTTTGCGGCTTAAGGACTGGGCAAATCAAAAAAATTCAGTATTGTTTACAGTAATTTATTAACAAAAATCAAAAACAAATAACCCGTTAACTAGTGCATTCCACCTGCGATTCTACATTTGTTGCATCCAACAAAAAAGTTGATATAGGATTGATTTCCCCGAATAATATATTCCATTCGTTCCATCTTCTCATTTCAATTCAGGTTATTAAGAGTGATGATTGTTTATACAAAGTTGACATAAATAAAATTATAGAATGACCTATAGATTTCATGACCACATTGTGCTTCCTCTAACATCCATTTGAAAAGGTGAATTTGATTAATTAGTTTTCGATATTAGTTGAATTTCTTTGACCATTGTGATTTGTGTTTTTATGATAGTTTCTTGTGTAACAAGGTATTGTTTTAATTGTTGTCAGAATTGATATTTACACGCTATTAAATGTTTCAGTCTTGAAAAAGATCCAAACCAAGGATCGAAACGTCGACACTTCAAAAAGGATTTGTTTGATTTGCCCAGTCCTTAAGCCGCAAACTTATTATTCCTATTTAATTGAAGGACACGAAGGAGAGAATTATGGCATCTGAAGCACTGAAGATTTCATACGAACGCATTCATCATATAGTTCACGTCAATTTGGACATGAGAAAAATTTCTGCAGAATGGATCCCCAAATGTTTGAATGTTGACCAAAAGCGTGCAAGGGTAGAAGCATCGCGATCGATCTGTGCTCGATTTGAAAACGATGTAGACTTCTTAAACCGAATAGTTACTATGTATGAGACTTGGGTACATTTCTACGATTCAGAAACAAAGCAACAATCGATAGAATGGCGACATTCTGGTTCCCCAAGACCTAAGAAGTTTCGTCTCCAAAAATCTTCTGGAAAAGTTCTTGCTTCAGTTTTTTGGGATTGCCATGGAGTAGTCATGATTGATTTTTTGGATAAGGGTAGAACAATAACTGGAGATTACTATTCGACATTACTGACCACTCTACGGGAAAAAATTTAAGAAAAAAGACGCGGAAAGCTATCCAAAGCTATTTTGTTTTTACAGGACAACGCCTCAGTACACAAATCTCATGTTGCCATGCAAAATTTCGTGATTTATGGTTAGAATTACTAGAACACCTCCCTTATTCACCAGATTTGACTCCGTCCGACTATCATCCCTTCCTCAACTGAAAAAAAGTTCAAAAGGTCGTAAATTTTCTTCCAACGAGGAGGTAATAAAAGCTGTGGGGGACTGGTTTGCAGAGCAAGAAGAATCATTTTTTTTTAAAGGTCTAGAGACGTTGCAGGTTCGCTGTAATAAATGTATTCAATTAAGAGGAGAATATGTTGAGTAATAAAATATTTTGACATTGAAATTTTGTTTGTTTCTATAGTAGGCTAAGAATTTTTCAATATATCCTCGTATAAATTGAGTTCAGAGATGGAAATGGACGATGGCATGATCGTTTTATGGATATTACTACACATTACAATCGTACTGATGTTATTTTGAGGGCCATTAGCTCACAAACCTCAACCGTTATATACAGGGTGGGCTTTTTAAAACGAAACAGACTAGATAACGAGCGGAATAAATTTATTTCGAAAAAATGCTCGGACACGTCGATTTTTGTTTCGAGGGGGACAACTTTTAAGGTCAAATTCACAACTATATCGCTTCAACCCTTAGTGTTAGAACACCAACCCCTGAATTTTGAATAGGAAAGATAGGGTGAGTGATACCTCATTTGAAAGGTCCTTTCATTCTGAATTCAGGATACTGATTTTTCTTCATTTGATTCATTGATTCTTGAGATATTGACATTTGAAGTTGAAACAAAGATGGTATCATCGTCAAGCAAGCTGTCTGAATCAATCGAATTTATTATTCATTCATTCTGTAGATTTGATAAAACTCCATAACTGCCATACACCAGACATCAAAATACAAAGTAAAAATTTTAACAATGAATAATTAGTCAAATAATTGATGAATTCACATAGCATGGTTAGCGGAATGAATGGTACTGTAAGAAATTCAAAATTAAATATCTCGAAAACGAATGCGTGAAATGAGAAAAAAATTATTACGCTGAATTCATGATAAAAAGGCCTCTCAAATGAGGTATCACTCAACCTATCTTTCCTATTCAAAATGTAGGGGTTGCTGTTCTAACACTAAGGGTTGAAGCGATATAGTTGTGAATTTGACCTTAAAAGTTGTACCCCTCGAAACAAAAATCGACGTGTCCGAGCATTTTTTCGAAATAAATCTATTCCGCCTGTTATCTCGTCTGTTTCGTTTCGAAAAGCCCACCCTGTATATAGGCGTCTGGTGTTTTTAGGATGAATATGTGTGGAAATTTTTATCTCTCTAGTTTGCAGAGAGCAAAATGTTAAATTCCCGATAAAAAAGCTACCCCGAACCCTCTGTAACAACTCCGAAAACCCCCGCGTTAACAGCGCTACCAACATCCTGAAACTTTTCGAATTATCATATGAATAACTCGGGAATGAAGAGAGCTACACGAGTGCATGTTATAAATCAACGAAAACGATGCAGTTGCGGTCCATATAATACTCGGCCTTTTTTCCACACATCTCCGCGTATCGGATAAATGGAGTTGGAAAAGTTCACCAGCATATGGATCTCATTAAACGCCTAATACATATGGGACAGGGCGGTACTGGCAGCATCCAGAAGAGAGAAGCCGTTAGAACCCGCTCTTTTCGTTTGGTATGCGCGATAGATCATAGAAAAAATTACAGAACGAATTAAGAGAACCACTCAGCATTTCCAGATCTGTATAGAACACAGCCTGACTGTCAGACTCGAAATTATGGTCAGAACTCAAGGAATGCAGTAAAAGGTGTCCCTTCGAAGCTGTTCGTATCTTCAATCATTGGTACCAGCAATGTAGAGCACCCAGTATTCTAAATCGAAACTATACTCCATTCACTTTTATTTAATCACATAGGAGGTCATGGTTTCGTTTTCAGGAGTGCAACTGATGAAAAGTATGTGCGCGTACAGAAAATATCGTTAATGACAAAACGAAGTTGCCAGTTTATTTGTTTACACCAAAGGAAAAGTTTCGAAGATATTCCACATTTTGTTAGTTCGAATCGATCGGCGATTTTGGGGCGAAATATCGTTAGGAAATCGCTTATTTTTCCGTTCTTCGTCGTCCAGAAGAAGTTTCTCGTCGATATGAGAAATTTTGTGCAAGTGTCATCTTTTCCTTCCTCAACTTTTGGCGTGAGTACGAACGGCAAATTTGAATTGGACCAAAAATCGATTTATAAGCATAAATAAAGCGAAAGTAAGTTACTTTTACACTTGATAACGAAGTTTTCTTAGGTATTTGGCCGTTTAGAAAGATTTCAAACGAAATTCCGGTCCCCCAGAAGTTTGGTTAATTTCGGTATCGTTTTCGGTGCTCAAAATTCATTTGGAATGTGTAAATGAACAAAAAAGGCTTCCTTATACGATCTCCTAACGAAAGCGACCGGCAAATATGGTTCAGGTAGGATTTTCGAGGAATTATGAGGAAAGAACTTGCAGAATGAAATTGCACGATTTTCGTAAGTACCTAAACGGGTTTTGGATGGCCATCATTGGTCTCAAAATGATTATTGTTGATCGTTTTCGCGTTCCAGAAAAAAAAACACGTCGAAAAAGCTGAAAAAAAGAAGAAATATGACTATATTGCATTCAACGGTAGTTGAATTCAGATTCCGATGAATTGAAATGTGTCACTGGAGCTTTCATCCCTATCAATCCTTTGCCGAAAGTAGAAATAGGCTATATTGAACCAGAATACATCGGTTTTTTCCATATTCCAGGAGTTTGTGTCTTATTTTAGAACAGGTGAATGATAAATGTGGAGCATATGTTTGACCTATTCCATTTTATTTGTACAAACCTACTGTGGTAGTAATGTATGAATATTTGTTAAACTAATAAATAACTATACAGTCAGAATAGTTTACTCCTAGTTCATAAGATCAAATAAATGAAATGTATATCTATGAAGCTTTCAGGAATGAACATTCTTGCTTATTAATTAATAACCAAAACTCAATTACTATTGAATTGAAATTATTAGTTTCTCTGTAAACAAATACGTTAATTCAGTTATCATGTTTATTTTCTTTGTGATGAATGAATAAAACTGTTTTTCATTTGAAACGAAGAAATATCAGAAATAGAAATGTTATGCACCCTCACAATCATATCACATACAATATCATGATGAAAACAAATCACATCGATAAATCTTTACAATCATAGATCCAAAAACTTCTTTACATGTAGAATATTGTTCACAATTTTCTGTTGTGTTCTCCAAAATGAAATATACATTCTGAGAAATACGCTAAGAATGTAGAAAGGGCAACATAGTGTTGACTTGGAACATAAAAATATTTTGAAAAACGTCATAACTTCGATACAGAGTGGAATGTGTCAAATTTCCAAGGCCAGAGTTGTGATTTTATAATTGTGAATGGTGTGTACAAACCTGCCCCAACTTGCCTGTACTCTGAATATATCCCCAAAAGTGCAAATTAAAAACATCCAGCTCTATTTCTGCTAATTGTCCAACGAATAAAACTGCACTTACAGTCGGTGCCCTAATTACTGCCAGAATTTATACGGGCACTCTACGTGTCTCCATTAGAACGTAAGAACGCAGATATGATATTTCCCCCAGGCGGTTGGGAGCATCTAATCTTGGAGTTTGTTATTCATAAGCTCCAGTTGTGAATAATTGGGGAAAGATGCTGGAGATCATTAGTACGTGGAGGCGGTTTATGGTGGGACTTAATCCGAGAATGTCTCCTCAAGAGCATTAAATTTTCCTTCGGAAGACCTCGGTCAGATGTATCTTCTCAGCGCCGTTCGCGTCCTAAATTAGGAAGCGTTGGGACGTCCGGGAAAATATATGTTTACGTTCGGCGATAAATTGGAAATTCTTCGGCAACGAGGGATGTTGGACCGGATTAAATGGGGGATTGGATTGTCCGTTCGATGATCGATTGGGTTCTTCTGTATGAATCTCTTTCATCTTCGTGGAACACAAATTTCATATCACTTAGAAGTCCTCTTTGTGGGGGAACATAATTATTTTCTATCGTAAGACGATCCTGAGGATCTGGACGCCGTGATTTAGTAGGGCCTGTGAAAGAGGTATAAATACTAACAGACAAAGAAACTGCAACATCCAGAAGGAGGTGTTCAAATTTTAAATTCTTCTTGGTAAAACATAGATAGTATAGCAACGAGTAAATGATTAAAATATGGAAAAAAACAAATTTTTGTACAACAGCCATTGCAAGTGACACTTTTAATGACAGCAAACAATGTTGAAATTTATTGTTTACGTGGAAGCGTGTTGAAAATATGTTCAACATTAGTGAAAGACTTTCCAGAGCCCTAACTAGCATAGTTTAGATTTTCATCTGTCAATTGGCATTTTTTCAAAAAATCGGAATTTCAAACCGTCGTCATAGCTCCCGTTTCTTTGGCCACAACCACCTGTGGCTTGAATATTGTTAATCAGCATTGTCCAAAGTATCTCTTTAAACAATAAAATCGATATCGAAAATTCCAACTTTTCAGGTCAAAAAAGCATAAGGGGTAAGACCCACTAAAAACACCAAATTTGCCATCAACACGAATTCCCTGGAAAATCTAACAGCGTTATTCAATCGATAATGTCTTCAACCCATTCGAGTCTTTCATAAAACCCAATTTGGTGATCCATATCACCCATACTTTGAATGCTCTGAGCTTCAGAACAAAACTCGAAAATGAAATAAGGAAAAAATTAAAACGAAATAATTCAGTAGTTATGAGGGCTACATGGACGATTTTGGTATCAAAATGTAGGTTTTCGAGGTCGCTCCATTCAATGAAAGACTTTCCAGAGCCCTGACTAGCATAGTTTAGATTTCCATCTGTCAAATGGCATTTTTCAAAAAATCGGAATTTCAAACCGTCGTCATAGCTCCCGTTTCTTTGGCCACAACCACCTGTGGCTTGAATATTGTTAATCAGCATTGTCCAAAGTATCTCTTTAAACAATAAAATCGATATCGAAAATCCCAACTTTTTAGGTCAAAAATGCATAAGGGGTGAGACCTCCCAAAAACACCATATTTGCCATCAACACGAATTCCCTGGAAAATCTAACAGCGTTATTCAATCGATAATGTCTTCAACCCATTTGAGTCTTTCAGAATACCCATTTTGGTGATCCATATCAACCATACTTTGAGTGCTCTGAGCTTCAGAACAAAACTCGAACATGAAATATCGAAAAAAATAAAACGTGATAATTCAGTAGTTATGAGGGCTACATGGACGATTTTGGTATCAAAATGTAGGTTTTCGGGGTCGCTCCATTCAATGAAAGACTTTCCAGAGCCCTAACTAGCATAGTTTAGATTTTCATCTGTCAAATGGCATTTTTTCAAAAAATCGGAATTTCAAACCGTCATAACTCCCGTTTCTTTGGCCACAACCGCCTGTGGCTTGTATATTGTTAATCAGCATTGTCCAAAGTATCTCTTGAAACAATAAAATCGATATCGAAAATTCCAACTTTTTAGGTCAAAAATGCATAAGGGGTAAGACCCCCCAAAAACACCATATTTGCCATCAACACGAATTCCCTGGAAAATCTAACAGCGTTATTCAATCGATAATGTCTTCAACCCATTTGAGTCTTTCAGAATACCCATTTTGGTGATCCATATCACCCATACTTTAGTGCTCTGAGCTTCAGAACAAAACTCGAACATGAAATATCGAAAAAAATAAAACGTGATAATTCAGTAGTTATGAGGGCTACATGGACGATTTTGGTATCAAAATGTAGGTTTTCGGGGTCGCTCCATTCAATGAAAGACTTTCCAGAGCCCTAACTAGCATAGTTTAGATTTTCATCTGTCAAATGGCATTTTTTCAAAAAATCGGAATTTCAAACCGTCATAACTCCCGTTTCTTTGGCCACAACCGCCTGTGGCTTGTATATTGTTGATCAGCATTGTCCAAAGTATCTCTTTAAACAATAAAATCGATATCGGAAATCCCAACTTTTTAGGTCAAAAAAGCATAAGGGGTAAGACCCACTAAAAACACCAAATTTGCCATCAACACGAATTCCCTGGAAAATCTAACAGCGCTATTCAATCGATAATGTCTTCAACCCATTTGAGTCTTTCAGAATACCCATTTTGGTGATCCATATCACCCATACTTTGAGTGCTCTGAGCTTCAGAACAAAACTCGAACATGAAATATCGAAAAAAATGAAACGTGATAATTCAGTAGTTATGAGGGCTACATGGACGATTTTGGTATCAAAATGTAGGTTTTCGAGGTCGCTCCATTCAATGAAAGACTTTCCAGAGCCCTGACTAGCATAGTTTAGATTTCCATCTGTCAAATGGCATTTTTCAAAAAATCGGAATTTCAAACCGTCATAGCTCCCGTTTCTTTGGCCACAACCACCTGTGGCTTGTATATTGTTAATCAGCATTGTCCAAAGTATCTCTTTAAACAATAAAATCGATATCGAAAATCCCAACTTTTTAGGTCAAAAATGCATAAGGGGTAAGACCTCCCAAAAACACCATATTTGCCATCAACACGAATTCCCTGGAAAATCTAACAGCGTTATTCAATCGATAATGTCTTCAACCCATTTGAGTCTTTCAGAATACCCATTTTGGTGATCCATATCAACCATACTTTGAGTGCTCTGAGCTTCAGAACAAAACTCGAACATGAAATATCGAAAAAAATAAAACGTGATAATTCAGTAGTTATGAGGGCTACATGGACGATTTTGGTATCAAAATGTAGGTTTTCGGGGTCGCTCCATTCAATGAAAGACTTTCCAGAGCCCCAACTAGCATAGTTTAGATTTTCATCTGTCAAATGGCATTTTTTCAAAAAATCGGAATTTCAAACCGTCATAACTCCCGTTTCTTTGGCCACAACCGCCTGTGGCTTGTATATTGTTAATCAGCATTGTCCAAAGTATCTCTTTAAACAATAAAATCGATATCGAAAATTCCAACTTTTAAGGTCAAAAATGCATAAGGGGTAAGACCCCCCAAAAACACCATATTTGCCATCAACACGAATTCCCTGGAAAATCTAACAGCGTTATTCAATCGATAATGTCTTCAACCCATTTGAGTCTTTCAGAATACCCATTTTGGTGATCCATATCACCCATACTTTGAGTGCTCTGAGCTTCAGAACAAAACTCGAACATGAAATATCGAAAAAAATAAAACGTGATAATTCAGTAGTTATGAGGGCTACATGGACGATTTTGGTATCAAAATTTAGGTTTTCGGGGTCGCTCCATTCAATGAAAGACTTTCCAGAGCCCTAACTAGCATAGTTTAGATTTTCATCCGTCAAATGGCATTTTTTCAAAAAATCGGAATTTCAAACCGTCATAACTCCCGTTTCTTTGGCCACAACCGCCTGTGGCTTGTATATTGTTAATTAGCATTGTCCAAAGTATCTCTTTAAACAATAAAATCGATATCGGAAATCCCAACTTTTTAGGTCAAAAATGCATAAGGGGTAAGACCCCCCAAAAACACCATATTTGCCATCAACACGAATTCCCTGGAAAATCTAACAGCGTTATTCAATCGATAATGTCTTCAACCCATTTGAGTCTTTCAGAATACCCATTTTGGTGATCCATATCAACCATACTTTGAGTGCTCTGAGCTTCAGAACAAAACTCGAACATGAAATATCGAAAAAAATGAAACGTGATAATTCAGTAGTTATGAGGGCTACATGGACGATTTTGGTATCAAAATGTAGGTTTTCGGGGTCGCTCCATTCAATGAAAGACTTTCCAGAGCCCTAACTAGCATAGTTTAGATTTTCATCCGTAAAATGGCATTTTTTCAAAAAATCGGAATTTCAAACCGTCATAACTCCCGTTTCTTTGGCCACAACCGCCTGTGGCTTGTATATTGTTAATCAGCATTGTCCAAAGTATCTCTTTAAACAATAAAATCGATATCGAAAATTCCAACTTTTTAGGTCAAAAATGCATAAGGGGTAAGACCCCCCAAAAACACCATATTTGCCATCAACACGAATTCCCTGGAAAATCTAACAGCGTTATTCAATCGATAATGTCTTCAACCCATTTGAGTCTTTCAGAATACCCATTTTGGTGATCCATATCAACCATACTTTGAGTGCTCTGAGCTTCAGAACAAAACTCGAACATGAAATATCGAAAAAAATGAAACGTGATAATTCAGTAGTTATGAGGGCTACATGGACGATTTTGGTATCAAAATGTAGGTTTTCGAGGTCGCTCCATTCAATGAAAGACTTTCCAGAGCCCTGACTAGCATAGTTTAGATTTCCATCTGTCAAATGGCATTTTTCAAAAAATCGGAATTTCAAACCGTCATAGCTCCCGTTTCTTTGGCCACAACCACCTGTGGCTTGTATATTGTTAATCAGCATTGTCCAAAGTATCTCTTTAAACAATAAAATCGATATCGAAAATCCCAACTTTTTAGGTCAAAAATGCATAAGGGGTAAGACCTCCCAAAAACACCATATTTGCCATCAACACGAATTCCCTGGAAAATCTAACAGCGTTATTCAATCGATAATGTCTTCAACCCATTTGAGTCTTTCAGAATACCCATTTTGGTGATCCATATCAACCATACTTTGAGTGCTCTGAGCTTCAGAACAAAACTCGAACATGAAATATCGAAAAAAATAAAACGTGATAATTCAGTAGTTATGAGGGCTACATGGACGATTTTGGTATCAAAATGTAGGTTTTCGGGGTCGCTCCATTCAATGAAAGACTTTCCAGAGCCCCAACTAGCATAGTTTAGATTTTCATCTGTCAAATGGCATTTTTTCAAAAAATCGGAATTTCAAACCGTCATAACTCCCGTTTCTTTGGCCACAACCGCCTGTGGCTTGTATATTGTTAATCAGCATTGTCCAAAGTATCTCTTTAAACAATAAAATCGATATCGAAAATTCCAACTTTTTAGGTCAAAAATGCATAAGGGGTAAGACCCCCCAAAAACACCATATTTGCCATCAACACGAATTCCCTGGAAAATCTAACAGCGTTATTCAATCGATAATGTCTTCAACCCATTTGAGTCTTTCAGAATACCCATTTTGGTGATCCATATCACCCATACTTTGAGTGCTCTGAGCTTCAGAACAAAACTCGAACATGAAATATCGAAAAAAATAAAACGTGATAATTCAGTAGTTATGAGGGCTACATGGACGATTTTGGTATCAAAATTTAGGTTTTCGGGGTCGCTCCATTCAATGAAAGACTTTCCAGAGCCCTAACTAGCATAGTTTAGATTTTCATCCGTCAAATGGCATTTTTTCAAAAAATCGGAATTTCAAACCGTCATAACTCCCGTTTCTTTGGCCACAACCGCCTGTGGCTTGTATATTGTTAATCAGCATTGTCCAAAGTATCTCTTTAAACAATAAAATCGATATCGAAAATTCCAACTTTTTAGGTCAAAAATGCATAAGGGGTAAGACCCCCCAAAAACATCATATTTGCCATCAACACGAATTCCCTGGAAAATCTAACAGCGTTATTCAATCGATAATGTCTTCAACCCATTTGAGTCTTTCAGAATACCCATTTTGGTGATCCATATCACCCATACTTTGAGTGCTCTGAGCTTCAGAACAAAACTCGAACATGAAATATCGAAAAAAATAAAACGTGATAATTCAGTAGTTATGAGGGCTACATGGACGATTTTGGTATCAAAATGTAGGTTTTCGGGGTCGCTCCATTCAATGAAAGACTTTCCAGAGCCCTAACTAGCATAGTTTAGATTTTCATCTGTCAAATGGCATTTTTTCAAAAAATCGGAATTTCAAACCGTCATAACTCCCGTTTCTTTGGCCACAACCGCCTGTGGCTTGTATAATGTTAATCAGCATTGTCCAAAGTATCTCTTTAAACAATAAAATCGATATCGAAAATTCCAACTTTTTAGGTCAAAAATGCATAAGGGGTAAGACTCACTGACCACTGACCCACACCGGACAGAAGGCGTTATGGTATGGGGTGCTATTGCACATGCAAGTAGGTCACCTTCAGTCTTTATTGGAGATAACATGATAGCTCCTTGAAGCCCTCTAAGATACTGGAGTCTATTGGAGCTCTAGAGCTGTAGAGGGAGCTGCAGATACTGCAGTGGACAGCTCTGATGAAGGCACAATAGATCTTCAGGTGGAACTTGAATGTAACTCCTATACCAAAATAAAACCAATATCAATCTTCGTTAGGGAGATCAGTTGACCTCGTATAATTGAATTCCAAAAGCTGAATACGAACACAACGCGTCTGGTGCAACCTCCCGAATCTCTCCAGCTCCCCCATCCACGAAATTCATTATGCATTTATGCATCTCCAATCCGCCGAACGCCTATTTATCTCGAAACGCGTTACGTTTAGTGTTCCTTCAACTTGAAAGGTCTCCTATTCGAAGACGACCTGATTTGCAATGCTGACGCCATAATTACGGTATCGTGTTATGTGTGTGCTTCAGGCGTCTTCTCTTCGCATTTCCACAAATGTTTATCCTTAATGACCTGTTAGATGTTTCTTGATTATGGGGTTGGAAGGGTCGCAAATCATGAATAATTCAAGAATGCTGTACTGAAAGTGGAGAAGGGCAATAAAACGATCACTACTGGAAACCGATGCAAACGTCCTTCTGGGAATCATCTCAGAGACAAAATTCGAGTCTTTCGAAATACACATTCTGAATTTCTCCAGGTGAAAACAGCATTTAGAGCGTAACTTCTTCCATCAATAATCTTTGTTGCAGTCTAGGTCGGTTTGCTGCTATTCCGCAGGCAGGTTCATCCACGAACTCTTGGAACATAGCTGGATTGGAATATCAGCGAAAATCCTTTCATATAGTCAAACTGCTCTGGAAGCATTGGCAGCTGTCCGTAACAAATGGAACATAGTGCACGGGTACAGAACTTCTCTCTCCTTATTTGGTAAAGAGAACAAACTGCAATTATTATGGGAAGGTACCAAGTCAGTGGATTCCTTGACAGCTTTGCCACAATGGTCCTTTCGAGAACAAGTGCTAGGAAATGCGAATTCACTGACTGAAAGGTTAAATGAAAAACAACTGGAGCTGAGTTTTCTGGAGTAGGGGCAAAGTTTTCCTCAGTAGTACCACAAGATCATGAATAGAACTATATGACTTTCATCCATCTCCATTAAACAGTTTTTATTTTATGATTTTTTCCGCGAGAGTCCAAAATTTTCGATTTTTTTATGGTCATTACCCGAAAACTAAATTTTTGTAAAAATATCTGATTGCATAATCTTAATCTACGCCCTCCAAGTAGTAAATACAGCAATGTTGGTGGTGAACCAAGAAAAAAGTTTCTCAAAAAACGCGATATGTTTTTTTTTAGGACCATAAATTTCAGATTTTGGAAAAGTGAAAAGAATATCGCAAAAATCGCGTTCCTTTTGGATTTAGTCAGGAGGAAGTTTATGAGATGATACGGTTTACTTAGAAATCGTAGTAGTGCACCTTTTTCTGGGTGTCCATACTGTCCATTCCTGGTGATATTTGGCATTCTGTCTTGTATGAAGGTTAGAGTAACTGAAATTGTTTCTCCTTCAGTGTTCAACAGAAACGCATTCCTCCTCTCTTTCAATAAGTATAACAGCGAACATTCTCATGATGTCATCTAGATATTACCTCATCAGGAAAGTTTAAATCCATCAAATTAGCGGACGCATCCCCCGGATGGAGGCAGAACTGCCGACGTGAAATGGGGTGAAACATCTCCAACACTGCCGCTAAAATATTAAAATCTGGGCCGGGTCCAAAAGCAGGATGGAATCTTTTCCTGCCCCCACGCTCTCCAGTTTTCGAGATGATGAAATATTCTATTCGAAAATTCTCCCCGAGCGTTTTTAACTGATGAAGACGTCATCGATTGTGGGACGTTTGCAGCCTTCGGGAAAGTTTTTATGTCGGTTATAAAACAGGAAATGATATTTTCCCATCCAGTGCTCCATGTTGCCGAGGACGTTCAGATGGGATCTTCACCGATGTTATGTTGCGATTTGTGATGTATCACGGGGGCTTTAGTGTTTGATAGCTTGCCATAGCCGCATAATCTAATTCAATTACAGGAGCTAAAGCTCATTCCGCATCAACAGCATCAGCAGGAGATGATGAATGGACGAATAAAGACTTCGGTTCTAGCTCAGATCACCCTAATAGTGAATCCTCAAATTAGGTATATCGAAGGGACTACAATTCAGATACTGGAGTTCATTGCAGGTCAAGACAGCTCTGACAGGGGGCACAATAGACCTTGAGTTCGCTGTGGGATGTAGCCCCCTTACCGAACTATAACTATATCTGAGTCAGAAATTATCCCCCTGCTACCAACTACACGTATTTTAAATTTTACTGCAAATCTAAAATCTCCACATTTGCGCTCGAAAAGTACAATAATCATACATAAATCATCTTCGAAGATAGCATCCGAACAATACGCTACGCTTTCACCCCCCTCCCCCTCTTCCCATTCCTCCCGATTTCCTCTCGAATATTCATCCAGTTTTATTGGATACCGCACCTGCGTTCGTCGATTTATCTTAATTTTCCGAACTCCGGTTATTTCCAGTTTTCCGGAGTTTTTCGCGTCTCCTTCCCCCCGCTCCTTCGGTACGTGATCTCTGCTTCCAAAGTGTATATTGATGGTGATTGCACTTTTGTCGGAGGATAAGCGATATGACCGGATATCAAATTTATCTTTAGGCGGAAAACTCCAGGCTTAGCTCGGGAACGGTTTCGTGATCTGGACTCTAACTGGCGTTGGCGATTGTGACTCGGAGGAAACGCTTTTCTCCAGATTTTTAACTCTCCTAAAGGCTACAGGCATATTCGAAGGCTGGTCTGTGTCAACCAAAAAAAAACTATGTCAACCGAAGGCACGATTCTTATTAATTCGAGATCGTAGATTATGAATCTGTAATTAGTTTTTTCCTGGCTAAGATACTTTCGAAAATTTTCAACTATTTCTGGAAAATTTCCGTAATTTTGGTAATTTTTGTAGGGCTGTATCTGCCTGAAAAATTTCATGGCAAAGAATGCTGATTTTTTTATAATAGATATCCGAGGTGCCCCAGGAAAAAAACTTTAGGATCCCCCATATCGGCCTCTTCGCGAATGTTGACGTTTTTCGCACTTTTCGCGAATTTTTTTAAAATACTTTCCGACTTCGTAAAACGCCGCCTTTGGCGGCATCGGAAGCGCCGTCTCTCGAACCCCCAAAAACTACCCCCATGCGAGACAATATATCAGTTTTTATCGGCTTTCCAAAAAAAATATTGATCAAATTATTGCTACTGAGAGCTCAAAGATACTTTCGAATACAGTAAATTAGTATGAATTTTTGTTTCCTATCGGGATATTGGGCAGCATAAGTTCGACTTCCTTAAAAAACAGGTTCTGTGGCACTGCCCTAACATGAAAATCATATCAACCATCCTATTTTTTCCAAAAATTCATACTGATTCACTGTATTCGAAAGTGTCTTTGAGCTCTAAGTAGCAATAACTTGATCAATATTTTTTTTGGTAAGCCGATAAAAACTGATATAATAGGTTGAATACGTGATCAATATGTATTGCTTGTACGGAAAAGAAATATCATTTTTATGATGATGCTCAGGAAGTATGATTCTGGGAAGGTTTTGAAGTTTGTCAATAATTATTCATTTAGTTTTATTTCATTGTTCAACCTCTTTTGAATGTCCGTTAGTTTTTATTATGTTATTATTTGAAAAAAAATTTCAGTTGCGATATCATTTTTCGTGTCTGCTGGATGCGGGAGTTAAAATAATCCTGAGGTTACTTCTGAGAAAATGTGAGGTACTCAATTTTCTACATTATTGTGAAAAAAAATCCAAGGTGTTCTATTTGAAAAAATCGAGAAATAATAATTTTATATTCTTCATATTTGGACCTCAATAACGGACACCCTGTATATGACAGGTTGATCGTTTAGGAACCATGTCAAGGCAAATTCTTTATTTAAAAAATTTTTAGTTCGAATTCATGTTACTATCGCTTCTGGAAATCGTCAGAAGACTTTTACTGAACTGCTTTTCACTCACCTTTTTGCAGTTTTCTTCGAATAAGATCTGAACTGTTGGAAAAATGTCCCTAAGATTTTGCGTCATGAAAGAGGTAATGAAGGTCATTGAAAATATGTGAAAATATACGGGGTGATCCATTAAAAAAATCATCCATTTGTTGAATACCATTTATCGGGGACACTCTGTATATCATAAAATAATTTCCTGAGATGCAGAAATGAAGGTACAAGAGGTCTACTTTCCAACGAAATCTCTGAGATGTCTGGTTCAGCAGCTATGGAAGAAGAACGCACTATTGCAGGACCCTGTATATGGTAATCCCACATTTCGAGAATACCAGCCGAAACAAAATCATCAATAAATAGTTGATTGAAAATATTTTCATAGAATTACACCCCCATATCTATTCACTGCATTTATGAATTATTCATACCAGAAATAATCCATTATTCAAATTCCAAAACCCGTAAAATATCGATTCGGCGCTTCATCGTTATTTCTGTACGAATGTTGCAAGTTGAACAATCGCTTTGTTCCTACCCTCCCTAAACGAGAGACAATGTACTCGTACAACTATTACAGCTGTTACATCTACAAAAGAAATTGAATGATAGAGTGTGTGAAACATTCCGACGGTCCATATAGACATCATATCTTTCATCTTGCTTCTCTCATTATTCTTCCAGTGTTTTCTGTATTTCCGGCGGCTTTATATAGGGGTCATCCGAATGAAACATTCACTCATCTTCTTCCAACACTTGTGATCGATGTTAACATTGTTATCTCAAACGATAAAGTATTTCTGTGCTTTGCCTGGATGAAGGAATATATTCAGATTATCCAACTGAAAACCAAACAGGGCCCTTTTTGGAAACTGCTCCAACATACCAAGGAGCAATAGAAAATTGCAAGGTAACAAAACTGGAATGAAGATCTCAACTACCTTCTCCTTGATCCCTCTGAAGACGATTAGAGAATACTTAACAAGATCGAATATGATTAAAATAACCCAAACAATAATTGATCAAACAAGTAGCTGTAAAACATACATAGCGATTGATGGGAGTCAATTTCCTGTAAAGCTCCAAGATTCGTCTCCAGAATTACGCATCTCCCCACGCAATACCGGAAATGCGAGCCCCCATCCGAAAGATTACCTCCCAGAATGATCATCTGCATTATTCACCTTCATGGATCCCCCTTGTACAATGGACTTAGAACATCCGCATCATATGGACCATCAAAGATTCAAGAGATATCCCTTTACTCCACAAGTTGCCAAACAAATGTGCTGGTGCTTTAAAGTTTCCATCAAAGTTGTACGGAATTTGGCCGATCGTTGTTTCGGGGAGCTTTTGTTTTGCTTATACGGTATGTGCCTTGTGTGTTTTTGCTCCAAAGAAGGATACTATGCGGGGGACGATACGGAAAAACAAGAAGGTATTTGAATGTTTGGTGAATTTCGAATTATCCTATTAGGAAAAAGAACTGAAAAGTTTTGAAGTTTTTTTCTTTATATGATCGAATTCTTCATGAAAAAACTAGTATTAGCGAATTTTCAGGTAGAATTATTGATCTTAGTAAAATTTAAAAAAAAATCGTAAACTTTCCAAGTGGAGAACATTCAGATTTATGCTTGGAAAATTTCAGTGATTCTGATTCCCTCAAGAGACAGAACGGTAATTGTTTCACGCCAATCAAAAGTTTAATTCATCATACAGGGTGTCCAAATTGCTATGTCAGGGTCAGCAATGACGAAAAGATAAAGGGCCCCCGCAGACTGCAGACTTTTTAATCGGCCGATAGTTTGGTCGGCTTCTTAATCAGTATGGAGAGGAATGCATATGCGCACACTACAGCGATTCCTCTCCATACTGATTAAGAAGCCGACCAAACTATCGGCCGATAAAAAGTCTGCAGTCTGCGGGGGCCCAAAAACTGAATGTTTCACATTGGAACCAACTTTTTTGACAACAATCGAAAATTACTTGATATGATCCCAATGAAAATGGGAATCTACCTCCCAAAAGCTCTGACACAATTCTCAGTTTGACTATGAGGTGGCCATTTCAGAATAAAATATACAGGGTGCTGTAAAAACGAGAAATATTAAAATGAATTTTTAGAAATTGGAAAACGCCATTCTTTAACTGGAAAAGTCACTTTCTTTTACGTTTTTAAGGTGCAAAGGCCTCAAAATATTGATCTGTATAATTTTCTTGGTTATGTAATGAATTTGTAATTTATTTACAGGGTGTCCCAAAAAAATTTATCATTATAAATGTATTTTTTTAAAGTGAAAACATAGATTTCATTGCCAATTCAAAGAAATCACTAAAAATTGCTTTCGACTTGAAAATTTCAGATATTTTGTTCCTTTCTGGTTCATAGTGGCATTTTCTTGAATCCTTTCAAAGTGTAATCCTGCCGAACAATCGATTCCTCTACTCCAGGGACTATAAATCCCCTGGCTACATCCAGACGAAACTACCGCTGACGTTATGACCTTTTATGACATAAAACATTGAAGCCCAATGAGACTCATCAGGTGCTGGTTCTGGACCGCGAAATTTAACCGCCCTCTATAAAAAACCGCTCAGCCGGACCTGCAAGAATTGAACGAGGGTTGTAAAATGTCGGAAAATTGAAGAAATTACTGCTGTCAGAACGTAAAATGCTAAGGGTAGGTTATAAAATTAATCATCATCGCCGAGGACGAATTTCTAAGTTTTTGCTCGGTATGACCGTTTTTTTACGATGATGAGATTCAATTAAAGTTCAATTATGCAGGTTTTAACAGGCTTCGTTTAGCAAGGTTCATTTCACCGGGATTATTTTTTAACGAAGAAATATCTTGTCTTAAGTTCCTTAAATCACTGTGATATCTGGAATTATTCAATCTTTTGAAGAGGATTTATCAAATTTTTCTTGCAAAGAACTCCGTTTTACTTTATGAACTCAGAATCAGTGAAAAATATAAATTGTTTTTAAATATAAAAGTGCTATGAGTTTGCGAATATTCAGAATGCTGCTTCATCATAATTTTTTTATTGAATCTTTCTTGCGATGAATTCCGTTTTACTTCATCTTCATTCAGAATAAGTGCTACGAGTTTTCAAAAGACATAACCATTGGTCGAGTCGATAATATCGTTTCCTTCAACTTCAAAGTAATCTGATTTTCTTTTCCATGCAAGCATCCACTCCATCAAAATTAATGTTGCCTGCGTTGTTCCCCAGCCAAGAGGAAAATTCCCATTTCTACCTAATATCAGCGAGTGGCGAGCAATACAGAATGATATACGTCTCTCATTTCAGAGGACCAGGTGAAGGAGGAATTCTACAAGAACGTGAGCAGGGAGAAGGCGGAATACCTCCTGGAGGACCGGCAGGACGGCACCTTCATCATAAGGCCTTCCAACGGATCAGAAATCGGTGCGCTTTCAGTGGTGCAGGACAGCAAAGTTTTTCACCTAAACATCAGGCGAAGGGACGACGATTTGATTGCTTTGGGGAGCGAAAAAATTAACGAGAAAACTTTCGAGGACCTCGACGGTCTCATTAATTACTATATAAGTAATTATCTGGTTTTGTATTCGGACGATCAGCAAACTTTGACCCTGTTATTGCCTTATAGGGGCAGAATAAAGTCTTGAAAAAATGTGTTTGGTTTTATTTGAGGATTGAACTACCCCACGGTATTCAAACTGTCAAAAATCTGAAAGTAAAAATGCGAACCCACCTTTGATACATGGTTAAGAATTTCACTATTAAAAGGGGACGCACCTTTTCAATAATAATTAGCTGACCCTGTTTACCTAACTCAGAATCTGTTCCAATGTTCTGAACATTGAATGAATTCGTCAAAAAGAGTTGATTCACTTGTGATTTAATTTCCATTATTCCATACCGATACTACCACGCCACTGGACCTTTTGAAGTTAGATTCTGCAATGTTGCCACGGCATTATAAAATGATATTCCTATCTTCGTCCCAATCATTTAAAACTGATGTTTGCTTCACCAATTCCCGAATTTATGAATGAGATGATGCTGTGTCTCCTCTTTCTATGGTCTAAAATTTAACTTATTATCTCTAGGAATATGGGCAGCAAATCCGGAAATGTTTCATGAAACAAGCGACTTACTTCTTTACACTCATTCGAAATAGTATATAACATTACTAGCAAGGTAAGAAGGTTTTTACTGGCGAATGGAGGATATAACTGACGAGCCGCAGGCGAGTCAGTTACCTCCTTGAGCCAGTAAAACCCGTTACCTTGCGTGTATTGTTTTATATTTTATTCGTTTCTCATTTGTAAAAAGGTTAGATAAATTTCAAAAAAATCTCAATAATTTGTCGCAAATGTCGTAAGCTATGGAAGTGTTGCCATGAACATGTCTGTTTATTTTTCTTTACATTTGTTTTGGCGAAAGCGAAAATGAATGTACCAAAAGAAATTATTGAGGCAGCCAGCAGTGTAGCTTCAAGTTTATTACCTGCAAAATCAGCTTCAAGGTACGAGCGAGAATACGTCGATTTCAAAAAGTGGCAAAACAAAAATAGTGTGATTGGGGTAACTGAAGATGTTTTGTTGGTCTACTTGAATCAACTATCAGCTAGATTCAGCCCTATAATACTTTATGGGCAAAATGGTCTATGCTGAAAAGCTGCTTGGAAATTAAAGAAAATGCCCCTGTTCGCAGGTTTGTTTTCCTTGAAAAATTCATTGAAAAATATTGACGTTTAGTAGGTAATAGCATTTCTGAAACGAAAAAATGAGCGTTATAAGCCAAAAAAGGCCAAGGTATTAAGTAAAGAAGAGGCTGAACAATTTCTTTTACATGTTCCTGATGACCAGTGGTTGCTGGCGAAAATTGTATTTGGGATTTTTGGATATTGTCGATGTGACGAAATTCTCTCCTTAAACATGAATGATGTAGAAGATATGGGAAAATACGTTATTGTGAGATTGCGGCAAACAAAAAATTTAACAACAAGAAGATTCACCATAACCGCTGATGGCTGCAGCTTCAAGCCCTGCATGTTATACAGAAAATATGTAAATCTTCGGCCTCCTGGAACAGAAAGCCTAAGATTTTTTTTGACATACCGACATGGAAAGTGCATTTCCCTCAATGCTGGCCAGCACACTATTGGTGGTGTCCCAAAGGAAATAGCGAAATATTAAGGTTTAAAAGACCCAGAGTTATACACCAGCCACTCTTTTCGCAGAACTGGAGCCACTATTGGTTGCGGATTCGGGTGGAGATATTTTAACACTAAAGCGTGCAGGAGGGTGGAAGAGCACCGAAATTGCGATGAGTTATATCGATGATTCGGTCAATAAAAAAATCGAAATGTCTAGCAAATTATTTGGTAGTAAGGAGAGTACAAATGTTCTGCAGTCCTCGAGTTCAGCAGTTTCTGAGTCAACAGATGGTTCATCATCATCAGTATCAACTCTTTCATCATCAAAAATCTGTGTTACTGGAAATAACAATTGTACCATTAATTTCAACATATATGACGATAAAACAAAATTTTCTAATGTAAATAATACTACTAACTTGTTAACTGTCAGTTTTACAAGTTAGTGACATGATAAAATAAACTTTCTTGATTAATATTGCGTTTTTGGAAACTGACGTTTACAAATGAGAAACAAATAAAATTGTTTTCTTGTGTATTTGAAAAATGGTACCTAATTGTACCTGTTTTTTGAAGGGTGTTGAAGATAGTGCTTTCATTTTGACATAGGAGAATGATCCTTTGAAATTAAAGTTCGCTATTTCATTTATAATCATTGTTGTACAGAATAAGGGTCATTGATGAAGAATTTCAGACATTTATCCTTTTCTTTAAACTCCAGACAAACAACTATCGATCGTCCTGAACCCTCACATCCAGCCTCTCTCTCGAAATACATCTCGTACCCTGTCCCATACGCAATATTAGTCTTTTATTGCAATATCCATTTGAAAGCGTCATTTCCACATACAGCTGCAGGTACTGTTCATGAAATAGAGCGATGTAGATTGATAACAAAGGGAAAAACGGAAGAAACGCCTATTTATCAAAACGTGTCAGACGTATTTTGAGCTCATATTGTGTTCTGAATGCGTCCATTAGGACGTCAGGTTGACAGGGCCGGCGTGAAAGATTCCGTGCCCTTTCTGCTCTAAATGGCTTTCAACGAAAATTGAACCTGACGGCGTAGGAAGAACAAGTTGAAACTTGTGCAGGCACTGATTCATAGCGGACTGGATGAAAAGTATAGGCTGCTCGATGTTTCGGTATAGCATACCTGCTGCTTATGGATTTTTAGGTGGTTGAAAGTTCATCACATTTTTTTCGGCACTCCCATATCAGCTTCAGTGCTTTGATAGCAGCATCTTCAGATTTCTGCCTGAAAAACACTCGATGGGAGCCATGCCAATTTCACGAAAATACGAGTTTCTATTCCCGACCAAATGCCTTGAAATGCGCTTCATTATCGCAGCCATTTCCTCCAACCAATTCGTCTCTCGAAATTTCAACGTTCAAATAAAGCCGCCAACGCAAGGTATCAAACCGGAAATTCCGCAAAATGAATCAAAGAGAATTAATCTATTGGAGTGGAGCTCTCAATACAAACGTCTCACCCAGGTCCCGACTGAAACATGAGGAAATACAGACTGAAAACGCGTAGGCCCGAAGAAACGTTCTAGCTATCACAGTTCCATGAGAGAATGGCTTATTCATGCATTCGGCTTTTTATCCAATTCCGACTGAATTCCTCTCGGTATTCGCTTAGAATTTCCTTATAACATGACGTTGAGGGAGGGAAAGTTTTTTCGCTTTCCCGATGTATTGTTGTACCTCTTTTTACCGCGAATCGTATGCGCCATCGATTGTTCATTTCTTCTCGATCTGAAGAAGCTGAAAACTAGCACTCTGACCGTAGCCCCTTTCTTTCATGGTGGATATTTTTCCCTGGTTTCTCAGAGGAAACAAGGCAGGTTGGTCTCCCCTCAAATTCTCATTGCTCCAGTTGTCTTCTCATTCGAAATATGCATCATCATACGTAAATCTACAAACTTCAAGAAGATTTTCGAAAATGCTAACCCAAGTCTACCTGGTGTTCGCCTCAAAAAGGTACGAAAGCCACTGGAACAGCAGGTCATCGAGGATACATAAACATCCCAAAGGCTGCATCAGACGAGAGGCTTGATTACGTACCAACATGAAAGAAGAATCATGCCTGGGTAATGGGCATTGCCTGAGGAAAGGTTGATTGTGTGATCCTTTGTCAGTCCCATCAGGAAATTCCATAATCCTCAGCATCACGCACACACTTGCTATTTTTGCAAGGATGTTGTTAGACTCCTCGTCCTAGTTGTCATTACTTATGAGGGCTACATGGGTGGTTTTGGTATCAAAATGTAGGTTTTCGAGGTCGTTCTATCCAATAAAAAATAATTCAAAGCCCTAACTATCACCGTTTAGATTTTCAACTGTCAAATGGCAATTTTACGAAAAATCGGAAATTTCAAACTGTCATAACCTCCGTCCCTCTCATCGCCGCCAAGAACTATTTATATTATGTTGATCAGCAAAGCTCCAAGTATCTCTGTGCGAAATATGAGCGATTTGAAAAATCTTAAATTTTGGGTGAAAAATGCCAAATGGGTATGACCCCCTAAAAACACCATATTTGTCAATAAAAAATATATTTGGGGAGGATCTAACCTTGTTATTAAATTTGTAAGTTGTACATCCAATTCGAATCTTCAATAATAGCAATTTTGCGGAAAGACTGCGCCCTTGCCTTGATTTGTGTGAGCCCGTGAACAGAACTCGAAAATGAAAAACCGAAAAATGAAAACACGAATAATTCATTACTTATGAGGGCTACATGGGTGGTTTTGGTATCAAAATGTAGGTTTTTGAGGTCGTTCTATCCAATAAAAAATAATTCAAAGCCCTAACTATCACCGTTTAGATTTTCAACTGTCAAATGGCATTTTTACGAAAAATCGGAAATTTCAAACTGTCATAACCTCCGTCCCTCTCATCGCCGCCAAGAACTATTTATATTATGTTGATCAGCATAGCTCCAAGTATCTCTGTGCGAAATATGAGCGATTTGAAAAATCTTAAATTTTGGGTGAAAAATGCCAAAGGGGTATGACCCCCTAAAAACACCATATTTGTCAATAAAAAATATATTTGGGGAGGATCTAACCTTGTTATTAAATTTGTAAGTTGTACTTCCAATTCGAATCTCCAATAATAGCAATTTTGCGGACCGACTGCGCCCTTGCCTTGATTTGTGTGAGCCCGTGAACAGAACTCGAAAATGAAAAACCGAAAAATGAAAACACGAATAATTCATTACTTATGAGGGCTACATGGGTGGTTTTGGTATCAAAATGTAGGTTTTCGAGGTCGTTCTATCCAATAAAAAATAATTCAAAGCCCTAACTATCACCGTTTAGATTTTCAACTGTCAAATGGCATTTTTACGAAAAATCGGAAATTTCAAACTGTCATAACCTCCGTCCCTCTCATCGCCGCCAAGAACTATTTATATTATGTTGATCAGCATAGCTCCAAGTATCTCTGTGCGAAATATGAGCGATTTGAAAAATCTTAAATTTTGGGTGAAAAATGCCAAAGGGGTATGACCCCCTAAAAACACCATATTTGTCAATAAAAAATATATTTGGGGAGGATCTAACCTTGTTATTAAATTTGTAAGTTGTACTTCCAATTCGAATCTCCAATAATAGCAATTTTGCAGACCGACTGCGCCCTTGCCTTGATTTGTGTGAGCCCGTGAACAGAACTCGAAAATGAAAAACCGAAAAATGAAAACACGAATAATTCATTACTTATGAGGGCTACATGGGTGGTTTTGGTATCAAAATGTAGGTTTTCGAGGTCGTTCTATCCAATAAAAAATAATATAAAGCCCTAACTATCACCGTTTAGATTTTCAACTGTCAAATGGCATTTTTACGAAAAATCGGAAATTTCAAACTGTCATAACCTCCGTCCCTCTCATCGCCGCCAAGAACTATTTATATTATGTTGATCAGCAAAGCTCCAAGTATCTCTGTGCGAAATATGAGCGATTTGAAAAATCTTAAATTTTGGGTGAAAAATGCCAAATGGGTATGACCCCCTAAAAACACCATATTTGTCAATAAAAAATATATTTGGGGAGGATCTAACCTTGTTATTAAATTTGTAAGTTGTACTTCCAATTCGAATCTCCAATAATAGCAATTTTGCGGACCGACTGCGCCCTTGCCTTGATTTGTGTGAGCCCGTGAACAGAACTCGAAAATGAAAAACCGAAAAATGAAAACACGAATAATTCATTACTTATGAGGGCTACATGGGTGGTTTTGGTATCAAAATGTAGGTTTTCGAGGTCGTTCTATCCAATAAAAAATAATTCAAAGCCCTAACTATCACCGTTTAGATTTTCAACTGTCAAATGGCATTTTTACGAAAAATCGGAAATTTCAAACTGTCATAACCTCCGTCCCTCTCATCGCCGCCAAGAACTATTTATATTATGTTGATCAGCATAGCTCCAAGTATCTCTGTGCGAAATATGAGCGATTTGAAAAATCTTAAATTTTGGGTGAAAAATGCCAAAGGGGTATGACCCCCTAAAAACACCATATTTGTCAATAAAAAATATATTTGGGGAGGATCTAACCTTGTTATTAAATTTGTAAGTTGTACTTCCAATTCGAATCTCCAATAATAGCAATTTTGCGGACCGACTGCGCCCTTGCCTTGATTTGTGTGAGCCCGTGAACAGAACTCGAAAATGAAAAACCGAAAAATGAAAACACGAATAATTCATTACTTATGAGGGCTACATTGGTGGTTTTGGTATCAAAATGTAGGTTTTCGAGGTTGCTCTATTCAATGAAAGATGATTCAGAGCTCTAACTATCATAGTTTAGATTTTGACCTGTCAAATGGCATTTTTTGAAAAATTGCAAATTTCAAACTCTCATATCTTCCGTTCCAATCATCTCCGACAAAAGTTATTTATATTATCTTGATCAGCATACCTCAATGTATCACTGTGCAAAATATGAGCGATTTGAAAAATTTCAAATTCTTGGTGAAAAATGCCAAAGGGGTAAGACCCTCTGATAACACCATATTTGTCAATAAAAAATATATTTGCGGAGGATCTAACTTTGTTATTAAATTTGTAAGTTGTACTTCCAATTCGAATCTCCAATAATAGCAATTTTGCAGACCGACTGCGCCCTTGCCTTGATTTGTGTGAGCCCGTGAACAGAACTCGAAAATGAAAAACCGAAAAATGAAAACACGAATAATTCATTACTTATGAGGGCTACATGGGTGGTTTTGGTATCAAAATGTAGGTTTTCGAGGTCGTTCTATCCAATAAAAAATAATTCAAAGCCCTAACTATCACCGTTTAGATTTTCAACTGTCAAATGGCATTTTTACGAAAAATCGGAAATTTCAAACTGTCATAACCTCGGTCCCTCTCATCGCCGCCAAGAACTATTTATATTATGTTGATCAGCATAGCTCCAAGTATCTCTGTGCGAAATATGAGCGATTTGAAAAATCTTAAATTTTGGGTGAAAAATGCCAAAGGGGTATGACCCCCTAAAAACACCATATTTGTCAATAAAAAATATATTTGGGGAGGATCTAACCTTGTTATTAAATTTGTAAGTTGTACTTCCAATTCGAATCTCCAATAATAGCAATTTTGCGGACCGCCTGCGCCCTTGCCTTGATTTGTGTGAGCCCGTGAACAGAACTCGAAAATGAAAAACCGAAAGATGAAAACACGAATAATTCATTACTTATGAGGGCTACATGGGTGGTTTTGGTATCAAAATGTAGGTTGTCGAGGTCGTTCTATCCAATAAAAAATAATTCAAAGCCCTAACTATCACCGTTTAGATTTTCAACTGTCAAATGGCATTCGTACGAAAAATCGGAAATTTCAAACTGTCATAACCTCCGTCTTCTCCGTCTTTTCACTGACGATAATCTGCAACAGCAGCTTCCCCATTTTTCAGTGAAACCCTTCGCTACATAGAGCTGTTTCGTATGCAACATTCTCATCCCTACATTTCGATCTTACGACCAACATCTTACAGCCCACTTCGATCCCACTTTCTGGCCATAAAACCGCGGCTAGGAGGAGCAGAGAAATACATTATGGCCACATGCTTGCAACATCTGCGTCTGTGTGTTGAAATGAAAGATCGAACACAAAAGCTCGAATAAAACTTTATTTTACCACTGAATCACTGCGTTTTATCGAGGTCTATATCACGCAGTTTCTGTTTTATTCGATTTCGAGTTATTTATGTTTGTTGAAATTAGAAGACCAAAAGTTCTGACATTTAGCTCAAGAGTTGGATGAATTGTATGTCTTGTGAATGAAATGATTCTTTAAGTGGATAAACATCAGCAGACATCAAGGCAACCTAAGAAGTGATTATGGTTTCGAAACTATCTAAAGTTTTTCATTAATGATCTGAAGGGTAAATTGGACAATTGCATTTGTTCGAAATTAAAAATTCGATAAAGAATAGAGCTAAGCGCAAAGTACTAAGCACCTGGGTGAACCTAGAATAAAGTCCCATTCGAATCTAATTTCCCAAGGGCTGAGTTGGTAATGCGAATTTATGAGAGATATGTAACCAGTCACCAACTCAATATTTCAAGGTTGCTCAAACCCGAATTTTAGCTCGTCCATTATACGTTCCAATCCAGAGTTCTTCGTTGTTGGTGCAGTGATACAGCGAACGGCTAACCGGGAGAAATAGCCGGATTAAATAGAACATTAGGAACTTGGAATTGTTTGTAGTTTACCATTTGTCACTGAAATTCTACAGGGACAGACCCGACGTTCCAGATATTACCCAGATATTTGTAATGGAATTTGACGGCCTCTTCAGAATATCAATTACTAGACAACGGGGTTCGGTCTGTTGTTGCACAGGGAGTGGTTTGTTGTTGACATCTAGTTTTCCTCTCGTTCCCTTACATGAATTCTAGGTTGGTTTGATTGGAGTCCAAGGTTGGACCCTTTCAGACTTTTTGAGCTGAAAGGATTCATAAAAACACAATATTCGTCATCACCAAAAAATCCGTGAAAAATCTAACGGTGAATTTTAATGAAGAAAGTCTTTCAGGCACGAAAATCCTTCAGAATGAACTTTTTCATCATTAACATCTATAGTTCACATATTCACCTGCAAAAACGTATTTTGTTTGTGAAATAAGACAAAGGGGTAAGACTGAGGGGTCGCTACCAGGGATTTCTTGGAAATCCATACGCTGATATTCAGATCTATCATAATTACCACTCGGCCGATCAATACCGCATAGAAGACGAGGGGTATTAGCTCGTGAACAAAACTCGAAAAATAATTTTTGGCAAAATGAAATATGAAAAAATTCAAGTCGTAGAACGCCAATATCGACAAGTTTGGTATCAAAATGTAGGTTTTCGAGGACGCTGAATTCAATAAAAAATAGTTCAAGGCTCTATCTATCATAGTTTAGATTTTCACCTGCGATTTTTTTCAAATTTCAAATCGTCATAGCTCCCGTTCCTGTGGTCGTATCCACTTTTTGTTTTCTCATTCTTAATCAGTATTATCCATAGTATCTCTGAGCATAATAAAATCGATTTCGAAAATCCCAACTTTTTGGATGAAGAATGCCTAAGGGGTAAGACCCCCCAAAAACACCATATTACTCTTCACCAAGGATTTCTTGGAAATCCATAAGCTGATATTCGATGCAGACGGTCTAGAACCCATTCGAATCTATCAGAAAAACCACTCGGCCGATCAATACCCCGCAAAGGATGAGGGCTATGAGCTCGTGAACAAAACTCGAAAATGAATTTTGGAAAAATAGAACATGAAAAAATGCATGTCATAGAAGGCCTATATGGACAAGTTTGGTATTAAAATATAGGTTTTCGAGGACGCCGAATTCAATAAAAACAAAACCAGGGCCCTATCTATCATAGTTTAGATTTTCACCTGTCAAATGACATTTTTTCAAATTTCAAATCGCCATAGCTGCCGTTCCTGCGGTCGTATCCACCTTTTGTTTCTACATTCTCAATCAGCATTCTCCGAAGTATCTCTAGGCATAATAAAATCGAATTCGAACTTTTTGGGCGAAAAATGCATAAGGGGTAAGACCCCCAAAAACACCATATTACTCGTCGCCAAGGATTTCTTGGAAATCCATACGCTGATATTCGATGCAGACGGTCTACAACCCATTCGGATCTATCCAAATAACCACTTGGCCGATCAATACCGCCCATTGGTCGAGAGCTATGAGCTCGTGAACAAAACTCGAAAATGATTTCTGGCCAAATAAAATATGAAAAAATTCAAGTCGTAGAAAGCCAATATGGACAAGTTTGGTATCGAAATATAGGTTTCCGAGGACGCTGAATTCAATAAAAAATTCAAGGCTCTATCTATCATAGTTTAGATTTTCACCCGCGAAATGGCATTTTTTCAAAAATCGAAATTTCAAATCGTCTAAGCTCCGGCTCCTTTGGTCCCATCAAACTGCCATTTTGTATATTGCTAATCACCATCGTTCAATAAAAAAACTCGAAAATGAATTATGGAAAATACAAAATCGAAAAAATGCCATCAAAACCCCATTGCACCGATACCTAATGTCGAGGAAAACTTTCCAAATCCTCAGGCTACCGGAGTCAATTCCAATCGGAATCCCCAGTAAGACATCGACAAGTCGTGGTCACCCTGGATCCGGACGATTTTATCGAGAGTGGCACGTCCGGAGTATCAACTGAATTAAAGTGCTAGAACATCCGTCCGTCTGGAGTTCTTTCCGTACTCCCCGGCTCGAATAAAACTTGATTAAATAATAAAATAACGTTAGACCTGAGCCGGAGCTGAATTTGCACGGCGAAATCCCGGCCTTATTCCATATCCCGTGCCGAGTCTGGAATTTCTGGAATCAAATGTCCGATTCTTTTTGTTGTTCGCGGAATTGGCCATTCCGTTTCTCCCCGTATGGAGAAACTCCATCCTGATGTAGTCCGGGGTGAGGGATGGTCATGGTTTTCGGTCGGTGCTCTGGAAAAACATGTTACGGGGATTTCTGCCAGGGACAAGATGGAATTGGCGGATTTGAGAGGGATGGTTTGGTTGCAGTTTGCTTGGAACTCCTGAATGATGCAGCATCACTCTGGATTAGTTGTGGTTCAGATGATTTTTATCGCCCAAGTCAGGGAACAAGTGCTGATTTTGATGATGATTTTCGTTACAAACATACGAGGATGTATTGATATCTAGTTAGCCTAGACCAGTTTCATGCATAAACAAAATATTGCGATACCATATCAACGAACAATAACTTATTAGAAGTGTCAGTGTAGAGTTCGACGTCAAAAAGTGAACCAGAGTAACGCAATAAATAAAAAAAAAAGATGTCCACCGAAATTGTAAAAATCGAAAAATTGGAGTATCGAGCTATCATCAAGTACCTGTATCTAAAAGGGTTAAGAGGTGAGCATATTTACGAAGATATGCTCAATACCCTTGGTGATCAATGTCCTTCGTATGCGACCGTAAAAAATTGGACTGCAAGCTTCAAAAAAAGGTAATAATAATAATAATAATAATAATCTTTATTGCAGAAAATCACTACCTTACAAATGCACAATTGTTAACAGAATCAATATAACATGAATGCAGGCAATGAAGACTGAAACGTCCTAACAAAAATTGGCGTGTCACGATAAAAATTCCCTAACACTATAGGGTTCTCGCCTTATTAAGAGTTCATAGATCTCTTTACGGTACTTGTTGAAATCAGTAAGTGATCTTATATGCTGAGGTAAATCATTAAATAATGTTATACACATATATGTGCAATTGTTTTCTGTAATGGAAAGTGAATGCTTTGGATAAATGAGGATCACATTTCGTGTATTGTATTTACTTAGTTTATTATATTTCTTGAAATAATGCATATTTTTGAATATAAATTGAAGACACTTATATATGTACAGACCAGCCAAAGTCAATATACCGTTTTCTCTGAATACACCTCGACATGACTGGCGATACTTCATGTTAAACATGCATCTCAGAGCCATTTTTTGTATCCTAAATATCGATAGTGCATAACTGCAATTTCCCCAGAATATAACGCCGTAACTCAGAAGCGATTGAAAATTACTAAAGTAAATGGTAACTAGAAAGCTCTTCGACAGTTCAGATCTGAGAACACGCAGAGAGTATACAGCAGAGTTCAATCTTTTTATTAGCACCTTCGAGTGATTTTCCCAAATAATGTGTTTGTCGATATTTATTCCCAGGAACCTAGCGGATGGTGACAACTTAATTTCAGAATCTTTTTGGTGTAGGTGAATTTCCCCTGTACGTCTCAGCTTGTGAGAGAAAACTATATGCTCTGTTTTATTTGCGTTCATTTCCAAATTATGCGAAAAACACCATCTTTGTAAGTTGAACATTATATTCGTGAACTGTTGTTGTAGTATTTCGTTGTTGGTGCATTGAATTAAAATATTTGTATCATCAGCGTAGTTTATGAAATGGGCGCTCTGAAATTGATTGAGGACATTTGGTAGATCATTCACATATATTATGAAGAGAAGAGGCCCCAGAATAGTACCCTGAGGTACACCCTGAGAAATTTTAACATTAGATGACACAAATTCCATACCGTTGACCTTAATACTTACTCTTTGATGTCTACCCTGAAGGTAGCTCTTCAGGAGCTCCAATTTTCCATTGAAGATGATGACCGATCTGGAACGCCAGTTCCTGTGTCAGTCCCCGAAAATATCGATGCAGTTCATGACATGATTTTATCAGACCGTCGTATTGGGCTAAAACGGATATCTGAAGCACTGAAGATTTCATACGAACGCGTTCATCATAATATAGTTCACGTCAATTTGGACATGAGAAAAATTTCTGCAAAATGGATCCCCAAATGTTTGAATGCTGACCAAAAGCGTGCAAGGGTAGAAACATCGCGTTCGATCTGTGCTCGATTTGAAAACGATGAAGACTTCTTAAACCGAATTGTTACTACGGATGAGACTTGGGTACATTTCTACGATCCAGAAACGAAGCAGCAATCGATGGAATGGCGACACTCTGGTTCTCCAAGACCAAAAATGTGCTGGAAAAGTTCTTGCTTCAGTTTTTTGGGATTGCCTTATGGTAATCATGATTGATTTTTTGGATAAGGGTAGAACAATAACTGGAGATTATCATTCGACATTACTGACCACTCTACGGGAAAAAATTGAAGAGAAAAGACGCGGAAAGCTATCCAAAGGTGTTTTGTTTTCACAGGACAACGCCCCAGTACACAAATCTCATATTGCCATGCAGAAAATTCGTGATTTAGGGTTAGAATTACTAAAACACCCCCCTTATTCACCAGATTTGGCTCCGTCCGACTATCATCTCTTTCCTCAACTGAAAAAAAGTTCAAAAGATCGTAAATTTTCTTCCAACGAGGAGGTAATAAGAGCTGTGGAGGACTGGTTTGCAGAGCAAGAAGAAACATTTCTTTTGAAAGGTCTAGAGACGTTGCAGGTTCGCTGTAATAAATGTATTCAATTAAGCGGTCAATTTGTTGAGTAATAAAATATCTTGACATTGAAATTTTGTTCGGTTCTATATTAGGCTAAGAATTTCTCAATATATCCTCGTATAAATCCTTTCTGTCAGGCTGCTATCAAGAACTAGCTTCCCCACAGGACATTGTCGCCTTAGCAAGCATATGATGAGAAGGTGCTTAGCAGAAACTGATGAGAGCAGATTCTGAGGAAGAGGTGAACTCTTGTTCACTTGGTTACAGAATGTCTCGCCAAAAAATATCTTGAACAAGAGAATTATAGTAGGAACGAGGGTTTAATCTCCTTGAAGATCTCTCAGATACTTAGAGTCGATCAAATTTCGATCAAGTTACTTCGACAACGAACTCACATCGGAAAACCAAAACGTTGACTTCTACGTCGATCCTGATACGAGTTTGATCCATTTCACCGTTGATGAAGACGCCTCAACTGAACCAAACACGATATTTCCATTAGGAATCCAAGTTCAGATTGATGGCGATCATAATTTGATTGCGCTTGATTGATATAACGAAACACGAACCATAAAGGGAGTAGGGAGAACGTAAAAATTCCTTTCTAGGCATCAATCCTTGCCAAGACAAACAACCAGATATCAGGGCCGAAAACAAGTAAGGCGAATTCAACAAATTGCTTTCAATTTCTGTGCGCAACATAATCGGTTATTTCGGGGCGAAAACGGAGTTTTTAGATCCTGCGTCAGTAGACAAGACGAAGGAATGAGACAGGGGCAATAGTCGTTTTCATTAGAGAGACAATTGGATGGAGTTAGTGAGAGGAAGAGTGATTATAGTGATGAATGAGGGGTGAAGAAGATATTGACGCTGTAAAGTATTTCCAGGGGGTTGTCAAGATGTTTCGAGCAGCATCATTCTCTTAATCGCCTCAGAAGATCCATTTCGCCCAGATAAGTGGCGAAATGTTTCCGAAATTGTATACAATACAGAATGTCTCAGATGAAAACAAAACCATTACAACTCATGACAATTTTTCTTTATCGATCTTTACTGGAAATACACTGCGCAAAAAAATTAACGCACATTATGGAAATCTCAAATTTATTCTACAACTGAAGGTGTTCTCAATGATAATTATTTTTATCAGAATTATGCATGCATATGTTATCCACTTTCAACGTTTTTCTTCAATACAGATGTTCTCTTCCAGCAGGAATAAAAAAAGATGATATTATAAGATTTTGAATGTATTGGCTCCATTCTAAAATCAGTTGTTCTCGATCAATTCTAGTGATCAATAGTTTTTCTTTCGTTTGATTTTCTACACTCGATCGCTATGCAACGCGAAACACGCAATTTGACCCAAGAGGAATGTGCCCAAGCGGTAGTTTTGCGAGAAGAAGGGTGGACATACACAAGAATTGCAGTAAGGTTTGGAGTTTCCCATACAAGTGTGCCCAGAATGTTGCAGCGATTCAGGGAGACAGGTATGAATGTCCGAAGACCAGGACAGGGTAGACCACGGGTAACAACTGCCATTCAAGAACGTTACTTGAGAGTTTCTTCGTTGAGACAACGGTTTGCAACCGCTAGCCTCCTTCAAAATCAGCTTGAGCAAACTCATGAGGTGCAAATTAGCACTCAGACAATAAGAAATCACCTCAGAGAATATGATTTAAGGCCTCGTGTCGCGGCAAGAGGCCCAGCTCTCACCCCAGCCCATCGAAGGGCGCGTTTGGATTTTGCGAGAGAGCATATCCATTGGGAAGAGGCCGATTGGGAAAAAGTTCTCTTCACAGATGAGTCTAGATTCTGCCTCTACCATTGTGATCGACGTTCCCTTGTATACAGACGTCCACATGAAAGATATGCTCAGTGCAATTTCCTGAATACTACTGGTTTCGGGGGAGGATCGATTATGGTATGGGATGGAATATCTTTGACTGCTCGCACAGACCTAGTGGTCGTTGATAATGGAGCTATGAATGCTGATAAGTTAATAAGGAACATTCTTGAAGAGCATGTAGTGCCATTTGCCCCATACATTGGTGAAAATTTCATTTTTATAGACGATAATGCCAGACCCCATCGTGCGCGCATCGTTCAGGAATACCTTGAAGAGGTTGAAGTCTCTCGAATGGAATGCAGCAAGAAGTCCAGATCTCAATGCGATTGAGCAGGTTTGGGACAACCTCAATAGAAGGCTGAGAAGTTCAGAAAATCATCCAGCTACTCTCAATAACTTAGGAATCCAACTCGGAGAAATCTGGGAAGGATTAGATCAAAACATTTCAAGATCACTCATTTTGAGTATGAACCGTCGTGCCGAGCTGTAATTAACGCAAGGGGTGGAAATACCAAGTATTAAATCACTTATCAGCATTTCAGTATTTTGAAAATTCTTCATTTCTCTTCTTTCACATAAGATTCGGTGAGATCCTGAATGTTTCTTCCATTTAATGTGTCTTGTTTCGTTCAAAACCTTCCCGAGAGAACATAAAAAATAAGGTATAAAGTCAATGTAGAGTTAACTTTCATTAAAATTGATATTTTCAGAATGTGCGTTAATTTTTTCGCGTAGTGTATTTCGTCCAACAACCGGACAAATCGAAATAATCACCTAGGAAATCTAGTCGGGAAGGATATCCTGCTAAACAAGTTAGGACACTGAATTATGGACCCTATACCTATTCCTTACTCCCAGATGGATCGTAATTCCTTGATCGAACCGAAACCGCCAGTTCTTACATCCCAGTTTATGCGAGAAGTTCATCCGGCAGTCATATTTCTGCATTTCTAAGGAACTTCTCGAACATTAAACTCTCCAAAGTTCCGCAGCCTTTTCAAATATAAATGTTCCTTTTTATTCTCGACTGTATAAATCACTTCTATGAAGACATTCGCTAAAACTACCAGTTTTTCGCCAGAAGAAGTTCCAGCGAGTTCAGATCAGTTCTTTCGGAGAATTTGAATATTCAGTCATCGTCAATCATCCAGGTAGATCGTTAAAAAAATTACGAATCATGTTGCCATCGGCATTCACTGATATCCATAACTGTTTTCAACAACAAGCCTTCAGAACAAAAAATACCATTTCATTTGTGAGGAACACCACAGTCGCCCCTTGAAATAATAGATCTAGTCTCTTCACAATCGAGCTGATGGGATAAAGTGGAATAGTAGGGAATAATTTTGAGGCTATCACGCCCCTATGAGTCCAACAACGGATCAGGAATATTTTTATTGTACAGAAATCTCCAGTCATATCTAGGTTTTCAAACATTGCTCTTAGCATTGTACATGAGCAAGTCATCATGTGGAATGCTACGCAAAACGCGTGGAAAAGTTCCTCTTTATGTGGTACACATTTTCTTGTGTCCTGAAAGAAAAGTTCCCTTGTTTTGGATTAATCATTCTTCGCACTATTCGCAGTGGAACCTTCTTCATCATATTTCACAATGCGAAGCAGGCGGTACGTAAAAATATGTCACCCCCAACAGATTACACTGTGGCCCACTCTGTTGCCAAATCCGGAGATTTATGCCCGAGGATTTCCGGTTATCGCAAACGTTCCTGATCAATAATAAAATTGTTACAGCGCCATCTCTTGAACTATGGCCCATTCGAGGTTATTTAGGCGAATCCCGAATATGACCAGGGAATGAAAGATTTAGAGCAACGGTCCCGCATTCGGTGTGGTTCGAAAGTCCTGCTGCATACGAACTGCAGGTGGGATGGCTTTCGGAATAGAATATGAAGGGGAGGCCTGAATAAATAATTGCAATTCTGTCCCTGCACGGTTTTCCAATGTTTACAAAATTGTATTATTGCGACAGTTTGCGGTCGAAAGAATAGCAACGAGCAGCTTGTGAAAACTAACAGGAGCTGTAGTTTTAAATTAACAACGGTTAGTTGGCGGAGTTAGTTCTGTCATACGGAATTCGTTCTCATTTCCGCATTACATTCTGGTACAGTTTGCGGTTTTGTGGACGCATCATACCCGTATTTTATAGGGTTAGATTAGGTTAGGTTTCGTTCCCATTATATTCTGGTGCAGGTCTTGGATTTTTGTGATTAAATAGAGTTAGGTAATGTTAGTTTATTTCTTCATTATATTTTCTTAGAGATCGTAGTTTTTCTGATGGATTATAATTGAATTTTTGGTTGGATTAGTTTAGGTTAGATTTGATCTTGCTTTTTCTAATTTCGTTGGAAATAAGGTTGAAAAAGCTCCTGAAAATACACTGCACAAAAAAATTAACGCACAAACTGAAAATCTCAATTTTAATGAAAGTTAACTCTACATTGACTTTATAACTTATTTTTTATGTTCTCTCGGGAAGGTTTTGAACGAAACAAGACACATTAAATGGAAGAAAAATTCAGGATTTCACCGAATCTTATAAGAAAGAAGAGAAATGAACAATTTTCAAAATACTGAAATGCTGATAAGTGATTTAATACTTGGTATTTCCACCCCTTGCGTTAATTACAGCTCGGCAACGAAGGTTCATACTCAAAATGAGTGATCTTAAAATGTCCTGATCAAATCCTTCCCAGATTTCTCCGAGTTGGATTCATTGAGAGTAGCTGGATGATTTTCTGAACTTCTCAGCCTTCTATTGAGGTTGTCCCAAACCTGCTCAATCGGATTGCGATCTGGACTTCTTGCTGGCCATTCCATTCGAGAGACTTCAACCTCTTCAAGGTACTCCTGAACGATGCGCGCACGATGGGGTCTGGCATTATCGTCCATAAAAATGAAATTTTCACCAATGTATGGGGCAAATGGCACTACTACATGCTCTTCAAGAATGTTCCTTATATACTTATCAGCATTCATAGCTCCATTATCAATGACCAGTAGGTCTGTGCGAGCAGTCAAAGATATTCCACCCCATACCGTAATCGATCCTCCCCCGAAACCAGTAGTATTCAGGAAATTGCAGTGAGCATATCTTTCATGTGGACGTCGAACACAATGGTAGAGGCAGAATCTAGACTCATCTGTGAAGAGAACTCTTTCCCCATCGGCCTCTTCCCAATGGATATGCTCTCTCGCAAAATCCAAACGCGCCCTTCGATGGGCTGGGGTAAGAGCTGGGCCTCTTGCCGCGACACGAGGCCTTAAATCATATTCTCTGAGGCGATTTCTTATTGTCTGAGTGCTAATTTGCACCTCATGAGTTTGCTCAATCTGATTTTGAAGGAGGCGGGCGGTTGCAAACCGTTGTCTCAAGGAAGAAACTCTCAAGTTACGTTCTGGCAGTTGTTACCCGTGGTCTACCCTGTCCTGGTCTTCGGACATTCATACTTGTCTCTCTGAATCGCTGCAACATTCTGGACACACTTGTATGGAAAACTCCAAACCTTTCTGCAATTCTTGTGTATGTCCATCCTTCTTCTCGCAAAACTACTGCTTGGGCACATTCCTCTTGGGTCAAATTGCGTGTTTCGCTATGCATAGCGATCGAGTATAGAAAATCAAACGGAAGAAAAACTATTGATCACTAGAATTGATTGAGAACAACTGATTTTAGAATGGAGCCAATACATTCAAAATCTGATAATATCATCTTTTTTTATTCCTGCTGGGAGAAAACATCTGTATTGAAGAAAAACGTTGAAAGTGGATAACATAGGCATGCATAATTCTGATAAAAATAATTATCATTGAGAACACCTTCAGTTGTAGAATAAATTTGAGATTTCCATAATGTGCGTTAATTTTTTTGCGCAGTAATAATTTTTTCAGGAAATATTCTTTCAAGTAGTAAAGAGTTCCAAATCTTCTTTCATTTCTTGAATTCCATGTACATTTACCAAGGATTCAAATTAACCAGCTCATAATGAGCAGACAAACCTTCTGTTCCAATAAAATATGATTCCCGAAAATCTTGTTCTGGATAGACAAGAATTTATCTATTATATGAAGAAGAAGTGTCATTTTCTTAAACCCGGCAGTACAGTCAACATCATCACTCAAATAAGATTTCCTCGAATCTCCCAAGCTTTTCTGATAACTTTGTTTTATGATGAACATCTCAGAACGGGGCTCAGTATAAATAAAAGTATGATTCCCAAGATTACTCCCTATTTTACGGCAGCACATAGAGTGCTCGATTTTGTCGTCTGTTGTAAGAAGAGCGTTATGCCTTTTTTATTTCCTGCAGACGTATACCACGGAATATGAGATATAAGTTTCGCTGTGAAATTTTCATCGACAGGAGTTTTATATTTTCAGGATCAAGGTCTGATGCTGAATTTACGCTTCATCTGCTTTGCAGGCTTGTAACCGATATATCAGAAGAAGAAGAACCGATATAATCCCCAGATATCATGATTCCGTATACGAGGAATGTAACAGGCAAGTTCTAGCTGATAGCGATAGGAAAGCAACTGAATATGTCCAGCATTTTTCCATGGTTTCACCGCGATTTTTATCAATTGTGATGATGCGGTTTTTCATAATTGCTCATAGCAGGCATCACACCCAGAAGAAACAATTATATTGAAAATTTTATCATCTTGAGAGCTCTTGGAAGTTGCAGTTTTCCATTTCTTTGTGAGCTTAAAGGTTCACCTCAACTCTTGTTTTTTGGATAATAATAATAATCATGTTGCAATTCAATTCGTTCTAATTCCAATCCCAGCATAATCAGCCCTTTTCGAAAATCCCCTTCCAATCAAGAATTTCGCCCGAAATCTAATCAAACCACAACGACCAAAATTGGAGTTGAGGAAAGAGTGAGGCACGTCAGGATTCTAATTCGAACTCCTCAGGTTGCCAGATTGGAGGGGCGACATCATGCACGGTAGGCAAACTGCGTAATACGCCTTGAGAGACATCAGATCCTTATTGAAAAGGAACTTGCCGGAATTGGGGCGGAAACTCTCAAGTTTCAGAGAATATACCGAAAGGCTTTATTCTTACGCGATGTGGAAAACCGCATCTGGGCCCGACATGTGCTTGTAATGGTTATGGCTTCCTAATTCGTTAGGGAAAATGCGCCATCAGCTAATGACTATCAAGTAGACTCTATTTTAATATTGTCGTCGCCGGCAGAGGCACTCAAAATGCTTCGTTCCCTCGACGTTCCACGTTTCGCGAATAACGCTTGTGCCTCAGTCGTTTCATTTCGATTAGAATGGATCCTTCGGGACTTCAGGAATCATGGCAATATCCACATTGTCTTCAGTTGATAAAAGAAAACAATCAACAGTTGGGGGGCTGTTTTTTCCATTCCATGAAGAATAATCATGGCACCATTCTGTATTGTAAGTGTACGAAAAATTAGTCGAAAGACGAAGAAATACAGATTTCAGGTAAGTTGATCAATTGAATTCGATCTATCACACAGAATTTTGTGAATCCTCAAAGATAAAGACAAGACAAACCCTTCACTTATAGGTGCATTTGCCTATACCACAGAAAGGTTATGGGCCAGTAAGTGGCCTTTGTGCTTTCTCTCTGGTAAGTTTGTTGGCATCTTCGTTGCCTCCGATTCCTGAGTGACCAGGAACCCTGACTTATCGTTCTTGCATACTTCATCAAGTTTCCTTCTGCTTCCATGTCAGCTTTGAGTCCATGACATAGGACTTCAGTGCTTTGATAGCAAGTATCACTACATACGAGGATATATTGATATCTAGTTAGCCTAGACCAGTTCCATGCATAAACAAAATATTGCGATACCATATCAACGAACAATAACTTATTAGAAGTGTCAGTGTAGAGTTCGACGTCAAATAAGTAAACCAGAGTTGCGCAATAAATTAAAAAAAAAGATATCCACTGAAATTGTGAAAATCGAAAAATTGGAGTATCGAGCCATCGTCAAGTACCTGTAATTGAAAGGGTTAAGAGGTAAGCAGATTTACGAAGATATGCTTAATACCCTTGGTGATCAATGTCCTTCGTATGCGACCGTGAAAAATTGGACTGCAAGCTTCAAAAGAGGTAAATTTTCCTTTGAAGATGATGAGCGATCGGGAAGGCCAGTTTCTGTGTCAGTCCTCGAAAATATCGATGCAGTTCATGACATGATTTTATCAGACCGTCGAATTGGGCTAAAACGGATATCTGAAGCACTGAAGACTTCATACGAACGCGTTCATCATAAAGTTCACGTCAATTTGGACATGAGAAAAATTTCTGCAAAATTGATCCCCAAATGTTTAAATGTTGACCAAAAGCATGCAAGGGTAGAAGCATCGCGTTCGATCTGTGCTCGATTTGAAATCGATGTAGACATCTCAAACCGAATTGTTACTATGGATGAGACTTGTGTACATTTCTTCGATCCAGAAACAAAGCAACAATCGATGGAATGGCGACACTTTGGTTCTCCAAGACCTAAGAAGTTTCGTGTCCAAAAATCTGCTGGAAAAGTTCTTGCTTCAGTTTTTTGAGATTGCCATCGAGTTCTCATGATTGATTTTTTGGATAAGGGTAGAACAATAACTGGAAATTACTATTCGACATAACTGACCACTCTACGAGAAAAAATTAAAGAGAAAAGACGCGGAAGGCTATTCAAAGGTGTTTTGTTTTTACAGGACAATGCCCCAGTACACAAATCTCATGTTGCCATGCAAAAAATTCGTGATTTAGGGTTAGAATTACCAGAACACCCCCTTATTCACCAGATTTGGCTCCGTCCGACTATCATCTCTTTCCTCAACTGAAAAAAAGTTTAAAAGATCGTAAATTTTCTTCCAACGAGGAGGTAATAAAAGCTGTGGAGGACTGGTTTGCAGAGCAAGAAGAAACATTTTTTTGAAAGATCTAGAGACGTTGCAGGTTCGCTGTAATGAATGTATTCAATTAAGAGGAGAATATGTTGAGTAATAAAATATTTTGTCATTGAAATTCTATTTGGTTCTATAGTAGGCTAAGAATTTTCCAATATATCCTCGTATGTCATACCCTTGGTAGTTTCTTTCCATGTTAATGTCGATGCATCTTTCTATTGCGAGTAGTTTATCACGAGTGCATCAACCCTTTTCCACCGAACTACAGAATACTTTCGGCGTCATTTTAGATCTCGAAACGATCACTCAAAACTTCCATCTTCTTATATATATTCAAAACAGTTTGAGAACGGCTGGAACAGCCAGGAATCCGGTTACCCATTAGGGATCGACGTAAGCCAAGAAACAGGAATTTTCGATTTCTAATTCGCGTCGTTATCGTCTGCCAACGAAGGGGGTGAAATGGCATTTGTTCGTAATAAGAAGAAAATTAACAAACTTCAACATCTTGCCAGGATTCGATTTAATCAGATTCAAAGTTGTTGTCTCCAGACGGCTGTGAAGATCTTTCGAATCTTCGAGTTGAAGACGATGCGAAGTTTTCATCAAAAGAGAAATGTGCGTTTGAAGTTCATTGTGGTATTTTCGGTTTGGACCATGTCAAGATAAACGGCTTTGTATTCTCGGGACTATTGTCCCCCCTTCTCGATTATTCAACTTCGGAATCAATGCTCGTTCTACCAAAATCAGAAAATTTGTTGAATTCGTGACTATCCAAATGATGCCTGATGAACACAAGCAACTTGGTCGGTTTCAGAGATGGCTGGTCTTCATCGTGAGTAAATATATGAAAGAATCTTAGACCATAGAAAGAGGAGACACAGCATTCCATTCATAAATTCGAGAATTGGTGAAGCCAAAATCTAGTCAACTTTGAAAGAGTGGAACGAAGATAGCATAAAAGATAGCAATGTCATTTTATAATGCCGTGGCAACATTGCAGAATCTCAGTTTGAAAGGTCCAGTGGCGTGGTGTTATCGGTATTAAAGAAAGTAATGATTGAGAGATTTATTAGAAAATTCAAAGAACGTCACAACGTTGCAAGGATGTCTACAACATTTTGATTCATCAGTCGTACAGTTACCTAGTCTAGTTTTGTTGATTTTGAAAATTGGCTTCACTATTTATACTTGAAAAGTGCGTCCCCTCTTCATATGGTCTAAGGAACAAATATATCTGATTAAAATGGCCCGTAAGTTTTCAAGATTATCGGTAGATTCACCCGCCTAATCTGCATGTTGAACAAACCCTGTACAAACGGTAGCCGACGCAATCTGCAGGTCCAGACGACGTCATTTGTAACCGAAACTCCCCGTATAGCTCTTCCCCGTTATGGCCCCACGCGAAGACAAGTGAAATTAAAACCTTCTAATCTCTCGATCGTTTAATGTTGACACCGCCTGACAAGCCATTTTCATTAATTACGACAAACCAGGCGGATCGTATGGCGCAGCTTGCGACCGGGAGTCCCGGGATTTATGACCCTTCTCGTCGCATCAAGAGGAAACATCGTTCAGCTCTGGATAAGACCCAATTTCTTTCGGTACATATGTCAGGAGGACGACGGACGCCGCTGTTCATCTTCGGACCTCGAAGCTGGTCGATGATTTTTTTAATCCTCCATCTGAGAGAACTCAACAAGTTGGGGCTATTACGTTCCTTCCCAGCTCCGTTCGTAGGACTCATCAGATTGGCTATTATAAACGAAGCCTGCAATTCATTATAGCATTCACGACATATTGATATTGAAGTATATTATCAACTAGTCAGGTAGGCAACAAAAACAACATTGCGTAGTGCACTTTGATTCATTGATGCAATTTCCTGCCGACATATACTCTCATAATGTATCCCGCTTGGCCATGATTTAGGTTTATCAAGTTTTCTTTACTTAAAACTGACGCAGGTTGGCACTCGTGAAATGTCAAATAATTCTCAGAGACGTTGCCAATGCTATTTTCTATTTACTCTTTTTTAACTTTGTAAATGAAGTTAGTTCTTTTAAGGTTTAACTGACACAGGTTTCGCAGTTCTACTACATTTTCATACTGGAAGTTGTGCAAAAAGGTATTTAAATGTCTGTAGGCTTATTTCTTGAGAATTTTTAAAATTGAGGAATTCCACTGTTCGTTTATAGGTTTTTCTGTCTGGTTATTCAAGTAGGTACTTTTATTCTTTTTCGAATGAACTATCACAAAGTAACGGACTCTACTGTCCATTATTTTTCAGTTAAATTCCAACACTCGATTCTTGTTTTCCGTACAAGAAAATAGCATAACTGAATCTTCCAACCATGTTAATATACATGGAATAATTCCAGTATTAACAGAGAAAAAAGTTTCTTCAACATTCGTCAGGTCGTTGCTATCATTGAATTCACATAATATTTTCACAAATTCAAAGTTAATAAACATTTTGATAAATACAAACTTACTACGTCCACTACGTAGAACGGACGTAGTTATCTGACAGGAAAATGACTATAACGTAACATTTTCGAAATTTAACCGGTGAAATGTGTCAGAATTTCATGGCAAACTGGGATACATAATAAAAGTGAATGGATCTCATCGTCTCCTAAACTGTATACAAGGTCTTCGCCAATTTCAGACATTTTCATTTGAAATTCGTTAGCAATTCTAATTCGCAAGCAAACGTGATGAGTTTCCTTTATAACAGAATAATCGGTCCCTTGTGGCTCTTTCCTTTTCATGCCAACACACCCCTATTAACTAAATTAGTTCGAATATCCTATTTCGAACAGGCTTTAGCAGTGCTTTCTGGTGAAGATTGTGGTGTATGTTCTCTTCTGCGAAGATTATTTTAACTTTGATGGACACCAAACCAAACTGATGAGGCGCATTTTCATTTACGATGAAAAAATACCGAGATTTGAAGAACACCCAGTAGAAATTAATTAATCTCAACTATAATCATTATATTATATCAAATTGTGTTACTGAAATCAGGGTCCTATGAAGCAAGATTTCAGTGCCAGGGCTCTGAAACAACTCAATGAAGATCCGCTCAAGAATTTTGTTCAATGATGAGACCCATTTCTGACTCAATGAAAATTAACAAAATCGCCAGCTTCAAAGGGGGCATAGGAAGCTAGATTTCCGTCATAATTTCGTACAAGTGATAGAAAATTGAAGGTTAGGAATAGATGAATCATTTGAGGCTTAGCAGGCTTCAGAAAATCAATGGTAGCTATTATTCTCATTCCCTAATGAAGCTTCACCCATTTCATTGAATTTTGTAAGTTTTTCCCACACCAGGTCAGGTTGAACTTAGAAAAAAATAAGCAGAACATGAAATTTGAGCTAGAGCCTTGAAAAATCATGCTTCACATTCGATAGCGCATCTATCCAGGAATACTTTTCAAAAATAGGATTGAAAATATTCCTTTTCCCATGTATTTTTTCAACAAATTGTTCAATCTTTGAGCTGTGTTACAGAATGGCGGATGCGTTGGTTACCTGACCATGAAGTATTTTCTCTTTTGAACAAATTTTATTATTTGATCATCCAGTTTGAGACTCGAATGATCAAATTCGATCCAATCAATGAGAGCAGACTGACCCATTAAGAACGTATGTACACCTTTGAGTGGAGAAAAAAATATCATAACGAAATCAAAGCCACTTTTATCGAGAAGATCCCCTTCAAACTCAATATCGAAAATGGAACTTCAAACCGCCGGCCATCTCGCAAATACCGTTCACATCGGCTCATCTCCAGTGTTTCCAGAGGGTCAACTTTTGCTCCTTGACCCGAAAACTGAATCGATAACTCAATTAGATACGATCGCCCAGAATTATATCAGACACTGCGCCATTCGTAATTGAAGATGATACGCGATGTCGATCGGACCGATTTTAATGAAATTTCTTCCAATTTGCCTGTTGGGAGCTGGGAGTTTCAGCTTACGCTGCAAAAACCTCTTTGATAATGAGCCTGTCACGGTGCTATGGGGGCCCGTTTAGAGCGTTATTAAAAAGCGGGGGGGGTCGGATCAGCAAGTCTGGATTGTCGGATTAAAATCGCCCAGACTGTGGCTAAGCCCGTAATAGAAAATGTTTATGGATTCTATTGATGAAGATTGCAAGAGGCTGAGCCTGTGTTGACGCGCATACGAGTTATGATTTTTTTTACGACGCAGTTTGGGTTTATTTAGGTGCCACTGGCGTAATAAATGGATCCGAGGGTCGTTGAGGCAACGATATCCATCCATCTGGCTTTATGGACGTTTGCTTTTATGTATTTGGATTTTTGTGGAAAATAAATTTATGTGATTCTTATTGGCACTCCCAATATCCTAATGACAGTGCATACACTTATGAAATCTTATCAGTGAATTCCTTCTGTTTTTCAAACACTTCTAGATTCAAAATCTCTTCAGTTTTTAGTTAGTGCTTTTATGAAAGAGCTCACGCAATTTCTCTCACCTTGCGATCTATATTATTTGTTTGGATTTCTCGGAAATTCTTCAGTTTCACTCATGAATTTTTTGTTACAAACTACGAGGATACATTGAAAAATGCTTAGCCTACTATAGAACCAAACAAAATTTCAATGTCGAAATATTTTATTACTCAACATATTTATTACAGCGAACCTGCAACGTCTCTAGACCTTTCAAAAATATTTTTCTTCTTGCTCTGCAAACCAGTCCACCACAGCTTTCATTATCTCCACGTTGGAAGAGAATTTACCTTTTAAACTTTTTTTCAGTTGAGGAAAGAGACGGAGCCAAATCTGGTGAATAAGGATGGTGTTTTAGTAATTCTAACCCTAAATCACGAATTTTTTGCATGGCAACATCAGATTTATGTACTGGGGCGTTGTCCTGTAAAAAACAAAACACCTTCGGATAGCTTTCCGCGTCTTTTCTCTTTAATTTTTTCCCGTAGAGTGGCCAGTGATGTCGAATAGTAATCTCCAGTTATTGTTCTACCCTTATTCAAAAAATCAATCATGATTACTCCATGGCAATCCCAAAAAACTGAAGCAATAACTTTCCCTGCAGATTTTTGGACACGAAACTTCTTAGGTCTTGGAGAACAAGAGTACCCACGTCTCATCCATATTAACAATTCAGTTTAAGAAGTCTACATTGTTTTCAAATCGAGCACAGGTCGAACGCGGTGCTTGTACCCTTGCACGCTTTTGGTCAACATTCAAACATTTGGGGATCCATTTTGCAGAAATTTTTCTCATGTCCAAATTGACGTGAACTATGTGATGAACGCGTTCGTATGAAATCTTCAGAGCTTCAGATATCCGTTTTAGCCCAATTCGACGGTCTGATGAAATCATGTCATGAACTGCATCGATATTTTCGGGGACTGACACAGAAACCGATCGGTCATCATCTTCAATGGAAAATTTACCTCTTTTGAAGCTTGCAGTCCAATTTTTCACGGTCGCATACGAAGGACATTGATCACCAAGGGTATTGAGCATATCTTCGTAAATCTGCTTACCTCTTAACCCTTTTAAATACAGGTACTTGATGATGGCTCGATACTCCAATTTTTCGATTTTTACAATTTCGGTGGACATCTTTTTTTTTATTTATTGCGTAATTCTGTTTTACTTTTTTGTCATCAAACTCAACACTGACACTTCTAATAAGTTATTGTTCGTTGAAATGGTATCGCAATATTTTGTTTATGCATGGAACTGGTCTAGCCAAACTAGATATCATCACATCCTCGTATATATTTTACTTTTTCAGTTATTTTTTCACAAACTGCTCAAGCTTTGGAAAACATGATTGCATCCAATAATTTGAACGATTCATCGTTAATCTCTAGTCAACTATTCAATGAAACAATATTAAATGTGATTCCTCTACATTAAACACAGTTGATTCCCTTTTTAAGTATACTACACTCCATCCATTAATTGTTCCCATTGTCAATATTGACGAAGTTCACTACACAAATAATCAATAATGCAAATCCCCGATTGAAATGGAATAACGTCATGAAAATGTAACTGATTTTACAAATATAACTCTGTGTTGATCATAAATAGGAGAGTTTTCATATTGATATACTTTTCCACAGGTGATTAACTCAAATTAACGGCTCGTTTGATGGATTCAACAATCCATCATTGTACTACATTGAGTACCGGCAAAATAGGTGTTTTCATTCCACTGGCTGATTTGAGGGGAGCCCACCCTTTCGATGTCGATAATAAACCCTTGGTGGTTGTTCAATCTATTTCTAGTATCCGAATTTCAGAGAAAGCAGTCGAATAAACAATCCTACAGATTTCTGTCCCGCAGATTTTAATTCCTTTAGTAGCTACTATGTGTCGCCACTTCAAGGCCAAAAATTCTAGCTTCAAATCGTTCAAGGGCGTTGTTCCTCTTCAAAATATTATCGGGTTCAATTAGGGGTGTCCAAACAATACTTCTGATGTTGTTTACTCGATAAGTTGAAAACTTTAAGTCGAGTTTTCATCATTCCAATGATTGATTCTCATCCATTATTCAGATTTGCGCGGTGGTTATCTACCCCCACCCCCGAAATATTCGCAGTCGGCGCGAATGTCCTGCGAAACCGAAAACACGGGGGAAAAATTCAATTCAAATTTATTCCGAAACCGGATTCGAAATTTATAATGTGGCTCCTCGACTGTTGCCAGGGTTTGGGAACAGACCGCGAATATGTTCCCCTAAATATTCATGTGTTTGATGCAAATTTAAGGGCGCATAACATGAAACTCGTTTTTTTAATCCGCGAATTTCGGATATATATGTAATTGGATTGTGATACCGGAAGATTTACGGTCGGAATGGAACGGGAATAAGGGGAATGTACCGGGAACGTCTGCTCCGTGATTTTTGCGCCTTTTTTCATTCGACTAATGAATAAAGTACAAAATACGAGATTACTTATGGAAGTGTAACCTTTTTAACAACACCAATATCCGAGTGAAAAATCTCGTCCTTTTTTCCACAAATATTATCTCAATTGACACGTAGATTACGCGTAGTTTGGGAAATAATCGACCTTGAGTCGAAAAATCGCGAAAAATAGGTCATTTTTGGACTGCCGTATTTCCCAGAAAAATTGATTCATACAGATGCTGATTTTTTTGCATATAGATTGATCCTTTGTGAATCAAAAAAACTAATTTTCATCCATCAGAGTCGAAAATTTTGAATTTTCTCATTTTTTTCGCGAAGGTCAAAATTTTCCAAATTTTCATCATTCGTAAATCAAAAACTGTTTTCCTCACAGAAGAACTGATTGGATTTTCTTAATCTACGTCCTCGAATTAGTGAATGGTGTGAGTTTGAAGTCGGTCGGAGCCTTAGTATAGGATTTTTCACAAAAGTTCGAATCTCGCCTATCGATACGAAATTTTCACTTTTTATTATTTCGATGCCGTAGATTAAGAAAATCCAAACAGAAATTCTCTGTGACTAATTGTTTTTTAAATATGGTTGATGGAAATTCGAAAAAATTGGACCTTCGCGAAAAAAAATCAGAAAATCCAAACCCTTCGTCTCAGGTATATAAAAAATGCACAATTTTATTCTTAAAGAACCAAAGTATAACCAAAAAAATCAGCTCCTCTCAATTCCAATTTTTTTTTAAGTTACGTCACTCCAAAGTCGACCAAATATATTATAATTCCCTTTGGGATATTTGCTTCTGGAATAAACCTTCGTTATATATAAATATATATATAGAACAAAGTTGTTGGTTACACCATTTATAACTCGAGATCGGATGGACTGTTTGTTATGAAACTTCATTTATGGATTCGTCTACGGTCTGGTTATTATTAAATACATTGAAACTCAAAAAAATTCGATGAAAAATTTGCTTATGAAGGAAATGCTCTTCCTTCTTTCGAATAAGGCCAATATTATCATTTAGGCGAAACAAAGTTCGCCGGGCCAGCTAGTCCTTAAAAGAAGCTTTCTTGTTATACTGTTAAGGTCTCTTATTGTTTTGTTGTTTCTGCTACCGATTTATCTCGAAATTCCCAGAAAAATCATGATCGTCCTAAAAATGAAGTGGAGGGTTTTCCAATAATTCCAATAAGGGGTTATTTTGACATTCAAAGAAAAATGACGTATTTTAAGATAAATGATCGGATGTTTATTTCATTATAAAGAGAGACACACTCGCGCTGTATTACAGATGATGTAATGAAGTAATTCCAGAACCCAAATAAATAGCCCAAGAAAATTTCGAAAGTATGAGAATATTTTTTCCGATGTTTTCCCGCATACCTTTGATCCTGATGCAGCAAAAAATTTCCGCAGATCTTTACGAACGTCGGGAACCTTCATAATCCGAATTAATCTCTTTTCCAGATCGAGTAATCCCGAGTTTCTCCAGCCTCTTTCCAGGAAAACCCAACCGAGTTTTTTCATGCATGAACTTTTTGCAATCTCCGACAGCATCTTCCATACCTTTCCCCCAATCCCGAAGAAAAATTAAACGAGATGAGTATGTAATGTTCTCTAATGCCCGTTTCACCCACTTGACTCGATTGGAAAAGACTCTTAAACGATTTTCCTCGTCGTCCTTGGCGAAATCCGATAGGTCATGCGGGACCTTTTACGGACTAGACGTCTTAATGGTCCAGCATGTTGACGGGCCCCAATATCTTTATTGGGAGCAGTTCTGAAAGGTCTGAGCTTACATACGGACGCTCAATACAGGATGGACTTGCTGCGTTAGACATTGAAAAGTTCTCGTGAAATCAAAACACAAATCTGAAAATTTGCAATCGAAATTGCCGTGCTTGGTGGTGTGAACTCTAAACTGTAGTATTTATGACCCAGCTCTATGATTCACCACTTTCTTCGAATCTGTGGTCTGGAGGAATCACCCAGAACCCCACAAAGATTCTACCTGCTCTAACACACTTCTGCTACTTGTTTAGCAACGACCACATACACCACCATCAGGTCCTTATCTCTCTCTTTGTTTAATAAGACCTTCGGTTCGCCATCTTACCATAGTGCACCTCATATTCGTTACCACGCCGGAACCCGTTAGTTTCGTATATAATAAACGAAACGTTTACAGTCCCATGTTTATTGAACTTCTTATTCTTAAAATAATGGAAGGAATCTCCCCTCTTTGTTTGTAATTTCAATTTTCAATTTATCTAACTGTAGATTCCACTGATCAAAATGATATGGATGCGATCGACAGTGGAAGTCAAAGACTTTCCCTGTATATTCATCGAATGATGAAGGAAACATTCCACCCTGTGTTAGTCCTCGAGAAAATTATGAGACAGAATTTTCGAAGTTATCTCATCACTTTCAATTCAATCAGATCCAAAATATGGGCGAGGTCCAATCAAACTCTCGCAGTGGGCTGGCAAAGCTGACGCAAATCGACCCGACTCTCGGAACCCTCCTCAAAGTTTCCATTTATATCACTTTTCCGCAAATGTCCTTGCTAGGAGGATCGGGGGAAATTTGCGTATATAGGCGTAATTTATTCCGAAAACTTTTTCTTTTCAATGTAATCCGGGATACGTGAATTTGCTTTGTGTGTTCTGACGAGATGGAACCTCCATATTAAGTATTCAAAATGTTCCAGAGGAGCGAGACGGTCTCAATGACCCGTTTTTTCGTTGTCGGTACGGAAGGAAAGTTTTCTTGCGTCGGGGATAATTATCCGGGAAGATGATGTGGGTTTTATCTGGTCTTAAGAGGAGAATCTTCAATTCGCTCGATTTTAAGGGGTACAGGGAAAATCGGGGTCTAGTGGGCTGTGAACTTGTTCATAGTTCAAACTTTGGTTGAGAATGTTATGATCGGTAACATGTTTCACATTTTCAAACATGGCTCGAAAATGAATTTTGGAAAACAAATAATTGAAACAATTCAACGCAAAGAAGGACTATATGGACAAGTTTGGTATCAAAATATAGGTTTTCGAGGACGCTGAATTACATAAAAAAATAAACCGAAGTCCTATCTATTATAGTTTAGATTTTCACCTGTCAAATGCTATTTTTTCAAATTTCAAATCGTCATAGCTCCCGTTCCTGTGGTCGTATCCACCTTTTGTTTCTACATTCTCCATCAGCATTCTCCGAAGTATCTCTAGGCATAATAAAATCGATTTCGAAAATCCCAAATTTTTGGGTGAAAAATGCATAAGGGGTAAGACCCCCCAAAAACACCATATTTGCCATCAACACGAATTCCCTGGAAAATCTAACAGCGTTATTCAAACGATAATGTCTTCAACTCATTCGAGTCTTTCATAAAACCCAATTTGGTGATTCATATCACCCATACTTTGAATGCTCTGAGCTTCAGAGCAAAACTCGAAAATGAAATATGGAAAAAATTAAAACGAAATAATTCAGTAGTTATGGGGGCTACATGGACGATTTTGGTATCAAAATGTAGGTTTTCGAGGTCGCTCCATTCAATGAAAGACTTTCCAGAGCCATAACTAGCATAGTTTAGATTTTCATCTGTCAAATGGCATTTTTTCAAAAAATCGGAATTTCAAACCGTCATAGCTCCCGTTTCTTTGGCCACAACCACCTGTGGCTTGTATATTGTTAATCAGCATAGTCCAAAGTATCTCTTTAAACAATAAAATCGATATCGAAAATCCCAACTTTTTAGGTCAAAAATGCATAAGGGGTAAGACCCCCCAAAAACACCATATTTGCCATCAACACGAATTCCCTGGAAAATCTAACAGCGTTATTCAATCGATAATGTCTTCAACCCATTCGAGTCTTTCATAAAACCCAATTTGGTGATCCATATCACCCATACTTTGAATGCTCTGAGCTTCAGAACAAAACTCGAAAATGAAATATGGAAAAAATTAAAACGAGATAATTCAGTAGTTATGAGGGCTACATGGACGATTTTGGTATCAAAATGTAGGTTTTTGAGGTCGCTCCATTCAATGAAAGACTTTCCAGAGCCATAACTAGCATAGTGTAGATTTTCATCTGTCAAATGGCATTTTTTCAAAAAATCGGAATTTCAAACCGTCATAGACTCATAGCTCCCGTTTCTTTGGCCACAACCACCTGTGGCTTGTATATTGTTAATCAGCATAGTCCAAAGTATCTCTTTAAACAATAAAATCGATATCGAAAATCCCAACTTTTTAGGTCAAAAATGCATAAGGGGTAAGACCCCCCGAAAACACCATATTTGCCATCAACACGAATTCCCTGGAAAATCTAACAGCGTTATTCAATCGATAATGTCTTCAACTCATTCGAGTCTTTCATAAAACCCAATTTGGTGATTCATATCACCCATACTTTGAATGCTCTGAGCTTCAGAGCAAAACTCGAAAATGAAATATGGAAAAAATTAAAACGAAATAATTCAGTAGTTATGGGGGCTACATGGACGATTTTGGTATCAAAATGTAGGTTTTCGAGGTCGCTCCATTCAATGAAAGACTTTCCAGAGCCATAACTAGCATAGTTTAGATTTTCATCTGTCAAATGGCATTTTTTCAAAAAATCGGAATTTCAAACCGTCATAGCTCCCGTTTCTTTGGCCACAACCACCTGTGGCTTGTATATTGTTAATCAGCATAGTCCAAAGTATCTCTTTAAACAATAAAATCGATATCGAAAATTCCAACTTTTTAGGTCAAAAATGCATAAGGGGTAAGACCCCCCAAAAACACCATATTTGCCATCAACACGAATTCCCTGGAAAATCTAACAGCGTTATTCAATCGATAATGTCTTCAACCCATTTGAGTCTTTCATAAAACCCAATTTGGTGATCCACATCACCCATATTTTGAATGCTCTGAGCTTCAGAACAAAACTCGAAAATGAAATATGGAAAAAATTAAAACGAGATAATTCAGTAGTTATGAGGGCTACATGGACGATTTTGGTATCAAAATGTAGGTTTTCGAGGTCGCTCCATTCAATGAAAGACTTTTCAGAGCCATAACTAGCATAGTTTAGATTTTCATCTGTCAAATGGCATTTTTTTTAAAAATCAGTATTTCAAACCGTCATAGCTCCCGTTTCTTTGGCCTCAAGCACCTGTGGCTTGTATATTGTTAAACAGCATTGTCCAAAGTATCTCTTCAAACAATAAAATCGATATCGAAAATCCCAACTTTTTAGGTCAAAAATGCATAAGGGGTAAGACCCACTAAAAACACCATATTTGCCATCAACACGAATTCCCTGGAAAATCTTACAGCGTTATTCAATCGATAATGTCTTCAACCCATTTGAGTCTTCCAGAATACCCATTTTGGTGATCCATATCACCCATACTTTGAGTGCTCTGAGCTTCAGAACAAAACTCGAACATGAAATATCGAAAAAAATAAAACGTGATAATTCATTAGTTATGAGGGCTACATGGACGATTTTGGTATCAAAATCTAGGTTTTCGAGGTCGCTCCATTCAATGAAAGACTTTCTAGAGCCCTAACTAGCATAGTTTAGATTTCCATCTGTCAAATGGCATTTTTTCAAAAAATCGGAATTTCAAACCGTCATAGCTCCCGTTTCTTTGGCCACAACCACCTGTGGCTTGTATATTGTTAATCAGCATTGTCCAAAGTATCTCTTTAAACAATAAAATCGATATCGAAAATCCCAACTTTTCAGGTCAAAAATGCATAAGGGGTAAGACCCCCCAAAAACACCATATTTGCCATCAACACGAACTCCCTGGAAAATCTAACAGCGTTATTCAATCGATAATGTCTTCAACCCATTCGTGTCTTTCATAAAACCCAATTTGGTGATCCATATCACCCATACTTTGAATGCTCTGAGCTTCAGAACAAAACTCGAAAATGATAAATGGAAAAAATTAAAACGAGATAATTCAGTAGTTATGAGGGCTACATGGACGATTTTGGTATCAAAATGTAGGTTTTCGAGGTCGCTCCATTCAATGAAAGACTTTCCAGAGCCCTAACTAGCATAGTTTAGATTTTCATCTGTCAAATGGCATTTTTTCAAAAAATCGGAATTTCAAACCGTCATAGCTCCCGTTTCTTTGGCCACAACCACCTGTGGCTTGTATATTGTTAATCAGCATTGTCCAAAGTATCTCTTTAAACAATAAAATCGATATCGAAAATCCCAACTTTTCAGGTCAAAAATGCATAAGGGGTAAGACCCCCCAAAAACACCATATTTGCCATCAACACGAATTCCCTGGAAAATCTAACAGCGTTATTCAATCGATAATGTCTTCAACCCATTCGAGTCTTTCATAAAACCCAATTTGGTGATCCATATCACCCATACTTTGAATGCTCTGACTACAGACTATTCTGACGTGACGTGGTTACATGTGGGCCTACGTCAAAATGTGCGTAATATCACAGAATACCTAACTAGTTAGGTATTCTGTGGTAATATACATAATGCATAAAAATTTCGATGACTGAACATCTTAATAAAAATGCAACACATCGTTCTATGCGTTCACGTTCATATTAGGCCAATGTGAGCACTGCACGGTCCTGACGCACGGTGAAGTCTGTATTCACCTTTACCCTGATGTGTTGCAAAATGGCGGATGTGCTGGTCATCAGAAAATCAAATTCTCCGCGATATAGCGAGCGGGGCAGACTGCAAAGTTGCAATCTCGTCGACATACGGCGATGCGGAACAAAGCCGCCGACTCAACCATTTTATAAATCACTGTCGCCCCGACATCCAACAAATTAATAACATCTCAAGCCACCAAACAATCCTCGATAATTTCCTCAGAAAAAGCACCGAAACCAAACACTCGTCCAGAACGTCCGCCATAAAAACCCACCCATTGCGTTTTCCATAAATAACGACGTTGTTTTCTTTCCCATCATCGCACCCATTAATTAACAATAGCACCAACCCTGTGTAGAGCATCAAATTAAATGCCTTCGTTCCCTCAAGTTCGGTTTGATTAATCGTCTCGCGTCGCTCGCCCCCCGCCCGCAGATTTTTACAGTTCGTCTAAAAAAATTCGAGCTACGCGTTGGGCGCCGGTTGCTAGTTCGCGCGCGGGCGGTTTAATTCGCTATTCGCGCGTCGCGTGAGCTGATCACACGGTCGCGATCAAGTTATTATTCCTCATTCGTTTCGAATTAAACCGTGTATTATTAATTGGCGACATTCGTGCTTTATAATTAGCCGGGAATCTTGGATGAATTGAAAGATTACGTGACCGCAACACCGATTGGGCTCGGGGGTGTCTACATAGAGCGCGAATTTGTTGGGCAAGGTAAAGGGTGTTTCAAATTGCATTCATTTTCGAAAACTTTTTATTGGTAATTACAGTATCTGTTAAGACATTTATGTACGAAAAATATATCTGCCAAATGGCCTCCTCTTGCAGCTCTACAGACGTCCACTCTTCTGTTAAAATTTTCAATGACATTTTGACATAATTGAGGATCTATCTCACTATCGACAAGAATAATTTCATCCTAAGTTCGATTGTGGATTATTCTTATAGACCTGGCTTTTCACATAACCCCAAAGAAAATAGTCCAAAGGTGTCAAATCACATGATCTTGGTGATCAATTGACATCACCGTTTCCGAAGATTATTCGTCCAGGAAATGTTTGTCTAAATAAATCAATCGTGTCATTCGCAAAGTTAGGTTTTGCGCCATCCTGCTGAAACCAAATGTCCTCTAGATCAATATTCATTAATTCAGGCCACAAAAATTCGATTATCATCCGACGGTATCGATCACTTTTGACAGTTACAGCTTCCCCAGCAGCATTTTCAAAGAAGTAAGGTCCAATTACACCACCTGACCATAATGCACAACAAACAATGACTTGTTTAGGATGCGTAAGTTTCTCATGAATAATTCGCAGATTTTCCTCACCCCAGATACGACAATTTTGTTCATTAACCAAGTTCAAAATGTGCCTCATCGGAAAACATAATTTTTTGAGAAAAATCAGCTGGTGGTTGTTCATTGACGAAATTGACGAATGAACGACGTTTTAAATGATCTAACGGCTTTTGTTCCTGTGTTATTTGAACTCTATATGCCTTCAGAGCTAAATCCCTGTGTAAAATACGCCATGTTGTGGATCCACTATGTCCAACTTGTTGTGAACGTCGTCTTATGGACATTTCAGGGTCTTCAGCAACACCTTCACGAACCAAATCAATATTTTCTCGTGAACGATTCCTACGACTGTATTTTTCACTTTTTTGGTCTTCCACCGAACCGGCCTCTTTAAATTTTTTAATAGTTCGACCAATAGTGCTTTCAGATGGACGATTATGCAAACCATAAAACTCACGTAATTTTCTAAAAACACTTTTCAAAGAACGCTGCTTTTCATAAATTAATTCAACAATTTGAACGCGTTGTTGTATCGTGTACGAAGCCATTTTTATGAATGTCATACATCGCACTTCTTAAAAATCAAAATTCCCAGACGAATTCAGTCAGAAGAAAAACCGCGCAATTTGAAAGACCCTTTTGATTGAAGGAAAATGATGCAATTTTTGAAATTAAACTAGGCCTTAACTCATTGTAATAGGAATTTAATTAGTATGAAATGCTGAAAATACAGTGTGTTATGCCATTTCGAAATCTAGACGAAACAGGCATGATTTTCCTCAGTTTGGCACTTAGGTGACCTTTTTTTACACCACGTTAGGTCAAAATTAGGAAAAAAAACAGAGCATGAAATTTGAGATGGATCTTTGTTTAACAAAAAAACTATGCATTCTCTCCAAAAATCATACTTCACAATCGATAGCGCATCTAGCAAGGGACACTATCCAAAAGATATATTGTAAAAATTTCCATCATGGAGTCTTGCCATCAAAAAAAGTGGTAAAAGGTGCAAATTTTTTAAATTTTCGAAAATATATCTATGAAATTCAGTTATTTGAAGAAAGCTCCCAATTAAAATTCACAAAATCCAAGTCGATGACTCGCCCTGTATAATTAATGATAATTTGTCTGAAATAATCTTAGTTATAGCAAGCTGTGATTCTGGATTTATTAAAATAGTGGACTTTTCCGGTTTTGCAAAATGGTGAATGCGGAGGTCACATATTCCGATCATCATAGTTGATTATCCTGGATTTCCTCAGTTATTGAGTGATTCCGATTTATTTTATTCGTAGATGGAATCCGAAAGAACAAACATATTGAAAAAAATTCCTACATTTGGAGTCACGTCCCCAAAAAGTGTGGCAAAGGGTGTATTTTTTCTTAATTTTCGACAATGTCTAAATAATCGATGATTTTTACTGAACATAAAACATAATTATCTGAACCCCCACAAAGTCCCCCACCTTCAGAAACCCTATTAAGCATTCATTACGCCCCACCCTGTATATCCAATCGAATAAAACACGTAATCAATTCAAAAGCGCAATATCACCGTTCGTGCATCGAAACCCATCAACGCACACAGAAAAGCAGAAATAAAAGACCAAACTTCACCATTTTTATATTTTCAATATACCAATCGACAAATATTCCCCGTAAAAAATAACGGTATTGAGTCCGATAGGGCCGTTCGCAATCACGAAATTCCTGTCAAATACAAATCGCTAATAGACGGATGAATTAACGAAGGAATGATGTTTTTTCGGCAGTTCGACCGGATTGAAATTCGGAAATACGCCGAGTAAAACGCGTATATCGATTTCGAGTATGACGGTTCCGATGGAAAATCCATAAGGTACGTCAAGTGAATGCCGGGATGAATATTAAATTCGGGCCTAGCGTTCATTCAATGCAGATGATCTACGAATGAAAAACTGCAGGAATTTGGCAGTCCCACTTGCAGTAGAGCTTTTTAGTGGAGAAAATTGGGCAGTTTCATCGTTTTTGGAATTTAATTTTGAGGTTGACAATAAACCCTCGATGGTTGTTCCACCAATTTCTGATATTCGAGTTTTTCTATTCTGTGACTATCACCGATCTCGAATGAAAAGAAATAATCGAATATAGATCCGACTTTTTTAAACTGCAAGACTCAACAAAACCATAAATGGGGACATAGGTGTCAGAATGTTCGAAGTCATGTTATGTTTACTCCCCGATCATGGAGAGAGCAATAAATAATAGATATATCGATAAAAAATAATCTGCAGATACGTGCTGCTAGATAAACTCATTAAATACGAATTGTCACTTTTTTCACGTATTCTATGGTCGGTCACAAACATTCTCAGTGTTCCTTTTTCATGTCATTCTTTGAAATTCTCATTCCTGAATTACGTATAATTCAGAAAAGTTAATTTCGGAAATCGAATAAAAATTACAGATTTTTCATTATCCCTCCGCAATTATTCCTAATTCAAAACACATTCAATTCTTGTATATATATATATATAATCTATTCCCCAATGATACCTTTCGGTGTTTGTCATTTTCGATAAATTATCATGGGTAATCTACACAAGTACAGAAGACGATATAAACTGTGTTTTCCTGAAAATTACTGTGACCACTTATTTTCACAGGCACCAGTCGAAATAGGAGAAGGCTCTGCAAGGAAGAATAGTGGAAACCATCAAGGAAAGGAGAATAGTACCTATCATTGTTTCACTACGCACATAATTGAATCGTTGTGCAAATCATCAGATAATAATTCATTCTTTCGAAAAGCACTTCGAGAAATTCTTTCATACAGATTCCATCTAGCATCCACTGAGTATTCATTCAGCTGGAAATTCAAGTTGGCGTGATATTCTATGAATAGTTTTCAATGATCGCTCACAGAGCACACCAAATGTAGAGACTACAATTCTTGTCGCAACCGAGAAAATGGAACAAAATCACTCACCTCTCGCTGCCAACCACGTTTCTCCCTCAGCCAACCACAAAATTCAAAGTCACCCTTCCTATGCTCAAAATCCCGTCACAAACCTCTGGAAAAACACCGGCAAATAGTTCGCGTACTGTCACTTACCCGGCTGACAAACCGCGATCGTCCAAACGTCAAAACCGACGCGATACTCAGGCACGCCACCGCCGGCTGAGATCTAGCAAGGCTCTCGGAACGTGTGGAGGATCAGATCGCGCGGAGTTCGAGTCCGGACTACACACTGCGGCTCCGGGTTGGCGGTCGAAGTCCGGGACCCGCCCGCCTGCGCGTACCGATCGATTTTACCGGACCTAACCTGGCCTACTCGGATCTATTATACATAACCCACTCGTTCGTCTCAAGAAATTATGATCACATGAAGACGCTGCCTCGCCAAATTGGGCGCTGTAATAATCTAGATGCCGTTGCGTCTTCCAAGTCTCCACTTGTTACTTGGGAGTAATGACAGTAATTATGCGTCTGTTAGGGCAGAGGACCCATAGATCGGGCTTGACGTCTTGATTCGGTCGTGTGTGGAATATTAATACTTTGTGGTCTTTGGAGGGTCTGCATAAGGATGTTGTCATTTGTTCGTCGTCAAACGACGTTAGTCTGGTTCATTATAAACCTGTCTGATGGGCGACAGCTTGTGACTCCCGGAATATTTCCATGATTCGTTATACTCTGCTTAATTATTGCTGAAATAATTTGTCGTCATTAACAATGCGACGTTGTTGCATTGTTTTTCATGATTTGATCAAATGATGGCTGTGGATCCATAGCAAAATATGTTGTCACAGAATAAAATTTTATTTCAGTGACCGGCACCTTCGCCATTCTGCAACTAACACAGAATGGCGAAGGTGCCGGTAACTGGTATACAATTTTATTCTGTGACATAATTTAATCCCTACTAACTAGTAAAATCAGTTTGCAGGAATTATTTTCAGAACATCGGCCGCATACAATCTTAATTCAAAGATTTCCGCATGTCTCTCGCTAACAAGGGAAACTGGCAGAATACGAGAAATGACTCTAATTACTGCGGAGCAGCCCGAGATCAGGGCGTCATAGAGAAGCGTGAACGTCTTGTTTTATTCATGTGTGGAATAATAATTCTATTTCCTGTCTACGGAGCTGTGCAAAATATATCGCAGTTTGTTGAACACTCGAGCAGTATCCTATACCGCATTTCCTAATCGGAGTTGGTGCGAACTGGGTATAACTGGATTTACCATATACGTCCTCAAACAAACGCCAAAATGTTGTTTGAGAATTTAAATTTGTGAAATTATAATCACCTTGTAAGTAGATTCGCCTTCAAGAATCCAACAGAAAACAAAATTTTGACAGCTGTCAAAAAAAATTTGACAGCCTCATCCATGATCTCGGATATGTTGTTACAGAAATATATATAAATAATTAATCTAGTATCTCACAGACTTTTGTTTTCGCATTTTCCTTCCATTTCGAAAAAGAAAAATGTCGCGTCAGTTCGAGAAAAGAAGCGGGAGTTTAATCCTGTCGTGTAATTCACTCAATGCCAGCTTGTATTATTTTACGATCGGACTTTATATGATTTTCATGTTGGTCGGCAAGGTCAGGAAATCGTTAGGGACATTTTGATGTCTTGTCATAAACTCTTCCAGTCACGCGACCCCAAGTTAAGGGACAGATTATATGGTTATGGTCATTTGAATTCCTACAACTTGATAGACGTGCTTTTTGTGGAAATCGATTCGGTTATTTTTAGCTTTCCTTTCACAATTCCGTTCGTTCGATGAAAATGAGGTGTAAAGGCAACTTTTTTAGAATTATCTATAGGTATGGCCCTCATTATTTGAGATGATACCTAGTCATCATTTTTCTCTCTCAGAAATGAAACGTACAAGCTTAAGCTTAATTTTATCTACAGCTTGAACTTGAAATGATTTATTTTACTAATTGCCAAAGCTAGAGTTGAAACCTAAACGTGTTATCATTGTTTAAACTTTTAAAGTTGTTTCTCTTCAAACAATGGTGTTATTAAATTATACCCATTGAACATGCCAATGCAACATTGCCACATATTTCACGTAACTGCGAAACCACAGTGTAAGCGAATGTGGCAGCATGTGAGTTCTTTGGTGGCATATGTGGCGAAAATTAACCTATCTATGGTTTATTGTTGTGATTTTCGCCGGGTAAACTGGTCGTTTCTAACCTATAAATAAATATCAAGTGAGCTGTAGGTGCATTCATTATCCTATCTGAGTTTATCAGTGTATTGTAGATATTTTCTTTAAAACTCAAATTCAACAGAAAATATGCCGAAAAACAAGAAGAACGATAGTTCATCAGACTCCGATTCCGGCCCTGATGATGTGAGTGTATAGCAAATTTTTCTTTTTTTCATTACAACAATCTGAAATTTTCAGAGAACTCCACCACAGAAGAAGCAGAAAGTCGTACAAAAAAGCAAACCGTCCTCTGAAGAAGAAAATTCATGGGATCTGGGTAAAAATCGCTTCGTAAAGCTTTCTGAATTCAAAGGAAAATGGTATGTGAATATCAGGGAGTTTTATGAAAAGGACGGAGAAATGAGACCTGGAAAGAAAGGCATCATGTTGACCATGGAGCAGTGGCAAAAATTCAAAGGACTTGTTGGTGAAGTAGATGAAGCTATCAAGAAGAATGTTTAAGTTAATCTGTTATATGAACAAAAATGCCTGTTACTTATAAATAAATATATCATCAAGTAAACCAAAGATGCATTATATTTCACTCATGAACTTCTTCCTTTTTGATAGCATGAATATTCTAATTATGGACATAAAAACTCAGTTTTGCCTTTGAATTACAAAATGCAGTTGAATTTTCGAACTGCATCCTCATAATTTTACTGATAGGATACCGAGTAGGAATATTCAGTATTAGAATAGAGTAGAGCTTATTTCTCAAAATATTGTTTTACAAGCAACAAAAATTCATGAATATTTTAAAAATTCAGATTTTGCACTTGCTCGTAAGCAAACAAGAGATGTCAGCACTGTCGTTTCATTTTCATAAGGTAATTTTAAGACCTAACCTCACATTCGTTAAGAATGTGTACATAAAATGAATATTACAAAATCTCAAAAAACTTGATCTATTTGAAAAGAAAACCTAACAAATCAAAAATGAATCCCCTTCGTAAGCCAATCCAACTTTCAAGTAATATTCGAAATATTCATGTCGTTCTTCGATTTTTGCGAAGTGCTCCAAGGGAATCTACCAGTGCAGAAGAAGCTCCAAAAACAAAACTGCTCAAAGTTGCTATTATTGGAATGCCAAATGCCGGAAAAAGTACATTGATAAACACTTTGATGGATAGAAAGGTAGGAAACAAGAAGTGGGATTGTATAAATTAACAATGTTGATAATTCTAGGTATGTCCTGTATCTACCAAAGTACATACAACTAAGAGAAAATCTGTTGCGATTTTCACCCAGGACGATACGCAAGTGGTATTTGTAGATACGCCAGGTGTTGTATCGTTAAAGGAATGGAAAAGGTAGGCAATCAGCATGGAATTATTGTACCTCATTGCATTTACATTGTTTTCAGATTTAACTTGAACAGATCGTTCGTAAGGGATGGGATTAATAGCATGTATCAAGCAAATTTAATTGGTGTGGTACATGATGTAAGCAATGCATGGACCAGGGACAGAATAGATATTAAATTGCTTCATATGTTAGAAGAACTGAAGAAGAAGCCAAGCTTTCTGATTCTGAATAAGGTTCATAATCAACAATAAGATGAATGGAATATTTTGTAATGGATTTTTCAGATTGACATGGTGAAGCAAAAAAGGAAATTATTAGAGTTGACACGAAAACTCACAGAAAATAGATTAGAAGGAAAACTATCTGAAGATAATTTAGAGGCAGATGAAGACGAAGTTGATGTAATTAAAGGATGGCCGTTTTTCAAAGAAATATTTATGGTGTCATCGCTAGAAGGTATTGCTCGTAATCTTTATTTTTGCCTGTTTAACTTTCATGATTTCTATAGGAAACGGAGTAGAAGATCTTAAAAAATATCTCATTAAACAGGCAAGACCAGCTCCTTGGGTATACCCGGTTGAACAATTTACAAATGAAAAATTCGAAGATATTATCGTAGGCACTGTAAGATCAAAATTATTAGATTTTTTGCCAAAAGAAATACCGTATTCTTTAGAATCAAGCATGGAATTATTTGAAATGAATGATACTGGTAAGAGAATTATGAATAGTTTTTGTAATTATACGCTTTAATTCACTAGGTTTTCCTGAATAGAAAGAGTTTTGAAGAAATATTTTTTAGGCAAGATAACTGCTTCGGTCATAGTTAAATGTCCGAGTGAGAGAGTAGCAAAAGTAGTGGCAGGAGCGTCAGGAGGAAGAATTCAAAGAATAACTGCAGTGTGTCAAGAAGAATTACAAAATACCTTCAGAAATTTTGTTAGATTGCAAATAGTTTGTAAAGCAAAAGAAAAGCAAATAAAGTAAACTGTATTTATAAATAAATTTTTGATGTCGTAAAATGAATTAATAAAATGGGACTGGGGCTTTTGTAGTTTCAAGAAATCAATTGAAAAAAAACTGACAGCTCTCAAAAATGAATATTTGACAGCAGTTGTCAAGGGAATCGTCTATTCGTCTGTGATCCTGTCATCTCGATCGAATTCGCAGTTTTGAAATTATTATAAGAAAAATAAAATTTGGAACGGCTGAATTCACGAAAGTCCTAGTCGAATTTTCCTGTTAACGAGCTTTACCGCGGATTCGTCATCAGTGAGTCGATTAGACCATTTCCGGTTCAAAATTCGAAAAATATAGAAGTAGTTTAGTAGAACGTTACCTCAAAAATTGAGGAAGTTTTGAATGGATCTCATAAGAAAAACACAAAAAAGGGCAACATTATATTTATTATAAAAATAAGAAATTACAATACAAAACAGATAACTTCAACAACTATTGACTAACATAATTTAAAATATAAATTAGAGATTGGATCTTCACAAAAACGCTCCCCAACCATAATACATTTGGCATAAATTATCAGTATTCATTGCTTCTTTGATGAGGTAGTTCGTTTGTCCCTCCACTGACAGAGGAGAAAGAGACTGAGTCCTTCCTCTGTACTTTATCACTCCTTGAAGTCTCAACTCGATGTTTTTAATATGTTCAAAGGCCTTGAAAAATACATTCAATAATAAATAGAAATTTTTTCAAACTGAGTAATAGCTCACCTGTTCGTTGGTTCTCTCTGCCCCAGCTGCATGTACTTGAATTCTAGGCCAAGAAACTAAAGGATCATACACAAAAGGAGTAACAATCGACATCAGAGTAGCTGTATTCGTCCTCAAAACACCAAGAGTACAAACACAAGATTTCCTGAACATTCCTTCAACGCCCAGTGGCCCCATGGCCGAGACCATGTTGTGGGTCAGTCTGAACGGCACCCGCTCAGGGTACTCCAAGGATTCGCCTTAGAAATTAAAAAAATCAACACGCTTCCAACAAAAATTGTCAACCTACCTTTATTGAACAAACAATTAAAATCCACATGTACCGTATCCCCAGACGTTGAATCAATTGAAATATTTTCTCCGTGCCGGTCTCCTAAACCAAGAATATACCCAACCATCGACATCACTGCGGTAGTTCTAATGAACGCTGTTCTCGCAGTCAGCCAACTCTACAAAACGAAAATCAAAACCAAGAATAAAATTGGAAGTCGAAAGTTACTTGAGCATCCGGAAAATTCCTCCTGAACCATTCTCCAAGTATCGGTGGATGTCGAACCAACAACCTTTTCACAAAAACATCCCTCTTTTTAGATAGGGGATCTTTCAAATCACAGACCGCTTCTCTAAGTTCGGAATTTCTCATTCCGAGTCCTTGAAATTTTCACTCAGTATTTTCTGCATATGAACAATAAAAGTCTTACCATTCTGATTATACAGGCTCATCAGTATAGGTCTGAGGCCGAGAAGATTGGGAACCCACTCAATGAGACCACACTCTTCGTTCAGCGGAGCCACTGAGTATAACCTTATATTCAGCCTCCGCTCCCTGGCCTCTGCGTCTCGAGTTAGCAGTTGATTAACAATATCGTTGAACTCCATAAGCCTGAAATCTTTCCTCAAATCGTCCTTAGGCTTCAACATTTGGATGTAACTGAAATAGAAACAATTTCATCCATCGGCAAATCTTTGGTCCTTCGAGCCGGATTTTGTAATGACCTGAATTCAGGTAAATACAATATAAAACTCTTCAAGAAGAGTATTTACCAGGCTTTTCTGTTCTCCTGCGGCATGAAATGTGTGGAATATTTCTGCCTGAAAAAAATTGGTACTTACCCTTTGCCGTCGCTTCCTCTAAGGACAATTTTTCTGGGTCTCTGAAGACTGGTCAAAATCGTCATTTCATCTTGAATCCCTACGATGTGAACGTATTGATTAGGAAAAGGGTTATGTTGTTCGGAATTTTTAAAGTCTGGGTTCGGCAAAACCAGTTTTCTGAACTTATGCGTCGGGATCATAATCTCGCTGAAATTACTCTTACTGAGCATCCTACAAGGAAAAAACGGATTAATCTGAATCCTGGAATCATTAAGAACCTAATTTCACCTTGGTAAACTTCTGAGAAGGCTGTTTACCGAAGCTGTTGAAACATCACTGGGTACATCTTTGTTACACAACTCTATAAGTTTTTCCGCTAAAGCTGTAAAATCTTTGATGAGGTCCATCATTGGCGGGGATCTCAGTTTCGGATCGTTGAATATTTCACTGCAGCGTTTGACTCTCATCGCATAGCTGGATTTCATGATCGGGATCAACATCCACAACGTTTGTTGCGGATAATGCAACAACAATTTGATAATTATCGATTTAAGTTCGATGTAAACCTGAAATTTAGATTGAATCGCTTGATTCCACAAAAATTCGAACTCACCTCTTTTTGAGGATGACAAATTCTGGAGACGAGCTGAGAAAAAGCGGTCAAAAAGATGTAAACCGGCAATTTCTGGAGGCAATTGTCGATCAGATGGGTCATCTTTAACAAATTCGTCTTTCTTTCCTCCCTTATTTTCGGCTGGGTGACGTCCAGCAATCTAGTTCCGTAATCGAACCAAATGGAAAGAAGTCTAGGTAGAGACTGGTAAACGAAATTGCTGCCGTAAAGAAGAGAATTTCCGAAAAAGTTGATCATTATTATTTGCATGTCACTAGCCTTCGAGTCTCTTTCTTCTTGCGGCAAAGCTTGGAACCTACGATCATAGTACTGGCCTAAACACACCTACAATATTGAAAAATAAAGCTATTCAATATCAGAACGAAAATTGAAGAAAAAATTTAGAAATTTGTATATCACAGAGTCAAAGAGAGTGTGTTAACCACTGAGGTCCTTATCATCTTTGTTACCAACAAAGTCCATTCGCAGTATCAACTTTGAGGTATCAAGTATGAATAAAAATACGAATTCTGAACAAATTTTGTATATTTTCAATTCCTAATGGTCCTTACCAAACTTTTCTCCCACCCTTTGTACACGTCATAGGCGTCCTTATAATTCTGAAGAGCTATATCAGCCTCAACGTTGGAAGTAGTATCATTGTATGTCGCAATCAATAATCTTGCTTCAGCGCATAGTTTCCTACAAAATAATGAGTTATTTTAAGTCGATAGATCGACAAGTCGCAGCAACCTTTGTGCAAGACTTAGAGAATCGAAATTCTTGTGATTATTGGGCAAAAGTTTGTCCAAGCCACGTTTCAAAGTCGTCATAGCTTGTTCGTTTTCTTCTCTGAGCCAATGCAATCTTGCTTTCTCGATGAACAGCTCAGAAGGGGCATATTCTTCAGCTTTCAAAGTGTAAGTGTAAGCTTGTTGATGGACACGTGCAGATCTAGCCGTTTTGGCACTCAACAACCAGCATTCCCCTAGCAGAGCGTCGATGTACGGAACTGCGTTAGGCAATTTCTTCTCTATCAATTTTTTTCCTTGCTCCAAAGCCACACGTCTCAAGCACAGGACGGGTTCCATTATCCTCACGGATTCTTGTACCACCTGGAACAAACTCATTCAAAGCAATATCAACTCTATCGATTAAGATAGAGTTGAGGAAAACTCGTCAGTTACCTTCAACCTCAATTCCCATTCGCTCTTCAAGTCATTCACGACTTTTTCAATCAATTTGTTGTCGTTTTGCTGAACGAGGAGTTTATGAATGCATTTTTCCACTTGCTGAAGCTCGTTTAAAGAATGTAAACGAGCGATATAACCGTAACCATGCTGGTAAGCACCCTCTTCCAAACTTGCTGCACCGAGTGAATCAACTTGCTGCATTTTCAAGGAATCCAAGGTGAACTTGAATTTATCTCTTTCGCCTGAAAAGACAAAAACGAAATTCGTGGCAACCTCAAGTATTAAGAGGAACCTTTATTAAAATGGATCAATGCTCTTCCTATTTGCACACCCCAGCTTTTATTATTTTTAAGCTCGGGTTTCTCCATAAGAGCATTTAGACTATCGAAACTTCCCAGTCTCCACAACGGTTCAGCTTGCATCTCCATCAACATATTTCCGTAGTAATCGTAGGTGTTTACAGCGCCGTAAACGAAGTTGAGGGCAGTATTCACGTTGTCCAAATCCAAATAACATTGCATCAATCCCTGAAGAGAAAAATTCCTGAAATACCCGAATTTGCCATCGAAAAGGCAACTTCGCATTTTTTTCAATAATCTTCGAACAAACCTGAATATGTCTGAACTTCAATGGGGGTTTGATCCTTTCGTAGCATGCGGCAGCATCGGCCAATTTGCCAGAAACCTCCAGAGCCAAAATCCTGTCTTCGATTGAAGGTTCTGTCTGTCTTAAAGCCATAGTGCCTGCCACGCCGTCTGGTTCATCCAGCTGAGCGTATATCTGAAATGTTCCGATTTCAGTATGGCCCCGAAATAATTAAATCAAGAAATAACCTCAGCTAAGAACGATAGGTTTTCCGTCATTTCCACCGGGTTTTCCGTGATAAAATCCTCGAGAAACATGAGTGCTCTTGGGTATTCCCCACATTGGTAGTTACATTTTGCCAACTGCAACTTGCAGAATCTACTCAGAAAGTGCTGAAAGGAAAGTTTGGTGTTCGATGAAGGTTTTTCCTCAAAATTAAAACTTACTTTGACTTTTTTGAAGTTGGGATCATTTCTTCCAGCAACTCTCTTGAGACACTGCCACTCTCTCAGCCATCTATCCATGAAGTCGAGGAGGATGAATACGGTCTTAGTGCATTGATTTTTCCAAAATTCCTTCTGAGGGACAGACTGAGAGGTTATATTGGCACCAGGCAGTGGTACAGTCACCACGCTTATGATTGAGCTATCCAGCTCGTGTTTGGTATTAAAAGAGCTCAAAACCGCTTGAAACTCATCATAAGCCGCTTCTTCGCAACCACCCTCAATCAAACTGTGGAGTAAAATATGTGGTAAAAAGTGCATCAATATTCTTTCTCCTTCTTTCATACTAGGAAGACATCCTTCCAGCAAAGTTCTTCTCTCAGTAGGTAGCTTAGAAATAAGACTACAAGCCCAACTGAAAAAAACCCGATAGATTCAAAACGATCACAAATAAATTACCACCTCACTTATAAAGCCATAACTGAAACGAAGATCCCATATTCGACCCGAAAATAGGAATTATGAAATCGAAACTCAGCGAGTTCAAAGCTGAAATGTATCGAGACGATAAAAGGGGCTTCATCAACTCCTGTTGAGATTCCGAAAATTGTTTCCATATCGAATGCTTGCCGCTTCTTTCATCCGGTGATATTTGGTATGTTTTCAATATTTCCTGTATGGCTAAAGCCGTACGATCCATATTCTACAAAAGATCTCTATACAACTCCACCAATGGACAAGAGAAAGAAGAGTTTGAGTTGCACTTACCACGGCATTAGTTTCAGCTTGAAGCGCTTTAACCAACTCATTCAAAGCGTTCACCACAAAATTATCTTCATAAATGAAGAACGAAAATTCTCGAGTGTCCCGCACATATCTACAATCAACTCAACTCAAATCAAATGAATACCAAATGAGTAAATGCTCACCTCCTTGGAAGATGGCTGGGTTCCAGAGCCCCCAACTCTCCGATCACTTCCGCACAGGCAAGTTTCAACTGTTTATCCTTTTCCCGACAAGTAAACGTTAAAATATCTATCAATTCAACGATAGCGTCGTCGATACCGTTGTACCCCAAAATCATCTTGTCCAACTCTTCCCTATTTTTCTCCAACAACGAATTCAACTCTTTCAACCCTTCCACTCTTATTTCGATTGTTTCGTGAGTCAAATATTTCAGCAACCACTTCATTTTCTGCGTGAAACTATATCTATCGACTTCAGACATGTACGATTGCAATTTATTAGATATTAAAGTGGAAACGTTAGTGTTCTTCATGAAAAACAGATCTTTGATGTAATCGTTCAATTTAGATTCGTTTTCGCATATTAAATACGTGTAAATCTTATTTATTTCATTGGGACATTGGTCCATCAGAGGTTGGAGCGATTTGAATATGGTGGCCAGTTGAGGACCTAACATTTCAACTTCGCAACATTTGAGGAACGTGAACCAAACTGCTGTAACTAACGTTGGGTATTTTTTGTAATCCACTGTTTGAAACATTGAGATTATCTTGAATCTCAGTGGGGTAATGTGCTTTGATCCCATAAAACTGAATATTCCTGATAAACTTTCAAGCGTTTCCTCGTGATCCGTCTTGTCGGAAATGAGGGTGTTCAAGAAAAATTGCAACACTCCGAGAAAGTGGGAGTGAAGGTATTCTGGAATATTCGACGTTTTTTTCTCCATATCTTCTTTAACAAGAAGCTTGAGAGCAAGAACTACTTCTCTGTTCTTCTTATGAAAGTGTAGAAGTAAATTGTTCAAAATAACCTTGAAAGAAAATGAGAAAATCAGTTACGAGACAAACAAATACATTAAGAGAGGTGCACATTGATAATAATAATTTTTATTCTGAGTTTTTGTCACCCAAAAACCGACAGTGAAGTTTCAAAATTTAGTGAGATAAATAAAAAAGACTCACCCTGAAATTTTTTCTTCTCAAGCTCTCCCCACTCAGTCCAGTTGTTTTCTCAACATACAACATAACAGCTTTATAAACACCACTTTCTTGCTGGTTTAAAAAGGTATGTATGAATATATATCCGTATTTACTGGCTAAAAGTTCAGGCAATTCAACATCCATAAGTGCAGCCATTTCTTCAATGAGTTTATCCACGTTTGGCAAAATTTTGATTTTGGATACCAAAAATGGAAGTAAATACTGACACTCCTCAGTAACGAAGTCTTTACAGGCCAAACCAAAAATCATGGATACCTTCTTCAAAGAGGTACTCATTCTGCTCTTCACGGCGACATGATTCACCACACATAAATGGATTAAAGTGTCACATATCGCTTTGGTGTGGGATACATATATTTGCAATGGTGTTTTGTTGTGTATTTCTGCTAAATAGTACAGTCTGTTGATAGCTATAGGAAAATATTTCGAAGTTGGTACCATTATGAAGTAAAGAATTATTTGGAACAGAGGTAAAATGGTTTCTTTGTCCTTGAGCTCTATTATAGAACGAATGGATGTGAGCAGAGTATCTTGCAGTTCGAATTTCGAAAATTTGATTGATTTTTTTGTTAGTTCTAAGATTTTTCTCAAGACTTCATCGATGTAAGCTTTTTTATCACTTTGTGAGATTGCAGCATTTTCCTGGAAGAGAATTTCATTCATTCTTCACTCAGTATACACATTTTCAAATGAATACTAATATAGGAGGTACCCAAACAAAATATCCGAACAAACTGCCGTTTTCATCGAAAATATTGAACAAATTTTAAATAGAACTAAATATTACCTGGCTGTTTTTCAGAATCGTCCCTATATTCCTGGCTAAAGTTCTTCTTACTTCCATATCAATATCATCCAATTTTTCCAGCCAAATATTCACAATATCCACCGAAATAAATTTTGGTGAATGACTAGCAACTATTGGTAGTAACTGTAAAGCAGTAATCTTCACTGGAACTTCTTTGGCATCAAGCACTGCCATACACTTCCTCAGTATTTCATTATGCAATGAACCGAGATCAAATTTATTGCGGCAAAAATTCAAAACCATAAATGGGCCCTGGCCAATAATCTGTCTTTTGAACTGTTTCAATTTTTCAGGTTTTTCACCTGAATTCTTTATTTCTAAATCACATTTCTCACAGTGTATTTCGACAATAAGTTTTCCACTATTATCCAACGAAATAACTTTAATATAGTCGCAATATGAAGTGCATAAAATTAATCTTGATATACATATTGCAGTTTTCAATCTGTTTCCTGTACCATTATTCAGATTAGGAGTGAATATTTCATTGAAATACGACTCTGTTCTCGAAAATATTGAAATAATATGTGGAATCATAAGTAGAACCTACAACATTCATTTTAGACTAAACTATAATTGATAAATGAAATTACTCACTTCCACTTGCAAATCTTCATTACATCCTTTGAGAATATTATTGCAAATCTTCAATAAAACAACCTGAATACTTTCAATGTGACACTCATTCAAGTTCTGCAACAATCCAGAACTTAAAACTTCTAAAAAGTACCTCAAAGACTGCACAGACTTGATTTCAGAAAATTTGGTTTTCCCCATTTTTTCATACAATTCCAGGATGGATTTCTTACAGCCAAAACTATCGCTGACACCAATAATCTGATTTGGCAATTGTTTTCCATCACTATATAGATTCGGTACCAGAAACGGATAAGAGAATATTGTGAAGATGATATCTAGATTTTTCGTTTTTGAGAGGATCATAAAATTAACGAGAAATCTCGAATAATGATCTTGAAGCTCATCCACATCACTCTCGATGCATTCGCTCAATTTTTTTATAAAATTGTGTAGAATGGGGCCTTCCTTGAAGAAAACCAATACCACATTAAGAAGAGATTTCTCCTCCAATAAGAAATTCTGTACTTCCATTGTTATTTCAAGGAGCAAAGTCGATAGTTTATTGAAAAACTCTAAAAATTTGCTCAGTTGTTGTAGCCGTTCATCAATTCTACTCAGAAGAATTTCAGAGAAAATACTCCATTCCTTGCTAACATTCTGCTCATACACTTTCACTTCTTTTCCACACTTAAGTTGGGAACAATAGTTCAAAATACTTTTTTTCCATCTATTTTTTAATATGCATATTTTGAAGAAGTTTAAAGCATTCAAATGTTTAATAAGGTAATCTTCAAGATTTTCCTCCATAATATCCAACTCCTGTACATGAGGAACTAATATATTCATGAATTCATTTGAAGGCACATATTTACAAGGCTTCTTGAACATATGGGTGTATAAAGAAAGTGTTAATCTCCTACACTTGAAGCTTCCTTCTTTTATGAAGTTAAAATTTGTATATACTTTCACTAAAACATTTTCTAGGGATGAGTATTGAGCCTCATTTAGGCTTATACTTTCGTTATAAACCCCACAAACTATATTTTCAAAATATAAATGGAGCTTTTGAAGTATAATCTCAATATTTCTACTGAAATTTTTTTCGATATGTAATTGTTCAACAATCATTCCATACATTACTAGAATGTTTAATTTCAGACTGACAGTCCCCTTATTCAACAAAGCCAGATAATTATTGAAAATTCTCTCTATTTCTTCCCCAAAATTAGAAAACATGAAGCAATCAACCAAACTAGGTTGAATGATTTGAATAATGTTATTCAACAGATTAAGACATTGTGGTCTTGATACTATCTCTATAAATATGGGGCTCAAATCTATTTTGTTTCTGAATTCCTCATGTTCAGTTGGTACAAATACCTCTAGAACTTCTTTTTCGAACGTACTTTCCTCCAAATAGAACTTTTTTAATGTTGTGAGTGCCTTTCCGTATTCTATTATAATATCACGACAAATATTCGGTTGTGTCTTGGACAACTGTAACAAAATATATTTCTGGACATCAATTAAAGATTCGTGTATTTTATTAAGTTTTCGGCCACTCATGGCATAGAAAAATCTACCTAATATCCAAGTAGTGAACGACTTATACATGTTGGATATTTCTTGGTACTCTCCATAAGAAAGCGAAGAATCCTTTTCATGCACAAACGTGTTTTCGAACACGCTTGACTTTATGATTGATACGAGTCTAGTTACCGACTCCTCTTTCTTGAATACATCAGGCATTATCATTGTATCATTGAGCACTTTCCAGGATGGAAATGCAAAAATGGTCTGCTCTATCGACGTCATTTTATAGATTTTTGAAGATCTCACTCGACTGTATCAATTATTTTTTACCACTTTCGATGCATTCATTTTGATAGCTGCATAATTAAATTGTTGTTATTCATATTTTGATTATTTTTCAACTTTGACATCGAAAATTTGAAAAGGTTAGGTTCCCGCCACAGCTTTTGAACTTCTGCGATAAAGTTCTATTTGAACTAAGTCTTTGAACTACTTTGCTAGTAGTTAATAAATCCATGTTGAGAATTTCTAGGTTTGAAAAATATTCCCAAACGGCCAAATTGAACATTTTTTATTTTTATTGGAAAAACAGCAACACCCCCAGAGTCATACCGAATCATAAGCCCGAATTGAGTTCATTTTTCGTGCGCTATGATGTAAACAACCTGTGTATAGCTCAACGATAATCTACTCTTTTCAAATTGTTTCTTGCCTTTGGACATTTGAATATCATTACAAAATTTCTGTTTGAAATAATGGAATTATCTGACAGAAATAAAAGTGATTCTCCTGTTTGTGCCGACTGTGGCAAACAATATAAACAGCGGAAGAACTTATATGAGCACATAAGAAATATTCACAAGAAACAACCTGTTACGTTGGTTACTAGAGACTCTATAAAATGCCCAGTTTGTGATCAGCCTCAGAATACTCGTCGTCAAGTATTTTCTCATTTATATTCATTTCATGATATTCCTTTCGAAGTTGAAAAGAAAACTTTTAGTGGAATGAACGGTGAGTTCATAATCGAAATAATAATTATATGATTTGAGTACGATTATTGATTTTATTCTAGAGTTTAGAGAGTGGAAAGAATCTTAAGAAAAAAATTCAAGAATGGAATATGTTCTTGAACGAGGTGCCAAAAGGTTAGCTGATTCATCTGAAAAATTTTATTACCATTGTTCAAAGTCAGGTAAATAAGGAAATATTTTCGAATTTTTTTTATTGATATTTCGAATTAAAGGATATTATGAAAAAAATAAGATATCCAAAAGCAGCAAAAAGCAAAAATTTAATGAAAACATCAAACTCAGAAAAAGTCAAGGTACAAAAAAAATAGGAAAACTATGTCCTTCCACCATAGAGGTTCAAAATCATCCCCATAAGGGTATAGATGTTCTCTTTTACAGCACCCATTTTTGTACATCGTCGAACAAAATCGACTTTATAGAAGTTTCTGAAAGTGACGAAGACACTGAAAGCATAACTGTTGAGATAAATGATGCAAACGACGACGAAACAAGTTTAAAAAATGAGGGGAATGATCATCAAAATGAGATGATTAAAAAAATTGAACAGCTCTTGGGAGTATGTTCAGAAACCAAGTTTGATAGGGAAACTTGCTAAAGTGTTATTAAAAATGTGGACCAGTGTATAGAATTATTGCAGAATTCAAAATCACCTGCAAAAACAGAAATTTTCCGTTGAATCAAAATCATGACATTATAAGCGGCACAAAAATTTTCCACTCCACCAATAATAGTTAATTTTTTATCCATTCAAATTATAATTTCAAGCTTTGAAGCTTTGATATGACTATAGGTTCAGATGGGATCTAATAATAATTGATAATTGTGGAACTGTATAAAATATATTTCAACACCCACTATGATGTGATAATCATTTATAAAGTTTGGACTAAATGAAAGCATCTAATGTTTGAATAATAATATCATTTATTTGTTACCTAAACATAGGTATATAATAATTAATTCATATTTATTTCGATTGAAAAGATCACATTTAAGAACAATGCTGTAAAAATACAGCTCATAGATTTAGATTCGTAATCTCAAACACGAGATTTCACTTACAACATAAAAATGTGAATAAATGAATTGAGGAACAATCTGAATTTCATAAAAAAAATGGAAATTCATATCACAAATGCTGAAATGATTAGGATGAAAATGAGTCGTTAAAACACTAACATATGAATAAATAATTTACAATACTGAAATTCACAACTGTTCACTTCTTGATTCCATAGGAATATCATTGTCTCCCTTCTCCCGATCTTCCACATTTTTCTTCGGATTGTTCCACCACTGTTCTTCACCGCTAGCAAAGAATACATAGATCAAATTCGTCACATTGAAGATCACGAAACTTATCCAGAATACTATCTGCCACTGAGCTTTGGTATGCTGCAGAAAAAAAAGCAATTAGCAGATACATAGGAAATCCTTTTTCTCTTCTCCCTCTAATATAAAATCAGTCAGACAGTTACGTAGTTATTAATATTTCCAAAACTCTACGTATCTGATAGGATTGAAATTTGGTATTGAACTGTGAGAAAATGTGTCCACAAGATTAATGAAAATCGTACGATTGAAATAATACAAAAAAAATCTTTGGTAAAATATTCATTATCTTTGAAACTAATAGTCCAATTCAAATGGATAAAATGAGTTTCTCAAAAAATTGTTAACATGCCATCAGAAGATCGCGAAATTTTTGATCGCTACCTGAATCGAATGAATTAGAACGTAGTCTCAAGTTTATTTCATTTTTATGGTCCTGGTGGTCTTCAAGAATCATGCCCTGACAGGTGAAACTCAGTTAAATCCTCCATACTTACATTTTTCGTTATGGCACCAGCGATGTATGGCGATAAAATACCGGTGATAGCTCCAACACCATTAACAATGGCCATCAGAGTCCCAGCAAAGTTGGGAGATAAATCCAAAGCATTCACTTTCATTCCACAGTAGAATGTACCCATAAAACCCATTCCTATCGTGAACATCGTCACTGACAGCAACCTGTCACAGCCTGAGTAAGAAGCCAACACCAGGAAGATGGCAGGACCAACAGAAGCTACAAAACAACGATTCCTCATATTTCCACTTTTCTTCTAAGACTCTCCTACTCACCCAACGTTGTGAAGAATTTCCTTGAGAATGTAACGGTCATGTGATTATTCCTGACCAGCCAATCGCAAAGATACCCTGAAACCATCGAGACAGTCCACATGACCACGTATGGTAAAGAGGACCAAACTCCGTTTTCCCCTATGTTTGACTTCAGAACGTCTTTGAAGTAGGTTGGGAGGTCGGTTACCATGGTGTAGAAGCCCCAGTCGTGACCAACCTGGGCGCAAACTAAAGCCCATAGGGGTATGGAGGTCAGAATTGCGGTCCAAGGTATGGACAGCGTTTCTTTGGAGACATTATCTGTAATAAATTGCCGTTTGAAAAGAGGTGTAACTTGAAATAATGACACCAAACCGATTATTTCGATGGAAAGTAACTGTTAGATAATTACATCTTCCTGTCAACTGGCGTTAACTGGGTCTGTAAACCTATAGTGAGTAAATGGTTGTTTTTTTCTAATTGAGCATCTAACAAGTTGGTTTGATTAATTTTCCAACGAATTAGCATGATCGTTAACAGGAGTTATACGCTGAGTAATTCGAGTGAAACGAAGATTTTTTTAGTGTAAGTGCTGACTTATGTTGTTTATTGCAGTATACTATCAGTTACTCACCTAACTCCTTCTTGAGGTAACTCCTCTCGTCGTCGCTTATGAAAGGATGATCCTCTGGCGTTGAGTAGCAAATCAAACAAAAAATGACGAACCACAATACTCCAATACCGCCAAATACGTAGAATACTGAGGACCAGTCGTTGGTTGCTTGAATCAGAGCTCCACTCACTAAATTGCTCAGTACAGTTCCTAGAAAGCATCAGCAATGAGCCTCGGATTCAACAACAAATTGAGCTTGAAATTCTTCATCCTACTTACCGATTTGACCTCCCGCATATACCAAGGAACCAATTTTTGCTCGTTCATGAAGAGGCACCCATTGGGCTAATAACGTGTTGATGGCTGGATAGGTAGTACCCTGCAAAGGTAGAGGATGTTTTCAAGAGGGCTTATTCATTGCAAGTCACGAAGTGAGAAATTCGACAACGTATTGAGTTCTCCGTATGTTTTCTACTCACTTCTCCGAGGCCTTCGATGACTCTGAGGGCCACTATAACCTGCCATTTACCCTCACTGAGGTACACCACTGTAGGGGTGAGCAATGTGAACACTGCGGTGGATAATATTCCTAGTCCTAAAGTGTATTTTCCTCCGAATTTTTCCGCCAATATACCTCCAGGTAGATGAGTTATCAGGTAGCCCCAGTAGAAGGAACTCAGGATGATGCCTTGAGTTTCTCGATCCCACGGGTATAAGTTATCTAAATTCTGAAAAAGACAATTCAGAAAATATTCCTAATCGCAAAGCATCGCAGTGTATTTCGTAAGACAAGGAAATGTTTCAAGTACTAAACTTGGCGGCCTTGTTCTTTCCATGCATGAATTCTAAGAGTTCATTTTATTATTTGAGTTCCACTCACTCTACCTGATTATTTCAACGTCTACTTTGCTAACATATTTATTTCCGAATTGTAAAGATATCCTTATTATTATGATCAGAAAGTACAGAAAGATTGCGAATGAAACAAAGTTGTTTTGATCTTCCCAATTCATTTTATCTCCTTCAAAATATCATTGATCTGAGACAACACACTTATGTCAATGCCTGAACTTCTGAAAGGCTACCCAAGGAATTGCTTCCAGTTGTATTTTGTTTGAAGGGGCAACTTGAGCCAGGGGAACAAAAAACTCAAGAAGAAACCAAATTGAGCCCCATGCAGTCATGACATGAGAAATTATTTCTGGTTGTGAGATCGACGCAGGTATCCAAATAATGCCTGTTGGCAAAATAAAACCAAGCCAATTCTAAGACCCGACAATCTATTATGCGTATACAACTTTTTTAGCTGAGGAATTAATTGACCCGTGGGTGTTCTATTAGACATTCCGTTCTTCTCAAAACCGACTCATTATATTTCTTAGGTATCCTCATTTGCATTTTCCGATATAACGTTTCGGTTGGCCCCAGGGGATTGTTCGGAAAAACACCATCCCAATTTGCCATACAGTCAATCTGTAATGATACATGTGAGGAATTAAGAATACGTTGGATACCATCGTGATTCTGTAAGCATTGCAATGATATTATGCAATTTTAGTGGTCGTACCGGTAAGATGATGACATAGGTTTACTTGGAATTCGAAGATGCTTGATGATTCCATGAAATGATGACCAGAAAAAGTACCAGGTTACTGAAAAGACTTTGAAAAGTGTTCAGCATATCGCCTTTATGACTTCAAAACAATTTAAATTAATTAAAAAGATCGCTTGAGTTTACAAATGAGTTGCATTTGATTTTCAATAAAGGCATCGATAATCAACATTCTGCAAGCATTTTTCAAGTTATCCATCTGTTCAGAATAATCGATATCGAACATAAAATAGAGATATACTTTGTCTTTGTCCATTCATAATAGATTTAAAAAAGTTGTATGCTTTCTGTTGATTTTGAGATTCTGATAAACAAAACACGATGATGGAATTCTAGATATCATCGAGTGTTTCGAATTGAATTTGCTATCGATCATTTTATCGAAACATTTTGATGGTATTTAGCATATTACTGGAGTGTGACTTAATTGCAGAATTTTTCGATAAGATTAGCATCAAAGATTATAGAGAAGGAAGATTGGAAACGAAGCGACAACATTGACGTGAGCGCCGTCTGGTGAGAAGAAAGTCCTGAGATAGATAATAGGTGGCTAAGAGAAGTGTTACCATGGTTACCACTTATGGTACAATTCAAACAGACAAATTCAAATCAAATTTAGATTATTCTCCAGTTGAGTTCGTTTAGATTAGATCTACAAAGAATAATTAATAGTTGTATTCGTCAAGTTTAAGTTTAATTGAGTTTTCGTATTGTATTTGTGTTTTCGTTATAATTTAGTTTGATTCGTGCTTATTAGTATTCGTTCCTGTGTTTCGGTTGTTAAATATTTGAAGACAAGATGCCATCCGGAGCATGCTGCATGGCAAAGCAGTGTACTAATAATAAAAGGAATAATCCGAAATTATCCTTCTTTAAATTACCGAAGAAAATGGAAATGTAAGTATTGAAACTCGATAGGGGTAACTCTGTTATTCATTGCATTAATTTTCAGTGCTCTGAAATGGATAGAGTTTTCTGGGCGAGAGGATTTAGATCTCAGCAGAACTTATACTATGTGCAGTGAGCATTTCTCTCCAGAACAAATTATGCGTGATTATAATATTGTTTCCTCAAGATACCACATCAAATTCATTGAGCGACGCGGGCATGGCGTCTGAATGGGATCTGATTAGTCCTTATACAAGTTTTACACCTCTACAAGATGTTTTTTAAATTGTGATTTTGAACATTCTGTAAAAAATATGTTCTAATAATTCTGTAACTCAGATGTAAAGATATTTTTGACATGTATTCCAATTTAAAATTGTATGTATATTTTGAAATAAAAATATGTAAGCAAATCTATTTGGTGTGTTTAATTAGTATCAATTGAATTAATATGTAGATCAAAAATATAATCCTGAGCAGAACAGAAGCCCTGCTTTTGTTGTGTCACCCTGTATATTATTGTCTGGGCTCGATAGGTGGAAATCAAAATTATTACTTATGGTGGTATTCAAATTTCGCGCTCTTTCCAGTAACAGTAATCTGTAATGAAAAAAACTACAGTCACTGTAATCTGTAATGAAAACGCCATCTTGTGAGTAAAAAGTCCCGATATATATATGCATAAAACGTAGTCGGTTTTTAGTACGAGAGATATGAGGGCGTTTCCTATCTTTGCACTCTATAATCTTTGATTAGCATGATTGATGCATACCTTCAAAGGGATTTCCCTGAATAAGGTTGATAGCACAATGGCAAAATGAGATTATCCAACAAACTCTAGCAGTTTCCCTTTTTTAATATTTTTATGGGATGGAACCACAGTTCAGTGTTTTTATCAACATTTTGCAGTACCTGATGTATAAATGTTCGAAGACAAACTAAAAAGATGCGTATTTTTCAAGTTGTCCACCTCTACTTGGCCCGGACAAATTGAGGTACCTTTATTGGCAGAAACAGGTTCACTCCATCGTTTTTGGAACCCATTCGAGACAAGTTTAGTAAGGAACCCATCAGAGTTACCTTCTTGCCTGAGGAACTTGATGCATTGCATGCTGTATAATCAATTTGTCCATATCAAGATAGCCGATTAATAAATTATTCATTTCATTAAATTTCACCGGCAAAAATTCAGTTATCGATATATACAGACCGGTTTTATACAGCTATTGGCGGTGAAAAAATATATTCTGTTTACAAAACGTGATTCTGGTGTATTTATTTTGATGATTTTCAAAGCATCGCTGACATTATGCTCAATTTAAAAATGGGTTTTCAAGATCCTGCGAAAATTACTACTTAGTTTGATTAATTTCAAATTGTTCCAAGCAATGTAGCTGAACAGAAAACTGCTTATGAAGGTAAAGGTATGAAACTATTGGGGAAACTGAGAGAAAACAAAAAAACACATAAATGAAAATAGTTGGGTGACAAAGCTAGAATTATATTCAATATATCCTGGAATAATCAGAAAAACTAATCAAAAAAAGATCAAAGCAGTAGTGACTGTTGAAGCAGAATGACAGCAATCATTTATAATATAGTAAGATATAGTTACCAACCAAGAGGCAATTGGAAATAAGATTTCATTGTGGAATAAAAAAGGACAGACGTAATTGAATAGGAAATGAAAAAAAAGTTAGAACTTACAGCTTACAGTTTGAATGAACAAATATGGCCACTCAAGAAGATTGCACTTATAAAACTATACATAATGTCAAAAGATATTTTTTAAAGGCGAAAAAATAAAATAGTCAAAGGAACAACAAATACAATGTCGTTCAAGGGAATAAAAATTGATGCAAAGAATTAGACTAATTGTTTCTTATTTTGTATGAGTATGATAGGCTATCAATTATTAGATTCCTATAAAATAAAACATAAGGAAAATCTACTCACCAGAGGCTTGCTACTAGATCCGGAGTTATGGTCTTCTACGATGCAAGCTTCAGGATCTGGGTGAGCAGTTTCATTAATTGGGTAAACCATTTCTGTTATAGCTATATTCAACGTCACTCTCATCGTGTAGGCGTTGACTATCGCCAAAAATCCCATAAGTCCCAAAACATAGCGCTGAGGGATTATAAATACTGAAAAAAAGAAGTAAATCAGATAATTGTTAAAACATATTTGAGAAGAGCACCTCCTCAGAAGATGTTTCATTGAGATGCAATGGGATAGTAGAAAGTAAACACTTCCAAAACGAGAAATATCCTCTTAAGTATGTATCAAATTTTCTTTCTTCTTTTTTATTCAATTTTTTTCGAACCCTTACTATTGTTTTTATGGCTGTAATTCTTCAGCTTGAGGACGAGTTTTCCGAAGAAACTATTTCCAACCATTTTCTCGATTTGTCAACAACCCTTCAAACTCTAAGGATTTATCTTTATAAGGATGAAAGTGGGCTCCAGCTATGACTTATATACGAAATCTTTGTAATCGCGAAAAATGATATTCATTTAAATCTACAATCGAATCTGAACCTTGATACGAAATGAATACCAAAAGATTCGAGAGTTTTCGTCATGGATATATGTGTAATCTCGAGAATTTTTCGATATATATTCATATATCTAAAGCTGATGTTATGAGAAATTGCACATGAGTACTTGAAATTCTGAAATTTTCCACCACTCAGGACAAAATCCAAATTTCTGATAGGGTAAAGATTGTATTTCCTCAGCTTTCGTCCATTTCTGTTGAATCATCATATGCAGTCCGTGAATTTTGAGTTTAGTGATCTTTCATGAGCAGGTACTCCAGTATCTAAATCCCCTGAAGTTGTTGATTTGTATGCAAATTAATATATACTGTGATTCGACGTTTTTGAAGTTTGGTAAAATCTACATAGACAATTTAAAAGTCGAAACTAACAAGGGATTTCAAATTAAGAACATCCTGTATATGAAGCAGTTTTCCATTGAACCATAATGTTTATGATAGTGATTTTATAATATTTATACCTTTGTGTTCTCGCTGATATTTACTCAACAGAACAAATAGCATTGAGACACAGGACGAGTTAGAGAGCATTGTTTCAATTAATTGTCTGTCAATAATTTTTTTCCAAAGGAAAGGACAAACTTATAAAAGTGTTTAACACTCGAATTGTTAATTCGATTGTTGTCAAGGAATAATCTCATGAATGTATGAATATGGCAGCATGAAGATAATGGAATGTTCATTTTTGGAGTTTTTTCGAAAAATAGTTACTTATTGAATTGATAAAATAAAAACTATTACAAAAGATCGTTTTTATTGAACAACAAATTTATTGATACACGTGCAGTATCTGATGTTTTAGTTGTGAAGAGAATGAAGAATGATAGGTTCTTGCTTGCATCTTTGGATTCCATGGTAATCTTCATTTAGTGTCGATGAGATCCTAATCGTCCTTGGAATATCAATACCTTCTGTCCTATCTTGAGCTAAATCAATGTTTATAAGCCTTTTGTAATTTTCCTTAATCTCGTTACTAGGAAATTTCCTGATAAAACTTTAGCTCGAATCTGTTTATGTTTTTATGGTTTTCTTCTTGGTCAATATGTTTTCTTTCATTTATTCCAATGATAATTTCATATCTTATCAATGGATTAAAGAATTTGTAAAAACCTTCATTTATTGGTGTCATCCCATAATTATTATAATTCTCCATCATTGAATTATTAAGATTTTCACTTATCAGATAATTTCTGTTTCGAAAAATAATTGGAGGTATTTGTAGATTTGCACAATATTATATTTTGAACCAAACAAGGAAGAATCAAATTGTGGAATTTATTATTTTTTTTGTATATTATAACTTCGTTGAAAATTGAAGAATTTGTCAGTCAGAATATTTCCAGTAAATAATACATAGCTTATATTCCTAATTTCAAATATTGTGTCCTTCCAAAAATGTTGATTCATCTCAAATTTATTTCATGAAAATATTGAACTGCTTTGATATAACTGAACGGTATAATTCTAAGTATTCAGCATAATGTATTCATCAAGGTTGTCTTCAGTTCTGATATGTAGAAGATATGGATATTATTGACCTCTTTACGCAAGATGAATGTATGAATTTTGCAGCAATTGCATTTGAACAGAGTACAGAACAGAAATTTCATCATAGTCTATAGTGTAGAATATCGACTGAATTTATTTAATTTGAATTCCTTCGAAGTTCGATTCGATCCTCAATGAGCATTTTTTCAGGAGGATCATCATTGAATGGTACATAAAAAAAATCAAATTTTCCAGAGGAAAAAACTCCCTGGATCCGCTGGTGCACTCTGGGCCCGTATTCTCGACAAGTAATCTTTGGGTGCGTAGACGTTTTCTGTATTGTATTTATGTATACGAAACGTATACGCACCGAAAGATCACTTGTCGAGAATACGGGCCCTGGGCTTCATTACAAATGGTACTGCCCGCGACAGCTAGAGCGCATGTTGTCCCAGTTTGAAAATTCAAAACATACCGCACTTGAAAGCGCTAAACTCATACCGATAGAATGAAGATCTCCAAATGGTATTGGAAAGTTGAAAAAAATTCTGGTCTGGTAAAGCAACAAAAGTGGTTCACTCACGTTTAGAAACGGTCAGTCTCCAACCCGTTAACATACTTTTCGGGAAAATATACAGAAAACTGGACGCGAACCTTTCTCTTATGACGTTTCCCAGGTATATGCCTCCACACATACACCTGCAAGCCTCATCACAGACTGACTTTGTTATGGCATCGAGTGTATCATAATGAATGGCGATAAGGTGGGACAACTGTCTTTACCTGGTCGTAAACAATGCTCGGTTTGGTTGTTTTGATGGGCCCCGCATCGGACGAAGAGTTAATGAGTGAAGAAACAAGATCTGGCGGTCCATCGAGAAAAAGGGTTACCGACGGCTTCCTGATAGAGATCTAGGGCGTGGTGGCTTCACAAGTCACAATCTACTGCTTTTGATACCTTGGCTCACACATCGAACACCAATTTCGTTTGGCAGTTTTATAGACTTCGGAAGCCACAGGAGTTTTCAGAATTTGATCCCACATTTTATTCATTTTTTAATCAAAATAACCACAAAATTTTAGGGGATGATTCCCCAACATAAGGGGCCTGTAATGTTCCTCAAACACCAGAAGAAGAGAAGAATCATTCTCATGATCAAGAGCCAAGTTAAAACTTCGTAGAATAACCAGGGAAAATGTTTCTTTTGAATTTTCCGAGTGAGCTGTGGCCACATCTTCAAGGGGACGTTATACTCGGGCCGACGGCACCGATTCACCATTCAAAAAGTGCCTTTCATTTTTCCAAGTTCACGCCCTCAATTTGCCACCTGAAAGCTCGATTTTTTTTAATTGTCCTGGAATTTCAGACAGTTCTCTGCGATTTCACACTTTCTGGAAGTCTTTTCAGTATTCCCATCAGTTTTTGCATTATTTAAGCGCCTATCCAAATGGATTTTTTTTTTTAAATATAGAAAATTGATTTGTCGAGGGCACTCCAATGAATTTTCTGAAAAAAATTGATGAACCACCTCCGAAAAACGATTATGAAGTCAATTTTCATAGACTTTCAAATTCAACCCGATTTTTTCATGCGAAAAAAATAATTTTTTCAAAGAGACGAAATTGGAGTACCCTCAAGACATCCTTTAACTTCGATTTAAGAAAAAAACAAGCTTTCAGCTGAAAACTTGAGGCGTAAACTTGGAAAAATGAAAGGCACGTTTTGAATGGAGAATCGGTGCCGTAGCCGATTTTTTCAAAGAGAAGAAATTGGAGTGCCCAATTATTTCAATTGGATTACAGTAAGGAACTTCAAATTGAAGAAACCGACATTGACCGTGTACCTTTTTGTTGACGAATTCAATCAAAATCAAACAATAGAATAGTAAACATTTTTATTTCTCAACAAATCATCATGACAACATTCGTATTCGACCATGCACGAAATCTTGGATATCTATTATCTACCCACGATTCAAACATTACTTGTCATTTCAAACTGAGCATTCATGAAAATTAATCCATAAAATGTTAAATCCCTACTAAATATCACAAAGAATTCGTACAGCGATGTAAAATTATGAAAAATAATAACTAATTCACTTTGAGTTCATCGTAGATAGACCTTGAATATTTAATACTTATATTAATTGATAGATATAAGTTGTACGAATTGCTAGACATGAAATTAGTGAATCAATTGAGTTGTGGTGTGTGATTTGGTAATGAAGATTCCATTGTTATAAACATTGTCATCACTTTTAAATCATTGCGATCAGAAACTAGTTGCAATTTTAACATCATTTCCATCATCAGAAGGAAATGAAATCAGAACATCTATTCGCATATTTTCAAGGACTAATTCTTAACCATCGAGTAATACAGGATGTTCTACAAGCTTTACGACTAACTTTTGATGTCTTCAGAACAATCTTAATCGAGTTCTCATCGAAATTATCACAGAAATTAGAAATGAGCATATTTTTGAGTATAAATGAAATACTTTTTTTGGCAGCTTCTTCATCGAACCTCCGTATTCTCTTCTTCTTCCTCCTCCATGATAACGCCATTGAATGCTCTAGGCACTGGATCTGGTTTCTTCTCATCATATATACTGTCGAAGGGTTGAACTTCCGCACTACCAAAAAACGCGAAGACGATATTCGTGATGAATAAAACTCCGAATGTGACCCAAAAAACATTCCTCCATTGCAGCAGAGTGTGCTGGAATTCAAATTATTTGAACGTGCCCTCGAGAACACTCATAAACTTACATGTTCTGTCATGGCGGCTATAATGTAGGGTACAAGAATACCACTGAGGGCTCCTATTCCATTTACTATAGCCATGATGGTTCCCGCGTAATGGGTGGTTAAATCGAGAACGTTAACTTTCATCCCGCAGTAAAAGCAGCCCATACAACCCATACCTATGGTGAACATGACTATGGCCATATTTCGGTCACACCCGACATACGAAGCTAGAAGTAGGAAAACCGCAGGCCCAACAGATCCTAAAAATATGATCCATCCATCATTCATCCGAAATAATCATAAGATAATAGGCTCAAGAATAGAACCTTGGGGGTTCTCAGTACTGACTCACCTATAGTGGAGAAAAACTTTCTGGCAAAAGATATGGTCATGCACTTGTTAGCAATGAGTTTATCGCAGATATATGCGGACACCAAGGATACTATCCACATGACTATGTATGGTATCGAAGAGAGCAGCCCATTTTCTTTGACATTGAAGCGGAGGACTTCTTTGAGATACATGGGGAGATCAGTTACCATAGCGAAGAAACCCCAGTCGTGACCTATTTGGGCACATACCAGGGCCCATACTGGAACTGATGTAAAGATAGCTTTCCATGGTATTTTCCTCTTTTCCTTCAAAGAAGCAGCTGGAATTAAATGAAGAAGTAGGGAGAATATTGTTAAGGAAATACGAAGTACTCACACATTTCTCTCTGTAAATAATTCCTCTCCTTATCAGAGATGTAAGGATGTGACTCAGGATCAGAGTAGCATAAAATAGTCCAGAGGAATGTCCACAAACAGCCCAATACACCAAAGAAGTAGAACACCGAAGCCCAACTTTTAGTTGCGTGGATTAAAGTACCACTTATGGAGTTGGCCATCACCGTACCTGAAAGACAAAACTTGCTTAATTAAGCTTGAGAGCAGAACTAGAAAAATAGTTGTCGAAAAAATCAAACAGAAACATCTTGGCTTAGTAAAAATGGAAATTTTCAGTCAGAGTTAAGAATGTCAACAATACAACTTACCAATTTGGCTTCCTGCATAAACAAGGGTACCTAGTTTAGCTCTTTCGCCTACAGGTACCCATTTGGACAATATGGCATTCAAAGCTGGGAAAGTTGTACCCTGCGAAAGAAAATTTATCAAATGGTTTTTTATTATTTTTGCAGTTAGACCAAACAAAACGAATTTCTTCATTTTCAGAGTATAATTTTGGTACCTCTCCCAAACCTTCCAGTACTCGCAAGGCAACGACCCATAACCAATTTCCTCCAGTGCCGTAGACAACAAGGGGAGTTAAAAGGGTGAAAATAGACGTACTTAAAATCCCCAGTCCTAAGACATATTTTCCTCCGAATTTTTCAGCTATAACTCCTCCAGGGATGTGGGTCAACACATATCCCCAGTAGAATGAACTCAGGATGAGACCTTGCTGCTTAACAGTCCAAGGATACAAATCGTTCACAACCTAAAAAAACATTCAAATAAAAGTCGTGCCATTTTTTCAGGTTCTTCCTCATATTTCAATCCACTGCTGTATTTCACCAGAAAAACTTCTGCAGTAAGGGTATCCAACATCAGAACTTCTATTTGGATAATGTAAAGTATCAGAACACCATAGCTGCTTAGAAGAATAGCTCACAATGCCTGTCCCTCAATATTAAGTTCTGCATTAATCAACTAACTATGTACTAACAATTACTTACTGTATGGATAGATGAGCTATTATGCTGTCCTTCTATTATGCAACCATGTGGATCGTGGAAATCAATTTTATGTTGCAGAACCATCTCCGTTATAGCTACTGATAGTGAGACACGCATGGTATATGCATTCAGGATAGCAAAGAACCCCATTATACCCAGAACATATCTTTGGGGGATAACAAAAACTGAAATCAATAAATTTAAAATGAACTTTTCAGTAGTCTCTGATGGAAATGCTTAAAAATGAAATCTGATTACATACAGTTGGACAGAGTAAGTCTCCATCCCGTCAGCATCTTCTCGAAGAACGCAACTAACTGAGGATCTCAACCACCATATCCAAAACCCAAGAACAATACCCCAATCACTGAGCTGTCTATAAAAACTCAAATAGTCTGATGTTCAACTAATTCCGAATAGAGGTCGATTTGAATACCTTAATCTCCGTTCAAACACGACATTAAGAAAAAGTTTATTTAGTTAATACGCTCAAGTGATCAACAAGTCTCTGTAACCATTTTCCACTGAAATAGCAATATTTATTTTCGGATATTCCCGTGGAGTAATGACGAGATATCGATGTAGTCTAAGAACCATTTAATTACTTGTGGTTAATCGGCGCATTAGCATAATATTACATTAGTGGTCACGTCTTTTCTATTATGCTTCAAAATGATAAAACATGCACATTGGAGTTCATGAGGAATCATGCTTCAAATGAATTTAATTGCAGTTGTTTAGAATATTTTTGCTAAAAAGTGCTCATTAGAGAATAAATTAAGTATGGGACGAGGTTTTCTTCCACTGTCAATATTATTTCTGTAGCTGACGGCTGATAATTCAATAATATGCACTAATATTCCACCAGATACTTTAGCTGATAGTTCAAAATGGCTTTGATAGTACAATATGAGTTTGTATTTCCGTGTGTACTAACTGATATTTCAGTCAATATATGCATGACTTAATATTTCAATAGGATATGTCCTCCAGCTGATATTTGTTTATGTGCATGCTTTAGCTGATAGATCAATAAGCGGTTCAGTTGATATTTTGTGATGTGTTTTAGCTGATAGAACAATATGTCCTTCATGTTGTATTTCAATATGGACCTTAGCTGATAGTTCATTCTATATGCGTTTCGATTTATATTTTAATGTGTCCCAGCTCATAGTTTATTATATTTTTTAGGTGATAATTCAATATGGGCTTCAGTTTATATTTGAATATGTGGTTTAGCTAATAGTTCTTCATGTGATTCCGTTGATATTCTAAAATATGTTCTAGCTGATAGTGTTTTGGCTAACAGCTAGTGTGATGTCTTTAGCAATGCTGAAAATAAGCATGAAACATCTTTCTTAATGAAAAAAAATTTAAACTAACAGGAAACGGAAGAATCACGAGAACAATTAAAAAAGACTTCGACAAATAGCTCAGTCTTACTTTGTCTTATGTTCCGAAATGAGATAGAGTCAGATAAGATATCTATCTCTGTTTAAAAATGATGATTTCCATTTACGAAATCATGAATTTCAAGCTACTTAGTTGGTGTTTATTCTTGATTAATACGCGATGAGAGTACCAGCAGTGATGTATTACTTACCGAACCTTCCATGGTTCCTATGACCAGAGTCCACAGTCTTGGGCAAGAGAAAGGATGTTTCATCGACCACTGTCACAGGATACTTCATTTTCATCTGAGATCGAAGATTTTGATTGCGCACATTGTCCAAAATATTGTAGAAAAACATTTTTTATGTGGACGTAAGTTCCAGAAGAACATTTACAAACTTTGTGGGATCTCTTGTCAAGGTTTTCCTGTATCAAAACTTCAATATACACTACCAAGGCAGGATATCATTTTTTCAGTGGAAGATATCTGGTTAGATAGCGAACTCTTGGACAACAAGTGTGTTTGTGTACGCCAGTATATTTCCATTTACTTATCTCTATTGCATTAAAGGGTTTCTGTTTGATTTGTATAATATTGTCCTATTTTTTTGATACAATATAAATCTCTCCATCAAACTGTTTTAAGGAAGTTGTAGATTCCTTCAGATAAAGTTCAAGTGTGGGTCGTGGATCGTTTTTGAGGTTTTCATTGGCGTACGTTGGAATTCAATTGGGAGTTAACTAGTACAAGGTTTACCGAAAATTTTGCAATCTGTGGATTTTTTTTCGGATGTTTGTGTTTATCTGCTTGGATGATTATCTTCCAAGTTTGTTATACTTGAATGGTTAAGCAAAGGAGTATATCGAATTGAAAATCTCTTCCTTCTCATTACTTTCCCTATCTCTTTCATATTAATCACATTATTTCTTTTTTGTTTCAAGAAAGACTGATGGAAGCAATTCAGCTCTATAGTTTCTCTTTACCTTGCTCGTGCTTGACAAAATACGTGAGTCGAATGCTGGATTGAGGATCAATGCCAGAATTTATCGATTTTATTGATTGATGTGGTCAGGGCCACAAAAAACATCGCGATTTCATTCACCTCTAGAATTCGATAAAGAGGTTAACAATCCTAAGCATTGTAGGTACGTGAAGAGAATAAAAATATCAGGAATAGTAATGGGAGAGAAGTGGAAATTTCATTTTTTCTTTTGATTCTTATATTTATCATTGGTTTTGATTATAAAAGCTCAAAGTTGAATATTGTCGGTTCCAAGAATGGAATCTCCAATGATTCTTGATTCCTTCATCGAAAGATTGATATGTGATTCCCATCAAAGATGAGAATCGAAGATTATACCCACTTGATCCCATAGTGACAATGAATTGAGTTCATAATTTGATATTTTACGTTATAAAGAATTGCAGTGTCATCGGCAGGGTCAATTAAGCCAATTATCTTACCTTATATTTGTAGTAAAAGTAGAATATTTAAAGAGATGGAGAATTATAAGGATCCCCTAATAGTTCCCTGAGGAACACCACGTTTAGCATACGCTTCCTATATTATGTTAGATAGGATTTCATAGGAATCTAGGAAATAGAAAACTCAAAGTTTTGTTGATAATACATATAATACAAAATGGCATCACGGTAATACAAAAATATAATAAATACTCGTAATCTAAATGTCTAGAAAGTTGCGATGGAAACTAAATAGGAATGTAAAAGCAAAGAATACTATATTCTTATATTCAGATTTAAATTCATATTCGAATATCAGTTTAATTTGTATTTTAATAGTCGTTATAAAATAAAATGAAACAAAATAACATGAACAGTACAAACGATTAATATTTCATGAAATTGTAAATAAATATTTAATAAATATAAATTCTTAATTTATTTAGTATATCTTATATCACTTGGGATAATTCCATATCAAATCAAATACTTCAGAGACATACATATATTTATGTTAGATGAGTTAAAATGAGTCTTTGCTCTGTAGTTAATTGTACTCCTTCTAAATCGTCCTTTCAACGTTGGACACTATTCAGTCTATAATTCAGAGAATGCCCATCCTCATTGCATACTTCCCTTAATTCCACTGAGGATTTTCTCCAGATATTTTTGCAACATTCTGTTTCTGAATCATAAAGTAGCTTGCCTCCTTCAGCCATATCATCTTCTAATCTCTTTTCTAAAAAGTAAAATTCATGATAGAAACATCCAGGGTTGTAAGTTTGAACATGTTACCTTTCAAAGACAGTTCCAATTCTTCCATAGTTTTGAAATATTTGAAATCCTCATCCAGGACCCCTTGGAATACTGTAACTACGTCTTCTCGAGTATTACAAAAATATAGCGGTTGTTTTCTGATGGAGAATTCATCAATGAGAGCAGATATCCCTTTGGCTGCTGTGAAATCTGCACCTGAAGTTATAAATATGGTTAGAGATGGTGTTCATGTAAAGAGATTGACGTTTTACCTAGTATGAATCTGCAGTCTATTACCACTGGAAGATGTTTGGAAGAAACACCAGCTTTTCCTACGCTGGTTTTGATGAAATCTACTGCAGGGAAATAAAGGCTGTTTCCAGGCGTTATCATTAAGTATTCTAATCCATAGTCAGTCTAGGTATCAGAAAAGGTTACATAATAAATCTGGATATTAGGAAATAATCCACCTTGTTACCTTTTTCGTTTCAACGTGTACTGTTGGCCTCACTGAAGGATATAACAAGAACACAATATTTATAGCAACTCCTACCAATATCCCATACTCAACACCTACGATGAGGCAGAAGAAAAAGGTGGCAAATGTGGATACCAAGTCCTTTTTACTTGAACGCCACATTGGTTTGACCACCTCGTATTCTATCATGAATATAACTGCACTTATGATGACTGCACCAAGTGAGGCTTTTGGAATGTAAGCGAAATAAGGGGTTAAGAAACCAAGTGCCAGCAGTACCAATATTGCTGCAAATTCAACAGTATTAACTTGATCAAAATGAAGACGTTCTTTGACTCACAAGTGAAAACTCCTCCTGCTGGCGTTTGAACACCACTCGCGTGATTCACGGCTGATCTCGAGAATGATCCTGTTATTGGCATGGAGGAGAAGAAAGACCCAATGACGTTGCACATGGAGAGGGTGAACAATTCTTGGGTGGCATCAATTATAGAACCACTAGCTGGAAAGAACATTTGGTAGAGATGATTTGATCAAAAAAAGTCGATATTTGCTAATATTAAGACTTTTGTGCGAAACCAAACTTGGTTAAGTTGGTAGATTCTCATGCTTGTGACGATCTAAGGCTCTCAACAAATTTTTGATGCTTCTTCAAACTTACCAAAGGCTTTGGCTATAGCTACATTTCCAAGAACAGCGATCACAGGAACCAGGACAACAGAAGAACCAAGGTCAGATATCATTTCAGGAAAGGTAACTGTCTGGTTATTCAAAACTGTCTGGAAGGGTGGCAGTTGGAAGCTTGGAAGTCCAGGTCTCACTTTGCCCGTTAGGAGAAAGGGGGAACCTACGCCACTGGTTTCGTAAGCGTAGGCAATGGTGGAGCACACAATCACCACCAGAGCGTTTCTGGATGTTCCAACCAACCAAAAGAGGCGATTCCAGTTTTTCTGTCGGGCAGTTGGTTTCTGACCTTTTTCGTGGACTTGAACATTCTTCAGCTTCTGTAAATAGAAGTCGGCAGATATTGCTGCTGTCACTGTTACTCACAAGCATTTCATTACCGCGTATTTTCACTTTTACTCACCCGAAGGAACATCAGAACCAAAATACACGAAAATCCCAAAAGACAGTCTGTATACCTGGTTTTGTTCAGGTTATGTAATACTTTAGTGATGGTATCCAAGAATCCAGAAGATGAAATCTTGAGCCCAAGAAGACTTTTGAGTTGAGATGTTGCAATTATTACTGAAGTGGCAGATGTGAATCCCACTGTGACTGGTATCGAGATGAAATCTATCAAAACGCCTTCAAAAATATTTTTATCAGTTATAACATTCAATGAATTCGTGTGATATGCTAACCTAAGTGCAGTATGGCCATCAGGAACTGGATTATACCAGAAAGAAAGCAGAGAAGTATGGCATAATCGCTGTTTCTACTCATGACTTGCTGGTATGTCATGAGGGACATAAGAGCTGTCGGTCCTATCGTTATGTCTTTGCATGTACCGAATATAACATAAACAAAACATCCTACGAAGGCTGAATATAATCCAAACTGAAACAAAAGGGTAGATATATCAATCATATTGATCGTTAAATTCATATTCTGAGATTTTCAGCTTACCTGAGGTTCCAGTCCTGCTAGGGTAGCGTAAGCCAGGGCTTGTGGCATCACAGTTAAGCCTACAGTTATCCCAGCTATAGTATCACAGACAAGTTTATGGGAGTTGTATTTCCGACCCCATTGCAAAATTGGGACCCTCTGGGAAATGATCTTTCGAAGATAAGAAGTCACCATTTTCCTTGAATAAAAGCTTAAATTCATTAACTGAGAAGCTTTGAAAAACAGAACTGCATTAAAGTTGTTTTCTGCAGAGTTGGTTCACTCTTTAATCGAGTTTCAAAAAAGAAATTTCGAAGAGAATTGAACCTCTGGTACATGTTTGATTAATTAATTCTATCGGAATTTCCGAGAAAGTTTTAAAAATATCTTCTTCAAAATTATCTTTTGAGTTTTGAACTCCATAAAGATTATGAGGAAAAGACTTTTTATTTATTTAGACTCGCACTTGAATGGATAAATGACTTGTTATTATTTTTATGTATATTCGAAAAATACAGTACAGTTGACAGAATACCAACTAGTTCAAGTTGCTTGAGTTATCCAAGGGTTTATTCACTGAATGTTATGTGGAAACGTACCTATATGTTGAATGAAAATCGTCATAGGGTAAAGAAAAGAGCTCAAAATCGGCGAGGAAATTTCTTAATTCCACCAATTGAATTATCAGCTGAGATAAACATAAACGGTTACTCACTTTGTGTTTCAATAAATCACTTCAATTGTAACAGAGGCAATGACCACATCAATAATACTAAATGGAGTCATGGGTTTAGAACTATATATTTTAAACGCCATTGAAAATTTTTTATGCGTCCATTTCTCATATCGGTAACCTTAATTTTTTTAATAATTATTATCTATTTTGTAACAGCGCAAAACTTATCATTGAAATAGAATTTGCAAGGAAGATAATGCGTCCATGGTTGATTATTTTCGAATAGATAGGTACCTGAAATTTTTTCTAAGTAGATTTTTATCGTGAAATTACACGTTTTTACGAAACTATCACTGATTTCATCGAAACTTCAGCATTTCGAGAGCTCCTTCCACGTTTTTCTTGAGATTCTCAGAGAAATCAAGATTCGCATAAAAATCCAGTTATCAGGCTGTCGTTAATTAATTCATTATGAATTCGATGGATACTTCGAGAAAAAATTCAATTTTTAAAACCCTCTATATCGAAATCGAAATGTTTGCGGTCTCATGTTTATGGAAATCCAAGGAATCTCCCATTTTCGTTTGTACCTCCAATTTAAGAACGCCCTGTTTATGATTCCTTGTACAGCAAAATATTTTTTAAATATGTGAAAAAATTTATTCATATCTTTTTTTAGAACTGTTCGAAGACTAATGGAATGAAATATAAACTTCTGGTTTCTGGAACGTCTAAACAAATAAAAGATAATCCCTTGCTAACCCTGACCCCCCAAACAACTCATATCGTAAAATAACTCAAGGTCATTATCTACTCACCTCTTAGCACTCAAACCAGTCACCAGACAGCTTTCTCGCTACTACATCACAATTCCAAATACGAATTCGTACGTGACACCATTTCCGCATTCAAGAAAAATTTCACCAGAACAAATTTCATAGGTTTATTCCACAAATCAAATAAATACAAACGTGAACATAATGAACAGTAAATAAATAAAACGTCCTATAGGTAGAGCGGCACAATCTAGACACCCCCAGTGCGAGCTACCGTATAAATGTCATCATCACAGGCTGGAATTTCAAGTCTCCTTCACTTGCTTGAATTTTTCGACCACTGGAAATACGGACTTCATGGCTTTGGCATCTGCAAGTAGAATTATAAAGTGAGTTGGATTAAAAACGCCAGAAATTCTAAACAGGAAACAGGTTCGGTTAGAAAAGTGAGGTTATGGCTGCCTTGGTCCTTCGAGCCGGATAGTGAACGTCAGAATTGGTATTTTTTGTGAATTCAGGTGTAACTTATGGATATAGAGGTAAACAAGGCAGGCATTTTATCCGGATATGCATTGTTCGTTTTATTGACTAGCTAAAATTAGTCGAGAAGGTGCGCTTTGAGATATGAAGAAAATCAATAGTCGAGTTGTTGTTTAACAGTAGCGTAACATCTTGAGCGGCTGGGGAAACTGGAATTCGAATTATTGTATCGAGACAAGACGAGAAGCTGCCAGTTTTTTATCGATACTTCATGGAAATGAATTGATTTTGCCATCTATCATTCTCTGCAAAGAATACTCACTTCTCAATTGACTCACAAGTTCTTCTTCTGTTTCAGCTATTAGCATATCCTTGGCACAAACATTCTTCAATATCTTCCTTATCTTCAACCTCGGTTGGAAAAATATGACTTGTCTGTTGTTATTCTTCAAGTCGGATATAAGCGCACCAAGACACTGAAAAATTCTCAATGTTATTGTGCAATTTTAAATCTGAATTTTGCTTCGAACAAAATCCATTTAACTCTTATAAAACGTGTACCTTTCCTGCTGTGAAGTCAATTTTATGGATTCTGTGGCAGTCGATGACCACCATATAAAGATCTGTTCCCAGCTCGCTATGGTGGCACTTCATTATCCTCTCCCTTATATACTCAGCAGACGGAAACGTTATAGCAGACGTCGGCGTCACTTTCAAATAATTACCAAGCTCATTATCCTGAAAAAACTCAAAGGTTCACAAGAACCCACCAAATTTTCGTTCAACTCACCACGACCACCTCGAACAGAATCTTCGGTCTTGCACTGGAATGAAGAAGAAGAATTATATCGACGCAGACTCCTATTATGATGCCCATCTCCAGCCCGATGAGGAGACAAGAAAGGAGGGTGAGTGTGAACGGGATGAGATCAATTTCTAGAAGAAACATCGAAACCAATTTTGATCCGAATAAAATCAATTCTTAACTCACTGTTAATCTTCCAAATCAACTTGGTCATGGTGACTTCAACCATGAACAGCACAGCGCATATCACAACGGCCGATAGCGTTGGTTTTGGTATGTAAGAGAAGCATGGAGTCAAGAATGTGAGAGACAGGACCACCAAGGTTGCTGAAAAAAATCAGGGTCGCTGTAACATCAATTCTAGGGTGGTTATTGTATCTACCTGCATAAATTCCGGATATTGGAGTCTTGACAGAACTTGCGTTGCTGATGGCTCCTCTAGAAAACGAGGCATTTATGGGGTAGGAGCCAAAACATGATCCCACTATATTGCACATACCAAGTGCTATCATTTCTTGAGATGCATCCATGGCTTTTCCTTTGGCTGCGAAACATACATGAAAATGAAAATACTGAAGTTTAAAAAGGATCACAAAGCATGAGACTCACCAAAAGCTTTAGCGATAGCAACATTTCCCAGAACAGCTATGAAAGGCACTACCAGAATACCTGAACCAAGTTGTTTCGCCATTTCGATGAATGAATAATGAGACCCCTCATAAGTCACTTCAATTTTTGGAAAAGTCACATTGGGTAACCCATTTGGAAGACTTCCTAAAAATATATCCCTTAGTTTTTACATCAAAAACGATGAAGATATCTACCTGTTAGTGAAAGAACATCATAACCAGCTTTCTTCAGGAAGAAAGCCAAAAAAGAACATCCTAAAACTACCACAACGTTTCTGGAAATTGATGCGAACCATAACACTCTCTTCATTTGGGAGCATTTCTTTGGGGTATCTCCAGCGTTGTCCAGGGGTGCTTCTCCAAAATCCTTCAGTTTCTAAAGAAAAAACATCAGTAATCCTATGGAAAAGTAATATGCTCATTTGTGGATCATATAGCCATATATACTCCATATTGCATCACATGGAGGATATAGCAAGCTTAAAAGTCCAAACAACGAACCCTTAGTCCTAGTAGAATGATGAAGCATGAGGTTCCAAGAACAGCATCCCATTTCTTGGTCTCGTGAATATGCTCGAAAATCTGATACCAGCAGCTCAGGAAGGTTTCTGCCGAAAAATGAAGACCGAGAAGGTTTTTCACTTGGGAGGTTGCAATGGTTATAGCTCCAGCGGACGTGAAAGCTGCTACCACTGGTGTTGAAACAAAATCCACCAAAAACCCTGCAAAAATGATATGAAGATTTCGTCTGGAATATCTTTGAGCTTTACACTCACCTAGATGCAATATTCCGCAAAGTAGCTCCACAATACCAGATAGAAGACAAAGAAGGACTACTGCATTGTGCTTACCAAAGGTTGCGTGCAGAGTGTGTGAGTAAGTAAACAGTGATAAGAGAGCTGTTGGTGCGATGTGAAGCTCTGAGATGGTACCGAAGAATAGGTAAACGAATCCTCCACAGATTGATGAATAAAGACCATACTGAAAGCAAAATTGGTACGGTGTTATCGATATCTAAATAGTAATCATAACTTTGCATCTTTCCCGCGAAGAAATACGAACTTTTAACTATTTTTCGCAAATCAGTACTTTTGTTCGCGTATTGAACTTATTTGTTTGCATTGGGTGTGAGAAAGAAAACTGCTCAAAAATGTTATTGATGATTCGACAAATTGAAAAGAGTAGATGTGGAATGGAATGATTTTCAAGAGTATCTACCTTTCTGCATCGATCAAGCCATATGAATAGCTCCCTCCTGTGTCAAGTCCACAAATTATTAAATATTGTAGCTATAAATTAACTTTGTTTTCTTCCCTATGTTGGACCATGAATAATAACTCAATGCAGAATATATCTCGAAGAATTTTTACGAAAAAAAACATTGTTAACTTTGACTCACCTCAGGACCTAGTTCCGCCAAAGAGGCGTAAGCCATACTCTGAGGAATCAGGGTCATACCCACAGTGATCCCGGTGAGTAGATCCGAAACACCTTTGTCCACATTATAATCTTTGCTCCACTTCAAAATCGGGAATATTCTTTCAAAAAACGAGCGACTTCTGTACCAAATCATTTTCGTGGGGCTGCTGGAAAATCAGCAGAGAATACTTGTGTGGTACCGCCAATTGGATGATTGTCTATAATTTCCTCTTCCAATCTTCGCTAAATCTGTACTTATCCCCAGAGGAGCTACGACAATTTTGTCATTAAGACTTTGAGTCTTGTAGGTTGAACCGAGACGATTTGGGCAACTGGGACTCGGTTATTTATTGCTTGGCATTCGAGGTATTCGGGAAATGTTTTAGGTTTGAATTGTTCAATGATCCGTCTAGGAATTTTTCAGAATTTTATATGGTTTCCGATTCTCAAATATCCTTTTTTGTGAAAATCTAATGTGCGCAAATGCTTCTAAGTTAAGGCGATTCCTTTCAAATTTTTTGACTACTTACAGTTTGTTTTTCACAGTGCACATAAATAATTGAATGAACACAGCACCATTATTTCCTTGCTTCATTCAACAAATGGAAAAGTGTAATCAATTCCCGGAAATTAATCACCACATATATCACAGTCTTTCAATTCTACAAATTCTTCTCAAGAACATTTTCTGCGATACCAGATTATTCCACAATTAATCACATCATTGTCTTCCACTTTTCGATATTGAAATCTAATGGTCAAACATTTTTCATCAGTTCAAACACTTTATTTCACTTCACTCCTGATATGAACAATAACGTAGTGTAATAATAACTAGTTTGCGAATCATTCAAACACTGGATACTTCGGATTTTCCAGAGTTAGCACCAGGTGAGACAGGATGTTACAATTGTCTCTTCATTACTTATCACAATCATCGAAAGGAAATAGATAATAATAATTATTAGTTGACCAAAATTAGTGTCGAGCATTCCTATGAAATGAAGAAAATTGTTCATCAAAATTACACTTCTTACGGTACGATCAAGGTAACGCATTGTTTTTCTCACTGAATGAAGCTTAATTGCTGTTATGTAATTGCGGAATTAAATGTCTTATCATTAATATGAACATTTATCCATACATTCGCAAATTCCGATTGCTAAGGTAGTAACCAAAAAAAAAACAATGATATCAGTGTCATCTTTATTTTTTCTCCGAATACAACTTTTTTAATAACCAGCTGAACTCCCCAAACGTCTCGGATCGCCATCTGCCCTAATTCCATCTTTAGAAATCGTAATGATGGCGCCACTAGTCCCTGGCTGGATCCTCTCCACGTGATGTCCATATTTCTTCAATTCCTCCAGAATGTTCTTCGGAAAATCATCCTCGTAAAACAGCACCATCGGGATCAATTGGTGATGCAGCCTCCTGTGCGCAATGGCGAATTCTTGAGGTATTTCAAAAAGCAGCGTTTCCAGAATCAGTTGGGAAGCTGCTGTTAGAATTTTGAATCCACCAGCTGCACCAACCACCATTTTCACGTCCTTGGTTTTGGCATTGATTATTATCGAAGGCACCATACAAGAAACGGGCTGTTTTTCCGGTCCCAGCTGATTGCCAATATAAAACTTATTCATTATGTCCGGTATGGCAAAGTCCATCATGTGGTTGTTCATTATGATTCCGGTGCTACTCGAGGCGTACATCGCTCCAATCCTGGGTACAAAGGATTCCTTTGAATTCAGGAGGACTAGAATAGAACCATGGGGTACTCACGCATAATTCACCGAGGAGGTAACAGACACAGCGTCTCCGTTGGGCGCTAAAAGGCTTATGTGACAAGTTCCGCCCTCTTTATACAGCTTTTCGAAATCGGTGGAATAATGCCTAACGTCTGGAGAGGTCGTGGATTTCTTCTTGATCAATTCAACGATTATTTTCGCCATGGATGGGTCGTATTTCTCCTCCTTCGGTTCGTCACTCAACAGTGGACCTAGAAATCAGTATTTGATGAGTTATTCCAGGAGGAAAAGCACTTTTATTGCACCATCCATGACGCTGCGATGCCCAAAAGCATGTTTCCAAGCTTCCACTATACGAAACCAATTGACACCTGGAGAATCACTCTTTCCCAGAGAAAATATCACGTCTAGTATGGCAAGGAAGACTTGTCCAGACCCTGGACAAGGTGTTGTGTATATCTTCCTATTGCCAGGCAAGTCCATGCTCATTGGCAAAGTCCATTTGGCTCTAGGAATGAAGAAGGACATGATTAGTGATCTCTTTCTTCGAAAACCCTCATTCGAAACTCACTGGTAGTTTTTCAAATCTTCAATTGTCATAATTCCTCCATTTTCCTCAACATCCCTAACGAATCTTTCTGTTAACATTCCATCGTAGAATCCTTCAGCACCTTCTTTGGCTATAACATCGAATGTCCTTGCCAGTGCGGGTCTTCTCATCAGATCGCCATACTTGTAAACATCTCCAGTCTTTGGATCGCAAAAGATCTCCCTGAAAGTGGACGAATACCTTCACATTTTGATTATGGAAGGGGGTAGTCTTCCAGTTGAAGGGCAAACCTATTAACTTGAGTGAAGGGGAGTTCATGATGAGGGTCCTCATTTTTATCAGCATTTCTCCAGTGACTTTGGAGACGGTAATTCCTTGGGTGCATAACCTGATTGCAGGTTCGAATAAAGATCGCCAAGGCAGTTTGCCGAATCTCTTATGCAACTCCCAATATCCACATATCTCTCCAGGTATCGCAGAAGATAAGCCTCCCCAGGCAGGTGCTGAGAAAGTCGTCCCACACAATGTAAATTCCAAGATGACAAGAAGAGTTAGAGAAGGTAGGTAGAGCTGAACAGGAAATAGGAGTCTTTACTTACATCGGCAGTTTTTGAACATGTCCCTTGTCGTATTGGATGGGGAATATTCTCTAGCGTTCAGGACGTGCATCTCTGCGTTCTTACGATCGTAATACAACAAAAGAAATCCTCCTCCAATGCCCAAGCTTTGCGGGCTGGTGAGGCCTTGCACAGACAAGGCAATTATCGTAGCATCAGCTACACTTCCGCCCTTTCGAAAGGCATCTCTGGAAAAAAAATCATCAACCATCTTCTCAACTCAAACGTCGAACTACTCACAAGACGTATTCTTCATAAAATTGACTCGTTGAAGCTAGAGCCGCTTCTTTAAAATGCCTCCCACCTTCGAATACTGGATTATGTTTGGATTTTACCTCTAGGTCATAAGAATAGTACAACACTGAGACTAAACATACTCCAAGAATCACCAAGATGATCAGTACGAGTCCAAATTCACCCTCAAAATTCATCTCTTCGAAATTTCGTCTTCGGATTGCCAAATTTTGACAATTATTCGACGTTCAACGAATTGAACCTATAGAAAATAATGTTACGACGTGGAATTTTTCGTTTGGATCTATGGAAACCTATGATTAACGTTTATAATCACCAGGTGCGCTACGTTTTCTACAGGAACAACTCGAGAATTGCTTTTGAACTCCTATCTCGTTCGGTCTATTCGACTGTTGCGAAGGGTTAAGAGAGCCTAGTTGTGTTCCAACTTGCGAGAAGGCCTGATCTCCCAAAGGTGGTGGAGGATACTGACCACCTTGTGAAGGGTGAATGGAGCCACCCAATTGCGTTGATTGGGTCGAAGCTTGCTGCGATGTAGCCATCGATCGTGGTGCCTGCTGGGAGGGATGCGTAGATCCCATTTGTTGTGATGGATGCATCGATCCCTGTTGTGAAGTTTGCGTATATCCTGCAAATTGCTGGGGCACTTGTACAGAAGTATAAATTTGTTCTGATTGATGCACAGAACCTCCCATTTGCTGAGGCACTTGTACAGAACCGCAAGGTCCACACGACGGTTTTTCCGAAAGATGTACAGATCCACCAATCTGTTGTGAAGGATGCACAGAGCCTCCATATTGCTGTGAAGGGTGCATAGAACCTCCAATCTGCTGAGACCCTTGTACAGAACCGCAAGGTCCACAGGACGGTTTTTCCGAAAGATGTACAGATCCACCAATTTGCTGTGAAGGATGCACAGAGCCTCCATATTGCTGTGAAGGGTGCATAGAACCTCCAATCTGCTGAGACCCTTGTACAGAACCGCAAGGTCCACAGGACGGTTTTTCCGAAAGATGTACAGATCCACCAATTTGCTGTGAAGGATGCACAGAGCCTCCATATTGCTGTGAAGGGTGCATAGAACCTCCAATCTGCTGAGACACTTGTACAGAACCACAAGGTCCACAGGACGGTTTTTCCGAGAGATTTATGGACCCACCAATTTGCTGGGAGCCTTGTACGGAACCGCAAGGTTCACAAGCAGCTTGAGAGGGATGTAGTGATCCCGCCACTTGAGAGGGATGCTGAGATACTCCCATTTGTTGAGATGGATGTTGAGATCCCTGAACTAGATAAGGTTGAAAAGAGCCCGGCTGTGGAAATGGGGAAAGGTCTCCAACTTGAGCCGGATGAAAAGAAACTGTTGCTTGTGGAAGAGGACCAGCTCCAATCTGAGCTGATGCCTGAGATGTTCCGGTCGATATTTGTCCTCTACCTGTCTCTAGACTTTGTGGCATTACTCCTGTCTGTGGTGGACCAGCGAAAATTGCTGTTGCTGTTGATATACCATCATCTGGGTAGACCTGCCCGTTGAAATATATTGTACCATATTTGTTGGCTAAAGTGTCCCTAAGAATCATGCTATGTTCTCTATCTCGGCATTCACAGATTACTTTAACTTCCACTTTGAAAACGTCTTCTACTACCCAAGCACGTTCATGAACCATATCCTTTATGTGAACTCCTAAATCAAGAAGAATTCGGTAAAATATTAGTCGAATATAGAATAGTGTTGAATCTGATAGACTGTTTCGAATAAAAAATGACCTATGTCTTATTTTTTGGTATTAGTCATACCTAAATCTCCTATAGTATTCGAAAGATCTTCCACTCCTCCAACTCTATCAGAAATGCCGACCTTAACTTTAACCAACCGTCCATCTGCAGCGAGACCTCTCTCCAGAACTCTGCCCAAAACTGTGGTATCAATGTTTCCTCCGCTAAGAATCAAGCAAACTTTCTTTCCTTTCAGTTCCGGTACCTCACCTTGCAAAACGGCTGCCAAAGAGCTAGCTCCCGCCCCTTCCACTACGCTCTTTTCGAATTCGACCAATCTCAAGATTGCCAAAGCTATATATTGTTCCTTAACCCTCACATGTTTGTCCAAAATATTTTTGACTGATTCGAAAGAATTGACGCCTATTTTAGCCACCGCCAAACCTACAAATCGCTCATTTTAGCTATTTGCAATAACCTGAAAGGTACATACCATCAGCTAGGGTACTTTCGACTTTAACTTCCACTGGTTTTCCAGCTTTAAAAGCCTCTGTTAAGCAAGGTGCTCTTTCTGGTTCTACTGCTATCACCTGTATATTTTTATCTAAAGCTTTTACTGCAACGCAGATTCCTGCAAGAAGTCCTCCACCTCCACAGGGTACTATAACAGCGTCAAGGCCCGGTATTTGCTCCCAGACTTCAAGACCAACTGTTCCTGAAATAACGGAAGAAGACATCACCACTAGAAGGCTATAGTACTCATGATGACGAAGAACTAAGGTACCTTGTCCAGCCAAAACTTGAGGATGATCATAACCATTCAAATACATCATTCCATGATCTCTAGCGTATGCTAAAGCTAATCTTTTGGCCTCAGCGAGGTTTTTGCCCTCAACTATAACATTTCCTTTATAATTTCTACATTTCTGAATTTTCATTATAGGAGCAGTTGTAGGCATAACAACTGTTACGGGTATTCCAAGACTCAGACCGTGAAAACAGCATGCCTGAGCATGATTTCCGGCTGATGCTGCTACGACACCTCTACTCTTCATGTCATCAGGCATGCGCATCATTGCGTACCTATACAAACCAAGATGTGAAACCTGCTTTTCTCAATTTTGTCTTCAATACCTCGCTCCTCGCTCTTTGAAGCTTCCGGTGGCTTGCTGAAATTCCTTTTTGATGTATATTTCCATGCCAGTGGCGGCACTGAGAAACTCCGACTTTGAGCATTCAGTGTTTTTGATGCCAGATTTAATTCTGTATGCTGCTGATGTTATTTCATCGAAAGATATCGCCACTGGTGAGTCTGGATTGCAATATGGATCTGGGAGTTCTGGTTCGTTCATTTTTTACAGATAATTTTGAATTTTTGGGAATTATTGAAATGGAGCCTAAAGTTTGAAGTTGAGATGACAATGTCACTGTCGATTTTCAAATGAATATTCAATGTTCTAGTCGTTACTCGATAAATAGAGGAAACAATGTTCAAAACTATTTATTTGATCTTATATTTAACTTATTTAATGAACATTATTTACAATATATACAAGAAGGCTAGATCATGTTGGAATTATTTAAATCAGAGGATATCTTTCTGAGACTCGATGTTTTTCTTCCATCTCTACCACTGTCTTCAGGTTTTGGTGTATTTTATCTTCGAAAACAGAGAGTATGACAACAACTATTGTTGTAACCACCATAGATGTCAGTGGAACCAACATCTTCCTAAATAATTCGGAATCTAATGAATCCACTCTACAAAACCGAAAGCATCTACTGCTGAAATGTTTGCAACTACTCAAACATCTGTAAATATAGTTGGGTGTAAGCAGTTCATGATGAGCAAATAGAAAGGATTACCTGCTAAATTTGGAGGATTCATCTGATGAAACTGAACCCTTTTCATCATCCTCTTCGCTGCTTTCTGATTCTTCACTGTCGTCTTTAGAATCTTTTTCATTTTTAGTCTCAATGATGTTTTTTACTGAATCCTGCCTTGTGTATATCTCACCCACAAAAACTTCCGATGGAGTGTCTGCCTCTTCTTCAAATTCCACTGACGAATCCGCATTTTTCAGCGCTTTTGGGTTGACCATTTGCAAGCTTTTATAGTTCTTTAAGAATTTATTCTACATTCATTTTCATTTTGTACAATCTTCGTATGACAGATTGTGTCATGATAATCAAAGAGGTTAATGAAACTCTGGATTTTGTGTTGTCTTTTGGATTGGACCGTATGGCACAAAGATCGAACTTTGAAGGCGGCTAAAATACCAAAATTCTAGGTGGACTTGGAAGATCTTCACAATGAAGAAGAGTAGGTGACAAGTAGTATGATCATTCTCTGGTTTCTGAGGTGTTTTTGAAAGACACCACTTGATGATATGGAAAGGAACTGGTTGTAATATAGACGACAAATGAATATTTCATTTTATTATCAATTCAAATAAAAATCTTTATTTGTTCATACAACGAGGTTCATCTGAATATATCTTATTTTATTGGCACATAACAAATAAGAGTTGCACTGCTTTTCACACATAAAATTGTTTTCTTTGAAGATATCACAATTTATCACGAATTACCCCAAACTATCTCTTCTATCCAGTCGAGGTAGCTTGAAACTCTGGTATAAATTCCAGGATACTTGCTTCCACACCCAATACCATAGGATGTGATCCCTACTATGCTGTACACGCTGCTGTTGGCTATGTTCTGGACTTGGAGAGGTCCGCCTGAATCTCCCTGGAAAATAAGGAATGTTGATCTAATCAAAGAATAAATTGAAATTAATATTACCTGGCAAGTATCACTCTTGCTGTCTGCTGCACAAATCTGACTGCTCATGAGGTATTTACTGGCTCTGGTCAAATAGGTAACGTTGCATTCTCGAAGAGCTACGGCAGTGAGTTTGGCTTTCTGAAGTATTGTGCTACCTTCTCCAGCTGTAAGAAGAAAGTTTAAAACGTTTCAAAAGTGGTGGTGAAATCAATCGAATTCATTCCAGTTGGTTTGTAGTTTTTGTTGTTGCGAATACGACTTTGATATTCATTGACAATTGACAGAACTCACCCATTTCTTTGTCTCCCCAGCCTGTCACAACCATTCCCATTGGATCATCGTCCTTATCGTAAAGACAAGCTGGATGAACGTAATCAGTATACGTCACTCTCTTGTTCAACTTGACCAAGGCCAAATCGTTCAGTTTCTCCCATTTTTTATAGTCAGGGTGGATGGTGATATTCACGATATCGTAGTCTTGGGGCTTTGGATTGGCAGTGGCGTTCTCCTCCAGCGATATGATGCCCATCCTAGCTTTGACCGGAGGGTTTTGATCAGCGTTTACGATGCAGTGAGCAGCCGTCAAGACATACTCCCTGGATATCAGGGAACCACCACAGCTCCACTTGATTTCTCCGATGGTATCGGAGTTGTAGCCGAGAGCTACCTAAGAAAAAGATCTGTCTACACTGCTATGCCTTAAGTGTCAGCAGGATCATTAAAGGGTAACATCAAAGATTCACAGGAGATAGGCATTGAGGGTATGAAAATGTCAAATGTTTTGAAGATGAATAAGTAGCTGTAGTTTAAGATACTTTGCAAGGAGTTCAAGCCAGAAGGACATAATACCAGATCTACTCACCATGTGAGGGAATTCTTTGAGTTCAGCATCTTCTCCTTCAATTATATGAAACGTGAGATCTGGCTTGATTTCATTCGAATATTCTTCACAAACTGAAAATATGAAGATGATCATTGAGTTCTTTGTTGATGTGTATATTCGGAGTTTTCAAAAAGGATGAAGATGTAACATTCCCTCAAAAATAGTTCGATAGATAGCAAGATAGCTGTCTTACCCTGTGAACATTTCCTGTTCTGCAACCTCGTATGTTGATCTGTAGTTCGGGGATTGTCAGTACTGGATTTGATACGATCGGAAGGTTCGCTCATGTTCCTGGACCATAAGGTATTAGGGGCAGTTGTTAGTTCTACGATGAACTCATTGGGGCAGCATAAAACTTCAATTTTACCATGCCAACCGCATCTATTCAAGTTGTGTTTCTTCTGAGTTCGGATCGCTTTAATGGCTGGGGGGCAGTTTAATATTTCTACGCATTTTCCGGAACCTTGCTCAGTTCGGCAAGAAGTATATCCTGAATCTGAGAAATAGAAATCAGGAGAAATATGAAATTGCGAGTCACATCAGATGAAGAATTCTCTTTGGAAGAGATTGTGTGAGACTTTAAAGCTGTTGCCATGCCATGCCACTTATTGTAAGGGAAATTACAAGGCACTTACACATATATCCAATCAATAATAATAATTAATTGAAATATTCAATTACATTACTCAGAGTTTTGTCCATAATCATTTTATTACCATCACCACACACGATATTCTCATCCTCTACGAATAATACAGAAGATAATTTATAAAGAAAAATGATTTATGTTTAGGAGAATCCAAGATTCGCTTGAAGGTGTTCATTAACTTGGAAGTTGTGAGCGTTGACATTGAAAAGCAGACTATACTTATGTATTTTGTACTTAAATGAACTGAGATCACGGTTATTCCCTGGGTACTTAAAAAAGTTGATAGAGGATTCTTCGTCTCTTTCACAGCGAAACTTTCAATGTCAAGGTGGGTTTCTTTCAATATTTATACCGAATATTAGACAGCTTGTTCCTAATCAATTTCTATACTCAAACAAAATAAGATTAGCAAATATTGATATTAACTGATGCTGAGAACTGGTTGATGGTTTTCAATAAGCATTGTGTACGTAAATATGGAGATAATAATCAGGTCACACTCTGAGGTCGACATTTCTTCAGTATCGGGAATTCCGAAATTATCTACACTCAATTTCACTGTCTATTATAATTTATAAGAGAATTAGTCACGTAAAAAATTGGAAAAACTGTATGCAGCATCGGTGTACCTAATTCAGTTTCTCTGGTCTAACAGCCTTATACAAGGATCAAAGGATATTTATTATTTATGATGGTAATAGTAGCAAATTGTTATATCTGGGAATTATTAGAGCGAAATTGAACGAAGCATTCTCCTTATTTAAGTAGGTATAAGTTAGATATGTGTTAAATACTACTGCTATGTGATTTTTATCCAAACTGTTAGTGAGGACAGAACATTTGTTATTGGAAATTCAAAGTAGATACCTCCAATTACCTGATACCCCTCTAGAATCAATCTCCCTTACTGAGTGAGGACGATGATGGGTTGATTCGAAAATAATAGAATCTGTGGAAGAAACTACATGACAGCTAGTAGAATGCAGGGAAAACCTGGTCAAATTGGTGAAATTTCCGATCATATTAAGAAAATAATTTAGTTCTCTCAAATGCTTCCACATTGTTTGGGTTATTCCATGGGGTAACATGACTAGAAATTCCATATTCAAATCTTTCAAATAATAGTGAAATTTCATTGAACTACAACCAGATTTGTGCAACAATTACTTAAGTGTATTTCCTAAAATAATTGAATAAGTCCTTCACAACTATAAAACCTGCTCTTGTTTGTATTAAGAGAACAATCTCGACATTCAAAATCAATGTCTTTTATCTTTTATCAACATTGTTATCCAGGAGGTCATATAAGGCCCTTGATTACAAAAAAATTGGCGGAATCATGAATCTATTTCTTGAGGAAGAATCAGCAGGTGTTTTATATGAACAGTTCTTCGAAATATTGTGGTCCAAGATGAGGACTTAAGTCAAGAAGAAATAATGAAACTCATAAACTGAGTATTTTCAAATTTGACGAAAAATTCATCACTATCATAAGAGATCGAAGCTGCAAAGTAGCACCAAAACATCCGCAAGCCCCAAGGTCGTAACAATAGTCAACTCACCACTGTCTTCAGCAGAATAAGTGGAAAACAGCACGAAACAAAACAACACAACACTGAGCAACAACTGACTGGATAACAACAATTTTCTCATTTTAAAAATTCTAGATTCTGCTCCAATTTGAAAACAACAAAGTTTCACATATTCCTATACGTATCGTCAAGTCAAATCGACCATTGAAGACATCTCAGCATCAGGAATCTTTGTTTTCTGGTGGAATTAGGAACAAACAATTAAAAACCGATAAAAGACGCGCAGGTCCGGTTGAGTATCTTGCGGACCGTGAAGAAATAAAGTCGGATTGTACAAATTAAGTGAAGTTCAATAATTGAATTATCTTCTTAGAACTCGTCTCGAGATAAGTGGCAGGCGAATCGAGGAGCTGTTCAATTTATAGGTGGTCTTTAAGTCGCGATCAGTACCGGTCTGGAGATTTTCTGGACGCCTCTCAGTCCTTTCACCTTTTCTCGCTATTGACCCATTCCGTGATTTTTTTTGGATGCTGGGATCTTTTAACTACCGGGTTGTGTCATCCAGATCTTTTGGGTGCAGCTGCGGTGACCGCAAGGAATTTTTAATTGTCAGGATGTTGAGATTCCGGTAGATAAAGGATCAATTTCAGAATTTAGGATTTTTGTATAAACATAACAATGAACTTAACTTCAAATATGTAAGGAGGATTTTTTTTTACAGAATAAATTGGGTTTTCCAGCAAAAATACGATTTTTGTTTTGGGACAGAGCTGTAAAAAAAATTTTTCTATTTTTCTGGTAGTGGTGCCCCGCTACTGGATCTTTAGGGCCGTCATATTCTCATTGAATATGCTTGTGTACAATTTCATGCTGTATACCAAATTAATACAAAATTCCATATCGATCGAATACATTCTTTTTTTTAATTATCAGAAGAACATTTTCAACCCTACTTAATTGTTTCTTCAAAAAAGTCGTGCATATCCTTTATTTTGAGTTCAGTAAGAAGTATATCTCGATTCTCGAATGAGATTTAAAAAACTCTACCGCCACAATAATAAGTTCATGAACCCTATCGGTAGTTCCCCGAGAAATTCAATATTTAATCATTGTATAAATTTCCTGTTCTCTCATAAACCGGTTCCTTTGGACAATACGCCACTGGCAGTGGTATTTATTTAACTGGACTCATTTATGCAATCCTATATTGACTTTAAAATGCAAGAAATACGGAGTGAGTAGAAGATGACTCAAAAAATTCATATCTTCAGTATTAACATTCTTACTCAACGAATTCAACCATTTCATCCCCAAAATAATGTGAGGGATTGATAATAAAACAAAACTGAATCATCTCAGCAACAAAAAGTCTATCTATTACTGACACAAAAAGTTGAAAAGAACTTAAATACCCTCCACCTCTCATAGAGCCTGTTTGTCTACAAAATCGTGGATACCAAAGTTAGGAATTTTGTGGGTTACTGTTTACTCACTCTGTATAAACTTACTTGTTCCATTCGCATTCTAGTGATTCACTGCCATGATTAGAAGTATCTTCAGAAGACCTGATCTTATAAAGTGATTCTTAATAATTTACAGTTTATCTGTATAATGGCTAATTCCATCTTGAGATAATTTTTATTTCGTTAGAAACTTGTTTTTTGTTTAATTCAATACCGAAAACAAGCACGAAAAATTGAACAACTGAGTATTTACTATAGGTCTTGAATGTTGAGGATGTGAAAGGTTCAAATTAACAACACATACGAAGTATCCATTCTTTTATTAAAAATATATACAAAAGTTATATCTCATTCTCACTCTCTTCATTTTCATCAGACCTCAAACTGATTAAATATAATTAACCTATACATATTCCTGATTTTCAAACAGGAACTGGAGGAGGTAAGCTTGATTGCGTTTTGTCATTCCATTTCTGCAATGATGCAGATCCAAACCACATAAAAACTATACCGCTCACTATGTAGATTATTCCACCAATTGTGAATACGATCGCCCATTGGTCCATTGTATTCTGAAAAAAATCAGACAAAGTTATAAACGTAACAGTTTCAATTCGTTCGAGCATCTCTAATCAAAATTCTTTTCGGACTACTAAGACTCATCTAGGCAACATCGAAAATCTATGTTTGAGACTTCGGAAATGAATGATAGATGGCGCTGAAATGGATAATACTCATTCTTACATCTCTTGTCAGCACTTCAATGAGCATTGGACCAATGAAACCTCCCCATCCAGCGAAGAAGTTCATGATACCATGAATGGTACCAGCGAAGTTAGGTGATAAGTCTTGAGGATTTATCAGGGTGGTTTCTGCAGCTGCTCCGTTGAATCCAAGCATGGCAACCAACAGGACGATGGCCATATCGGAACTTTGTCCTATAAAAAGGAATCCACAGAGACACAATCCTGTGGCAATGTGAGCTGAAAAGAAAAGAGAACATTTTAAAAGGAACTCATAAACTAGACCAAGAAGAATATGTAAAAAGTAAAGCAGCGAAAAAAGAAGATGATGAATATCCAAAAAGATATCTTAGGAATATAGCCTGCTGTCTGGAAATATGTACTCACAAAGAATCGTGAAACCCTTTCTGCAGGTTTGCTTTGGCACTCCCCGCCTCAACAAAGAATCGTTGATGTATCCAAAAATGAAGCCGCATACAAGCCTGGAAAGCTGCGGCAAGGCAGCAATAAAAGCTGATCCTTTCAGATTGAAGTTGAGAACCCTCTTCAAGAACTGGGGCGTAGCTGTCAGCGACATTGTCAATCCGTAAAGGTTTCCAAACTGTGCGATGATGAGGGCTATGAAGGGCACTGATGAAAACATGGCGCGATATGGGGGCGTCACCTGAAACTCAACTTGAAGGAAAATCAAGGGGGTTGATTGAAGAAAAATGGGAAGATTAGTGAAGAGACAAGAATCAGTAACTTCCTAAACTTTTGTGGGGCGGTTACACTCACCTTTTCCCTGCTGACTTGTTTTCCTTGAGACTTCTCTATGAACTGCAGCTCATCTTTGTCAATCCACCTGTAGTCACGTGGGTAATCGGCAACAAATAATATGAGACCGGTGCAAAACAGGGCAACAACGAAGGATAACGAATAGAAAGACCAATCCCATCCAAATTTTTCGATTATCATACTGGAAACAGGCATGGTCAGCATAGAACCGAAAGCGTTTCCCATCAGACAAGCTGAAAATCTTCCTTTCTCACTTGGTGGAGCCCATCTTCCTATCAGACACTGCAAGGCTGGGTATTGGAGAGCCTAAAAATTAAAGGATACAAAGAAATGAAATAAACTTCTCTTGGACCAAACCTGAATCTGCTGAGCTGAGTACTTACCAGCATGAGACCGACTACGAATCTCAGGAAGAAGACCCACAGTGGGCCCAAAGGAGCAGCAGGTACTATGAGACATGAGGACATTGCCATCACGATTGAAGACCACATCAGTACCTGCCAGGGTCCCAACATCTCGGAAATCATACCAGCTGGTATTGATAGGGTGGAAAGTCCATAGAACATAGCGCTTATAGTTCTTTGTTCCCATTCGTAGGACCAGTTGTATCGTGGCCCAAACTATGAAAAAAGCAGTTATTTTTGTAATTTTTTATGGGTGTTTTCAAGTCTTTGTCGTTAATTATAACCACATAGGTTTCTTTTGAATTCTGATCCTGTAAATGATACTTACATCTCCAAGGGTTTCATTAACTTTTCTTGCTTGTACCATGGCCAGTACACTGATGGAGTAATGTGATCTGAACATGTAGTTGACGAATGTACCCCAGAATACCATCATGGCAACTAGGGCACGACTTGGAACGCAGCACCATGCTAGAATTCAAAATAAAAGAGCATGAAAAGTTTACGTCGAATTGAATGGTTCTATTTCTTAAATTGTTTCAGAATTTTCCGTCTTACAGTTTCCAGTTTTTTAACTACAATCACTGTGCTCATTATGATTTTTCAATAAAATTTGTGAATAATATTTTTCCATATCATTAATATCCATTTTAGATAAGCATGTCCGTTATTTAGATATAGGATAAAAGTACTTATCTATATCAATTCGATAAATACGAGCTAATTGAATGAATCAATATGTTGCTAATATCCAATATAATATGATATTCGACGTCATACAGGAATGACTATTTTCAAAGAGTAGATATGGATAATATTAACAATATTAATTTCAACCACACAATTGGGATTGAGAAAGGAAAATTAAATAGAACCCATTTCACAGTTGGAATTATCGCTCCAATAAATTGTAACATAAATGGAACCCGCATTCATTCGAACAATTCCAAATTATCCGATTCTTAAATTAGAGCAATATCGTTGGAATTCAAGGATCAGAGGTTAATGCAAAAGATGCTTAACTAAAAAACAGAATTCCGTTTTTATAATTAAGTGCACCGATTTAATCATATGAGGAAATGATATTGTGTCACACTACTTATAATTTCCATATTAAGGTATCCATTTATGTGTAATTTCAAAGAAAAACTATGAAATTATCACAACTTATTGGTTAAATTTCGAAAGTTATTCCATCAATCTACACAATATCAATAATGCATCTTTTAATTTTCTCCTCAATCGAATTAAACTTTCATCGACTTAAGTAAGTTAGAATACGTACATGCCATGTTAATCCACTGAATTTATATCAATTTTTATCCACTTCACGAATTCCTGGTGGAAAAACTACAGATTACACCGAAGCACATTTCACACGTGACTGGAAACCGCATCACAATCTTCACATTCCTTAGGGTAGTAAGCAACTAGTCGCTCTTTCTAAAAAGGACCCTTATACCTGATTTTGTTGTATGACAAGGGGGGACTTGAAGACACTTCATAAATAATGCTACTTCACTTGTGAGTGAACGATGGGCTAGTAGGCTAGCAGTACGATTGTATTGGAAGTCAATAACATCCGGAAGATAAGAAAAACATTGATAATTCGTGCTTGTGGCAAATGCCAAATGGTATGTATAATAGCGGAATAGCCCATCCCATTTACTGCGACAGCTATTAGAGAATATTGTGTAATCTTGAGTAGTCACTTCGATAATTATGATAATTTTAACTGGAGATGGAATTTTTTAAGAATGTGGTGATAAGAATGGAGCTTTTTTGGTCAAAAGCTCCTTTAGTTTCGGAAAAATATATAACGGAATTCTGAGTTATTTTGTTACCGAATTCTTATCACATTTGATCCCGATCTCAACAACATTCAGTTAAAAATAAAATTAAGTATTCGTGTTGAATGATCACAGTCCGATATGTTCAATACTCATTCCAAAGGTTGCTCACTTTTATATTTCTGAATTCTCTTCCTTTCTACTGTTTTGCGTCAAAAGTAAAAAAAATGCACATAACGTGATCCAATAATAAGGTACGTCATTGAATAACAATAGTTAATGAAAATTTAAAAGTTGCAGGCAATAATGAAATTTTGTAGCAAACAGCCAAGGATTTTTATAATATTATTAATGAAAAACACTGAACATTGTTGTGGTGCGCAATTGTTGTATATAATTGGACGATAATGCCATTCAATTTAAGAAAATAGATACCGGATACAGATACACATAAAGTGCTATCCTGATGCATTTCTAGATATAATCAACAAACATTCAAGAAGCCGCTTTTGAAAACTATCAAATCAATTCCAATTGACGAAGAAAATCAATAGCAATATAAATAAATACCAGATGTTTCCAGCAGTTCAAAAATTTGTAACTTCAATTTCAACTAGAATTTTATCATCAAAATAATACAGCAATGGATCATATTCGAATATTTCCATAATGCTTACTGAATAACCTATTTAATAAAGTATTCTTTTCTCCAACAAATCAATTTGAAATACCTCAAATTGTGGGAGAATACACAAAAACTTACCCATTGTGTGATATCCTCAACTCAACAAATTCCACTAATGCACTCAATAATTCCTGGACATCACTGATGAAACCCGAAACCACACAGTGTCTTCAATAGAACTCCACAAAACTCATCATATTATCGTCCGTGCGATAGCCTGTCTAAATGAGCATTCCCTTTAATATACAGATTGCACTAATTTTTTTCTCTTTAATTTTTATCGAAGTGCCACTCTTAACGAAGGAAGTCGAATAGGAACTTCTATTTTCGATCGTGAGTATAGCATTACATTATCATCAACTGAACCTCGAAGGTTATACCAGTCAATAAAGAACCCGTATGTGATTCTATTACATATGTAAATAGACAATCGAAAAAGTAAACAGGTCAGACACAATCGTTAAATTGGTGGGTGCCTCTGAAAACTCGTTTACGAATTAACATTGATTTGATGATGATTAAAAGTAACGGAAAAATGGTGTTTCATTTAGTATTCGTGTTTAAATGAAGAGAAAAATTGCATTCCAAAACCATTTTGTGGAAAAACTATTACCTTGTCAATTTATCGACACTGAATTCAATTTAGGGATATTTGGAATCAATGGATCAAATAATAGAATGAGCTGAGAATATAAGTAATATTTTATTTCCATTAAGAATAACATTGATAAAAATACAAAGAGAAATAATGCACTTCAAAGTTTAGACTCAGTCAACCAAGAAAAAGTTTGAGGTTTCCTGTCAGCAGTAGGACTTATTATAACGTTTATAATGCTGGGGCCGTTCTCCACTTGTAGGGCTACCTTAAGGGCTTCTTGAACCTCTGGAATGCTTTTGCAAAAATGCCCCTTTCTATTGAACATATTTAACATTGATTCATATTGAGTCGCAAAGTTCAACGTGGTTGGAGGAATGCTGAAAACAATACCACAAAATTAATCACTAAACATTAAAGAAACTAAAATTTAATGCAAACATTTCTAAGTAATCAACTTACGATTTGGTGATCTCTCCGCTGTTCTGAATCTCCTCAAAAACCTCCTGCTCCAATCCGCTGTAGATACCGGAATTGTTCACGATAATAATCACTATGGGTAGTTTGTATCTGACCATGGTTTCGACTTCCATTCCTGAAAACCCGAAAGCAGAATCGCCTTCAACACAGATAACCTTCTTGGAAGGCTCATACTGGCGACAATAAACTGCTGCAGCAATAGCAAAACCTAACCCAACCTGTAGCAAAAAATTATAAACATTACCAGATGAAGCCTAAAGACGAGGCTACCGTAGGTAACCAAAGACTCACCCCCATGGTTCCAAAAGTACCAGCGTCCAATCTATGTCTTGGAAGATCATTGAGAAGCATAGTTCTACCAATATCCATAGTATTTGCTCCTTCACTCACTATAATACAGTTCTTAGGTAGGATCTCCTGAACATGATGGAAAACTGTGTAGTAATTCAAAGGGGTTGAAGTATCCATCGCCATAGCCTAAATCAAAACAACTAAAAACCATTCAAACCAATAATACAAGTTTTTACCTCAACTCCCCTCCTATTTCCGTCACATTTAGCCCTCAAACGTTTCCACCATTGACTATCGCCTGAAAAAACAAAGTTTCTGTCCTTCAGTTTGGCGACCAGCTGAGTTACAGTAGTTTTGATATCACTCTGAATAGCCACAGCAGATTGAATGCTGTTATTCAATTCCTCCGCGTTCAAATCAACCTGGATGACCTTCACGTCGGGAGAAAACCTAGGTGGTCTTCCAAAATGAAGGATCCAGTTGAGCCTGGCGCCTAACAGGAGGATGACATCTGCTTCTTGCAGAGCAAGGGAACGGGCTGGTGCTACGCAGTTGGTGGATCTGTCAGAAACAACTCCTTTTCCCATTGGTGTAGCAAGGAAAGGAATGTTGCTCCTTTCTACAAGTTCAAGGATTTCTTTCTCGGCCCTTGAATAGGCTGCACCCTTTCCGATGATAACCAGTGGCTTTTGAGCTCCTGATAGCAACCTAGTGGCTTCTTCTACCAACTGGGGATCAGGGAATGTAACTGGAACTGGTGCACAAATATACTGTTTGGGAACAGCGTCTTCAGGGATACGAGCTGCCAGCAAATTTCCTGGGAAATCCAAATATGCCACCCCTGGTCTTCCGTAGGTCGTAAGCCTCACAGCCTTCTCCACGTGCATTGGTATCAATTGAACACTCGGTGGACGAGCCGAATACTTGCAGTAAGGCCTGGAAAGCTCTACCTGAGGTGGGATGGTTTCTTGGAAACCACCAATACCTTCGTGGTCTTGAGGTGCCGATCCACCGATGACTATGAGCGGCCAACAGTTGATTTGCGCGTTTGCCATTCCTCCAAAGGCGTGGATGAGGCCTGGACCGGATACCACGAGGCATACACCGGGTTTTCCGGTTAGGTATCCAATGGCTTGGGCTGCGTAGCAAGCGGCCTGTTCGTTGCGCATGCCTATGTAGTGGATTCCTGCTGTTTGGAAGGCCATTCCTAGCTCTATTACTGGAATTCCCACTATGCCAAACACGAATTCGATACCCTGGAAACAGGATAGCAGGAACTAAAGACTAGAGAAATTTCAAAAAGTATTTGTGAAAAATAAAAAAGGGGACTGATTGTAACTCAATAACCACTTTTGAAGAATATCAGATGTCTTGTTTTGGCAAAATTGCAATTTATTTAAGCGGAATGAAGAAAAAATAAATAATTATTCATGTTTCGATTGGGTTTTTCCGAATTCGAATATTTTTCATTAGCAACAGGAAATCGTATTGTCTTTCTGTCTATCGAAATTTACGCAATCAAATATTGATTTTCTTTTCCATTTCTCAGATTCGCAGAGAAAATTGGGTAAAAAATACTAAGCTAACTATTTCCAATCTCGATTTTTTATGCCCATTGTTGAAATCACTTCAGAATCATGGTATCCATCGTGAATGGAATTTTTGATTTCCAGAGGCCAGGCCCTGTCTACGCTCATGGTGTGAAAATAAGTAAATACAACAGAAACCTAACCTAACACATATGTCAAATGATTTCAAAATCCTCTCATGTTGTCTACATACAATGGTTCAACCGAAAAAAGCAATTCATCTACTGAATAATTACCTGCTCCTTCAAGGAGTTGGCGAGAACAGCATTACCATCGATTTCTCCCATTTTCTAGGATAATCAGTTCTTCACCAAAGCTCCAGAACACTTTGTTATCAGCGATCGTCAATGTAACCAATCAATTGCACAATCAAAATTACTAAAAACTTTGCGCTTTTAATGATTTTTTCACTGCAATATTAGGAGATAATTTGTACGAGGACACTTGAGACTTGAGTTGAAAGAATCGTAAATAAAGGTTCAGAGTACACCCAGACAGTGGCGTAACAAGCCACAAGAATAAGGGTTGCAATTGTTTTGATTCATATAATTAATTTAAACGTTCATTATCAGGTTTGATAAGACTTTAATTCGGAAAGAATGAAATACCAAGTAATTGTACATAATTTATATTCGAATTATAAATTAATATATACATTTTATTTGACATATCACGTAGTAACCTTATATTCCATTTCTATTTAGAACTTTCACCCTGTTGTGTAGTTTCCGTTATTTGATTCCAGTTTTGTATCTCTGTAGATCCAAACAAAATGAATATTACTCCAGTCGAAATTCCTATAGCTCCTCCGATTGTAAAGACAATAGCCCACTGGCCTATTGTATTCTGAAGAAAACAACGGAAGAGATATTGAGATATTTTCACATACAAAAACAGAATGAAGCCAATAGAAAAAAAATTATGGGAAATCAGTACCTGTCTTGTCAATTTTTCCACAAGTATAGGTGCAACAAACCCTCCCCAACCGCCAAAGAAGTTCATGATACCATACAAGGTGCCCGACCAATTTGGTGCTAGATCTTGGGCATTCATCAACACAGTCACAACAGCTGCGCCATTGAAAGCCATCATAATCACCAGCAAACATATCGCAGCCACTGAGCTATCACCGATCGCAAGAAATAAGCAAAGGGAAACGCCCGTCAACATATGGGCTGAAAGAATTTCGGAGAATAAAAAAAGAGACCTTTTCCTACATGGAAATATACAATATTAGACTTCAGGGTACTGAAACCCTTAGCACACTTAAAACCTCAAACTAAAAAGCCCAAAATATCATTTTATAGTTTCCCTAAATACTCACAGAATAATGTGAAGCCCTTTCTGCAATATTTCTTCGGGACGCCTCTCTGTATCAGAAAATCGTTCAGCGAACCGAATATGAACCCTGAAGCCAGCCTCGAAATCTGAGGAAGGGCTGCTATGCCTGCCGAAGCCTTCAGGTTAAAACCAAGAACTCTCTTCAGATATTGAGGCACTATCGTCAGCGCCAAGAAAAGGATGTATTGGTTGCCGAACTGACCAGCTATCAGGGCGATGAAAGGGCAAGACAGAAACATCTTCAAGTATGGAGGCGTTTTCTGCGAAGAAATCGATACAGAAGACACTTTTTAAAGGCATCAAAAACAAGGATTCATAAAACTGCAACCGATTGATTCGTCTGGCCAAGAGACTTGCACAAATGGGCTTAAACAAGCTGCCTACAAATAAATTCCTCTTAACCACAGTCAATTTGACGCACTGACTGACGAATTCAACACTCAATAACTATTCAAAGAATACCTTATTCCTCTGTGTGCTGACTGAGGATCCGTGTGAAGCTTCTATAAACTCCACTTCTTCTTCTCTAATCCATCTGTAATTGCGGGGATGATCTGCCACAAGCAAGAACATGGCTATGCAGAATACTAAAACCACAGGTGACAACATGTAGAATGACCATGGCCAACCTAAGTTTTCTATGATCACACTGGTCGCTGGCATGGTGATGACTGAACCGAAAGTGTTGCCCATCATGCACGCCACAAATTTTCCTTTCTCTTGAGGCGGAGCCCAATTGCTTATCAAGTTTTGCATGGCTGGATACTGAAGACCCTAGGATTGAGATCAAAATTAAAGGCCATTATTATCGATCGAGCTTTGGTAGCTCTTCTTTAAACTCAGCTGCAGCTATGTCTACCCTTACTTACTTCTCTGAAGACTGCTGTGGCAGCGTTGGGATATGGATACTTACGACCATGACTCCAATGAAAAACCTCATGGTGAACACCCCTCCTGGTCCAACATAGTTGGCCATCACCACTATACACCCAGATAATACTGCCATGATCACTGAAGACCAAACTAAAGTGTTGAAGGGACCTATTAAGCTCACGAAAAGTCCTGCTGGTATCGAGATTACTGTAAGACCATAGAATAGAGCACTTATGGAGTGCTGTTCCCATTCGTATGACCAGTCAAACCGTGGCCCAAACTGCAAAGAATCAAGAATGATTTGCTTTAACTTCCCTTCATTGATGTAGAATGCTTCCCTTCAACATTCTTACTTCGCATCGTTATTTATCATAAACTGAAACCTTGGGGAGATCTTTGGTGTTCTAGGCAGATCTACCAAAAGGTAGTTAATGTTCACTTACATTTTCGACAGTTTCGTTATTTCTGGATTCCATCATGGCCAAAAGACTGATTTGGTAGTGTGATCTGAACATGTAATTTACAAAAGTTCCCCAAAAGAGCATCATGGCGACCCACACTCTGCTGGGAACTTTACAACACATCTTCCTCAAAAAAAAATCACTTTTTATCCCCAATCTTTATTCCGTTTATTGCATGTTGGAAGCAATCTTGACATTTTCTGTCAGCAAGAATTCAAACCGGTCAAATTTCTGAACGAATCCTCAATATCATAGAATAATTAACTCATATAATTTTTAAATAAATCTGTAATTAGAATTTTCCTGAGTACGTAGTTTGGGAAATATTCTACCTTGAGTCGAAAAATCTCGAAAAATAGGTCATTTTCAGACTGCCATATCTCCCAGAAAAATCAATTAATACATACGCTGATTTTTTTGCATATAGATCGGTCCTTTGTGAATAAAAAAACAATTTTTATTTACCAGAGTCTGGCCGTTTAGATTTTCTGTATATTTAAACTCAATGCTAACATCGAAAAATTATGAAAAAAAGCAAATAAAACAAAGTTATGGATCAATAAGCTTTTATTGTACCTAACGTTCAAATTGAATAAGCAATTTCACTGTGAAGTCGTCACAGTTTCTTGATTAACTTCCTTTTTTTCGTTCCAAGGTTGCTCAGAAGTCGTACCGAAAACCAAGAACAATGTACCAGTCAACAGATATACCCCACCAAGTATTCCATACAGAATAGACCATTCGAGAATAGTGCTCTAAAAGAAAATAGTTAAATAAGTACTCCCTCATCTTGATTGATGAATTTTCCTGATCACTTGAGTAGCTTTTGCATGGGACAAAGACCAAATGTTCTGAGAAAAATTATGTGCCAAAGACTGAGTCTGAATGTAAATTATTCTCTGTTTGCTTACGTCCTTCTCTGTTAGTTTGCTCAAAACCACTGGATATATGAAACCTGCAGTCCCAGCTACACTCGCTATGATCCCCATTTGAGTACCAGCGTAATTTGGGGCTAGATCATGGGGGTTTGTGGTAGTTGTTACTACACCTCCGGAAGAGCACAACGTGGAACAAATTATGAGGGTAATGGATAAGTCCGGTCCGAATTCAGCAATGAAATTCAGCAGGAAGCTGCTTAGAATGATTCCCGGTAGGAAATGTGCTGAAAAAGATTATGCTCGTAGGAAATCATTGAGTATATTCATTCTTTCTACTCACAGAAAACCAAGAAACCTTTTCTTACGTATTTCTTGTGGATACCGAATCTCTTCAATAAAATCCCAGCGGCAGCACCGTAGACAAATCCACCGAAGAATCTGCCTACGTTTGGCAAAGCAGCCATAGTTCCGATTTTTCCCAATGGAAAATCTAGAGCTTCATCGAGAAACTTTGGTAGCAGGGTTACCACTATAAACATTCCTGAAACTACCCCAAAATGGCCAGCTACCAACATCAGGAACGGCCTAGACTTGAGCATACTACATATTGGTGGTTTCACCTACGAGAACAAAATACTGGACATTTTTCAACATTTAAAGCACCGGTCTTTCAGAATTGGATATTCCTTTTTTTTTGCGAAGTTTTACAGAAGAACAGAGGTTTATTTATGATTTCAAAACATATTTCAGCACTCAGAATTTCAGGAATTCTCTTACCCATCCTTTTGTGACGGTCCCTTCCAAGCTCTCATTGATGTACGCCGCCTCTGCTTTGGGACAGAACCAGTTGTCCACGGGGTAATCGGAAACTAAGAAGAACCACACCAAGCAAAATAGGGCCGCAGATAAAGATGTCAAATAGAAACACCACTGCCAGCCCAGGTGCTTTATAACCAGTGAACAAAAAGGGGGGTTCACCAAGGAACCCAAAACGTAGCCAAGCGTACAAGCTGTGAAAACAGATTTTTCTTTAGGCGGGGCCCATTTTGCTATCAGGGAAGTCAATGCGGGAAACGCCACACCCTGAAATGGGTCATAGAAAAAATTCGGCCACAAAAAAAGCTCCACTTACTCCTCCGAGTCCTACAATTAACCTGCAAACGAAGAGAAACACCCAATTGTTGCTAGCGAAATACACTGCAAGGCAGGTCATAGTTGCACATATACCATTCGAAATAAGTATGGATTTGAATGGCCCCACCAAGTCTGCAAAGACTCCACCAGGTATAGACATCACAACAAGACCGTAGTAGTACGAACTTATGAGTGTTCCCTCCTCGTAAACTGTCCAGTTATATTGTGGTCCGTACTGAAACCAAAGAAAACAGATTACAGAACCTTTTTTAGTCACTGTACAACTTTGCGCCCATTTCAGGGTGATACTACCCACATTTCCTTGGGCATCATGGTGATTCGTTGAATCCATAGTTGTGTTCCAATGATGCTTATCAACCATCACTAATATGCACATTTGAAAATGACCGAGGAACAGATATCCAGTCAGGGAAGCCCAAAATATCATGAAACCGATGCATATTCTATAAGGAAGCCTTTCTAGAAAAGATTGCAATTTTGAATAGAGTCACGGCACTGCTGCATTTTAGATACCATTTCATCTCAAAAATCCTGACAAAACACTTTTCACGACGATATTGACAACTCAAAATGACTGTTTCTTTGCCACAGAATACGACAAAGGAATATTCAGAATGTTATCTTCATATTTGTTGCTATTTTATTTCCTCTACATTCTAGTAGGGCTAGTAACCCCTTGCCTCACCCCGGATACGCCCATGTCTGAAATGCACATATTATCATGGCGAATTCTAGGCAATCTGTCGTACGCTTCTTCTGTATCAAGAGTTGCCTTGAATGTTCGAATAAGAATCTAAAAATGTTGTGGATTTTCCGACTTCCGAGAGGAAAATAATTTTCAGAAATAGAAAAGGTTTTCTCGCATATTTTGTTCCAAGTTCTCTTCTTTGTGTTTTATTTTATATCACCGCATTCAGACACAGATAGCTTTTGGTTAATTGATATGTTCAAGCAGAAAAAGAAGACGGAATTTCAGATAAATGGTTTTTTATTTTCCAATTTTTGAAACGAGAATTCAACTTTGCGTGGCCACTGGAGGATTTTGGTTGTCTTTGGGTTTCTTCTCGTTCCAAGATTGTAGCTTTGTGGAGCCTAAGACAATGAACAAAAGTCCTGTGGAAATGTACACACCGCCACCGATACAGAAAATATAGGTCCATTCTGGCCAGTCACTCTGAAAAATAAGAAACTATTAAACACCAATCGATTATTCTCCAAGTTCACACCTTTTTTTCCAAAATTTTCGAATTGATCGCTGGAATTATGAAACCTGGCATCGATCCGAAGCAATTCATTATGCCATACAGGGTGCCCGCGAAGTTAGGAGCCAGATCTTGATTGTTCACCAGCATGGTAACTACAGTTGCTCCGTTAAAACCCAGCATTATGACCAAGAAGCTCACTGCTAACTCAGGACTGGCACCGATGAAGGTGTAACAGAATAAGGTAACTCCAGGGAGCAGATGGGCTAAAAAGGGGTAACTTCATATGCAAATGTGCGTTATTGCTATGTACTTACAAAAGAGGACGAAGCCTTTTCGCACCCAAGCCTTATTCTTGACAATCCCTTTCTTCAAAAGACAATCTGCAATACCGCCAAAAACGAAGCCCATTATGAGCCTTGCCAAACTGGGCAAAGCAGCGAGGGTGCCCAGTTTGGATATGTTGAAATATAGCACTTCTGCCATGAACCTAGGCATCGAGGTCACGATGAGATTGAGCCCCCATAAACTTCCAAATTGTCCGATGATCAATACCAAAAAAGGGATCGAAGTGGCTATCTTTAGAAAAGGCGGAATGGCCTGTTGAATAAATGAAGTTTGGTCATGTGGATTGTTCCGATTGAGGATTCTGGAATATCAGATCAAAAATCTACTCATCCTTATTCAAATGCACCTTTCCTTGCTCTATAGATCCTTGATGACTCTCCATTATGAACTCACTTTCTTCCTTGCTACACCACCAAGATTTAGAAGGGTAGTCGGAGATGACTAAGAACCAGACCAAACTGAAAGCCACTGTCAGGGAGATTATAACGTAAAATGTAGATTTCCAGCCTAATTGAGTTATGAGGAATCCACTGACCACCGTAGCCATGATTGATCCGAAAACGTTGCCCATAAGGCAAGCGGAAAACTTGCCTTTTTCGTCTGGGGGAGCCCAACGTCCTATGAGGCATTGAACGGCTGGATATTGGACGCCCTGTGGTATGAAAGAAGAGAGTTCATTCATGGTTGAGTCGATGCAAAATTATCCTTTAAGACAGTGTTTTTCAAACTTTTTCATGATGCGACCCCCTGGGTATGAGAAAATGTTTCGCGACCCCCCGAGTTATGGGGGTTGTTGGGGATGGTTTCTGACAAAAATCATAACTCGACGAAATGGGAGTGTTTCTCGAATGGTTTCGAATATGTGTTTCTTGAAAGCCGAAAGAAGAAAATGCAATACCCCTCATAGTTTTTAAGCCCCCAGGTTTGGAGATTTGGGTGGTTGTTTATGAAAAATGATGAAAAAATTCTTATCTCGGAGAAATGGAAGTGTTCCACTTTCAAATTCGAATATGCGTTTCTTGAATGCCGAAAGAATGAAATACAATAAACCCTGTAGTTTGTTAGCTCATAGGTTTGGAGATTTGGGGGTTTTTTAATAAAAAATGATGAAAAAATTGATATCTCGACGAAATGAGAGTGTTCCATGATTAATCCGAAACAAGCACAACCTTCTATTACTGAAGCTCTCCCGACTCTTGGCGACCCCCCTACAGAAGCTTCGCGACCCCCCAGGGGGTCGCGACCCACAGTTTGAAAAACACTGCTTTAAGAGAAGGGTTGTTCGGTGATACATACGGATAAAACACCAATGAGGAAACGACATGCGAATAGGGGTACCCAGTTGTCACTGATCACAAACAGAGCCACCAGAGTCAGTGCAGAGTTCAGCAAAGAGCTGCAGAATACAGATAGCCAAGGTCCTACGTATTCTGCGATTGGGCCTCCAGGTATAGAACTAAGGGTTTGGCCGTAAAAGTATGCTCCGACAATGAGGCCTTCTTCCATACTGCTGTATTTGTATCTTGGACCATACTGCAGGAAATTGAATTAATCGGAAGTAAATTGAAATGACTACCTCCGTGAGAAGATTGGAAATGTTTGTAAAAGAAAAACTGGTGCATGATCTACAATTTTTCTCTTTACAAAATCACCATCCTCGACAGGGTTATACTTACGTCAGGCAGCTCAACTATTTCCTCTTCTTTACTAGTTTCGTTGTACATTGTCACATTCTTATCGATCATCGCTACCAAACTCAGTTGAAAATACACCCTGTATGCATAATTGAGCGCTGTTGCACTGAAGATCATCACCGCTATCCAAATCCGAAAGGGAGGTTTTTCTGGAAGTAGGAATAACTTAAAGCACAGCCGATTCTATTTTTCAGTGGTGTCCACATGCATTTTGAACTTACTCATCGTAACTTATGGAAAATTAAACGGTTCCTCACATAATGAACGAAATATTGTGTCACCTTAACAAGTTTTCAGTGACAATAATGATTATCATCAGTGGAAATTAGTTTCATGGCTCTAAAATATGAAAATTCGTGATTTGGTTGAAGTTTATTAGTACTTCACCACTTGATTAAACATTTATCATTGGTTCTTCGCGAATTTAGAGTCACTTTCATTTTTATTTGAAATTTTGATTATTCCTTTCACGATTTTTCTGTGAGTTTTCATTCAGATTTGAAAATGCTTGTTGTCATCAGTCAGTTTTATCCTCTTTCTAAGGTTTGTTCATTATGAAAGATCAACCTAAAGAAATTCTCATATCGAATTTGGAAATGGAATGAAAGATTGAGAAATCGGAGAAAGTATGAGAATTAGTAAGTTTCACTTATAAAATATGCAGTTTTTCACTCATACCAAACTTTTTGTCACTCTATATATGTAAGCACATGATCTCAAAATCTGGGTGAATCGAAAATAGTGGAATTAAAGGAACATGAAAGAACTGTATATATCAGATAATCTTAAGTACGATTAAGCCCTCAAGAATAGAAAGTTGAGGTTTAAAAAACCAAGTTCCACAAGGAACAAAGAATTCCTGAAATAATTTCAGATACAAGCTCCTCCCAAAGTTTTTTTTAATCTAAATCGATCCATTCTTATATTGACAGAAATTCCTTTTCGAGTTTGGATAGCAATGATGATATTGTGGACCACAGCATTGAACTATTGCTTCCGGACATTTTTCCCAGTAACCCTAATTGCTATGTTGAACAGGAATAAAACGGTGAAACTGGAGAATGGCACCGAAATAACTCAATTACCACCAGATGTGAGTATGCATCAAGTGCCACTGATCACTAAAGGGTCGTTTATACTGGCCCGTAACTTATGCCCTTAACTTATGCCCTTAAAATTTGTTCTCTTTAAGGGAATAAGTTAAAGTTCGAGTCTCAGACCAAGGTCTAAGGTTCGAGTATAAACTATAGCATGAAATTTCTATCATTCAACTCTTAGGGTAAGGGAAAAGTTTAAGTTACGGGCCAGTATAAACGACCCGTAAGTCTATATTTTGTATTTTTCCTCAATAATTTTCTTCTACTGAAATACCTTCTCGCTGCTGGGGTACTTTCTTATCGTAATGGAATAACAGTTCAGGTACTGTCGCCTCTAAAAGGCTGATTTCTTTTCCAGTATGGTCCTAGGTATTCTTGGACGTCCTTTCAAGAAGGTCAATTGATCGGGGCTTATTTTTACGGCTATTCACTCAGTTCCCTGCCTGGTGGTCCTATCGCAGAATATTTCGGCCCCTATTGGACAGTCATAGTCAGTTCAAGCATATGCGCTGTAATATCAGCCCTTTCTGTATTTGCTGTAATGGATACCTGGGTCCCACTCTTCGTCTGTAGACTACTCGTTGGTTTGGCAGGCGTAGGTTGAGAATCAGTAAAGTAGCAATGGGTAAACATCGTAACTACAGGGTATCCCAACTAAACCAAGCCATCCTTTATATTTACTCACATTTTTCTAGAAGATGGCTTGTTTTAATTTGGACAGTCTGTATAATGAACATATACTCAATGAGATGTATCCAGCATCCCATAATGAACGATTGTCCCATAGGGGGTTCAGTATCCATCCCTTCAGTCCCTAATGGGGGCCTGGGCGCCCCCGAACGAAAAGGGGAAATTTACAGCGTGTCTCATGGGTAACGTTCTCGGTTCTGTGATAACTCAAGCCATCGTTGGATACTTAGTGTCCACGCAAGGATGGAGTTGGGGTTTTTACTTCACCGGAATGGTCACCATTTTGTTCTTGCTGGGGTGGGTGCTGTTGGTCTCCGACTACCCTGAGCAGAGTTGGTTCTGCAGCGCTGAAGAAGCGGAATTTATTCACGAGACGCATGCAGGCTCTGTGAAGAAGGGCAAGGTAAAATTAAACTATTAAGAACGCAGCTATCTCAATAACTTGGAAAAATGGTTCACTTTCTCAGTCCAAGCCGCCTATTCTGAAGATGCTGATTTCTGTACCCTTCATAAGCCTGGTGATCAGCCAGTTTGGAAGCCTCTGGGGCTTGTACTTGTTGCTTACGGTGGTGCCGAAGTTTATGGCTGATGTGCTTCATTTCAACCTGAAGAATGTTGGATTTCTTTCTTCTACCCCGAGCATTTCGAGACTGATATCCGGATTTATATACGGGGCTATCGCTGACGTACTCATCAAGAGGGAGATTGTGCGGAAGGTGGTTGTAAGGAAGGGCTTCATCGCGTTTTGTGAGTCTTCTTTCGATAAGTTTTCCATGTCTTCAAGATCTACAAAAAATATCACAGTTTATGCGTTATTTCAGCTCATTTTCTGCCCGGTATAGTGATGTTCCTATACCTGGTGATAGGTGAAAATGTACCACTAGCCGTTTCCTTGCTGATAATCGTGATGGCATTCAACGGGGCTTCTGTAGTAACAACAATAGTAAACGCTCAAGACTTGGCTCCAAATTATGCTGGGACCCAGTTTGGTATAATGAATTTTTTCGGAAGCATGCCTGGTTTCATTGTCCCGGCCATGGTTGGGGAGATAACAAAGAATAAGGTGGTAATTGATCTAGATCGAAAAACTTGTAGATTTTTAAGATACAGCATCGAATTTTTTCTTTTTCAGAGTGAGCTACCTGAATGGGCTATCATTTTCAGCATATCAGGTGTGATTTACATTGTCACGGGTCTGGTTTTCGTATTTTTTGGATCAGTTAAGTTGCAGTCGTGGAATGAGAAGAAAGAAACAGCAACAGTCCCTGCTGCATCCACAAGTTGATTGAAATTACTGAATTTTAATTTTTTAGGTTTACATTGAAATAAATAAACGTTTATTTTTATCTTTATTCAGATTGGTTGATATAGGTAGATTTGCTGTAAGGTAAATGACATCGTAAACATTTTCTGCAAATTTTATTTATTTTCAATTGTGAAACAATCGGTTGAATTTGATCATACGTGGGTATCAAAGGAATACTACTAGAAAAACAATTGATAAGACCAAAGGGCAAGGCATCACCAGGGTCTATTTCATTATTATACAGATAACATTGAAATTATTATTGTAACCTTTTGAGCCCCCAGCAGAGAATAAATTGATAAATATACATATTTTCACAGGTCAATTCGAAATTTAATGACGAAACTTTGAATCGTCAGAAAATGTTATAAATCTATACCGCAAAAACAATTTGCTTCATTCTTAAATCTTCAACAGAGTGTTGATCCGGAGAGTTTGCAATATAGTTTTCGTTCGTGAGACGTGTTACTTTGGTTTAAACAAATTAGGTACATCAACATCAGTCACAATGGAATATCGTAGCGTGAGTTTTTTCAAAATGTACAGAATTTTAATTAGTCCTCTCATGAAAATGAAATATTCTAGGAACTGTTAAGATCAAATTTGAGGTAAATGATTAAATTTACATGCCTCGTAATGAAAATAAAGAATTAAATTTTAAATCTCTATGGTGCTTGACAATTATTTCGTGACAGCAATGAACTTGGGTGTCCTTGATGAGTTGAATTCAAAATTTTCAATTTAAATTTTAAAAAACTTCAATTATCGTATGATTGTAAAGCAAGGGATGTTTACGTATTATCAATGTCAGAGGAATATCGAGAACGCAGCCAAGAATATTATGACTTGAAATGCGAGGACATGAAATAATATCTCTATCAACAGATTCGAATGAAAACTATGTCGAAAACGATAAGAAAAATATATCTAATGCGAAAAAAACGATTCTGCAGGATGTAAGTGGAGCGAAATTTAAGTTAATCGCGGAAGCTTGTTTACTGTAACTGTCTTGGGGGTATTTGAGTATGATAACCTCTCATTTATAATTCCTTATCAGTCTGACCTCTGAACTTAATGAGCATCATATTTATCTACCCCCCACACAAGAACAGTCCAGACCATCATCAGATTCTTTAACGAAAGGTTACAGTTTATGGAGTTTCGATAAAAAAAAGCGCAAATTTTTGCAAATTCAAATAACAGTGTTAAACTATATTTCCATCTGTTTTTTTATTGTGGAATCAAATGTTTTTGAAAGTACTAATTGTTAACATGTTTTGTCCGCATGTGAATATCCAGAATGTCCTTGTTGAAAACGAATTCAGAACTCATCCTATTTATTATTCAGACTATTCCGATACAATTTTTTAAACGTGAAAATCGAATTTTCTGTTTTTCCTAATATGGAACATAAAAGGAGTGTAAGTTGTATTTGTACTAGATTTTATACAGTAAGATTCATGTTTGTAATATTTTCGTTTGTTGCAGTACCCATTGGTCAAGTCTTTCTTAGCTGGGTCATTTTCTGGAACATGTTCAACTATCCTGTTTCAACCCTTGGATTTGGTGAAGACCAGGCTCCAAAATCCCACCGTGTCCATAAAGTGAGTATTTGATTATTGTTTTAATGTGTGATGGTTTATTTTGTGGAATTTATTTCTATCGGATGAAATGGTAGTTTAAAATTGTACATGACTTCATAAAATTTTATTATTTTTTAGTGGACGCCATGTATCTGTTGGCATGTACAATATTTTTGCCACTATCCTGCAAGAGAATCAGATAAGAGGGCTATGGAAAGGAATGACCCCTGTAAGTAATGGATTTTTTTTCAAGAAAACACTTTTATTCTTTCAAACATTTATTCAAATTTTTCATTGGTCATTGTTCTTTTAGTCCCTTGCTAGATGTGTGCCTGGTGTTGGTCTGTACTTTTGCACAATCGACTTCATGAAAAGCCATTTTTTCCTCAATAAGCATCCAGGTCCGTTCGAAGCGATTGCAATGGGTGTAGTTGCTAGAAGTTTGAGTGGTGCTATTCTGATTCCCATTACCGTGATCAAAACTCGGTAAGTGAAAACAACTATTGATTGCATTTGCAGCGTTTTACAATATTGTTTCATTTATTCTGCAGGTATGAAAGTGGAGTATACAACTATACTAGCATGAGTTCGGCCCTCAAAGAAATCTACGCAAAGGAGGGTTTCAAAGGAATGACATGCGGATTGTTACCGACACTATTCAGAGATGCACCATTCTCTGGACTCTATCTCATGTTTTATCTACAAGCTAAAAAGCTTGTTCCTTTCGGTGAGTATTTTATTTTATCACATTCTTTGGCCATGAACTTATTAAAAAAAAAAAATAAGTACATATACGTGATGAGAGATATTGATTTGGACCTTCCCTTCCAGATGTGCTGAACTCACCTTACGCATCTCCTGCTCACTTCTCCTGCGGCGTAACCGCAGGCATTTTGGCTTCTTTCGTAACCCAGCCGGCCGATGTGATCAAAACCAAAATGCAGTTGTACCCGAAAGAATTTCGAAGCATCTGGTCGGCTGTGGTTTACGTACATTCCAAATATGGGGTTAAGGGTTATTTCAAGGGTATAGTTCCTAGGATGTTAAGACGCACACTGATGGCGGCCATGTCTTGGACCATCTACGAGCGACTTTCTCAGTCTATCGGGTTGAAATAAGTCTATTTTTAACTCGAACAGAGGCTGAAACCCTTTTGGATGCTCGATTAAATGGCTGTTGGAAGCCTGGAAGATCTCGAAATGTGGCAGTGATGAGATTGTTCGACGAAGATTGGTTGAAGGAGAGGTGGTTTTTGGAACGATGTGTATTTTGTGGAAATATATTGTGTATATTTGAATATTTTTAAGTGAAACCAAAGTATTTATCTTTGTTATTCGGATTAAAGTACTTTTCGAAATAATATATGTATGTATATGTATATTAAATAAATATATCTTAACTAGCTGGCCCGGCGAACTTTGTTTCGCCTAAATAATACCTATCACCTATACCATAGCCATCTTTATCTTAAGAAGGCCGTGCCTATACTTACAGTAGATTTCACAACGCAATCACCAGGGATCGAAGATCAACGGCTTGGTTAGATTTCTGAACTGTCAAATCGAGTATTCTAGATCAAGCTCCGATCACCGGTGATATGCTTTGTGAAACCCCCGTTAAAGTTGTATAAACTTACCATTGCAATTTTTTCAAGCAGGAGATAAATTAGGCATAATAAAAGTTCTGTCAAATGTCATCTGTCAAACGTCATCTGTCAAATGTCATCTGTCAAACGTCATCTGTCCAACGTCATCTGTAAAATGTCATCTGTCAAATGTCATCTGTCAAATGACATCTGTCAAATGTCATCTGTCAAATGTCATTTCTCAAATGTCATCTCTCAAACGTCATCTGTCAAATGTTATCTGTCAAACGTCATCTTTTCCATGGATATGAGCTGTCACACAAAACAGAAATATATATATATATATTCTTATGAAATGGAGCTGTTACAGATTTTAAAAATGCTTTGTCAATCTCTTTGAAGAAATGAAAAAAGAAGTACATTCGTAGAAGAAGATGCCCTTCAATATGAATATCTGAAAACAAATCCAATAACCCTACACTTATACGGGGAGACAGAGTTTTTGCTGAGGTTTTTATCTGTGCTCTTGCATCATACGCAGAAATGTATGGTGCCCCGTTTGACATTCCTCTGCTAATACTGAGATTAGGAGCGGGGAATGGATCAATATGTTTGTTTGAATGATCTGTTCCTTGTTGCCTTTTCGAGACACATGCCATAAAAAAAAAACAGAAATACTAAAATAATATGTCAATTACTAATTATGGGCAATTTTGAATTCAGTTATTTCCGCAAATATTGGGAAAAGTAGAATTCGATAGGTGGCGCTCTGAAATGTCAATGTCATCTTAGCAACGAGTAAAACAAATCAGATGTCGTATGAGCCCTTTGATATTGAAGTGGTTTTATTTAGCTGTTTAAGTTATTTTCAGGGGGTGTTTTGTAAAACTTTTGGTTTTTCTTTGATTGTGCTTTAGTGCTTTGTGTTGTTAACCTAAATTTTGACTCCCAATATTTTTATTTTTGGAGTAATAGGTATGGTTGATGTTTGTGAAAAGTACAACAAGCGTTCAATTAACTGTTTAGTTTTAGGTCTGATTTCGTGTTTTTATTTCATTTTTGATATAGTCATATCTACAAAAGTTGCAGGGAAGGTACGTTTGTATTGAGTATCATTTGAAATTTTTAATACCGACTTATTTTCTTTTCGTTTCCTGGAACATACTTCGTGGCTTGACTGTGGTTGTTTTAAGGAAGGTACTGCATTTAAAAGAAGATACTTTTTTTTACTAAGACCTGAAGAATATGTTACTCATTTATATATTGTTCACCTTCAGAAATATAACCTACACCATCCACTATTAACTTATAATTATGTATTACACACTTGGTACTAACTTTGACTAGTCTTCCCTTTTAAAATGTAAGGAAGACACGGACATACTATCTATAACTGGTTTCCCCATTTTTAGTTTCATTGTCTAAGCCTTTTGAGATATATTTTCCAGAACTCCAAACGCATTTTCAATATTTACCATTCTTCCCATGGGAGGAAATTTATGGAAATATAAATCGGGATTTTTCCCTTCACGGCTAGTGCAACCAAATACAGAACAGTTTCGATTATGCAGCGACATAATTCAAAGTATAAAACTTTAAAAAAGGTCCAAAAAAAATCAACCTTGATCTGCAATGAAGACAAAAAACAGAATAAAAACAATGCAATACGAATTGTTTTACTCGTTGCTTCAATTACAATTTTTTTCCGCCAGAGGTCTCATTGAATTCTACTCCGCCCAATATTTATTACCCAAACATAAATCAAAAACATTTCAAAAATATAGAGAAAAGATGAAAATGGACAATTCACGATTGATGCTGATCGTCACAATCCGATTTACTTTACATTCCGGTAAAAATTCACTGTTCCACCAACTTGATCTGATAATAGCCTTCCATGTCATTATAAGTTCTATGCAAATTACACAATAATTGTATACATCGCCATTCATACTCTAGTCTAGTCTACCATTTCTGAATTTCCTACCCTTCAAGAAAATGAAATCCACCGTTGCCAGACAACTTCATGGCTTATAACTTCACAACGTTCTATTTTATCGAAAATAGCGAGTCCATTTCTCTCGTTCTATTTTATTATTGCATTTCTATTGAATACCGTGAAACTTCGTTCTACCATAGAATATTCTTATACCGTTGTTAGGTATTCTGTGGTAAGACCTACTGCACTTTTAACTATTCACTTGACATGCGATTCTGTGGAAGAAAAACTAACCTCCTTTGTCCAAATGTCAATATGGCATTTCGAAGTTTTGAACCAACCATAGATCGCCTTTTATTAAAAAAGAAAAGGGCTATTTTTAGGGTTTTTCCAGCAATAATTCTAATTTTTCTCGCCGTAAAAACCATCCTTGAACTTCAACGAACATTTTAAAAAAAGATTTGGCCAAATTGGTCGAGGCGTTGTTGAGTTATGCGCTTACAACACATTTTGCGATTCATTTTTATATTATAGATAAATGAAATTGACTTTCTTATTTCGAATTTCCTCTCCCAAACGTCTGCAATAGTGAAATTTTGAGCTGAAAATGCTCTTAAACAATCAAGTTTAATAATCAAAACACAAATTCAAACGAAATTCCCATTGTTTGACCACCAGCACTAAACTCAAAAAATATTTGACAGGATTTTCCATGATTGAGAACAGTGACAATTTGAAATGATTTCCTTCAAATTAAAACCCCAGAAAGCAGGATGAAAGGTTGAATGAAATAAAAAGAAAAACATTCATAAATTCTATATTTTTGTCAAATGTACATCGAAACATGTTATAATACACTTTATTTGTAGCTCAACAGCTCTAATCACATTTTTTTATCATAATTTATATACAAAACTAAGTATTTAGTCTCGTTCTACAACAACTAACCCATATAAACACTATCTATCCCATAAAAACTTTTTAAAAACTGAAATCATCGCATTGTAATGAGATAGGAATTCGAGTTTGTTAAAAAAAATGTTAAAACTGAGATCTCCAGCGGTATATCCAAAGAAATTATGACTACTACTTTAATCACAAACGATAAAAGTCAATGTATTCGCTGTTCTATAAAATATCACAAAATTCAAACCTAAGAAATTCATTATGAATTCCAATCAGTCCATACTAACAATTCAACAAAGTGGTAAACAGTCCATTTCGAAAAATACAGGATCTACAAGAACGTCCGAATAGCTTTTACTTCATTACTTTCTCACCGTCAATTCTAACAGATAAACAGTCCTAGTTGTGGTAATTTGTGTTCAGAAGATGCTAAACATTATACACTATTTCGATTTGGCATTTAAAATATACAAGATGGAGTCATTTTTTGAGGTTAATCTTCCAGAAATTCAAAATGACCTGGAAGAAACGAAACAACATTGCATTCGAATTTAAAATGAGACAACCAATTCAACCTACCTTGAATTCAGTCATTTCTACTGCGGATTGAGCTGATTCGGCGCGTCGTCGCCATTTTGAGGAGGTGGCTGAGTGGGCGGACCGTTTTCGTCACCGCCCTGAGGCGGAGTCGCGTTATCGCCGTCGTTCTGAGCGTCATTTTCAACACCCTCGTAAATTTCTTGGTTTTCTCCTTGAGCCAATAGAAAATCAATGATGCGGTAATCTCTTCCACTATCCGTGTTCGCTATCCACAAGGGTAACCACTTGTTGGCCAGCAGCCACTGAATTGACACTTTACTGATCCTGCCAGTCGCGTCTCTCGGTGGCTGGAAACCTTCCAGGGCGTAGTAATGGTTGCTGTCGATGCTGCCGCAGGACGAAGACAGGTGGCGCTCGATTCTTCCTATACCGTGACCTTGAAATGGCGCAGATTCAAAAGTCAAGCCTCGTCGATGTCGAAAGTGAGTAGGAGACTCACCTAATATGTCGATACGGCCGTAGGCGTTGCCGATTCGTCCGTAAGTGCTGCAACTGGCGACCTCTGACGTCGGATTGTAAATCGGCTGCTCAGAGACCTGCGGCGGCATCTGTTGGCGCACGTCTTCTATGGTTTCGTAAATGTTTTCGGCGTTGCTGGTGTCAGGATCGTTAGGCAAGGGTTCGTAGTCGTTCTCTAGGGGCATCTGGGGGTTGTCATAACCTACTGCACCTTCGGCGTTACTGTTTTCGTCGTAGTTTGCGTACCTGAATGAGACAAAGTTCAAGAAGGGGGCGCCGGGGTAATTTGAACACTCATTTACCTTGCCATCGTAGAACATGCGCTAACGCTCCTGTCATCAGCAACAAGCGACCTTCATATGGACTTATCGATGATAGCGACCCCAGCGTAGCTCCTGCCGATTCCCATACAACTGGGAAGCATCGTCCAAGTCCCCTTCTCCGGATTGTACACTTCGACGGAGGACAAATTAAAACAACCGTCGTCCCCGCCCACAACGTAAAGCAGTCCGTTCATAGCCACAACGCCGGCGTTTCTCCTACAAACGGCCATGTCGGAAACCGGAGTCCAGATTTCCTTGTCGGGATCGTAAGCTTCCACGGACTTCCTGACCAGAGGCCCGTCGTGCCCGCCTACGGCGTAAAGTATCCCGTCTAATACTCCCACCCCAGCTCCGCTACGTCTGGATATCATATCCGGGACGCACAGCCAAGTATCCGCCTCGGGATTATAGCACTCGACAGAGCTGAGACACTGTCGAGATGCTCCGTCATAACCTCCAACCTGTCAGAATAATGTCACATAGCTATCACTTCGAAATCACAGAGAAACAAGCTTATTTTAGGTTAGCGAACATTCAAAGAGGCAATCCAAACCACGTGACTATTCCACCACTGTTACTGAAACTGAAAATTCACTCACCGCATAGAGCAGGTTGTTGAGAACCCCAACCCCCACGCTACTCCTCCTAGTGGACATGGGGGAGATCATCTTCCAAGACTGTTTCTTCGTGTCGAACACTTCGGCCGTGTTGAGTCCGGCTGAGCCGTCAAAGCCGCCTACGGCGTATATCAAGTCGTTCAGTACAGCGACTCCCAAGGTGGATCTGCGAGCCTCCATGTTGGCGCAGCTGGTCCATTGGTCCAGAAGCGGATCGTAAACGTCAACGGTGCGCACTCTGAGCGAACCGTTGAAGCCACCCACCGCGTATACTTTACCGTTCATGACGGCCAGCCCGGCTCTGCATCTTCTGGTGGGCATTTCGGCCACTTGGTACCAGCGTTCTTCCTTGAAATCGAAGCATTCCACGCTGCGGATGGCTTTGGGGGCCTGACCTCCCACAACCTGAAACACAAAGGTACTAATGCAAGGATTTGCGGGAAACAAAATGTAGAAGCAAATTCAATAGTTTGCGTATCTGAGATCTGGAAATCGACAACAATCTTTGGACCAATTAATCATTCTGAACAACTGTAGAAAAATTGTAATCGCTGCGTTTTCATGAAATTCGTAGCCAGAGCGATCACCGTTTGAAGTACTGAATCCTCCCAGAAATGCTTAACTACCTTTTGGTCAATTTTTTATCAATTTACATGAGGAATTCAGTCTAATTAACTGATTAATTGCAGATATAGATTTTTTTGTCATTCTTTTGACAGTGGCTGTCGATTGATTTGACAGCTGTCAAAAATGTTTTTCAAATCGAATTTTTGAACTGGAAAATGCGAATCTACCTAAAAAATGGATGGACGAGTGCTCAGAAACTTCTGACACAACAATTCTTTCAACCGATTTTTTTTCCTGAGATTCTCGATCTTAGTGAAATTCCTTGCTAGGGAATCAAGATAGAGGTATTCGATATACATTTTTCAGAATGGAATGACAAAGAGAACATAACCGTAAATGTTCTAAATGAAACACACTGTAACCTTTTCAAAAATGAACGAAAACTGGAAAATTCACCCTTAAAAAAAGGCAACACTGACCAACATAAAAATAACACATCGAAGCAATTCTTTATTTCACAAATAGTCAGAGTCTTATAAAACATACCAATAATACTTTGGGCAGTCCAACAGGTTGTCTTGGTTTCGTTCTTGGCGTTTTAAAGTTAGTTTTGCCGTCACCTTTTAGGAGGTGATATTTTAGGGCTTCTATGAGGTAATCTTTGCACTGGAGGTCTAATTTCAATAAAGGTTCTTCTTCAACTCTTTGCACCAAATAATCTTGAGACAGCAAGGGAAGTCTGACATGTTCCATCAATGAAGCCAAATGTTTTCGACGATAATCTAAATCGTGGTGAACCCATGCTATGACACACTCAAAAACCTAAAATAAAGCACTGTTTTTACTATATTACTCCCCAATTATAAGTTAAGAACAAGATTCTTACCTTTTCTTCTGAAGGAACTGTCAATCTATCACTACTTATCAACTTTGAAACTTGTTGATGTGTTAAACTTAAAAACTCCTCACATTCCACGACTTCCCTAAAATTAAATCAAACGCTCATTCAAAAAACAAGGATTCAACTCTGGTCAACTTACGGGAAATGTTGCTCAATATACGACTCGGAATTGGACAACAAGTCAATACAACCGTGAATATCGGCAAAGGCTCTAATTCCCAAGCAGTTTGTTGGATGCAACTGAGCTTGCAAGAAATCGCAGCAAGCGTCCCTTACATCCATAAGTTGCAACAAATTGGCTGCCGGCAATAAGGCTTGAACGTTGTCTTCCGTCACTTGAACTTCAGATGTGTATGCATATTCTATCAGCAATACAAGAGCCTGATGATCCACTTCTTTAAGCGTTATCCGATCTTGTTTGCTCTCTTCGAAACTATTGAACATAGCATAGAAATATGGGGAACAAGAAGCCAAAACCATTTTATGGGCTGGTATTTCTACAGAATCTGCCACAAGGGTAACGTCACACAGGAGATTTTGGCTGAAATAAATGTTAAAATCCAGGAATTCACAGACCAAGAACTCGTCAGTTTTACTCACATTCTCATGGCATTCATAACTTCGAAAGCTTTCTGAGTATGGTAGTTATTTCTGTAGGGTGGTTTTGTTTTGGCACCAATTCTTGATACATGTTTTTGGGAGCTTTCGTCCAAGGAGTTTTGACTAGCACACCTCAATAATAAACGACTGAAAAGAGAATCAAGAATTCAAAATGCACGTGTAGTAAACTAACTACGCAAATAAATAATAACAAAAATATGGTTTCATAAAGAATAATTTACTTATGTTTAATCATTCTGAAAATTCATGCATCTTCTGTAAGTACATATAATTCAGGAAGTTGAAAAACAGACTGAAGAGTATGGAAAAACAATTAAAGGATAACGATTCTTTTCGTCAGCATATTCTAAAAATAATCACAACAATTACGTTTATTTACCTTCCTTGGGTTTCCATAGCGTCGTTATCATTGTCAGACTTTGCATTATTCGCTTCCATTTTAAGAAGTGATTATTCTGAATTATAATTCGAGAATGTTTTGAACACTAATATGAAGGTTTTAAGCGGTTTAGATTGAAGGTTCGAACTTGATGGAATTAATTTATACGCAGCACACTTCTTTCAATAAAAAAACCTTCGACATCTCTAGGTCATCTCACGGTTCATTTCAACTGGAATATGCTTTTTCACTTTATAAATTTGGTCTAGTTTAGTTTGTATCGAAACGAAATTAACGAAAAAAATCATATAGGAGTATATTTTACAAGAACTGAAATACACTTATGTCATTATCACTAATTCACTGTTTATTTTTTTATCTAACGGCAGACAACTTACATCAATGATTGATAGACGTTGCCAATCTATATTATTTTCCTCAATTTATATAATTATTTAGTTCCTGTACATCGATTTATAAAGAAGAATTGGCAACGTCACAGAAAATAGGTTAGTTTTGTTTCATGTCAAAAGAATGATCTTTCTTTCTATGGTCGAGACATATTTGAAAATCTTAAATGATTTATCTACATCTACATGACCAAAATGAAATTTAAATTGATCCAATTCCAAAGAATTAGATGGAGAAGAATTGTAAACACTTTATGCACTATATTGTGGCGATTTCAAAATAAAGGGTATTATTTGTTCAAAAGCCCGGTTACGAACTAAATTTTATTTGACTATACATAACATACAGATAATTAACATTTAATGTTCTTCAACTTCTTCGTAACCATCAGGCAAGGCATTTACATGAGGGTTGTGGAACAAGGATTTGGTACCATCCCCCCATGGAAAACGTTTAGTCCTGACATACATGTAGTCGTATTTGACGAATTCAGGTCTCTCTGAGTGATCCTTCTTAGTATGAGAGATCCAACAATGAGCCATACATAGGGCAATTGAGGGAAATGCAACAAAGAATGTCAGGTTTCTCCATACTTTAAATCCACCTGGAAAAATACTTTTTTGTAGACTTCAATAATTATGTAATGAGATGAAGGTTTCATAGCGTTATATACAGGAGTGATATTCAAATGAATGAAGTTACCTTCTTCATGGCCAGATACAGCAGAGGGTCCCTCAACTTGGGCCGATCTCCTCGCAGAAGTTTGTAAGAATCTTTTAGCACCGTATCTCAGAAAAGTAGCCATTTTCACAAGATTTTCTTCAGCAATGAACGTCGATGAAAATATTATGACAGATTCGACTTTGACATCCGTCATAGAGACATGTTTAATTCTGTTCTATGATTGGACAATTTTATCTTGTTTTTGTGTGATGTGAGCAGATCTTGCTGTGTGGCTTTCGTAATTCGTATCCGGTAGTTCGAATAGATCAGAACAGAGACAACCACAAATATCTGCTTCATCTATGGTTTAGATGTTCTATGTCTTGAAAACTACGGTCTACGATTCAAAAATTGAATTCGAATTCATTGTATTTTAGGTATGGATTCTCCATAATTAATATGGATATTTAAAAGAAGCGATCAATGGTAACTTATGTTTGTTGAAACGAAGAGCTTGTTTTTAAAAAGCTTTATTTGACTATTGACGAAGAGGACAATGTGAAAGTCACTACATTCAGTACAATAATGATTATAATATGATTTACAATTAAGCATGTAACCTACGGTTCCCTTACTCTATCTACGATTCCTAGTATACAGTAATATGATAGTACTAAGTCATGCAATGCCTTTAGTACATATGTAAGGGAGTATCCAATGATATAACTCCTCCGCGCTTAAGAGAAAAAATTGGGGTTTTTTGAAAAAAATTAATTTTTTAGTTCAATGTCCCTCAAGGGGTTCTGTAAATGTTCCTCATGTCTTACAATTTCTTTGTTGGTTATGAAATAATTGAATTTTCTTAGTAAAAAAAATCAAAATGATTAAAAAACTTAAAATATAAATAATAAGGGTGTATACACTAATACTATCAAAGTGGATGATTGGGCTTTGAATTGAAAGAATTTGATTCTTTGAATGTTCAATTTGATGCCCTATCTCCTTCAAATTATCCATGTTAACTTCATCTAATTCTAATGGCACCTCATCAATTTTTTTAACAGTTTTTGATTTGCCAAAATCTTGGATTTTAATGTTCGGTAAATGGAAAATTTTTGCTCTGGATACCACATTTTTCCAGTTTTTTAGAGTATATTTGTCCACTTTCACTTCACAGTTTCCCGGAACGAAAATGACATAGGTTCCGCACAACACGAGTTTTTCGGCACTTTCGGCACACTTGCTGATGGCGATTGTTTCCTCTGTTGTGATTACCATCCATTGGTCCGCTGTGAGCTGATGAATTTTCGATCCTTTCAGACTTGTTTGTATTGGTCTGCAATTTGAGTAGTTTTTGGTGACACTGACCAACTCAACTTCGCAAGGATTGCTAACTTCTATGGGTAGAGTGTTTTCTTCACAAAGAAAATTGGCAGGAACAACCTCTTTGCATTGTTGGTTAGATAATGCGTACCTTGTTTCACATAGGGATAGGAATTTGGATTTGGGTATAATAATTTGAAAAAATTGTTTTTGAAGAATAGGCAATGGAAATAATTCATAATAATTATAACGGTTTGATTCTGTGATTGGAACATCTAGAACAAATTTAATTTGATTATTACTGATGAATCCGCGAATTTTTATGCAGGAGAAATACTTTATTATATTTTCGTCATTTATCGGAAACGGTAAACGATTTTCGGTTAATTTGGATTGAATTGCATTCAATTCATTTTTTAGTTCATCATGTGAAATTATTGATGAATGGAGAGTTTTTGTCTGAGCAAATGAGATGGCAATTTCTATATTATTCAATATTTCATTTATATTATCGATAGCTGAAATTAATTGTGTGAAAACTGAATTTAATATGACAAAGTTGAAATCATCCCAAGAATCCACTGTTGACGTATTCATCCAGGCAAATATATGGCCGATTTTAGTGTTCAAAAGTATTTGATTATGTTTCAATTTGCTCATTGAATTTTTGAAAATATTGGTTGATTTTTCTGTTAAACTTATTTGTGATGTGGCCACATTAATCAATTTCTGTTGAGAGCTCTTTAAATTTTGAATAGCTGCATCATACTTATCAGCATCAGTTTGATCTAAATTTCCTGTTATAGATTTCCAAATTGTTCCTAATCCATTAATCAATCCTCTTTTTTTGCGTACTTCCGGAATAGAACTTAACTGTTTGAATTTTTTATGAGTTTCTTCGATTTTATATTCTAATACATTTTTAAAATTAGAAATTTCATGCATGTAACTCATGCCATGTTTCGATTCGTGAAATGAGAAGTTTAATCTATGATAACAAGATACTAATTTATCAAATTCCATATTTATGTTGGCTAAATCGATTACTTGAATGAGAGTCCAGTAATTTATAATATTTTGGGACAATCCTCTTTTTAAGGGTAAAATGCCAGGATTGTCTTTTATCTGGGTAATCTTGACTTCGGTGCATTTTACAATGGAGATGGCTCCGAAGATTGTTGTGAAGGTGATGAGTCTGTAACAATAGGTTGTCTTAGATTTTTCAAGTGAACAATTCGACCGGAATTTTGTTTCGATTTATTTCCACCAATTTTTTGAATAATAGCTTTGTTACCAGGTAACAATTCAGTAATTATAAAGGGTCCGCTAAATTTCTGGCCGGTTTTGTTACGTGCAAATTTATAACTTTTTTCATAAACTTTTTGTCCTATTTCAAACGGATTTCTTAAGTTTTCGTTGATTTTTTTGACAATTTTACTTTTATTAGTTGATATGTTTTCATTGATTCTGTCATAGACTAAAGCTAATTTTTCTTTATGTTTTTGGAGATAATCGCTATACATTTGTTTCTCGTACATTATATCTAAAGGGTCTTTAAGCTTCGTATGTCCGAAAGTAAGTTCTAAAGGAGTAAATTTTGTGGTTGAATGAATCGAGTTATTGTATCCAATTATTGCATATTTCATGATTATTGCTATGGGTTCTTTAAATTGGGATCTCAGAATTCTACAATGCTCTGCTATCGTTGAGTGAAATCTTTCAATAATTCCGTCAGAATCGGGATGATGAGCTGTGGTGAAATGAATTTTTATTTTGTGTGATTCTAATAGTTCTTTGATAACATGCCCAAAAAATTCCATTCCTTGATCTGAACTGATAACTAGTGGAGTTCCATAGAATGAAAAATATTCTAATAAGGCGTTAGATATGTCTGTTGCATTTTTAGATTTTAATTGTATAGCTTGACCAAGTTTCGTGAATGCATCTACAATGGTTAAAAATTTTGTGTTTTCTGATGTGTACACGTCCAGATGAATTTTTTCGAAAGGTCTCAAAGGGGTATCGGTTAACATCATTCCAATTTTGGGAGGATTTCTTTCGTATTTATTCTTTTTGCAGATTTCGCAATTCGCTATATAATTCGACACGTGTTCTAACATTGACGGAAAATAATATTTTCGCTGAAGTTGCCTGAGAGTTTCGTTTACGCCGCGATGGTTGGTTTTTCCTTCGTGTTGAAATTGTATCGCTTGGATGATAAGGTCCATATCTTCAATGACTTCTCTCCTTTCAGTGCAATAGATAATCTCTGGTCCGTTTCTGTTGAAAAGCGTGTTTACCACTTTGCTGAATGTTTTAAACATGTTCTCGGATTCGAAGTGAAAATAATATCTCTTCTTATCTGCCGTGTATTCTTTCAGGAATTTCATTATCTCATCCTCATTGTTAGTTCTGCTGATTTGGACATAGAATTTTTTTAATTTTCCCATGGATTCTCTTCTTACTGGTTTTGGTTTCCTGTAAACTTCTTGGATGAAATATTGATTCGGTTTCGAATCAATTACATCATTCGAAATTTTTATTGGAGATGAATCCGCCGTTTCGGTGTTGGTTGAGTGGATTGTCTGCTGATCATCATTGATCTCTTCATTGTTTCCTGTATCTAGAGTTTTAAGAATTTCACTAAGTTCAGATTCTGACATCTCTACTGATTCAGCATCATCCAGTAATTTTTCGATATCTTCCTCATCTACATTATTGAATAAAGATTCAGTTTCCATAGCATTGAGTTTTATTCTTGACAGTGCATCTGCATTTTTGTTGATGGTTCCTTTTTTGTATTCTAGTTCGTAGTCATATTCTTCCAAACGAATTCTCCATCTTTGTAATTTTGAGTTTGGTTCCTTTAATCTATTTAGCCAAATTAGAGGCCTGTGGTCGGTACATATAGTGAATTTATGACCGTATAAATATGGCCTGAAATATTTCACTGCCCATACAACTGCTAGTAGTTCTTTTTCAATAGTGCTATAGCGTTCTTCTGATTGATTTAAAGTTCTTGAAGCATAGCAGATAGGTCGATCTGATCCAATAGGTCCTTGTGATAGGATGGCACCTATGGCGACATTTGAGGCATCCGTTGTAACAATAAAGTTCCTTTTGAAATCTGGATATTGTAAAATTGGGGGATTCGTTAGAATTTCTTTGCACTCATTGATTGCTTCTACAAATTCCTCTGAATGAACAATTTTTCTTCCTTTTTTCAAACATGCCGTCAAGGGTTTCGTAATTTTTGCGTAATCTTTTATAAATTTTCGATAGTATCCGGTCAATCCTAAAAATCCTTTCAATTCCGTTGGTGTTTTGGGAATTGGATAGCGCAAAATTGCATCGATTTTCAGGGGATTGGGTTTTAGACCTTCTGGTGTTACAACGTGTCCTAGAAATTGGACTTCTTTTTTTAAGAACTCAGATTTGTCCATTTGGATCTTCAAATTTGCTGCTCTGAGACGTTCAAAAACTTTGCGTAATTTTTCGATGTGTTCTTGTAGTGAAGTTGAGAATATTACAATATCATCTATATAAACCACGCATGCTTCGTTTATTATACCACGTAGTATGTTATCCATCACTCTTTCAAATGTTCGTGGTGCATTTTTCAATCCAAAAGGGAGCCTTTTGTATTCGTAATGTCCTCTGTCTGTAGAAAATGCAGTCTTCTGTATGTCTCTAGGGTGCATTTCAATTTGATGATAGCCTGAGGCCAAATCTAATGTAGAGAAATATTTGCATTTTCCCAATTTGTCCAAAACGTCCGTGATGTTTGGAAGTGGATATTGATCGTCGATACTTTTTTTATTGAGAAGTCTATAGTCTACGCATAGGCGATATTTCTGTTCTCCAGATGCATCAATTTTTTTTGGAACAACAATGACTGGGCTACTCCATGGGCTGCTGGATGGTTGAATAATGTCATTTTTCATAAGTTCTTCTACTTGTTTTTCGACTTCTCTCTTTTGGGCTTCTGGCATTCTATATGCCTTTTGAAAAATTGGAGTTTCATCTGTAGTTCGAATTTCATGCTTCACTATGTTCGTGAAGCTCAAGGGAAGTTTTTTACTATGGAAAATATCTCTATATTCAAAACAAATTTTCCGAATAGCGTCCTTTTCTTCTTTATTTAGGTGATCTAAACGAAGATTTTTCATGTTTTCCTTTAGGAGGTTATCAATTTTTGAATCAGAATGGTCATCCGTTGTCGATGTTATATTTGTAAAATTCACTTCCTCAACTTCAAGCGGTTCAAGAGTGATTTTTATAGGTGTTTCATTACTGTTTGTAATGGTGAGGAAGGCTTCTTGATTCTCAATTTTAACAAGACATTGTGGAATTTCGATTCCATCGGTTAATTTGACATATTTAACAATTCCCTGATTCAAATTATTTGTTTTTATTGGTACTTTAATAACTTTTTGTGATCTCGGTGGTAAATCGTAAGAATAATTACTTTTTTTGAGATATAAAGGGATAGCTCCGTGCTTTGTGTAAAGAACATTTTTTTTTAAATCAATGTTTGCGCCTAAATGTTTTAGAAGATCCATACCAATTAGGCCATCATATTCCGTGTTGAATTCGAAAATGTGAAAATCAAAATATTCTTTTGTGTTAAAAATTTTTGGTAATGGAATGTGAGCAATATATTTGTGGTATGAAATTTTGTGAGCTGTTTTAATTTTGAATGGAAAATATTTTACATAACTTTTATAATATTTTTCCACTATTCTTGGACTAATCAGTGTTTTAGAACTTCCCGTGTCTATCATGAATTTTAATCCTAGTTTGGGAATTTTTATATATGGTAATGTTGAACTATTAATATTGGTCATATTTATTAAGGGTGATTTTGCAAACTTGGGCTGTACCGAAAATTTTCTGAATTTTGATGATCATCATAATTATCTAAGTGTTGATTATTATACTGATAATTTCCAGCGTCATCTAAGGGAATGTCAGTATCGTTATAATTATATTCATTATCTTCGAATTGTTCTATTTCGTTGTCAACGTCTTGTTGGAAAAGTTCCTCCGAAATGAAATTTGGTTGGTTACTATTATTATTGTATTGGAATCTATTTTGGGTTCTGGTTTGTCTTGTGTTAGAAGATGATGTGTCCATCGGGATGGGTTGATTTTGTCGTTGCGGAAAATTCCTTACTTGACCACTTCTTTGGGCATTGTTTGGCCTTAAATTCGAAGCTGGTCTTGTTTGTATCGCGGTTTGATTATTACTGGGAATTGAATTTTGAAAAAGTGGACGTTGTGTTATTTGTTGCGGAGTGAAAGATCTATATTGGGTAATTTGTGTTCTATTAGGGGTCATATTTGTTAGGTTACGCCTCGCGTATGTGAAATTTTGTTCTTCTATTGCGAATGCTATAGCTTGTTCTAGATTTTGAGGATTTCTTAATCTAATAGGTAAATTTGTGAATAAACCTCTCAAAAAAGCGTTAAGGGCTTGATTTTCATATAAGGTTCTTTTGATTTCTAGGATATTTGCGTTTGCTTCTGTGAGTTGAATTTTATTTAATAATAGACTCAACAAATCTTGACATCGATTTCCAAAATGTACAGGGCTCTCGTTTTTTCCCTGTCTCAAATGCATTAAATCTCCGACCAAACAATTTTCATCACGCTGATCTGAGAAAAATTGTAAAAGTAAATTTTTGATTGACATCCAATTTCTCAAATTTCCTCTACTGCCGACTAAATTCAATGCTCTTCCTGTTAATTTTCCAATTATTGCTCTTAACAGAAATTCATTTTGTGGATTTGCTATATTATTATTATCTGAAAAATTGTTAATCAAGTACTCGCTTGATTGAATAAAAATAGCCAAAGTGGCTGGATTACCGTCATATTCTGGGACGCAATCCAGATGATGTTTTTGGATTTGTGGGACGGCCATCTCTACTATATTATTATTATTTCTCCTGAGAGGACTACGGTCTCTATTCATTGAATTACTAAATTCTCAAATTATTGTTGCAATAATAAAAAAAAACAATAAATATAAAATCAATATTTACGATTGTATTGATTGAAAAAAAATGCAAAATATTATCAAAATCTTTCAAATGTTCAAAAATGAGAAGAAAAAAAATGGGATTTGGGAAACAAAGGATGTGAAACTTACAGCAATTGCTTCATAGAGGTTTCTTCTTTTTTCTTTGCTTCTGCCTCAGGGGATACAGCGATTATAGCCGGCAGTTTCGTTATAGAAACTCCGTACCAAACTATAATTTCTCCACCTGAGTGCTGTTGAACCTTTTCTTTCTTCTTTTTCTTCTGCTTCAGGGGATACAGCGATTATAGCAGGCAGTTTCGTTACAGAAACTCCGTACCCAACTATAATTTCTCCACCTGAATGCTGTTGAAATTTTTCTTTCTTCTTTTTCTTCTGCTTCAGGGGATACAGCGATTATAGCAGGCAGTTTCGTTCTAGAAACTCCGTACCTAACTATAATTTCTCCACCTGAATGCTGTTGCTTTGGATTTCTTCCTAATATGAGCTTCGGTGATTTGGACTTCTGCTCGCTGGTTGTGTTGACACCACAATACTGGACTAGGTCGAATTTGGAACCAAAGTCCGGAAAATTTTGCAATATACCCAATGAATCGTTGAAACGAACACTTCTTTTTCGCTATTGATGTCGAAGAAAAAGTTTTGGGTATCCTACCGACTGCGCCACTTATGTTTGTTGAAACGAAGAGCTTGTTTTTAAAAAGCTTTATTTGACTATTGACGAAGAGGACAATGTGAAAGTCACTACATTCAGTACAATAATGATTATAATATGATTTACAATTAAGCATGTAACCTACGGTTCCCTTACTCTATCTACGATTCCTAGTATACAGTAATATGATAGTACTAAGTCATGCAATGCCTTTAGTACATATGTAAGGGAGTATCCAATGATATAACTCATTCATTGTATTTTAGGTATGGATTCTCCATAATTAATATGGATATTTAAAAGAAGCGATCAATGGTATCAACTAGTGAAATCAATACCCATATAAAATATCAACTGCATACACATTTGGAACGATGTTAATGGGACTCCCAATGGCCAGGATTCCAGTATAGCCCAAGAAGCAGGAGAGGTAATAATCTTTGGTATTATTTATGGATAAAGGATCGTACATGGGTGTATTTTATTCAGGACAATTCCATTTAATTACGCAATGTTTTTTCGAGTGAAGCAAAAAATGGAACAACGTCAAATTATATATTTATTGAACAAAAATATACATTTCAAAAATGAAACAGGAAATTATCTAAAGATTACGAAAAAATCAACGGAAAAATCCTGTATACAGTTCAAGCAAACTTACTGAGTATCATTCTCGATCAAATGTAAATCATAAGTTTTAAATAAAGGAACAATAATCCCATAATAAATTTGACACTTAAATAACAGAATATCAATGAAAACATACAATACATACTAAAAAAATTATATTACAACATATACAAATACTTATCACATAAACTATATTTCTTTCGAATTTGAACTTACATTTTATATCTTCTGTTTCTACCAATAATAATTTTCAACAATTCTAATATAGTCGGAAAAGAGTGTAACACGAGGGAATGTAACAAAATAAACAAACTATCATCTGATTAAGCTATTCATGTAAATTCTTGATATTCCTTTGAAAATAATTGAAAGGGATCAATCAATTGAAAGGATCGACTAAGAACCTGCATGTATGCACAACTCTAACAAAAAAAACAAAAAACTAAAGATATTTCACTCGTCCAACCTTAACATAGCATCGTTTAAGGAACATACATGTACCAATTTTCAAATTGTACACCTTTGATCACTAAGCCTTGAAGCAGACTTTTTGTAAAAAGCCGATCTTTCATATAAGACACTAAAATTCGTTAATCTCACTTTCTATCCATTGAAAAACAACATGAGGATCGTAATGAATGTTTATAAAAATTAAAGACCCAAAGTACACCTCTTCCATTTCTAAAGCGAAATGAAAGACTGGATATATCGTATGTACAATGTTTCACTTAGAAGGCAACGATGAGGAAAATCCTTCTTCGAATATTCATTGCAGAAACAGATATTCTTGAAAATCGAGATGAGAACGAAGAAAAATTAGAGAAGAAAGTCAAATTTGGGTACTCACTGTTTTTTTCCAATTCCTGTGATTTCTGAATCAAACATTCGAAATGGAGGATTTCCCTTTCGAGGGATCCTAAGTGAAGCGCACCGTATGTCAGGGAAGCATTCCAAATTTTCTCGAAGACTACATCAGCCCTTGAAGAAAAATTCTAAGGTATTTTGTTCGTCAAATACACCGCGAAAAAGCTATAATTATGCGCCTCTTTATATACAGCCGTGCCCGAAACTCAATCGTCGTCCTTGTCATAAAAATCATTCCCGAACCTGGTGGTTAAAATATATACAACAGCCTCGTATGTGGCCATCATGATGGCCGTGTTGGGGATCTGTCTGACTAGTTGGGTCGTGAGACCCCTGTACACCCCCCTTAAGCCTTCTTCCTTGAAGACCAGCCCCAGCGTCTGCCAGAATCCCGTGTACTTGCTACCTTCTTCGCGCAGCCTCGTTCTGGCCACCTCGTGAGGATAGGCTATGCAAGAGGCGACGGTCTTGGATATGGCCCCCGCTATCATGAACTCGAAGAAGTCCTTGGAGCACCTCTCGTCCAGCCCGGTCGTTCTGTGCTTTATCAGTTCGGCCTTGATGGCTTCGTATATCACAAAGTGGATTACCGTTTCCGATATTCCCATGTAGGAGGCGGTTATTCCTTTGTAGAATCCTAGAATACCCTGCAAATGAGATGCGATTAACTGTGATGGCTTGTTTGCATTGTGACAGTATTGCTCATAATCCTTCTATGCAGAGTGAGAAAGTGCCGAAAGTGGAAAGCGGAATCTTTGGTGAGAACTGAATTGTACACATGCGCCAAAATGAAAAATTAAAATTGGGCAATCCAACGACCTGTCAAATATTTGTTGAGGTTAGTGCTGGTGCTCAAACAATGAGAATTTAGCTTTGTCCATGTAGACATTAAAACGGTTTATTTGCTTGAAAATTAGCTTTATGTGGTCATTTTCTTGATATTCCTAGTTCTATATTATACTAAAACGGTAACTCTGTGGTCCGGCTCGGGGAATCTGTCGAAAAAGTGGGTCCAGAAGAATCTTAAAATCGCAGCAAAGCTGCGATACAGGAATAGTATATTTCATTACTAGTCCAGAAAGTAAGCTTTTTCCGTGCGCGCGCGATGTGTTCCCGTGTGAGGCGGAGCCGAACACGGGAACTCGTGCAAGCACGGAAAAAGCCTTTCTGGACGTGTAATGAACGATATTTTTCATTACACCTCTCTGAAAACAATAACACGGGAAAATTTTTCAGCAGAAAGCATTTCGATATTGGGAAACAATAATTATTCAAAACACTGACATCTACTGTCACGCAAATCGTTGCTCTGTGTCTCAGCATAGGAATCATAGGATGCATCTATGCCTCAGCGCACCGTAAAACTTTTTGCGGTGCGGCCGCACGGAAAAGAGTCATTTTCGATGTTCTAAATCTACATTTTATGAAAGGGTTTTCAGTGCGGTGTAATGAAAAGAAATTTTTACACGGTCGGAAAGAGGAATGATCGATTCGTACGTGGGCGAAATTTCGATCCTCTAGGCGACGTAGAAGTATTTTATTCTATATTATACTAAAACGGTAACTCAAAAAATATTTGACAGGTCGTTGGATTGCCTAATGGCGAGAATCTTAGAGGTTATGTAGTACTCGCACATGCGTATAACTCGGTTATCACCAAAGAGTTCTCTACCTCATTGTCAATATAGAACAGAGGTTCTCAAACTGTGTTCCGCTTTTACATATATCGAATTCAAGCGAATGACCAGTAAAGACCGCGGTCATTGTCTTTTCTTGTCTAACCCGCTTATCACATATCTTTCATCGCACTCGATTTGACCAGTTGGTGATGATGGTCAAGGACCAATTATGACCAGGTCAATCGCTTGAATTCGGTTATAATTGAGGATCTTCAGATGGGAAGGCGCTGAATTTTTAAAGTACCAACTGAAGGGCGCGAAGATCAACAGTTTGAGAACCGATGACATAGAAGGTATTGCGAGAGATCGCCGTAGCTGCTTACCGTTTTTGCGTAGATTCGGCGTACGCACTCAAAGGCGGTTATGTTACTGTGCTTATTGACATCTAGTTGAAGTCTCGTCTTTACGAACCAGATGGGGTTAGTCAGCGTGCTCGCCATGAAGCCAGCGCAAGAGGCCGAGCAAACGTGCACCACCGGCGAATCGGGGGGGAGTATTTTGTTCCAGAACTGCTTGGACTGGGAGTACGTGGCGAAGTAGATGGCACGAGACGGGGCCACGCCTACCAAGTTCGGACCAAGGCCTAAAAGAAACCAAACAAGCGTTTAAGCTTTAGCTATGTGCTGTGTAGTCAATCGACGTCAGTGGCAGCGGTTGGCTGTGGATAGAGGTTCAAGCTGAAATTATTAGTTGGTGAAATGCTTTCTTTTGTATCGAGATCTCAAGATTTCAACAGAATTCTATATTTCTATATTATATTAAAACGGTAACTCTGTGGTCCGGCCCAGGGAATCTGTCGAAAAAGTGGTTTCAGAAGAATCTTAAAATCAGGAGAAAAATTTTTACACGATCGGGTAGAGGAATCATCGATTCGTGCGTGGGCCAAATTTCGATCCTCTAGACAATGTAGAAGTATAAATTCGTGAAAATCGCGTAAAAATTCGGCAAAATGGGCAATTTTAAACTCGATAAAACTTTTTTCGCAGATATCCTGACCGTGATGTAAATATACGGATCGAAAGAGGAAGAGTCAACGCAAAATAGCTTGGTATTTATATTTTCCATAATTTCCCCATTTCTTCAGGAAAATTGATCAAAGTCTGACATTTCTCCTATAAAATCGCTCGATCTGCAGAGATCACAGAGAACTGTTTGACATAGTAGCTGTGAGCTGTCAGAGTTTGGCCACAGGCTTCTATAGAGGAAGCCTGGAACACAATCTGACAACTGCGCTCCGTTTCCACGATCGGAGGCCTACCTATAAGGATAACTGCTTAAAAGGTAGATCTGCTGGCCCATATTAGTTGAAGATTCTATCCTAGATGACCACATCTTTCTGCCCTACATTGAAACAGTGCTTTCCAAAATATAACTTCTATACAATTGCCATTATTGATGTTGCCACAAAAAGTCTTAAATCCGCGTCAAGTTTCAAGGAAATCAATGTTTTTCTCGAAAATATTAGAATATCAACATATTTATGAATAGCTTAGAATCCCTATATGAGTGCAATATAACTGATGTCTCGTCTCACGACTGGTACAAAAATCATCTGCCAAGAAGCGTCGAAAAGAATAATCATTTGAAGAATCACACCTTAGCAGTGTATTTCATTGATTTGTAAATTTGTCTGTATGGCTATTTGATAGAAATTTAATGACGTAAACTGCATTACTCTGATCTTCATAATAAAGCGATAAGGTTATTTTTTAAATTGATAAATCAGTGTAGCAAATAAGCGATAAGAAATTCGAATAATCAAACCGATGAACTAATTGACACTAAAAAAATTCCATTGATAAAAACCTCTAATTTAAACAGAGATTCCTAATACGATGTAGAAATATTACTTTAATATGTAGAATGCTAGAGTGTATGAGCTATGAGTGTATAAAGATAAAAATAATATTTTATAAGTATTGAATGAATGAAAAGGATATTTCCCATTATTTTTGGTTATTTTGTAACATTTCCACCATCAAAACGAACGAATATTTTTGTGTTTTTTTATTTCAGTATTGAAGTCTATCATTTAGTTAATCGAATGTCTATCTCATTTTTCTTTCAGAATTTATCGTTTTTTTGTGAATAATATTACAATGTGTTGTTTTCGCTAAATTAATTTCCATGAATTTTTCTATTCGAATGATAAATATTCATTTATTACAGTATTATACAGCCAGTGTGAGATCTAGTTCAGGGTAGGATTTCTTGTTATATTCCCTGCGCCCCAACATTTGTTCTATCAAGCTGAATAATCCAATAAATAAAAATTAATGCGCTGCACTGCCATCTGGCGGTATACGTTTCTTATTTCGAAGGCTTAAGACTCTTAACCACTGAAAATCTCTTACATACAAGTCGCCGTCAAAAAACCTTTCCCCGACCGCTCGCATCAAGTTACCTTTGAAGAGCGCCATCGGTCCCTCGTGCCTGACGATGAGTTTTATGCATTGTACGATAGATGGCACGTGCGTCGGCTGCGGTGGCGCGTAACCTGAAAGAGCCACAACTTGAGGACGACAATGAGGGACGGCGGTCCAGAACCTACGCCTCTGGTGGCCGTTGTTGTTACCCTGAGGGTTGGGCAGGGTGCGACAAGTGGTCTTGTTGCCCGGCACCGGGTCCTGGGCGATGGGGGGCAGTTCGCCCACGAAGCGAAAGCAGTTCTGAGACGACTGCTGGCGGGTCTTCACCACCTCCAGGGGGCAGGTCACTATGGCGCCGACCGTGCCTCCCACGCTGGAAAAGAAGAAGTCAGAAGGTCAGGATGGAGTAGAGAAAAATAGAGGGAGATGAAGAATGAATGTACGTTGCTTCCTATCTGTCAGTTCGAACTTTCGTTTCTACAGCAAATAAATGGATAATTCAGGATATGAGCACTTCCAGATTTTCTAGTTTACCAGCTTGTTCTTTAATAGACGCTGGTGATTCAGTTGTCAAAGCAATTAGAGCAGTTGGAGGAGAAATATTCCACTGGCATGTTGTTTTACAAAAGTCCTCAGAGGACGGAAAATAGACGCTCACTTATTTTAATGTATTCTCCCTCTGCGTGTTGTTATTACTCTGAGGAAAAGTACAATTCATTTTCCTATTAATACACACCAGAAGATTTGTCATCGTCGGATATAAGAGATACGGCGTTGTATATTCGTTTAAACTGAATGGATCAACATCAATATTGACATCAGTTCTTGTGCAGTCCACAAATGCTTGCATAGCAATACATAAACTATTGATGTTGCCTATAAACGGCATTATCTATATTTACATTCGAATAAAAAACATGAAAATATTTGGCACAATTGAATAAACAAATCTGTTACAGTTTTCAAATTGAGTACAAATTTTTACCTCACATTTTTTTACTCGTTTATTGCCGTAAGTTACTGGAGGTAATTGCTCTATTTTGTGTAACTGAGGCTTATTTTTAACTGCCTACATACTTCCAATGAGTACAACTGCACCTATTTATCACTCAGTAATAACTAAACATAGGGGGAGTCGTAGCAATTTGCTAGCTTCCCATCATCTATGCGTTTGCCTCCCATCTGTCAGTCCGAACTTTCATTCTTTCGGCAAATAAATGGATAATTCGAAATGGTTACTGCTTTATTTTTAGATTTATTGCAGTGCTATCTACCTATGAACTTCCAATAAATACAACTGCACCTATTACACGTTGTGCGTCATACTACTCCGATTTCTGAGTAAACATCTCAATTCCTGGTTTATTATTTCCGCGATTAACTCAGCTGGAAGACTGAATTGAGTCATGGATACTGCCTTATTGATTCTGCCTTGGGAGCAATAGCAATATAATCGAAACTATTGTTTTAGTTTCAGCAAGTCTGAACTGGGAATCACAATGTCTCAAATCGTGTCTCGAAGCAATAAATAAATCTATTTCGTTCGAAATATACTGATATACTCCATATTAATAGAGCATTCTTAAAATAAACCTTGTTCAGAGATAGAGATCAATCATCTACTTCTACTTTCTAACTTCAGTAACGCAGCAGAAGGTATCAATTCGAAACGAGTATCATTTTAATCAGCACTGGACAAGTTTTATCGTGTCCTGTATGCTTGATTTCGTAAAAATATACAATTAAAGATTTTACACTACTCGGAAGATATGAAACCAATTGTTTTTGTTTCAATATTGATCTTAAAATATGTTCTAGTATATTTTGAGTGGTATAAAATTTGTTGCATTCGTTTTACAAATTTAAAAAGTTCTGATTTTGATTAAAACGTTTATCTTTTAGGTGTTATCTGATTCTACTTGTATGCAAAAAACAATGCCTTCCAAATAAGACGTATTTTTGGCATCAAGATAATGAAACTGATGTCCCCACAGAGGTAGGTATGGAAGTTTCAACCATTAAAATTCATTATTTTCAATACTTTGAATTTGTGCAAGAAGTTTAAACCATGGTAAGACTCATTTTGTGGATTATGATACAATTGAGAAATTATATTCGATCATTTTTGTTGGTCTCAAAGCGAAATTAGTTCGTCTGAAATACACTCCACATGTGTTCCAAATTCAACACGTTTATGTCGAGTAGATTCTGAGAAAATTGATTGTGACAGACAGACAAGCACGCTTCAGGTTAGGAACCTTGAAAACGCGTCAACCACTTTCCGGAAGATCTAAATTTTTTATGAGGATATATAAAAAATTTCTCTTCATCCTTATCATTCGTACCACACTGACTTTGGTGGTGTTGCAATCCACCAACACCAATGAACCGAGAATGCTCAACCTCTAATGTTTGACGTTCTATAAATAGATCGGCGTTTTCTATATGCGCCGGTTGTCCTCTTCACGGCTCCGAATAATTTATTATGCTTTAGATATGTACGTAAACAAACCTGTGTTCGATTATGTACTACGACAATCTTGTACTGATTAGGAACTAGGTACCCGAAAATAAATCCCATCGGAGTAGGTGAAGTTACGGAAGATTCATTTTCTCGACCCTGATGATGAGTAATCGTTCTGAAACGTCGGTATACGAACGAATACAGCAGACGATAGAAATAAACCTAGAATCTATAAAACACCGGTAGAAAATTCAGTATTGCGTATTTGTTTACGAAAATAAAACCAGAATTGACGGTTGCCCATTTAATTTTATTTTAATTCGGTTGTTTTTTTGTGCGAGGGTCGGAATGACCTTGAACGGCGACAGTTCAGGTTCGCTCGCAAAATAACAGAACTGTTATCTTTATTGTTAATTGTTATCAGATGGGGAATAATAGCGTTCCATATTTTGAACGAACGACTATGCCATATTAATAACGTTTTCCTCCTATTTGGCGAATAACTGCTGGAACGACCTCTGAAATAACTTTTCCAACTATTATCGGGTTTGGTGCCTAGTTTGGAATTCTCAATATTCGAAGAATTTCAATAATGGCAACATGAGACTTTCATGATTTCGATAAAATATTAATTATGATACCGTTGGAGATAGCTCGATTCGTTTTACAAAACAGGAAGAATAACCTTGTTAAAAGCAGCCGAAGTTAAAATAGCGAATGCTCCCAAGGTGCATCATTTGATTAGCATAGGTGTAGACCCTCTCATTGTAATGAAAATTAACTATATGAGATCCCAAATGACCATTCAATTAACTAGAATCCTCATTCATCTAATCAACTGAAGAACTATAATGTAACGAAGCTTTTGAAAAGGTTTCCTTTGGGGTTACAACTCTTACAAACTCCTTACAAACCATCTCCTGATTAAAAATACGCCATTTTGAGGCGCACAGAATGTAAACATGAATGCGTTACATTTTTCTATTAGTTATAAAATTTCTTTTCCGTTCATTCGAATATTTTCAAAGTTATGTTGCATGATAAAAGTATCTGAATCATAAAAACGACTCCAATCCAATTATTTATTCTCTAGAATGATAGATAAATTATTCTGAATCGAGTCACGCAAGTATTCGACCTTATAATGGAAATCAATTCAAAATTATATCCAACAGAAGCTAATGATAGTTTTTGTTCATTACACACACTCGTGCTTCATAATGGGACTGCATATGTGAACGCTGCCTTGCAAATAATGCCAACATAACAATTTGTAGAATAGCCAATTAAAATTCAAAATTTTTGCTGATATTTTTGAATTATTCACAATGTTGACTTTGATCAATCATAAACAAAATACAATCTCAAATTAATTGCGTGGTTGAGGTTTCGAAGATTCTAAGCATAATTTATGGCAGACTATAAACGCCTCATAATAGTTGATAGTTTATGATAACATGTGTAAACTATCTGAAGAAAATTCTTATGGTAGTAAACAATTTTGTCGGCTGTCAGTCATTTATGCTCTGATTTTGCGTTGTAATTTCAAATGTTCTATGACCCTGGTACAAGAAGTGAAAACTTGATTGGTTGCACTTTAGTCCAGGTAAAAAGTTTTGTTTGCATAATATAATTGGTAATTCCTTTCTAGGTGGAATAATAAACGTGCATCTTCAAAATTTGGAACCGAATCATCAGTTAGTTTATTGTGAGGTAAACAATCAACATACACAGCTGAACAAATATAGATATGATTAAAACTTTGATACAAGAGAATATTGGAGGGGAAGATTAAAATTCTTGCACACAGATCGAAAATGGAATTTATTCCAAGAATGCTCCCACGTAAATGCATCTGTACGCAAATGAATAACCGTCTCAAATTCGAATTTATGTAACATTACATAATAAGACGTAGTTCGCTAGTTCAAGCCAGTTGGTTTCGGAATAATGAATGAAAATTTCACTAGTCTATGAAATACATACCCCCCAGCGACTAGATGAATAACTGAGTCCCTCTGGGACATAATCCCTGGGAATAAAAACTCTCAAAACGTTATCGCAACAGAATTACACTGACATCGCAATTTTGTAATGACACAATCACTTCAACTACCGAGTAACATCGTAAACAAATCGACTTTTTACATTTCACTGTTCTCCTGGATTTTCTTTCTTGAGATGAAGGAATTTTTGGAATTTTAGAAACTTTCTTACGACAAGGAAAATATGTGGACGTGACTGTTCGCTCGTATCAGTGAACTGAACGATTTTATTGTGGGATCCTGTTTGTTTTGATCATAGAGTCGATTTTCGCTGGAGCCCCCTCCCTGTCAAAACCGACAGACATGCCACGGTCACGTGCTCTTGTTTACCCGGTATTTTCGTCCCAAATTCAAATCAAGCTGCAGTAGATGCGGTTCTCGATTTTCTCTTTCGAGATTTCACAGACGATAAAGTTCGGATTTTAAGATATTCATTGACTTCGAACTGGAAATAATGTTTCTTGTGGTACTTCAGTAACTGAAGCAGAAAGAGAATTTTTAGTTTGATTTATCTTTCGCTGTTCGCACTTTTGATAAGAGTTTTTCGCAATATCATGAATAGTAACGCACTGAACATTAAATTGTTGAATGGAAATGAACTGTTTCAACATCGATTCCCGTGATCGGAATGATAAAATGATTGAATCGGAATTCTGCGCAATCAACGCGGACTTGATCGTGCGCGAAATTATCCGCGCATTGCGCAAGATTCAGAACTATCTTTCCCCGTCGGTCAGAAATGAAGAAAAAAACAGTCAGTGATTAATGTGATGTTAATACCCCACTCTTGTCTCTATAGGATGTAAACAAATCAAGTTTATTTTTAGCGCAATTTAATTACTTGAATAGTGGATAATAATGTGATAACTACATTCATACATTACGTGAGCGAGCAGGTCTTATCTGTGAATAGGGAGGAAGGTTATGTACCTGATGATAAACCGCAACAAAATGTTTTCGATTTCTGATCTGAATATTGCAATTGAATCTAGAGATATATGTAGGAAAATGTGAAACCATAATGACTTTAGATATATTGCGTATGCCTTTTCCGAATAAAGCTTTGCACTGCTATGTTCTCATGAGTATATGGATTTTGTTACTTGTAGCAGGAATATACAAGTTCCTAGAGACGAAACAAGAGTCTCCAGATCCTACCTCGGCTTCCGAACTATTTCATAACTTAGCCATAGATGTAAAAACCAAGCGCATCTTCAAAATATGCAATTTTCCTAACGATATTACTGCTGGAGACGAAGGTATGGGACTTTGTCGACTTTGCTGAATTTGTAGCTGTTTTTATTTGAATAAATTTATATTATTATTTTCTTTCGTTTTCTTGTTATTATTTCCTCTTATTTGATTAGGTTTGACGCTCCTCGGCATTATTTTACCTTCATATCGAAGTCTTTTTCGGTTTCTGATAATCGGAACTGACCACAGAATTTCCAAAGTTCTTCCCCACACAGAGTTATATTTCAGAGATACGGATAGATTTGGGACGCATAGAAACAACCTATGTGTTTTTATGTTCTTGTCATAGACATTTTTACCAAATTCGGAATAATTCTCATTTCAGGAATAATACGTTCCGATAAATGGACTCTAAAAGGTCTAATTATTCTGTTGAGACATGGTGACAGAGGGCCACTTCAGTATGTAAGAAACATATCTGCTGTAAATTGTGGAGCTTCGCCTTCTGAAAATCTCTACTCATACAAGGTGAGTCGGCAAAAGTGCCTTGCCAGTAGCCAGTTTGTTGGCGAATTAAAATGAAGAAAACCAGTCGAACGCGTTCGGAAGTAGCGGATTGCTTTTTTAGCTACTTCGTATGAATATTAACTATATCATTTATATGATGGCTTTCTAGTCATAAAAAAGTGCTATTAGAGCCTGTGTGATGACTTGTAGTGAAGGAAACTTTTAATTCAACTTTCATATCGCACTCGAATAAGGTTTTTTCCCAATCTATCTCGAAATTCTGAATTTTCCAATGAAAATTCACTTTTCCTCATGAATTAGCAGGATTTTTCCATTATTCTTTCAGAAATATCTTCAGAATCTCACTTCCTACGAAAAGATATCATGGAGTACACCGGGGTCCTTCCACGGGTTTCCTCTATTGCCCATTCACCCCACACAATGTCAGCTGGGTCAACTGACAATGCAGGGAGTTCATCAACATCTCAATCTGGGTAGTATTCTCAGAAAAAGTTACTTGGAAGTGTGGCCCAAACTGAAAAATCTGAGCCATTACGATGTCATGGTCTACAGTACCAGGTACAGGAGGACTTTTCAGTCTGCTTTAGCGTTTCTGAGGAATTTCCTACCGCACGAAACCTTGACCAAAATTCCTGTATCGGAGAGCCAGAGCATGAATTTTTGTTTCAAGGATTGCGGGTGTCCGGCCACAGAAAAACTGACGAAGTGAGTTCTATAGATCGAGGTTTTGTATTGATAATGCAAATAATTTAATATTTTTGAGTATATGATAAATGGTTCTCATGAAATCGAAAACTGCAGCAGAATAATGTGACGTATACGCATCTCAGGAGCAACAACTAGATCGTTATTCGTTGTCGCATTGATGCCCCTGGCAATTTTCAAAGCAACAGAGATGTTTTTCTATGAATCTTTGACTTTCTGTGCTTAAAAGCCTTAAAACATAGAAACCTCCTATGAGGTCTATGATCTAACCTTACAAGATCAAGGTCTCTGGTCTGCTCAGCTCGTGTTATTTCATCTATGGTTGGAATTTAAAAAGGAACCCTATTTCATTTCGTAATTGTAAATCTCCAATTTAATTCTTATCCGAAGTCCGATTTTATTTCGCTAACTTAAATTATACGGATTCCTTTGTCCGTTATCTCAAATTCAAATAAACATACATTCCGAACAAAAATGAGAGATTATAATGTTTTCCGATTGTCCACGAAACTGCGTAATTGAATGACATTGATTGTCAAAATAATGAACAAAAATACAAATTAATGATATCTTGGATCATTTTTGGTCATAAACAAAAGCCGTAATTTTTTGTGAGATTTTCGGAGTGGTACTGATTATCTAAAGCGGCCCCTAGACGGTCAATCATGAATGACAGTCTGACTGAACAATAGGATTGTCAATCCTGCCTTCAATCTTGAAGCCCCTACACATATCATTCAAACTGACAGTCTGATTGAAATGACTTCAGCTCAGTTGAACTTTAAACACCAAATAGTACGCTTCTAATTATTATAAGTATAATGTCTCCAAATGAAAAAAGTAAAGATAAGGCTTGTTTGGCCATTATCCTTGCATTGGGCACCAAGAAGACAATAAAACGTCTTTCACTGTGGCATTTGGCTTTATTTCTTTATATATGTTGAGGAATTTTCCCAATGCAACATTTTTTTATATTTATTCATGTAACTGGGATGGGATTTATTCCACAGTTCGGGGAAAGATTCATAAACACTTTGAACCTTTGAAGGCAGTTTCGATCGTCAACCCTTTGATTGCATTAATAAGACTGAGGAAAATAATGATAGAATCACTACACCACCATTCAGACTGTCAGTCTCCCCTCCACTGAACGTGATTGAACCTCGGACTTCAAAATATTTGGAAATTCGTCAGTCCATTCATCATTCCATCAGTATAGACCTTACACCTTCAATCGGAATGTCAATCTTCGCTCTGATTGTCATTCCGAATGATCGTGTAGGGGCCCTATAAAATCGGAGCATTGATTGGGTACTTTTTTTTTATCTGTTTTTGCACAATCGTCATCATTGTTTCCATTCTCTCTGAAAGCATATACAGAAGCATAGACGCGAAGACAGTGCGAAAAATGAAAATTTTCCAATCATTTATGAAGACTGTATAAACAATATCCATACCTACTTTTCCAGGTTTGTTATGAAATGGCTGAACCATCAGTTGAAATCTCATCCAGCTGTAGCCATTCTTTCCGAATCTACAGGGCGCTCCCTGTTTTCTCCAGGGGCGGAACAAGGTAGATTAGGCTCCGATCCCCAATCCGTTAGAGACGCTCTTCTCACCTATATCTGCCATGGCAGCAGCCTACCTTGCGAAACGCCATTCAATTGCATCAAGTACGTATTTAAAAAAAATCGAGTGAAATCGATACTTTGTTGCTTGGAGTTCCTCAAGGTTGTGTTTTGGGTCCGATTATTTTTTGAGAGGGGGCGTGGCAAAGGCGGAAACTTGTCAGAGTTAGCTGAGGAGGGGAAGCCTGAATGAATTAAAGGAAAATTCTTTCATTCGTCAAGGGTACATGTTGTTTTTTTCAGACGGCAGAACGTTGCCGGTATATTCGCGTATACCGATTGGTTGAACCATCAAAAATGGAAAGATCCCCATTGGCGTCGGTTATGTCTACTCAGGTCATATGGACTTATAAGACATATTGTGCAACAAATGCTTCATATTGTGAGTAAACAAAATGTAGATGATGAATTTAGAGGATACATAGCATAACACCAATTTTCATCACATCGCCTTTCCCAGGTGTCCAGCAGTGGCCCATTCTTCGTTCTTTACTCGGGCCACGACCACACGATAGAACAACTGACGACCACACTGGGCATCCAAAATGATCCTCTACTCTTGAGATTTGCAGCAAGGATAGTTTTCGAGGTTTACCAAGAAAATAGAGACGTACCGAACAACGAGGCTACAGGGGTGTATTTCAGGGTTTTGTCGAACGGAAAAGACGTGACCAGACAAATAACGTTTTGTAAAAATGTCTTAGCGCTTGAGAACAAAGTAGTTCTATGTAGAATCGAGGACATTGTTAGGTTCCTACACGACGATTATTTCAGCAGTTTGAACGTTACGAATTTCAAGGATGCATGCTGAAACTATTGATACATGATGAAAGAACGAAGGGAACCTGAAAGAAAGTGTTTTATCCATCAGCACCGTTTCTCTTGGGTAGCTCAACAAAAGAATGTTTTCGTTGATGATAGTCCTGATTTTTGGTTACCAGGAAAATTTTTATTGCTGATCAACGAAATAACACTCGCATTAATGGGGTATTATAAGATTAGGCATTCCGGATGTTCATTTTATGATACATGTAAGGATCGTTATCTTCTTTGTGATGAAACACAAGTAAACCGTAACCATTTCTAAGAAATGAATTGGATGCTTTTCCTGCCATTTGAGTGAATGAAAAATTGTCAGGTATGAATAGGAAATTACGGAGAATATTGAATTAAGAAGGGAAAATACTGGGTAATTGAAAAACATTTTTTTATCTCAATTTATTTATAACAAATCAACAAAATAATAAATATATAAAATACCTATAGATTAACAATAAATGATATAACCAAAAGTAAGAAAAAACTTGGATCTTGTAAATGTTCTATCATAAAGCATATCTACCATAAATCTTCTTATTCTTGTGTTCAAGGTTATGTAAACTTCCTAAAAACAATCAGTTTTGTGAATCGAATTTGAATAAAGAAAATTCACTCTTCTCAATACTTTCCCCTTCCATATTAGATGCATAATAATAAATTGAATAAAAAAGATTACCACTATTTTACAGAAGCATAAATAAGCAAAATAGTGATTTCTCAACAACAGATTATGGAATAATTTATAATGAAAAAAAAATATAAAATCGTTTTTGAACCTCATTTTCAATACCGTTATCTGTTGATCATAAAATACAAAAATGATTTAGAAGTTTGAAACAACTTCGTGAATATGAAATTGTGTTTCACACTGTATATCTTGAATTCTCATGTTTGATGAAATATTCTAAAAAGTTCTATGAGACAAAACGAATTATGAACATATACCTATGAAAAATTCATAAAAAAATATTTTCTTTTGGCATTCAACCTGAATATTAATCATTTTACTTATCAGTATTCGCTAAATCCATTAATATAAATTTCTCTACAAATAATTCATCTCATATTACATGGAAACAGGTGCTTCCTGACCCAAAACATACCGATAATACATAGTGTTCAACTGTTCCAAAAATATGAACGTCAGAACAGTGTGGGGGCCCAACCTGGCGTAGTATGGAGTGAATCCTTTCCATAGAGCGAATATTCCCTCTTGTTTCATAACCTTTCCCAATACATCGATAGTGCCTTTGTATTCAGGTTTGCCATCAATCGTTTTCATGTTTTGGATTCTGTATAAATTAACGAGAATGGAAAACAATCAAATATTGTTTCACTTCGACATATTCAGTTATAAAAACATAACAAAGCAGTTGAAAACATACACACAAAGCAATTTTGTTGTCACATGGAGCATGTATCCATTTTTAATCAAAAATTACATGGAACAGCAATAAAATAGTTAATTCCAATTGTTAAAAACATTTTTCACCAAAATTGTGTAGTTACTGTCTCATTGCATTGATGAAGACACAACTTTTATTTGTTTCTATAAGTGGAACTGTCATAAAGGACATTTGAATCACTTGATGAAATGCAATTAAATGTACAACAAAAATATACACATATCTAGTTAAAGATCATTGAGAAATGTGCTCAATGCTCAAAAATCAATTCAAATGCTGAATCTTATTCCTCACAAAATAGATCGAAGAACTCACCTAGTTTTTGCCATATCTAAGGGCATAGAAGCGGCAGTTGTAACAAGACCAGAGAACATGGATGCACAGAAATGTAAAAATATACCCTGAGTGAAGTAACCACTATCAATAAGCACTTCTTTAGCTTGGGAATAACTAGCTAACTGGGCAGTATTCACCGCCATTGCTCGTCCCATGGTAGGAATGGCCCCTCTCCATAAAGTGAGAACACCTTCCTCCCTTGTTATTCTTACGAGTGCATCACCGATATGTTTGTAATTTCTTCTTTCTGCCAATGGTAATCTACCATCTAGAGTCATTCTTATTAGAGCTACCTCGGCAGGAGTACCTAAAGTATAGTTGATGGAATAATAAAGAGAATTAATTGAATATTATACTATTCATCCTCGAAAATATTGCTTATTTGTCCTCACCGTACCTACAAATGCCCCACAAATTCCAGCAAACATTCCAAGTCCAGCTTTCATTAAAAATCCTGGGGTTTCTGTTCCTTTCGTAAAATACTCAAAAGTCATTGAATAAACACCTAATCTTGTTGTGGTATAAGTAGCCTGCCGGAAGAGAGCAGCTGAAATGCCTGTATACAAAGCTAAAATTCCTTCATTTTTAATGATACTCCTCAGTGCATGCAATGATGTAGGATATTCTTTCTTTCCCCCAGACGTACTACTCATTTGCATTCTACTTTTCACCAAGTCTAAGGGTTGCACAAAACATGTTGCTGCCATTCTATAAAGTGATGCGTTAAAAGAATTCATCAAGTATCGCTTAGCTTATATGAAACAAACCCTGCAGTGCCCCCATAGAGGAATTTTATATATTTGGGCATAACCTTTTTATCTGAATCTGAAGACATGATTATTATATTTTCTTCAAATTCACACCACACAGAACTGTTTAATGGTAGAACTTGTTTTATCTTTTTTCCAATAAAGGATCGACTCTTTTCAATTCATTGTCACAAAGGTTACAGGGAAGGTCACTTATGATAAGTCGAAAGAAAGGAAAATTTTTCGATAGGTTAGGTATATTATTTAAATATGATGACGAATGGTCACGTTGATTGAGGGAAAGTTGTCAAATCCAATTTTTATTTGAAGAAATGTTTTACATATTTCGTAAACATCAACAGAATTTATAAAAGCAATAAGCAATTCATCAGGAACTCCCCACCGAGGCTTGTATTCCAGATCAAAATAATTTCCCGAGATTTGAATTTTGAATAAGGCACAATGACAACGACTTTTTGGAAAATCGTATTTAATTGATTTAAATTTCAGACAAATTGGCTGATTACTCTAGGAGATATTCAATTTTTTTCATTAATATGATTTAAGTTCTAGTTCCGCCTATATTTCGTCAATAGAAAAATCATTTAGAATTCATTCCATAGGTACATGAAGACTCGATAAAACTATCAAGATAGGAAGTAAAATTACTTCTATTTCACTGCAAACCTACTTGAAATTGTGTACATAGGTCTGATAGACGAACGATAGTGTTTGCGCTCTGAAAAAACAAATAAAATCAGTGTCAGTATTTCCGCTAGATAATTTTCTGAAATTCGGTGTAATTTTTCAAGTTAAATGTTTTACCTATGCTAATAATTCAGTTTATTTATAATCTTTTTTCAAATTTGGAATGAAAACCGAATGAGTTTTGTATTTTCTTTTCATTTCTTAACTGCTCCGCATATCCTAATAGTTACAAAGAGGAATTTTCGATAAATTCTTCGGTAGATTAATTTATTTCTGCCTCCTGTAGTTACTAGTTTTGTATTTGTATATTTCATGGTCACATGCAAGAGTGAGGCAAGTGTCAGTAAGACAGAAAAGGGGTTATAAATAATTAAAAAATTTAAAATTGCTATGCATAATAGTTGTACAACAGGTAAAACAAATAATAAACGGAAAGCAAACATTGTTTCGTTCCTGATTATCACATCTTTGAAACCATTTCAGCGGTTGCCATAAATGCTACAATACAATAATTTCAAGTTTATGTACTTTGAGAAACCAACAAAAATAATATGGAAAGTGATTTAATCTACTACGAATTAAAATTGCAAAGTCTGTTGGAGAAGTTTTTGGAAACTGGGTATCACATAAAAAATGATGTTTATTTCAATAGACTCTTATCCTTTTTGGGTGGTAAAGAAAATAGAGGTGAGTAAGTAATGTGACATCAATGTATGGTTTTTCCACTTGTATTCATTTGTTACAGAATTAGCAGAAGTTTTGCTGAAGTTACCTTTGATGACAGAATGGATATTAAGAGCAGTGAAACTTTGGGAGAACACCTTGCAGGCTCCAGACCATTCAATATCCGCATTCACCCTGCAACTCTTAGGGTTAGTTTCCAAAAATGAAGCCACCTTCTTGGAGCTCTCAAAGCATGACATTTATAACAGAGTCATCAACATACTCCAAACAAAAAATCCCGAATCGTTACCATCGATTAAACTAGGCTTCATAAAAATTATGGCAACAATCATTACTCATCCCTCAGGTCTTTCTTGGATACTTCAGACAACATACTGGCAAGATATACTCACTTTGAGTTTACAAAGCCAAACTGTTTATATAAAGAAAGAAGGCCACTTGTTTATTGCATCATTTTTAGATGGCCTGCTAAAACATGATTTGTACATGTGCTCCAACATTTGGCAAGCTATAATCACACCTCTATTGACCAAACCTGATGATATCTTCCGAAGCCAACAAAATCTCTTAGAAGTTTGTGATGAAAAAATTGAACAGTTTATTGGTCCTACTGTCAGTTTGATAAACGATATTTTGGAATATTTTATAGAAAAAATTCTGGACAGAGAAAGTCCCCACGTTAAAAATTTCAAGAAAATATGCCAGATGCCCCAATTGATTGCATCAATCACAAATTATCTGCATATGATTAGGAATGAAATGACGTCTTATGAAGTCGGAAAAGTTTGGATGTTGCTGTTATATTTCTCTATGGTTTCAGAAGAAAAAGATGGGGTCATAAAACCAGACATCGATAAAGAATTCATGGAACCTGTATTCACCCTCATGCATATTCTCCTGGAGGGATCCAAGTTTCTCGTCATTTCGAAAAATTTATTCATCGTTTTAGTTTGGTGGTACAAAGTCAATGCAAAAATCAAAGTTGATTATCTCATAGAAAATGATAAACGTTACCTATTTGAGAATCAATTCTTGATTCCACAATTGGCGCACAACTATCTGTTCTGTAAAGCAGTTATATACAAGCATAAATTCGAACCTGACACAGAATTGAGGGAAGATTTTGTCAACAACATATTCAAACGAATGAGCAAAACGTCCATAAGATGGGTTTACAAATACCGGGATTCTTTGCCATCAGACGCTGTTGCATTCAACATTGGTCCGAAAGCTATCTCGTTTCTGCTTCAATTGAAATCTTTATTCAATCGAGATAGTGCAGTTATGGTGTTTCAATCATTTCTATATGTTTTGGTTGATATAAACTCTATTCTGCAGAAACATAACCATTTGGTTTCCGTTTTTTCAAAAAGCGAATCTTACATCAAAACAATGCTGGAGAGTATGAACGAGTTCATTGTTTATTTTAAAATATCCTGGAGAGATAGTGTCGAATCCTTGTGTGTGTTCAAATCCAGTGTGGAATTCTTGAAAGTCGCTGCATGGCCTGCAACACTGGTGATTGCCGATTTGAATCTGATCAAAGTGGGAATAAACAATTACTTGTCTCCTAGCATGGCGCTCTTGATTGATCAGCATGACAGCTGCGCTTCTTACGTTTTATGTTCTATACTCAAGGACAAACTACATGACCCTGAATGGTCTGTGAGGGACACTGCACTTGAAGTCGTAACAGCCTTTGCTGAAGCGGCAAGGTTTGGTAAGTTTTTTCTATACAGTTTTGGCTTTTTTAATTTCATGACAGTATTACTCAGGCTACTTCAAGAAATGTGGGGTAACGGTTTAAAAGTTGGGATACAATATCTATTTTTTCAGAAACATTTTCAAATATTCAGATTTGTGACATGTATGGTCACAGAATTCGATGTCTTTCACAGAAAACAATATTCAGATATATATTTTCTGTGACTTATCCGGGGTGTCCTGACAATTACACCATGACACTGGACTAAAACTTTAAATTTTTGAATTATCTTGTGGAATATTAATCGGAGACACTTGAAATATTACAAGCTATTAGAAGATCGGGAATTTTTTTTATGTGAACCCCGCCATCTCATAGAGGATGTCAAATTCATTTCGAATTTGTTTCTGTTTCAGAGTTTCAGTCTTTTCAGAAAGTTCTATTAGCTTTCGATTTATGCTCTCTAGTTTTGAGCGTTAGTCTTCAAGATGGAGAAAGTTTTGTTAGGGCATCTGCCATCAAATGTCTCACACAGCTGGTAAAAATTCATGCCTTCTGGAAAGATCATCTTGAAAGTCAAGATATTGTTGTAAGTTTAAAACGAACAAAAAATATTTGGCATCTCTGAAATTTCATTTATTGCTTTCAAAGGTGTTGAATATAATTTAGAATATCTAAAATTGAGTGATTTCCTTATTTTATAGAAAAAAATGATCAACGTACTGAACTGTGAAACGGAAGGTATTGTACGAGCACAGGCGGCCACCTTACTAACAACAATATTCAACTATCATGACATCGAGGTGTCAGTTCAAAAAGAAATATTCTCTTGTATGAGTTCAGTCGCAATAGATGACCTCCACTGGGAAGTGCGCTTGAACAGCTTATCGTTCTGGAACGACAGAGTAGAGCAGATTCTGAAACATCAGGGAATGGTAGATGGCGAATTTCCTAAATGCACATTCTCGAAAGACACCAAAAAAATAGTTATTTTAACAGATGTGGAAGTTAAAAAGAGGATAATGCGAGCCCTTAACGAGTTAAGTGACATGGATTGTTTGACCGTTTTGAAACAGGCTATATCTGATGACTGCGATTTGCAAATTTCCAAAAAGGGACTGGAGGTGTCCAAAATACTGGTCGATCTCATCGAGAAATATAATATCGCCGAAAATATTATTTTGGAGGAGAAAGGGCCCCCTAGCAATGATTCTTGCTATTCATCTTTTGTTCCTTCCACTCCCAGCCCATCCTGTCACAATAGTGACGAAGTGATCGATAGAATTGTAGAGGTTTCCGATACGTCTTTGTTGAAAGGAGTTTACAGTCCCGGAGATGATTACCCTGTCAGTCGAATCAGGAATAAAGCAAGACAAAAAGTAACATCTGCCGAGTTTATTATTTCAACAAGGAATAATTTCAAGTCCCTAATTAGTGATAGGGAAAAATGGATAAATTCGTTGGATTCATTGAGTTCTTTACTCAACGACATGTTGTACAACTATGAGTTAGAGGATACAAATGCTATGGACTGTTATTGATGTTTTCTTAATATTTTGTTGTGGAACCACGTTTAGGATTCAATCTCCATTGATAAACTGATTCGGCAAAATTAAAGTGTAGATGAGAAAAAAACACTGACTGAATATTCGATGGAAATCAATATTACATCAATAGAAAATGGATGAACAAGAACTATAAAATATGTCCCCCTCTTTAACCAGACAAAAAGCACCCTTAATGGGTGTAGAGAGATTTTTGGACCGCAACTTCAGACGCTCTAATTTTGTCATCAAAAAGGATGCTCAAAATTTCTGAAATCGAAAATTGCTTTCTAAAAACACATTAAAAATGATTTTTTCAACACCGTGAAAAGATTCGGAATTCTATTCCTCATAAGACTCTTATTAGAATGTACAATCCTCTTAAAAAGTAATAATTATCTTTTTTATGGCCTTAAAATATAAAAGAACTTACAACCCTTGAAACCATCAGGAACGTTGTGTTTCTTTGAATTTTGTGAATAATAATGCTTTTTTGTTTGTTTTGAAGTTGTTAATAATTTTTTTGTTGCTGTTAGAGCCTTAGTTGTAAATATAAAGTTGTTTTTCATGCATAATGAGCCGTAAGTGAATATCTTTAAGTGATTATATTCCCTAAATAGTCCATACTTTATATCATATTTTATCAATAATTTCTCTAAGAATTTACCATTGAAACAAAGCTTACTTCTCTCTCTTGCATTTAACAAAACAGGGTGAAATGTCGATAATTATTTTTATTGAATAAAAAATGTGAGAAAACGACTGTATTTTGTAATAATATATTTACACTTTTTCAAATAAATGAGATATCCATACACAGCTCGGATTATTACAAACAAAACCGCCTCGCAAAGTTCGATATAGAATCAAAAGATTGATTTATGAATATTTCCTGTTAAAATCAGATTTTGTCCACTGGAAATAAAATTTGCCGCTCTATAGTCTGTATTCAACTCAAAAATCGATAACGTTACTTTTATCAAGTATTCGGAGATTTTGACAAAGTAGAAACATCAAAATCGAAAGTGCGAAATAATCTTTAAGATGGGGCGACAAAAAAGATCTGGACCAACGCCTAAAAGGTGAATAAATTCATATCACTTGGTCAATATTTTGATAAGTATTTCCTCTAATCTTGAATTTCATAATATTGCAAAATATTACAGTTATTTATTATGATCCGTTACTCCGCATATGAAAACGCAGCGTCATTTGAAAATTTTGGCAAGGAATCGTTATCGATTACGTGGAAATTCGAAGAAAATTATCTCGAATATGACGTCGTAGGATTACAGCATGTGTTTATCCTGTTATCTTTTTTATCTGATGAGCATCCGTCTCTTTCTCGAATCAAGCGTTTGTCCGTGACGTATTTCCGTCTAGAAAATTCTGTCATTTTCCGCTACCCGCGTTCTGTCAAATACTAGAAAGTCCGAGATTGAGGATAGACTTGTGATCGAAAACATTTACGTAATACGGCATATTAAAGCTCGAAGTTCCTTCAATTTATTGTGTATATTGTGACCAGGAAGAAGTAAATTATAAAAATGCCTAGACGTGGAAGATCTGCACCAACTCCAAGGTAATTTTTCAGTAAAATTAGGGTTATGTTAGCTTTTGAACACATTATATTTCTATTTTCATGTTAAAAACCATATTTTTACCAATTTTTCTTCTTCATTGTTGGTGTTCGCCTATAGATTTTTTAAATTGATGTAAAAAATTGGAAGTATACTAAAATATTCATCTCAATAAAATTTTGAAGGTTATGTAGTGGTTCCTCTTTGGTGGTGCAATCGCTTCATTCAAATATCTCTCATGTACAGACATCGGTACTGTTACAATTTCATTAAACATTTCATATCACAGGGCTGCCCCTGCAGCTCCAATGAGATACCAACAGAGAGCTCCAGCCACTGTACCACCTCAGCCAACACAGGTAGCCCCACAAGCTGCAGCTGCAGCCCCACAGCAACCTGGGATGTTCGCCCAAATGGCAGCAACGGCCGGAGGAGTCGCTGTAGGATCAGCCGTTGGGCACACCCTCGGGCATGCCATGACTGGTAATATAAACACAAACGTTAATCTTGCCCCAATGGAGATTATGATGAATTGCTTTTTAGGTATGTTTAGTGGTGGTGGATCTGAGGCTCCAGCAGCCCAAGCCCCTGCTGCTCCGCAACAAGTAGCTCCAGCTCAACAAGGATATCCAAGTGCAGGAAATGAGAATGGACCTTGTGGATGGGAAATTAAACAGTTCTTAGAATGTGCTTCTACACAGTCTGATTTGACTTTGTGCCAGGGATTCAGCGAGGCCATGCAACAGTGCAAGCTTAGATTCAGTAAGTAGTGATCTTCTTATATTTGTAAAGAACGGTTTTGACAGATTTTTTTCTTTTAGATGTTGCTTAGGTTGACTAAAGGAGTAAAGAATGAATTCTAGTGAATGATGATACTGCAAATGTTCCAGTTGTATCAATAAACTCTCTAGTTATGCAATAGTAGTTCAGTGTTGTTATTTTTTACCTTCACTAATTTATAATATACCTGATGTATGTTGAACTTTTAATTTAGTAAATTTATTTGTTACTGCACTTTTTTCCATTTCTGTATTCCTCTTATATCCTACAAGAACATCTTTCCTATACAAATCATCTCAAACTGAGTAAGGAAGAATAAATCCCACTATTTTTATTGAAATGCAAACCCTTTTACTTCGGCAATGGGCAAAATTAGTCTAGGGACAATGAGTGTTCGAAATTTTGTTTTCCAGATTATTTCAAAACGAATTCGATCAAAATAAATTTTTGCATTTAGATTACGAATGCCGTATTCACGCAAAATTTTGTACACATAACGTGACCTAAAGCATATAAATTTCAAGAGAGTAATCGAAAAAACAGTCTATGGAAAAAACTCAAATTTTCTGTATCGAAATTTTTTGACAGCTGTCAAAAATTTCTTGAACTGGAAAATGCGATTCTTCTACAAGGTCAATGAAAAAGCGTTCTACTTCACCTCAGTGTTCTCTTTCATCCATAAGTACTTTGAATGACTCATTTTTACACTGCAGAAATGTTGCAGCATATCCTTGGCCTTAAATTTAAATGAATATTTACCGAAATATGACAGTTTTTTTTTCCTTCGATGATCCCAACAAAGAATATTTTATGTCTATGGTGGGCACCAAAATATTTTTTAAATTTGATTGATGATCGAAAAACGAAATGATTTTATCTAATGTATAGGTTCATTATTGGAAGTAATAACAAAATTGCATTCTGAGCATGGATTTTGATGTTTATTCAGTAAATGTCAACAAGGTATACATTTTTTTCCCAATGAAAAATTGCATTTTTTCACAAGAAATCTTCTTACAATTTTAGATCAAGTTCTTGAGTGTAGTCTGCCAGACCCGTTTCATAAAACAAAATCACCTCAAGTTTCCAGGAACTCCATCAGAAATCCTGATCAGGTATGTAAAAGTTTACTGTATTCTGGTTGATGGTCTTAGACGAATGGTGACAAATATCAAGTCAAAAAAAAAATTCTCTTCCCGACCGGAGATTCTAATCTCCGCTTTTCGCTCTAGTTATGTTGAAATTCGTCCATTTTCACAAGTATCAGATACTCTGTCTATCGATAACAAACCTTATATTTTCTGCACATGAAAATGAGAACTTGTAATATGAAACGGGCCTGGTAGAAAACTGTACTGAAGATTCAAAATAAAGACAATAACTAGAATCTTCAAATATAAATAGCATATATTGAATTCGATAATATCAAAATTTAAAAATAAACTCACAAATTTCATAAAAAAATATAAATTATATCAAGTCAGTTGTCACCTTTAGTTTATACACAAAGTGTTTTTTTATGAGATGATACACATCCAACAGTACAAATAATAATATATAGATTATCTTTCTCGAAATGAAAGAAATATTTTATGTCAATAAAAAATGAAACCAAAGATACGTCAGCGTTTAAATTCTCATAAAAAACTGTTGATTCAACATACAAGACTTTCAACGAATAGGAACTCACCCTGTTTGAGAGAACAATTTTAATTCCGCATCACATTTTCTTATTTTGATTACAGTATTCAACTCTAATCGATTTGGCATTTCAAAAATCACTTTTCCTGTTCAAGTTCGATAACTTTTCATCTGAAAAGACCTTCAAACTTGGAATTTATCCTTTTCGAAACGAAAATGCTCTCCCTAACATCTTCCAATTGCCTATTGAACAGATTAATATCAAATCCCGGATCCATATTTCTATTAACATTAAGGGAACGTTTAGCTCTATCAACTGTTTCCTGAATATTGCAACAATTTGTATCTTCGCATTCGGTCCATTTAAGGGGAGAACAGTTAAAACTGTAAGTAATAGCGTTTTTGACGATGGGGTTACTCAAGTAGAACCAATCGCTGTCGAAAAAGTCGTGTAAAGAATCTGTGTTGTAGACGACGAGGAGATGATCGAAATATTGCCATTCTTTCTTGATTTTACCTGCGACGTAGGCTCTGTAACTTTTCAATTTTTCAAAAGCTATCACTTCCATTATGTCCGTCCACATTATCTGTTCCATATGGGTCTTTCCGGTTTTCCAAATTGCCGCCCTCAGTATATTAATAATTTCCATGAAGTTATCCTTGAAGTTGTTCTTCGCGAAGTTGAGGATGAGTTTTTCCAATTCCGCCTCGCTCTGGGGCGGCCAACAATCGAACCTGCCCACTGGCATCACGTTCTCGAACAAATTCGTTACGAAATCTTTGTAACATTGGTCCTTCGAAAAATCGGGCATAAATTTGTAATCGCTAGGAATTTTCGGTAACTCCTCGAATTGTCTGAATTCGGACGGAAAACGGGCGTATTCGTAGCAAGTTGGGTCCAAAACGATATCCTTCAACTTCTTCAGACCGTCATTGTACAAGGCGATGACGACGTTGGGATCTTTCAGGCAGTTTCCGTATGTCGGATTCGTTTTGCCGTAACAAGACGCCTTTTTCCACGTATCCGAACCCAGGAGATTCCTGAACAGGAGGTTCTCCAAATGGTCCACTCCTACCGGTGGAGGACGGGTCGCGTTCGTGGTCAAATAGTCCAAAGCTCTCTCGATCAATCCGATCAAACCGCAAGCTCTGAAACCAACCAGTAAGATATATCCCGAAATAATGCCATTCTTGATCATGGATTCGAAGCGATAACAACCCCCAGGACGATTTTGTACGATGATGACTATCGGGACGTTGTAGTGTATCCCGGTCTCCTCGAATTTGTTCTTGATCCTGTAATACAACGAGTTATCCAAATATTCGGATATGAAGATGAGACCGTTCGCGTCGTTGGCCCCGTCGACCTCCCCGATTTCCTTGACGAAACTGACCCTGACCGGAGTCCCGTCGCATAATTTCTGTTTTATCAACGGGGTTTCGTCGTCTTCCCATCCGAAATAGTTCAGTAAAGTGGCGTTGACCGATTTGTAATCCTCCCTTTCGCGATTGTCGTCCGGAATGGATATCACACATTTCCAATAAACCGGAGTCTTGATAGGAGTGTGGGTTTTCTTTCTGAACGCAATGTATTTTTCTGCCAGAACTTTCGTGTATTTATCCAAATCGACGCGTTTCGAATTTTGGTAGTTACTTATCGAGGCCAAATCGATGATTCTCGGCGGACGGATGTAACGGATTGGGGACACAGAGAAATTAATGGCTCCTTCCTTTAGGCTTCTCTCGGACATAAAGCTGTAGAGCCCGTCCACCCAACGCTGTTTCCTCCTTTTAGCCACGAAATCTCGCCACTTTTTGAAAAATTTCTCACTGCGTCTAGTTTCCATCTGGGATCTCAAAGCTTTCAAGTATTCCGACTCTTTTATCTTCTCTTCTACCCTGTTCACAATATCCAACATCAAAGATTGCACGTCCAATCTCAGCTGGAACTCTCTCTGTTCCTCATTTCTCCTCTCCATTTCCTCCAACCTTCGTTTCTCTATCTCCTTTAAAAAATAATCTCCGTCGCTTTCTTCTTTGGGAGTAGATAACAGGTTCCTCAATCTGACAGGGATATAACTGTAAGGCTCTTCCATTTCCTCTTGTTCAGATTCTGAACTTGATGGTTTTTTGGTTGGTGCCGAGAAAAACAGTTTTTGTAATTCGGACGGTGGAAGGACTTTGTTAAACATGGATGTCGAAGGTGTAATCTGGGGGAAAATGGGCATTTCGTTACTCGTCTCTTTCAGATTTCGGTGCGTCATCGAGCCCCCCCACGAAAAATTAACATCCTTTTCAGATTCCGAAATGTCGAAAATGGATCTAAACGATTTAACATTCGATTCTTGATTATTTAAAGGCTCCTCGTCTTCGCTTGACTCTTCCTCCAGATTCTCTTCATTTGTTGGAAGTTTCACACTTGCATCCACAGAATCACTGCTAATTTTCTCTTGCAAAGCAAAAATATTGTTATTCGAAGAAAAAAGAGATCCCCCCATATCTTCAACCGGTACAAACGAAGAACGTTCTACTCCTGCAGCTTCCTCGCCCATTTCTGTATCTTCACTAGGCATTTCTTCAACATTTTTCACCTCTTCAACCGCGGGTTCAACAAAATCCTCTTTGGGAAGAAGCGAATCAATCAAAAAACCTTCCTCGTTGAAACTGCTATGCGGTTCCACAGGTTTAAACAACGGCAGACATTCCAACCCCAAAATAATCGTAGCGAGAGAAAAATTTTGCCTTTTCGACTCCACCAGATTGATGGAACGATCCAGGGTGGCGCAGTTAAGATCCTGAGCGATAAATGCGGACCTGTCCAGTTTGACGCAAGTTTTAGAATCGTCCATTTGCAGACCGCAGTTTAGGACGAACTCGACGGCGTGTTGGACGCTCTCGAATCCGAAACTTTCGGTTAGGGCTTCGAGGGGGTACACCGCTTTGGCTATGCGGGGGGTGTAACACTTCAGGATTATGTCGATGCCGCGATTACGGACCTGCATGAAGTATCGCATCAAGATGCAGGCGTTTAGGTACGTAGTGCCCCTGACTAATTTGAAGAACCTTATGAAGTTGTCGGAATTGAGGGCCCAGTATATCTGGATGGCGGTTTTGACTTCTTTAGATTGCTGGATTTCGAGCGGTAGCCTTTGGACCTGAGATTGGGAAAAACATCAATTATTTTCTAATCGATGCATAAATTGATGAACACATGGTCATTCTTTCTTATCCTTTAAGTTTTCATTGTTTATTTTCATGTTTTCCGTCACTTTCGTGATTCGATAAAGCAACAAAAACGGGTTCCCATTTGAAATAAGGAAGTTTACGATGAATCGAAATTTGGCGTGTTTTTTGGGAATTCCCTGTATAATTTCTTGTCAAAATCAAAGTGAAAAACGAACAACACGGTTTCAATAACAACTCCTGAAAATTTCATCCTTCAACAGTTGAAGGGCACGTAGTTATCATCATCATCTTTCTGATCATCCTGAATAAAGAATTATTCCACCACTGTTAACCTCAAAACGTATCTGACAGGTGGCTGGTATGCGATAAATATGATAAATTTCGTTATTTTATGCATTTCAAGAGGAACAAGTGAGTTTTTATGATTCATAATATCAAAAAATATCCCGAAGCAACACAGAGGAAGAAAATTTCACTCATTCATATGATCACAACTTTATACTAGGTATTGGGAGCCCGCAGAGATTGTAGAGGAAGTATAGGAGAAAATTTATCATAGCACTGCAACCTGTAACTTCTTAATCCTTTTATGTGATATAAAATTTTAATATTAATCAGTTTTACATTTAACATGGACTGAATACTGCTTATTTCAGTGTCTCTGAAGGAATATTCACATAAGTTTCTTATCTTCGATTTTGTCAAGTCTTGATGACTGCTGCTCAAATTTCCCTGCGTTTTCTGGTAAGTCACTCAATATGTAGATAACACACCAAGTTACACACACTGGGTGTTCCAAAATATTCAAGAAAATCCTCTTAATTTGAACGACTTGCACATAAACTTTAGCACACATTTACGGCATTTTTTTTAAATAAAAATGCACTTAATTCAAAGAATTTCCACTAGTTTAATATTCCTAGGAGTAAGCTTGACAAGAAATATCAAAAAAATGTCCACAAAACAATTATTCAAGCAAATAGACGGATTTAATGTCTACATGAACAAAACTAAATTTCCATTGTTTGACCACCAGCACTAACCTTAAAACATATTTGACAGGTCGTTGGATTGCCTTATTGCCTAATGACCTGTCAAATATCTTTTGAGGTTAGTGCTGGTGGTCCAACAATGAGAACTTAGTTCTGCTCATGTAGATATTAAAATCGTTTATTTGCTTGAAAAAATGTTTCATGGGGATATTTCTTCAATATTTTCGGCAATCTTACTTTCAGGAATATGAAAACATTGGAAATGATCAAAATTGAGTGCATTTGTATCAAAAAAATTGCCGCAAATGTGTGCCTAAGTCGTATTTGCAAGTCGTTCAAATCAAGAGGATTTTCTCCAATATTTTGGAGCATCCACTGTGAGTGACTTGATGTATTAGCAATATGTCACGTGCTCAACTAGGGAAATTTCGTCTGACGTCATTAAGACTTGACAAAATCGGACTGTACATTCAAACGTTGTGAAATTTTCTTCGTTAGTGTGCCTTCAGGCAATTTTATGATAATTTCAAGCAAAATAGCTCATTATTTTACTCATAAAACAATTAAATTCATCATATTCACTGCTGACAGATGACCTGTCAAAAATGTTTTAGGTTAACACTGGGGGAATATTCCTGTGGTTTGGATTGCTTAATTCTATACTATTCTAAAATTGATCCAGAAGAATCTTAAAATCGCAGCTTTGCTGTGATACAGTAAAGAAATTTTTATACTGTCGAAAAAAGGAATAATCGATTTATACGTGGCTCAAATTTCGATTCTCTAGGCGATGTGAAAGTATTCTTGAAAAATTCGCGAAAATGGCGAAAAAATCCGGCAAAAAGGGCAATTTTAAACTCGATAAAATTTTTTCACAGATATCCTGGCCATGATATAAATATACTGATCGAAAAAGGAGGAAAAGTCGATGCAAGTAGCTTGGTATTCATATTTCCCATTTCTTCAGGAATATTAATCAAACTTTGATATTTCGCCAATAAAATCACCCGAGTACTTGACTAAACGATGAAATAACTCTGGAAAGCTGCGAAATATCAGTGAAATCATATAATCAACGATGTTAAGAAAGAATAACCCTGTATTTCAAAGATCTCACAAACTAGAAGAAAAACCCGCACTCGAACAAATAAAACCTATCAAAAGCGACTCACCTCCCACATGAAATTCCCGTCGTTCAAATTGAGCAGGATGATGTAGGCTCTGAATTCCGGCTCGTTGGGACACTCGACCCCCTTCAGTCTCAGATCGTTGTACATGTACTTCAGAGTCTGGAGACATTTGGTCAGGTTCTCCGTGTTGATCTTCTGGTCGAAAACGGAAGGGTCCTCTGCTACCAATCGGGCCGAGCAGTGAATGTGGAACCTCGCGCACTGCTCGATCAGATATACGGAAAGGGTGCAACACAACTCTTGTTGCGTTATGTCTTTACGGATGCTGCGAGTACGGTCCCAGACGAAATGGAACCAATCGCCCATATTTACCTGGAATAAAGGGAAAATAAGTCTTTCTTCTCTCAAAAATATTAACATTAACAATTAACAGCTTATTTAAATGAAAAACTTACATTTTGAGTTTCACCCAAAGGTATTATTTTGTAGACCAAATAATCCATAGTTTTTAGTAAAACTTGAACTGGCCTTAGTTCATGAGGTAAAGGAGATTCCTGATCAGCGGAACTCCTCGAATATTGCTTTACAGCAAGTCTTGGGTCCATTTCTCTGAAAGAGTTTTGTTCAAAATACGAAACCTGAAAAATAAAATACATTGAAGAACTCCATATAATTTCAAAATACAGGAAAATCAGGTTAATATGAACATGCGTTAGTATGAACTACTAATCTACTATTGTTGAACAAACAATTTCTCTTCTTTGATTACACCAGGACAAGACATCAATGAATGAAACAAGATACCAATCAGGGAGAGTGCAACAAATCTGAAGAAAGTGACTGTGAAATTTCAGCCAAATCAGTTAAAGACTCATAAGCAGAAGCAGTTTGAATTTGAAATCGAAAACAAAACATTCCCATGTTACCATTTGAATATAAGAATCTTACTTGATGTTGAATTACTCTCAAAAGTCTTTCTTTCTCAGGACACATATCAGGACAAGTACCTCTAGTAACACCATTATTAGCACCATTGTCTTTTTGTATCATCCTTAAAATTTTATCCCGAGCATCGAGAACTTTAAATTTATCCTCCACCGTAATAGCACACATATTCATTATTTGAAGAAGCTCTTTATACTCAGTTTTTTTAAGATATGTTACTGGTTTATTCTTCTTAGGTACAGTTGTTTCCTTGTCCTCAGAAACATGTCGTTTTACAGCTTTTTTAGGCATTTCCTTCAACACTGAATATATATTTAATATGAAGTTTGAAATAGAAACAACACATTAAATAAAAAATGAAATGACTTTACCTGGTCTTTTAACGATTTTTCTAGCAAGAGCTGCAGAAGGACCACCTCCCATAGCGTCTAATTCTGCCTTTACATCATCAGGTAAGTTAAAAGAAGTTTCTTTTTTTACTTTTTTTAATTGAATCTTATCTAAAGTGTCACCTGATTCTATAGTGATACTGAATCTCTCATTATCAAAGACATTGCCATATTTAAAAGCTTTCTGTACAGCTTCTTCGGTTGCGTATTCTACTGTTATCACCTTTGAGATAGTTCTGAATACGATTCTTTTCACACTACCAAATTGTCGAAAATGACTTTTGGCAGCCTCTCTCTTCAAAAGCCCCCCAGGGACATTTTTACAACTACAATATAAGCATAGTTAATTGAATGAAATATTAAAATCTAACTGAAACCTCACATTATTTTATACATAGTAGAAATGTATCATTGATCCTTCGAATATCAGTCTGGAGAGTTAAAACTTCGAAATTTAAAATAGAAAAATATAAATCTTTTACTATTTACTTGTAGTACCTACAAAAAAAATAATGGAAACAAATTTCTTGGCGCTGTTTACTTGAATGGAGTGACCATAGAAGAGTAATACACGAGTGAAAAACGAAATTCTATGATTCTACAATTATATAACAGCCGTCTTATAAAAAGCGATGATGTGACCAAGCCGTGAAATACTGTAAGTGACAACACCGCATTTTCGACGCGATGTGTACAAGATTTAGTACAAATTGGTTACTAACTACGAAGTTATAATATTTCACAAAGGTGAAATCATTTTTGAAATATTAAAAGAGACAAATCCTACCCTGTAAATCAAAGGGTCTTTCAGGTTAATTTATACTAAAAGTGGTTTTAAACCTATTCTGGTCTGGCTTGTGACTGTAATCTATGTTTTGCTCATGGTAATTCAGATTCGTAATAACCCAGATTAGTGAAATATAGGATAGGAAATTCTAAGGTGAAATGACTAAATAACACACTCGATTGAACACAAGGGGATATTTCCTTTATTGGTTCATGGAAACCAATTCAAAAGCATAAAAATGTACAAGGTTCAACAGTTACATCCTCGAGCAAAGTCTTGGTACCCTCTACAGAAAATTATTATTGAAGACCAAGATTCAGATATCAATAATACTGGAACAAATGAAGTGTAAAATTCGGAGCTCCATATACTTTGAAAAGGATATCACTAGCACATACGTAATAAAAATCAGGATATAATACTGCTACAGTTTTTATAAAGTGATGGGCATGTACAGTGTGTCACCTTGTTATTATTGAACTCCAACAACCTGCGGATCCTAGTAGAACAAACAGTCATTTCAAGTGCAATGTGTGATATTCTACTACTCACTTAAATCCAGAGCAAAGCAATCCTTTTATAAGATACTAATCTGATTCACCAGGGCCCATGGGGCAAGGTAAGGTTGCTGAGGACATTTGTCTATAGAATTCTCAGGGGAAGTGTCCTAGTCCGTATGGGGATGTTTCTCTTAGTGCAAGCGACCAAACCATTTATAAATGTAGGTGAAAGATCATCCTTGAAGCAACAACTCAAATGTCTAAACTATTATGTTAATTAAATGTGTCAGTAAGTCTAACAAGATGTATAAGAATATTTCAAACAGTGTTCACTAGAACAGAGTTCCACTACATTCATTAGTTTTAATATTATATATATATTGGTTTTAACAGATTAAATTGAAAGGAAAAAGTACATACCTGATGCTTTCTTGAATGAATCAAACGACGAATCTTTGAAATATAACTATTCAAAAAATAATAAGGTAAACAAACTAACCTAGCTTAGAGGTTAGTAGAATTTAGTTGGTCATAGAGAAGTTTCGATGATCGAAGAAGAAGAATGTAATGGACTTTGCTATTTCAAAAATTTGAATTGCCTCAGAACAAAGTTGTACCATTGTTTGAAGAATTTAATTAAACAATGGTTGTACTGATAGTAAACATTATAATTATAAAATATATAAATTGTAATTATAAAATAACACAGTTCGATAACAGACAGGCGTTGCAAGGTTGGGCGTTCGAGCAAGCCTTGAAAGTAGGTCTGGCATCAGAGTGAGAGGTCTAGCGTATTATCAAAGATTCAAAGACTCTTTGGTATTATTTTAGCTTAGGTAATGTAACAAAGTATATAAGAATAAATCTATTTAAATAAAAACCAATCAAGAAATAGAACGAACAAGACAATAGTCCCTACCTCAAGCTGTCTTTGTACGAGATTAATTCAGAGATTTGGCTATTTGGATAGTGAAGGTTCTGAAGATCTATTGGCTGCTTCATCTGCCAGTGGGTTGAATCTTCATTAAACGAAATCTCCGAATAAAAATTATCCATATCAAGGGAATAAGAGGATTCAAATAAAAATTTCATTGGAGGAACGCACTCAGCATAGTTGTTGTTATCTATGGTGCATGTAAAATTATCTTCTATGTCAATGTTTAAAATTGGTATTTTGAAAAACAAACCAAAAAGATTTTGTAATAATCATATTCTTATTATTCTTAATTCAATTAATTTGCTGTACAGCGGTAGGCCATCAAGGAATCGAGTGAACAGCAGCCAGGAATATATCAGCATATTCCAAAACATGGGTCCTAAAAAAAGATCCCTCAGTCAACCAGCAGCTCCTGGACAGGCAAAAAATAGCAGATTTTCTAGTACACAGCCAAATATTGAAGATAGTTTCAGGGGAATAGCGACTATAAGCACTGAAGAACTGAATGAACAAGCAAATGATTTAGTTCGTTTGATGATTTATAAAGTTGGCCATCAGCTTCCATTTCGTAAAAATGAAATACAAAAGAACATCAAAGGGGCAGTCGGCAGAAATTTTGATAAAGTCTTGGAGATTGCTTCCAAAACGTTGGAAAACGTAATTAATCAAATTCAGTTGGTTTCAATTTTTTAATAACTTTTTCTTGACTCAGGTGTACGGTTTCAAATTAATTTTGTGTGACAGTGGCACTAAGTTCTATATATTGAGTAATATTCTTCCATATGTAGAAGAAGATGATGAAAATGAACAATTGACTGAGCTTCCAACAGATAGCAGAAAAATTTTATTGATGCTTGTTTTGATCCACATTTATATGTCCACAAGCGTTGTAACGCAGGGTAATTAGGGAAAATTATAAAATTGCTTTCCTAACTATTATATTGAAATTTTTTCCAGCGTCATTATATTCCTTTTTAAGATCTTTACTGATTGACCCTGAGAGACGACATGAAGTTTTTGGCGATGTGAAAGAGTATATTAATGTAACACTTGTGAAACAACATTATATTCATGTTGATAAAGATCCAGTATCTCAAGAAATTACTTATTTATATGGAGAAAGGGCAGAAAAAGAAATATCTAAGGAAGAACTCCTTGAGCTAGTCTGTAAAGTGAGTTTTCAGATGTTCAAAAATTATAAAGTAGACTTGAATTATCACATGGCTTTTCCACTTTTCCAGATTTTCAAAGATAATAATCCAAAATCCTGGGTGACACAGTACAAAGAAGCAAAGAATCAACCGCTGGAAAACCACAGAAATGAAAATATGTTAGTGGAAGAAATTAATTCTGAAGAATGAATATATGCTGTGCTAATGTTTCATTTGGAATGTTGAATATTGTTCCAAAACGAGCAAAATCCACTTTGTACATATTGTTATTTTCACCTTTTCGAGAATACTTAATATATTTTAAAGTTCAATAAATTTTTTTCTATGAATTTTCAGTTTTTTTTTTGTGCGGAAAGATATTCTTCTGTGGGAATCATAGTAAATAATAAATTTCATATTTGATTATTCTTTAGTTTTGGTGTTGTGTTCAATTAATTTGCGAAGATGAATTTTATAGAAAAAGGGAATGGAAAATTGAAACAAGGTTTCTTCAATCCGAAAGCTCCACGTTATGGTAATTTATTTTTTCTTGTCGTCTTGTTTTACAGTAATGATTTTCAGGATCCAAGCCTTTTCTAGGTCGGTCATCAAATAGAAACGCATCTCACTCTACGAAGGATTCAACATTGTCTTCAAAATTGAATTGGGGTAAAAGTCGTCAGAAGTGAGACTCATTTATGAAATTATATAGAATTTTAGGTACAAGTTCATATTTTTTTATAGTGTGTCATCGTTTGGAGATCACACTGAAACATCGATTACTAATGACGATTCCAGAATTATATTGGGCAAGTTATATTAATTTTGCAGTACTAGTAAGATATTTTTGAATTAATATCTAATTTTCCAGCTTTGTCAGAAGGTAGGGGAGAGGCAAGATGCGAAGTTGGATTGGCAGTGATAAATGTATCTCAACCCCATCTTATACTTTGCCAAATATCCGACACACAAAGTTATGATAATACGTTGAGAAAAATCAACATTTTCAACCCTGGTCAGGTAATGCTTTAAGAATTCATACAATTAATATTCCAGCTCTTTCCATTCCTAAAGAAGGTTGTAGAAATATCGTTTACTTTTATTTAAGATTTTAGTACCAATGACTTTTGTTGAATCGGCACAACAAAGCAGATTGATCGAGAAGGTGAAAGAGCAATTTCCTCAAGTTACCTATGCACCAGTACGAAGAAACACTTATAATAAAACAAGCGGGATGGAATTCATCCAAGAACTTTGTGTTTCATCGCTCAATTCTGTCCTACTTGTTCTTCAATATAGGTACAAAATATTGTCATCGATATCAATTACTTTTTAGTCCACATCGTGCATAATTCTGATATGAATTATTTCAGATATTACGCCCTCACTGCTGCTTCCGCCTTGTTCAAATTTCTACAAAACAATCTCAATATTTTTTACGCCAGTGGTTCAATCAAAATAGAATACCAGGAATCCGAAGGGTATGCACTTATAGGTGATTCAGTCTCATCAAAGTACTTTCGTTTTATGGCTAACGAATATGCTTCTAGACGTTTCCACTGCAGACCGTTTAGAACTTGTATCTTCGACTAAACCTCTTCAGGCAAGCAAATATTCCACTTTATTTGGTGTTCTGAACAATTGCTACACTAAAATTGGGGAAAGAGCTCTGAGAACCCTGTTACTGCAGCCCCCATTCGTCACATCCATAATTTTAGAACGACAACAATGTGTTACTGCTCTGATGCGGAATCCTGAAAAACTGATGAGCATACAGGTGAGTGGATTCCATAATGGTGCAAACTTTTTCATTTCACTACTGAATTTATTCTGGAAAATGTTGTTCTTTACTTTCGCTCATGACGAGAGATGGCGTTAGTGAATCAAAACTTTTACAGGTTATGTTGCAGAAGCTAGGCAATGTCGACCAACTTCTAACTCTACCTACCATAGTTATCGACGACTCTCAGTCTTGTTCCACCAGACAGTTGAATTATATACTCTATCTGAACGGTCTGGTGGATCTCATCATCACCTTGAGCGAAGTGGTTTCAACGTTCACTCAATCGTTATTCAAAAATATCTCAGTTACTTTGACGAATCAGGAGTTCCTCAATATCAGAGATCTGGTCAGAACTTTGATTCACGAGAACGCGTATGCGGCTAAGAGCCATAACGGCTTGCTGCAAAGATGTTTTGCCATCAAACCTGGCATAAACGGCCTGCTGGATTTGGTCAGAAAAATTTATTCAGAGAGATTGGACGATATGAGGGAGTACGTGAAAAGTTTGGCTGATAAATACGATCTGCCTTTGACTTTGGGTAATAACATCACGAAAGGGTATCATATAGTTTATAGTCTCAATAAACATCAAAGGATATCAACGAAGAAGTCTGATATCCCTAAGGAATTCATACAGGTAGGTTATCGTTGTTATAATTTTTGAAATAATTCTGTTCTCTTTAATTGATTCGTAGGTGTGTCGTTTAGCTGGTAGTTTCACCATGAAAACTATGGAATTAATCAATTTTCAAACGAGAATAGACGATATAATCGCAGATATTTTGAAAATCAGCAATGTGTGAGTAAAAAGATTCATAAATTTTCGAAAATTCGAATATCTTCACCATTTAGTAATATATCTACAGCCCGTCCGCAGAATTAGTGTACATGGTGCAACCTTCAATAAAATAAGTTATTGAGAGAATGAATCCAAGCTTATAAAGTCGCTAAAGCCTTCTCTTTCTATTAGACAGACTGTTTTTTGAATGTTTTCGAATTCGTAGAATGTTCGATTTATTCATGGTATAGAAGGACTATATGGCCAAGTTTGGTATCAAATTATAGGTTTTCGAGGACGAGCAATTCAATAAAAAATAAATCAAAGCTCTATCTGGTACGGTTCAGATTTTGACCTGCGAAATGGCATTTTTATAAAAAATCGAAATTTCAAATCGTCATAACTCCCGCTCCTGTCGACGTATCCACTTTTTATTTGTTTATTGATAATCAGCATTGTCCCAAGTATCTCTGCAAACAATAAAATTGATATCGAAAATCCCAACTTTTTTGGTGAAAAATGCATAAGGGGTAAGACCCACCAAAAACACCATATTCGTCATCACCACGGAATCCCTGGGCACTCTTATGTTAATATTCATTCGGAATGGTCGTCAATTCATTGGAATCATTCAGAATAACCATTTTGCCGGTCAGTAGCGCCTAAATTGTCAGTGCTCTGAGCTCGTGAACAAAACTCGAAAATGAAATATGGAAAAAATTAAAACGAAATAATTCAGTAGTTATGAGGGCTACATGGACGATTTTGGTATCAAAATGTAGGTTTTCGAGGTCGCTCCATTCAATGAAAGACTTTCCAGAGCCCTAACTAGCATAGTTTAGATTTTCATCTGTCAAATGGCATTTTTTCAAAAAATCGGAATTTCAAACCGTCATAGCTCCCGTTTCTTTGGCCACAACCACCTGTGGCTTGTATATTGTTAATCAGCATTGTCCAAAGTATCTCTTTAAATAATAAAATCGATATCGAAAATCCCAACTTTTCAGGTCAAAAATGCATAAGGGGTAAGACCCCCCAAAAACACCATATTTGCCATCAACACGAATTCCCTGGAAAATCTAACAGCGTTATTCAATCGATAATGTCTTCAACCCATTCGAGTCTTTCATAAAACCCAATTTGGTGATCCATATCACCCATATTTTGAATGCTCTGAGCTTCAGAACAAAACTCGAAAATGAAATATGGAAAAAATTAAAACGAAATAATTCAGTAGTTATGAGGGCTACATGGACGATTTTGGTATCAAAATGTAGGTTTTCGAGGTCGCTCCATTCAATGAAAGACTTTCCAGAGCCCTAACTAGCATAGTTTAGATTTTCATCTGTCAAATGGCATTTTTTCAAAAAATCGGAATTTCAAACCGTCATAGCTCCCGTTTCTTTGGCCACAACCACCTGTGGCTTGTATATTGTTAATCAGCATTGTCCAAAGTATCTCTTTAAACAATAAAATCGATATCGAAAATCCCAACTTTTCAGGTCAAAAATGCATAAGGGGTAAGACCCCCCAAAAACACCATATTTGCCATCAACACGAATTCCCTGGAAAATCTAACAGCGTTATTCAATCGATAATGTCTTCAACCCATTCGAGTCTTTCATAAAACCCAATTTGGTGATCCATATCACCCATATTTTGAATGCTCTGAGCTTCAGAACAAAACTCGAAAATGAAATATGGAAAAAATTAAAACGAGATAATTCAGTAGTTATGAGGGCTACATGGACGATTTTGGTATCAAAATGTAGGTTTTCGAGGTCGCTCCATTCAATGAAAGACTTTCCAGAGCCCTAACTAGCATAGTTTAGATTTCCATCTGTCAAATGGCATTTTTTCAAAAAATCGGAATTTCAAACCGTCATAGCTCCCGTTTCTTTGGCCACAACCACCTGTGGCTTGTATATTGTTAATCAGCATTGTCCAAAGTATCTCTTTAAACAATAAAATCGATATCGAAAATCCCAACTTTTCAGGTCAAAAATGCATAAGGGGTAAGACCCCCCAAAAACACCATATTTGCCATCAACACGAATTCCCTGGAAAATCTAACAGCGTTATTCAATCGATAATGTCTTCAACCCATTCGAGTCTTTCATAAAACCCAATTTGGTGATCCATATCACCCATATTTTGAATGCTCTGAGCTTCAGAACAAAACTCGAAAATGAAATATGGAAAAAATTAAAACGAGATAATTCAGTAGTTATGAGGGCTACAAGGATGATTTTGGTATCAAAATGTAGGTTTTCGAGGTCGCTCCATTCAATGAAAGACTTTCCAGAGCTCTAACTAGCATAGTTTAGATTTTCATCTGTCAAATGGCATTTTTTCAAAAAATCGGAATTTCAAACCGTCATAGCTCCCGTTTCTTTGGCCACAACCACCTGTGGCTTGTATATTGTTAATCAGCATTGTCCAAAGTATCTCTTCAAACAATAAAATCGATATCGAAAATCCCAACTTTTTAGGTCAAAAATGCATAAGGGGTAAGACCCCCCAAAAACACCATATTTGCCATCAACACGAATTCCCTGGAAAATCTAACAGCGTTATTCAATCGATTATGTCTTCAACCCATTCGAGTCTTTCATAAAACCCAATTTGGTGATCCATATCACCCATACTTTGAATGCTCTGAGCTTCAGAACAAAACTCGAAAATGAAATATGGAAAAAATTAAAACGAGATAATTCAGTAGTTATGAGGGCTACAAGGACGATTTTGGTATCAAAATGTAGGTTTTCGAGGTCGCTCCATTCAATGAAAGACTTTCCAGAGCCCTAACTAGCATAGTTTAGATTTTCATCTGTCAAATGGCATTTTTTCAAAAAATCGGAATTTCAAACCGTCATAGCTCCCGTTTCTTTGGCCACAACCACCTGTGGCTTGTATATTGTTAATCAGCATTGTCCAAAGTATCTCTTTAAACAATAAAATCGATATCGAAAATCCCAACTTTTCAGGTCAAAAATGCATAAGGGGTAAGACCCCCCAAAAACACCATATTTGCCATCAACACGAATTCCCTGGAAAATCTAACAGCGTTATTCAATCGATAATGTCTTCAACCCATTCGAGTCTTTCATAAAACCCAATTTGGTGATCCATATCACCCATATTTTGAATGCTCTGAGCTTCAGAACAAAACTCGAAAATGAAATATGGAAAAAATTAAAACGAGATAATTCAGTAGTTATGAGGGCTACAAGGATGATTTTGGTATCAAAATGTAGGTTTTCGAGGTCGCTCCATTCAATGAAAGACTTTCCAGAGCCCTAACTAGCATAGTTTAGATTTTCATCTGTCAAATGGCATTTTTTCAAAAAATCGGAATTTCAAACCGTCATAGCTCCCGTTTCTTTGGCCACAACCACCTGTGGCTTGTATATTGTTAATCAGCATTGTCCAAAGTATCTCTTCAAACAATAAAATCGATATCGAAAATCCCAACTTTTTAGGTCAAAAATGCATAAGGGGTAAGACCCCCCAAAAACACCATATTTGCTATCAACACGAATTCCCTGGAAAATCTAACAGCGTTATTCAATCGATTATGTCTTCAACCCATTCGAGTCTTTCATAAAACCCAATTTGGTGATCCATATCACCCATACTTTGAATGCTCTGAGCTTCAGAACAAAACTCGAAAATGAAATATGGAAAAAATTAAAAAGAGATAATTCAGTAGTTATGAGGGCTACATGGACGATTTTGGTATCAAAATGTAGGTTTTCGAGGTCGCTCCATTCAATGAGAGACTTTCCAGAGCCCTAACTAGCATAGTTTGAATTTTCATCTGTCAAATGGCATTTTTTCAAAAAATCGGAATTTCAAACCGTCATAGCTCCCGTTTCTTTGGCCACAACCACCTGTGGCTTGTATATTGTTAATCAGCAGGACTGTACTGAAGAAATTTGTCTCTTTTCGCGCGAGCCACAGCTGGATTTTGACTATTATCCAATTTTAGGATGATATTCAAGACATTAACGTCCTTCAAGAAACACATGGGTCTCTTCTATAGATTATGCGAAGATATAGCAACAATAGACGTTTTGCAATCTTTAGCTGAAGTCAGTATGAGAAATAATTACATCAGACCGACTTTTTCTGACTTCACCGAGGTGAAGGAATCGCATCATCCCATGCTGGAAATGTTAGCTCACGAAAAACCAGTTCCTAATTTGATTGTAAGTACTCCAATCACGAATTAAACTTGATCACCTCAATTCCCAAATTAGAGAAGTAATCGACTCAAATTTACCCCAAGTCGTCTAGTGATAGCTTCAACATCCACATAATAACCGGACCGAATGGATCGGGTAAAAGCATCTACATAAGACAAGTGATGCTGTTACAAATCATGGCACAAATCGGTGGATATGTACCGGCTTCATCGGCTGTTTTTAGACCCGCTGATCGACTTTTTGCACGTGTGTATCTGGAGGATAATATGGAGTGTGGGGCCTCTTCTTTCGTTTTAGAGGTGAATACACCATTTAGTCGTATATCTCAAACTTATTTTCACATAATCAGAGGCTATACAGGGAATTTTACAGATGAAGGAAATAATCTACATATTGACCAATATAACCGATTCTTCCCTCGTCATAATCGACGAGTTGGCCAGATCCACGTCTCTGGAAGAGGGTTCTGCTCTAGCTATGGCGATTTGCGAACGCTTCGTGAAGAGCTCCGCTTTCGTTTATTTGACCTCGCACTTCACCTTGATCACCAAACTGGGAGATTTGTATTTGAACGTTAAGAAGTGAGTCTGAAAGAAATTTAAGGTTTTATGTTATGGAACTGTTGATAAATTCCAGCTGGTTTATGGATGCCGATGCCTCAGGTGACACCCCGCAATCCATGCAGTTGAAATTCAAACACAGCATAAAAACCGGTGTTACGAACCTGAAACGATATGGCATCTTCATGGTGAAGAACATCTGGCCTCGTGATCTTTTAGAGGACGTTTACTCTCTTCTGGAGCTCAATACAAGAGCTCAACAGGTAAGGACTGAACGAGAATAAATTCGCTATCACAAAAACGCCTATATTCCTTGAACCAATTGAGAAAAAAATCAAAATTTGATAAAGGTAAGCTTTGTCATGAACGTCAGAAACATGTGGAACATTTACTTCATAGCTATTCCAATTCTCTGTCGCAAAATGTCAAGCGAAGTGAAAACACGAGAATTTATAGTGAAACTTCTTCAAAATAATCAAAAATGGAGCTTCAAAAGAATCGCAAAAGAGGCTCGCGTTCGTCCGGAAACGGTATCAAGAATTGTTAAGCGCTTCAACGAAGATCTTACAATTAACCGCAAGGAAGGAACCGGGAGGAAAAAGGGGTTTCATAGCCCAAAAAAAGTGAAGAAAGCCATCAGCCTTTTTCAGAAGAATCCTAACCTTTCAGGACGGAAAGTGGCCCAAATAGTGGGTTGTTCGCAGTCAACCGTTCAGGAAATCAAGTCGAGTTGTGGGCTTAGAACATACAAAGTGCAGAAAGTGCCAGACAGGAAAGCTGTGAAGAATCAAGAAGCGAAATCAAGAGCAAAGAAATTGAAAAAAGATTTCTTGAAAATTTTTCCTGTTGCGTGATGGACGACGAAACCTATGTCTTGGCTGATTTCTCGCAACTTCCTGGTCAGGAATTTTATACTGCAGATTCTCGTGGAAATGTTGACGAACAATTTCGCGTGAAGAAACAAGCAAAGTTTCCTAAAAAATTCCTGGTTTGGCAAGCAATTTGCACTTGTGGGAAATGGAGCAAATTTTTCGTTGGCCAAGGTTCTGTTGACTCGAGGATATACATCGAGGAATGCTTGAAGAAGCGACTTACCATTTTTACGTGAGCACGATGTGTCAACAATCTTTTGGCCAGATTTAGCTTCATGCCACTACAGCAATGCCACCAAGGAATGGTACGAAGCTTATGAGGTGGTTTTTGTCCCCGAAGAGGCCAATCCACCAAATTGCCCAGAACTCAGGTCAATCGAAAGATATTGGGCCCTGGTAAAAAGAGAATTGAAGAAGACTAAGAAATCAACGAAAACATTAGCGGAATTCAGGCAAAAGTGGAAGACAGCATCCCAGAAAGTGACTGAGAACACTATAAGGAGCATGATGGGAGGAATTCCAGAAGAAATCCACGAATTTTGTAAAAAATAGTTTTGGTTTTTTTATTGTAAAAACAGTTTTCATTAGAATTAGAAGATGATTCGAAAATGAGTTTGATTTTCGAAATCGGTCCAGTGGTTCAAAAGATGTAAGCGTTTTTGTGATAGCGAATTTATTCTCGTTCAGTCCTTAAAACATTTGTTGATTGTTCGAACTCGATCGGAGTCACTCAAGTAGCACTTATGCTATTGACTTCTTGAATTTGCACGTTGATAACCAAGTTTCGCCCATTTCTAGGAGGTGAAAACCCAGCGATTATCGAAAGAAGCCAGACTGAAGTATAAACTAGACGCAGATCTGCGAAAATGCAATGCCGAAGGAAAAGCCAAACCTTCCAAAATGAACGAACTTTTGGCCAATTATCGGTACGATATCGAAAAATTGAACGATATGAACGTCGTCAACTCGAATAATGCAGGTCAAATCAAAGATCTATCGAATGAAAATTCTTGTTATTTCGATGATACTGTACCGGATGATGTTTTAAGCGAAGCCGTTGATCAAGCTGAATATTCGTTCTCTCAAGCCGATTCCAGTTATAAAAAATTGTCCTGTTTCATCCGGGAAAATAGCGAAAATATCAACCTTTTGAACCCGGAAATCAATATATACGAACACGATAACACCTTCGATCCTAAATCGAGTAACAGGGAGATCCAAGAAAATATAAATTCGAAGCCCAACATCAAGATTTTGAGCAATGTACTTCTGAATCCGAACAACGACAATCTGAACAATTATTCAATCCATAATAACGATGAGTTTGAAAACTATTCGAATTTGAGGAGTATTTCGCAGGCAACATATGAAAATTCTCAAGAATTCGAAGAAGTCAACGAGATAAATAGAAGTCTATTGGAGGAAATGCATATCGTCAAGGAAAATCTCAATTCGGAAAACCACTACGAGAAAACACTGATGGAAAACATGAATGACTCCGAAAATAACGAATTCTTGGATTCCATAGAAAACGATTTTAGTCGTGAAGGCAAAATTCCAGCTGAACAACACTCGTTCAATTCTTTCTTGAGGGAGGAGAATCAAGAATCTGATTTTTGTTTTTTGAAACCAACCGAGCCGCCATTGAAGAAAATATTCACCTTCAAAACGAATTCTTCGATGGATAATGTGAAAGAAAATTTGAACGAAACTGATCAGTTCGCGTTTTCTTCAGGTTTAAATCGAGATAAAACGTCTACGCCAATTATTCCACAAAAGAAAGGACAAAAAATGAATTTCACAAAATTTTTTGAAAGTCAGATAGAATACGGTTACTCATCAAGAAATTTATCATCCAGCCCCAGAAACCAAGTTGCATCTGATGGTGCCAGTAATTTAACTGGATCAAAACTCAGTGAAAAATACAATGAAATCGATAAACAACAAAAATATTCGCCGTATGCAATAAAAAACCATCAAGAAATTGAGAACAATTCAACAAATTGTGATAACTTTGATGTACACATTTTCCCCCAAGTTACCATCATTTCAGGACCAAATAATAAGAGTCTATCATTTGGGGAAGAAGATAAACTTCGTGAAACATCAAAAAGAATTGAATTAAAAGAAAACATAGACAAGAAAAATATCAAAAGTATGAATATGAAGTTCGAAGAATACGAACCAAATAAAAGCTCAAACCAGATAGAAAGCGTAAACCAAGAAGAAAGTATTTTGAATAAAACAGATCTAGAACAGTTTACGATAGAAGAAACGAGAATTTTCCTTAGCAATACCTCCGATTTTTTCGATGAAGACATGGACCAATTGGAGATCACTGTCGAAAATGATGAATCCAACAGAAAATCGCACGAAGAAGTTTCTGAAAATATTATTTCGATACTGAAGGAAATTTCTCCGAGAAAAAATCATGATAATGAATTCGATGATGAGATTATAATACAAAATTCGCAACATGACGTCGAAGATGATGCTGGTAGCGATCTGAATGAACCGATTTTTTCTGGTACAGAAAAGAATATCGAAATATTGAATAATCCTATATACGATAAAACGAGTGAGAATACTCGGAATTATGAAGAAAGGTCCCCGAACAATAATTCCAAATTAATCCATAATTTATTCGAAGAACCCGATTTGGATCGATATTTGGATAATGATCTCACTATAACGAAAGAATGCTTTCAAAAAATAAATAGCAACGAACAAAAATCAACAGCTAACCCACATACTCACAGTGAAGAAAAGAATGAAGATAGAAATGAAACTAAAAGAAAAAATTCAACAACCACTGGGGAAAAAACTGAATCCACTACAAAAAATTCGGCATCTACCAGTCTTTCTGAGGCCAGCAGAAAAAGAAAATTGGATAATTCTTCCCCATCATCCAGTAACGAAAGCGATAAAAAAGATATAAAAGAAACAAAATTAGACAACACGAGTGATTCAAAAACTTCCTCGAAATCCTTCTGTGAAAAAGTGTCCAGTATTTCTGATGCTAGTAGGAAACGAAATCTAGACATCCCTTTATCTTCCGATTCCCAAGAAGAGAAAGATGACATGAAAATTTCGAATTCCTCATCTTCTCCGAAAGCCAGAAGAATTTTGAAACCAGAATCAATGAAATATCCAAGAGGTACAGAAACAAACTCTGATGATGTCAAAGACGACCGAGAGAAACGAGCGAAAACAGAATCAAATTCATCTTCAGACTATTATGAGACAGCTGTAGATACAGACTTATCTTCAATCAGCAAACGTAGAAATTTAGACAATGCCCCCTCTAAAGTGTTTCAAAGAGAAGAGGATGATGGTGTTTCTAAATGTACCACAGAAACTTTTTCTGGTGTATCTTCACTTCCATTCGAAAGTGTTGAAGAATCATGTGCCAGTGGTAAATTGAAAAAAACGTCGAAACACACTTTTCTGAATGAAAATCAAAAACAAGATGAAAGTTATGATGACTTCAAAGAAGCTTCCATTGCTTCGAACGATGATTCTTTGAATGGTCATGAAACTAACTCAAAAACTACAGTAGATAAAAAAAGGAAATATCTTGGATACAGGCGAAGACCTAAGGATCCTCAACTTAAAAAAACAAAGAAAGAAGAAACTAAAAAATCAAAATTCACCTTCAAACCATCCAAACTCACAAAGTATCAAATACAAGAAGAGTTCAATAAGCAAGACCAAATAATTCTGGACGAAAACCTCGATGTTGAAACTTACAATAAATATTTGATGCAACGAATGAATAGACCTTCAGTTAAACAAATTCAGAACGCAGAACATATAGCTACATTTCGCAAAACTGAAAATGGTACTATAGTGATACCAACGAAGAAAACAATACATAAACCGAGAAAAATACCGAAAACTTTCGAAAGCAGTAAACTCTTTGATGTTTCAATATTCAGCGATCAGAATGCAGGAAGAATGTCCGCTTTTTTGGCTTCGAACGAAATGAACTACGATCAGTTCAAATTTGAACAAAGCGCGAAAGATTTAGGTGGCTCCAATGACGATTCATTGTCACGAAGTATTAAATTTTGCAGTCAATTCATTGGAAGGACTAAGAAAATTGAGTTTGCCAGGTCCCGCAGTTTTGGCGAGTTTAAATTTCACGATTTTTCTAAGACTTGTCACAAGGAGAGCTTGAAATTTGATGCTGCATCACAACGGAGCGATTCGAGCAGTATTTTTTTACCGAATGGTTTCTTCAAAGATAATAAGAAAGATATTGATAATATCTGTTCAAAGTATTTGGGGTCTAGGTTTTATAGAAATAAAACAAGTCCTTTTTCATAATTACATTTATTGTTTTTATTGCTACATTATTCTGTTTTGTTAAGTTTGTTGTAGAATTTAAAGATTTGTTCAATAAATAGTTAAGTTAAAGGTTTTTTATTCCAAATAGAATCTTGACCAGTCTTTCGTCAGCGTTTTGGCCTTGCAGCTTTCTGTTCAGTGATTCGAAATCTGCTGCCTCTAACTGTTAAAAAAAAAAGACAAACCATTTGTTTCTTTCTATTTTCAGGTTGCAATACGATTTTCAGTTTTCAGGACGTAATTCCATTGAAATCTTTCAAAATTATTGAAAGTTTCCATTGAAATCTTTCAAAGTTATTAATTCACCTCGTGACATGGATCAATTTTTCTGTCTGGTAAATTTTTGGTATATTTCGAGGCAAGAAGTCTCTCGCATGTTGCACATATACAAGAGAACGTTTTGAAATCATATAATTCATCATCATTCCATCCAACCAATTCTTTGAATCCCATCAGAGGTTCTATTTGTAACTTCTGGCCCATCAGAAGATGAAGAGCATCTAAAATATTCTATATATTATTATTTGATGGAAAATTATTTGATTTTATGCTCACTTTTCCTAATAATTTTCTTTCGGTGTCGAATTCCTCCGCTTTGAATTTATTGAAGATGGAATTGTACATTATTTTTCTTTTATTTGTTACGTCTACATTCTCCTTTATGTATTCCATCGGTGTCATATCTGGGAAGAAAGTAGAACAAATTTATTTAGTTTTTTCGAATTTTGGGTCTTACCTTTGAGCATATCACTGAATGGTGGTAGTTCAAATCTCGCATTCGCCCTAGAAAAAACCCTTGGTATACTTATCCAAAGATCGGTATTGAGAGGAGGCAAATTCAGTTCACTCTGTAAAGCAGTCAGTTCTTCGGAAGTATTTTTTTCGTTCGTCAATGTTTTTAGCGCTTCTCCAAGTGCCATTCTTCTCTGAAACCGAAGTCGTCGAAGAATTTGAAGCATTTGAAAGTGTTCTATATCTATTCAAATACCTTCCAGTCAAACTCATTATCGTAAATTTCCGCTGTTAATTCTCTACGTAACAATTTCAGAATATCGACGTCTAGAAACGATTCAACGTTGCCTAAATGACTCAATTTTCTTGTTGCGCTTTCAGACAAAGAGGCTGCCTTGTGGAGAGCCGCTTCTTCTGTAGATCCTGGTACTAAGGAATGTCTGGTACTTCCATTATTAGAATCTGGACCCACTGCCCCAACCTGAAATTGCCTTGGTGTTCGAATTTGGTTTTTCGAAATTGATTTTTTTTTATTCAGTACCTGAGTTTCAGGATCAGTTGAAGTCTGCACCGGTAGCGCTGTAGAACCGTTTCTCTTCTTTCTTCTCTTTTTACCTCTCCTTTTCACGTATGCTTCATCGTCGTTATTTTCATCTTCCGTTTTTCTATCATCATTCATCTCTTCTGATACTTCATTCTGGAAATCGTTGAATTGTATACAAAAACCCCTATCAATGTTTTTTTATTCTGGCTAATTCAAATTGATATGCTCACCTTCGTACTGACATCTTTTTGAGGCTTCGTCATTCGGGCAGTTGCTGGCATGTGCAAAGCATAGCTAGCTTTCTTAGGGACACCAATGGCACTCTCCAGACTACCTCTTCTGGTAGGAACCTTCTGGATCAATATCAGAGGTGGCTCGAGGAATCCAGTTCCTCCACAAATCATTTCCTGACTGTGACTTCTTCTGAGATCGAGAACAAGCATTGTTTTTTCTTTCACTGTGGAAATGGGCATAGGGTCAGGTGTGAAGCATCTTCTAGACCCTGAAGCTCTTGTGGCAGAGCTCGATAGAGTTGGAGCAGGTGTTAAAGGCCTCGAATCTGTTTCTGTGTACCTGAAACATATTTTACAACTCGTGGAAGTTAAAAATTTCAAAGAGTACCGTCTGAAAAGTTCTTCAGGAACTGCCTCTACCACCGGTGTCTGATTTGACTCATTCTGCTTGAAGTAAATCTGCAACTGCTCGAGACTATCTCGAATGGCCGCTATTTCATCTTCATGAAGAATTGTTCTTCTGCTTTCGTTGACCTGGAAATGGCATGACAAAACAAGTTTTTGGGAGAATACTGAATAAAAGGTATACCCAAGTATCTTTTGCCCTTCTCAGCAATTCTCTGGCGTCTTCATCAGTTGGATGATTGCACAGAAGAGAGCATCCATATCTGTATGGGTTGTATATACCTGCCAAGGGTTTAAGTACGAAAGGGGCAGGTCTGGCATCTGGTATGAAATCTAAATTCTTCCTCTAGAATAAGAAAAGTGAATCCGCATCAACAGAGGCTTTAGATGTTAATATTTGATTATTCAAAATATAAAATTTACTGAACATCAATCTTACCTGATTTCTTCTCAATAGTTTTTTTGTAGCACTTGGTGCTAGACCAGTTTTACTTGTATAACGCATATTGCTGAATGTTTGAATGAATTACAAGAAAAGTTGTTTAATACCATAGTAAAATCGTTGGCTTGTGAAATATTGATAAAATATGGTAACCAAGTGACGCATTGGGCAAAGCTTTATTGATTTGCAGCTGCTGATAATACGGGAACGGATCTCTAAAGAAACTGAACTCGTATGGAAACAGAAAATCATTAATTTTATGAATCTCCAATTTCCAAAAACCCGCTTGATGATTTTCTTTATAACTGTACCATCACACAATGATGCAAGGATTGTAGAAATATTGAAGACCAATTTGAAGCTAAAAGAAGCTCTTCCTTCGGACATTGTTTAATTTTTTTATCCATTATGAGCAAAAGGAGTTTAGTTTGATTCCCTTTAGCGTTATCATTTAGCTCAAATGTCTGAAATGTTCGAAATTTGATCCTAAAACAGTCTTGAGCGATGAATTTCAGATTCACTGAGGGCTTAGAGTAAGAATATGCAATCAGATATTTTTTTAATGTTTAGTTTTCGAGTAATGACCATCGGAAATCGAAAATTTTGGACTCTCGCGGAAAAAATCATAAAATCCAAAGTGATCAATGGGTATGGACGAAGGTTATATAATTTCAAGCATAAAGGACCAATCTATTATAAAAAAATCAGCATTCGTCAAGCAAAATTTTTTAGGCTACCTAACTTTAGCTTACTGCTATCATAATTTTCTCAAGATCACCTTGTTTCATAAATTTTGTCACGAATTACATGACAGTTCTCAAAAAATTATGAAAATAGTCATTTTTAAATGGCCAGAGCTCTAACAAGAGAAGTCCCCAAAAAATTAGATGATGGAAATTTCATATCTGAAGAGGTAGGTTGAGAGACAGTGATAATGGTGTCAAAATTATTCCATAATTCAACTTTCTTTTCAGGTACAACTTAAAGATTTCTATACATTGAATGACGAAGACATAAAGCAATTTTATTTCATGAACAATATCTGTAATTTGAAAGATAAGTCTACTGAAAACGGTAACAAACTTAAATTGCATTAATACCTTTCAAAACTGATATGTTTTTTATATTCTTACTGATAAAACTTGCTGAAACCACTCAGAGTGGGGCTATAAAATTAGCCAGTTACAACAAAAATCTGAAGCATCTAATTTTTCAGTCACAAAATTGATCAAATATAGATTTTCAAAGAAGCAAATCTACACCTGGGCTGGACAAACGTTGATAGCCGTTCAGCCATATCAAGTAAATTCCAAAAAAAAGGTACACATCCATTTTTGACCAACTAAAGATCATTCCAATCCCTTATACCGTTCAGGAAGAAGAGAAAGACAATGAACCCAGCGTTAGTGCGGTTGTTGCCAAAGCTCTGTTCAAATTGTCCAATAAACTGGGAAAAATCAATCAGATTATTGTGATTTCTGGAGATAGCGGCTCGGGAAAAACCTATTCTGGGTGTCTAGCTTTGAAATATCTCGCCTACAAACATAGCAACGTCGAGGATGACCATTTAAGAGATATTTTGCGGAAGACTTGCTCGGCTGTGACGGTGCTAGCAGCTTTTGGTAAGCTTCATAGTCCGAAGATGTTGCTATTTATGTGTTCCAAAAGGTACCCACACTGAAATGCATCTGAAGGAAAAATCTAAACATTTGTCCTTGTTTGATAAAATTTAGCTGCACCTGGAGATATCCCTGATGCTTTTTTACTCCATTAAATTTGAAAGGAAATAATTTTCATTTTTTACAATAGGAAACGCCTCTACCATCCACAATTGCAATAGTTCCAGGTTTGGAAAATTAACCCAGATGCAATGTAGAGATGGAAAATTTGTGGGGGCATATATTCAAACTTATCTGCTGGAAAAATCAAGAGTTTCTGGACCCAATAGAGGCGAATCGAATTTTCACATTTTCACACAGGTATTGAATATACCTAATGTACTGCTATCGTTCAAAAAGACACCCTGCATACTCCATCAAATTTAATTGAAGGTTTTGAACGATTTGGATGAGTGTGTTCTGGAAAAAGTGTATCTTAGTAAAACTACCGAATATACCATCTGCCCAAGAATATCCTATCAACGAAAGAACTCATTTTCCGACGTTGTGGAAATGATGAGTTTCCTCAACATAAAAGAAGTCAACGACGTATTACAGATACTATCTCTGATACTCAATTTAGGAAACATCATTTTCACCTGCAAAGACGAAAATCTGATAATTCTTCAAGGTAACAGCATCCTCAAGACATTCAATAGGATAACTTTGAAAGTTTCAGAATGCAAGCAGTATTTGAACTTTTGTGCCTGGATTTTTCAATGCAACACCTCTTCCTTATCGCAACTCTTCACCAAAAGATTGATAGCTCCGAAACTAAGAAGAGGGTCTTTGTGCTTCACTTCTTGCGTAAATATCGAAGAGTGCAACGAGAGGAAAAACAGTCTGATGCGGTTTTTGTATGAGAAACTCTTCAGTTGGCTGGTGGAGAAAATAAACGAGCAGACTTTGTTTAGGAAAAAGCACGATTGTCTGGGTAAAAATGCTCGCAATTCCTAAACTATAGTTTGTCCACAATTGAGGAAAAACGTCTATTGAAAAATTTTCCTGAAATATTATATTTGCAGGAATTTTAGACATTTATGGTTTTGAAACATTTTCGCACAACACTTTCGAACAGTTATGTATAAATTATGCGAATGAAAGGTTGCAGCAGTTCTATATGAACGACTACTACAACAAACAAGTGAATTATTCTTACGAAAAGTGCGAGAAGATTGCCAAGTACGATATGTCTAAGTACAACAGGAGGATAAGTCTTTTGGATGGGACTTTATCAGTGTTCGGTATTTTGAATGAAGTAATTGTCCTTCACATCAAGTTTAAACATGTGCTCATACAGTTCTTTAATAAAAGCAATGGGTATTCATCTAGATCAATTATTCATTTCACTTTTAGGAATGCCTCGTTAAACGATATAACACAGACATGTTCATAGCGACCAGACTTTCTAACTGCCTGAGGAAAAATGAATTTTTCATCGACAGAAGAGATTACAGAAGCACCAAATTTTCTATAAAGCATTATGCCGGTGTCGTAGAATACGATAGCAGGTCCATGGTTGGCAAGAATAGGGACAAAGTAAATATTCTTCACTGGATTATCTTCGAACACTCGCTCGAGAACTTATTTACAGCTACCGGAAGAGATGATATCGTTCCTGAAGGAAACCAAGTTGACTTTTCTGTCCGAAATATTGGATTTCAAAGATGAGGAAGTGCAGATATCTCACAGTAAAACTTTATTGTCGAAATTCAAGGTAAAATATGGGAAATACTGAATGAAGCATGTTCAGGTCATTCTGCTGATTTTTTTAAAATACGAAATGTTCTTCAGAAATCTTTGGATACGTTGATAGTATCCTTAAACCAAGCGGACGCACATTATATCAAATGTTTGAGGCCAAATCAGAATCAGCTGCCCAACTATTTCGACGACTTGTTTTTCATGGACGAACTGAAATATAATGGGATTATCGACACATTGAACTTGGAGTTTCAAAATTTTTCAACAGTGTGAGTTGGAAAAACTGAGTAGATCACCCCTGGAACCTATAAGCATTTTCCTAGCCTTCTGGTGAAAAGATGAACAAGAAAATAGAAAACGTTTTAAAATAGAGTTCATACTTTTTTCAAAGTGCCCAATCTCTTGAATTATCTCGAATACTCAACAAGATACGATTTTTCTCCCATTTTCAACAGTCTCCCTACATTTCGGTTAATCATTTTTTCACAGGCTGTCAAAAACGGAGTTCTCGGCTAGGTTCGACTTCAAAGTTTTGGAAGAACTGAGCGTGGTGAGTGAAATATCAAGTTCTTCATCTCGTATTTTCATAAGTTGTTCCTTATATAGTTACTAGAAGGAAAGGTGTATGTGGGACGAGACAAAATTTATTTCAACGATGACTCATTCTCCTCGATCCTGAAGTATAAAATGATTTTGATAGCTTCTTCGGTCAGGAAAATACAGAGATTGTGGAGAAAGAGAAGTAGAAGGCGTCACGCTGCTGCTTGCAAAATTCAGCGCTGTAAGACACCAGACACCTCTAATTCGTTCTACATATTCCAATACCTTATTTCGTAGACTTCAGGAGGAATTGGTTGAAGAATATCTGTTCGAATTATGGCGATTCCCTCAATTCGACATTGGACCAAATAACAGTTATAGAAAATGTTAATTTCAAGAATATCTATTCAAATGGTGGTGATTCCCTCAATTCGACATTAGATCGAATAACAGTGATAGAAAATGATAATTTCAAGTTGTCAAGTGAAAAACAGGTCAAACAGAGTAAAAATTCCAGATTTATTTTCAAAGGAGACAGAATAATTTCTAAACTGAGGATAGCACAGGTTAATCCCTCGATCATTTTCGAATTTATCCGTTAATTTCAATTTTTTTTAGGTTCCAGTAAGATTTCACGTAAGGAAAACATGTATTCCTTATTCTTATGTTTTGCCCATTGAAGAAATGCCGAAAGGACTCATCGATATATTTTAGATTGTTGACTTTGTCATATTCGCAAGTTAGAACCGTTGTATACATATATTATTAGCAGGTACGATTTTTTGTTCTTAAGTTGAAAATATCTTTGGTGAAAATTGAGTATTCATTTCGGATTTGAAAGAAAACACTTTTCCGGTTTCATAATTTATTGAAACTTAATTGGTACAATTCAAATTGTGTCTTATAACCTAAGAGATCAAATAACAGGTGATGATATCCAACAAATCATAAGATTCTCCCAAACGGGAGTTCTCTGCGGTAAAAAATTGACAGAATGAACAGGCACTATTTCCTAAAAATTCTACATTCCTGGCATTTTGTTAAGTCTGCTTAAGAATTCAAAGGGTGTTCATATTGATCACAGCTCAGAACAGGACTTCTGTATTTCGTCATACAGTATTTTTCACTCATACTTCGCTAATTTTCGAGCTATATCCTAGTTCCTATTGACATTCTGATAGGTTATGTTATAATACTAAGATTTTGATGTTTATAGAGAAAATTTGACAAGTGTAGCCGTCAAATTTCGACGTATACATCATCCTAACCTTTTAATCCTATTTCATGAAATAAACAATTATTTAAAAACAATTTGAAGATTCTATTCCTAAACATTTCTTCAGTATTAACAATATAACTAGTCATAAGATTTTCGTTGAGTTCAACGTGGAATGGAATGCAATTCTAATTGTTTATAGCTTGTTCAAACTGCCAAATGTTTTAATAAGCGTCATAACTCACTATAATACTCTTTTAGTTCTTAAAAAACTATTCTACTAGGAATCCAAATAAGTGAAACGAAAATCGTATTTTCAAATATTCATTTCGAGATTTATGATAAGCTTTAACGATCACAAAAGCAAGACTTGAACGTTTTTCATATTTTCTTTGGCGGCAAACGTTGCACCCAAAATATCAAGGTTACTTTGAGTAATTATAACGAGACTTTTTTGTAATAAAATTGGTCAACATGATAAGATACAAAATACACTTTATGTACAGTATTCAAGCTCAACGAAAAAATCAACAAACAACAATAAAATAAAATAAGTCTTATAAGATATGGACTGATCAAAACTTTAAAACTAAATCACAATTATTGACCTATTAAAAAAAAACAAAATTCAATAATATCACCAAAACCAAACATATTTTGCTTCAATGTTGAATTTATTTGGTTTCAAGAGTATTTTCTTGCAATAAAAATTGGAACATAAATAAATGTTTTAATTCAACAAACTGTTCTTTGTTTGCTGCAAATATTCAATATTTTGCAGCTTTTATGATATATTTGACGAAATTTGGAATTGACGGGAAGATATGAAAAATAGCCATAATTTTATTGTCTCACTAGCATGATAAAATTTTAAGATTTTCAATGAGTAACGGTTCAAGTATTTATTGTGTTATTCCTAAAGATATGGATTTTCAATAAATTGAACTTTTGAATAAATATATCTCATAAAGGCGATGTCATTAGATAAATAACTATTTGAAATATATCCTAGTGGCAGGTAACTTGAGATAGTTCAAACGAAAATTCGTACCCTCGATAAAATGTCTGCACAAAAATGAACAGCAAAAGGTAGTGGGGTTAGCTTGAGTGTATACTTCGAATTTTCACCGATCCTGGGGCACCCGTAACCCTCTCAGAACTTTACTTTGCTGCAAAAAACAACAAATAATTCATCTCAAGAAATTTTCTGAAAATGTATATCAAAAGGATGACATTCATGTCAGAGTTTTGACAGGTGTCTAGCCATTGACATATGACATCTGCTTTACTCACTTGATATTGTTGTTCATTATCAATTGTTCCGATTACAGCAACAATTTGATATTGTCTAGCCTTCATAGCACCTTCGCTCTTCCTCAACAACCTCAAAGATGCATTCGCGCTGCTGGTATCGCCAAACTGAGCCATCTGTTGCGGGCAATGACTAGGATCGAGAACTAGCATCACTAAGCTGCCATCGCGATGTATTTCAATGCCCATTATCGTTCGACTATGCCCTTCAAAAACGCAATTTTCAGTTGACAAAGTTCTAGCTGACTCACCCCCACATCCTGGAGGGTCCAGACCTGATAATATTCTCTTACCTTGATGTTGAAGATATAAAGGTGGAGTGAATTCTCCCCCGATTGAATTTTCGAAGTACTTCAGCACCCAACGGAACATTTCCGGATGGGTGCCCCCAGGTCCAGTCGGTCGATGGAAATCGACTAATTGACATTTAATTCTCAAGAAGGATAAGAGGGTCACAACCTCAGTCGCTCCAATCCATTTTCTGGTATTAACCAATCTGCATCCTAGCTGTTCAGAGCCCTGAATTTTTTTTTGATAAAGATCAATATATTGATGGATTTCTTATCAACCTACCTGAACATCAAATCCTTGCGACCATGCTTGTTCGATGAGGGATTGCAACCGAGAAATACTTGGAACAGCACTTCTGGGAGGTTTTTCAGTTTGCCACAGCCTATAAAGTCGTTCGTTGTAACCCGTGTGAGTAAGTAAACTAGAAACCAGCATTTGCGTATTTCTATAGCCGCAACCCCATCCTTTATCACCGTAAGACGAAGCGAAATGATCTACGCAGGTACATAAGAGAGTCCGTACTACGTTCTGTGCATTTGAGCTCATAGCTCGAACTCTAGGAACCTTGAAATGAATAACGCAAATCAAATAACACCGTTACATTGTTAACCGATCAAGCTTACTATACTTCTAGTGACAGAGCTGCAGTCGTCTATACCATTGCTCTCGGCTGCTTTTAAATCTAAAGTCCTCTCATAGTAATCAGAAACACTCATTTCACCAGCATATACCGCTCGTTGCATATTTGTCACGCATTGTTCTTTGAAATTTCCCTGATTATCCATTCCATACTGAGCTCTCAACAATTCGAATTCTTTCTGTTCCCTTTCTCTTAGAGCAGCCTTATCTGAATTGCTCGGTGAGTTCCCCAAAAAATGAGATTCAACATGCCTAGATGCACTAGTCTGGAATTAGAAAGACCTCGTAAAACCTCTACTTCCCTAAATACCTCAAAAATTTAAGGAACCTAATTGTAATGGAAGAATAGTCTCTTGATTTCACGATTTTAATAATGAAATGGTCTGGTTCCGCGATAGTGGCGCCATTAACATTCGAAATAGGTTAGGTTAGATACCAAGAGATGGCACTTCAAATGTCAACATGAAGTTTATATTTCAGTGGGTACTTTTGTTCTATGCTCTTTAAGTTTTCCTTGAGTTTTACCTAGGAGCATCTATGCTCCTAGGTTTTACTGACATGAATACAAATTTAAGCTTTGCAAAATGATGATTTCAGATACTGCTACGAACAAACATTAGATATAATGCAATATCAGCAGATTGATTAACACTTCCATGTGGAGTTGACAAGAATTCAAAGTGAAAATAAAATTTGCTCACATTATCTTCACCGTCTAGACTGATGCCGCAAACTGGACAGGCCCTAGTAGGAGGACTGGCAGGGGACAGTATATCCCGATGTTCAATATTAACGTGCAGTTCCAGATCGGAAGACATTTTGAAATTTTTCACACACAAAGGACAAGAAAAGATTTCTTCCTTCGTTTTTGATACAGAAGGCGATGTGAGGTCAAAATGTCGTCTAAAAAGTTCAAACTGTACAATCTCCAATTCACAAAATATATCTGGTTTACCTGTTAACATGTTCTTGAATTTCGTCAGGACTAAAACAGGTAAAACTACAAATAGGGCAATGTAATTTCGACATGGAATTTTTCAACTTCAGGTCCAAACTAGAACGTAGAGGGGAACCATGCCCGTGACTGAATTTCTTTGGACTCAAATCACCCCCTCCATTGACCTGAAATTTTTATAGTTTATTCAAAATATGACAGGAATTGTTGTCAACTGAAATTACCTTAGCATTCACATTGATGTTATTTACATTTGCTTTCAGGGAATTTGAGCTACAACTATAATTATTCGAATGACTAGGAAATGACAGAATGTTTGATCGATCACTATGATTTAGATTCCCTCCGTTGTAATCACTGAAAGATGGCATTATAATTCAAGATTTGTATAACTGGTAAAGAAGTATACCTGGGACTGGTATCATCTATGAAAGTCATATTTACTTCCGCTTCTGGCGAGAGGAAATCTAAATGAGCCTGATTAACATGTATTGTCAACTCAGATGCTGATACAGCAGTGAGTCCACAAAACGGACATGCCCCCTTGCCATCTATGTGCTTCGATTGAGTGTGTGTTCTGAAATCTTCCTCTGACAATTCCTCTGCACCGCAGATTTCACAGCAATAAGCCATTTCTGGTTGATAACTAGCCATTTCTTCCTGATTTCAAATTTGTTCCAGGGAAGGTTAGGATAGTTTAACTATAATTTTTGGGTGAAATTCAGACAGTATACATTATAGCTACGTGATGTACAAAGAAAAATCAGTATCCTCCACTGAATTTTGCTACAGAAACGAAGAAAATTGAAAAAGTGGAAATCTTTAAATGAAATGACCTAGTTAACTGGAAATTGGAATAGAAATTACAAAAATCATACAGAAAAATTCTGTGTCTCACAATATTCTTCTTCTGTTTACCTGAGTTCCTTCTCCACAGTTAAAATATAAGCATTCTCTAATTGACTATATTCATTTCATTAAACTTCCCTCAAGATTTCATTCTTGAATTAAATGGAATTCTGAGCAGACAGCAGGAAAAACAGGTTAGGTCTGTGTTGTCAAAGACTGTCAAAAAGTTCTGTGAGTTTGGACTTTTTTTGATTTGGAGGTTAGTTAGGTTACTAGGTTAGTTATGATCAACTTACACAAGAGGAATGTTACGAAAATAAGAAGAAATGGTATTTTTTTTTAATTAAAAGTTATGTAAAATGGAAAATCCAACAGGCCTTAGTAGTAGAGAGGCACTTCACATTTTGTATAGAGAAATCGAATCTTTGCTCTTGCAGTTCAAACAGTCTCAAAAAAAGAGGTACAGTTCATATATTTAAGGAACATTCACGATAAATTTTAAACCTTTCAGGAATTCCAAGTCTTGGATTAGGGACAGTATACATCATTCAAGCGTTCATACCACTATAAATTGGATTTCTATCTGTTTATTGATATGGTGTGCAACAAGCCTTATATTCGCGTACTTTCTTGGAAATTATTCGAAGATATATCTGGGACAAGCTATATTAATACTGTTTTTTACAACTTTGAGTATTTCTTTGGAACTCTATGACAACTATTTGAGGCATAATGAAATTCAAAGAAGAGTTGAACATATTTTGAAGATTATTAAGAAGGAAGCAGAAATTGTGAAATGGGAAACAGAAAACTACCCTTCTCTTTTCATGCCAACATCCCCTTGCATAACAGTGCAATGGGCTTACAGAGATGGAAAATTGGTAAATTTGCCTTATTCTCTGCTGGTAAAAGATGACGTCATTTTAGTCAGACCAGGCCAAATAAGTCCAGGCTACTGTGAATGTCTGGAAAAACACTCTGATCAACCTTTATTACATGCCAAAGAAGTATATGCACCCCAAGGAAAGGAGGGTACCTTAATTTCTGCACCAACGATTCGTAAACCTCTCAAAAATGCAAAATATAAACTTCTGGAAACTCCTTACTTGAGTAACTTGAAAATTATCTTAGAACAAGCTCTAGATAGACCTAGTACTCAACTCACATGTCAACAGCATATATTGCTTGTTGAAATGGTGCAGAGGATCATTTTGCCCACTGCAATTGTTATTTTTTATGCTTTATCTGCGTTGAAATATCTTCATTTAAAGTTTGACAATGATGTAGCTTTGTTCTTATTGTATCCAACAAACGGAATTCTTCCCTTGTTACCAATTATTTTTCCTATAGTCTGGAATTTAGCCAATTACATCGGATTAGCTAGGTAAGTTCGATCAGAATATCAAAAATAACCCATTAATGTTGGAGCAGATTTGCTTGAAGTAAATTATGGTTATTTTGCTCCAATCGATGGATCTGTGTTGAATACTTCGTTTATGTGATATTTACAGGTTACAAGCTATATTTTTTGCCAGTAAAATCGTACAAGGACAAGAAAGTTTCAGTTTAGAGGAAGAAGCAGATCAAACAATTGTAGAACATATAAGATTTAGATATAAGTGGATGTCGATTATTGGAAACTTTTTTGCGATACTGAGAGGGGATCCCCAAATTATGGCCAGATCTGCTAATATCCTTCATGTATTGGGTGCAGTTTCGGTAGGTTTTTTTACAATTAACAGCACATTATTTCTATTATCATTATTTTTGTTAAATTTTTAGGCTTTATGTTGTGTTGATAAAAAGGGAGTTTTATCTTCGCCAAACCCTACAGCTGAAAAAGTGTTTTTCTTGCATAATAAGGATAAAACATCATCCTCCTCTAGGTAAATTGAATATCCACTCTAGTTGCACCTGTTTTTTACTCTTAGCTTTTCAGTTTGAATATAGAAGACCTAGACTCTGACAGTATAGATGGTAACCCCTCAAAAACTCCCAGCGGAAAAGTCGAAGTTCTTGACTTGACCCACGATCATCACAATCCTGTTAAGCTTCAGTTTGACGATCCCAAATGGGGCTTGCATATGTCTTCCTTAAAACCTCTTGGACTGGCAATTCTTCTCAACACTTGCAACCCAGTCACTGAGGTAGTTTAATCGAAAAAAACGCGCATATCCACTGTATGTCTTTGTATTTTTCCAGAAACAATACTCAAACTTTTGCTCTCATATCACATGCGAGGCCCAGATAAATGAAAATCTGGTTCCTGTCTCAAATAGAAGGTGTCTATGCGAACTGGCTAAAATTATAGGTTTCGTGGATGAGGCAAGAAAAATATTCAATATGGAACAGAAGTTGTGCACATTCAGGCATCTAGTGAGTATAATTCGATAGCAAAAACGCCCTCCTAAATCTTAAATTTCAGCAACCAGAAACTGTTAGACGAGATAACAAGTATGCCAGATCACTTCAAATGTCAAATTCGAAACTGAAAGTCCCATTTCCACACATGTTTGCTGTTGTTGTTCGAGAGATAAGTACCAATGCAATGCAACTTCTTTCTGAAGGCACTGCCGACATCTTACTCGATTCTTGTGTGGACTATTGGGATGGTAAAGATCTTTGCCCTCTCACAGTTAGCGACAGGAAGAGGATTCAAGATTTCTATCAGCGTACAAGTCTCACCTCTTATTGCACAGCTTTTTCTTATCGTCCTTTGAATAGGGCACCAGCTTCTACAATAGCCTCTACTTACCTTGAATTACCTAGTGACTCAAAGCATCTCTACTTGGGACAAAGGAGCCCCTCTCCTATACAAAACAATGGAAATACGGAGCTAGGTATGTGAAAAAGAGTCCTTGTTATCAAGTTTTGACGTTTTTTGATATTTTTGTTCGTAAAAGATGCGCACAGAGTTTCATCTGACATTTGATCAGTGGCTGAGACGTTTGAACTACCGCGTCTAAAGATGGGCCCGCAGACCTCACTAGCTCTATTTAAGATGTCTGTTTTTGGACATCTTAGCTCTATTTGAAACTCCTGTTAATTTCAGGAGCGTTGATGAGTATTTTTAAATATTTTCGCGAGTTTTTCTTAGCAAATTTGTCCTCATATGTCAGTTTTACTTATAATAGAAAAATTTTGAAGAGATCAAAAGCAGTTATTTATACTATGGAAAGTATTCCCTAGGGATGTTGCAACTTTTTATATAGACTGTTCTTTGTAATTTCCCCTGTTTCTAGTTTACATCAAGACCACTTGATGTTACCATTGAAGCGTTCTTGTTGATTTATAGGGGCACCCCTCTCACATTTTTACTCAACAGACTCCCTAATTTACGGTTGCGCTTTTGAGGCGGAAGAGGTAGACGCTAACGGTTGCTTCCAGATGCAGTGCAATCAGATTTTCATAGGCATGGTGAGCATGCAATATCAGGTTCTCAACGATATGGTACATTTGATCGAGCAGCTGGAAAGGGCGTGCATCAGGTTCGTGCATTTCAGCAAGGAGAACGAGCTCAGATCCAGAGTGTTCAGCGAGAAGATGGGCTTGGAGAGTGGGTGGAATTGTCACATTTCTTTGTTGAGCGAAAGAACCAGGTATGTTTCGGGGGGTACTCTATTCAGGCATGGGATTATTGAGAACTATTGTGTGAGTTGAGCTATTACTACTTCTCCTCTGTTTATCGTGTTTGTTTTTCATATCGGCAGAAGCTGTACACACTTTGTTTTAAACAGGACTGTAGTGAAAATCGGGATGCTGATCAAATAGTTTATTAAACGGCTGGAAATGCCCAAAATTTGAGAAGATCGATTGTCGTTTATTCATAGAGTTTTTGTTTTAATTATCAACATAACTTTCTTCAGAAAAGTACAGAAAATTTGATGGAGAAGTTCTTGATTTTTCAATATTCTTGTTGTGGAATATTTATTTTATTATCCTCACTAACCTTTAGAAAAAAGTTTTGCTTGATGTTTTATGTTGTGAATTATTTTTCTACGTTTGATGAACAATTTATCAATTGTAGGGCATAGAAATACTGTATTAATATTCATATTCAATATCCAAGACTTGGATAAAACCTTTATGTGACTTCAATGTTTAAAAATTTTGTGCTACTTTCAGCATATTGATATTGCAAAACCCTATCCACACCTTTACTTACACAACTTTCACATTATCAACTTCTTACCCCATTTCCCCTGTGATTTGAATAATTGTTTGATGTGATATGTGTGTACTGCAATAGGGGGGATAATGCTAAAAGTAACAGCATGGTAAATGTCCCAATAACACATGAAGAAACTTCTTCCGCAGTACCATCGGGTGAAAATGCTTCCATATTGCAGCAAAGGTATTTATACATCATGTTTACCAGTAGCTATGTTGGTGTGTCATTTCAGGTTTTTACTAACTCACAGTTGCTCAGAATAGCGATATAGAACACTCATTTCAAAGAAGGCAGCACTGCCATTTATATTGAGGTAATGTTCAGTAAATCATCGGAAATTTTTATTTTTTTTTATGTTATTTTGGTAGTGTTTACGACTATGGAAATGTCCGATTAATATCAGAAATTCTCTTCGTTTGTTGACATATATGTTGTCTCCATGTCAACGGAATAAGAGTTTAAGTAACACCCGGTATGAAACGTAAAGTTCGGTATTCACTCAATTCTTGGCCTCTTTCTGTCTTCTTCCTTTTCCTAGAACGTTCTGTCTATTCTGCGCAATGTTTCAAGCTGCATGAAGAATTCAATAACCCACGTGTCATACAGAGTGCTCGGTAGTCCAGTGTCTAATTTCGAACTAACGCCATCTGTTCGTCGATCTCTGAATTTTTCGGGTAATCTTCACAGCAACCTCGAGAACTCGAAAGCGATCAGTTTCTCGGCGCCTTCCGCCATCAATATCGATCAAACCGTCAAGGTGGAACGCGAGGCGAACAGGCGAGCCAGCAATCAGAACTCTATCAATGACAGCAGGAACGCTCAGCATTCTCAGCAGGATTCTTCCGCTCTGTGCGGCAGCATCAACACTTCTCACGATTGGCAGTCTATGAGTTGTTTGACAGATAGTACGGATCATACTGCGCCAGTCAACTTCGATATGAGTAATAGGGTGAGGCTTTTGTGGCGTTATTTAGAGATAGAGGGCGCTGTAACTATGTAACTTCTAGGCTAAGCTACCGAGAGGTATAGACAAGATTAGGCCTCATATAGAATTAATAGACAATGTACCGCTGCTGGTATCTTTGTTTACTGATTGTACTCCATCGGCAACAAGGGAAATGTTGCACATTATGCAGGATTACGGTGAAATTGTTTGCATCATGGGATCTGTGTCGAACTGCGATAACACCGGCATATTCATGCAAGCGGATGCAAAGTGAGTTGAATGAAATACATTGATTTCCGAAGGACGGTCAGAATGTCTGGCTTATTTACAGTGTGGCAGTGGAACCTATTTACCCCCAAGTATGTCACAAGCGACTGAATAGCATACCTTATGATGGCATCTCTCCCATGGACCTAGCCAGGCAGCTCAATAGCCTACCTTGTTCTCTCTGCATAAAAAGAGAGGATCCCATAAACTTATACCATCTCATTATGGAATCTAGACACTTTGTAACGTCCATATGGAACGCAGGTTGGTTTCGGCTAATACAAGACCTTACACCTTACACAAGAAAACATTTTCAGTGCAATTTTGGGTATGTTGTTGCGCCACAGTGACCGGGGTTCAGATTGCGTGCAGCATTGCTCTGATCCCATCGCCATTCACGACTGGTCAGGTGCTCTGGTTGATCTCGATAGTGATACCGATCCTCAGTGCCTCCTTGATAGCCCTGCCGGTTGACGCGGAAGTGATGAAGAGACCGCTGGGGAAAAACGATTTGGCTTTCAATTGGAATGTAAGATTCGTATTCCACCATTGATACTGAAAGGTTTAGGAGAAAACGCAAAAAACTTTTATTGGATCGGGGAAATAGACTGCTTGTCAAAAGTGAAGGATAGTAGGCAATCCGACCACCTGTCAAATGATTTTTGAGGTTAGTGCTGGTGGTCAAACTATGGGAATTTAGCTCTGTTCATGTAGATATTCGCTCGAAAAATTGTTTCAACTTGGTTTAAGTGTTTATTGTAAAGGCAGTCAAAAAAACAAAGAGGACTAAACATATTCCGAAAGCTCGAGCTCAGAGGTAAAAGAGTCCTCTATGTTTTTTTGACTGCCTTCCCAATAAACACTTATCAATTAGTTTTTTATTGGAATCCTTTTGACAAGCAATTTATATAGGCATGATAAATGTTTGTTCTTTGTCCATCACCACAATAAGATCCCTGTATTTTCAGATAATGTTTTTCATATCCTGGTGTTACGGTTTCAAATTCATACCAACAATTCTAACAGTATTGACGTCCTTCTGGGTCATTTTAACCAGTCACTGTCACAGTTTGTGCGAAATGCGAAACTGTACGTGCTTCCTACAACACACCCCTATAATTGGCGACGAAGGCAATGAGAGCATAGGTTGGGCGGATCAAGACTGGACTTTGAATTCTGCCAGATTGTTGATACTGCTGCTGGTCGTCAGTCATTTTGGTAGGTTGTTCTTACTACCGTAGCATCGGCATATAAAGAAATATCAATAATTTAGTTTCAATATAATCACTTGTTGTTTCTTGCAGTTGCAATATCTGTTGGTTTTGTTCATCGAGGTCATTTAATAACCCAGAAGTTACCTCTGGGAAACAGGTTGTGGATTGTATGCGCCATCGTCTTGTGAGTTGACCTCATCTATCATTAAAATTTGTATATTCTGAAATTCTTTTTAGTTTGATTCTTCAGAGTGTGTACACGGTCGTCTCTTATCATATCCATTCGAATGGGGAAACCGAATTCGAATTACCTTTGTGGATATTGGTGTTTAGCTCTCTTTCTCCGATTGTTGTCTTGTTGATCAATGAAGCTGTTAAGCATCAAGAGATAGGGTAAATAGCTGCAGAGTTAAATCGTGACAGTTATTGATACATTTTTTTGCAGTGTGAATACAAGATTCCAGAGGAGAGCGCGTTTAGATTTCGGTACAAAACTAGGGATGAACTCGCCGTTTTGAGATTTTTCTCTCATTATTATTCCATCAGGTTGGAAAAAAAGCAAGTACGAAATTATCCTTCTATTTTTGATACTCCATTGTACGACAAGTCTATTTTAAAAAAGTTATTAGTATTTTTCATTGTCTGAACGTTGAGCCTATCGAATTCAAAAACCCTTTTTTATTTTTAAATGATAAAAAAATGTTTTTCAGTAAATTGAGGTAGACTTAAGCATTGATCACCTTTTGACCAACGGGTCTTCGTTTTTATTGAATCTGATGAATTAACATTAATGGTTAAAAATTGTGATAGTCTTTGTATTAATGATGTAAGACCATCAATTTGTGTTCATTTATCTCAGAGATTTTGAGACTATATGGGGAATGAATGTATTTATTTGTATTGATTGTGCTTCTTATATTGGAGTGTTATATTGATCACTGTTTGGAACTAATTCTTCGATTTTCAATGGAAGTTGAACTATATGAAATCTAGCAGTTAATTCGTATTGAATATATTTTTTATACATATTGCCTTTTTTCTTTGAATCAAAAGAAATTATTTATTATGATACTTCGACGACTTCCTTATCGTCAATGTAAGTCAGAAATTAGAGAAGATATTGCATATCCACCGTAAGATAGTGCTCGCTTGTTTCTTCCACTTCTGCGAAATTCCGATAAATTCCAGAAAAACCGCTATATTCCGCATAGATCTATATCGCGAAGACGTTGATTTGGGACTGCAAAGCAACTCCTTGCTTGAAGAAATAGGTAAATATATTGTTAACTGACAGTGATACCTTTTGTAATATTTCTTGAAAGCTTCATGGAAATATTTAATTAAACAAATTTCACTCAAATAATATGAACGCGATAGTTTATGCACCCGTTTCCACACCACCTTGTAGGTAGAGTGCACGGCGCGTTTTGTTTTTGAGTGGTATCCCCAGTAGGCCTACTCCACTTTAAGTCGAAGTGCGCCAAATTTATTTCTAATAATCTGTTAATTAACAAATTAACCAGATATTAGAGGATCGCGGAAAGGAAAAGTTTCAATTTAGTTCTAGCCTACGATTCTTCTCAAGGTCACACGGATGCGTACAGCATATGTGGGGTTAGGGGAACCATGCCATTAAAGCCCCTTATGGCCGAAAGAAAATCGGAGATCCAGAAAGAAATATCACTTTTCCTTTTATTTTTCGATTTGGCGATCTCCGACGATAATAATTTTTAATGGCGCAATCTTGTTTCTGCATTTTGGGCGCATACTTTTTTCCGCATTATCCAGTTGAACGAATTCCACCAAGGGAATATGAACGCGATAGTTAATTTACTGTTTTTTGGCGCTACGTGTTTCCGCTCTTTTGGCTCAATCTTGTTTCCGCTTTTTGAGTGCATACTTTTTTTGCATTATCCAGTTGAATGAATTCCACCAAGGGAATATATGAACGCGACAGTTAATGCACTCCACCAAGGGAATATGAACGCGATACTTAATGCACTCGTTTTCTCACCACCATGTAGGTAGAGTGCTCGGCTACTTGAACGAATTCCACCAAGGGAATATGAACGCGATAGCTAATGCACTGTTTTTTGGCGCAATCTTATTTCCGCTTTTTGGGCGTATACTTTTTTCCGCATTATCCATTTGAACGAATTCCACCAAGGGAATATGAACGCGATAGTTAATGCACTCGTTTTCTCACCACCCTGTAGGTAGAGTGCTCGGCTACTTGAACGGATTCCACCAAGGGAATATGAACGCGATAGCTAATGCACTGTTTTTTGGCGCAATCTTATTTCCGCTTTTTGGGAGTATACTTTTTTCCGCATTATCCATTTGAACGAATTCCACCAAGGGAATATATGAACGCGACAGTTAATGCACTCGTTTTCTCGCCACCATGTAGGTAGAGTGCTCGGCTACTTGAACGAATTCCACCAAGGGAATATGAACGCGATAGCTAATGCACTGTTTTTTGGCGCAATCTTGTTTCCGCTTTTTGGGCGTATACTTTTTTCTTCATTATCCAGTTGAACGAATTCCACCAAGGGAATATGAACGCGATACTTAATGCACTCGTTTTCTCACCACCATGTAGGTAGAGTGCTCGGCTACTTGAACGAATTCCACCAAGGGAATATGAACGCGATAGCTAATGCACTGTTTTTTGGCGCAATCTTATTTCCGCTTTTTGGGCGTATACTTTTTTCCGCATTATCCATTTGAACGAATTCCACCAAGGGAATATGAACGCGATAGTTAATGCACTCGTTTTCTCACCACCCTGTAGGTAGAGTGCTCGGCTACTTGAACGGATTCCACCAAGGGAATATGAACGCGATAGCTAATGCACTGTTTTTTGGCGCAATCTTTTTTCCGCTTTTTGGGAGTATACTTTTTTCCGCATTATCCATTTGAACGAATTCCACCAAGGGAATATATGAACGCGACAGTTAATGCACTCGTTTTCTCGCCACCATGTAGGTAGAGTGCTCGGCTACTTGAACGAATTCCACCAAGGGAATATGAACGCGATAGCTAATGCACTCGTTTTCTCACCACCCTGTAGGTAGAGTGCTCGGCTACTTGAACGAATTCCACCAAGGGAATATGAACGCGATAGCTAATGCACTGTTTTTTGGCGCAATCTTATTTCCGCTTTTTGGGCGTATACTTTTTTCCGCATTATCCATTTGAACGAATTCCACCAAGGGAATATGAACGCGATAGCTAATGCACTCGTTTTCTCACCACCCTGTAGGTAGAGTGCTCGGCTACTTGAACGAATTCCACCAAGGGAATATGAACGCGATAGCTAATGCACTCGTTTTCTCACCACCCTGTAGGTAGAGTGCTCGGCTACTTGAACGAATTCCACCAAGGGAATATGAACGCGATAGCTAATGCACTGTTTTTTGGCGCAATCTTATTTCCGCTTTTTGGGCGTATACTTTTTTCCGCATTATCCATTTGAACGAATTCCACCAAGGGAATATGAACGCGATAGTTAATGCACTCGTTTTCTCACCATCCTGTAGGTAGAGTGCTCGGCTACTTGAACGAATTCCACCAAGGGAATATGAACGCGATAGCTAATGCACTCGTTTTCTCACCACCCTGTAGGTAGAGTGCTCGGCTACTTGAACGAATTCCACCAAGGGAATATGAACGCGATAGCTAATGCACTGTTTTTTGGCGCAATCTTATTTCCGCTTTTTGGGCGTATACTTTTTTCCGCATTATCCATTTGAACGAATTCCACCAAGGGAATATGAACGCGATAGTTAATGCACTCGTTTTCTCACCATCCTGTAGGTAGAGTGCTCGGCTACTTGAACGAATTCCACCAAGGGAATATGAACGCGATAGCTAATGCACTCGTTTTCTCACCACCCTGTAGGTAGAGTGCTCGGCTACTTGAACGAATTCCACCAAGGGAATATGAACGCGATAGCTAATGCACTGTTTTTTGGCGCAATCTTATTTCCGCTTTTTGGGCGTATACTTTTTTCCGCATTATCCATTTGAACGAATTCCACCAAGGGAATATGAACGCGATAGCTAATGCACTCGTTTTCTCACCACCCTGTAGGTAGAGTGCTCGGCTACTTGAACGAATTCCACCAAGGGAATATGAACGCGATAGCTAATGCACTGTTTTTTGGCGCAATCTTATTTCCGCTTTTTGGGCGTATACTTTTTTCCGCATTATCCATTTGAACGAATTCCACCAAGGGAATATGAACGCGATAGTTAATGCACTCGTTTTCTCACCATCCTGTAGGTAGAGTGCTCGGCTACTTGAACGAATTCCACCAAGGGAATATGAACGCGATAGCTAATGCACTCGTTTTCTCACCACCCTGTAGGTAGAGTGCTCGGCTACTTGAACGAATTCCACCAAGGGAATATGAACGCGATAGCTAATGCACTGTTTTTTGGCGCAATCTTATTTCCGCTTTTTGGGCGTATACTTTTTTCCGCATTATCCATTTGAACGAATTCCACCAAGGGAATATGAACGCGATAGTTAATGCACTCGTTTTCTCACCACCCTGTAGGTAGAGTGCTCGGCTACTTGAACGAATTCCACCAAGGGAATATGAACGCGATAGTTAATGCACTCGTTTTCTCACCACCCTGTAGGTAGAGTGCTCGGCTACTTGAACGAATTCCACCAAGGGAATATGAACGCGATAGCTAATGCACTGTTTTTTGGCGCAATCTTATTTCCGCTTTTTGGGCGTATACTTTTTTCCGCATTATCCATTTGAACGAATTCCACCAAGGGAATATGAACGCGATAGTTAATGCACTCGTTTTCTCACCATCCTGTAGGTAGAGTGCTCGGCTACTTGAACGAATTCCACCAAGGGAATATGAACGCGATAGCTAATGCACTCGTTTTCTCACCACCCTGTAGGTAGAGTGCTCGGCTACTTGAACGAATTCCACCAAGGGAATATGAACGCGATAGCTAATGCACTGTTTTTTGGCGCAATCTTATTTCCGCTTTTTGGGCGTATACTTTTTTCCGCATTATCCATTTGAACGAATTCCACCAAGGGAATATGAACGCGATACTTAATGCACTCGTTTTCTCACCACCATGTAGGTAGAGTGCTCGGCTACTTGAACGAATTCCACCAAGGGAATATGAACGCGATAGCTAATGCACTGTTTTTTGGCGCAATCTTATTTCCGCTTTTTGGGCGTATACTTTTTTCCGCATTATCCATTTGAACGAATTCCACCAAGGGAATATGAACGCGATAGTTAATGCACTCGTTTCCACACCATCCTGTAGGTAGAGTCAACTTATCGTTGAAATGAGCCAAATTTGTTCTTAATAAACGACGAACGAATATTTATTGGCGCATACTTGTTTCCGCATTAATTGGCGCAAAATTGGTTCCGCATTAATTGGCACAAATTTGTTTCTGCATTGTTCTCTAAGACCGTTCGATCTTTCTCCTTCGCCAGAATATTTCTGACATTAATGACAATATACCTGAAATTTACCACCACCAAGAACCCTAAAGGTTACTCACATTGACGACTCACTGTTGGTCCATCGATGGCTGAAGTTGAGAATGGCAACCATGAATTCCCAACTCAGCCCGGAAAGGCCAAGGGTTCTCTGGGACCTACCTTCTCTTCCACCTAAAAAAATCTGAAAAACAAACGCTACCGCTAACGTATTTTGGCGCATACTTTTTCCGCTTTTATTGGCGCATGTGTTCTCTGAGACATTTCTCCTTCGTCAGAACCTTTCTGACATTAATGACAATATACCTGAAATGAAACACCACCAAATACCCTAAAAGTTACTCACATTGACGATTAACTGTTGGTCCATCGGGGGCTAAAGTTGAGAATGGTATCCAGGAAATCCCTGAAAAGGCAGAATTCAGGAAATCAAAGAACGTACCCCTAAAAAATTTGAATAATTTTGGATCCTAACAGCCAAATAATCTTCGAATTTTGAAAATTCATGTGAGATAGTTGCAATAACAAAGTTCGAATGTTTTCTGAAAATTATTGTTCACGTTTGAATTTAGGAAATCAAAGAACGTATCCCCAAAAATTTAGAATAATTTTGGATCCTAACAGCCAAATAATCTTCAAATTTTGAAAATTCATGTGAGATAGTTGCAATAACAAAGTTCGAATGTTTTCTAAAAATTATTCTTCACGTTTGAATTCAGGAAATCAAAGAACGTACCCCCAAAAATTTAGAATAATTTTGGATCCTAACAGCCAAATAATCTTCAAATTTTGAAAATTAATGTGAGATAGTTGCAATAACAAAGTTCGAATGTTTTCTAAAAATTTTTTTCACGTTTGAATTTAGGAAAGAACATACTCACAAAAATTCAGAATAATTTAGGAAATTTCAGAATGTACTCACAATTTTTCGATTTATTTAATCCGTTTCTGCATTCAACACTGCACAAACTCATTGAGAACACCACGAATACACTATAATGTTACTGTTACACTAAATGAAACTGCACACACGTACGAGAGAGCGCGATGTTTAAACATCAAAGTATCAAACCCAGAATGGCAACTGACGAGCAGCGGGTCCAGCGGCTCGACTGTTCCTTCGAAGAACTCATGACTAAGGATTATGTAAGGCACTGAAAAAAAGGGTCCGAATATGAGAAAAGCGGTGATTCAGCCAACCTCATATCCTTCGAGTCACCCTTTTATGCAACTTTAATCATTTGAATCACCGCGCTTCTTTGTCATCCGTTGAAAATTTCATCTATAAATTTCGTGCGCGATCCTCGAACTAAAAATCTTATGGTGTTGCGTTCAAGTGCCGTTCCTTAATGAATTTGTGGTGTTTTTAGTGCCTAGATTGGATTAATCGATTCGAAAAATTGTAGGTAAGTACTGAAATTTCCTTTATTTGAAAGTGAAAAATACTTTTCAGAAAATTTGCGAACTTAGTGCAGGTATCTAATATACCGAAATTTTCGAATTGAAAGTGTATTTTGTTGTTGGGATCTTATTTTCTTCGAGTTTTCTTCATATCTATGAAGTTGGTCCATTTTGCGCTCAATTGGAAAATTAATTCTAAGAAGAAAATTTTGTATTAACAAAGGTTCATGAATGTTTCCTTCTCAAAATATCTTCTTCTATCTACTGTTAAAATTCTCCAAAACAAAGTAGACCCCTCTGTATACTACAAGAGACCATAAAGTTTGGTATAACAACAATGCTTCTTTTAACTATTTTTCGAACTAACAGTGGTTCACCAAAAAAAAGTTCTGGAGGAAAACAAGGGAGAGTGTTCTAGAAAAATATCATCCTGTAGATTTGCAATCGAAATTTAAATGTCACATGGTGGGGACTCTATATTTTAATTTATATGCCTAATTCCAGTTGAATTGTGAAATGCAGATACTATGAGAAAAAAATTTCAAACTTTAAGTCGTGCCCCCTTCCTTGGACCTCGAAATGAACAATAATCCCATAATTCCTTTTTATTAGTAGTCCTATAACGTTGGTAAAAAATTTCTATCTATTGATGGCCCTCCCCTGAAAAACTGTCTGGATCCGCCAATGCCCCAACCCTCTGTATTTATTGGCGATCAAATAGGGACTGAAATAAACAGCAAATCAACTAGTAAATATTCTTTATTATTATCACACAATTTCACGATTCAAATTAACGTTATCCTTACATTAAAATAAGAAAATATACATTCGCCAGTAGGAATAAATAAAATCATCCTCTCGATGTTCTCCGCAATATTCATCTGAAATTAATTACATATTTCGCAGAAAACCTGTTTCTTCAATCTCAAAAATATAAATCATGAGAAACACTGGACCATGATGTGTTAATTTAATCAAATTAATTTACTACGTTATTGTGATGTGAGTAAATGTATATACATGGTATATAAGAAACATCCTTTCAAAGGGATATCAACATTCTCATGCTAGCAACGTCTCATTTTATACAGACGAGACAAGGTGAACACATGTGATAAATTTTCTGCCACAAAACTGATTTCCTGAGTTGTTAGTTCATCTTTTATAACAATTTGAATTGCAAATTAATTATTTTTCTTTTAAAATATTTCTGGAAATTATTGAATCTTCTTTTCAATGTGTTAACTCCATTGACAAAATTATTTGTGAAGTACGATTACGATAACTAGGTAAAAACAAATACCTAAAAACATCTATTGTATTCAAAATAAATTGCAGGATTTCGGAAGATCAACATACCTGTTCTCTAATATGAAGGTTCCTATCTAGAGATTTGCTTATCTTTTTTAGCCTTCAATCTTATCAGATCCTCAACATTTTTTTTCACGTTATATGTAGGGAGTATTTATCTGCACCCATATTGAATGACTGACTCTATAAAAGTGCTTAAATATTTATGAAAATTGGTAGATTATGATCTGTTTTCCAATTATGACTAGATTAAGTTATTATTTCAAGGAATTTAGACTGCTATCTCTTGGATGATTAGTGTTGAGGCAAAATTTCAAATACTTGTTCCTTCAGTCTAAAAATCTACAGAACCACTAATTTAAAATATTTTCTACAATATTGAAAAACTACAAATCACAAAAACTCTGGATTAAAATCACACATAAATTAAAAATGATCTAAAATTTTGTACCATATTCTTATTGCAACAACCCTTCCTCAGTTGGCTGAAACCAAATTAAATTCTCAAGAGATTAAAATGCAATGAAATAAAAAATACTGGAACTTTAAAAAACACAAAATCTAAAACGGCATGAAATAAAACGATTAACTTATACGGCAACTGAAATAAAATGAAGAGAATCTTCAAAATTAAAAAAATTTTAAAAAGTGGAAAAATCGTCATGATACGATGAACCATATCGTAAAAATTATATTCCCAGTGCTTACCTTAAACAAAATGAAGCAGCCGACATTTTTTTCCACCCTCTAATAAAAATTTCACAGACAAACTAAGAAAGGGTACACGAATCTCATAAGTTATCCGGCAAATCTAGCACCTCAGAAATAAAATTCGATATATTTGTATTCTTATTCCTATGAGTTACTATGAAAGGATGTTGCAATAATTGACTATAATTCCACCTATCCACATATTTCTTCTGCAGACATTTAGAGATGAAATCTTCGAATTCAGAACTGAATTCTCCAGTCGGCAGTCTTGGAGGATCGTCCTTAACAACCTGTTTCAACTGTTCGAAGGGAGTACCCCACTTGGGATAGGGAAATTGTCCGGTGCTCAATTCTATCAACGAAATTCCCAACGACCAGACATCGGACCTTATATCATACTTCGAAGGGTCTCCTTGTGGATCAATCCTCTCAGGCTACAAAATAAGTTATAATTTTCATTTCCACAGCTTTATTCAAAAGTAACTTACAGCCATGTACGGTTTGCAACCAGCGTCAATCGTTTTAGCTACTGAATCAACCAAATATCCACTGATACCAAAATCACACATTTTAACATCACCCTGACGATTTATGAGAATATTTGATGGCTTAACGTCCCTATGTATGACTTTCAAGTGAGAATGCAAATAGTGCAATGCCGAAACTACTGCATAAGTTATTTTACCTACAATGGATATTTCAATAGAAATGTTATCTCTTCATCATCTTAGACTGTAATTCAACTCACCGAGCATATCCTCAGGTATCCTTCGACCATGCTTATAAACTTTAGCGTAAAATTTATCCAAACTGGTATCCATTACTTCCATACAAATCCATACATCACCTTCCCTAAACAGTGCTCCAAAAAATTGAACAGTGTATAGACAGTCACTAGTTCTCATTGATACATCTAAGTCTGTGAGTAAACGTTTCTGTTCTTGACTGTTAACAGTTGCTGTTATTCTTTTAACAGCCATTATAGTTCCACTCGGTATATGTCTCATTTTCTCCACAATACCATAAGCTCCCCTACCCAAGTCGCAAATCTTTTCTAAATCATCAGCTTCAACATCAAAAGTTTTATCTACTATAGTTATAGTTGTTCTGGTATCTAAATTTGCTGGGGGAACACTGCGAATGAGAAAATGATTTTAATTGGAAAAGCTGAAAAATATCCAGAAGTTTCACTTACATTGGTGGAGCTTCTTCTGAAACTTGCAGTTTTAAGTCAGGTCGTTTTTTACGCAAAGCCATGTTATTTTTTGCTTATAAAAACTGTGGAAATCGGGCAGTTTTCGTTTTTGGCCAAACAGGTCGAAACTGTTTATCTATCACTTGCCAAAGATTTCAAACACCATATATGAATATTTCAACACCCCCGCAATTTATAAAATTTGTAACTGTAGGCTTATGTACCTCAAAACATCGAAAAAAGGAAAACTTGGAAAATCAATCCAAACGTACTTTTCCTAATCAAGAGTCAGAACTCAGAAGTCACAGAAAACCATTAATGGAAATGGAAAATGAAAACTCGAGACGAGTGACATTTCTCTGCAATGGCGGGGATAAGTGTAAGACGGGTTGCCTTTTATCGCGTTCACAGGCGCATTCTTAATTACTTTTAGGATCCCAACTACAGATGTCACTGTGTCCGTCTTCATAATAAGCCGTGAAATAGATTATTGTTGTATGGTAACCAGACAACACTGCAAAAGTATTAAGACACACTCCATTTCTCCTATTTATCTGAGTTATTTCTTGACTGAAATTCGAAATGAAGAGGATGAAATTTATTTAATATTCAATTAATGTACATATACCAATTTTTACTAATTTCGAAATGACGTACCTCATTACCTCAAGTATTTGGTCCTTTTCATTCAATAGCATTGAACCAATACTAACATGAATTGATGAATTATTATTTCAACCTGTTGAAATGGGAAACTGAACCAGAGCTTTTCGAAAACCCTTTCTGATTTCTATTATTAACTCTTGTCTGGAGAGAGCTGATACTTTCGAAGATATTCAATATCTTTGGATACTTTGGTGAGATTCTGAAATATGTCGATGTTTAACACACTACGTTTTGAATAAAGCGTTGCCACATAGCTTTTCATGGCTTTTTATAAAAAGCCAGATAATTTTTTATAAACAATTGTTTATTCTATGCTTTGCAACAAAGCAGATACAGCTTTTTATATATAATTAGAATTACATTATTCACTGGATAAATTATACATAGGTGAGGTTGAGACAATTCCGTTATTTCTACATAAATTGAACAAATTTTATTTACTAGTTCAGACCATTTAGTTTGACTGAGGAGTATAAAGGTGCTTCAAGATGAATCCAAAAGAAATGATATCCGTGCTGAGAAACAGCTTTGAGAGCGGAAAAACTCGACCATTAGAATATCGAATCCAACAAATAAAAAACTTGAAGAAAATGTACTCTGAGAATCGAGAGGACATTATTCAAGCCTTATTTGCAGATTTGCATAAATGCAGACATGAATCGATTATGATGGAAATAGAGATGCTCATAAATGATCTTGACAATATTCTTGCCAATATCAAACAATGGGTTAAACCGGAAGTTCCAGAAAAAACTCTGGTCAACATATTGGATAAACTGTACATATTCAATGACCCTTACGGTGTTGTTCTAGTTATGGGAGCATGGAATTACCCATTCCAACTCCTTCTTATGCCAGTTGCGGGTGCCATTGCTGCAGGTAATTGCGTTGTAATGAAGCCTTCTGAAGTTGCTAGCAATTCTGCTAGAGTGATTGCAGATTTGATACCAAAATATTTAGATAACGATTGCTATAAAGTTTATATGGGTGGTGTACCAGAGACAACATTACTGCTTAAAGAAAAATTTGATTACATATTTTATACAGGCTCATCAGCTGTTGGAAAAATTATCCAAGAAGCTGCTTCAAAACACCTCACTCCCACAACACTAGAATTAGGGGGTAAAAGTCCTGTTTACGTTGATGATAGTGTTGACATGGAAACAGCTGTTAAGAGAATACTTTGGGGTAAATTTGCAAATGCTGGACAAACTTGTGTTGCCCCCGATTATCTTCTATGTACCAAACATGTTGAGAAAAAATTTGTTGAATTATCAAAACGTATTTTGAAGCAATGGTATGGTGATGACGCCAGCAAATCTCCGGATTTTGGACGTATCATCACTGATGCCCACTTTCAGAGAATCCAGAAATTCACCAAAAGTGGTTTAGTTGCGGTAGGTGGAAACGCTGTTGCTTCTGAACGTTACATTGAACCAACAATCTTAACTGATATTAAACCCACTGATCCTGTGATGATGGAGGAAATCTTTGGCCCTGTGCTACCAATAGTGACCATTGAAAGTCTTCACGACGCTATAACTTTTATTAACCAACGTGAGAAACCTCTAGCCATGTACATTTTTTCCAGAAGAAAGAATGATGTTGATTTGTTGATTCAGAATACAAGTTGTGGAGGAATATCCGTAAACGACACTATTATGCATTTGACAGTTGATACTCTGCCTTTTGGGGGGGTTGGTAACAGTGGTATGGGTGTTTATCATGGCAAGTATACATTTGACACTTTTACCCATAAAAAGTCGTGCCTTTATAAAAGTTTGGGAGCGATTGGGGAGAAGTTGAGCTCAGCAAGGTATCCTCCATTTACTGATGGTAAAACGAGGTTTTTGAAAGCACTACTCAAGAGACGTGGACCTATTTCATGTGGTTTCATGAGTTACTTTGTGGCTTTTGGCCTAGGAGCGGCTTCAGTTTATATGTACTACAACAGTCATGTTTTTATCAGAAAATCTTAGATTGTATCTGTTGAAGGCTACATTTTTATATACGTATAATCCAAAATATTTTGATATTATCTAGATATTATTCAGTGTTTCCCATCTGGAATGTATGTGCTACATTTTTATTCTCTCATGTGGAAAATTGAGATGGTGAAAATTTGAAAACAATGCATTAAGTTAAGGTTTATGGTGATTATTGATATTCTAACTATACTCTAGTTTTTTCTTATGCATGTGCAGATGTAGTAAAAATATGTGATATTTCCCTTTCAGGTTGTTATATATTATGAAAATTTTATAATTTGATGAAAAATAGACAGTAATAACTGAAGAAAATTATTTTATTTATCCTAGGTTTCATGATTGTGGTCATAAAAAGTCTAGGATATATTATTATGGATGGTGAACAAATTGTCTATTTGGTGTTGCATCATTTCTATTCAAATTAGAATTCTAAATTTAATTCAAAATTCGTACTTTTGAGCTTTTCAGTTTCAAAATTTGACAGAAGTGTCAAAGAGCAGAGAATTTGAATGAACCAGAATTTTCTTTTCTGCAGGTTTGAAACTCCGAATGTTATTTTCTGTATGGAAATGTTTTCTTTACTGTCAAAATGGCAACAAACGTAGGTGCAGGAAAAATTATTGACTATTTAAAAACGATGAATTTTCCTGGTAATTCATTCTTAACGCAGAAGTCAACCGGGACCTATTAGAAATATGTGTTTCTCTAATTTTTTCATTCTGTATTATTCAAACGGGCATGTTGAAGAGAAATGGCAATTTTCAGTAAGATATTAAGCAGTTTTCCATATCCCAAAATGTTTATAATAGGGGAAATTTTTCCACCCGTTGGAACTCTTACTATAATAGGAACAGTTGTGCTCTGCTTCCTCAGTTTCTATTTGTTCAAATGGATTGGAGGAGAGAGCACTGTACGCATTAGGGATTATGTGAAAAATCACAGTTGGACACCTGTTACAGTCACATCAAGGGTAAGAATCCCCTAGATATGAAAGCATAATGAATTCTTATTCCTGTATATGCACAATAAAATGGGATGTATTAATTTTTCAGTCTTGGTATTGTTCAATATGTGAATCTTTGTTGCTGAATGGTATTGGAGTTTATTGTGACTGTTGTGGAGTATGCGCTGATTCAGAATGCATCAAAAAGGCTAATATAAGACTCCAATGTAAAATTGTTACAAGTAATAATGAAACTCATACTCATCATTGGATTAAAGGTGAGGAGTTTTTTAATTAATAATCTTAAATGTATTTGGGAGATTCTATTGACGTTATAGCTAGTATTGGATTAAATGAAAGTGATATTCATCTAATTGAATATATTTATAGAATATTCGGGGAGCATTATTACATTGGCCTTCAATCCAATTTATTTGACCATTTATTGATTATTGCTATGCTACATTTGTGATATTATAAATGTACTGCTGGTTTTATATGACCTAATTTCTATTCTATTATCTATTTTTGCAAGAATATACATATGTCATCCTCATGAATATTGTCTGCAATAGTAAAGCATAAATTTTGCTGTGATAACTCCAGGTAATTTACCTCTGGGGGCTACATGTTGCATTTGCAATGAGGACTGTTCGATGGACCCCGGTCTTGTTGACTATCAGTGCTGTTGGTGCCAGAGGTCGGTGCACACCTGTTGCATTAACGAAATAGAGGAAGAATGTGATTTTGGCCGTTTCAAAAATCACATTGTTCCCCCGTGGAGTGTGCAGGTAGCGAGGAGAAAAGGTGCCATTCAGAAGCATCTACTCCTAAGAGGTGTGAGAGATCCAGGTTGGAAGAATTGGAAGCCTCTTATAGTGATCGGTGCGTACTAATATCTAGCATTAACATAATTGAATGAAGAATTATTGCAATTTTTGTGGGAAAACAGACGTTGCTTTCAGCCAATAAAAAGGCAGGAAACAATGATGGCGCTACTGTGTTGTCGGAGTTCAGGAAATATCTGAATCCGGTTCAAGTTATCGATTTGAGTGAAAGAAAACCTGCGGCCGCCCTTCAATGGTGCGTCCTTATGGCTCCTAAACAGTTGAGGATCTTGGTGGCAGGAGGGGATGGCACCATAAATTGGGTTCTTACAACGTCTCACAAGTTGGACTTGGATGTGAGTTTTTGCGAAACTATTGATTGAGAAATATTTTTATCCATCAAAATTCATTTTTACACATTTTCCACAATTGATATAAACGGTCAGTAGAGAGGTTAAATTGACATTTGTGGTTCTGTCTATTTAGGTTATGTGTTTGACCTGTTATTGATGAAGACGAATTGGCAATAATGTGTGATTATATAGTAGCACTTTTAAGAGTGCAAGATACTATAAAACGATATAGTGAATCTTATGAATTTATTGTACAATTCTAGCCAGAGCCCTTGCTATCGGTTATACCTCTTGGTACTGGCAACGATCTTTCGAGGGTGTTGGGTTGGGGTTCTCAAAATCCTTCAGATTTGGACGTTGACAAGCTGCTGAAGTACATAGAAACGGCAACGCCGAATAAATTAGATAGGTGGGTAATGAACGCTATTGCTGTTGGATCTTGTTAATTGCCCTTCAATATGTCTTTATTCAGATGGAAAATCGAAGTGATGTCCCATAGGCACCTGGGATTGAGGATTCCCACCAACACGTTATTCATGTACAATTATTTTAGCATCGGTGTGGATGCTCAAGTATGCCTAAATTTCCATAAAACGAGAGACTCTGCCTACTATTTATTTGGTAATAGGATATTCAATAAGGTGAGTTGATCTTACTGGTCGGCTGGCTATAGACAACGGAATTTTAACTAGATCTGTATAAAATAACACTGACTGTGTGTATTTTGAGAACAAAATTTCGATTTTCCAGTTGTTATATCTATGTTTCGGTACACACCAAGTGATGACGTCCGACTGTAAAAACCTAGAAAAAAGGTTGGATTTGTACATAGACGGAAAGCTGGTCGAATTACCAGAGCTGGAATCCATCGTCGTGCTCAACATACCATCGTGGGGAGCGGGTGTGAACCTTTGGAGTACGTGTTTTATGTTCAAATTTGAACTCTATTAACCTCCATGTTTTTAGATCTTTCTAGCGTGTCTTCCGGCTACAGGCATCAGTCCTTCAAGGACGGTTTATTGGAAGTGTTGGGTATTTTCTCTTCGTTCCACGTAGCCCAGTTGCAGATGGGCCTATCTAGTCCGGTGAGGTTAGGTCAGGGTAAAACGGTGGAGGTGAGTGAAGTTTAAGTGTGTTTAGGATATGTCAGCATCAGATGGTTCTTTTTAGGTGAAATTGAAAAGGAAGGCTCCTGTTCAAATCGATGGAGAACCATGGGAGCAAAGTCCGTCTTCAATTAAGATAACGTTTGCTAATCATTGTCCTGTACTTATCAATCACCCTGATTGATCGATATCAAGATTGAATTGAGTTTGTGCCAAATTCTGCCAGGATTTTAGACTGACACATGGGTTTTAAGGTATTGTTTGATATCTTCATTAAATAAGATACATAATAATGGTAAAGATGTTCAGGTTACTGCATTTGAAACTTCCAATTTTTTACAGTTTTTCACCAGATTTGGGATAAAATCATTTTTCAGTTCTGGCCCCAGTATTGTATTTAATATTTAGATTTTAATCCATGTGATTTTTGTTATTGGACTATATTTAATGTACCAAAGTATATATTTCAGAGTTCAGTTTCTTGCCACAGTATTTTCAAACATGTGGATGTTCTTTTGATCATAATTATCCACTTGTTGAATTATTAATTGTTACTTAAGTATACTGAAAGAATATATTAACAGTTTATATGGTTGTTGTTCTTGTAGTGCACATATCAATTATTACTATGAACTTCCGATTTATTATCTTGATCATGATTGTACTGAAATAACTATTCATAATGTCGGCAACATAAAAAAATTATATTCCAGTTTATCAAGATCGCACTGTATATGTTATATCAAATATTTCATCTTGAAATAAAATTGATAAAATCTTCAGCCATTTGTTGAATCCTAACAGATATCATTGAGTTTTCTTATTATCGACGACGAACAGTGGAAACCTGTTTTTCCGGTTTTCGTTCGGACAATTTTCAAAAATGAACAAAAAGTGTCTGGTAGTTCTTCAAGTAGTTCAAATATCTCCTGAAAAAATTCTGTGGTTCAACTAAAATGTTCTATGACATAACCCATAAAATGTTAACCTAACCATATTTTTTTCATGCGAACACAAGCAGGTTGAGTAAATTTATTTTTCTATCACTTATTATCTTTAACGATTAATATGACAAGATTCGCTAGAGCAAAAGGCTCAAAGGCCTCAAACGAACGAGTTTTTTCCGAGCCTACCCAATGGCACGAGATGAAAACCCAGATGTTGCAGAAAAAACAGGAATTTGAAGAGGAAAAGAAACGAAGGGAAGCAGAAGCAAAAAGAAACGAGAACTATCAAAAATTCTTGAAAGAACGGGAAAAGGAAGCTAAAGGTCAGACAGAATGGGCACAATTTCCGGAAGAAAATGAGCAAGTGGTAAATGGTCTCAGCAATAAAAGTAAGAGTATAAAAAAGCAGAAAAATAAAAATATCGATAAGAAATTGAAGCAAAAGGCACTTCTGTCATTGAATGAAGACACAATTATGAAAGATGAAATGAATAAATTAAACAGTAATGGTGCAAGTTCCGAAATTATTGAAATCAGTGAGAAACCCAAAAAGAGAAAGTTGAAAATAATTCAGGATTGTGATGCTGATATGGAACATGAAACACCTGAGAACCCAAAACCTAAAAAGAAAAAATCTACCCTAGAAAGGGTCCAGAGCATTGGTGAATCCTCTGAAAAAATCAATGACGATGACACTCCATTAGAAATATCAGATCCTGTAGTCAAAAAAAGCAAAAAGAAGAAAAAATCTGCTCAAGAAAAGGTGCAAAACATTGACGAATCCCCAGAAGATAATGATAGTGATGCCCCAGTAGAAATCAGTTCCAAGGTTGAAGTATCAGGTCCAGTAGTCAAAAAAGTCAAAACAAAAAAGCCAAAAATTATTATACCTAATGCAAATGGAGAAATAGCTGGACAGAAAGATTCTAAATATGACAAGAAGGATAAAAAGAAGAAAATGATAAGTGACGAAGCAAATGGAGAAAAAACTAAAACAAACAAGAAACAAATTTCCGCAGGAAATGAGAAGAAAGTGATTGATTTAGAGTCTTTACCGGAGGAAGAAAAAAAAAAGCTTCAGAAGAAACTAGAAAGAAGACGCAAACAAGTGGAGAAAAGGAAATTAAAGAAACAGCAGAATAAAGAGGAATCAGAAACAAATGAGGGAGAAACCCCTGTAATCAATGGATTGAAGCCAAAACCTTTAGAGAAGAAGAAATTTAATAAACCTGTAGAAAACAATAAACCAAAATCTGCGAATGAAGGAACAGAGGTGGATAAAAAACCACCTAAAAAGCAGAAATTGGATAAAGCTGATATAAAGAGAAGAAAAGACTTCCAACCAAACAAAATTATGATAAATGGAAATGAAGTGGAACTGGAATATTTCGAAGGTTTTCCTATCAAAAAGGAAGATGCCAAGCATTTGATCCAGCTGAAAAAACAAATGATTAGCAAGGGTTTGCCTAGGAGCGAAATAAATAGGACTCTGAAATTAGAGAGAAGGAAAGCTGAAAAAGCTTTGGCTAGAGAAAAGAAAAGGGTAAGAAACACAACAATAATATACAATTGTGCAATAACTTTCAGCGTTTTCGATTTTGCTGTTGAATATTTCTGGGATAGTTTCAATATAATTTGTTTAAATGTTTCAGGTTTGCTTCAATTGCCGCAAATTCGGTCATAATCTTTCCGAGTGCCCCAATCTAACAAATAAAGAGGAACTAGTTGATAAAGCCGGTTCCGGAATATGCTTCAAATGTGGTTCCACTGAACACACATCTTTTGCTTGTAGAGTTGTGAAAGGTCCAAATTACCGGTTCGCTACATGTTTTATCTGCAAAGAACAGGGGCACATATCTCAGCAATGTCCTGATAACGCTAAGGGAATGTACCCTAAGGGAGGTAGTTGTAGAGTATGTGGGGATGTAACGCATCTGAAAAGAGATTGCCCACAGTTCCAACAGCAGCAACAGAGAGAAGAGGCCAAATTCCAAGTTGAAACCATTTTCGATGGTAATCCAGATGATTTAGAGCCGAGAAATGAAGTAACTTTTACTCCTAAGGCCACCACGAAGCCTAAGGTTATCAAGTTTTAATTTGTGACATAAACCAAGCTGTTTTGAGAATTACTCAATGTTATATAGAAAATGTTTGTACTCGCAATTTTTAAATTATAAATATTGTTGTAATAAATGTGGAATATTATTTCTTTTCTTCCTATTATCTGGTGAAAAATTGGAATTGAAAAAAGGTAAGAGAAAATTTTGTGAAACAAATGCAATATATTTAAAGCTGCATCCCAATATCGTAAGATTTTGCTCAGGAATCACTTAATTGAAAAATTTTGCTGAAATATTTCGTTATTTGTGAACCAATCGAAAGATAACCTCAAAGACTCCTCTTTGGAGCTACTGTTCGAACAGTCCCTCAACAAAAATGTCAGATTGTATTTCACCTTGGCGTTCGAAATGGTTCAAAAACCTAATTTTTTAAGCTTACAAAAGTTTAAAATATCTTTTTGAACGAAGCTGGCAACTCGATTACTTGACCTCAAAAATTTTTGACAGTTTATTGGATTTCTGTCTTCTATGGTTTTTTGGGAATTGCAATAGACATGCTCAGTCTTAAAAAATCGGTATTCAAATTTCGAAAAACGTATATACGGGAAAAACTGGCCTTTATTTTTGAGCGCTCGTTCTACATAAACTGGAACTTTTTCAATTTGCTAACGTTTTCTTTTCGTTTCCACAATTCAACCTATTTCATTTACATTTATCTTAATCTAGTGTTACCGTTACTTCATCTCTTACGTTGCGTTTCATTATAAATTCATTGTGAATTGTTTGCTAAAAATAGTGCCAGTATAAATTCAATGGGGCAATAGTCTGAAAGATTATCTGCCTAAAAATAAAACACATTTGCGTTTGTTATCGAGGTTTGGTACTGTAAAAATTATTTACTAGGAAGAATCGGTATAAAAGATGAATAAAACATATGAAATTTCGTACAATGATACTTTCAACAGGTAACAAGGTGAATTTACATAGAATATTTCTTTTACAACTAAGGTTTTCCAGGTATTTAACAGCTGCTCGACGTATAAAACAGGGAGAACTCATTCTGAAAGACAAGCCTTTAGTGGTTGATTCTCATAGAGGAAGCCGGAATTTTTGTTTGAAGTGTTCCACTTACATAAAATCTAACAAATTTGAAATTTGTAAAAAGTGTAAGCTGGCTGTGATTTGTAGCACAGACTGCAGTGGTGAATTTCATTCAGGATCTGAATGCACAGAATTCGGTAAACTGAATCTAAATCCTTTGTTTCTGGTGAAAAATCCTGAAGTTATTACAATATTGAGACTGCTTCTGAAAAAAAGATACTCTGAGCACGAATGGGAAGAAATTAACCGTTTGGAATCACATTTAGAAGAACGAAGAAATACTCCGATATGGAAAAGTTGCAACACTCTCATCGACAAAGTTTTGAGGAATGCTGGTATAATCTCCGAATATGACGAAAAAAATGAAACGGTTCAGAGATTGTGCGGTATTCTGGATGTTAATACTTTTGAGATAAGATCTCCTCATGATCAATCGGTGGTTGTCGTTCATCCATCGGAAACTGAAGCTTTGAGAGGTTTATACCCAAGGGCTGCACTTATGGCCCATGATTGCATGGCAAATACTCATTTAGCCGTGGATAATGACTTTTTTCTCTACATTCACGCCAGTGTCGATATAGAGAAAGGTTCACCTATATTCTTCAACTACGCCAATGTATTAGATGTGAGTGAATCACAGAATGGTGGTACAGAAGTTTGAAAATCAAGGAACCTCCCAAAAAATTAAAATTTTCGAAAGATTAATAGAGTGATTTCAGGGAAACATAGAAAGGAAAAAATGCCTTCGACAAGGAAAATACTTCGAATGTACCTGCCGCAGATGTTCAGATCCCACAGAATTCAACACCAACATCAGTTCCTTGAAATGTAACAGCTGTAAAAAAGGACTGATTCAGCCCCGCAAAAAATCTGCGGAATTCAGCTGGTCCTGCACATTTTGCAAAAAAAAATTTCACAATTCTTTGATAGAAACCACGATAAAATTAGCAAAGGATCTTATTCAAAAAGCAGGTAAGTATTGATCAATACTTGAATAAATTTTTAAATATACTCGTATTATTGAAGGACCAAGTAATTTATCGGATTTGGAAAAAGCGCACTTGAAACTCGCGCAAACGTTGCACCCTCAACATTGTTTACTGTTAGAATTGAAACAAATCTTCATGGGATTGTATACGCAAGGTGTTCCTACCAAAAGAAACTTGTTGAAAAAAATTGAGTCTTGTGAGAACGTTTTAGCAGTCACTCGAATACTGGAGCCAGGAATTTCGAGAATTCAAGGTAAAATCGCATGAGAATTTATTAACTCAATATTTTTGTCGTGTTTTTTCCTAAAAGTCTTTTATTCTCGAAGTTTGAGCCGAAAAAAGTGAATGGAGTATACCTGCGAGAATTACATCAAAATTTTGAAGACACCCTATATAATCATTTCATGCTTATGTTTCAGGAATAACTCTGTATGAGCTACATGCAGCGCAAGCAAATTTAGCATATGAAGAATATTCTAAAAATGAAATCACCACTGAAACATTATTCAAAGGTTTGTTATCAGCTGAAGAAACATTAAAAGCTGCTCTCAAACATTTATTGTATGAACCAAAAAATAGTCCTGAAGGTTTCCTAGCACAAAACGCCCTTGGCTACCTCAAAAAGTTGAGGGATTCCATTAGCGATATAAAAGAGCAGTTAGTAATGGGAACTTGTTCTCATAAACCCTTGAGGAAGAAAAATACCAAAAAATAAAATCTTTCTCAATGTTTTTTGTTGAGAACACATCTATAATTGAATATTCATGATTCTTTTTATATATCAAGTTATAAAGGTTGAAGGTAAATAAAATAATGAAATAAACGAGTCTTTATTAATCTCCATGTTCTGAACCCACTGGCTTGATCTCCATATCAATTTTATAGAAACAACAACTATATTAACTCAGAAGACATCACTGGGAGAAATTAGGAGGAATTATTTATAAAATTTCACATGATCTGTCACGATAATGAGTTTCAAGTTTTTATTGATATAAAAAATTTGAATAAATAGTTATCTACATCACCAAAATATAATTCTTTCGTAAACTGAAAAGGAATATATTATAAAGCATAATACATTCAGCAAATTGGCCTTTTTTTCATCGTGTCAAACAAAGCAACAAATCTTCAAGGAAAACTAAACAAAAATGAATGAAATACTGAACATATTGTACTTTTTATTTAGTAGGATTATGAATTCGATGATCCAAAACAAGGATTTTAATTACATTACTTTATAAAAAAAGGCCGTTTCTGCCCACTAACTACTTTAACCTACGATTTAACATTAATATTTAATTTTCATCATGTAAAAACAAACTTATTTTGACAGAGATGGAAATGATTCAAAACATATTGATGCCAGGACAATCAGAGACATTGAAATAAATGTTCATAAATTGTTTTTCAATTGTTTTCAGTGCTATAGTTCCTGTTGGCTCATTGCCCTTGCTTGGGCCCTCACTCTTTTCTCGTACTCCAAACGATTTTGACTATAATAAAAACGAAACTAACACCAACCAATCCAACCAGACTAAACTATAAACACGATTAACATAGTTTCTACACATTGAAAACTTTGAATTAACTATGAAGTTATCAATATGAAATAAAAACTCATGAATGACTCACCAATAGATAGTGTATGCTTCAACTTGAGCGGGATCTTTAGCATTTGGTTCATTAAGCAGATCTTGAATTCCCAGCAATATCTGCTTTATTGTTATAGCTGGCCGCCAATCTTTTTCTTCATCTAATAAAGAAAGACAAACTGTCCCCGATGGATAAACATTAGGGTGAAATAGTGGGGGCTCGAATTTACATTTTGGGGGACTGCTTGGATAGTCATCTTTGAATATCATTCTCAATTTGTAATGACCACCTTCCCATGGTGTCTAAAACATAAAAGAATATTGTTCATCTAGGGCACAGCACATGATTAACAAAAATCTTTGAAAAAGACGCTTACCCCTTTCTTTCCAGGAATACAACATTCCCAATTCATCAAATTTAGAGAACCATCAGGATTTTTAGAAGGACGAGCAACGAAACCCTGAAAACGACCAGAATAAGCTTCTTAAAAGAAATGAATTAGATAAAAATGTAAGTTGCTTCCTCTGTCAACATTGACGCTTCGTTAATTTCAAAACAAAACGTGGTTTGCTCAGAACTTACGAAAGGATGTTCCCTTCTCCAAGATTTTCGTTCCTCCGCAAGTCGGGCAGCCGCGATTCCAGACATTGTGCACAATCAATTCAGGTAACTGTAAGGATAATTTCACTTCAAAAATTTAGAAATTTACACGAACGGATTTAATGCATCCGTTTTCTTACTTTCACAATATTGCATATACTAACTCTTCGCCCCCAATGGCGGGAGAATAATCTTCAATTCTTTAGGTTTCGAAAGAAAGAAACAGAAACCGGAAAATCCAACGCCGGAGACTAGAGGCCAATTTTTGCGTGTTACCGTGTTACAAGTCCGGTTATACTATTGGTAACAGTGCGGTTACCCCCACTTATCATCAATTTCATGTTCTTAACACGGTTATGCATCCTCGCTAAAATACAAAATTGAAATTTGGTCGATTTCAACTTTGGTCATTATCTCCATGCTAGGATGTTGAATTAAAAACATTATACAGGCACTTTTCTGATAGCAATCCAGTGGCGTACTCTGATTTTTTCTAAGAGGTTTATTTGCTGAGTTATAACATAAAGTTGTGTTTTTTCTTATGGAAACAGTAGTTTGGAATGACTTAGAAAGAATCGCTATTTTTTTCCCGTTTCAGAAATGTATCATGTGTTTTAGTTCATGTAGCACCAATTTTGCCCACCCTGTAGTCTCAAAAGTTTTTATAGGTTAGGTAAGTTTTCGCTCCAATATTAATTTTCTAGTTTTGAATTATTGGAGCGTTATGAAGAACTGCAATTCTAGAAATTATGCATAAAGATCGGTCAAAAAGTGAAGCAAGAATAAAATTTGGAAAATTAGGAAATATAGGGGATATAAAAACAATACATTTATCAGTTTGTTTAATTAAAGGCTTTCTTTCACACATCATGCTAATTTGGTGTTGGAGGAGATAAATAAAAAATAGAATAAGTCAAGAAAATTGAATACCCTTTGATATACAAAAAGAAAAACCAAGCAACTGAAGCAACATGCGAAATATTCGATTTTGGCGCGAATTCAGATTATAACCGCTCCAGTTACCCTGCTTCGGAACAAGGTTACAGATTTCTCAACAACGGGCACAATGATGACGTAATACGGCTACGTCATAACACCTTCCCCTCTATTACCGCTCTCGCAAAAATACAAACGGTATCAGAAAATCGTAACCGTTTGTGACCGTTTGTAAAACGGTAACACGCAAAAATTGGACTTAGGTTTTTGACAGTGCCTGTTGGCGTTGGTCAAGAGAAAAGTACCTAGAAAAGCCTATTTTGAGGGACTATTTGAATCATACCGGTGGTCATACTGGCAACCTGAAACCACCGAGCACATGGAAGCCTAGGTTCATAGAATACTCAGTTTGACGTATGACAGCCAGGTTCATTATTTGAATATTTTAAAATTTGAATACAAAGGAACGATAAGAAACGTTAATTTTTAATTATTTATTCACAAATAATACAGAAATATACGTATGAAGATAGAATATAATGAAATTTCTTGAAAAGCCTACATTTTCTGAGTTTTCCTCGCGGTTAGTGTCTGCGGAGACAGTGATAAATCGTTTTGATTCAGTTCTCTTCCAGAGTTATCGGTGGATTGCGATGCTGAAATACCATATCTCATGTTAATGTTTTCTTTATTTTCCAAATAGTCTTTCTGAATAATGTCTAATGCTGAAAGTAAACTTTGAGTATTATGCGGACCTTGTGAATGGACATAAATATATACCCCGTTTGAGATCAAGAGTATCCATTTCCTGATTTTCTATTAGTCGTAAGCGTTCGATAAATTTTTCAGCTAGTTTTTTCCTGTGATAATCAGCTTCGATATCCTGTTTGGTTCTTGGGATTCTGATCCGAATGCAAAATGCTAAAAATACCACTAGAACAAAGTTCAATTTGAGTTTATTTTTCAATCGTGATTCGTGATCAAACTTTTTATTTTTGCATGAACGAGTGGTTATCGATATTCCCATTTGAAATTTACCTGCTTCTCTCACAAATGTCCGAAATGGTTCTTATATTAAACTCGATTCAACGTATATCACTTTCAATTTGCATCAACATCAATTTATTGGCATATGCATGAATATATGGAGAATGCATTAGAAGAAATAATCCAAAGTTGACGAGGAAATGGGGGGAGCTATTCAAATAGTATAATCAATTTTCTCTGGTATAATTTATTAGTTTCGCACATTCCAAATAAAATATGGTGGATGCGCTGAATTGCTGAATGATTTTTTGACGGTTTCACTATCGATATAGATTATATCTATAATTCATAGTTAAGACTTACGTATGGAAAAAAATCCAGTTACTGCAAAAAACATGAGATGCCAAACACGAAATCCGTATCCATGTAGAGCGACCTTTTCCAACCAAGGCTCATTTTCGTCGTTCGGATTAGCCCTAAAACTTGCCATGAGTGAAAAATAAAGCACGTAGCTTCCTCGGATTGTTGGAAAATTATAACTGAACAAGGGTTGGAAAGGAGGTAACCACTCCTTGTTTCCATTTAATCTGAACCACTCCCTCATTCTGTATATTCCATCCAAATTTTGTAAATCACGCATTGCGATGCTATTATACGTTGGAATGATGTTTTTGTTCATATGAAAAACGTTCGTTATGGAAAAAATGTATACTTGGAAAATTTTAGAGCTAGGAAAGGAAAAAGATCGAATTCTCAAAATCAATTAATTAATGGAACTAATTAAAACTTCATTTTCTCATTGGACTATCAGTTAGGGGTTTGGCATAAGTACACAGCTCAAAGTAAGGTAATTACACAGAATACGATGAATCAAACCTAAATATATAGGCAACTAAACATACAAGCGAGCACATTGTTTATATTGTTGTCGACACTGATTTACAAGAAAGTTCGATGAAGTAGACCTCTTTTTGATGGATCTACTCGTTATTCATAATTAATTTAATTAGAAAAATCTTAATTTATTTCGATAATAGCTTCTATGCAAGATTAGAGAAACTATTCTAGGGACATTTAGTGATGTATTCAATGTTGGTGACATTGATTTTATCGTTCATTTATTCCGTTCAGTTCTCGATTTTTTTCTCATATTCAATTCGATATTATCAGGAGAAAATGTTTTCTTTTTTGTGGAATTATAACTGAATTCTCCACTAAATTTGTTTTCATCGATATGACGGTATCACATACATGAAAGCCTAGGCTGCAGTTCAGACAAGGATGACGATATCTCGCATTTCTGTTATTATAAGCAGGGGCGTATCTTAAGAGGGTTGTTATGTTTCAGTCCGAACAATCAGTGTTGATTATGCCGGAATTTCACATTTCTTATTATCCGCATAGACTACCTATAGATAGGCAACTCCCCTTCGATTTCTGGTTCATTAAAAAGCGCCATCTATGATCTGTAGGCACACTATTTTTGGAAAACATTGGACAAAATTACAGATCCCTAATCGTCCACAAACGCCATCTAGTGGTTCGCATATCAAGTAGTTATGAGCAAAAGGTTGAGAATAAATTAATTATAGGTGAGGTTTCATCAAATTTGGTGACAACTTGAAAGAAATTGTCACCAAATTCAATGAAAACCAAAAGAAAAGATCGAATATGAAAAATAAGATGTTTATTTCATACAAATATCAGTAACAAATCATTCATCGAATACACTCATTAAATTTGAATCTATTTCAAACTGGAACACTATCAAGTACATTTTTTGTCAAACAATACAATAAATATACCAGGTAATAGTATAGGTATGGCCTCAAAGAAGAGGACCGCAATACATATGAATCACTCGATTGTTGGATAGAGATTTGTGACTAGATCAGTTCGTACTACATTTGTTGATAATTATCGAAAAATCCTGTATATCTTATGACCTATAGCTAATAATGACTTCCCTGAGTTCTGAGTTCCCTCAGCACCGAAATTTCTTTCCCAGAAGCAATCCGCTTGCCATGAAACACTGAAAGTAAAAATATTTCAAAATAAATCATTAGCAATTGATTTAAGATAGATCTCCTAATTTCGGAAGCTGACTACAACCATTGAGTTTCCATTGAGTTTAAATATTTAAACTCAATGCTACAACACAATTTTAATTACCTTTTCTACTTGTGCTGGAAGTTGAGATTTTTCTTGATCCTGATGGCACATCTACGTTCATAATATCTGAAAATTAAAATGACCTTATTAGACATTAAAAAATGTTGATTGGCAATTCTCATCTCTCAAATTCTCAATTTTTAAAGATTGATTTGATTTAAGATAATTCAATCAAAGAATTTATGTTTTCTAAAAACTAAATACCTTCTGGGTACTCCTTAACTCTAGTCACATCAGATTGAAATGTTCCACTTGAAGTTGTTGGTTCATCATTTGATTCAACCCCATGGAAAAAATCATCTCCATGTGCAATTTCACTAATGCTTTCTAGGGGGAGATTTTTCTTCCATACACCTTTGAAGAAATGAGAACCTTCAACTCATGGCTATTTCCAGCGGAACTCATATATTCTGAAATGGGAGAAAAAATGTAATAGGTGAATGAAATTGGAACGTTTTAAATTACATACCTGGTAAATCGAGAGTTGGCAATGAATATTTCTTCAATTTTCCTTTTGGAAGTATGCAGTCTGTGCTGAAATGAATGCCACAAACCACATAATACTTTACTGATTTCACATTAAACAATTCAGCATTACCAATTCTTTGAAGCCAGACGGCTATGGCCTGTATATTCCAATTCAGAATCTTAGATACTCGATATATATGTATAAAATTGATTAAAATATTTATGAAATTGGCGTTTCCGACATTGTTATTGTTTACACTTTTCATGTCATCAATGAATAGAGTCTAGGCGCATGCGTGAACCAAAAATCATGAAATTAATTCGTGCAACAATCGCTTGGTGGCGGTAGTGATGCGTGAATTCGGCCTTACTTAGAGAGTTACACCCCCCTGATTATCCGTATGAAGCTATCCAATTTCTTTTGTATCAATCAAGCTCATGCTAAAATTATGATGCAGGTTCTATTCAAAAACCCCTGAATGAGCGTGGAATTGAATCGATATAGAAATCCTAATGATCATTTTGTCGATGGTGATGATTGATTAACAGGAATATATGCAAAAATCATTTTCCATCGATTATATTTTGTTTATATTCTTGAATTCGATCAGGGGATCTTGTATCCCTACGCCACTGATAACCTAATTTGAATTTTGCATACTTCCATAGTTAAAACTTTCCCTATAGTGGATTTTTTCGATAAATTTGAAGAATCGAATGTATTTTTAAGATCGAATTATCGATTGTGTATTGAGGATGATTTATTAATGTCGAAACCTTGATAGTTTCGATTAGGACATGTTCAAAAGGCGCGGGAATAAGACGCTCCCTGTCGAGCAGAGCCGATCGTTCCCGAAGTGTCAGAAACGAACCGCTCGACTGCGGCAAGTATACTGCAATTTTTTGTTTCATTCTGGAACTCTTTAATAAAATTACACATGATTTGCTCATGATAATAATGAATTTAGTGAGAATTGACAGTGATCAGAAGGAGTACCATTGTTTCTGTTTGTGAGTGTAAAAACTAATCGTCCAAACTGGCGACCGACAGTGATAGTAAGTCAAACATGGCTTCTTCGGCCAGAATAATCCAAAGTAGTTCGGCATGGTTTCAAAAAAAGATTAATTTGAGGCCGCAACACAGGGGGGTCCATCTGGTCACCGAGGAGATCCTGAGACAGGTTCCAGAGCTGTCCCAGTTTGCCATGGGATTGTGTCATGTGCAAAGTGAGTTTGGCAGCATGCAATTGTTTCATACTGCAAAAATTTGACAGGTACTTGCCTTTAACTTTGAATGAATATGACAGGATGGGGGCCTAGGGAACAGGTACTAAGTATCAGAACTTGATATCATTACAAATAATCGTAAATAAAAATCCGAATATTCGTTTGAAATGAACCTAATGAATTGTCATTCATCTCCTTACTACATCTGAGGTAGTTTTTCATTCATTCGATGCATTTTGTAACCAATGAACTCATGACCTGTCCTTCAAGGTTATTCAGTTGTAGGTTTTATAGGTGAATTATTGAATTACTTCTATATCTACATCAAAATACAAATGATACATGTTTTAGCATAACAAGTATTCTATATTTCCCATTGACAGGATATGAACATTTTTAAATGTTTATTTCTTTCTAGTACTCCATACTAGTGCCAGCTTAGCCCTGAATGAAAGTTGGGATCCTGATGTCAGAGATGATATGGAGATGATGTTGAATAAAATAGTTCCTGAGGGTTTGCCTTACAGACACTCTTGTGAAGGTCCTGATGATATGGTAAGTTTGTGTCACTGGACCAGTTGTATTTATAGAAGCACGATTAAAGTACTGGGTGAAAGTTGGTTTGTCTTGTTTTAATATGCTTGAACAAATACATTTATCCGACAACCATCTGAGAAATAAATTTGTGTGTCCTTTTTCAGGATAACCGGTGATTTAAACAATAATTGAATAATTAAACAAACTATCATAACAACCATATTAAACTAGTTTCCCTCACCCATTGTTGCCTTGTTGACTCTATTTCATGGCTTGCAATGAAGGTAGCCATGGATATTGTGACAAAATAACAAATGTTCGCATTTCTGAATTGAAAATTGAAATATTTCCTGAACATGATTTATGACTGAAAGTTCTTCTTCAGTTTTTTGTGCCCTTTTTGATTTCTCTATGTATCCAAGTTTATGAAATCTTCATATGTGGCAAAGGATATTCCATTTTCAGTTAAGGATTTTTTTTGCAGCCTGCCCATGTTAAAGCGTGTTTTCTTGGCTCATCTTTGAGTATACCAATCACTGAAGGTAAGCTTAATCTAGGCACTTGGCAGGGTATATGGCTCTGTGAGCACAGGGACCACGCAGGATCTAGGAAACTCCTCATCACTCTAAACGGGTGTTTAAGGGACGCAACATGCACACCCTTGTCTCCAGTAAGTCCGATGGCCAGTACGAGCAGTTAGGGAAAACACTCGGGTCACTCACTGTCCAAACACTGAGTGGCTCGAGTGCCTCGACCATCAAATACATCAAGTTCTATCTTTAGTTTTGGTTATAATGGTGTACACGCACAGAGACTCAAAAAAATATACTTACGACAATATGTACATAAATGTACATTGTATAAAAATGACTCTGTTATTTGAATGTAGTATGAGAGTTTTTCTTTGGTTTATTAATGTTCTCCGGCGTTATCTGTGCTGTTTATTCTGTTGAAGAATTCCTGGTTCTTTTGGAGGTGTTATAGGGTTTTATTGGGATGTGATAAGGGTATGTTTGTCTCTTCTTTTTGATTTGTTATATAGTGAAAGAAATATATCCTGGAGTGCTACTCATTTGGACATCTCTCACCATTTTTAGTAGACTGCAGTTTCATTAATTCTTTAAGATATCTATTATCTTTTATTTTAATGCCTGAAACCCCGTTTGTGAATTGGTTTCAATTATTTCCAAATAATCTATTATCTTGTGGTTATTCATGAGTTCATTAAAATTGATTTATCGGGTTTTTAATGTTCCACTCAGTTTTAGGTCATAGAACAGCGCTCTTTTTATAAGAATCAAAGAGGATCACAGACCTCTGTGGGGATGATGCACACTTAACCTTAATTAATTTCAAGAGCATAGACAATAAAACACCTCTGTTATACTAGAGTCTTGAAAAAGGAAATGAGAGATTTCTAATTGACGCTGAAAGGATTAGTTTGTCATTTTGTAAATAAATACATTACGGGTTGTATATATATTGTGTGTTGTTAAGGACTGATGGTTGTCTTCCTTTCTCCAAAGTAGCAATACCTATTCCAATAATCTGAAATTAGTTTTTTTTAAGGTAAAACAATAAAAGCATTTCCACCTTCTTTTAGAATTCAAACATTTATTTTTTACATGAAAGCCAAAGTTTATGTGAAACAGGGTAGACAATTCTGTCCTACTCGAATGCAATTAGTTTATATCATATAAATATCAAATTGTGGAGAATACGTTGGTCCTTGTCAAGAAACCATGAATGAGATAGATGTACGATGTAAGTACTTGTGTGTTTTTTGACATCTCTCCGATATCAATAATTTGCATGGTAAATCTCTTATTTCTTGTTATATTTATGTGATATAAAGACTGGAATGAATGTTTTTGGTCACTTTAGATGTTGGGCACTTTGTTATTATCCACACTTTACATTTTCGATTTGATACAACTTACAGCCAAGAAACTTCAATTTACACCCTGAGTTCGGTTTTTTTTTGCTTCAAGTCCTTTTTATTTCAACATGTTCGTATAATAAAGTAAAATAAGAGTACTGCATACAAGTTACAGTACTTTATAATCACAGATGAAGATTCTGTATGGTCCATTCTTATAATACTGTAAAGTCTATGGTCTCCTGAACACACAGTGTTGTCAGAGCGTTTTATTTTCCCTCACAATTATATACTATATGTTTTATGGTTTGTCCTTTGATTTATTTTTGATAATAATGGAAAATTAATGTTTGTTTATATGGGAAGAAATGCATTCCAAATAGTTCAATAATTATGAAGAACTAATTTTTTGAATTGAGGTTTCGAGTGCTGCGGCTAGAGTAATGGTACTTCTGAACAGAAATTATTGTATGTTCATGTTTTGTTGTCGATCATTGCTGATGTCTCTAAATAATTGTTGGGTTCAGTTCCATGTACATAGTTTTTTTTCCAAGAAATCCTGCATTAGAATATCAAAATCTCACATATTGTCACAGATGATGGCCAGTGTAATCAATTCAGACAATATAGAGTTGTATGTATGAAATTAACATGATCGTTTGAATACATAACTAGAGTTTTTAGAGGGTTTTGTGTTGTTGATATTGTTTGAATTGATTATAACAACCAGAAATGGCTTTATATAGATTGTCACAGACTTTAGGGTACCCCAAAAACTTTTTAGGTTAGATATGGCAATTTGATCAATGCTATACTTGAGGTTTGCGTCCACTGGTTCGAATCGGACGGAATTCAATATTGTTTCTATTGGAAAACGATGTTGATGATATTTTTCTTGAGGTTATGTCTACTGGTTCTCATATGGATTTCATTATTAATTATAAGGAAAGTAATAGAGCTATTGAAACTTCTCATTCTTCTTTAGCAAATCTGGAATTAAATATGATATTCTTCAAATTCACGTTTGTGTATTTGGATGTATCATGTATTTCTGTTCCTTTTGTTATTCCATTTCTGCCAACAAATAAGCAATACCGATAATTTGTCTTCTTTCATTTTGGCTTGGAAACATTGCTGAGAACTAGTGGAAGCTCACCTTTTATAGGAAGAATTCACCAAAGCGAATTTTCTTGTTTTAATGATGATTTTTAGTATCTCTGGGGTGAAACCATGATTCGACTTTGATGTATTGAAAGCATTTAATTTTTCCGCAGAAATTTACTTTTTTGAAGAATTATGTAAAAGAACAGTAGCTACACACTATTTATACTTTTTTTTAAGGTTTTAAGCAATTCTTAGAGCGAATTGAATATTAGTTGACATGGTTTAGAGATTCTTACCATTAAAAAATTCATTAGTTTGCATTGAAAGCAAAAGCTGAGCCAAAAACACATTGAGTTTTTCCTTTGTGTGCTACAAGCTTATGAAGGGTCTCCTCTGAACACCTAAGAGTGTCAGTATAATCTTAATCACTACATCATTTTATGTTGACAATACATATTTTCAGTTAAATCGCTTTTAAAATCTTGAAAAATCTGTGGAAACTCTAAATGACTGGGATGATTTCACTGGATACATGCAACTTTGATGGAACTTATTATTCTTCAAATCTTTTTTATTCCTTCCAAAGCTTTCTATTCCAAATATTGTTCAGTAGGTTATAGCTATGATGATGAAAAATTGGTTGTGAGAGCTATTCCTCCTGCTATAGTTTCAGCCTTGAGCTCATAAATTTTTTCTGCTCAAATGTGAAGGCATAATGGAAAAAATCAATGTGTGTGCTCAACATCATTAATGAAATTCACAATATCCATCCTCGATGTTTAAAAATAGAAACGGAGAGAATTTTTCACCTATCCGTCCTGATATGAAAAAGTATCAATGTGAAAAAGACATGCTTTTGTGATTTGGCGAGGTAAACAGTTATCACAAGATGTGTTCTTAGGAGTTTTCATTGACGCATTCATTTTCAATCACACTGTAGTATCAATTTATGTATTGATGATATAAGAGGTGGAATCATTCCTTCACAAATGGAAGAATTTCTTTGAAGTTTGAAAAACTGTGGCTGGTTCAAAAACATTTTTATTTTTGGATTCTCCCATTTGTGTTCTTTTGGGTGATTATCGACCAACGATTTCATCTTCAGAGTTTTCGTGCAAAAAGTTGGCAGCTTCTTAGAAAAATGTGCCATATCTTTTTGTCCGAATGGTTCATGCCAGGTGCAATTGAATTTTTTTTTCATAGGACACTGCCACTATAATTGCAAAATTGTACATAATGGTTTTTGATTGGTTCTTTGTTTGTTCATAGATTAAATTGTAGTTCATTCGATACCATTGCAAGATAGAAGTAGTTGAATAATAGAAAAGAGAGCTCCATCCAGGAGTACAAACATGTGAATGTAGATGAGTATATTGGATTTTATGTCAGTTTCTCAATATAGAATTTTTCATTTACTCTATTCGCTATTTTTTCAGATATTCATCACAATTTAAGAGATTAGTTTTCAGTAAATAATATACAGAGAGTGAACCATTAATCTATGAATAAATTCTTGTGAAACCGATCGTGTGTATGTACTAAGTACCAATTTTGAGGGTATGGAGATTTTAAAATCTGTCAGGTTGGCTGATTTGCAGCCAGTCTTGCATTGTATAATGTACCTAGACGCATAATTTGCATAAAATAAAATTAATACTATACATTTGCCTGGTTTTATTCCATGTATGCGGCCGTTAAGTCATGTTGATATATGAAAATTATCAATTATTTTTGCTGCAGTACTCAAACTCCTTGGAAAATGTAATTTTTGTAATGTACTCTGGAATTTCAATAGCTTCTTAAAATTATCATTACGGCCCTGCCCGAATCTCGGAAGTCAGAAGTAGTTCATCTGAATTAACTTTTTATATTAGGTCATTTGTTATGAATCATCAATGACGTTTGAAATTTTCAGTAAAAGTAGGCATAACCAAACCATAGACCAATCCAACAAAACAGCTGATCACCTTTTTTCAAGATGGCTGCTGGAAGAAACAAATAACAAACATTTCTGTTATAGTGTTTCTCTATTATAACTATCATTTTACATGGCATAATTGAAGACATTGAAGTTGAAAATTGAGAAACCAACGGAAACTACCCTGAAACACGTACCTCGTAACTGAATATCCTCGGTTTGTTATTTGTTTCTTCCAGCAGCCATTTTGAAAAAGCTGATCGTGACAGATCGTTGGATTGGTCTATAGATAAACATGATTTTTATTGTTTAAATTTTAAATGTTTATTATTGCTTAATTATGGTTTATTAACAGAAATTTCAGTAAATTCTACTACAATGCCTTACTGATAATCCAGATATTCTCAATTTGCTCAGTTCAAATTAAGTTTTGTCGACTTGACCCCAAGCGCATCTTAACCTATCTGAATCTTGAATGGTTCCTTTTAAATTTAAATGAGCATCAAAAATACAATTAGGTGGTAGAGAAACACTCCAAAATTTCCTCATTAAATTGATCGTGATGTTGAAGTGTGAGACATGGGTGCATGTTTAACTCTTGAAAGAGAAGAGGGAAAAGCCAGAAAGAGGAGCGAAGAAATTGACAAGGAACTAGTTGAAGCTGCGAAACAACAGAATAATGTTATCAAGATTCTACTGCTTGGTTAGTTGGCTCTCATATGGAGTTTAATGGCCTTTTCTAAATAATGGAATTTCTTTGAATGATAATGAACTACTATTATATCTTCAGATGATTTTGCTGGACATATTCGAAGATTTTGTAGTATGTGTTGTTATATTTTAGGGGCTGGGGAGAGTGGGAAAAGTACCTTAGTTAAGCAAATGAAAATTATCCATGCAGATGGTTTCACACATGCAGAACTCAGTAGTTTTAGGCCCACTGTATTGGATAACTTGTTAGCGTCTATGAAATATGTGCTTACTGGAATGGGTATTCTTCGAATAAACTTAGAACACTCCAGGAACAAAGTGAGTTATATAATAATATATAATAATTCTTATTCTCATTGGTGTGAAATTGAAATGAGAATTCGAATAAAAATATTGGAAATTTTGTCCTATGTTAGTAGATAATTCGTTCGTTATATTTCATATGTGTGCGCTTATTTCAGATGCACGCTCAAGTAGTTTTGATGAGTAGAAGCTGTTTTGATATGAGTTTTACAGTATTACCAAATGTGGCAGCATCTCTTCAAGTTCTTTGGTCAGATAGAGGCGTTAGGCTAGCTGTTGCAAGGGGCTATGAATATGAACTTAATGACTCTGCTCTCTAGTATGTGAATGCATGCTTTTTTCCATTTTGTTAACTTCTGTCTTGATATTCCTATTTTATTTTCATCGGTGCCAACAGAATCTTTGAATTGTATTTATATATTGTAGTCTCTTTGAGAATATGGAGAGGATATGCGATCCAAAATATGTACCCACTCCAACCGACGTCTTAAGAGCTAGAGTGAGAACCCAAGGAATAATCGAAACGAGATTTTGTATAAATGACATAATTGTTAGTATGTACGATGTAGGCGGTCAAAGATCGCAAAGAAGAAAATGGATTTATTGTTTCGATGATGTTAAAGCTGTTCTTTTCGTCGTTTCCTTAAGTGGCTACGATATGACTTTGCTGGTTAGTGTTATTCGTGTTGTTTCAACGTTTCCATTCATAATGTTTGTTTTAATTCAACATTGGCTTATAGGAGGACCCTAACGTGAATCGATTGGATGAGAGTTTGAATTTGTTCGGTCAGATTGTGAACAATCCTTACTTCAGAGACGCTTCCTTCGTTTTGTTTCTCAATAAGTTCGACCTGTTTCGTGAAAAAATTCTATACTCGCAACGTCACCTCCGTTTATATTTCCCCGATTACAAAGGTGAGTTTGAGGTTGTTCAGTGAAATTGAAATCGATTTAAACATTTCATCAGTTTTCTCAGCTATTTTAGAATTGTTTGATTTGATTTTTTCATTCTGTGACATATCAGGGGGCGATGGGGACGTGGACAGAGGGGCTCTCTTCATTCAGCATAAATTCGTGCTGAAAAACGGCGATTCTAGGAAGGTATTATATCCCCACTTCACCACTGCCACCGATACTGCCAACGTACAAGTGGTGTTCCAGGCCGTGATGGAAATGGTGATCTCATCGAATTTAGGTCAAGTTACTCTGCTGTGACGAAGATAAGTCTGCTAAAATGGCAAAAATATACAAGTTATATTCGGATGATGTTGAATCAAAGTATTATTGATCAAAACTAGAATTGTTTTCCTCTTTTGGAACTCGTAGTCGGTTTTTAGTTAATTTTTCCAACAGTTTTTGGAAATTCGGTATATTTTGCAAATTAACGATTAAAAATGGCCCTTGATCCTTGCCTTTTTGAAGTCTTGTCCAAATTGGCTCGGCCAGAGTTCCTCTTTCACTTCTTGCCATTAATTTACTCATGAAATGAGGACTCTTCTAATTTTATACCACAAGATTGAAACAAAGGTGCAAAAACAGAAGAAAAATATAGTTTTTTCTTACTATAAAATTATAAAAAGATCGATATATACAGAAGGGTTGAGTGCAATTGTCAACTACGATCAAATTTGTACATATCCAAGTTTCACTTTTTGCCATGTTCCTAGTTTTAAGTTTTAATTTGTTGGTCTCATTTTTGCTTAGTCTGTAGTTTTTCAGCTTGTAAGGCAGCTTCTTGTATTATAATTTATTTTTGCGTTTTCGTTTAGACTAAAGCAATTTGGAAAAGTTCGTATTTATTTTTGAGCTTTATTATTTGGATTAGAATTGAGCAATAATGAAATTCGAATCAGATCAAAGAGTTTATGCAAAGGAAGCTCAGTAAAATTATTCTTTCAAAGAGATAAATTGAAAAGAATGTGTTGAAAATTGAATAATTTGCTGTTAGATTTGGAATACTTCGTAAAAATTTCAATATCAACAGCAAGGAAAAACGGTTTAATTCACGGCATTGCTGCTACTTTTTATATGACCTTCATAATATTTTCATACAATCGTATGAATCTTTCAAATTCTCAATGCTTCATCAGTATTTCAGTCACCAACTGAATAATTTATAATTTGCATATTTCCTCAGCATTTGCTCGTTAGTTTATTTTAATGTTAATCAACATTGGATTTCTCGTTTTAAAGTTAGGTCTTTAATATGGAAATTCAAAATTTTAAATCGTTCCTGTGATAAAAGTGGCCTTAAATCTCATTTTTGTTGTGAAGATCTTTCTATATTGATATAAAATGCTTGTATTTAAAAGTATAGTTTTTTAAATAAAATGTTTGCGAAATGATGTCTCATTATCTTACACAATAACAATTTTCAAAGAATAAACATTTATTTATAACTCATCGAAAACAAACATTCAATACATTGAATTATCGTATTTTGTTATAAAAATAACCCACATAAATATAAGTCGTACACCATTTGAAGAAAGTTGTAAGATAATTATTTATTGCTAATCTACAACTTTATCTGCACACCGAGTATCTACAAATGTCCACTAGAGTTAGAGCTGCTTCCAACCAGGTTATCAAAATTTAATCAACAGGTTCATGATTTTTTCATCTGAAAAATCAAGATGAATCAAAGGGATCAACGATTTATACTATTTTAGTTTCCTTCGGCATTCATTTTTTCAGCTGTTATGCAGATTGAAGAAACTACATTTATCTATGATGAATATTCAATCAAATATCTCATTAGGGTAGTTAGAAGACTGGCAGGTTTTGGTGTTATATTCCGCATAGATGGTGTCAACAGATGAAGAAAAAAAGGTACTGCTCTCTTTGATTACAGGTGAGTACCTTCATTTTGAAATAATTGGGTCGCATTTCTTTTTTTTAATTGTATTTATTTGAGATGAATGTCTTTTTAATTTAGGTTTCTGCATTTTCCTTTGGATTTTGAACTTTAATCAAAACATGTTTCAGTCGTGTTGAATTGTTTTTGCATCTCATTTTTGTGTATATTTGATTGAATTTCTACATACAGAATGCGATCATCATCGGGAATATTAAATTTTGTTGTTCCCACCTTGTGAAATCTTACGATTTTTGTGGAAAATACAGGGGTGTCCACTTTGTACTAGCAGGACTTCAACAGTCGAGGGAAAAATTTGAAATTTTATATTTAAACACGCTCATAAACTCGTCATTTCAAAGGTGATAGTCGGAATCTTTTAAAAACCTTCCCCTATTCTTTTTATACCTCAACTCTCGGGATATTCAAACCAGCTTCACGTTGTATGGTGCCATATTCATTGATGATGAATATGGAGCTCGGTATTTTTGAAACGTCGCTCATATGGGCCTATATTGATATGTAATTTTCTTCTGAAAATGACTTTTTCCATCGAGTGTTGAGTTCCTGACAGTACAAAGAACACGCAGTGAAATAAAACGGGTATCAGCGACTCAAGTCCATTTTTGGTACCCGAATTCAACTGTTACATGTTACCTTTTTATGAACAGGATGATCGACGCCTAGTCACAAATAATCACACGGCTATACTTCTAGAAAGCAGATTATCGATACATTTGTACATCGAGAGTTCTATTTTAATCTTACGGCTGTAAATTCAATATCAACATCTTATAGTTTACATAGATATCATGTTATTGTAGCTGTAAATTCTTTCAAGTTAGATTATTGATATGAGGTACTAAGTTCGCGGTTATTTCTTGCTGTGTGTGGAATTACACTAGTATTGCGGATGAAATGAAGGGACAGTATCGGTTTGTGAATACTGCAGGTCCGTCATTCATTGTTGGGCTGAATGAGCGGTTATTTCCGTAGGTAGGATCGTTAGTATGCTGGAGCTTGGAAATCTGTTGGCCCTGAAAATTCAGATCAATTAAGTGGTACTCGTGAAGAACAATTATAGTCCGTTCAAATATAAGAAGGAGCTTTGTAAACAAACAGAATCGTCTGGTTTGCGCACAATAAAGCTCCTATTCGTCCAACGGTCATAACCACGCTCCCTTTTAACGCCCTAAAAGATTGCCAGGTTCGATAGAAATGATTCAATAATTTGAGTCAGCAATTCCCACATTAGAACTTTTTTCCTCAGAAACTCTAGTGCAAAATTTCTGTTATGATTTGCGACTGTCATAAACATTTTATATCCGACGTACCCTATTTTTTTACTTTGTTTTGTTTTTATATTATTATCTACTAAATAATTTCTTTTTCGGATGTTCGAGATTGCGGCATGGTAATTTCAGGAAACATCAGAGTTTTAGAGATTTGGGTTAGAATCTTACAAGATTCCGACAAAGTAATTCCGGGAAACACCAGATTTGGGTCCTTTTCCGTAATGGGTGAAAGCCATCTTGATTTGCATAAATATCGAAGTTTTCAATTGACAAGACTCGTAAAAGATCTCTGTTCAAATTTATAACTTGTAATATCCGAAATATATTCAGTTTCCGTCCACAATTTTATATTATTTTGTACGAAACTCTTTGTCGGCTGCTCAAGGTTCCGACAAGGTAATTCCGGGAAACACCAGATTTGGGTCCTTTTCCTTAATGGGTTAAAGCCATCTTGATTTGCATAAATATCGAAGTTTTCAATTGACAAGACCAGTTAAAATACCTAGAGCTACTATGAAGGTCTAGCTGTTCAAACTGTTTATAGATTTTGTAGTGAAAAGTGTATTGTGTTGGAAAATCTTTTGACAAAGTATATATAGTGTTTATAGAACAATGTCGAGTTCGGAAACGGATACTGCATCTGAAGGTGATATGTGGGGACCACCACGAAAAAGGTCCAAAAGGTAACATTTCTCTGCTGAAGAGAAAGAGATAATTTGGAACATTTTTTGAAAAGAATTGGAAGAACATCCTGATTTATCGAAAAGAGACTTAGTAGGAATTGTTTCAAAATCCTCAGGGGTGAGTGATTCAGCTGTATTCAGAATTCTCAGAGAATATGAAGAGAATAAAACATTGACGCCACCTAAGAGGAGAGCCCAGTCGTTAAAAATAATCGATTCGGTTGACGATTTCGATATGAACCTTATCAGAAGAATTGTCCACGGTTTTTTTCCGGAATGAAATCCCAACGATTTCTATAGTTCTAGAAATCGTGAATGATGACGACAGTTTTCCAAATTTCAAAAAAACAACGTTCTATAAATTATTGAACGAATGGAATTCAAGTTCAGTCAAAACTGAACGATTGTGTGAAATCTCCTAGGTTCGACTCTGGACGGAAAGAAACTTTACGGAGGCCCTCCTACCAATGCGCCAAACATGTTATTATTGCTCTTTCTTACATTTGAACAGAGTATAGAACTATTTTAAACATTGTAACTATCGAACAGCAGTGATTTAGGTAGCATTTGACTTGAAGGAGCGTATTGGGCCATAATCTTCGATTGTCTTTGAATTTTTTTATAATTGTTATGGATTTATGGTTAACTTTGGACGAGCAGCTTATTTAAGTGCCAACTTAATATTTCGGAGTCTCACCTCTCTGATTCATCCCAGAAAACGGTGGTTCTTGATAATTCTGATCCGAGTCAGGTCCTCCTGGGTAAGATGTGTAAGTTGAAGGCATGGTGACATCCGCTTCGTAATTGGTGGCAAATGCAGCTCCCGCTCCTTGACGGAAACGTTGAAACGCGAAAAAGGCACATCCGGCCTATGTAATTAACATCAGAATTTCATAAAATTGTGGATGCTGTATCGTTTAACTTACCCAGGTGAAAATTGAGAAGAAGGAGAAAGCAATGGCAGCTTTAACGTTGCCTGCTCCTGTAGGGTACTCCGTTTCTGTGCTACCCCACTGACTTGCCAGGTACCAGAATCCGACGAAGTATAAAAACGACCAAAACCCTTAAAAAAACATTTATTCTACGATGAAAATTATAAGGTATGAATGCAAGATTTACCGGAGAAGCCTAAATCGGCGAGTACGTAGTGTTTCCTAGTTTTGACAGAAGACATCTGTTCGAAGAAATATTCTCCGGCCAAAAAGCCCATACTGGCCAGGAAAGCGATCACGCTTATTCCTACGCCGTAGTTGCAGGCACTGGCGTCTTTGTTGAAGAGACATTCTTCTTGGTTGCCCCTCGTATACCATCCTTTGGACGAAATGCATCCGAAAACTATCACAGCGAATAACTGAAAAAAAAATGCCGTAAATAAACTGCTCCACATGAGTTAGGAATTTATTGACTCAAATTGCAAAAAAATATAGTTAAAATGAGATTTTTGTGATGAAAATTCATTAATTTTAGCCTTTAGGTCTGCAGCGTATACAGGGTGTTTAAGAAAAATCGATAAAATAACGAAATTTTATTCCCAGAGAATTCAAGCATTTTAAGACTATCAATACAATGTATGGCCTCCACGGGCATCAATAACAGCTTGACATCTTCTTTGCATACTACACACGAGGTTGTTGAACATTTCTTGAGGAATTTGGTTCCATAAACGGGGCAGAAGCTCTCTCAGATCATTCAAGGGTTCTGGGGTAGGTTGATGATTATCTAATCTTCTTTGGAGCATATCCCATGCATGTTCTATGCAATTCAAATCTGGTGAGTGCGGAGGTATTGGTATATGTGGAATACCAAGCTCCTCGCGCGCATTCTCAACTATGGCTGCACGGTGCGGTCTAGCGTTATCGTCTAGAAATTGAAAAGTTTCACCAGAAGCAGCGTGAAAATTTGGCACAACTTTGTCAATGACATGCTTCCTATAGTATAAGGCGGTCATATTCCCAGGCCAAATGTATAGATCTGTGCGCCCATTGAAACATATCCCGGCCCATACCATAACACTACCCCCTCGGAATGGATCGACTTCTTGGACATAGCGACGATTACGGGGTATGCGTGGAATTGTCCATACCCTTATTCTTCGAGAATCTGAAAATAGTCCATATCTGGATTCATCTGTGAAAAGGACACTACGCCATTGATCGTTCCAATTTATATGTTGCCTTGCCCATTCCAGTCTTTGGTGCTTATGGTCACGTGTTAATGGAACTCCTCTTAATGGATGTCTAAAACCGAGATTCACCTCTCTCAAACGTCGTCTGATGGTTTCGATTGAAACTTGGACCCCATCTGCATTTTGAAGAGTATTCCGTAGCATTCTACACGTAGATGTAGGGTTTCTTCTCGCCGAAACGGTGATGAAACGATCCTGAGCAGGTGTTTATTTTTCGTCGCCCACCAAGCCTTGGTCTTTCCAACACGGAACCTGTCTCCCTGAACCTATTCCAAAGTCGAGATATCACACTTTGGCTGACTTGGAGCCTTTCCGCTACAACAACCTGAGTTAGGCCACCCTGTAGCATTCCGATAGCCCTATATTAACCACAGCGTTTGTTAATTTACGTCTTGGCATTTTCAGAAAACTCGTTTCAAATCGAAGCCGTTGATAAACTGACTTCATTTCAAAATAAGAACATTCATGAACATATGAGAAGAACCAAACTTCAGAAAAAAGGCGACCAGATTGACGAAATGTCTCATACTGATTTTTATTGGATCGATTCTAATTGTTATTGAGTTTTAAATGATTTTACAGCGATTTTCTCGAAGATTACATACTTTTAAAAACGATTGAATACGATATGCCTAACTCTTGTGGAGTAGTATATTTCGAGAAAAAAATCGAACTATTCTCTTGAAATCCTTAGAAATCTGCACTATTATAGTCTGGAGATCTGGCGGGCTATGACTGATGTCCACCCCTTTCAATACACCTGTTTTCATAATTTACTTTCAGTTTTTTCGAAAACGTGCTGAAAAGCTGTCTTCCCAATGAAATACTTAAAAACGATATACTACTGGCGTTGTAGCATGTGGTCTACCACTTTTAAGTCTTTGACAAACAGTTCTAGTGAGAGCAAATGTGGATATTGAAGAATTTGGCCAATTGCACTTGTGTTTAACTAGCTTGAAGCTTAGTGAGGAAGAGAACCATTAAAATGTGCATTAATGACACACATAGACAAAAAATTATGAAACTTGAAGAAAAATAGCTTCACTATGAACCAGAAGACGTTCATATAATCGTTATAAGTTTACGTAATTGAAAAAAAGGTATTTAGATGATATGGAAAATTTACATCTTCATAAAGCATCAATATACCCAAATTTTTGTGAACATTTTATTTCTGTACTATTCTTAATCTTTGGGCCCAAGAAATTGGACATTTCTTCCTGAAATCCGCTCAAAATATTCAGCTGAACAACAGAATTACACACATTTCGACACTTCTTCGATTCCTGTGAAAATCAAGGGATAGTTTTTATTTGATTTCGGATTTTACATGGCTTAACTGTCTTGAGCAGAAGCTTCTGATGAATTGGACAAATGTTTCCATTATTTCGTAATTTCGATATTTGGAACGATAAATCAAGAATTGAGTACCGAAGTTACTTAATAAAGCTCAATTTCCAACCTATCCCCATCTACCCCCAAAAAAGTCGAACAGCAAATCATTTCCTGGCATTATTCAACATAACAAAGACCAATTACGACATCCACATGCTTCTAAGTGACCCATTTCGTATAATCAATAATCATATGATGTTCGTTTCGCGACCGACGTCCGGAAAAACTGCTCTAAAAACTCCCGGAAAATTCCTGGCAAAAACTCACCCAGCAAACCGCCCTCAGGATGACTTGGGGCCTCTGGACGAAGGCGATGGGATCGAAGGCGCCGCCAGCTTTGCCGCCACCGTACGCACCACCGGACTCCATATTTGAATATTCAGCCCTTGCCGATATCGGATTTCCAGTATTTCCACCCCCTTGTGCAGACGGAGCGCGACGGTCGTCGTGTTTATGGTTTAGGGGGCAGGTGGGGGCGCTGTAACCGGAGATTCGCGCTGGGTTCGGGAGTTTGACTTGCAGTTTCCGGAATATCGGACGGGGATGTCGGAAGGAAGGGGTTTGGGGGAAACTTAGGAATTTTCTTTGCGTTCGGGAAGATAGGCTGGTTCAGGAAGAGACCCTTGGACCAAGGGGAAGATTCACGAGGAAAAAATGTATTATCCCTGAAGATTGTTGGATAATAAGTCGAGGGAAACGCTGAAAAATTGAAAAAAGGAACGAAGAAATCCATTATTGCCATCGTTTATCAGCAACACCCAATTTTTCTTATAAATTTTCGTATTTTACTCACATTTTGTATCTCCATTCAAAATTATAGAATCACAACTCTGGCCTTGGAAATTTGACCCATTCCACTCTGTATCGAAGTTATGACGTTTTTCAAAATATTTTTATGTTCCAAGTCAACACTATGTTGCCCTTTCTACATTCTTAGCGCATCTCTCAGAATGTATATTTCATTTTGGAGAACACAACAGAAAATTGTGAACAATATTCTACATGTAAAGGAGTTTTTGGATTTATGATTGTAAAGATTTATCGATGTGCTTTGTTTTCATCATGCCATTGATATGATTGTGAGGGTGCATAACATTTCTATTTCTAATATTTCTTTATTTCAAATAAATAACAGTTTTATTCATTCATCACAAATAAAATAAACATAATAACTAAATTAACGAATTTGTTTACAGAGAAACTAATAATTTCAATGCATTAGTAACTGAGTTTTGGTTATAAATTAATAAGCAAGAATGTCAATTCCTGAAAGCTTTATAGATATACATTTCATTCATTTGATCTTATGAACAAGGAGTAAAATATTCTGACTGTATAGTAATTTATTAGTTTAAAAAATATTCATACATTACTACAACGTAGTATAGGTTTGTACAAATAAAATGGAATAGGTCGAACATATGCTTCACATTCATCATTCACCTGTTCTAAAATAAGACACAAACTCCTGGAATATGGAAAAATTGCCATGTAAAGTTTGTTCAAAAACCGTTACTTATTTTTTTAAATATACTGAATATTTAGTGAAAAACTCTATTTTATCTCATGGGGAATCCTGTGTTTGGTTCCTCTAATAATACCGAGGCAAGAATAGAGTCGATCAAAGCCCATCAATTGATATATTGTTTCACTCGAGTTATTTATACAAAACCAACAGATAAGGGATGGACGCGGCGGCAAATGGGTTTCAAGTGGCTGAAAACGACGCTCAGCATCGGAACCTCAAGATTGCAGTTTCAAAATAGCTCCTGAATATCCCACAACAAAAAATCGGTCATGAAAATAGTGTATCTGACAATTATTTTCATTCTTATAATTGCTGTTTTGGTACTTTTGATATTTTCCAATGATTTTATCATGGTGAAAAATTCAAATACTTCCGTTAGAGTGAACGTTATGCGCGCCATTTATATTGAAAACGTAAAGGGTGATGAGGATGGTAAAGGAGAAATCACCAAAACTAAGAAAAAAATCAGATGCCACATATCGAAATTTATGTTGCAACTTTACGAGAACAACAAAACGGGGCTAAACAATTCGAACGCTGATGTTGTGCGAAGTGTTGTGCCCAAACATGCTGGTAAGTTTTACGAAAAAAATATGGAAGCAATAATTAAAAAAATTATAACGAACGTAATCTGAGATTAGGAGCTTTTGTGCCCATCAACAAATTTAACAGGCGCATTTTTTATTCACTTAAATTCAACTTCTTTCACTTGAATGTTTGTAGACTTCTTCAATGGTCGTCCAATGGCAGAAAACTTGGCACAAAGTCACTTATTGATTTTTGACTTGCCAGAAACCAGCAAAGATGAACTTTTCATCTACGCCGAACTAAAAATATTGACCTTAATAGATAGAAAAGTGGAATCAAAAGATGGTGAGTTGAAAAGGCTCTAAACTACCTGTAGAATCTTGCGTTTTTTTATTTTCAGGAGTTGAAAATAAAATTTCCTTATTCGTTTACGACGAAGAGCTTAAAGAATTCCTCAGTGTCCACGTCTTACACGTGCTTCATTCCAACGACACCTGGCTGTCTTTCAATTTAACAGACCAAGTTGCCAATATCTTGAATACCACGAATACCCAAGAAAAAAATCTAAAAGTCGTAGTCACACTGTCCCCCATTTATCAGATCCAAGACGAAACTAAACTAAAATTGTCACTTCTCCCATCGGATCTAGAGAATTTCGATCACGATTATCCCATACTGATACTTTCCTACGTTTCGAATTCTAGTCGTCATCAAGGTGGGAAAACGGATTTTAAAGAAAATAAGAGAAAAAAGAGGTTTATCGATGATGATTACGAGGAGGAAAGTAATAGTATTTGGGATGATTTGGTGGTGAGAAAGACTTATGAGAAGAAGTTGAAGAGGCTGAGGAACGTGTGTAAAAGAAAGCCATTGTACGTAGATTTTGCAGAGATAAACTATGATGAGTGGATTGTACAGCCCAGAGGTTATGAGGTGGGTGAAACTGAAGGGTTTCTTTATAATTAACACAATAACATGTTTTAACGTTCCCAGGTGCGTCGCATGAGAATTTCGAGGAAATTTTCAATAAACTGTGTGCAAAAAATTGCACTCATCTACAAGAATATGTTTTACAGTCTTGCATTTAATAATGTTAATCATTTTCCAGGCCTTCCAGTGCCAAGGTAAATGTTTCTATCCAGTTGCTGACCATTTAAGCCCAACTAAACATGCAATTGTTCAAGCTTTGTTACACAGTATGGCACCTTCAAGAACACCCCGATCTTGTTGTGTCCCTACCAGCCTAGATTCCATATCAATTTTGTACATAGATAGTAAAGGTGTACTTACGTATCGATATGCTTATAAAGATATGGTAGTCCTAGAATGTGGGTGTAGGTAGAAAGAGAAATTTTTATGAAAACAGTTTCAAATAAATGAAAAAAAAAATTGTGTAATAAATACAGGAACAGAAACTTCGATTTTCGCTTTATAGATGGCGCCATATTATTAAAAAAAAAAGTAGGGTTCTTTTAAGATGCCATCTTACGGCCAGTTCTATAACCTGGTCACATTAGGAGTAGGTATCTAGTGAAAGAAATATGAACTTCTTGTTCCTCTCGATAGATGGCTATCAGGAACTTCGGCAGTTTCGCATTAGATGGCAGTAGTGATAAAAACTGCATGAAATCGAGTTTCCATTTTTTCAATATTTAATCAGCGATGGGAATAAATCATCAAAATCTATCAATCTGATGAATATAAATACATAACCCAGGCAAATTGTGACAAAATGATTTGTGTAAATTTTCTTAATTGTTTTCAGAAAATTAGTTCAGTTTAATTGAATGCCTCCATTCATTTGATGATAATGAAAACCCACTGATGCATTTATGCAACCAATCTGTACATTGGAGAAACTCCAAAGAAGTTCTTGGTAAAGGAATCTAGAATTGGATTAATTATATAAAAAAAGGATAAATGATAACATCAATTTATTTCATATCTAACAATAAGTCAACTATTTCCCCCAAATTTAATTCTCATATCATCTCCTTGAGAATAAGAAAAATCCACTAATGAAGTTCTATACAAGGGAATTCCTTTCAGGATCTGGGAATTAGCATCGTTAATATGAACAGCCACATAATCTCCAGCTTTCAACATTCTACATTCCTCCGTTTCAGTTCTTCCTGGAATAAGATCCAAGCCAGGCACTATTACTTTTATATTCTGGTCATTGCGACCAACCAAATTCGCAGTGCTTCTTTTACTTGGCCCTTCGATCAACACCAACTGTGTTTGACCGATTTGTGAACGATTTTTCTTGTCGACGTGATGCCTGTAAAGTTCGATCATTTCCAACAAACGTTTGTGTTTCACGTTATCGGGAACATCATCTTTGTATCTAAAAATGCGGAATACTGAACGAATGTAGGGACAAACCTTAATCATCAAAGAGCAACGAATAAAATAAATTTGCAAGTCCAGAAATTCACAAACCTTCTAAAAGCAGTAGTTTTTTCCCTCATGCTGTACATAAATAAAAACGCCGAATTATACTGAACCCTTGCCATCAAGCTCAATGTATCTTGAAATTCAGCGTCTGTTTCTCCACAAAATCCACAAATGAAATCAGACGATATGGCAACGTTCGGAAGGATTTCTCTGACATGATCGATGAGTTCAAGGTAAGCTTCTCTAGTATATCCCCGTCTCATTTTTTCAAGGATATTTGAGTTTCCAGACTGAGCAGGTAAGTGAAGATTCTTACAGATATTTGGATGGTCTCTTATAACCTAAAAACAGCCTGTAGTAACATTAATCGACTGATATATAGAAATTTGGTTTTATTTAGGAAATCTGCCTTTTTTTATGACTGCCTTTCAGGATATTCTATAATATACAGGATGAATCATAAAAAAATGCCTTTTTATATCTATCGGGAAAATTACAAATTTTGGACCACCCTGTATATTGGAGAACGAATTTCCTTGGGCATAACTAATAGGCGGTCATGAGTAAGCTATACCCAAAATTTCAGCTTTCTAAGAATCCAAGTACCTTAGTAATAAGCAAAATTGAAGTCTGTATAGTTGTAATTTTTTTATAGACTTACATAAAGTAAATCATCTGGAAAATCTTTGGGATGTGGAGAAGTGAATCTTATTCTCACTTCCGGGTCAATTTTGGCCACTTTTTCAATAAGATGAGAAAATCTTAACCCCCCCACTTTAGGTTTGTAAACTGTGTTAAATCCCTTCGTTAATTTCGAAGGTGCAGGGACAAGAGCCACTACATTATCGCCTTCACTTATGTCCCTGTAACTATTCACATTTTGACCTGAAATTATATTACATTTTGCAAGACGCTCATATAAAAAATTTGGATAACTCACCCAAAAGTGTTATATCTTTAACACCCTGACTAGCAAGATTCTCTACCTCGCGGAGAATTGAAGAAACAGGTCGTGATCTTTCCCTTCCTCTTGTACGAGGGACAATACAGTAAGTGCACATATTATCACAACCCCTCATTATAGAGCTAATAACAATAATTGAACTGAGCAATAAGTTCGGTGAAAAGAAATTTATCAAATTTACAATCCATCAAACTACCAAATTTGAATGTACTCACATATACGCTGACACAGAGTTTTCATTCAGCCTAACTGGCATTATATCGGCATACGTTTCATCCAACGATAGCAGCACATTAACAGATTTATGACCACTTGACGTAAGAGCTAACAATTGTGGTAGGTCTCTATAGGCATCTGGTCCAACGACTAAGTCAACAGTTTTATCTTTTTCCAGAATATCTTCTTTCAATCTTTCAGCCATGCAACCAATAACTCCGATTTTTAGAGACGGTTTATCTTTCGACCTATTTTTTCTTAAACCCTTCAAGCTTGCTAATTTATTCCATATTTTATCTTCAGCGCTTTCACGTATTGCACATGTTACTAGAAATATTACATCAGCATCATTGATGTCATTTGTTTTGTCGTAACTGTAGTCTTTCAAAATCGACCATATAACTTCTGTATCGTTCACATTCATTTGACATCCATATATCTCAAAGTATACTTTTCTGCCTCTTCCATCAAGGAAATCTGGATCCAAGTAAGGAGCAAGTACCTAAAATTAATTAGAGACAAAAGATGTTGAGCCTAAATTTCAAATAAGAAAACAAGTACATCTTCGTTCTCATCAGCCGTCCAATTTGGATTCAAAGTTTCATTCTTGAAGAAATGCTTCAAGTGAGGACCATTCATAAGTTTTTTCTTGAATAAGACATTCTTAACAACGTCATATCCTTTTAATGGAGAAACTTGTTTACTGTACGAGAAACTATCCAAGAGTATTACAGAAGTTTTTAAATATTTTCGAAGATGGGAACTACTTTTTATACTTCTATTCAAGATACTAGTCATGTCTGTAAGGATCTGTAGATTTTGTGTAGCTATTCTATATTGTGAATACAAGCGAAAAACATTTCCACCATTATATTATAATTTGGTTGAATAAAAATAATAATAATAAAAACATTTAATTCTAGGTTAACCAAGATCTAACCTATAATTAAGTTACGTCAAAAATCAGGGATGCCAATCCACTGCTATGCAGTTTTTCGGAGACATGTTAGTTCTAAAAAGACAGACCCTGCCATAAAATAGATATTTTTAGTTTCTTCGAAATAGAATCTTACGTAATTTTGCGTTAACATTCTAAAAAATTTGTCTGCATCCATTCAATTCGAACAGTAATGTTATTTTTTTGAATATAGTGGCTGTCCATTTTCCTAAGAAGAAGTTTGATCACAGATATATAACCTTGCAGATGTCATCCTTGAATTTCCTTCTATATTATTTTGAATTTTCCGAAATGATATTTTCTGATTGAATTAACGTTAACATTCCTTGACATGATTTTTCATGTTATTTGGTGGAAAGTTTCGAATTGAGGAATTACGAAATTGTTAAAATGGAACCTGATAGAATCCTAGTTGCTGCAGGGCTAACTGCTGCTGCAGTCGTCGGTGCTTTCGTGTTTTGGGGCCCTGCTACGAATACAAGTGGTAGAGGACGTTTAGCAGGCCTTATAAACTTAGGCAGGACCTGTTTTTTGAACGCTGTCTTACATGCTTTAGCTGCTTGTCCTCAATTCATTGCTTGGTTAGAAAAGGATCGGGATGCTAGGGAAACAAGTTTGAGGAACACCCTGGCCACTGTTTTATCTGGTAAACGCAGAAAACAACATGTTGGTTGGTACCCTAACGTTCATTCGATTTTTCAGTCGTTAATGGCACTAATAGGGCAATTAAAGAGACTGCAGCTCCTGTCGCTGTTATCAATGCACTCAAAAGACTAGGTTGGGTTATACCTGCAGGAGAACAAGACGCTCATGAGCTCTTGAATGTTCTGTTGACCACTCTTGATGAAGAGGCTAATAAGAAAACTAGAAAGGTAGGTAATTTTGTGGATTCATGGTCAAAGGGATTTCTTAACAAAATGGTTTTGGAGAATTTAATTTTCAGGAATTAACAAATGCCATTACTTAATCCATATATTGTATGCATTGAATTTCTAATTTCAGTGTAAATATCCTTTTTTTATTCTTGAAATATATACGTTAAAACATTGACTAGTCTTGTGTGGGTTTTTGCTGATTCTTCGTTTTATTGGGATGGTCATAATTTCGTTTCTGCCCTCTTATATTGAATGATACATTGAACTATACTGAATGTACTCAATTCTCACAAAGGGTATTTTCTTCAGGAAGGATTTAGTTTTTGTACAAGAGAAAATGATTTTCATAAACACAAGTCTTATTGTCTGGTTTTTCTGTAGGATTTTCACAAAGGTTCTCATGTTTTTTAGAATGTGATCAAGGTCTTGAAATTAGAATTGATAATTTCCGACTTTTCTTTGTGTCCTGATGCGTTTTGTCTCTTCAGTATTGATTGGAAAGGGCTTATCTGTTGACAATGAGAGAATTTGTTTCCTGGGGCCAAAATGATTCCTTTATATGATTATCAACAAATATATCTTCTGAATTACTGGTTTGCTAATAATTCTGCATTTTCTGATTTTTGAAAAATTTGTCCATAATCCAATAAAATTTTCGATACAAGATGAATTAAACTTATTCTGAATTTAATTTTGGAAAATTCAATTATGATCAACAAACAACTAATTAAGACAGATCTAATAAATTTTTTATCTTATAAACTATCTCATTAATTGCAAATTTTTCTATATTCCATTTTTATTAGAATAAAACATTAATTTTCAACAAATTCTTACACTTGTGACTAATAGTTTGAATTCATTTTAATTTTATGAAAGCACCTTATGCTATTGATGATGATCTAAACTTTTGGCAAATTTGATTTTCATTCATGATCAATTGAGAATTTTTATTATCATTTTTCAATTGATTGAAATCTAAATTTCAAATGAATTCTGAATATTGATAATAGTCAGTTTGAATTATTCACAAATACAATTAAAGAAAAGCAACTTTTGCTATTAATACATTTATCAAAAATTTTCATGATGCCAGTGATAATTTGACTTTATTAAATTTTTCATTTCTATTAACTATTAATGATATTAGCTTTTGGCAAATTTCATTTCTATTCAATTTTTTAATGAAATTTCAGTTGAATAAAACCTGAATTTTCGATAGATTCTGAAACATTAGTGGGATAAATCATTTCACAGAGGATCAGTTAGTAGTCTTTACACAATTTTAATCGAAGAAAAACACCTTGTGCCATTAATACATAGTTTAATTTTTTTACAAACGACGTGTAATATTTATATTATATTATGTATATATATATTTTATATATATGTTATTACATACAACATAACATCCTATGTCGACAAAGGAGAGGTAGCACAGGCTGCATAAGAATGAACGCAGCAGAACACTACATGGTCTTTCTTCTTTAGCAGGAGACAACTTGAAATCAGGACTGCACCATTCCTTCTAAGCGTCGATCGGTAGCGTTTTGAAGTAAATTATTGAATTCGTACTCTAACGTCTGTCTGGACTGGAGGTTCTGGGTGGGGATCTGCAGCGAGAGCGCCATACTGTTGGCGTCGAAACTGTCGTCTAAAGCGATCAGGGCTCCGTGTACCCCGGATTCCACCAAATTATTACCGTACTCCTTCAAGCCGATGCTGATCACCCACTTGATCAGCCTGTCGTTGGTCCACACCAAAACGTCCGATAAGATATTCTCGCAATTTTTCCTACGTTCCTCCAAAGCCTTCCGGTCGTAGTTCAAACGTTTCAAGCACGATATGCCGTATTGGAGGCTGGTTCGATGGAAACTATCGACCATTTTGAGCTGACCCCTCAGGTCTTTCTTGGTGAGATGGTCCAACATCCTGGCGTCCACCAGACACTCCATAAAAGTGGTGCGGTATTGGGGGAGACCCAGTCCGGGCAGCCAGCAGTTTCCGATCCACTCGTGGTTCATATCCCCGAAAGCCAGGGTTGTTCGCGATGTTTTAGGAGCTGAAGGGGAAGTCAGGGAGACCATCTCCTGAATGGCTAGACGTAGTTTGAGTCGGTGGAGGGGGTTGCTGATGCCGATTTCTCTCTGGATCTCGGTGTCGCTCAGCGCGCTCATAATGGCTCCGGATTTTACGTTGGCCCTGCAGGCCGCTACGTACCAAGCCGGCATTCCTACCCAAAGCTCTAACCAAGCCACGATTGTGGGTCCGTTCCACAGCGCGAACGGAGTGCCCGCTTTCATGGCTTCCCCGAGTAGTTCGTGTCTGTAATCGCGCTCTTTCTTCTTCTGTCTTCGGTCGAAATCGGCCGCTTGTCCAAGTTTACCGATCATGCCCATCAAGTCGTTGATCTCGCCGTCAGGCATGCCCGATTGAGGGTGGCCCAGAGCTGCCATGTTCTCGTTACCGATGACTTCCCTGCCTTTCGCTTTTTCCCTCTTACTGAAGAATCTGCCCAAGGAGGACTTGAGGCCCTTTTTCTTCTGAGCAGCCGCCACTGCTGCCGCTGATACGTCTCTAGGTATCCCCATAACGGCGTTCTTATGCAAGCTTTCTTGGCTGCTGTGGTGGGAGGATAGAGGAGACGGAGGTGTCTGTTGAAGACCTTGCCTGAAGACGCTTCTCAGTTCTTCTTGGCTATGGGCGAGCGCTTGTGCCACCCTTTCCAGTTTTATGGACCTGGCGGTGAGTGGAGAGGTTCCCCCACCGCTGCTGCTATCCCCTAAATGCATATCTTCCCTGGACATGTCCGATGGAAGAGGCGCCAAGTCCAAGGTGTGGTATTTATGCAGGTAGTCTCTCTGCGGGGAATGGTGGGATTTGGGCGTGGATCTGCCGCTTAAAGGTGGACTTTGACGGTCCATGCTCCTACCTCTACTCAGCAGATTCATGTGCTCCATGCTCCCGACCCTGGACTCCAACTCTTCGGCCCTAGCTTCCGTATTCTCCTTCTCCTCCTGGATCAACCTGATCTCGTTGTTGATGGCGTCCAGCTGCTCCTGGAGCATCATGGCGAGGGTCTGGGCGTCCGTATGGCCCGAAGGGGATAGGATGTCGGCAGTGCTGAATAAACTATCGTCGTCGCCCTCAGCGTCGCTTGATACGTCGAAAGCCTGCTGCACGTTTGCAAGCACGTGAGCCTGCTGCAATTTTTCCCACTCGTGCTCCGTCATGGATCTAGGTCCAAATTGCATCTTTTCCTCGTCCACCGGAGTTATCGTCTTGTTGGACCTTCTGGGCAAGGAGCGGGAGTCGAAACTGGAATGGCTGGTGCTTCTGGTGAAAGTGTTGGGATCGCAAACGTCGGGAGACAGAGACCGCGTCAAAGCGTCCGTTTGTTGGATGTTATAGGTTATCTCTTGATGCAACATCTGTCTCTTCACGTTATCAATCTCCAACCTGGATTTCGCCAAGTCCTTCATTATATCCGTCTTCTGGCATTCCAAATCTTCCATCAATTTCCTAGTCTTATCCAGTTCCTGAGTCAGACTGTTCTTTTCTTGCAAAGCGTGCATGCGCTCCTTCAGATGATCCTGCAACCTGTCGTTGGATTCAGACAATAACTTATCAACGGTTGCAGAAAGTCTCGAGTTGTGCTCTTCGTTCATCTTCAACCTCTGGTTCAGACGTACCAGCTCTGCGTTCTTCTCCTCCAAGTTAGCCTCCAAACGCTGGATTCTATCCTCAGAGGAACCGTGTCTTTCTTGAGTCTGCGAAAGAACTTCCAAACGTTGCTTAAGTTGCTCCTCCATCTCCGGAAGTTTAGGATACTGATTCACCTTCTGTTCAGCCAACTCTAATTTTTCTTGAATGGCCGCTATCTTCTCTTCTTGCAGCTTCAATTGGGCCTCTTTATGTTGCAATTCTTGTTCAAGTTTTTCATTTAGATCGTGGAGGGAAGTAGATTCTCTCTGAGCGTTCAGGTAACGTTTTTCCAACGTTGTGATTCTTTCTTCTTGGTCTTCTTTTTGTGCTACGTTCTCCCGAAGGTCTCTCTGCAATTTCGAGTTGGCATCTTGGGCTTTCAACAGTTCTTTCTGCGATTTCGACAAGGTATCTTCTAGATCTGCTACGCGATTCTGCATTTCGGCTACTCTCCTCTGCCAATTGGTCATTTCGTTCGATTGTTGCTCTAAAGCAGCCTGTAAATCGGCTATTCTGGCAGCGCTCTCCGCATCCGTTTCGGAACCGTTAGATGCACGAGACTTAATGATAATTGTCTTATTATTACTATTACTCAGATGTGATTCAACATGTTCAAGTTCTCCGTTTTCTTTGGGTCTATCTTCTATAGCAGGTACAGTTGAGGAGTTCCCCTCTTGCTTGCATTGCTGCAATTCTTCTTTGGTTTGGGCTAGTTCATCTTCTAAAGCTACGTTTCTTTCTAAAGCTATCCTAAGTCTTTCTCTTACTTTTTCGTCCAGTGCTTTGTGATGCTCGAATAAACTCTTGAGTGCCTTCAAAACTTCCACCTCGCTGGACACTCCAGATTGCGCTGCAGCCTGTCTTTTGACGACAGTCATGCGAAGGGACCTTTCGTGTCTGGATACTAAACATTCTAAGTGTTCTAACAGCAAACGGGTATTATTGCGTTCAGCCTTCAATTCTGTGATTTCTTCCTCCCTTTCTAGTAACTGTTCCCGTGCTGCGTTCAGTTCCTTGGTAAGGGTGGCAAATTCTTGCGGTAAATTAGCTGCTATCTGTCGGTGAAGCGAATCTCTTTCTTTTTCTACATCCACTAATTTCATTTCGGTGTCACCTAGTCTTTCTTGTGTTTCTCTAAGACTATCCATCAGTTTATCCCTTTCGTCTAGCATGGATACCATGAGTTGTTCGAAATTGGCATCTTCGCCAGAGAACTGAGAGCTTCTCTGGCTGATGCTATCTTCAGAGATAGTGGGCATGACATCACACATCATATTCCACATGATTACGTATTTTGATTAAACTGGTACACGAAAAAGTTCCTTCAATTCATTCCTAAATGCTAGTTTCTACTTAAAGCGAATTTTAAATGCAAATTAATTTGGTATACATCAACATCACTAGTTATTCAGTTTTTATTTGCTACATTAGAATTAACGAGTTTTTAGGAGGCACTAAAATGTTTATTATGACACAAATGTCTTACCCCCTCAGGTGGAACGCGGTAAACACAATTTGTTAGACAAAAAACCGATTAGAAACAGTCACTTTCACTCAGTCCATGGTTAACACAATCACACAATACTTTGAAGGATTATACTTGTGGTAATGAGTCTTTAATAGCATTGTCCAATGGATAATTTGATGTATATAGAGAGGGTTGTACCAAAACTAACAATATCTCCTAGGGGCAGGGGGCAAGCGCCCCTGTGCCCTTAGGGCCTTTTCGGCCCTAATAACAACAAAGTTTTATTAACCACTCCCAGTTCAACATTCATTAGGTGATAACCAAGTCCGAATAACACTTTTAATTTATACGTGGTGATGTAGAAATTTAATTGGAACACAAGTCGAAGGAATTACAAATAATGTCGAATTTACTGTCAGCGACTGTCATGTCAGGGAATGACATGAAACTTGAAAACCTTGTTTGAGATTGCTGTTTTAAACTGATGCGAATTTTTGCTTCGGAGGTCTTTGTTTCTTGCAGGAAAACATTCGAGATCATTGTTGATTTATGTTTGACTCAGTTTTTTATCTTATCAGCAGAATTAAATTAACTCTAGCTGAATTGATAATCTGGCATTCGTGACATATGTCAATGCCAATTCATCACGGTATGAAAATTATCGATTAATTGAATACGCCTTTCGAATAGGTGGCTAACTTCATGCGGAATGCGAAAAGTTTTTCGATATTTCAGGAAAATTGGAACTATTATGAAGGGAATTGAATCGGTTTTATGATAATTGATGTTCGGTTTGTACAAATTCATGAAAACAGGAAAGTTCTCAGTTCTGTACGTTTATTAGAGATGTGCCCTATCTTCATGTATTATTGGAAGCAGTGGCGGCGTTATTTTTGAATACCCATAGGCGTCGATACCGTTAGGGGAAGGGAGACTATTTGGATGAACGTATATTGTTTCGTGATTTGGCACGGTTTTACGAATTTAAAAAAAATATGATGATGATTTGAAGCATTTCGGCAAGATTTTGAAAATAATTGTTTTGGTGCAGATCGGATGTTTGTCTGACGCTCTGGGAATGAACGAATACGGCGATTTCGAAGACTTTGAGGGTTCATCAGACGATCAACAGGATTTCAATTCGTTGGGAAGCGTCATGTCTCTGAATGAATTGTGTAGACCTAGCAGTATGCATTGGCGTGGCGGTGCGATAAGAAGAAACAGGTGGATCTCGAGGTCTTGCAGGGCCATTCAGATGTCTGGACCTCCTCCCCCACCCGCGACTCACCCCTTCACCGGCACTTTGACCAGTCAATTGAGATGTACTGAATGCGGATTCAAAGTAAGTATTTTCATGTAAGAGAGTGGCAAGGTTTGATTTTTTTTGTTTTAGTCTACAGTGCGTTATGACAAATTTGAAAGTTTATCCCTTGCCCTGCCATCTGGTTCCGGTGATTTAGGATGGGGAAGACATAAGTTGCACCAGCTTCTTACTAATTTCGTAAGCCCTGAAGTGATTGCAGACGTAATGTGCGAAGGTTGTAACATGGATAGGGATCCCAGCAGGCCTGTTTTGTCCAGGCAAATCAAAATTCTCAATTTCGGGAAGGTGAGAGAAAGCTCTGCTGATAGATACTGTCATAACGCAGCTTTGATTTCATTTCAGTTGCCAGTGTGTCTATGCATTCACATTTCGCGCAATGTTTGGTCTTCGAATGGAATATCAAAGCGACAGGATTACGTTCAGTTTCCTATGAGACTCTCTTTAGCAGCTTATACTTTCATACACTCCCAGTACCAACGGAAGCTAACCAACTCTGTGAGTCACTCTTTCATTAAGTATAACTCGTTTTATTAATTGTATATATTTGAATGAACTGGAACTTATTCTTCTCACTCAATTCCTAGACTTATACAAGTACAAGTGAAGGGGGAAGTCCCTTATCCAGCAGCGTCCCAATGTCTTGGGGAGCAGGTTCCTTCTTGAACGACATGAATGAGTTCAAGAATATTTATCAGTTGGCAGCTGTTGTAGTGCATACAGGGGACGCCCATAGCGGCCATTTCATTACTTACAGAAGAGGATACCACAACACCAAGTAAATGAATTTAATAAAATATTATACAGGGAAATTTATAGGAAATAAGCATTTTAAAAATCAAAAAATGTTTCATCTTTTATTATTGCTGAGGAGACAAACACCTTTATTCATGAACTTCCATTTTTTTTATAATCCTTCACATTTCAATGAATGTAGTTACTGAAATGTGAATGATAATAACGAATTATTTCTTCAGGTGGTACTACACGTCAGATGTGGAAATCAGGGAGGTGACAGTGGATGAAGTCCTTCAAAGTGTGGCCTACATGCTCTTTTACGAAAAAACGTCATCATTGGGCGTTTTCTGATGAATCGAAGTTATATTTAATCGAAATTTCAAAAAAATTCACTTCGCATGTTTGTATCTGAAAAGTATTTGCTTGTTGTGGCTAATGTAGAGGAAAATGATAATGCTGACATGCACTTCAAAGGCTGGCAGTTTGAAATGTTTGTGTATTTATTTGTAATTTGATTGTAACATTCCAATTGTTATTTTTTGTGAATTTTCACAGGATTTATGAGGAAGTAAGGAGGTGCTGAACGAATATGACTCATTTTTTCAAGTACAATGTTTTTATCTTTGTAATATTTTCAGCCTAATTGTTGCATTATATGTGACTCTTTTGTGATCACCTTAGGTGGTAATATATGTATAAAGTAGCTCAATCAAAAATATGAACTATTGAAGTATTAAATGCTGCAATAATTTAAGGTAAAATGTAATTTTTTCGTAAGATTCTGCAATTTTTAAGCACATCTAATTGACTTGTGGACCTTAACATATACAATGACTTACCTAATAATCGATTGCAGCATGTGATATCCATTGAATTTTAATTATATTTAATGAAGAAAATTCTATAAGGATTTTATTGAGCATTTTTCAAGACTGTAGTTTCCGAAATTTTAGACCTATAAATAAACATTGTTGAACTGTGTGCTTTGATTTTTCTTTTAATTATATCCCTCTCAAATTTCAAAAGGACTTTGGTAACAATTAAAGGTAAGTTAGGAGAACATCACATGAGAATCTATCAGAAGAAAATGAGGAAGTATTTCAGAAAACTATTTGAATACAAAATTGTTCTAAATTTTGCAGTTGATACCGTTAAAGTTGCATTCCTGCTTTTTCATGAGATTTCAAAAAGTGGTTACAAATATTCTCATTATGTATTTCATAAAACAAAAGTAATTGATTAACCAGGAATGAGGAATATCAGTTTTGATAAAAGAAACATGTGAAGGAAAATGCAGGTTCGAAATTTCGAATATATTTAGGCGAGGGACTTCAATTCTGAAACGAGAAAATGAAGAAAATCATGTAATATAAAAGGCAGATATCGATTTTAACAGTAGCGCCATCTATCTATTTGGTCTATAAGTTAAACACAGAAAGTTGACCTAACCTTTTCTGAAAAAAGGACCCTTCATTTTAAAAGAAGATTTCTTCCTTAATTTTTTTTGCAGAACTCTGTAAGACTGAGCTTGCGACGTACACCAAAAGATGGCGTCTTTGTTGTTAGTTCACAATTTCTCATATAGGTGGCGCGGTACGGCTTTCTTCAGGAAACTGTAATTTATTAATGGAGAATACAGCGCGAGCTTATGCTGCATGTAGGTTTCGTTTCGAGCTTCTAGACTCTAGAACGAGTGAACGAATCCCTCTAGAATCTAGAGGGATTCGTTCACACAATTCGTCCACAACTTTTTTGAAGCGTTCATGGAATGACTATAGGAAAATCGAATACGAATACATAGTATGAAATCATTTAGAAATCATTGATTATTTCTTTTTGTGAACCAAAAAATGATGAGATAATGATTTTTTCGAAAATCTATAAATTATTCTTTCCGTAATAAATTTGAATATACACGGTGTTCGGGAAAAAGATTTCCCACCCTGTATGATTTCGGATTCGGACATGTGGATTGGGATAGGATATGGTGATTTACTGCAGTTTCATACAGTCAAGATTTCATTTTGCTTCAAAATCTGAGTATAATTTTGGGCATCTCGTTTGGAATAGGAAGACGCAATGGCGCTTGAATTGTTTGAATGCTAATGAAATTTTGAACACTCTAAGCAATTAGCTAATTAACCGTTTGATGTTATATAAACATAGATACATATTTGAACACTTGGTCCTTTCATATGATTAGTGTTCGTGTTAATCTATGGACTGGGCAAACGAGCTCCAAGTGCTCGATCTTACGGATCAGTCAGACGGCCGTAGTGGGCGTGAAGGTGTGCCTTCCAGATCCGCGGCCACGATGGGCGGAGCGCCCGACCATATTTCAAAGTTCAATTATGCCGCCAAGCGCGGCCAAAGTGATTCCGCAGCGCGTTCTTAAACTGCCCATTACCTCGTTTTTTGCCCCTCGGTTCGTTGCGCGTCCAACTAAATGTTTTTGGGCGTGATGTGAAAATCGCCCCGAGTTACTTATCTATAATTATTTTCGTTTGTGTAATCGTTATCTGGTTAATTTAGGTTCGGGGTTTTAATGGGAATTCATTTTTCGGATCATATGATCTTTTCGACTATAGGTATGGATATATAGAGTTTATTACAAAACGACAAAATTTAAAATGGAAGTAAAATTGATGATCTTGCTTTGGCAGCGGAGGTTTCGGCTTTGGCTACGGCTACGAGGGCTACGGCTACGAAAGCTACGACTACGAAAGCTACGGCTACGAAAGCTACGACTACGGAAACTACGGCTACGAAAGCTAGGCAATGCAAGCTACGGCTACGGCTACGAAGGCTACGATTACTAAGGCTACAGCTACAGAGAATTCGGCTACGAATAATACGACAACGAAGGCTATGGCTACAGATACTTCAGCTGAGATTACGAAGAATTCGACTACGAAGGCTACAGCTACAGGGGGCTACGAAGGCCACATAGTATACGGCCTACGTCCACGAAAGCTCTATCTACAAAGGAACGGCTACGAAAATCAAGGCTGAGAAGTAGCTCTCATCAGCGGCGGCCTTACCCATTGCGAGGCTCCGGGCGGCAGGTCTTTGCGAGGCCCTTTGTCTTTCGTGAAAAGTATGTGATTCGAAATTATGTCGAGTCATTTGGTATTTTGTCATGTTTGACGAAAACTGCCCGAGTTTTACAAATATGTAAATAAATTTTGTGTTTTAAAATATTTTACTTAGAAAGATTCACAAATTCGGAGAAGATTAAATTTTAATTTGATGTTAAATTTCAAAATTGATGTTTGCGGCTTTTTCTCAAACTAAAATCTTCAATTAGAGCACAATAATCCAACGAATGAGCTACGCCATTTTCTCTTGAAAGAAAAGGAAAAGCAAGTGCTGAAAGCCGATCTTGTGCCATCGAATTTCTCAAATGAGTTTCGATCATTTTAAGCCTCGGAAAACTCCTTTCAGCAGGAGCAACTGTAACAGGTGTGGTGGCAATAATTCTCAGGAAAATTTCGATAGTGGGGTAAACTTCAGTTATTTTTTTTCTCTTATATATTTCAGCACCGAGATAATATCATCGTTTCTGTCAAACACACTGATGAACATATTCAGTTCTTCGTATATTTCATCTCCAATCTCCATCAATATCACATGATTCTCCTTCTGTCATGGACATTTGCAAGTCGCTGCATTGCTTCAGAAGTTCACTATTATTGATTTCCTTAAAAATTTTTTATTATATAAAACCAAATATGCTCTCATGTGCCAGAAACCTAGGATGGCAGCTTGTGCGCAAATTGTCGACAATGACACAAAAATAATTAATTTTGCAAATCTCTTCCGCATTCATTTCATCAGCTTCATCTTCCCCTTCATAATCAAAATGCATTTTTTTACAACGTCTTCTTACTTCTTTAAACTTTCTTCCAATATCATTTTCCTCAGTTATTTCTGTCGCTGTTACAAAAGATGACAAAAGAGAGTGTACAACTTTTGTAGCATCTCAAAATAAAATTTTGCTTGGGCACAAGATGATGCTGCATCTCCTAAGATGTGATTCCAGCTATGACTCCCATAAGGTAAAAAATAAGCAAGTGGATTAATTTCAAGAATACATATTTTTGGACACCACTTCATAACATGTAGTACGACTGTTCGCAGCACAACGCCAGTCGATAGTTGACACGAACTTATCGCGAACGGCGAAATCATACTTATTGAACAATTCGAATGAAAATTTTCAGTGTGAAGAAAATTTGCTTGAGTTCTTGCGCGAGGCCCCTCCAAGAGCGAGGCCCCGGGCGATTGCCCCGTTCGCCACCCCCTAAGGCCGCCTCTGCACTGATGAACATATTCAGTTCTTCGTATAATTCATCTCCATCAATATCACATGATTCTCCTACTATCATGGACATTTGCAAGTCACTGCATTGCTTCAGAAGTTCACTATTATTGATTTCCTTTAATTCTTTTCATTATATGAAACCAAATATGCTCTCATGCTGTTTAAGTGCCAGAAACCTAGGATGGCAGCTTGTGCGCAAATTGTCGACAATGAAATAAAAAATATTAATCTTGAAAATCTCTTCCACATTCAATTCTTTAGCTTCATCTTCCCCTTCATAATCTAAATGCATTTTTCACAACGTCTTCTAACTTCTTTAAACTTTCTTTCATTCTTTCAATATCATTTCTGTCGCTGTTACAAGGGATGACAAAGAAAGTGTAGGTACAACTTGTGTAGCAACTCAAAAAAAGATTTCGCTTGGGCACAAGATGATGCTGCATCTCCTAAGATGAGATTCCAGCTATGACTCCCACAAGGTAAAAAATAAGCAAGTTGATTAATTTCAAGAATACATTTTTGGACACCACTTCATAGCATGTAGTACGACTGTTCGCAGCACAACGCCAGTCGATAGTTGGCCCGAACTTATCGCGAAATCATACTTCTTGAACAGTTCGAATGAAAATTTTCACTGTGAAGAAAATTTGTTTGGGTTCTTGCGCGAGGCCCCTCCAAGAGCGAGGCCCCGGGCGATTGCCCCGTTCGCCACCCCCTAAGGCCGCCTCTGGCTCTCATACAGCTAAGGCTACGATTACGAAGAATCGAGAACGAGAACACGGTACAGCCATGGCCCATGAATAACCTATGTAGGACTACGTCTACAAATACTTATTTCGACAGTAAAATGTGGCTTTGAATAGTCCCTTATTCACTCACGTTTATGTTTCGAAGAGCCAAGTTGAATATAGCAGGTTTGAGCCTCTAGAAAACCTCGCCAACGAATGATCTGATATTGTTTTTAATAAAACGTTTTTATATTGATGAATTCTTGGAGAAAAACCGGCCATATGGTCGGTATCTGAACCTTCTGCCCTTATCACGGCCAGGTATCTCGCCCCAGTCGACCAGCTCACTATCGACATCGTTAGCAGCCTTTTCCGCCCATTAAATCATTGGTCCTTCGCGCCATATTCTTAATATGCTCGCACGCCCTCTGACGGTATATTACCGGCGGCTCGGAGGATAATCGAATTCTATTTCACTGGTAGGTGTTTAGGGGACTCCCAATTCATTATTTATAAAGTTAAGCAGTACCATCTTCTCGTCTGAAAGAAAGATCGGTCGCTTTCGATAAAGGAATTAATCGAAATAAGCGAACACCCGGATGTTTGAACGTAAATCGTGATAATGAACGATTAGAATTCGAACGTGCTAATAAGGATCATGCTTTTTTACGCCGTAAATCATACGAAAGGGTTCTTATCTTGCGGAAGATCTCTCGTTCTGAGAATACTCACATCGACAACGAAATTTTTCTTGTCTACGTTTCAATACGAGCGTCGTTACCTCTAGACTAAGAAAAAGTCCAAAGCGGTCAGATCTGGATGTCTAGCTGACCACCCTATATAGCACCCCTTTGACCAATCCACTCGAGATTTGAGAGAAAGGAGTTACTGTGAAAATAAATTCGAATGTCTAATGGACACCTCAACCATTTGTTCATTGGTGAAATTGTTCCCAACGCCAATAATCTTTATATAAAACAAAGTTGTTGGTTACACCGTTTATAACTCAAGATTGGATGGACTGTTTGTTATGAAACTTCATTTATGGATTCGTCTACGGCCTGGTTATTATAAAATACATTGAAACTCTGAAAAATTCGATGAAAAATTTGTTTATGTAGGAAATGCTTTTCCTCCTTTTGAATAAGGCCACTAGGTGTCGCTACGGTTAATGGCTCTTATCTAGACACTGTAGCGTAGTCGTGAAGGTACTATATTCGATATTATCACTACTAGATGGCGATGGTAATTACGATTTGTGAATTCCACCGTGAGTAGGTATCATTTAGGCGAAACTAAGTTCGCTGGGCCAGCTTGTCTTTATATAAAACAAAATTGTTGGTTACACCATTTATAACTCAAGATTGGATGGACTGTTTGTTATGAAACTTCATTTATGGATTCGTCTACGGCCTGGTTATTATAAAATACATTGAAACTCTGAAAAATTCGATGAAAAATATGCTCATGAAGGAAAAGTTTTCCTTCTTTTGAATGGCCACTAGGTGTCGCTACGGTTAATGGCTCTTATCTAGACACTGTAGCGTAGTCGTGAAGGTACTATATTTGATATTATCACTACTAGATGGCGATGGTAATTACGATTTGTGAATTCCACCGTGAGTAGGTATCATTTGGGCGAAACTAAGTTCGCTGGGCCAGCTTGTCTTTATATAAAACAAAGTTGTTGGTTACACCATTTATAACTCGAGATCGGATGGACTGTTTGTTATGAAACTTCATATATGGATTCGTCTACGGCCTGATTATTATAAAATACATCGAAACTCTGAAAAATTCGGTGAAAAATATGCCCATGGAGGAAATGTTTTTCTTCTTTTGAATGAGGCCACTAGGTGTCGCTACGGTTGATGGCTCTTGTTTTCAATAAAACCCACAGCCTGAGCGCGAATAACAGAAATAGCCGATATATCAATCTTCAGCCGCAGCGTTCCACAAGAGCGAGAAGTAATTAATAATAATAATAATGAACGCTCTACCTGCGAGTCCCCTCATGCATATAATTAACACTAATCTGTACAAATAACAGGTGTAGGTCTTTGGTTAAAGAAAACTGCTAGGATTGAAAGGCCAACGTTTCGATATATTTAATATCTTCCTCAGGGCTCTGAAACGATACAAAAACCTAGTTTCAAGTGGAAGCCAGAATATCTCCAACGCATATACAACTAAAATATTGGACAAATTTTGTAAAAAGTAAAGGTATCTTTTGACAACAAGTAATTAGAACTATTGGGGTAGTAAGTGACTAATCTAATAAATAAATAAATAAATAAATAATCAAATAAAAATTAAAATAAAAATTATAAATAAATAAACAAGTAGGTAAACTGTATACTATGCAATAAAATAAAATAATCCTTGTAAATAAATTTCTTCTGGAATCTACTTTGTAAATGTAAATAGGAAACTTAGGAAAAAAAACTTAGGAAACATGAAGCATAGAGCTCTCAAATTGTCCCACGAGAATTTTCACGTCCCTAATCTACTCAAGATTAAAACTCTTTTATTTAGGAATAACTATCCTCCTAAACTCGTCAGTAGGATTTTGAAGTTAGGAGATAGACAAATGAGTAGGAATGCTTCGGTTGAGGATAAAAATTTTTTCAAGTTGACATATGTTCCTACATTGACGGAGAAAATTAGTGGTGTTCTGAAAAGTGATGGGTCTATCTTATGTTTCAAGCCTGAAAATACAACGAAATGCTTCTTTTCTAAATTAAAAAGCACTACACCCAAAGAACTCCGTTCGAATGTCATATATAGGATCCCATGTTCAGAATGCAACAATGTTTATATAGGACAGACAGGTAGATATCTGAAAACAAGGTTGGCTGAACACAGGAGGGACGCAACAAATATTATTAATCCCACTAAAAGAAAGGAAACAAACACTGCTTTAGCGGAGCATACACTTCAAACATCACATTCATTCAATTTTGAGGAAACAAGAATTTTGGGTACTCAAGCCTTTCTGAACAGGAGACTACTACACGAAATGATAAGTATCAAAAAGGAAAAAAATGCAGTGAATAAAAGATCAGATATTGAAAATTTGAATACATCATATTTCAATCTGATTGATAAAATGAGGGATAAAACTTGAGAGGGTGTGATGGGTAAATTATTATTGTTTGTATGTTTTGCCGACCAGTTATGTTCCCTTTTTTCTCGCCATTCTCTTCTTGCAGCATCTGATATTCAATTCAGTTACCGACATTGCCAGGTGAAATGACGGTTTGCAGAAGTATGCGTTTCCTTGAATTCTTTATTTATATATTAACACGGAGAACTGACTGTTGATGTGAGTGGTTGATGATTTTTTTTATAATACTTATTTTAATTTCAATTTTAATTTAATTACTATTTGGTAAATTTCATATCATTTCACCTTCTAAGTTTCCTATTTACATTTACAAAGTAGATTCCAGAAGAAATTTATTTACAAGGATTATTTTATTTTATTGCATAGTATACAGTTTACCTACTTGTTTATTTATTTATAATTTTTATTTTAATTTTTATTTGATTATTTATTTATTTATTTATTTATTAGATTAGTCACTTACTACCCCAATAGTTCTAATTACTTGTTGTCAAAAGATACCTTTACTTTTTACAAAATTTGTCCAATATTTTAGTTGTATATGCGTTGGAGATATTCTGGCTTCCACTTGAAACTAGGTTTTTGTATCGTTTCAGAGCCCTGAGGAAGATATTAAATATATCGAAACGTTGGCCTTTCAATCCTAGCAGTTTTCTTTAACCAAAGACCTACACCTGTTATTTGTACAGATTAATCACATTAAAGGTCGTCATACATCACAATAATTAACACTCTCCAGCGTTTCTGAGTTGATTTATCGACGGTTAATAAAGTATTATTAATTATGCGTCTCTTTTCAGCCTTCGCTAATATTCACTAACGATACAGTAACGCTGTATTGGCTCCCAGCGATTTGAGCCTAGTTGGGCTCATTGCAGGATTTGCCTCTAATTGATTATGACGAATGCGCATCCGCTTGGTCGAACACGTCGGTATCGTGTGAGAGTTTGGCCAATTTGCTGATACGACTTGGAGAGAAATAATAACGAAAGGCTTGGTCATTTAGCTGATTTTTTTATGTGGTTCTGATACTGGCAGAGCAGTTTGAGATTTTCTTGAAAATGGGGTGCGATCAATTTATTTATTTCTGTACCATTCGGTAATCGATGAAAAATTTGTTGCCTCATAAAGACCAAACAACGAGGGATCGATAAAATTTCTGGCGGTCGATTTCGCCGAAAAACGATGCCCCGCACGTCTGCAGATCTAATTCAGCACTATAATTGAAATTTCGATAGAATCTAAACGTTGCACGACGTCCGTAACGTGTAATTTAAATAAATTAATTCGAGGCGATACACTTTTCACGTGAGATTATCCCCGGAACGGGCCCGTCGGTGGTGCCATCTGATGGCAGGAGAGAAAACGCGCCGCGATGCGGCCGATAAAGAGGTCCAGAGACGAGCGGTGCGCCTTTCGAGATCCAATCTGCGGCACGATTCCCCGTAACCGGCTGTTATAAACCTATATTTACCGACAAGTGTGGTGTGAATCTGACTTAAACGTTCGGAAATATCGGCTGGGTATTATCTCGGCCGTTTAATGTTTGATCAGTTATTAATAACTTCGTGGATTGCGGCCTTTGTGACTGCGAGATTCGTTAAACCTTTCCCGCAGTAATAAATAATCTCAAAAGACGCTTTCAACCGTGGTGCGGCTGTGGGAGAGAAATAATTGTTTTTTCTCACTGGTAATGGGTCGTAGATGAGCTAGATAAGGAGGTAAACTGCCTCGAAAAATACAGGCCAGCTTATGGGTTGTACGATACACAGGATGTTCCAAATTTGAGGTACAAACGAAAAGGGCAGATCCTTCAATAATTTCAAGAAAAAAAGTCTAATGAACTTGGACTCAAAACGTTTGATTTCAAGATGCAGGGTGACAAAGTTGAACTACGAGCATATATTGAAAAATTCTTAGCCTACTATAGAACCAAACAAAATTTCAAAGTCAAAATATTTTCTTACTCAACATATTCTCCTCTCAATTGAATACATTTATTACATCGAACCTGCAACGTCTCTAGACCTTTCAAAAAAATGTTTCTTCTTGCTCTGCAAATCAGTCCTCCACAGCTTTTATTACCTCCTCGTTGAAAGAAAATTTACGACCTTTTAAACTTTTTTTCATTTGAGGAAAGAGATGATAGTCGGACAGGGCCAAATCTGGCGAATGAGGGGGTGTTCTAGTAATTCTAACCCTAAATCACGAATTTTTTGCATGGCAACATGAGATTTGTGTACTGGGGCGTTGTCATGTAAAAACAAAACACCTTCGGATAGCTTTCCGCGTCTTTTCTCTTTAATTTTTTCCCGTAGAGTGGTCAGTAATGTCGAATAGAAATCTCCAGTTATTGTTCTACCCTTATCCAAGAAATCAATCATGATTACTCCATGGCAATCCCAAAAAACTGAAGCAAGAACTTTTCCAGCAGATTTTTGGACACGAAACTTCTTAGGTCTTGAAGAACCAGATTCCATCGATTGTTGCTTTGTTTCTGGATCGTAGAAATGTACCCAAGCAGCGGCGGCCTTACCCATTGCGAGGCTCTGGGCGGCAGGTCTTTGCGAGGCCCTTTGTCTTTCGTGAAAAGTATGTGATTCGAAATTAAGTCGAGTCGTTTGGTTTAGGTATTTTGTCATGTTCGAAGAAAACTGCCCGAGTTTTACAAATAAGTGAATAAATTTCGTGTTTTAAAATATTTTACTTCGAAAGATTCACAAATTCAACAAATTCGGAGAAGATGAATTTTAAAAATGATGTTAAATTTCAAAATTAATGTTTGTGGCTTTTTCTCAAACTAAAATCTTCAATTAGAACACAATAATCCAACGAATGAGCTACGTCATTTTCTATTGAAACAAAAGCAAGTGCTGAAAGCCGATCTTGTGCCATCGAATTTCTCGAATGAGTTCTGATCATTTTAAGCCTCTGAAAACTCCTTTCAGCAGGCGCAACTATAACAGGTGTTATAGGTGGTGGCAATAATTCTCAGGAAAATTTCGATAGTGGGGTAAACTTCAGTTATTTTTTTTCTCTTGTGTATTTCAGCACCGAGATAATATCGTCGTTTCTGTCATACACACTGATGAACATATTCAGTTCTTCATATAATTTATCTCCATCAATATCACATGATTCTCCTACTGTCATGGACATTTTGCAAGTCACAAGTTCAGTATTATTGATTTCCTTCATTTTTTTTCATTATATGAAACCAAATATGCTCTCATGCTGTTTAAGTGCCAGAATCCTAGGATGGCAGCTTGTGCGCAAATTGTCGACAGTGACATAAAAATAATTAATTTTGAAAATCTCTTCCACATTCAATTCTTTAGCTTCATCTTCCCCTTCATAATCAAAATGCATTTTTCACAACGTCTTCTAACTCCATTAAACTTTCTTTCAATATCATTTTCCTCAGCTATTTCTGTCGCTGTTACAAGGGATGACAAAGAGAGTGTAGGTACAACTTGTGTAGCAACTCAAGAAAAGATTTTGCTTGGGCACAAGATGATGCTGCATCTCCTAAGATGAGATTCCAGCTATGACTCCCACAAGGTGAAAAATAAGCAAATGGATTAATTTCAAGAATACATTTTTGGACACCACTTCATAGCATGTAGTACCTACGACTGTTCGCAGCACAACGCCAGTCGATAGTTGGCCCGAACTTATCGCGAAATCATAGTTCTTGAACAATTCGAATGAAAATTTTCACTGTGAAGAAAATTTGCTTGGGTTCTTGCGCGAGGCCCCTCCAAGAGCGAGGCCCTGGGCGATTGCCCCGTTCGCCACCCCCTAAGGCCGCCTCTGTACCCAAGTCTCATCCATAGTAACAATTCGGTTCAAGAAGTCTTAATCGTTTTCAAATCGAGCACAGATCGAACGAGATGCTTCTACCCTTGCACGCTTTTGGTAAACATTCTAACATTTGGGGATCCATTTTGCAGAAATTTTTCTCAAGTCCAAATTGACGTGAACTATATGATGAACGCGTTCGTATGAAATCTTCAGTGCTTCAGATATCCGTTTTAGCCCAATTCGACGATCTGATAAAATCATGTCATGAACTGCATCGATATTTTCGGGGACTGACACAGAAACTGGCCTTCCCGATCGGTCATCATCTTCAATGAAAAATTTACCTCTTTTGAAGCTTGCAGTTCAATTTTTTACGGTCGCATACGAAGGACATTGATGACCAAGGGTATTAAGCATATCTTCGTAAATCTGCTTACCTCTTAACCCTTTTAAATACAGGTACTTGATGATTGCTCTACACTCCAATTTTTCGATTTCAACAATTTCGGTGGACGTCATTTTTTTAAAATTTATTGCGTAATTCTGGTTCACTTTTTTGACGTCGAACTCTACACTGACACTTCTAATAAGTTATTGTTCGTTGATATGGTATCGCAATATTTTGTTTATGCATGGAACTGGTCTAGGCTAACTAGATATCAATTCATCCTCGAACCTAATTCTGTATACCTACATTCGATTTTTATTCAAATCGTTTTTTCAAAAAACGACGTCCTCATTCAGAGACTTCTTTCAAAAAGAACTAATGTTCAGTGTGAACATCACCAGTTGCTCCATTATGCATGACTCACACCCCCGCATATTTCGCACAAACGTCCATTGCGAAAGTCGAAACGATGTAGATAAAACAAGGCGCAATTCCGAATCAATTTTTATTAAACACGTACAACAATAACAACGATATCTCCGCGTTCGCCCTTTCATTAAAAACCGTTTACCCGCGGTCCCATAATAGAGAAATAATAACTTTTTCAGCGGAGCCCTCCTAATGCTTTCATTCCCCGTTTTTTCCTTGTCCCGATTGCAGATCTCTGTAAGGAGATCGCGGGTCGGGGAGGGAAGGAGAAAGCAATAAATCAAAACGGGAAAAAGCACTGCACCGACTAATTGAAGATGGCGACCGGATAAGAGGTTAGGTGCATGATTTATCCGCGCAAAATAAGTGAATTACGATTCGAATTAGTGAAATATCAGAACGCGAAATCTGCAATAATAGAATCGGTTGACCAGTCGTTCCTGGTGATCGAGGCCTGATTAATCCTATTCTTAAGGAGGGAAAATGAGGAATTTGAAGCGTACGGAATGCTAGATCGGTTATCTGTCATTAAACTGGCATCAGGAGATAACCTGGGAATATGCTGTTAACCTTACCACTATTATATTAAACAAGACCCCAGTCTGCGCTGGTCAGATCAGAAAAAAAAATTAAAATAGAAACTTTTTTCTTATTACTTTGAAAATTCGTAGCAGTGCCTGATGGCAACCTGCAGTGATCACACTCTGGTGCAGTATAGAGCCTTTATTCCTATCCAAATGAGAAATTACAAAGAGGACTAGCGATCGTAGGAACAGCAGAAAAAAAATCAAAACTAAAAGAAAAACTTTCTTCTCTTGAATTCACAAACTTTCGAAATTCGTAGCTGTCTGTGGGCAAGCTACAGAGATAAAACTTCTGTGCAATATGAAACTTGCACTCCTCTTCAGAACAAACTTCACAAGAGGAGTCTGCGCTGGTCAAATCAGAAGAAAAAAAAATTAAACTAGATTGAAAACTTTTTTTTTATTCAATTACTTCGAAAATTCGTAGCTGTGTCTGTGGGCAAGCTACAGTGATGAAACTTTGGTGCAATATGGAGCCTTTATTCCTCTTCAGAAAAAAAATGACTAGGGCAGTCTGCGCTGGTCAGATCAGAAGAAAAAAAATAAACTAGAGAAAAAAACTTTTTTTTCTTAAATCCAATTCGAAAATTCGTAGCTGTGTCTGTGGGCAAGCTACAGTGATTAAACTTTGGTGCAATATGGAGCCTTTATTCCTCTTCAGAAAAAAAATGACTAGGGCAGTCTGCGCTGTCAGATCAGAAGAGAAAAAATAAACTAGAGAAAAAAACTTTTTTTTCTTAAATCCAATTACTTCGAAAATTCGTAGCTGTGTCTGTGGGCAAGCTACAGTGATGAAACTTTGGTGCAATATGGAGCCTTTATTCCTCTTCAGAAAAGAAATGACTAGGGCAGTCTGCGCTGGTCAGATCAGAAGAGAAAAAATAAACTAGAGAAAAAAACTTTTTTTTCTTAAATCCAATCACTTCGAAAATTCGTAGCTGTGTCTGTGGGCAAGCTACAGTGATGAAACTTTAGTGCAATATGGAGCCTTTATTCCACTTCAGAAAAAAAATGACTAGGGGAGTCTGCGCTGGTCAGATCAGAAGAAAAAAAATAAACTAGAGAAAAAAACTTTTTTTTCTTAAATCCAATTACTTCGAAAATTCGTAGCTGTGTCTGTGGGCAAGCTACAGTGATGAAACTTTGGTGCAATATGGAGCCTTTATTCCTCTTCAGAAAAAAAAATGACTAGGGCAGTCTGCGCTGGTCAGATCAGAAGAGGAAAAATAAACTGCAGAAAAAAACTTTTTTTTCTTAAATCCAATTACTTCGAAAATTCGTAGCTGTGTCTGTGGGCAAGCTACAGTGATGAAACTTTGGTGCAATATGGAGCCTTTATTCCTCTTCAGAAAAGAAATGACTAGGGCAGTCTGCGCTGGTCAGATCAGAAGAAGAAAAATAAACTAGAGAAAAAAACTTTTTTTTCTTAAATCCAATTACTTCGAAAATTCGTAGCTGTGTCTGTGGGCAAGCTACAGTGATGAAACTTTGGTGCAATATGGAGCCTTTATTCCTCTTCAGAAAAAAAAATGACTGAGGCAGTCTGCGCTGGTCAGATCAGAAGAAAAAAAATAAAATAGAGAAAAAAACTTTTTTTTCTTAAATCCAATTACTTCCAAAATTCGTAGCTGTGTCTGTGGGCAAGCTACAGTGATGAAACTTTGGTGCAATATGGAGCCTTTATTCCTCTTCAGAAAAAAAATGACTAGGGCAGTCTGCGCTTGTCAGATCAGAAGAAAAAAATAAACTAGAGAAAAAAGTTTTTTTTTTTCCTAAATCCAATTACTTCGAAAATTCGTAGCTGTGTCTGTGGGCAAGCTACAGTGATCAAAATTGGGTGCAATATGGAGCCTTTATTCCTCTTCAGAAAAAAAAAGAATAGGGCAGTCTGCGCTGGTCAGATCAGAAGAGAAAAAATAAACCAGAGAAAAAATAAACTAGAGAAAAAAACTTTTTTTTCTTAAATCCAATTACTTCGAAAATTCGTAGCTGTGTCTGTGGGCAAGCTACAGTGATGAAACTTTGGTGCAATATGGAGCCTTTATTCCTCTTCAGAAAAAAAAAGAATAGGGCAGTCTGCGCTGGTCAGATCAGAAGAGAAAAAATAAACCAGAGAAAAAATAAACTAGAGAAAAAAACTTTTTTTTCTTAAATCCAATTACTTCGAAAATTCGTAGCTGTGTCTGTGGGCAAGCTACAGTGATGAAACTTTGGTTCAATATGGAGCCTTTATTCCTCTTCAGAAAAAAAATGACTAGGGCAGTATGCGCTGGTCAGATCAGAAGAGAAAAAATAAACTAGAGAAAAAAACTTTTTTTTCTTAAATCCAATTACTTCGAAAATTCGTAGCTGTGTCTGTGGGCAAGCTACAGTGATGAAACTTTGGTGCAATATGGAGCCTTTATTCCTCTTCGGAAAAAAAATGACTAGGGCAGTCTGCGCTGGTCAGATCAGAAGAGAAAAAATAAACTAGAGAAAAAAACTTTTTTTTCTTAAATCCAATTACTTCGAAAATTCGTAGCTGTGTCTGTGGGCAAGCTACAGTGATGAAACTTTGATGTAATATGGAGCCTTTATTCCTCTTTAGAAAAAAAATGACTAGGGCAGTCTGCGCTGGTCAGATCAGAAGAAAAAAAATGAACTAGAGAAAAAAACTTTTTTTTCTTAAATCCAATTACTTCGAAAATTCGTACCTGTGTCTGTGGGCAAGCTACAGTGATGAAACTTTGGTGCAATATGGAGCCTTTATTCCTCTTCAGAAAAAAAATGACTAGGGCAGTCTGCGCTGGTCAGATCAGAAGAGAAAAAATAAACTAGAGAAAAAAACTTTTTTTTCTTAAATCCAATTACTTCGAAAATTCGTAGCTGTGTCTGTGGGCAAGCTACAGTGATGAAACTTTGGTGCAATATGGAGCCTTTATTCCTCTTCAGAAAAAAAAATGACTGAGGCAGTCTGCGCTGGTCAGATCAGAAGAAAAAAAATAAACTAGAGAAAAAAACTTTTTTTTCTTAAATCCAATTACTTCCAAAATTCGTAGCTGTGTCTGTGGGCAAGCTACAGTGATGAAACTTTGGTGCAATATGGAGCCTTTATTCCTCTTCAGAAAAAAAATGACTAGGGCAGTCTGCGCTTGTCAGATCAGAAGAAAAAAAATAAACTAGAGAAAAAAGTTTTTTTTTCCTAAATCCAATTACTTCGAAAATTCGTAGCTGTGTCTGTGGGCAAGCTACAGTGATGAAACTTTGGTGCAATATGGAGCTTTTATTCCTCTTCAGAAAAAAAAAAGACTAGGGCAGTCTGCGCTGGTCAGATCAGAAGAGAAAAAATAAACCAGAGAAAAAATAAACTAGAGAAAAAAACTTTTTTTTGTTAAATCCAATCACTTCGAAAATTCGTAGCTGTGTCTGTGGGCAAGCTACAGTGATGAAACTTTGGTGCAATATGGAGCCTTTATTCCTCTTCAGAAAAAAAATGACTAGGGCAGTATGCGCTGGTCAGATCAGAAGAGAAAAAATAAACTAGAGAAAAAAACTTTTTTTTCTTAAATTCAATTACTTCGAAAATTCGTAGCTGTGTCTGTGGGCAAGCTACAGTGATGAAACTTTGGTGCAATATGGAGCCTTTATTCCTCTTCGGAAAAAAAATGACTAGGGCAGTCTGCGCTGGTCAGATCAGAAGAGAAAAAATAAACTAGAGAAAAAAACTTTTTTTTCTCAAATCCAATTACTTCGAAAATTCGTAGCTGTGTCTGTGGGCAAGCTACAGTGATGAAACTTTGGTGCAATATGGAGCCTTTATTCCTCTTCAGAAAAAAAATGACTAGGGCAGTCTGCGCTGGTAAGATCAGAAGAGAAAAAATAAACTAGAGAAAAAAACTTTTTTCTTAAATCCAATTACTTCGAAAATTCGTAGCTGTGTCTGTGGGCAAGCTACAGTGATGAAACTTCTGTGCAATATGAAACTTGCACTCCTCTTCAGAACAAACTTCACAAGAGGAGTCTGCGCTGGTCAAATCAGAAGAAAAAAAATTAAACTAGATTAAAAACTTTTTTTTTATTCAATTACTTCGAAAATTCGTAGCTGTGTCTGTGGGCAAGCTACAATGATGAAACTTTGGTGTAATATGGAGCCTTTATTCCTCTTCAGAAAAAAAATGACTAGGGCAGTCTGCGCTGGTCAGATCAGAAGAAAAAAAATAAACTAGAGAAAAAAACTTTTTTTTCTTAAATCCAATTACTTCGAAAATTCGTAGCTGTGTCTGTGGGCAAGCTACAGTGATGGAACTTTGGTGCAATATGGAGCCTTTATTCCTCTTCAGAAAAAAAATGACTAGGGCAGTCTGCGCTGGCCAGATCAGAAGAGAAAAAATAAACTAGAGAAAAAAACTTTGTTTCTCAAATCCAATTACTTCGAAAATTCGTAGCTATGTCTGTGGGCAAGCGACAGTGATGAAACTTTGGTGTAATATGGAGCCTTTATTCCTCTTCAGAAAAAAATGACTAGGGCAGTCTGCGCTGGTCAGATCAGAAGAGAAAAAATAAACTAGAGAAAAAAACTTTTTTTCTTAAATCCAATTACTTCGAAAATTCGTAGCTATGTCTGTGGGCAAGCTACAGTGATGAAACTTTGGTGTAATATGGAGCCTTTATTCCTCTTCAGAAAAAAATGACTTGGGCAGTCTGCGCTGGTCAGATCAGAAGAGAAAAAATAAACTAGAGAAAAAAACTTTTTTTCTTAAATCCAATTACTTCGAAAATTCGTAGCTATGTCTGTGGGCAAGCTACAGTGATGAAACTTTGGTGTAATATGGAGCCTTTATTCCTCTTCAGAAAAAAATGACTAGGGCAGTCTGCGCTGGTCAGATCAGGAGAGAAAAAATAAACTAGAGAAAAAAACTTTTTTTCTTAAATCCAATTACTTCGAAAATTCGTAGCTGTGTCTGTGGGCAAGCTACAGTGATGAAACTTTGGTGTAATATGGAGCCTTTATTCCTCTTCAGAAAAAAATGACTAGGGCAGTCTGCGCTGGTCAGATCAGAAGAGAAAAAATAAACTAGAGAAAAAAACTTTTTTTCTTAAATCCAATTACTTCGAAAATTCGTAGCTGTGTCTGTGGGCAAGCTACAGTGATGAAACTTTGGTGTAATATGGAGCCTTTATTCCTCTTCAGAAAAAAAATGACTAGGGCAGTCTGCGCTGGTCAGATCAGAAGAAAAAAATAAACTAGAGAAAAAAACATTTTTCTTAAATCCAATTACTTCGAAAATTCGTAGCTGTGTCTGTGGGCAAGCTACAGTGATGAAACTTTGGTGTAATATGGAGCCTTTATTCCTCTTCAAAAAAAAATGACTAGGGCAGTCTGCGCTGGTCAGATCAGAAGAGAAAAAATAAACTAGAGAAAAAAACTTTTTTTCTTAAATCCAATTACTTCGAAAATTCGTAGCTATGTCTGTGGGCAAGCTACAGTGATGAAACTTTGGTGTAATATGGAGCCTTTATTCCTCTTCAGAAAAAAATGACTAGGGCAGTCTGCGCTGGTCAGATCAGAAGAGAAAAATAAACTAGAGAAAAAAACTTTTTTTCTTAAATCCAATTACTTCGAAAATTCGTAGCTATGTCTGTGGGCAAGCTACAGTGATGAAACTTTGGTGTAATATGGAGCCTTTATTCCTCTTCAGAAAAAAATGACTAGGGCAGTCTGCGCTGGTCAGATCAGAAGAGAAAAAATAAACTAGAGAAAAAAACTTTTTTTCTTAAATCCAATTACTTCGAAGATTCGTAGCTATGTCTGTGGGCAAGCTACAGTGATGAAACTTTGGTGTAATATGGAGCCTTTATTCCTCTTCAGAAAAAAATGACTAGGGCAGTCTGCGCTGGTCAGATCAGAAGAGAAAAAATAAACTAGAGAAAAAAACTTTTTTTCTTAAATCCAATTACTTCGAAAATTCGTAGCTGTGTCTGTGGGCAAGCTACAGTGATGAAACTTTGGTGTAATATGGAGCCTTTATTCCTCTTCAGAAAAAAAATGACTAGGGCAGTCTGCGCTGGTCAGATCAGAAGAAAAAAATAAACTAGAGAAAAAAACATTTTTCTTAAATCCAATTACTTCGAAAATTCGTAGCTGTGTCTGTGGGCAAGCTACAGTGATGAAACTTTGGTGCAATATGGAGCCTTTATTCCTCTTCAGAAAAAAAAATGACTAGGGCAGTCTGCGCTGGTCAGATCAGAAGAGAAAAAATAAACTAGAGAAAAAACTTTTTTTTCTTAAATCCAATTACTTCGAAAATTCGTAGCTGTGTCTGTGGGCAAGCTACAGAGATGAAACTTCGGTGCAATATGGAGCCTTTATTCCTCTTCAGAAAAAAAATGACTAGGGCAGTCTGCGCTGGTCAGATCAGAAGAAAAAAATAAACTAGAGAAAAAAACTTTTTTTCTTAAATCCAATTACTTCGAAAATTCGTAGCTGTGTCTGTGGGCAAGCTACAGTGATGAAACTTTGGTGAAATATGGAGCCTTTATTCCTCTTCAGAAAAAAAATGACTAGGGCAGTCTGCGCTGGTCAGATCAGAAGAGAAAAAATAAACTAGAAAAAAAAACTTTTTTTTCTTAAATCCAGTTACTTCGAAAATTCGTAGCTGTGTCTGTGGGCAAGCTACAGAGATGAAACTTCGGTGCAATATGGAGCCTTTATTCCTCTTCAGAAAAAAAATGACTAGGGCAGTCTGCGCTGGTCAGATCAGAAGAAAAAAATAAACTAGAGAAAAAAACTTTTTTTCTTAAATCCAATTACTTCGAAAATTCGTAGCTGTGTCTGTGGGCAAGCTACAGTGATGAAACTTTGGTGCAATATGCAGCCTTTATTCCTCTTCAGAAAAAAAATGACAAGGACAGTCTGCGCTGGTCAGATCAGAAGAGAAAAAATAAACTAGAGAAAAAACCTTTTTTTTCTTAAATCCAATTACATACTTCGAAAATTCGTAGCTGTGTCTGTGGGCAAGCTACAGTGATGAAACTTTGGTACAATATGGAGCCTTTATTCCTCTTCAGAAAAAAATGACTAGGGCATTCTGCGCTGGTCAGATCAGAAGAAAAAAAATAAACTAGAGAAAAAAACTTTTTTTTCTTAAATCCAATTACTTCGAAAATTCGTAGCTGTGTCTGTGGGCAAGCTACAGTGATGAAACTTTGGTGCAATATGCAGCCTTTATTCCTCTTCAGAAAAAAATGACAAGGGCAGTCTGCGCTGGTCAGATCAGAAGAGAAAAAATAAACTAGAGAAAAAACCTTTTTTTTCTTAAATCCAATTACATACTTCGAAAATTCGTAGCTGTGTCTGTGGGCAAGCTACAGTGATGAAACTTTGGTGCAATATGGAGCCTTTATTCCTCTTCAGAAAAAAATGACTAGGGCATTCTGCGCTGGTCAGATCAGAAGAGAAAAAATAAACTAGAGAAAAAAACTTTTTTTTCTTAAATCCAATTACTTCGAAAATTCGTAGCTGTGTCTGTGGGCAAGCTACAGTGATGAAACTTTGGTGCAATATGCAGCCTTTATTCCTCTTCAGAAAAAAAATGACAAGGGCAGTCTGCGCTGGTCAGATCAGAAGAGAAAAAATAAACTAGAGAAAAAACCTTTTTTTTCTTAAATCCAATTACATACTTCGAAAATTCGTAGCTGTGTCTGTGGGCAAGCTGCAGTGATGAAACTTTGGTGCAATATGGAGCCTTTATTCCTCTTCAGAAAAAAATGACTAGGGCATTCTGCGCTGGTCAGATCAGAAGAAAAAAAATAAACTAGAGAAAAAAACTTTTTTTTCTTAAATCCAATTACTTCGAAAATTCGTAGCTGTGTCTGTGGGCAAGCTACAGTGATGAAACTCTGGTGCAATAAGGGGCCTTTAGTCCTCTTCAGGAAAAAAATGACTAGGACAGTCTGCGCAGGGCAGATCAGGAGAGAAAAAAAATAAACTAAAAAAAAAAACTTTTTTTTAAAATTCAATCACTTCGAAAATTCGTGGTTGTGTCTGTGGGCAAGCTACAGTGATGAAACTCTGGTGCAATATAGAGCCTTCATTGCTCTTCAGAAAAAAAATTACTAGGGCAGTCTACGCTGGTCAGATCAGAAGAAATAAAATAAACTAAAAAAAAACTTTTTTTTCTCAAATTCACAAACTTTGAAAATTCGTCGCTGGGTCTGTGGGCAAGCTACAGTGATGAAACTCTGGTGCAATATAGAGCCTTCATACCTCTTCAGAAAAAAAAATGATTTGGGTAGTCTGCGCTTGTCAGATCAGGAGAAGGAGAAACAAACTAGAAAAAAAAAACTTTTTTTTCCAATTCAAAAACTTTGAAAATTCGTAGCTGTGTCTGTGGACAAGGTACAAGTCTGAAACTCTGGTGCAATATACAGCCTTTATTCCCCTTCAGAAAAAAAATTGCTAGGGCAGTCTGCGCTGGTCAGATCAGAAGAAAAAAAAATTAAACTTGAGAAGAAAAAATTTTGTTTTCTAGATCAATTTCTGTTTCTTCTATTCTTATTATCTCACGGCTCTTAAAAGTAACGAGTATAATCTTTACTTTCTGAAAAATGCAATTCTCTTGACAATTCGTATTTTCGATTTGAAATGATGTGGTCTGAATATAAATAGGACAAAAAAAGTTCACTTGTTCGGGATGAAATATCGCAAAGATTTCCACTCGCATTTATAGCTCTCCGACGAATAAAAAAATTGATCCACCAAACACCAATACTCTTTTTATCATTCACACTCGTCTGGTATTTCTCGAAACCTCTCTGGCGTGAACAAAACGACGAGGTGTTAGCCCCCAGGGGGCGACACATTCCCCGCAATAAATCATACCAGTTATTATGGACCGAAAGCACCACACCAGGTGCTGAAGATTTTTCGATCCCAAACCGAACCGTAACGAATTTGTTCACACTACGGGGTGGTTCCCTTTTCGGTTTCGATAAAATCTTCCAAAATGATCTCATCAACTTCTAGCTGTCTTCAGGACATATTAATGCACGATCATTGGAGGATTTGAGGGGCATGGTGGCCATATGAATTCAATACAGTTAATGAAACGTTCAGTTGGGTTGCCGGATCGAGCAATGAATATCACTTACCGTAATTCGATTCGATATGTTCAGTAGGACTTTGGCTCTTGGTTTTCATGCCCCCCCTTCCTTAACGCTCCAACGAAAATATACCAAAATATTCCGACAGCCGATAAAAAATTAACGATCTATGACCATATCCGTCCCGCCCATCGCGTTGTTATCCTCGTTTCTAGGTGTTAAGCACGCCATATTTCCAGTGTCAGAGGTCGCATTTGAACATCAATCACTTCATTAAAGCTGGTATTACGGAACCTCCGTTGTCCGATGGACCAATTTGGTCAGGAGAACGCGCCGTAGAATGTTTTCCTCCGGGTTGGCAGCTGGTCACGTTCGCAGCTTTCTCAAATTGACGGTTAATTTCGGAGCACTAATAGTTTCAGGTCGGCATTACGTAATATTATGGGTTATAAATCAACATGGCCGCTGAGGGATAGTTCCTGAATTTACAAATCAATTACCAATTTTTCTGAGAAAGAATAGACATTAGGAGCATTAAATGAAGGCTCTCCACTGGTCCACTCCGGAGTTATGTACATTATTTTTAGGGCCGATATATTCATCTACCTGTAAACTGTCGAACCTTCTCAAGGCTGCTTTCTCTCAATTACAAGACAGTGTATCCTAATTTGAACCTTCAATTCTTTTTTTCATCCCACCTCTGTCGCCTTTGTTATTATACACCAAAAAATATGATCCAAGTATGCTAAGGTTCTGGAATAAACATGGTTTTGACACTACTGACAGGAATGCAGTTCGTAAATGTATTTTCATCCCTCAGTATGGAAAAGTGATTGGTAAATTTGTCTTAGCAAGTGGATTAATCTACAGACTAGTTGGAGCTGTAAGAAGGTCCTTATTTGACAGAGATCCTGTAAGGATCCTAACCTGACATTTCAGTGGTTAGGAATTTTGCGTGAGAAAGTATTTCTTGCAGGAAGATAAATGAACTCATGAAGAATGGAGACATTTTGAAATAAGTATTATACGATCGTTGTGGACATTTTTTAGATGAATCAGAAAGACTTTTCATCCTGGATGAATGTAATTATACTTCTTTTTGGATTTCTACAGTCTTTATAAGGTTGAATAACTCGAAAATAGAGCGATAGAATTTGCGATAGGGATAACTGTGAATTGTGATTTGACAGAAGGAAGAAGCCATGTTGTTTTGACATTTCTGTTCAGTAAGCATTGACAAATTATCATGGACTCACGCCGCAACAACCTTTACAAATTGTTGAATTTTTTTTCAAAATCAGTGTTCTATTCGCCAAACTTATAGAGCACTTCGTGAAATTTATGGTTTACATAATCGTCCATCAGAGCAGCTTATTCGTCGAACTATCGATAGATTTCAGACAACATTTTCTCTACTCAGAGACAGAGAACTCAAAGACAGAGAACTGTTCGTACATAAGAAAATCTCGCTGATCTGTACGCTGTAAGTGATATTGTTGATGGAGATCCAGATTTGTCTATTCGTCGAAAATCACAACAAGTTGGACTCTCTGCATCCACCACATGAAATATTTTCGTAAAGATGTTGGTTTACACCCATACAAGATCCAAGTAGTTCAAGAACTAAAGCCACTTGACCATAATAAGCCATTCATTGATTGCAAGATTTGGCAATTCTATTAATCGATAGGAAATTTCCTCGCCGATCTAATGGTGTGCGAATTATCGAGCTAGGACGATAGGTTCTCGAAAAATAAAGGATTTCCCAAAATTTGAGACGAAAAGTACCGAGTTTTTATTTTATTTTATCAATTTTCATAAGGGTCATGTTCAAACAGAAAGAACTCTCAAATTATGTAACTTACAGAAATGATGTAGGTGTCGTTTTGTAGCTCATATCCTTGCGTATTAGTTCATTGAAAAAAATAATACTTCAATGTGCTAATTTTTGTACCTAGATACTATTGAGGATTTACTAAAGAATTCAATAAATTTTTTGACTGAATTTTTTTCAAGAACTTTTTTATGACATTTTTGAGTTGAATGTTTTCTTATTGTTTTACTTTGATGAAAGGTCGTAGTATTATCTTCCAAAAACATTTTTAACACATCTGTAGGACCTTTATGTTCAAAGAAATCGATGTCATTTGAAAGGGTCAACTAAAATACAAATATTTATTCAAAATGGCGGCTATTTCAATAGGGGGGAAAACCCCCCAATGTGTGTGTTTTTATCAATAAAATTAGGTATATTTGATACCCTCAAATTATCGCTAAGTCATGCCCAAACACACCGTATATGTAGCAGATCCAAAATTAGCATAATTGTGGTCCCCATACCACCAAAATTGACCGGCGTTACCAGATGTGCCCTCACTCTATTAATGTCATCATTTAATTTCATGACAAGTCACCCATCTCGGAAAATACCATAACATTCCATTCTGTGATTTCTAGATGCCGCTCCAGCGATAACCTTACCCATACTAAATCCCAGGTAAGAAGATTATGTTATTATATTATATTATTAGATGCCATGACAGTTTAATGTAATGTGAAATATGGCCGAAACCCGGCTCAGTCGTACCAACATAGAATTACCGCGACTCCACGCTCTTAAAGCCTTGGGAACACGTTGCGAGCGCGCTGAAACCACAGAGAGGAACGGCACCAAACGAGCCTCCTTTGTTTTCAGAACAGACTTTCGACCGGCCAGTTCCATAATTGAAATATTGAAATATCTGTGACTTATAGCGTTGCGATGACCGCCTATTGTGACTTTATTCACACGGACAAAGTCGATATATTGTCGGATTATAATCGATTCTTTGACGTATCGGAATCTCCGACTCGCTATTCAATTGTAACCTTTTCGAGAATGGACATCATAGATTGATTACTTGTAACTCACAAGACAACTAAGATGTCGACTCACAAAATCTCAGTATACCCACAGACAACTATTCTCCATTCACTTTTATAAAATATCCCTGTTGGCCAAGATTCAGGTTTATCAAGATTTTGGAATTATTGAATTCAAATACATAATATTTTCTCAAATTCATCATCTTCCCGAAGTGAATAAGCATTTTCACAAATACGTAATTACTACGACCTCTATATATGTAGAGAGGACACCGTTGCGTAGTTATCTGACAGGAAAATGACTATAACCTAATATTTTCAAAATATACAAGGTGAAATGTGTCAGAATGTCATGACCAACCAAGAATAAAAAAGAGAAAACATTATTTTTTTCATCCGATTCACAAACTTTGAAAATTTGAAGCGGTGTCTGTGGGTATTACAGTGATCAAATTCTGGGGAAATATAGATAGACCTCTCATTCTTCTTCAGAAAAAAAATCACTAAGAGAATCAGCGGTTGTAAGATCAGGAGAAAAAAGGAATAAAATAGGGAAAAACTATTTTTTTTTAATCGATTCACAAATTTTGAGAATTTGTAGCGGTGTCTGTGGGTATGCTACAGTGATCAAATTCTGGGGAAATAAAGAGCTCTTATTTCTCTTTAGGAAAAAAATTACTAAGGGAATCTGCGGTTGTGAGATCAGGAGAAAAAAGATTAAAAAGAGAAAAAATATATTTTTTTTTTCGGTTCACAAATTTTGAAAATTTGTAGCGATGTCTGTGAGTATGCTACAGTGATAAAATTCTGGTGAAATATAAAGCTTTTATTTCTTCTTAGGAAAAAAATTATTAGGAGAAATTGCGGTTGTGAGATAAGGAGAAAAAAAATAAAAAAGAGAAAAACTATATTTTTTTTTATTCGATTCACAAACTTTGAAAATTTGTAGCGTTGTCTGTGGTCATGCTACAGTGAACCATTATGGTGAAATATAGAGCTTTTATTCCTTTATAGGATAAAAATTGCCAGAAGTTTCTACGGTGGTGAGATAAGGAGAAAAAAAAAAAAATAGAAAAAATATTTTTTTTCATTTTATTCACAATCTTTCAAGATTTGTAGCGGTGTCTGTGGGTACACTACAGTGATCAAATTCTGGGGAAATAAAGAGCACTTATTCCTCTTTAGGAAAAAAAATTACTGAGAGATTCTGTGGTTGTAAGATCAGGAGAAAAAAAATAAAAAAGATGAAAAATATATTTTTTTTCTCGGTTCACAAATTTTGAAAATTTGTAGCGATGTCTGTGAGTATGCTACAGTGATAAAATTCTGGTGAAATATAGAGCTTTTGTTTCTTTTTAGGAAAAAAATTATTAGGAGAATCTGCGGTTGTGAGATAAGGAGAAAAAAATAGAAAAGAGAAAAACTATATTTTTTCTTATTCGATTCACAAACTTTGAAAATTTGTAGCGTTGTCTGTGGGCATGCTACAGTGATCAATTTTGGTGAAATATGGAGCCTTTATTCCTATATAGAATAAAAATTACCAGGAGTTACTGCGGTGGTAAGATCAGGAAAAAAAAATAAAATAGAAAAAATATTTTTTTTCATTTTATTCACAATCTTTCAAGATTTGTAGCGGTGTCTGTGGGTATGCTACAGTGATCAAATTCTGGGGAAATAAAGAGCACTTATTCCTCTTTAGGAAAAAAAATTACTGAGAGATTCTGTGGTTGTATGATCAGGAGAAAAAAAATAAAAAAGATAAAAAATAATTTTTTTTCCGATTCACAAATTTTGAAAATTTGTAGCGGTGTCTGTGGGTATGCTACAGTGATAAAATTCTGGTGAAATATAGAGCAATATAGAGCTTTTGTTTCTTCTTAGGAAAAAAATTATTAGGAGAATCTGCGGTTGTGAGATAAGGAGAAAAAAATAAAAAAGAGAAAAACTATATTTTTTCTTATTCGATTCACAAACTTTGAAAATTTGTAGCGTTGTCTGTGGGCATGCTACAGTGATCAATTTTGGTGAAATATGGAGCCTTTATTCCTATATAGAATAAAAATTACCAGGAGTTACTGCGGTGGTAAGATCAGGAGAAAAAAAAATAAAATAGAAAAAATATTTTTTTTCATTTTATTCACAATCTTTCAAGATTTGTAGCGGTGTCTGTGGGTATACTACAGTGATCAAATTCTGGGGAAATAAAGAGCACTTATTCCTCTTTAGGAAAAAAAATTACTGAGAGATTCTGTGGTTGTAAGATCAGGAGAAAAAAAATAAAAAAGATAAAAATATATTTTTTTTCTCGGTTCACAAATTTTGAAAATTTGTAGCGATGTCTGTGAGTATGCTACAGTGATAAAATTCTGGTGAAATATAGAGCTTTTGTTTCTTCTTAGGAAAAAAATTATTAGGAGAATCTGCGGTTGTGAGATAAGGAGAAAAAACTAAAAAAGAGAAAAACTATATTTTTTCTTATTCGATTCACAAACTTTGAAAATTTGTAGCGTTGTCTGTGGGCATGCTACAGTGATCAATTTTGGTGAAATATGGAGCCTTTATTCCTATATAGAATAAAAATTACCAGGAGTTACTGCGGTGGTAAGATCAGGAGAAAAAAAAATAAAATAGAAAAAATATTTTTTTTCATTTTATTCACAATCTTTCAAGATTTGTAGCGGTGTCTGTGGGTATGCTACAGTGATCAAATTCTGAGGAAACAAAGAGCACTTATTCCTCTTAAGGAAAAAAAATTACTGAGAGATTCTGTGGTTGTAAGATCAGGAGAAAAAAAATAAAAAAGATAAAAAATAATTTTTTTTCCGATTCACAAATTTTGAAAATTTGTAGCGGTGTCTGTGGGTATGCTACAGTGATCAAATTCTGAGGAAACAAAGAGCACTTATTCCTCTTAAGGAAAAAAAATTACTGAGAGATTTTGTGGTTGTAAGATCAGGAGAAAAAAAATAAAAAGATAAAAAATTATTTTTTTTCGATTCACAAATTTTGAAAATTTGTAGCGGTGTCTGTGGGTATGCTGCGTTGATCAAATTCTGGTGAAAGATAGAGCTTTTATTCCTCTTCAGGAAAAAAATCACTGTTAGAGTCTGCGGCTGTAGGATCAGGAGAAAAAAAATAAAAAAGATAAAAAATAATTTTTTTTCCGATTCACAAATTTTGAAAATTTGTAGCGGTGTCGGTGGGTATGCTGCGTTGATCAAATTCTGGTGAAAGATAGAGCTTTTATTCCTCTTCAGGAAAAAAATCACTGTTAGAGTCTGCGGCTGTAGGATCAGGAGAAAAAAAATAAAAAAGATAAAAAATTATTTTTTTTCCGATTCACAAATTTTGAAAATTTGTAGCGGTGTCTGTGGGTATGCTACAGTAATCCAATTCTGTTGAAATATGGAGCTTTTATTTCTCTCTAGGAAAAAATTTACTAGAAGAATCTGCGGTAGTGAAATCAGGGAAAAAAAATAAAATGACATTACCAACCGTGATACTTTATAAAAGTGAATGGAGTAACCTGAAGCCGGATAAAACTCAAGGAACGCTTTCGAGCTAAATTAAAACGAATCACCCCGTAAATTCGGCCGAACCGCATCCGCGACACAATTTTTAATACCTCGACTTATGCCTCCTTTACAAATACGACCATAAACTGTAGAGTCACCAACAACAAACAAAATGTCCCTAACAAAAGGAAAACGTCGTAAATTCTAGCATCAAATTTACGGATTTCTGTTCAGCACGACGCTCACAAAAAAAAGGACGAAAAGGACGGTTATAATAATTCCGACTTTGAATCAATTTTTATTTCTGAGCAATATCCTTGTAACCGGAAAGTTTATAGGGGCATAATTCGATATCCTGGAGCTGCATCCTAGTTATTTAAGAACTTTGCGCGCGAAGTGTCCGTGAAATATTGGGTTCCGTGAGAGGAGAAGCATAATTTCGAAAAAAGGTTCGCACGAGAAGCATTGGCGTATCCCGAAATCTTTTCTGGGGTGCACGAATCAGCTTCGCTGCATATCCTGATGATTGTACAGTTAAATTCAGTCTCCGGAATATATTTTACTCCTTGAGGCTTTTGTGCTTGGTTTCCAAAGCAAAACCCTCGGCTTTACAGTTGGGTCTCACAAAAAATTCATGCCAGACATCAGTACATCAATAATAACAGTTGTGGATGATTACAAAAATATAACATAAACATAACTTCGATTCACATATTAGCCCCAAAGAAAAAACCCTTGGCCTTACGGTCGAGAAAGATCAAATGGAGCTAGTGAAAAGTACGTTGGTAGAATATTAAGCAGGGCATTCATAACTACAGGGTGAGTCTTTGACTTGTACATATATTTTAACTGTAGATTCCTCTCATCAAACGAAACACTTTTTTCCCATACCATTTTCCAAAATTCGGTTTGGTTTGGGAGATACAGGGTGTCGAAAATCCACGAAAAAAACACTTTGCTGTTCATATCTTCGGAACCGTTATTTCAAATGAACTGAATTTTGGTTGATTCTTTACTCTATTCATTGTGCATATTCCTCAATCGAAACTTATTCAATATCTCTCCTAGTTCGAAAGTTACAGGGTGGTCGACTCATAAATTCATACAAAAACACTATCAAATCACTTGAAAAGGATAAACGGTTCATATTTTCGAAAGAATCAACCATTTTAGAGAATAAAAGTATTCTTATATTTTTTCAAAAAAACGCGTCGTTTTCGAGTTATTCCTAAATGTATACGAAGAAATTTGAGGAAAAAACCATGAATTTCATAAAAAATCTGAATGCTTCCCTGAATTAAATATCATCGAATATTGTTTCTTCTCTGGTCTCTTAACAAATTAACAATGTTGTCAATGTTTATCAACTGAATTCCGAGAAGCATGAAATTACACAGTTTATAAGCAAGTTTCTATTAAAAATTTATTGATACCAGTCCTTCAGGAAAATATCTATCTTCTTAACAATATCCTCTTGGAATTTTTAATCGACCCTACACGGTTTTCACATCACATATCACAAGCATCACCTCACACCTGTTTGCTTTATTCTCTGCGAGTAAATAAATAAATGAATTGAATCCATGTAGAAAGGTTATCGCGTTTAAGCGTCGTTCATTTTATCACAGACTGGCTGGCCTGTGATAGTGTGATGTGATGAGACACAGAACAACGGCTTGTCTTGCGTGGCGGCTACATCGCAGCCGGCAGCGCACCACGACTGAAATTCAGATCGGCGAGAATCAAAACTACTCGTTTGGCATTTCCAAAGAGCAATGCGTAGAAGCCTTTAGCGAAAAGTAAACAAAACTAGTTCTTCCGTTAACGATAGGGGACGTTCTGCTTTCTTGAGTTCGCCTATACCATTTTTTACTGAGAAAATCAACACAATCTGGCATCGTCTTCTCTAGAATTCTGTGATCACTATCATAGAGCCCATAGAGGAGATGGATTAGGTTAGGTCATTGACCTCGAATCAGATGACTGATTAATGGAGTTAGGCTAGGTTAGTGAGAAACTAATTTTTATAAGATAGTTTCAGGGTATCGAGGCAAATATGAACAAATTATTAGTGTTTACAAACTAATCTTCAGGATAATCGAAGAAGGAAATTATTTTGGTGTGAGAAATATGGCATTTCAATTGCAGAAATGATGGAACAAAACTTAGCGTTTTTGTTAGGAAATATCGTGTTTGTAACATTCTTATTCGAATAAGGTTAGTGCTTGAGTATTTTCTAAATGTATCACCCAGAATATCTAATAATCACATCAATTTCAATTGAAAAATATGAACTTTGAGGTGTTTGTAGAGAATAATATCAGGGACGCATTTAGCACAATTTTTTTTTTCAAATGGCTATATCTCTTTAACCGAGCCGAATTCGGAAAAATGGAAAATGAAAAAAAGGTTTCTTTAGGCCTCAAGAATCTACAGTTAAAATATATGTACAAGTCAAAGACTCACCCTGTATACTTCATTCACTTTTACAAAGTATCCCGGTTGGCCCAAGATTTAGGTTTATTTATTTATGTATTTTGACTTAAAACTGACGCAGGTTGGCACTCGTGAAATGTCAAATAATTCTGGGAGACGTTGCCAATGCTAATTCCTATTTACTCTTTTTTAACTTTGTGAATGGTTAGTTTTTTCAAGGTTTTACTGTGATTTGCGAATGAGTATTTCAAGTTGTGAAAAACGGTATACAGGGTCTTTCACGAGGAACCTCACCCATATTTATACGGGAAACTACTGGCATGAGCACCTCCGGTTTTTCCGGAAATGACGTCAACTTCCGTTTTTTGAATTAGAACACCATTTTTTTATTGCAGAAATAGATTCCTTAGAAAATTTCAAGTTATTTTGATGTAACATTTTTCAGTTTTGGTTGAAAAATTCTCTCTGAGCGGGAAAATTCGACAAAAAAAAATCGAAAATAGAGCTCCGCTGAAACAAGAATAACTTCGAGGTTTTTGGATGGAAAATTTTCGTTTCTGGGATTTTTCAAGATGTAAGATTGATGTATCCACTTTAAAAATCGAAATCGCGATTCATGATACAGGGGGTGAAAAAATCGCTTTCAAAGTTAGGGATGACAAAACCGTGAAAAATCAATTTTTTCAAATTAGAACCCCATTTTTTTATGGCAGATATTGAATCTACGTTAAAAAATAATGTGAGTGTATGCATCACACCCTTGGCCTAAGGTGGATATTAACTCAGAAAATATCCATTTTAGGGCAAGGGTGTGATGTTCTTGTTTCAGCGGAGCTCTATTTTCGATTTTTTATCGAATTTTCCCGCTCAGAGAGAATTTTCCAACCAAAACTGAAAAATGTTACATCAAAATAACTTGAAATTTTCTAAGGAATCTATTTCTGCAATAAAAAAATGGTGTTCTAATTTGAAAAACGGAAGTTGACGTCATTTCCGGAAAAACCGGAGGTGCTCATGCCTTGAAAATATTTTAGATTTCATCAGCAACGTGAAATACTTATAAGTGCTGAATTTCATGAAAATACGTTCAGTAGTTTCCCGTATAAATATGGGTGAGGTTCCTCGTGAAAGACCCTGTATGAATGTCTTCTGTAGGCTTACTTCTTGAGAATTTGGAAAAGTGGGCAATCCTTTAGGTCTGTCTGTTCGTTTAGAAGTTTTTCTGTCGGGTTATTCGATTACTTTTATTCTTTTTTCTAATGAACTATCACAAAGTGACGGACTATTCTGTCCATTATTTTTCAGTGAAATTTCAACACTCGATTCTTGATTTCCGTACAAGAAAATAGCATGACTGAATCTTCCAACCATGTTAAATACGTGAAATATTTCCAGTATCAACAGAGAAAAAAGTTTCTTCAACATTCGTCTTTGGAATTATTGAATTCACATAATGTTTTCTCAAATTCATTCTTTTCCCAAAGTATATAAAAATTTTCATAAATACGTAATTACTACGACCACTATTTAGAGAAGACAACGTTACTTAGTTATCCGACAGAAAAATGATTATTACCTAACATTGTCGAAATATACACGCTGAAATGTGTCAGAATGTCATGGCCAACCGGGATACTTTATAAAAGTGAATGGAGTATACAGGGTCTTTCACGAGGAACCTCAACCATATTTATACGGGAAACTACTGAACGTATTTTCATGAAATTCAGCAGTTATAAGTATTTCACGATGCTGATGAAATCTAAAATATTTTCAAGGCATGAGCACCTCCGGCTTTTCCCGGAAATGACGTCAACTTCCGTTTTTCAAATTAGAACACACATTTTTTTATTGCAGAAATAGATTCCTTAGAAAATTTCAAGTTATTTTGATGTAACATTTTTCAGTTTTGGTTGAAAAATTCTCTCTGAGCGGGAAAATTCGAAAAAAAATCGAAAATAGAGCTCCGCTGAAACAAGAATAACTTCGAGGTTTTTGGATGGAAAATTTTCATTTTTGTGAAAAAATCGCTTTCAAAGTTAGGGATGACAAAATCGTGAAAAATCAATTTTTTCAAACCCCATTTTTTATGGCAGATATTGAATCTACGTTAAAAAATAATGTGAGTGTATGCATCACACCCTTGCCCTAAAATGGATATTTTCTCTTCCTTTGTAGTTGTCACAAAGATAGACGATGACTGAAAACTACATGAAGGATCGACTTGCCACATGTCAACAATCTACTTCTCGTAGTTTTCAGTAGACCCTTTTCTGATGTAAAAATTCAAAAAGATCTATCGCTCCTGAGGAAATTGCATTCCAATATGCGAGCAACAAAGCCAACTGCGCTTCTTTCAAAGAACCACTTCTCCGATGTTGATGAAAGTCGAAAATGACAAAAACAAATCAGAGAAGCCGGCGCAGTTAATGAAGAAATAAAGTTTATTGCCGCTCGAGTGACCCACGGCGAAATTAGTTATTAGCACTTAAACACGCCTGTTATAGTTATTACCTTTGTGCGAACGCATACCTGAAATTAATTTATATTTAGTTATGTTCGACCCGTAAGAAAATACGGCAAAAACCTTATTGCGTCGGATCCGAAGGAACGCAGGCTTGTATCTAGACGAGTTCACGTCAGGAATGAAGTCTCAATATCAACAGGAATTCCCAAGAATATACAGGGAGGTTGACCAAAAATTGTTCAAAAAAATGAGAAAATTGGCATTCACCGAATACCCACTAATTGAAGAGTTGGCATAAACAGGTTTCATAACATGATCTTTTACACAGCCCAGACAGCACTAGATATTCTCAGAATACTCCATGAATGTGCAAAAAAGGATATATATATATATATATTCCGAATATTCGTAGGATATTCATAGAATATTTATGAAGCAGTCTAATCGTATTCCTCAATAATAAGTTATTGTGTTAAAATCGTAGGATTAGGAACATGCAGGAAAAGAAAACATCAATTTTCTCAAAGAGCAACGTTTCGCAACTTTATTGTTGCTTTATCAAGCTCTGAAACACACAAAATAGGCAGGTATAAGGTGAAGGGCAAAAAATTCATGAGCTATATGTTTTGTTTACCAAGACGAAGGTGACGTATCTATAATTCCTTCATTGTTGGACATACGCTGCACGGTAAACAATGCAGGAGGACAACGACACACTCTCTCCGTCGTCAAATCAGGTACTAGTTTTCACTAGGCATCCAGATGATTCAATTAGTTGAATAAAAATATTTCCTTTACGCAGAAGTAATAGAAAATTCGACGGAGGGAGCGGCGCCCCTAGCTCAGATGAATTAAATATATGAATATATGAATGAAGTAAAAATCAAATGTGACAAAAACAACAAACTAAACAATTAAATACATATACAGAAATCATTACAAGAAATTCCTCCTATGTTCTAAAACTACTCATCTGGCGAGAGTATACATTTAAAATATTACTGTAAATCACGCTGAGGTTGGAACAGTCAGTCCTCAGGTTAACAGTATCAGCCATATATATTTGGATCATTTCACCCACGTTCCTTCTGAACCAATTCTGCTCTCTATCCAAAACGGTCGCATCGTCGAACATAAATGAGTGACCAGTCTCAAAATGATGCGCCGCTAAAGCTGTTTTATTGGGCTTTTCTTGATTATGATTTTTACAGTCATTTCTATGTTGATTGATACGAGATTTAAGGTATTGTCTGGTTTGGCCAATGTAAGATTTTCCACAAGAACAAGGAATACTGTAAATTAAATTTGAGAGAGAGTTCAGTGGGATCGGATCTTTAAGGCGTGTATACAAACATTTAGTGGACTTCACATTATAAACGAACACTCTGAAAGCCATTGAAACCAAATTCAATGCACAATTTGAACGCATTAAAAAGGTAAATATCAAGAAGATCGAGGACCTATTGAGGAAAACAGCTAACGTACTTGTTGAAAATGGGAATGGCTTCATATACAACTATACACAGACTATATTACCCGAGCCAGTTCAGAGAATTTTATCGTTGGGACCACAGTTTGGCCTCCCCTTGACCAACTCAGATATTCCAATCCACAAAATCATAAAGGATCTAGAATATTGTATTCATAACTGCCATGATGACGAAACAGAGAAAAATAGATTAAGAGCCTGTACCACTAACATCTTGACCAATTTCTGTAAACAACATGTAAACCTGAAATCCGAAATAATACTGATGAAAGAGGTGAACGAGACTAAACAGTTCCTCAGGCTCCATAATGACCTTTTAGTGGGGAGATCAGACAAAGGAAACTCAACGGTGATAATGATGGTGGAAGAATATGAGGATAAAATGTGGGAGATGCTTGCGGACCGAGATACGTACAAGCCAGTTGATAAAGACCCAACCAAGAGATACCAAGAACGAGTGAATGGTTTCGCCAAAAAACTACTCGAAGATGGATACATAGACAAAACAAAGAACAAAATGATCAGTATCCACAATGCTGTCCCACCTAAGATTTATGGGCTTAGAAAAACTCATAAGGACACTTTTGCTTTGAGACCCATTGTTAGCTGCGTTAATGCCCCCTGTTATAACTTGGCGGTCTTTTTACACGAAATCTTAGCACCAGTGACAACAACATTCAAGTATGAAGTTAAGAATTCATTTGAGTTTGTCAGTTCAGTGAGTTGTAAGCAGATACCTGACAACTACAAACTCATATCGTTGGACGTCGTCTCCCTGTTCACGAACATTCCCAAGAGTCTGGTTGTCAGGATTTTATCAAAACGGTGGCCGTTCATATCGGCCTACACAAACATTCCCCGTAAACTGTTCCTTGAAATGATTGAATTTTATTTCGATTCCAGTTACTTCCTATTCAGAGGGAAGATATATTCACAGGTCGACGGCAGTGCCATGGGTAACCCATTAAGCCCTGTATTGGCTAGGTTTGTGATGGATGAGCTGATTGGTGAGGTGTTGGCGAGGCTTCCTTTTGACATCCCGTTCTTCTGGTTGTATGTAGACGACTCTTTCACAGCAGTTCCTGAGAAGGATTTCGACAGCATTCTGAAGTGTTTCAACGAGTTCCATCCGAAACTTCATTTTACTTTAGAGAAGGAGAGGAATGGCAGACTGGCCTTTCTTGATGCTGAGGTGCATAGGACTGAATCATGTACTCTGGTGACAAACTGGTACTTCAAACCCACCAGTTCGGGTAGAATATTGAATTATTTTTCCGCAAGTCCTCTCAGTCACAAATTAGCGAGCATTCGAAGCCTATTTCATAGAATGATGAGACTGAGCCATCACTCTTTTCAAGCTTCCAACATAGATACTATAAAACGCATTTTAAAGAGCAATAATTACCCCAACAACTTTGTTAATAGATGCGTTAGTTCCTTCGTCACGGTAGAGAGTCGTCGACGCGATGCGGATGCTGGTTGCGTTAGATATTTCAGATTCCCCTTCATAAATGGACTCTCACAAAGAATAAATAGAGTATTCGACAACAATACTAGACTGGCCTTTTATAATGTGAAGTCCACTAAATGTTTGTATACACGCCTTAAAGATCCGATCCCACTGAACTCTCTCTCAAATTTAATTTACAGTATTCCTTGTTCTTGTGGAAAATCTTACATTGGCCAAACCAGACAATACCTTAAATCTCGTATCAATCAACATAGAAATGACTGTAAAAATCATAATCAAGAAAAGCCCAATAAAACAGCTTTAGCGGCGCATCATTTTGAGACTGGTCACTCATTTATGTTCGACGATGCGACCGTTTTGGATAGAGAGCAGAATTGGTTCAGAAGGAACGTGGATGAAATGATCCAAATATATATGGCTGATACTGTTAACCTGAGGACTGACTGTTCCAACCTCAGCGTGATTTACAGTAATATTTTAAATGTATACTCTCGCCAGATGAGTAGTTTTAGAACATAGGAGGAATTTCTTGTAATGATTTCTGTATATGTATTTAATTGTTTAGTTTGTTGTTTTTGTCACATTTGATTTTTACTTCATTCATATATTCATATATTTAATTCATCTGAGCTAGGGGCGCCGCTCCCTCCGTCGAATTTTCTATTACTTCTGCGTAAAGGAAATATTTTTATTCAACTAATTGAATCATCTGGATGCCTAGTGAAAACTAGTACCTGATTTGACGACGGAGAGAGTGTGTCGTTGTCCTCCTGCATTGTTTACCGTGCAGCGTATGTCCAACAATGAAGGAATTATAGATACGTCACCTTCGTCTTGGTAAACAAAACATATAGCTCATGAATTTTTTGCCCTTCACCTTATACCTGCCTATTTTGTGTGTTTCAGAGCTTGATAAAGCAACAATAAAGTTGCGAAACGTTGCTCTTTGAGAAAATTGATGTTTTCTTTTCCTGCATGTTCCTAATCCTACGATTTTAACACAATAGAATATTTATATTCCATGAAGCATATTCCAGGAATATTTACATACGAATATTCCAGGCATAGATCCAAAAGAATATGCTGGGAATATTCCAGAATGAATATTTCCTAAAGAACGTCCCAAGAATATTCATAGGGTATTTCAAATTCCATATTCTCCATGGGATATCCCTGGAATATTCTACATACGATATTTCTGGAATATTTCGTTCATGATATTACTGCAATATCCGATGTATCATTTATTATTATTAATTGATTGACAGAAATATCTTATTTAATTGATTTTCTCCTTTTTCAATGAATATTAGTTTATATAAGTTTCTCATTTCCAATTCCTGAAGAGAAAAGTTCAGTTCAAACTTCAAGTGTCTGTTTGCTTTAATGCACTTATACTAGAAGTTTGAACTCTATCTTAAAAGTGGGCTTAAGTGTGCATAATATGCACTTATATATTATATATGCGCCTTGATTAATATTTCCTGAATTAAAATATCTTCATAGAATACTCCAAAAATTCTAGGAAGATTACAAGAATATCCTCTTGAGAATATTCTTAGGATATTATTTCCCGAATATTCAGAGAATGTTCTATAATGAATATCCTCGAAATATTCTACGAATATAGGGAATATTCTAGGAACATTCAGAATGGAATAATCTTCTACGAATATCTGAGGAATTCCAAAACGCATAAAATAAAATAGTATTTCCCAACATGCCAAAACGTATATTCATTGCATATTCTCAGAATATCTGGTGCTGTTGCTGATTCGAACGTACGCCTTGTTGATTATTCTACTTGGAATTCAAGAAAACGATTAGAAGAAACTAAGTGCGTCCCTGTGAAAGCCGAAACAAGGAAATTTAATTTGGTTAAACGTAAGAAGGCAGCAATAAAGTTGACAGTTTATTGAGAAACCTTATTGGTCGAATGATGAACCGTCTACTGTCTATTGGCTCAACCTTCACTCTACTCAGTGACAAGTCAATTTCGCAAACGCCTTAACGTCCTGCCGACAAATTGAAAAAATTTATTGATTATGGCAAGACAAGAGGGGAAGGCAAATTTACTTTCTAATTGGTTTATTACATGCCGGAGAATGTTTCTTCGATCAAACTGAATGTTATCGATGTTTTTATGGGGGAACTCTATAATTGCGATCCAGAAAAGCATTGAGGATGGTATTTTGATGTGTTAAGGAGTAGTGGTCATGAATATGTGGAATTTGTAATTATACAATCATCCATAATTTGAATGAGGTAGTGTTAGCTCAATTATGTGCATTCTTTTTTGGTTCGATCAAAGGATATCTGATATTGTGAGGTCCTCTCATAAGCCCCTCTTCCAACGGTTCATTCACTCCACGTAACTTACGAGCTCCAGTCCATATACACCGAAATTGATGACAATATTATGCGGCACACAGCCGGTCCAAAATAATTGATTAAAGCCATATTCGAGACTGCCGAGAGAAACGAGTGAGTTATGCAGTAGGTGCTAATGTACAACAAGAAGATAACATATTCAAAATGGTGTTGAGAACCAAAAAGGAGCACTAAGAACCGCATTGCTGGATCGTGTTACTGGCCAGATAAAATCAACAGCTCTTGGTGCGAGACATATTGCATACTATCAATTTGGGGCCAGTTTGCCGGGGATCTTTTTGGTCGCTTTGGAAGGTCCTTGGTGTGGACCAGAGATGGGTAGGGAGAGTACACACCGGGTAATTTTTGATTAGGGTAATTTAAATCCTACAGAATCACATTATTGAATATTTTTTCGCTTCAGATTCGAATTGAGAGGGAAGCTTTGATGAATGTAATCAATTATTTAACTGTGCGTTAAATTGATTTGGTTCAGCTCATCTGAAATTAATAATTATAATAGTCATAAATAAAATCACGTTGATAACATTTGATAAACTACATCTCTTTCGATGAGATTGACAACTATACATCTAACAACCACTGGATTCATTATATACAGAGTGTAACAGCTAAATGGAATAAATTCGATAACGAATAAATGAGGGCGTGTTGGGAAAAACGCTCGGACACGTCGATTTGTAATTTTAAATGCGCATATTTTTCAAGAAAATAATATTATATAGGGTGTTCCATGCGACCGTGGCCGATACCAACTTTCTTATTTCAAATGCAACCCCCTGTATATTATTTATTTTTTGGATTCTTCAGAGAATTCTAGACACAATTCATGCACAATGTCCTATACCTATCTTTAAATATTTCGGAAGTATTGATTGTTTTCAGATTTATCGCAAAAATCAACGTTTTAAATAAAAATTATTTGATTTCACAAATTCGGTACATTACACTTAAAACCTAATAAGTAATACAGATTATCGAAATTCAAAAGACAATAGCACTTACACTGATCACTTATTGTCATGCAAACAGACAACGTGTTACTAAGGCTATGAGAATAAAAAAATCTGTTTTTGTTTTTTCTAATTTCTTCTCAGTAATGGTTTTTGCTTACTTTCTTCATATCAAGAGGTGAATGGGAAATAAGTATTAAGTGTAATGTATCGAATTTGTGAAATAAAATAATTTTCATTTGAAATGTTAATTTTTGTAAAAAATCTGAAAACACTTAATATTTCCGAAGAAGTTGAAGATAGGTATAGGACTCTGTACATGAATTATGTCTAGAATTTTCTGAAGAATCCAAAAAATAAATAATATACAGGGGCTTGCATTTGAAATAAGAAAGTTGGTATTGGCCACGGTCGCATGGAACACCCTATATAATTTTGTTTTCTTGAAAAATATGCGCATTTAAAATTACAAATCGACGTGTCCGAGCGTTTTTCCTAACACCCCATCATTTATTCGTTATCGAATTTATTCCATTTGGCTGTTACACTCTGTATAACTCTTCACACTTGCTATTGATCTGTTCAATATCTGTTGAAATTGTTTCTATTTTTCTGAATCAGTTTAATGTTGATGTCATATTTTTGCGATAATCTGCTTTGATTTGGGGTAGTGGGCTTGGGTGAATGATGAATTTTAAACATAATTTAGAGAATTATAAATATTGGCAGAAGCAAATTTCGTTTATTTCAAGCAGAAATTGTAAAGTTAATTCAAATTTAACTCGGAAATTTCTAACAGGGAGAACTAAGCTTTATTGAATGATGAATAATCCATGCACACATTACAATCATTGATATTGGTGAAATCATAATCCTACTATGTCAAGCCAATTTCTTAAAAACTCAGATTTTGCACTGCAATTTTCACTCGGGACTTTTTGATTTGAGGGAGTGACCTTAAGTCAATGATGAATTTCAAACATAGTTTAGTTTAGGAGAATATTGTAGATATTGGCGAAAGCAAATTGCGATTATTTCAAGCCTTTTCCCCAAAAATTCAGATATTGCAAAATTATTCGGAATTATTTAACAGGGAAGACTTAGCCTTTATGTTTTGTATAATATTCAACTGTGAAACCACCTGTTGGTCCCAGCTGTTCTATGTTTTATATGGTTCACCCTGTATACATTGTGAAGAAGTATAAATAAAGATTATCAAGCGAATAGGAGCTTCCAGACAGACATTAATTTTTATAGATACATGCAGTCAAAAGTCGATATTCTCTTATAAGGAAACATCGACTATAGGTCCGCACAGAACGGCCACAGTGCATGGAAAATGACCGTATTTCAGCCATCTCTATGGTCGATCTTCTCGAGCAACTGCTAAAATAAGGTAGCCTCAACAATTAAGCCAGTGCAACATATTTTTCTTCGGAGATAATCTGAATTTATAATTTTATAGTTCATAATTACTATTGTTTCATGGTAATTTGACGATGACTCAATTATAGGCTGAAATATATACCGTGGTCCTACCTGGGCAGGTGCATCGAAGATTAATTTATTCTTATCGCTTCGGTGAGACTATTTTAGGCTGGTTTGTGGGTGATTTCGCGAGTTTATCGAGATGGGGACAGAAGTGGCCGTCTGATGATTGAATAAGCTGCTGCATTCTTTAGTATCGGGTGTTTTTTTTTAGTTTTTTTCGATAGGTATAACTGTGATTTGACAGAAGGTAGAAGCCATGTTGTTTTGACATTTCTGTTCAGTAAGCATTGACAAATTATCATGGAAAAACTCACGCCGCAACAATCTTTACAAATTGTTGAAATTTATTTTCAAAATCAGTGTTCTATTCGCCAAACTTAAATAGCACTTCGTGAAATTCATGATTCACATAATCGTCCATCAGAGCAGCTTATTCGTCGAACTATCGACAGATTTCGGACAACATTTTCTCTACTCTATGCAACTACAACAACAAGACAAAGAACTGTACGTACAGAAGAAAACATCGCTGTTGTTGGTCTGGTCAAATGTCATAAAATTATCCTTCAAATAAGAAACAATGACTTCAATCTTAATTTAAATGTGTTTTATCTCAATTCAAAGTTCTATCACTCTGAAAAACCACCCGATAGATATACAGGGTGTCTCAGACTAGGTTCAACAGTCCTGCTGAAGGAAATATGAACAAATTTTTGCTGTTCAATGTGTTTTGATCCCAAATAGATTATTGGCTTCACTTACTAATTTTCATAATAACAAAACTAGGGAATCCAGCTAGAAGAAAAACCTTTTGGTCAAAATCCACAATCAACAATTAAACTGCTCCACATGAGTTAGGGATATTGACTTAAATTGCGAAAAAATATAGTTAAAATAAGATTTTTGTGATGAAAATTCATATTAATATGATTTCAAGTTGCAAATTAATTTTAGCCTGTAGGTCTGCAGCCTATACAGGATGGTTAAGAAAAATCGAGTAAAATAACGAAATTTCATTGCCAGAGAATTCAAGCATTTTAAGACTATCAATACAATCTATGGCCCTCCACGAGCATCAATAACAGCTTAACATCTTCTTTGCATACTACACACGAGGTTGTTGAACATTTCTTGGGGAATTTGGTTTCATAAACGGGGCAGAAGCTCTCTCAGATCATTTAAGGATTCTGGGGTATAGGTTGATGATTATCTAATCTTCTTTGGAGCATATCCCATGCATGTTCTATGCAATTAAAATCTGCTGAGTGCGGAGGTATTGGTAAATGTGGAATACCAAGCTCCACGCGCGTATTTTCAACCATGGCTGCACGGTGCGGTCCAGCGTTATCGTCTAGAAATTGAAAAGTTTCACCAACAGCAGCGTGAAAATTTGGCACAACATTGTCAATGAAATGCTACCGATAGTGTAAGGCGGTCATATTCCCAGGACAAATGTGTAGATCTGTGCGCCCGTTGAAACATATCCCGGCCCATACCATAACACTACCCCCTCGGAATGGATGGACTTCTTGGACATAGCGACGATAACGTTGTATGCGTGGGATTGTCCATACCCTTATTCTTTGAGAATCTGAAAATCGTCCATATCTGGATTCATCAGTGAAAAGGACACTACGCCATTGATCGTTACAATTGATATGTTGCCTTGCCCTTTCCAGGACGCTTATGGTAACGTGTTAATGGATCTCCTCTTAATGGATGTCTAGAACCTAGATTCACCTCTCTCAAACGTCGTCTGATGGTTTCGATGGAAACTTGTACCCTATCTGCATTTTGAAGAGTATTCCGTAGCATTCTCCACGTAGATGTAGGGTTTCTTCTCGCCGAAACGATGATGAAACGATCCTGAGCAGGTGTTGTTTTTCGTCGCCCACCAAGCCTTGGTCTTTCCAACACGGAATCTGTCTGCCTGAACCTATTCCAAAGTCGAGATATCAAACTTTGGCTGACTTGGAGCCTTTCCGCTACAACAACCTGAGTTAGGCCTACCTGTAGCATTCCGATAGCCCAATTAGCCTCAGCGTTTGTTAATTTACGTCTTGGCATTTTCAGAAAACTCGTTGCAAATCGAAGCCCTTGATAAACTGACTTCATTTCAAAATAAGAACATTCATGAAGCATATCCAAAGAACCAAACTTCAGAAAAAAGGCGACCACATTGACGAAATGTGATTTTTATTGGATCGATTCAAGTTGTTATTGAATTTTAAATGATTTTACAGCAATTTTCCCGAAGATTACATAGTTTTAAAAACGATTGAATACGATATCCCTAACTCTTGTGGAGCAGTATATTTAGAGGCTCTCACGAGTTCTTTCAACTCCGCCATACGCGAGAAACCATAAAGGTGACCGTATCAGATAAAACTCTGCACCGGGGGGTACCAAATTCGCGTTTCTTATTAATAAACCGATAAGAGCTCAATATGTCGGGTAATGCAGATTTATGCTGATCCTCCCGATAACACGGTTAACGGGATACGGGAAGATAAGGATGTGCGGGACTCAGAAGGGCGATCTGACGGGCATATGGACCTCTTATCGGAACCCCCAACTCCCTTGTTTCGATTTATGTCCACCCCTAGGGTTCGGCAGAGTTAGATCTGTTTATCTGTTGAGATGAGTCAAGTGAAATTTTTGGTACACTCGTATAACTAGTGGTGTTTGAAATTACCCCCAGATCAGGAGAAATTCTTGTCGTTGAGTCTAGAAATTTTGGGAATTTAAATCTTTACCCCTTCATACGATTCCCAGTTTCAGGTGAAAATTTATTATCAGTATTTGTAGTACAAACTCAGTTCACTCAAACTATTGGAAAATTAAATAAGAAAATAGTAGTCCATACTCATAGTTCATTAAATAAGAAACAGAAAGTCGCCTCCATAAAAATTTTGATCGAATATCTATGTCATGACATGTTTTGAACTGTATGAAGATGTATTGATATCTAGTTAGCCTAGACCAGTTCCATGCATAAACAAAATATTGCGATACCATATCAACGAATAATAACCTATTAGAAGTGTCAGTGTAGAGTTCGACGTCAAAAAAGTAAACCAGAGTTACGCAATAAATTAAAAAAAAGATGTCCACCTAAATTGTAAAAATAGAAGAATTAGAGTATCCAGCCATCATCAGGTATTCAAAAGGGTTAAGAGGTAAGCAGACTTACGAAGATATGCTTAACACCCTTGGTGATCAATGTCCTCCGTATGCGACCGTGAAAAATTGGACTGCAAGCTTCAAAAGAGGTGAATTTTCCTTTGAAGATGATGACCGATCGGGAAGGTCAGTTTCTGTATCAGTCCCCGAAAATATCGATGCAGTTCATGACAAGATTTTATCAGACCGTCGAATTGGGCTGAAACGGATATCTTAAGCACTGAAGATTTCATACGAACGCGTTCATCATACAGTTCACGTCATTTTGGACATGAGACAAATTTCTGCAAAATGGATCCCCAAATGTTTAAATGTTGACCAAAAGAGTACAAGGGTAGAAGCATCGCGTTCGATCTGTGCTCGATTTGAAAACGATGTAGACTTCTTAAACCGAATTGTTACTATGGATGAGACTTGGGTACATTTCTACGATCCAGAAACAAAGCAACAATCGATGGAATGGCGACGACACTCTGGTTCTCCAAGACCTAAAAATTTCATGTCCTAAAATCTGCTGGAAAAGTTCTTGCTCCAGTTTTTTTGGGATTGCTATGGAGTAATCATGATTGATTTTTTGAATAAGGGTAGAAAAATAACTGGAGATTACTATTCGACATCACTGACCACTCTACGGGAAAAAATTAAAGAGAAAAGACGCGGAAAGCTATCCAAAGGTGTTTTGTTTTTACAGGACAACGCCCCAGTACACAAATCTCATGTTGCCATGCAAAAAATTCGTGATTTAGGGTTAGAAATACTAGAACACCCCACTTAGTCACCAGATTTGGCTCCATCAACTTTCCTCAAGTGAAAAAAAGTTTGAAAGGTCGTAAATTTTCTTCCAACGAGGAGGTAATAAATGCTGTGGAAGAATGGTTTACAGAGCAAGATGAAATATTTTTTTGAAAGGTCCAGAGACGTTGCAGGTTCGCTGTAATAAATGTATTCCATTAAGAGGAGAATGTGTTGAGTAATAAAATATTTTGACATTGAAATTTTGTTTGGTTCTATAGTAGGCTAAGAATTTTTCAATATATCCTCGTACATGCACATCTTCAGTTGAACATCATATTTTCCTGGATTCACAGTGAAAGGTTTTTTTTAAATCTCTGACTGTGGGACTGTGCATCCAGGAACATTTGATGTTCTCGTATTAAATCTTTTTTTTTCTGTTAGTTCAATTTTCTTTTATAAATTACCATCATTGTACTTCAACTGAAAATGAACATGTGTATGTTCTGAACATGTCATCGTTAGATAGGATCGAGAACAAGACTTCAAAAATCATAAATGATACTCCTGACAGCCGAGTCATACCCCAGCACCGAACTAGCCGAGTATGATTAACAGTTCTTGTTTCGTACCGCTTAAAAAAATCTCCTCATCACCGCTCCTCTTCCATTACCAAATTGGTTCAGAAACACCGACAACGGAGCGAAGATAGCACATGATTATGTGTTTAGTTTCTGAATCAATACGTCCAAACATCAATCATAGGCCGGGTGATGTGTAAATTGAGATAATCATTAATAAATCAGCATAGAGATAATGGAGCAATACACCTCATCGGAAATAAATTAAATCGATCATCTATCCTGCAGAAATTACGTTGAAATTATGGCACGATGAGTGTATTAACTCTGGCGAGAGTAAATTGCTGATTTTCAGTACGAATTTGCTGAAATGATGGGGGCTGATTGATGATAGTGGGAGATGATACTTCGTCTATTCTTAATTTCTTCATATATTTTCACAAACCCAAGACACATACACACTCATATAGGAGGTGTTCTCTATAAGAAAGAAAGAATCCAAAAAAATTGGGAAAATCCACAATATTTGTAAAAACAAATACTCAGTTCTGACATTCACGCAAAAATGAGTAAATTAATTCAATCTAAAGTAGGTACTTTTCATTTTGATTGAGAGTTAAGAGTGTTTATTAGAAAATTCAAAGAACGTCACAACGTTGCAAAAATTTCTACTACATTTTGCCGTAGTAGTACAGTTACCCAGTTTAGTTCGGTTGATTTTGAGAATTGGCTTCACTATTCATTGTTGAAAGGTGCGTTTCCTCTTTCTATGTTTTAAGGGAAAATTCAAATGAGAAAGTTCATTTGCTTTATCGCATTTGCGAATTTTCCTATATTACTAAATGGTGGAGGTGCTAGGTTCCATAACTGCACTTATTATTTGTTGTAATGATTGAAATGAGACCTTTTTTCATGTGGGTGTTAACTTTTTCCCAGTCAAACCAATTTTCCTCAAGCACTTTTTTACGAAGAATCTTCAATGGTGTTATTAGTTTCCCAAACTGTGAACCGAACTCGAAAATGAAAAATGGAAAATATGAAACTAAAGAAAAATCTGGTTAGAAAAGGACAATATGGTCAAGTTTGGTATCAAAATGTAGGTTTTCGGGGACGCTGAATTCAATGAGAAATATTTCAAGGTGCTATCTGAAATAGTTTAGATTTTGACCTGCGAAATGGCATTTTTTCAAAATCGAAATTTCAAATCGTTATAGCCCTCGTTTCTGTGGTCAGATCCTCTTTTTGTTTGTATATTGTAGATCAGCATTGTCCCAAATATATCTAGGCATAATAAAATCTATTTCGAAAAGGTCCACTTTTTGGGTGAAAAATACGTAAGGGGTAAGACCCCCAAAAACAACATATTCGTCATCAACATGGAATCCCTGGGAAATCTTAAGATGTTTTTCGATCGTTAAGGTCTTCATCTCATTCGAATCTATCAGAATACCCACCCATTTTGCAGATCCATAACCCCAAAACTCTGCATGCTCTAAGCGTGTCAACAAAACTTGAAAATAAAAAACATGAAACTAAGAAAAATTGGTTAAAGAAGGACAATATATGGTCTAGTTTGGTAGGGAAGTATAGGTTTTCGAGGACGCTGCATTCAATAAAAAATATTTCTAGAATAGTTTAGATTTTGACTTGCGAAATGGCATTTTTTCAAAAAATTGTACTCTCTGTACTCTCAATTGTAAATTTTCAGGGCATCCTTTACCTAGTGTCCGACGAACGCAGCAAGTTCAGAAAATCAATGAAAAAGAGTGAAAGAGCCTAGAAAATTCGCTCCTCTTCATCCTAAGAGATCCTAGAACAATAATAACTCCTTACTGGACAACTCTGTTCATAACATACCGATCTCTCCGAGAGATCAGAGTTGAAGGCATTTGTTATCTGGTATCCAAGATACAATTAGAGGAACGGATACTCGTATTATAATTTAGTTATTAAATCTATTATCCGTTGAAATTTATGATCTGGTTACAGAACACAAAGCCAGTTATTTCTTGGCGCTAGTTATAAATAATTTTCCGATAAATCATGCTCGGTACAGGCCAATAAAGGCAACATTGGATTATTCAACCCAATTATGCGTTCGCTCTCATTGTACATGACCGCCCTAGTTTTTTCATACTTTGTAAGTAGCAATGACAAAATTACACTTTCAGGTGTTGATATAGGTACTTTGAATGCTCTGAGCTTCAGAACAAAACTCGAAAATGAAATATGGAAAAAATTAAAACGAAATAATTCAGTAGTTATGAGGGCTACATGGACGATTTTGGTATCAAAATGTAGGTTTTCGAGGTCGATCCATTCAATAAAAGACTTTCCAGAGCCCTAACTAGCATAGTTTAGATTTTCATCTGTCAAATGGCATTTTTTCAAAAAATCGGAATTTCAAACCGTCATAGCTCCCGTTTCTTTGGCCACAACCACCTGTGGCTTGTATATTGTTAATCAGCATTGTCCAAAGTATCTCTTTAAACAATAAAATCGATATCGAAAATCCCAACTTTTTAGGTCAAAAATGCATAAGGGGTAAGACCCACTAAAAACACCATATTTGCCATCAACACGAATTCCCTGGAAAATCTAACAGTGTTATTCAATCGATAATGTCTTCAACCCATTCGAGTCTTTCATAAAACCCAATTTGGTGATCCATATCACCCATACTTTGAATGCTCTGAGCTTCGGAACAAAACTCGAAAATGAAATATGGAAAAAATTAAAACGATATAATTCAGTAGTTATGAGGGCTACATGGACGATTCTGGTATCAAAATGTAGGTTTTCGAGGTCGCTCCATTCAATGAAAGACTTTCCAGAGCCCTAACTAGCATAGTTTAGATTTTCATCTGTCAAATGGCATTTTTTCGAAAAATCGGAATTTCAAACCGTCATAGCTCCCGTTTCTTTGGCCACAACCACATGTGGCTTGTATATTGTTAATCAGAATTGTCCAAAGTATCTCTTTAAACAATAAAATCGATATCGAAAATCCCAACTTTTTAGGTCAAAAATGCATAAGGGGTAAGACCCCCTAAAAACACCATATTTGCCATCAACACGAATTCCCTGGAAAATCTAACAGCGTTATTCAATCGATAATGTCTTCAACCCATTCGAGTCTTTCATAAAACCCAATTTGGTGATCCATTTCACCCATACTTTGAATGCTCTGAGCTTCGGAACAAAACTCGAAAATGAAATATGGAAAAAATTAAAACGATATAATTCAGTAGTTATGAGGGCTACATGGACGATTCTGGTATCAAAATGTAGGTTTTCGAGGTCGCTCCATTCAATGAAAGACTTTCCAGAGCCCTAACTAGCATAGTTTAGATTTTCATCTGTCAAATGGCATTTTTTCGAAAAATCGGAATTTCAAACCGTCATAGCTCCCGTTTCTTTGGCCACAACCACCTGTGGCTTGTATATTGTTAATCAGCATTGTCCAAAGTATCTCTTTAAACAATAAAATCGATATCGATAACCCAACTTTTTAGGTCAAAAATGCATAAGGGGTAAGACCCCCTAAAAACACCATATTTGCCATCAACACGAATTCCCTGGAAAATCTAACAGCGTTATTCAATCGATAATGTCTTCAACCCATTCGAGTCTTTCATAAAACCCAATTTGGTGATCCAGTTCACCCATACTTTGAATGCTCTGAGCTTCGGAACAAAACTCGAAAATGAAATATGGAAAAAATTAAAACGATATAATTCAGTAGTTATGAGGGCTACATGGACGATTCTGGTATCAAAATGTAGGTTTTCGAGGTCGCTCCATTCAATGAAAGACTTTCCAGAGCCCTAACTAGCATAGTTTAGATTTTCATCTGTCAAATGGCATTTTTTCGAAAAATCGGAATTTCAAACCGTCATAGCTCCCGTTTCTTTGGCCACAACCACCTGTGGCTTGTATATTGTTTATCAGCATTGTCCAAAGTATCTCTTTAAACAATAAAATCGATATCGAAAATCCCAACTTTTTAGGTCAAAAATGCATAAGGGGTAAGACCCCCCAAAAACACCATATTTGCCATCAACACGAATTCCCTGGAAAATCTAACAGCGTTATTCAATCGATAATGTCTTCAACCCATTCGAGTCTTTCATAAAACCCAATTTGGTGATCCATTTCACCCATACTTTGAATGCTCTGAGCTTCGGAACAAAACTCGAAAATGAAATATGGAAAAAATTAAAACGATATAATTCAGTAGTTATGAGGGCTACATGGACGATTCTGGTATCAAAATGTAGGTTTTCGAGGTCGCTCCATTCAATGAAAGACTTTCCAGAGCCCTAACTAGCATAGTTTAGATTTTCATCTGTCAAATGGCATTTTTTCGAAAAATCGGAATTTCAAACCGTCATAGCTCCCGTTTCTTTGGCCACAACCACCTGTGGCTTGTATATTGTTAATCAGCATTGTCCAAAGTATCTCTTTAAACAATAAAATCGATATCGATAACCCAACTTTTTAGGTCAAAAATGCATAAGGGGTAAGACCCCCTAAAAACACCATATTTGCCATCAACACGAATTCCCTGGAAAATCTAACAGCGTTATTCAATCGATAATGTCTTCAACCCATTCGAGTCTTTCATAAAACCCAATTTGGTGATCCAGTTCACCCATACTTTGAATGCTCTGAGCTTCGGAACAAAACTCGAAAATGAAATATGGAAAAAATTAAAACGATATAATTCAGTAGTTATGAGGGCTACATGGACGATTCTGGTATCAAAATGTAGGTTTTCGAGGTCGCTCCATTCAATGAAAGACTTTCCAGAGCCCTAACTAGCATAGTTTAGATTTTCATCTGTCAAATGGCATTTTTTCGAAAAATCGGAATTTCAAACCGTCATAGCTCCCGTTTCTTTGGCCACAACCACCTGTGGCTTGTATATTGTTTATCAGCATTGTCCAAAGTATCTCTTTAAACAATAAAATCGATATCGAAAATCCCAACTTTTTAGGTCAAAAATGCATAAGGGGTAAGACCCCCCAAAAACACCATATTTGCCATCAACACGAATTCCCTGGAAAATCTAACAGCGTTATTCAATCGATAATGTCTTCAACCCATTCGAGTCTTTCATAAAACCCAATTTGGTGATCCATTTCACCCATACTTTGAATGCTCTGAGCTTCGGAACAAAACTCGAAAATGAAATATGGAAAAAATTAAAACGATATAATTCAGTAGTTATGAGGGCTACATGGACGATTCTGGTATCAAAATGTAGGTTTTCGAGGTCGCTCCATTCAATGAAAGACTTTCCAGAGCCCTAACTAGCATAGTTTAGATTTTCATCTGTCAAATGGCATTTTTTCGAAAAATCGGAATTTCAAACCGTCATAGCTCCCGTTTCTTTGGCCACAACCACCTGTGGCTTGTATATTGTTTATCAGCATTGTCCAAAGTATCTCTTTAAACAATAAAATCGATATCGAAAATCCCAACTTTTTAGGTCAAAAATGCATAAGGGGTAAGACCCCCCAAAAACACCATATTTGCCATCAACACGAATTCCCTGGAAAATCTAACAGCGTTATTCAATCGATAATGTCTTCAACCCATTCGAGTCTTTCATAAAACCCAATTTGGTGATCCATTTCACCCATACTTTGAATGCTCTGAGCTTCGGAACAAAACTCGAAAATGCAATATGGAAAAAATTAAAACGATATAATTCAGTAGTTATGAGGGCTACATGGACGATTCTGGTATCAAAATGTAGGTTTTCGAGGTCGCTCCATTCAATGAAAGACTTTCCAGAGCCCTAACTAGCATAGTTTAGATTTTCATCTGTCAAATGGCATTTTTTCGAAAAATCGGAATTTCAAACCGTCATAGCTCCCGTTTCTTTGGCCACAACCACCTGTGGCTTGTATATTGTTTATCAGCATTGTCCAAAGTATCTCTTTAAACAATAAAATCGATATCGAAAATCCCAACTTTTTAGGTCAAAAATGCATAAGGGGTAAGACCCCCCAAAAACACCATATTTGCCATCAACACGAATTCCCTGGAAAATCTAACAGCGTTATTCAATCGATAATGTCTTCAACCCATTCGAGTCTTTCATAAAACCCAATTTGGTGATCCATTTCACCCATACTTTGAATGCTCTGAGCTTCGGAACAAAACTCGAAAATGAAATATGGAAAAAATTAAAACGATATAATTCAGTAGTTATGAGGGCTACATGGACGATTCTGGTATCAAAATGTAGGTTTTCGAGGTCGCTCCATTCAATGAAAGACTTTCCAGAGCCCTAACTAGCATAGTTTAGATTTTCATCTGTCAAATGGCATTTTTTCGAAAAATCGGAATTTCAAACCGTCATAGCTCCCGTTTCTTTGGCCACAACCACCTGTGGCTTGTATATTGTTAATGAGCATTGTCCAAAGTATCTCTTTAAACAATAAAATCGATATCGAAAATCCCAACTTTTTAGGTCAAAAATGCATAAGGGGTAAGACCCCCCAAAAACACCATATTTGCCATCAACACGAATTCCCTGGAAAATCTAACAGTGTTATTCAATCGATAATGTCTTCAACCCATTCGAGTCCTTCATAAAACCCAATTTGGTGATCCACATCACCCATACTTTGAGTGCTCTGAGCTTCAGAATAAAACTCGAACATGAAATATCGAAAAAAATAAAACGATATAATTCAGTAGTTATGAGGGCTACATGGACGATTCTGGTATCAAAATGTAGGTTTTCGAGGTCGCTCCATTCAATGAAAGACTTTCCAGAGCCCTTACTAGCATAGTTTAGATTTTCATCTGTCAAATGGCATTTTTTCGAAAAATCGGAATTTCAAACCGTCATAGCTCCCGTTTCTTTGGCCACAACCACCTGTGGCTTGTATATTGTTTATCAGCATTGTCCAAAGTATCTCTTTAAACAATAAAATCGATATCGAAAATCCCAACTTTTTAGGTCAAAAATGCATAAGGGGTAAGACCCCCCAAAAACACCATATTTGCCATCAACACGAATTCCCTGGAAAATCTAACAGCGTTATTCAATCGATAATGTCTTCAACCCATTCGAGTCTTTCATAAAACCCAATTTGGTGATCCACATCACCCATACTTTGAGTGCTCTGAGCTTCAGAACAAAACTCGAACATGAAATATCGAAAAAAATAAAACGTGATAATTCAGTAGTTATGAGGGCTACATGGACGATTTTGGTATCAAAATGTAGGTTTTCGAGGTCGCTCCATTCAATGAAAGACTTTCCAGAGCCCTAACTAGCATAGTTTAGATTTTCATCTGTCAAATGGCATTTTTTCAAAAAATCGGAATTTCAAACCGTCATAGCTCCATTTTCTTTTGGCTACCTAGCATTGTTTAGATTTTCATCTGTCAAATTGCATTGGCAACGACTCTGAGAATCATTCGACATTTCACGAGTACCAACCTTCGTCAGTTTCAAGTAAAAAAACTTGATAAACTTAATTCTTTTCCAACCGGGATACTTTATAAAAGTGAGCCTTTTGAAAGACCAATCAGAAAACATCACGGACGACTGTCATATCAAACTGAAAACGCTCACTTCCGTCAGTTTGACGTCTAAATTGAATTTTCTGGGACGGAATCACTTTTCGCCGTATCGCTTTGCTCAATCGCGTGCAAACCAGCACATTTAATTAACAGAAAATTGGCAGCATCACGCCCGTATAACGGCAACGTCGGCGGCAGTTCGAAGTTTGAGTTTCAGGCTATATAGCTGAGGTGCCAGATTCACGGATCAAAACAACGCAAAACGACCGGACTGGTGCAAATTGAAACATAAACACGCGAACGAACTAGACTCCTATTTCAATGCGACCGACCAAAGGCACGAAACCGATGTGCCCAACACGCAGAAATATAATGAAGCTGTCGTGAAGGCAGCTGGAAGTGGATTTATTGTGAAGAACGAAAGTATAATTTTGCTTCACAAACGCGCCATTCAAAAAGAATCCGTTATCACCCTGTATACACCGGAAAGACGATATGCACGTGTCGTAAATCCGGTGGTCGCAAACATCAAAGGGCGACTGGAATACCCCCGGACTGCTCATAGATCGTCCAAATTTGATTCCATTTGGCATAAATCGTTATCGGCGCCACAAACAGCGCCTGTTACTAACGCAATCGGGCTAATTTGATTTGGAGCATTTAAGCTGAAACGCAATTAGTACATCCTATATGATACCGGAAATACAGCAGGCCCAGGGCACTAGATAACGCCGTTCGGAATGGGAGAGCCCCCCTCAGGACCTCTCATGATCGGTAGGACTCTTTTTTGCGAATTGTCCTCACGATTTATGAGATCAAAGTGGCGTGGAAATTAACAGCAATGGGCATGGGATCTATGGGCTTGGACAGTTGATACAGAGAGTAATTCCAGATGAATCCACCTTTTCCATTAGATCGATTTCATTATAATTATTATTATATGCGAATTCTGAGTTTCCAGGTCAGCAACAGCAAAAAATATCACATCCCAGTTTTGTACCATTGCAGACACAAACGGCCCTTTCGTTTTGAAAGACAAACCTTTAGTCAAACACAAGCAGGAGGAAAAATAGTTTTTATTTGTTTCTCATTTGTAAACGTCAGTTTCCAAAAACACAATATTAATCAAGAAAGTTTATTTTATCAAGTCACTAGCTTGTCAAACTGACAGTTAACTTGCAAAATTTCTACAAGTAAGTAGTATTATTCACATTAGAAAATTTTGTTTTATCGTCATATATAATATATATGTTGAAAATCATGGTACAATTGTTATTTCCAGTAACACAGATTTTTGATGATGAAAGAGTTGATACTGATGATGATGAACCATCTGTTGGCTCAGAAACTGCTGAACTCGAGGACTGCAGAACATTTGTACTCTCCTTACTACCAAATAATTTGCTAGACATTTCGATTTTCTTGTTGACCGAATCATCGACATAACTCATCGCAATTTCGGTGCTCTTCCACCCTCCTGCACGCTTTAGTGCTGAAATATCTCCACCCGAATCCGCAACTATAGTGGCTCCAGTTCTGCGAAAAGAGTGGAGGGTGTATAACTCTGGGTCTTTTAAACCTAAATATTTCGCTATTTGCTTTGGGACACTACCAATAGTGTGCTGGCCAGCATTAAGGGAAATGCACTTTCCATGTCGGTATGTCAAAAAAAATCTTAGGCTTTCTGTTCCAGGAGGCCGAAGATTTACATATTTTCTGTATAACATGCAGGGCTTGAAGCTGCAGCCATCATCGGTTATAGTGAATCTTCTTGTTGTTAAATTTTTTGTTTGCCGCAATGTCACAATAACGTATTTTCCCATATCTTCTACATCATTCATGTTTAAGGAGAGAATTTCGTCACATCGACAACATCCAAAAATCCCAAGTATTGTTACAATTTTCGCCACCAGCAACCACTGGTCATCAGGAGCATGTAAAAGAAATTGTTCAGCCTCTTTACTTAATATCTTGGCCTTTTTTGGCGTATAACGCTCATTTTTTCGTTTCAGAAACGCTATTACCTTTTGTAATCTGCAAATGACAACTAAACGTCATATTTCTATAAATTTTTTAAGGAAAACAAACCTGCGAACAGGGGTGTTTTCTTTCATTTCCAAGCAGCTTTTCAGCGTAGACCATTTTGCCCATAAAGTATTAGGGCTGAATCTAGCTGATAGTTGATTCAAGTAGACCAACAAAACATCTTCAGTTACCCCAATCATACTATTTTTGTTTTGCCACTTTTTGAAGTCGTCGTATTTTCGCTGGTACCTTGGAGCTGATTTTGCAGGTAATAAACTTGAAGCTACACTGCTGGCTGCCCCAATAATTTCTTTTGGTACATTCATTTTCGCTTTCGCCAAAACAAATGTAAAGAAAAATAAACAGACATGTTCATGGCAACACTTCCATAGCTTACGACATTTGCGACAAATTATTGAGATTTTTTTGAAATTTATCTAACCTTTTTACAAATGAGAAACGAATAAAATATAAAACAATACACGCAAGGTAACGGGTTTTACTGGCTCAAGGAGGTAACTGACTCGCCTGCGGCTCGTCAGTTATATCCTCCATTCGCCAGTAAAAACCCTCTTACCTTGCTGGTAATGTTATATACTAAACTTTACCGAATACAAAAACAAAGGTAATGCGAGAATTTTCTAATATCAACCAGTTTCAATCCCTAAAATTGAACAATAGGAATAATTTCATGGATCCACTTTCGAAAAACTATCTGAATTTATCTAACGCCAGGCCGAATAAGTCCACAATCGTTCTATCTGTTTCATCGGAAACTTGCCAGCATTACTCCCTGTAGCATAATCAGCAGCGAAGCTTCGAGCCCGACTTTTTATGGACGCACAAGAGCGATTAATAAACGGCACAAATAACTAAATTCGAAACTAAAACGTCCCGTATTTATGGCGTTTTGCAATTATATTTATTCGGCGGTCCAGGCATAAATAGCGGTCAACTGGACAAAAACTCGCTTGTCCTGTGAGGTTTGTCCAATTGCGCGTTTATCTACACCGCCTAGGGGGCCATTTCTGGTCAAAACGGATGTGTACGTTAATTCCGGCCACAAGTGATGTGCAAGTTTTCAGATGATAACAAATTGATACTAGTTTGGCTCTGTGATAAATAGAGAGAGGTAAAATATACAAATTAGGTATTCGAAAGGATATGACTCGCTATAGCTGAATGAAACAATACTAAGCTGCAGTCAAAAAAATTATCCAATCATTAAAAAACGTTAAGCTGGCGTAGAAAATGTCATTGATTTGGGTAGAGTACTTCGCAACTATCTGAGTATTAAATCTTTGAAGATTCAGAGTAATGTGTCCAAATCATCCTTCAAAGGGTCGAAAATAACTTTTAAGCTTCAGAAGTACACAAATGGATACATGTTTTGTCAATATCAGGTATAGAAAAATCTGCTCAGTGATAGGTAATATCAATGAGGCTTTTATTGAATGGATTGATATTTGTCATCTTGTTCCACAATTTCACCTTAATCTAAAAGTCATGTTGCAATATGTCGTATCCTGTCAATAAAAATTGAAATCACTCATACCGTATATGCAAAAACATTGAACTTTCATTAGATCATAAAAGCCGCTATTGGTTCATTATGTTTCGCTAATGCATTAGACCATAATTTCATTTCCCTCTAATATTTATTGTGTAATTTCAAAAGACATGATATTCTATGATTGTGGTTTTGATGATAGATAAAACAAACAAACTGCTCATAAAAATACTCAATTTCCTTTTGGATCCAGTGTATGTATAGCGTTTTCCAGATTAGAATTATAAGATTTCGAAAAAATAAAGTATTCACAGTAACAAAAATGTTTGCTTTATTGCTCGAATTTTTTTATTTATTGGCTCACAAATTGAATTAACGATCCAAACTAGAAAGATAATTTTTGGAAATCATTCCTCATATACTGCCACCCTTAGTTTGACCTAGAAACCATTCTCTTTTGCCTTTCCTAAGCGCCTACTTCTGATGTATATTTCCAGTTGATAAAATCTCTTATAACTATGAATAATTCAAACGTGTGTAGATCAACTCCAGATGAGAATTTTAATTACAAATGTTGGAAAGAGCAGAAACCAGAAGTATAGAAGTGCATCATCTATCTCTAAAATAATTTCTCAATAATTCCTTGTGGGTTGATCGATTGGAATGAAAAATGAACATCATAATTATGCAGCTACTGAACACGCACAGGCTCACTCTGTAACTTTGATTACTTTACTTGTGCTTGTTAACATATGTGAGAAAAGAGCAACACTACCAATCAGATTGTTCACTAGTCAATATTCGGAATGCTCTATCGGGTACGTTTACGGAGCCCCAAATTGTTTTGAACACATTTTTAAAGTTCTCTTCTCACTCAAAATAAACTGCTCCACATGAGTAAGGGATGTTGACTTAAATTACAAAAAATATAGTTAAAATGAGATTTTTGTGATGAAAATTCATATTAATATGATTTCAAGTTGCAAATTGATTTTAGTCTGTAGGTCTGCAGCGTATACAGGGTGGTTAAGAAAAATCGAGTGAAATAACGAAATTTTATTCCCAGAGAATTCAAGCATTTTAAGACTATCAATACAAAACATGGCCTCTACGGGCATCAATAACAGCTTGACATCTTCTCTGCATACTACACATGAGGTTGTTGAACATTTCAATTCTTGAGGAATTTGGTTTCATAAACAGGGCAGAAGCTTTCTCAGATCATCCAAGGATTCTGGGATAGGTTGATGATTATCTAATCTTCTTTGGAGCATATCCCATGCATTTTCTATGCAATTCAAATCTGGTGAGTGCGGAGGTATTGGTAAATGTGGAATACCAAGCTCCTCGCGCAGATTCCCAACGGTGCGGTCTAGCGTTATCGTCTAGAAATTGAAAAGTTTCACCAATAGCAACGTGAAAATTTGGCACAACATTGTCAATGAATTGCTCCCTATAGTGTAAGGCAGTCATATTCCCAGGACAGGTAGATCTGTCAGGTAGATCTGTGCGCCCGTTGAAATCCCGGCCCATACCATAACACCACCCCCTCGGAATGGATGGACTTCTTGGACATAGCGACGATAACGGGGTATGCGTGGTATTGTCCATACCCTTATTCCTCGAGAATCTGAAAATCGTCCATATCTGGATTCATCAGTGAAAAGGACACTACGCCATTGATCGTTTCAATTGATATGTTGCCTTGCCCATTCCAGTCTTTGACGCTTATGGTCACGTGTTAATGGAACTCCTCTTAATAGACGTCTAGAACCTAGATTCACCTCTCTCAAACGTCGTCTGATGGTTTCGTTGGAAACTTGGACCCCATCTGCGTTTTGAAGAGTATTCCGTAGCATTCTACACGTAGATGTAGGGTTTCTTCTCGCCGAAACGGTGATGAAACGATCCTGAGCAGGTGTTGATTTTCATCGCCCACCAAGCCTTGGTCTTTCCAACACGGAACCTGTCTCCCTGAACCTATTCCAAAGTCGAGATATCACACTTTGGCTGACTTGGAGCCTTTCCGCTACAACAACCTGAGTTAGGCCACCCTGTAGCATTCCGATAGCCCTATATTAGCCTCAGCGTTTGTTAATTTACGTCTTGGCATTTTCAGAAAACTCGTTTCAAATCGAAGCCGTTGATAAACTGACTTCATTTCAAAATAAGAACATTCATGAAGCATATGCAAAGAACCAAATTCAGAAAAAAGGCGACCAGATTGACGAAATGTCTCATACTGATTTTTATTGAATCGATTCAAGTTGTTATTGAGCTTTAACTGATTTTACAGCGATTTTTTCGAAGATTACATAGTTTTAAAAACGATTGAATACGATATCCCTAACTCTTCTGGAGCAGTATATTTTAAAATGTATACACGATTTTTTACGTAATTTTCATGAGCAGAGAAGTAAAATATCACCATTAATGATTAGAAAGAAAATACTTAGCAGTCAAAAATAGTTGAGTCCATAATCCGAGCCTCTACAGTCCAAATATCCACAAGCGTTGTGGTACCTTGAAGCGTCGAGTTTTGTCAATCCTTCTCTAGCCTTCGGGCTGGGAACAAGTTCTTCTTAGAATTAGATGGATGAGAGTAAAGTGTCGAATTGTCTTTATCGGAGATATTTTCATTCCATCTGGCATGTTCGTTCGTAAACGTGGTCACCATTAAATACATTCGAATATACACGGTTATGAATGAGACCGGATCAAGCTACCTGAGAGATAATTATATTGTGAAACCGATGTAAGTGTTCTCGGGTTAGTGGGCACTTCATCAGCAGTGTCTTGATTTATAGTGATTAAGATTGGATTAAGAGACACGTTGGGTACATGGGGCTATTTAATATTAATTAAATATTATGGTAATTCCTGAAATACTCAGATGGGCTTAGTAGGTTCTGAAGGCGATTGATTAATTTTTGATTGGTCGAAATATAAACATTATCGAGTGGGCACTGCGTTACGAAAGATGAAAGGTGAACGTTGCTTGCACCTTGGAAAGTCATAGCTATGAGTGATTCTCAAATGAGAGGGATATTTATTTGATTAATCATTTATACTGCTTACGAATGAATTAGGAGGTTTGAAGCTTTTTTAGTAGATGTCAATTCTAAGACGTTTGCAGTTACTTTGATAGGTTTCTTTTTTTGACTTTGGAGCAGTTGTTTATAGGTGAAAAAAAGGCGTTCGACTTCTCTTGGCTTCAGTTGGTACAGCACCTAATTTTCTTTCTTTAGGATCATTCTTATTGCTTAGAAACGATGGCAAATGGCTGGTCGAGTGTCTCCAAGTGATTCTGCGAGTTCTTTTAGCGTTTGTGATGGATAATCACGCACACACTATGTTTTTTACACTTCTGCGAAAGTGCGAAATGACAGATACTGAAAGAGAAAGCCCAATGATGACACATCTTAATAACGGTGTTGCCAGATGAAACAATGGAATAATATGACACCCCAAAGGATCCCACAAGGTCTAACAGCCTCGTTTTTCTCCTCGAACCAATCTGCAACCTTTCACAATTCGAATTGGCCGTCTTCAACAGAATCAATTATTGGGTCCCATCGACTGAATAGAGCCATAACAATAAAATCTTCGGACGTGCCACATCAGCCTCACCGGCAAGAAACTCCTGGACCAAATTGAAAGAAATTGTCTTCGGGACACCGGCTCGAAGGACCATTTTAACACATTTAATTAAGATTTCATAAATGGATGATAAATAACGCTTTTGTTGATTGAAATATGGGAAAGTTAATTCGAACCGTGGCGAAGGCCTTAATGACTTCCAGACTCGGTGTAACTCAATTATCTCTGTGTTGTGTGTGAAGATGAAAGGATAATCTGCGGGGCGGAGGAGGGGGAGGCCATGAATTGTCGCTGTTGGACGTGCAAGGTCTGATAATTTCTAATGTCTTCATTCCGAGAGATTCGTTGCTTTTGTTGGTCTTGTATTATTTTATACGTATAGTGTATACCTGGACAGGTGATGATGAGGAAATATCTTCATAATCTCCTACCAGTCCTACCTATCTTCAGATGAATTCGTTCTTCTTCTATCCATCACAGCATCCATCGATTACATGAATCCATTTGAATCCGAATATTTTTTTAGTTTATACATTGGAACATATACTCCATTCACAATTATAAAATCACAACTCTGGCCTTGGAAATTTGACACATTCCACTCTGTATCGAAGTTATGACGTTTTTCAAAATATTTTTATGTTCCAAGTCAACACTATGTTGCCCTTTCTACATTCTCAGCGTATTTCTCAGGATGTGAATGAATTGAAAAATATGTGATGGAGGAAAATAATGGACGTTTATATGAATTGATAGAAAGGATTCCTTTTTTAGTTATTTGCATAAAAAGTACAAGAGATCACTGTTGAAATATATTATTTTTCGCCATGGAAAAAAATTGCATTGCTTTCACATAATTTTCATATGCATGCTTGTGAAGATTTAATGTTTATTATCCTCTTGAACTGAAAGTTCAAGACTTGACGACATTTTATTTATTTGATCTTATGAACAAGGAGTAAAATATTCTGATTGCATAGTAATTTATTAGATTAAAAAATATTCATACATTACTACCACATTACTTGTACAAATAAATTGGAATAGGTCGAACATATGCTACACATTTATCATTCACCTGTTCTAAAATAAGACACAAACTCCTGGAATATGGAAAAAACCGATGTATTCTGGTTCAATATAGCCTATTTCTACTTTCGGCAGAGGAATGAAAGCTCCAGTGACACATTTCAATTCATCGGAATCTGAATTCACCAACTGTGGAATGCAATATAGTCATATTTCTTTTTTTTTTTTTTTAGCTTTTTCGACGTGTTTTTTTCTGAAACGTGAGAACGATCAACAATAATCATTTACAGACCGATGATGGCCATCCAGAACCCGTTTAGGTACTTACGAAAATCGTGCAATTTCATTCTGCAAGTTCCTTCCTCATAATTCCTCGAAAATCCTACCTGAACCATATTTTCCAATCGCTTTCGTTAGAAGATCGTATAAGGAAGCCTTTTTTGTCCATTTACACATTCCAAATGAATTTTGAGCACCAAAAACGATACCGAAACTAACCAAACTTCTGGGGGACCGGAATTTCGTTTGAAATCTTTCAAAACGGCCAGATACCTAAAAAAAAACTTCGTTATCAAGTGTAAAAAGGTCGATTAGTACTTACTTTCGCTTTATTTATGCATATAAATCGATTTTTGGTCCAATTCAAATTTGCCGTTCGTACTCACACCAAAACTCGTGAAAGGAAAAAATGACACTTGCACGAAACTTCTGGACGACGAAGAACGGAAAAATAGGCGATTTCCTATCGATATTTCGCCCCAAATTCGCCAATCGATTCGAACTAACAGAATGTGCTACATCTTTGATACTTTTACTTTGATGTAAACAGAAAAACTGGCATCGTCGTTTCGTCATAAACGATATTCTATGTAAGCGCACAGATTTTTCATCAGGTGCACCAATTCCTGAAAACGAAAGCATGGCCAGAGTTGTGATTTTATAATTGTGAATGGAGTATAGTAAACTAAATTAAAAACATGAATGCAGTCTATCTGAATCTTCTCAAATTGATTTATAAAGGAAAAAAGTTATTTATGATATGAGTGTTAAAAGTGACGTTTTATTTTGTGAGTGAAGAAGTTTCACGAACAAAATAAAATCGCTTTTAACACAAATACCATACAATGTTTTTTATACAACTGCCCTATTTTGATAATGAAATGGGCGAATTTGCAATGACAATAAACTTCAAAATTCATTTTAATATTCAAATAATCAAAAGGTTGTTGTGAATGGCAAACGTTGCCAACGTTATGATTACTAACAAATGAGAAAAGACGCTGTCATTTGAATTTCGTTCCTATCCAATTTTCGTCTTGGGTTTTTAACTGCTTAATATGTTTGTCGAGAGTCCAATAATTAATAAAAGTGACGATTTGGTTGTTCCTGTGGATATTGAAGAGTCTGCAAGAAGAGCAAATCTGGAACTCCTATACCTAAAAAAATCTGTTCAGCAGTACGATATTGCATATAACAATTTCCTGGCCTGGTGTAAATTGAAAAATGTAGAAGGGAACTTCAGTGAACCTGTTTCCTGGCATACTCAGAAGAAAAATCAAAGATATGGAGTTCATCAACTTCGTGGAGCAAATTTTCAATGATAAAGTCAAGCGCCCTTATTAAAAATGGTGTGGATGTTAGTAAATATTTTAAGGTACCTAATAGCATATTTAAAACGGAAAAGTGAAGGATATCGTACCAAAAAATGGAAAATTCTAACTCGTGAACAAGTTGAAAAGTTTATAAATGAGGCACCAGATGAGAAATACACGATGGTTAAGGTTGCTACTATTTTCGGATTATTTGGAGCCTGTCGGCGTGAAGAATTGTGTAATTTATCAGTGGAAGACATCGAAATAACAAATGAATCATTGGTTATACAACTTCCAAGCACAAAAACGAAAGTCAGTCGTTCTTTCAGTATTATTGGGAAGTATGTTGACTATTTTCATAAGTACTTTGCACTGCGCCCTTCTGTCATCAAACATCGTCGTTTTTTCCTGAAATACATGAATAATAAATGCACTGCCAATCCAGTTGGTATCAATACATTTGAGAAAATTCCATCTATTGTTGCCGAATTCCTCAAACTGCCAGAACCAAAGCAATATACAGGACACTGTTTTCGAAGATCCTCCGCTTCATTGCTAGCAGAATCAGGAGCAAATATTACAGATATAAAAAAACATGGTGGATGGAAGTCTACGACGGTAGCCGAGGGCTATGTTGATCATTCCATTGCATATAGAAATGTAATTGCTGAAAAAATTCTCCCAACCTCAACAGATTTTGGATCATCATCATCCAATATTGACTTCCGGTTTATACAAGTACTGATGATGCTGAGGATTCTAATAATGTGTTGCGAAGCTCCCTAACGTCCCAGGGCATTAATTAATATTAATGTTCATGAGTAATGATTGTTAAATATTGATAAAAAAAATTGTAATTGCTGAATTTTTTTCTTCTGAATTCATCATAAGAAAATGGAGAGCTAAAAATATTTTTAACACTAATGTTAAAAATATTTTCAACACGCTTCCACGTAAACAATCAATTTTAACATTGTTTGCTGTTATTAAAAGTGTCACTTTTAATGGCAGCATATTAATCTTAAAAACAATCCTAGTTAACATTATTACAATGATATCTTGTGAATTGTCCAACCAAAAGTGTCAAATTCGGTGGTGATAGTGAATTAGTTTTAATGACTTTGACATTTTAATATGAATTCGTCATTTTGATTTTGTGAATACTATTCTGAATAATTTCTTATGTTTGAGATAAAAGAAATACCTATTTATTTCAATTCATATGAATATTCTGACCATAATAATAACTTCACAAGCTTCTGACACTCATTAAAATGCGTTATTTTTAACAAAAAATTATTTAAATAAAGATTTTATCGCAATGTGATAGTCTCGCAATTAATTTTCATTCCTCTAAAGTCATCAACTGCCATATTTGCCATATCTGTACTTCGTATTGCATTCACGTACTGAAATGATTAATATCTTTTTAACGTATGTGAATATATTAATACATTATTCACAGGTAATGCCTCGTTAATGAAGAACAAGGGAAATTGCAAATTGGAGCTATTTATTACAACAACGTAAATAGTCATTCATTATGAGTTAGGTGGAGAGTACATGAAAGAACAGATTGGGTACATCCAGAGTACCTACTTTTATTGTGGGAGGGGCTGATTGAAATCAAATTTTGTTCTTGAAGGTTGGGAAATGTTTTTATTTATTCAGGGAAAAAGTGCCATATTTTGGAAGATTAAAATGCATTTTCTTAAAATTGAAGGATCATCAATATCAATATCTAATTTGATTTGAAGGTCAATGATATGGTGGAACCTTTGACTATCCTATAATATATAGTCTAAGAAGAAACTCCATATTGTCTCAATGCCACTATGGAAATGTTGCGAAAAAATTTTACACATCCCACCCCTGACACCATTGTAATGCTAGCCAGATTCAATTGATGTAAAACAATATAAATCTCAGAACTATTATGCCCACCAACAAATTCCGAAACCATTCCGCCAATAACATATCGTTTCGTGAACGATAAAAGATAAGGATATCCGAAAACCATTTTTTTCATCCAATATTCCTTATAACCTTCCCCAAATTGATTGACGTGCCTCGCAAAACTTGCTCACGTGACCGAATCAATCCCGAAATAACTCGACATGCCGTTGAAGTGGCTAACGATAGTAATAATATATTTTAACATCATAAAACTTTTTCGAAATTGGCAACATAAAAATTGATTCGACAAGCACGATCTTTGGATTTTTCGGGCAAACTAGCCTCATACACGCACGGAATTATGCAATTCCACACATTTTTCATGTCTGATCAACTGTATAATGTCCTTTTTTTAATCCTATTGGGCTGCGACATGCCAAGTGGATGGGCATGGTTAGATTCTTGTTTATACTGAAAACGAGAAAAGATTTGGAGTTGAAATGAAACAGGAAAAACATTAATAATGTTCAATTGACTCCTTCTTTCCAGGTTTGTGTCTAAGCAGCATTCGATTGCAAGTTTTCTGCACAAAAACACTCGATTTGTGAACTCAGTACTTTTCCATAATTCTGGGGTTTTTGCTTTGGACAAGGAGGTCATTGGATGTGGCTGGTTTTCCCCCTCCCAGAGACTCGAAGTACATAACTTCCAAAGGGACAAAATGAAGATTTTCCAGTTATTCACGCTAACCAACAAAGCTCTGTTACGCTGTTACATTACTTTAAAGTTGTCATGAATAATTGTGAAGAATACAGTTTCTTTCTGAAATATTGTTTCATTAAGCCATCGTAGATTAAGGGGACCTGGTACACGTCCGAGCTCGCGAGCTCCCTTCAAAAATTGGGCTTTTTATTTCCATGATATCTCAGTTCGTTTGCGGCGTAGACCAACAATTTTTTTTCAGATTAAAGCTTAATCATTTCTCTAGAATGTGTATTTCTCGCTTTTCTGTTTTTCTTCGTATATTAGGAAAAAACCTGGTGAGCTGTAATTTCATAAAAATCTGGACCAACGGTTTTATTTTCATGATATCTCCGTCAATTTTCGGGATAAATGTATGAAATTTTCAGTATACATACGGAATAATATTTTGCAGAATGTGTATTATTCGCTTTTCCGTTTTTCTGCGTATATATTAGAAAAAAAACCTGGTTGAAAATATGACCAATAAAGTTCCTACTTTATAATTCATTTAAAAATTGAGAGTGCAATAAACAAAAAGAATTGATCAATACACATTCTGGAAAATATTATTTCGCATGTAAACTGAAAATTTCATAAATTTATCCCGAGAGTTGACAGAGATATTATGGAAATAAAATCGTTTGTCCAGATTTTCATGAAACTATAGCTCACCAGGTTTTTTTCCTATATACGAAGAAAAACAGAAAAGCGTGTAATACACATTCTAGAGAAATGATTAAGCTTTAATTAAAAAAAAAATTGTTGGTCTAGGCCGCATACGAACTGAGATATCATGGAAATAAAAAGCACAATTTTTGAAGGGAGCTCGCGAGATGGGGACGTGTACCAGGTCCCCTTAACACCCTGTATAAAGGATGTCAGATGGCACCTGAGAAAATAATCTTCAAATATTTCAACGGAGTTGAAGACACAGGGGTCACAGCTATATATTTTATTGACAAAACCTTTTTTAGGTCTTCACGTGAATATAGTGCCTGACATATAGTGAAAGAAAATAATCACTCAATAAATGTCGGTTGGGCTTAAAAGTATCATAACGTCCGATGTTTACGATCATATCTCCAATTGATAATCACAGGTTGGAACTCATAAAGCCGCTGTTGCCTGTAAATTATCATTGAAGTGATTTTTATTGGTTTTAATAGAATTCACTGCGAGATCTCAAAGAGTTGACATTTATTCTGTTCGCTTGGTTCGGGTTTAATGAAGTTATTAAGTTTGTCCGACGGTAATACATGGTTTTATTATTTTCAATTTTCCTTTTGGTTTATTATTTCAGACAAAGAAAGCACAGGACCAAGGACAAATACAGGAATCATAAATCAGCACAACAAAATATAATTTCTTCCCATTGCAAAGGTTTTCGTATTTGTTATTAATCAAACAAAATTGTTCATGTTGGTTTGAATATAATTCGCTAAAGATTTCATAAGATGCTTTTGCACTCAGAAAGAGTAACTGTTTAGAGTCAATATTTAAAAAAAAACTTGAGTTATAAGGCGGACATGGACGAATTTGGTATCAAAATAAAGGTTTTCGAGGACGCTGAAATCGATGAAGAATAATTCAGGGCTTTATCTATCATACTTTAAATTTCCAACAGCGGAATGGTTTCCTCACAGAATGAAAATTTCAAACTCTCAGAACTTTCCTTTGCCAATTCTTACGAATGTTTTTGAAGTATTTACATTTGAATTAGTAGCCTTCCATATCATAACTAGATAATAAGCACCAACAGCATTTCTCACTCTGAAACCAAGATTTTTCAGTGCAGTTAGCAATTATCGATCCTCAGCTTCTAATCTTCGGAAAGTACTTCAACCGGTTCAGTTCTCATGCCAATTCTACTTCTGCTGGATTGAAGTTTATTGACACAATATTTATCCGTATTATTTATTCATTGATTTGCTACTCGACAGTCTGAACGCGAACAAGTTGTTATAATAATAATGAATTTGCATGTTGGCTACCTTGTAGGTAATAAGGATAAATTGGCAGGCTTGCAAGTAGTTTTTCGTCAGCAGAAAATGACTCAATTACTGCTGGATCCAAGGAGCTGATCTCAGTGAATCTAGAATTATTTTATACACATAAATAACATTCAGATGCATTTTTGGAGGGGAGCATGTTTAAATTCGTACATTATTCTGAGCAGCATTAGTTTGTGTGAGTGGACATAGCAGAAAACTAGACAAAATTAGTTGTTCTAAACTCCTTATATAGGAAATAGCTGATAATTATCGATGTTTTGAGAGAAACAGGGGAATTTATTTATATTCTGATCTTTTTTGAATTTCGAATTATCGAACGCTAACGGAGCAAGTGTAGACATACAACTTAGGTATACTCCATTCACTTTTATTTAATCACATAGGAGGTCATGGTTTCGTTTTCAGGAGTTGGTGCACCTGATGAAAAGTCTGTGCGCGTACAGAGAATATCGTTAATGACAAAACGACGTTGCCAGTTTATTTGTTCACATCAAACTAAAAGTATCAAAGATAAAAATAGGAAAATTCGCGTCCATTAGGAATTAGATCTTTGCGAGTCATTTCTCTCAGTATCAAAGATATTCCACATTTTGTTAGTTCGAATCGATCGGCGATTTTGGGGCGAAATATCGAGGAAATCGCCTATTTTACCGTTCTTCGTCGTCCAGAAGAAGTTTCCCGTCGATATGAGAAATTTGGCGTGAGTACGAACGGCAAATTTGAATTGGACCAAAAATCGATTTATAAGCATAAATAAAGCGAAAGTAAGTACTAATCGACCTTTTTACACTTGATAACGAAGTTTTTTAGGTATCTGGCCGTTAAGAAAGATTTCAAACGAAATTCCGGTCCCCCAGAAGTTTGGTTAGTTTCGGTATCGTTTATGGTGCTCAAAATTTATTTGAAATGTGTAAATCAATAAAAAAGGCTTCCTTATACGATCTTCTAACGAAAGCGACCGGAAAATATGGTTCAGGTAGGATTTTCGAGGAAATATGAGGAAAGAACTTGCAGAATGAAACTGCACGATTTTCGTAAGTAAACGGGTTCTGGATGGCCACATCGGTCTCTTAATGATTATTGTTGATCGTTTTCACGTTTCAGAAAAAAAACACGTCGAAAAAGCTAAAAAAAAAGAGAAATATGACTATATTGCATTCTACGGTAGGTGAATTCAGATTCCGATGAATTGAAATGTGTCACTGGAGCTTTCATTCCTATCAATCCTTTGCCGAAAGTAGAAATAGGCTATATTGAACCAGAATACATCGGTTTTTTCCATATTTCAGGAGTTTGTGTCTTATTTTAGAACAGGTGAATGATAAATGTGAAGTATATGTTTGACCTATTCCATTTTATTTGTACAAACCTACTGTGGTAGTAATTATGATTTTTTTCAATCTAATAAATTACTATACAGTCAGAATATTTTACTCCTTGTTCATAAGATCAAATAAATGAAATGTAGGTATATCTATAAAGCTTTCAGGAATTGACATTCTTGCTTATTAATTTATAACCAAAACTCAGTTACTATTGCATTGAAATTATTAGTTTCTCTGTAAACAAATTCGTTAATTTAGTTATTATGTATATTTTCTTTGTGATGAATGAATAAAACTGTTATTAATTTGAAATAAAGAAATATTAGAAATAGAAATGTTATGCACCCTCACAATCATATCACATACAATATCATGATGAAAACAAAGCACATCGATAAATCTTTACAATCATAAATCCAAAAACTCCTTTATATGTAGAATATCGTTCACAATTTTCCGTTGTGTTCTCCAAAATGAAATATACATTCTGAGAAATACGCTAAGAATGTAGAAAGGGCAACATACTACATAGTGTTGACTTGGAACATAAAAATATTTTGAAAAACGTCATAACTTCGATACAGAGTGGAATGTGTCAAATTTCCAAGGCCAGAGTTGTGATTATATAATTGTGAATGGAGTATAGGTATATATGAGAGGCATTTCAACCAAAAACTTGATGGTGGAATCACACCGAAAACCCAGAATCATCACGTCTATGCCTACAGATCTCTATAATTTCCATCCAATTGAATCACCTGGTTCCTTTTCTTGGCAACCCCGTCATTTCAACCGGAAACGGATTATTTCCACGTTATCCGAAGATAAATCATCTGATTCAAGAGAAAGGAAACGCGAATCTGATTGGAGGCGATTAGAGGGCTCGGAAAAAAACCACCCCGGCAAAAAGCGAGCTCCAAAGAACGACCATAGCCGTCTTAAAACTCGCCTGGCAGACGTTTCAATTAGAGAGCGACCGGCGAGGTGAAAATAGAATTATTATGATCGCTGCGGTCGGTCCGTCTGGAATTATGCACGCCCCCCGCTAGTTGCTCCGGAGCTAAAGGACCGGAAACTCCGGGTGATATGGCGTGCCACGGTCAGATTCAGGCGGGGAACCGCCTGTCGGACATCGTCTACGTCTTCATTCCGAAGGCAAACGAGGGGTTATTGAATTTCTGCTGTTGGAGAAACACGAAACTGTGTGTTAAACGTCGAGAATTAGAGATGTACGAGTTGGCGGAAATTCAAGCCTCGGTATCTTGTAAACGGAAACAGGTACAGGGTTGTTCTTTGTAGTGAAAATGCCCAAATTAATGAGGAACATAATTCCGTTTAGAAGTTTGGAAAATTCTTATCCGTTCTCGAGAAATTCCACAAAATCTTTTTTAATATTTCTTGATCCTTGTCAAGGCTGCTTTCTCTCTGTTACAAGACAGCGTATCCAAATTTGAACATTCCATCTTCCAGAAACCTTCGATTCCTTCTTTTATCCCACCTTCGTTGCCATTGTTATGGTACACCAAAATATATGATCTTGATCTAAGTATGCTAAGGTCCTGGAATGAATATGGTTTTGACGCTACTGGCATAAATATAGTTCGTAAAGGCCTTTTCATTCCTCAGTTGGAGAAAGTGATTGGTAAATTTGTCTTAGCACGTGGATTGATCTAGAGACAAGCTGTAAAGAGGTCCTTAATTGACAGATCCTATAAGGATTCTAACCTGACATTTCAATGGGTAGGAGTATTGTGTGAGCTGAACGAATTTTATAATGTTTTGTTGAGCAGTTATTAATGATGGACTTTGTTGGAAATGGATGGTGAATTCTATTTGTTCATCATTTAAAAAACACAATTTGTATCAAGCGTGAATACTTACTGTTAGAAAAATGATATTTCCCAATAAAAAAAGATCTTCCTGAAATAATTCCCTGAATTTTGAACATTTTGCGAAGTTGGTAGGACTCGATGGAGAATTGGAGAAGACAAGATCTGAATTATGAAATTTAGTCCTTAGAATTGATACCCCCTGTGTGAAAGTGATAACTTACCTTCCGAACATCACCCATAAACATCAATACCTATAAAAACAAAGCTGGAAAGTGTACAGGGTTTGAGTGAAAGCCTTTTTCGAATAAATAATATTTACTTATCTCTTAGCTTGATATAGAAGAACATTACGGTATTTGTAGATCGGCAAAATTAATGTCATAATAAAATTTTGTTAATTAAAGCTGCATCATTCAATATCTAATCAACGTTGCTTAATTCAGAAACAATATCTTTGATATCTTGTTTTCCCCATTTAATATGATATGTAATTACAAGATATGAATTCGACTAGAGAAGACATTAATTAAGAAAATAAAAATCACTTTGATAATCGTTAATTTATGAATATTGACTTGATGGAAACTATTGATTGGAAAAAAAATAATGGCCAGATTTCGCTAGTCGATTTTATACCCATTCTTCGTCCCCTTTTATGAACTATCGGACTAACTGAAACCTAAAAGAGACATGCAAATTGCAGATATGAAATGTTTATATCTAAATCTACGCAGTTTGAACTGTGGAATGTATGTATTGCTGTTCTATGTGTTTTATTTTATTCTTAAAACTATATAATAAATATAATATTCAGATCTGGACGTTTATACACAAGGACATATTCAAATATTTACAAGTTCTGATTGAGATTCACAGTTTTTAACACAATTTAACGATATTTACATAAGCGAGAAATACACACAACGGAACTCAATAGAATCAACTTTTATATGGCGACAAAAACGTTAGAGGTCCATTTCCAACTCCTCTTAAAGTTGGATATCTTACTTTACTTCCGACATACCATAAGAAATCTCAAATCATTCTTCTTTCTAAAGGAATGTGTGATTCAAAGTGAGTTCTGTTGTGGGCTCTTCATGGAACTTCCCAATTTGCAGTTCGTAGTTGGAGAAGTTTGAAACGTATGGCACTGTTTCTCCCAAGCTTGGAACTCTTGGAAGGTTGAGTCTTCTTCGCAAACTGCTGACCTCAATCTTTAGACTATTATTGCACAACCACATTTTAAGTGTTCAACAACGATTCTATGCTGAAGGGATTCGCCCTCCTACTCTTATCGTCCGGAGCCGTACTCGTGAGGTCCATACCGGTATCGGAGGAGACCGAGAACAGACTGCTGGGGAACCCCTCCGATTCCGCACCAGAGTCCCCGACCACGTCAATATCACTATCACTGTCTAGGTCCGCGCCTCTCTGACTCAGGTATTCGCGTTTTAAGGACACAAGGTCCACTGTGATGCCCTTGGCTCGTAGCTTCCTCGCCTGGCGTTCCAGGGCCTTTTGGAGCTTCTTTCTTCGTCGGGCCCTTTCTCGGGCCCGCAGTTCTGCGGGTGGGATGGGCTCTCCGGAACAGGACTGCGGGTGGGCGTTGTGGGCGGGCCTTCCTGGGCCTTTTTTCGTGTGTTCCTTCTTGCGCCACTTTGCTCGTCGGTTTTGGAACCAAACCTGCAACAATAAAGGTTGAAGTTATTGTCAACAGAATAAATGAAATAACACGAATCTACAAGCACATATGTCATCTGCCTAAGTTTGTATGTTCAATAGGGATACCTTTGATTCGACAGAAGGTAGAAGCCATGTTGTTTTGACATTTCTGTTCAGTAAGCATTGACCAATTATAATGGAAAGACTCACGCCACAACAACGTTTATAAATTGTTGAAATTCATTTTTAAAATCAGTGTTCTATTCGCCAAACTTATAGAGCACTTCGTGAAATTTATGGTTTGCATAATCGTCCATCAGAGCAGCTTATTCGTCGAACTATCGGTAGATTTCGGACAACATTTTCTCTACTCGATGCAACAGCAACAACAACAAGACAAAGGACTGTACGTACAGAAGAAAAAATCACTTTAGTAAGTGATAGTGTTAAAGAAGATCCAGGATTGTCTATTCGTCGACGTTCTCAACGAGTTGGACTCTTTGCATCCACCACATGGACAATTTTGCGTAAAGATCTTGGTCCACACCCATACAAGATCCAACTGGTTCAAGAACTAAAGCCACTTGATCATAATATGCGTCTTCTGTTTGCTGATTGGGCTCTTGAAGTAGATCCACTTTCTTATCGTAATATTGTGTTAAGTGATGAAGCTCATTTCTGGTTGAACGGCTACGTAAACAAGCAAAATTGTCGTATATGGAATGAAAACACTCCTCAAGAAGTTCTGCAGGTTCTATTGCATCGTGAAAAATGCACTGTATTTTTTTTTATGTTGTGGTTTTCACGAAAAGGAATATCCTGTAATGTTCAGAGAACATCGTGAGAACCAAGGGCAAGCGGGTAGGAATTGGTGTTCTTCTTGAATTTCTGGAGATTTAATGCCTCGGGGAACACCTCCCTAGGCAATGTGTTCCAAAGCCTCGCTGTTCGTTGGATGAACGAGTCTTTGAAGAGAGATGTTCTACAGGTCTCCAAAGTTACCACGAAGGACTTAACTTGTCGGGTTAGTCTGGAAGAGACTGCCAGAGGGGGAACGATTGCTGATAATTCAGAAGAGCATCGCCCATGGAAATATCTATAAAATAGAGACAGACCGCCCACTTTTCTACGGTGTTCCAGAGAAGTGAGCGAGCTTGTAAGCGAGGCATCACCGACGAGACGAATTGCCCTTTTTTGTACGGAATCCAAGAGTTTTAGGGTGTGTTTAGGTGCAGCACTCCAAATATGGGAACAGTATTCTAGGACATGTCGAATCTGTGCCTTATAGATCATAAGCAGCTGACCTGAGGTGAAATAGCTCCTGGCACGAAACAGAAAACCAAGTTTTTGGGATGCACTTTTAGCAATGGACCTCACGTGATTCTCCCAGGAAAGGTTACTGCCGACAGAAATGCCAAGCATCGAAATGGATGACTTCAATGGTATGGTCACTCCCGACAATTTTATGCTGGGCACAGTAAGATCGGCGTATGGTGTGCTTTACACGCTGGAGGCATCATCGGTCCATATTTCTTCAAAAACGATGCTGAAGCTAATGTTACAGTGGATGGTGCTCGTTACAGATTGATGATCAATGATTATTTGTTTCAAAATTTGAATGGCATCGGCCCAGAAGTATTTTGGTTCCAACAAGATGGTTCCACACTTCATGCTGCTACCGTAACAATTGATTCATTGAAAGAAAGATTCGGCGATAACATTATCCGATCAATTGGCCTCCAAAATCATGCGACATAACTCCAATGGATTATTTTCTCTGGGCTTATGTTAAGTCGACGCCCTGTATATCACATCACATTGAACGGACACGAGATTCCTGGCGTGGTAGACGTGAAAATTAATCTGGGAGGCCGTGACGATATCGTAGCTGGCGTGTGTGTATGTCGAACAAGTGAACCTCGATTTATCCGTCAATAAAGTAATCATCGCCGGTGTATATGCAACCCGTATGAAGTCATCAACCCCACCCACCCCTGCTACCACGCTAGTACAATCAATTTATATGTATATCATGCAATTATAATAAACAACCAGGTCGATCTAGTCGTGATAGCGCTAAAACGAGCCCTAGGGCAGTTCGGTCGACTACCAGGGTTGGATCTGCACAACGTGCACGAGGATTTTCTGCACCTGGGACCCCAGTCTTTGTCATGCTTTGTTTGGCATCTCCCACTGCTGTTACGCTGCCCTATAGTGGTCCTTTCCAAAACCACAGAAGGGTTCTGGTCCGACAGGTTTAACCTTTGATGCACTTTTCGCAGGTGCATCAGCTTTCTCATTACCCTCAATGCTACAGTGCTCTAATACCCATAAGAGGGATACTACGTTGCCTCTGGCTGATTGCCTTATGGTATTGCAGCATTTCCAGGTGAGCACTGATCCTGAGACTTAGATTCCAGAGCTCATAATGCTGATCGACTGTCTGTTGCAATATTTAACGTACCACTTTGAGTTTTTTTCAAAATGAGTGCATGGTAACCAGAATGAATTGAATTTCTGCCTTAAACATGCAGAGGTAACTGCAATATCATATGCTGTTTTCTTGGAGGTTGCTGCTGATTAGTTTTCTAGCACAGTGTCTCTTGTTACTTCTCTTCTGTTGAGGGTTTTCTCGAAGTTATTCTTTCTGCAGCTGCTTCTATTAAGTTAGTGGCCTGAGATCTTCAAGAACTCTTATCTCTCCTTCTCCAGCCACACTCCAAGATGATTTCAGTTTGGCTACTTTTTTTTTCTTCATATCACCAGTTGCTGAGATCTTAGTTCCTTTAAGGCGTTTAGTGCCCTAGTTTAGGAGTCGAACACAGTGGAAATTATTCTATTTATCTTGAATTTGTTGAGAACATCCATTGACCAGTGTTAAATACAAATTGGTGATCAGAAGATCCTTGATTTCTGCTAGTAGTTTTCTGCCTGCAGTAGAAGTTCAAGTACTAATGAAATTTATGATTTTCCTGTAGTATTCTTCGTCTATTCGAAGGTGAGGTTTCATAGGCGAGAGATGGCTAGGTCCTGTAAGTTTCATCCACCAAAACCACCCCTGGGAAATTCAGTGAAGGCAGCAGCTCGATTTTTATGGTTTGTTATCGTTCTTTGAATACTAAGGACTGAACGAGAATAAATTCGCTATTACAAAAACGCTTATATCTTTTGAACCACTGGACCGATTTCGAAAATCAAACTCATTTTCGAATCATCTTCTAATTTTAATGAAAACTGTTTTTACAATAAAAAAACCCAAACTATTTTTCACAAAATTCAAGGATTTTTTCTGGAATTCTTCCCATCATGCTTCTTATAGTGTTCTCAGTCACTTTCTGGGATGATGTCTTTCACTTTTGCTTGAATTCCGCTAATGTTTTCGTTGATTTCTTAGTCTTCTTCAATTCTATTTTTACCAGGGCCAAATATCTTTCGATTGGCCTGAGTTCTGAGCAATTTGGTGGATTGGTCTCTTTGGGGACAAAAACCACCTCATTAGCTTCGTACCATTCCTTGGTGGCCTTGCTGTAGTGGCATGAAGCTTAATCTGGCCAAAAAATTGTTGACACATCGTGCTCACGTAAAAATGATAAAAGTCGCTTCTTCAGTCATTCCTCGATGTATATCTTCGAGTCAACAGAGCCTTGGCCAACTAAAAATTTGCTCCTTTTCCCACAAGTGCAAATTGCTTGCCAAACCAGGAATTTTTTAGGAGACTTTGCTTGTTTCTTCACGCGAAATTGTTCGTCAACATTTCCACGAGAATCTGCAGCATAAAATTCCTGACCAGGAAGTTGCGAGAAATCAGCCAAGACATAGGTTTCGTCGTCCATCACGCAACAGAAAAAATTCTTCAAGAAATCTTCTTTTAATTTTTTTGCTCTTGATTTCGCTTCTTGATTCTTCACAGCGTTCCTGTCTGGCACTTTCTGCAGTTTGTATGTTATAAGCCCACAACTCGACTCGATTTTCTGAACGGTTGACTGCGAACAACCCACTGTTTGGGCCACTTTCCGTCCTGATTCTTCTGAAAAAGGCTGATGGCTTTCTTCACTTTGTTTGGCTATGAAACCCCTTTGTCCTCCCGGTTCCTTCCTTGCGGTTAATTGAAGGATCTTCGTTGAAGCGCTTAACAACTCTTGATACCGTTTCCGGACGAACGCGAGCCTCTTTTGCGATTTTTTTGAAGCTCCATTTTTCATTATTTTGAAAAAGTTTCACTATAAATTCTCGTGTTTTCACTTCGCTTGACATTTAGCGACAGGGAATTGGAATATCTATGAAATAAATGTTCCACATGTTTCTGACGTTCATAACAAAGCTAACTATGATCAAATTTTGATTTTTTCTCAATTGGTTCAAGAGATATAGGCGTTTTTGTGATAGCGAATTTATTCTCGTTCAGTCCTTATGAGGCTTTGGACGTCAACTGGATAATTTTTTGGAGATTTGGCATCGTTTTGGAATCCACTCGACCCGACCCTGGTTCCAGGCTGGCCACTACACGCCAGCAAGACATACTGCCAACCTAACGCCCCCAAATTACCATGTTAATTATAGGCTTGTACAGCGGGGTGCTATGTTTCGTGTCTGGGTGCAATACAACCCCAGACCCGGTCCCATTCACCCCCCAAGTCAGCTAACCACCCCGCTTCCCCCGCGAAGATAAAGATGTCCCATCTGACGAGAATTCTAAGAAAATTTCCGCGCTGCCAGGTGGACGAAGACGTTTCGTGAGATTAGGCCTCCTCAATGACGAAAAGTTCGAAGTGTTTATTTATGGTTCGTTCGTGATCGAAAATATGTGATGAGTTCCTCAATTAGGGAAACTTTTAACGGTCTATTTTATCATCGACGGGGATCGATGGGATGTTCGTGGCGGTTCTTCGAGCCGTCCGTGACGGAGATTTCGTTAGCGGTGATTTCGCTGCCTTTTAGGCTCGTTTTGTGTAATTTGATAGATAAGGATTGATGCCACGATCGGTACTGAAGTTCTCGATCGAATTTCGTCGGTTTGGTTCCTCGTATTCGCGTAGAAAATGCGGTAATCGCTGTTGGGACACGCGAGCCTCACAAAATTTGTTTAAAAACGAAGATGTTGCGTTTCACTTCGCAACATCTGGATAACATAAATGGCATATTCTTGTCCACCAGAAAAAAACCTTTAAAAATGTTGTATAGATAAATTGCTTTAACCATAAAGGATCGAACCGTTGAACTGCAATATTGTTCCATATGCCTTTAGTTACTAGTTCGCGTTCAATGTTTGAAAATACCCTTGTCGACCGATTTAGGGTCAGCTATTGAAAAGGTTCTCAACCCAAGAATTTAGGTCAAGTTTAGGAGATTCATCTGGTTTTTTAGTGACAATAACCATGTCCTATGAACCTTTAGTTCGCAGTAAGAGCTCATAAAATTAAATATATGTGACGTTAAATGCAGTTGCAGTTGGAGAACACATGTCAGGATCAAATATCAAATCGTCTAAGATTTCTCTGAGTGGTTTGTAGATTCGAGAAATGGGTTGTTTTACCCACTTTAGTCACAACAACACTTTGCTCCCTTGCTATACATTTTCATATAGAAGGTACATCATTATTCTTCCTTGCTATAGATTTCCATATAGAAGGTCGAGATCATAATTATATACATAATACTTGTATAACAAGAAAGAATACAGTTTATTGTTTGTTGAGAGATGCGTTCACATTTCACCACTTCCTTATCTTCTTCGTAGTTCTTTCCCTTATGATTGAGGCACCTCCAAAACATCTAATTCTTCACAGGAAACAAGAAGACTGGGGCTATGCACTCGTTTGAAGGTAGGCACAAGCCAAAATCGGAAAAAGACATATTTCAGTGTTGGAGTTCAGTACGTACGACCCCTTTTGGGGGTAGTTTATGGTCAAGATCTCAAAGATTACCGAAGCCTTTCCATCGTAATAACTCAATCGTGGTGACGATAATGGCAGGTTATAGGTTTCAGACCACTTGACTGTGGTGGTTTGGATAATGTGCTGTCCAAATTAAATCACTCATTTCATCGTTGTATACCCTGACACGCCAACTTTCAATTATGTCGTCGAGTTCATAGCGATACTTTCAAGATGGTGAATTGGAGAAATACACGAAGCTGCTTGGGTTGTTCAACATGGATTTGGGATTTTCTTGGCGATATCGATGCTGAAGGTTCTTCAGCGCCTGGAATAACTCTTCCAGTAGCTTGCTTAAAGGGAAAGGATAACACCAAATAGAAAGAGACCTTCTGTACAGGCTGCTGAAGACTGAAAGACATAAAGAAACATCCAGTAATGGATAGAAGAGATAGATTGTAGTTCGCACAGCCATATAGTTCAATTGTGCTCCCAGTCAGAGCTGTCCAAACCATTTAAGGCTCTCATTCAATTTGCAGAGTTCTCATGAATATCTAGCTTCAAGGTTTGCTTAGTCTGGGATCCAAGACTCGGAGATCAAAGGATATGAGAAACACACTCGCCAGAAAAGGATGCCACGCCTTTGGTAGCCTACGCAAAGAATGCTTTGACAAGAAACTGAAAGCAATGAGGAAGTAACCTCCCTGAACTTAAGGGCGAGCTGTAGACCACGCAATGGCTCTGATGGGAGGCACAATAGAGCTTAAGGTCTCAGTGCAATGAAATCCCTCTCAGATCTGAATCGTTCGAAATATTCCAGCTTTCTACTGAGTCTCCCATTGCAGGTTGAGGCACAGTATCGATAAGTCTTTTTCTCTGTCTCCTCTTCCTGTCAATACTGAATAAAACAGAGTTCAAGTTTCCCCAGCTATGAAAATGGGTTTAAATCCCCAAATTTCCCATCTTAACCAGATCGATACCCATGAAAGAGGCCGCCAAATCACAGATTCCTATCAGATCCGACCCAATGAATTCGAATGTTGCAGTTTTTGAGAAACGACTTCCCTTTCATCCTCTCCTCCAGGAGTTAATGAACCGATTCCCGTAGGTTCGCAGGGAGAGCGGAAAAGCGCCTCCCGCGTCGAGGAAAGTCAGCGATTTTCACCCCGAGATAGCGCAGGGATCGAAGCGCCAATAAGGTTCCCGTTCGGCGTGGGGTCAGAGGGGAAGGGATGGACCGTCCCTGGGGATCGATTCGGGAAGGTTAGAAGATTGCGATACAGACCGATGTCGGGCAAAAGACCCTTTCATCCCCCGGAAATCGAATCGGGATGAAGCCTATTATTCCCGAATTGAAGGCGGTTAGATTTGGTTAGGAGTCGACACCTCGTCGAGTTGGGGGATGCGTTACGGCATTAAATATCGAGGGTGTGCTCATTTTTAAATCAGGAATCCAAACTGCTCCACATGAGTTAGGGATATTGACTTGAATTGCAAAAAAATATAGTTAAAATAAGATTATTGTGATGAAAATTCATATCAATATGATTTCAAGTTGCAAATTAATTTTAGCCAGTAAGTCTGCAGCGTATACAGGGTGGTTAAGAAAAATCGAGTTAAATAACGAAATCTTATTCCCAGAGAATTCAAGCATTTTAAGACTATCAATACAATGTATGGCCTCCTCGGGCATCAATAACAGCTTGACATCTTCTTTGCATACTACACACGAGGTTGTTGAACATTTCTTGAGGAATTTGGTTCCATAAACGGGGCAGAAGCTCTCTGAGATCATTTAAGGATTCTGGGGTAGGTTGATGATTATCTAATCTTCTTTGGGCATATCCCATGCATGTTCTTTGCAATTCAAATCTGGTGAGTGCGGAGGTATTGGTAAATGTGGAATACCAAGATCCTCGCGCGCATTCTCAACTATGGCTGCACGGTGCGGTCCAGCGTTATCGTCTAGAAATTGAAAAGTTTCACCAATAGCAGCGTGAAAATTAGGCACAACATTGTCAATGACATGCTCCCTATAGTGTAAGGCGGTCATATTCCCAGGACAAATGAGTAGATCTGTGCGCCCGTTGAAACATATCCCGGCCCATACCATAACACTACCCCCTCGGAATGGATGGACATACGATTACGGGGTATGCGTGAGATTGTCCATACCCTTATTCTTCGAGAATCTGAAAATCGTCCATATCTGGATTCATCAGTGAAAAGGACACTACGCCATTGATCGTTCCAATTGATATGTTGCCTTGCCCATTCCAGTCTTTGACGCTTATGGCCACGTGCTAATGGAACTCCTCTTAATGGACGTCTAGAACCTAGATTCACCTCTCTCAAACGTCGTCTGATGATTTCGATGGAAACTTGGACCCCATCTGCATTTTGAAGAGTATTCCGTAGCATTCTACACGTAGATGTAGGGTTTCTTCTCGCCGAAACGGTGATGAAACGATCCTGAGCAGGTGTTGTTTTTCGTCGCCCACCAAGCCGTGGTCTTTCCAACACGGAACCTGTCTCCCTGAACCTATTCCAAAGTCGAGATATCACACGTTGGCTGACTTGGAGCCTTTCCGCTACAACAAGCTGAGTTAGGCCACCCTGTAGCATTCCGATAGCCCTATTAGCCTCAGCGTTTGTTAATTTACGTCTTGGCATTTTCAGAAAACTCTTTTCAAATCGAAGCCGTTGATAAACTGACTTTATTTCAAAATAGGAACATTCATGAAGCATATGTAAAGAACCAAACTTCAGGAAAAAGGCGACCAGATTGACGAAATGTCTCATACTGATTTTAATTGGATCGATTCAAGTTGTTATTGAGTTTTAAATGATTTTACAGCGATTTTCTCGAAGATTACATATACTTTTAAAAACGATTGAATACGATATCCCTAACTCTTGTGGAGCATTATTAGATATACCATTATTACCATTCACATCTTGCCCACCAGTTCCTATGAACTCAAAAGCTGAAGGGATTAAATCAAGGAAGTTACATGTTGGTTTTTACAGATATTCTGTCCGAAGCATTCTTCGTATTGGCTTGCAATGGTGAGACTTTCTGAAACCTGGTTTAGCTTCCACTAAATCCATTCCCATTAGGACAGCTTCTTGAGGCGGCAGTGTTCTGTCAGCAAGTCAGAGAGGAGGTTACTCATATTCTTGCTAAGATCTAGATACTTTCCAGATCTGACTAAACTTTCGGACGAACTTTTGGAACGATGCAGCCCTGGAAGATTTCACCAGATTCTTTTCCGGTTTTTCCTTTCTTCTGGAAAGCTTAATTGAATGTCCATTTCTCCATACCATTGGAAGGAAAGTGAAAACTTGGCCTACTTGTTCCTTTGATTCTCATATGACCAGGATGGTTCCTGTCTTTGCTAAATGGGCCTTAGAGAATTCTTGAACTTGCTCCAGGTTTAATCGAAAATCATCTTCATCGATGAGACCCATTTCTGAATGAATGGTACGCCAACAAACAAAATTGAAAGATTTGGGACCATCCAAGATCTTCAAATCACTGTTTGGTGTGGATTTTGGGATGGTGGCTCCATCGGTCCACATTCCAGAGCGACTCAACATTAAAGAAAAGAGAGATTTCGCCTTTGGCTCGTCTCACGAGGAGACAGGACTCACTCCAAGCTCCCTTTCGCTAACGACAAACTAACCATACCCCAATTAGATCATTCGCAACGATCAACTCCTCTCATTTTCCTGGAATCCACTCCAAGAACGCCCCTTGTATGTTTAACACAAAATGACATCATTGGCGGGTCCAAACAGTAGTCTAGACTGCCAGTGGCGTGATTCTCAGAGGCCTGATTATTTTCTAACAACCGCGACTTGATTACAAACGCATTTTTCATTGCGCTCGACGCTGCGGACGCGGTGGGTATTCATCAACACATCAAAGAAAATAATAACAGAATCGCGTACCACGTATGCGCGAGGCCCGAATGAAAAGCGCATTAAGATTGTGATAGATTATAATGGATATTCAAATCACCGGGCGAAATAATAATTATTCAAATAGAGCCGGACCCGAAGGTAATGAACAACGACGGGGTTTGCTGATAGAGAAGGAAAAATTGCACGATCACATAATGACTTCATCAGAACTGACAAAATCGTTCGGATGAGGTGAAAAACGACGGCTGCAGGGCCGTAACGCACGGCTTGTCGGTCTACTTCCAGAAATCCCCAGAAGACGAATAGTTGTACATACAGAGTGTAACAGCCATATGGAATAAATGAGGGGGTGTTAGGAAAAACGCTCGGACACGTCGATTTGTAATTTTAAATGCGCATATTTTTCAAGAAAATAAAATTATATAGGGTGTTCCATGCGAACGTGACCAATACCAACTTTCTTATTTCAAATGCAAGCCCCTGTATATTATTTATTTTTTGGATTCTTCAGAAAATTCTAGACATAATTCATGTACAATGTTCTATACCTATTTCCAACTTTTTCGGAAATATTAAGTGTTTTCAGATTTTTTACAAAAATTAACATTTTAAATGAAAATTATTTTATTTCACAAATTCGATACATTTACACTCAATACTCATTTCCCATTTACCTCTTGATATGAAGAAAGTAAGCAAAAACCATTACTGAGAAGAAATTAAAAAAAAACAAAAACAGCTTTGTTTATTCTCATAGCCTTAGTAACACGTTGTCTGTTTGCATTTTGAACATTGACATTAATGTTTTTTTTTTGTTTTTTTTTCAATAATCAAGAAATAATCAGTATTACTTATTAGATTTTAAGTGTAATGTACCGAATTTGTGAAATAAAATAATTTTTATTTAAAACGTTGATTTTTGCAATAAATCAGAAAACACTTAATACTTCCGAAATAGTTAAAGATATAGTATATAAATATAGTATAGGACATTGTGCATGAATTATGTCTAGAATTCTCTGAAGAATCCAAAAAATAAAAAATATACAGGGGGTTGCATTTGAAATAAGAAAGTTGGTATTGGCCACGGTCACATGGAACACCCTATATAATATTGCTTTCTTGAAAAATATGCCCATTTAAAATTACAAATCGCCGTGTCCGAGCGTTTCCCCAACACGCCCTCATTTATTCGTTATCGAATTTATTCCATTTGGCTGTTACACTCTGTATGTAGTGTGTCTGGGCATGAATTAGCGATAATTTAAGGGCATCAAATATACCTAATTTTATCGACAAAAACACACACACAGGCTAGACGAGAGGGCGGTACAGCCGGTACAAATTACCGGGGCCCGGGCTCATGGGGGGCCCGGGCTCGAGCTCCAGCAACAAGAATTTTTTCATTGATATTTATAATTACATAAAAAAAATGGAACTGATGAAGATTGTGTGATTCCTTTCAATCTTATAAAACAACAATGTAAACATTCAAGATTGTCCATGCTATTAGATAGCCTACATAGGCAATCTTGAATACATAAATCAGTACAACATTGCCTAAAGTATTGCCCCGCTTCAGCTCTACGCTCTGGCCACGTTCCCGCCCCTATCGTCAATTCAACGTAGATCGTTTCGTTTACTGAATTTTCGGGGAATCCCTGACCTGATCGATGTTCGTTGTCAACCGAATTCGTTGCTTGCTATTCTATTAGTGAATATTTCTCCGAGTTCATAATCATATTGATTGGATATGTATTGGATTATCGTTAGAAGAGGAAACGCAAAAGAAAGCAATTTTTTGACGAAACGAATTCAGAACAGGATTTCTCATCAGAACTTAGTGGGGAGGATTACTTCAGAATAAATGTATTTTATTCAATTCTAGATGCTGTTATTTTGAATATTTCTACAAGATTCCAAGCAATTAAAAATATTGTGCATATGTTCAGTGTCTTATGGAAATTTTTACACTTAGAAGATGCAGACATTGAAGAGAGGGCCACTAATCTCCAAATTCAGTACCACTTAGATACTGATTGGAAATTAACAGAAGAGATCAAGCACCTCAAGGTTATCTTTTCTGCTACTTTTCAAATGAATGATCTTACCCCACTAAATCTTCTGAATGAAATTCACAAATTAAAATTGGATACCTTGTTTCCAAATATTGTGATATCCTTAAGAATATTTTGCACTTTGCCTGTGACTGTAGCCCAAGCTGAAAGGTCTTTCAGCTACCTTTCAAAAATTAAAAATGTTCTTAGATCTACCATGACTCAGAGACGATTGAGTGCTCTAGGCTTATTATCGATCGAGTCAAGAGTAGCTAGAAGATGCGATTTTTCTAAAATTATAGCAAATTTTGCTACTGCAAAATGCCGAAAGGCTCACATAAAATGATTCGTGTTTTTTGTAGCGGTCTTTGAAGTAATTTTCACCTAATTTTTTCAGTATTTAGTGAAGCTGTGTTTCTCAACTCTTTATAGTATATACTTAGTAAGCCAATTCATGTTTCTGGAAGGTTCTAATTCCAATAATTTTACTTGCATAAAGCAGTATAAAGTCCATGTAAGAAAAAATATGATAAACTTTTATTTTTCCTTCCCTAATTTCTTCTACATTAAAAAAATTACAATGTTCAATGATTTTGATTTCAGAAGGCATATATCCTAATCTTATTATACGGTTAAGTAACACCATCGGGGGGGCCCGTATTTTTGGTTTGTACCGGGGCCCGCCGAAGCTCTCGACGGCCCTGCACACACATTGGGGGGTTTACCCCCTATTTTTGGAATAGCCGCCATTTTAAATTATTTTTTTATTTTAGTTGACCCTTTCAAATGACATCGATTTCTTTGGACATAAAGGTCCTTCAGATGTGAAGAAAATGTTTTTTGGAAGGTAATACAACCACCTTTCATTGAAGTAGAACAATACGAAGATATTCAACTCAAAAATGTCATAAAAAATTCTTAAAAAAAATTTTAGTCAAAAAATTCACTGAATTTTTCAGTGAATCCTCAATAGTACAAAAACTAGCACATTGAAGTACAATTTTTTTCCAATGAACTAACACGCAAGGATATCAGCTACAAAACGACAACCACATCATTTCTGTAAGGTAGGTACATAATTTGAGAGTTATTGTTTTTCGAATATGACCGTTACGCGAGCGCCCTAAACTGCCCAAATCGTCATAAGGACCACTGCCTGTGTACAAAGCAGAGGCGGCTATTTGGAGCAATTTTTATGATAAACTTGTAGTTTAATCATTTCAAATGATAAAAAGTACAGTAATGAGCAATTGTGCTTGTTTACGTAGCTGTTCAACCAGAAATGAGCTTCATCACTAAGCATAATTTTTCGATAAAAAAGTGGATCAACTTCAAGCTGTTCTAGCGCCCAATCAGCAAACAATCGACGCTTATTATGGTCAAGTGGCTTTTGCTCTTGAACCAGTTGGATCTTGTATGGGTGTAGACTAAGATCTTTACGCAAAATTTTCCATGTGGATGCACAGAGTCCAACTTGTTGTGAACGTCGACGAATGGAAAAATCTGGATCTTCATTAACACTATCACTTACAGCAGCGATATTTTCTTTTGTTCGTACAGTTTTTTGTCTTGTTGTTGTTGTTGCATCGAGTAGAAAAAATCTTGTCCGAAATCTTTCGATAGTTCGACGAATAAGCTGCTCTGATGGACGATTATGTAAACCATAAATTTGACGAAATGCTCTAGAAGTTTGGCGAATAGAACACTGATTTTGAAAATAAATTTCAACAATTTGTAAACGTTGTTGCGGCGTGAGTCTTTCCATGGTAATTTGTCAATGTCTACTGAACAGAAATGTCAAAACAACATGGCTTCTACCTTCTGTCAAATTACAGTTATTCTCATCGAAAATTCTATCACTCTAAAAAAACACCCGAAGAAAATGAAGTCATTGGGACGCTGCGAAAGTTATGCAGTGTATTTGGTGTGACCAGATTTGATCGAACTGTGATGAATGATCCTTCTGGGCGAGTCCTGCCCTGCGATTTCCAGCGGAATTGAACGTGTTATTTGCATTTTTATAACAGATTTCCGTGCCTCGGATTTGAATAAAATGAAATTTAAGTGCGGTTATTATTTTGCTATTACACTTCTTCTCCTCTAATATATTACATCAAAACTTCCTATTAATACCGTGCGTTCGGATCGAGAGCACAATCATAATTATATTCAGATTAGGAGGCGAACCGTGTTCAGGGTTAGTTTTACAGCCCCCGACACGTGTTCCTTTTGTGGTCTGGATGGCTTCTTTAGTGCGTGAACACGCCGATAACAACTGCTGATTTATGCCGATTTCATGTGCAAGTTCCCCCCTGTAGGGGGCAGGGGGTGGATGGTTCGTGGATTTATTGAATGTGCTTCCGCAAAGGTGTTGCACGTTTGTGTTGACTGTTGGTCTGGTTAATTGATTATTGTCGGCGATTCACAAGCTGTTCCAAGTGGATTTAATGAAATTGTGAAGGATTTCCGAAGAACCCTGCTATCAATACCATAGATTTCAAAAATATCAAGATATTTAGAGAATTCCCCCAACGTAATGACATCCCCAATAAAGCCTACTTCAAACCATCAGCGATTTTGATATCAGTCAAGTCAGTAACCACCCAACTCTGCGGATTTACAACCTGCAGACCCAGAAGCTCTTGTCTCTTCTATTTATAAGGTCAATGACGCTCTGTTGTGCCTAAATCTATGCAAACTCCCTGTGAGAATTTTCCGTACGCATTTACAGTTCTTGAGAGTTTTTGGGTGTTGAGAAGTCACTTTGCGCACTTGTAAGGAACTGTGCCCAGCATAAAATTGTCGGGAGTGACCATACCATTGAAGTCATCCATTTCGATGCTTGGCATTACTGTCGGCAGTAACCTTTCCTGGGAGAATCACGTGAGATCCATTGCTAAAAGTGCATCCCAAAAACTTGGTTTTCTGTTTCGTGCCAGGAGCTATTTCACCTCAGGTCAGCTGCTTATGATCTATAAGGCACAGATTCGACCTGTCCTGGAATACTGTTCCCATATTTGGAGTGCTGCACCTAAATACACCCTAAAACTCTTGGAATCTGTACAGAAAAGGGCAATTCGTCTCGTCGGTGATGCCTCGCTTACAAGCTCGCTCACTTCTCTGGAACACCTTAGAAAACTGGGCGATCTATCTCTATTTTATAGATATTTCCATGGGCGATGCTCTTCTGAATTATCAGCAATCGTTTCCCCCCTGGCAGTCTCTTCCAGACTAACCCGTCAAGTTAAGTCTTCACACCCCTTCGTGGTAGCTTTGGAGACCTGCAGAACATCTCTCTTAAAAGACTCGTTCATCCAACGAACAGCGAGGCTTTGGAACACATTGCCTAGGGAGGTGTTCCCCGAGGCATATAAGCTCTAGAAATTCAGGAAGAACACCAATTCCTACCTGCTTGCCCTTGGTTCTCACGATGTTCTCTGAACATTACAGGATATTCCTTTTCGTGAAAACCACAACATAAAAAAAAAAGTTTTTCTTTGGAGCATCTTACAACAAAAAGAAGGCACCAATTGAAACATAATGATTCAGACTTACAGCTACTCTACTCTCTTTGAGGTCCAGTCTCATGGCAAGCGCTTCTCTCATGAAAACATCGGGATAATGACTTGCTAGGAATGCTCTTTCGAGCTCTTCCAGCTGCCAACTGTTAAAGTTGGTTCTACTTCTTCTTCTTTTCGACGCTGCGCTCTCAGAATCTTGTTCACCACCCTCTGAGCCTCCTGAAATCGAAAAAACATCGTATATGAACTTGAAATTAATTTTCATTGAAGTGAAGATGATTGAAATTGATAAATACAGGGTGGGTCAACAGTGCTTGATCGGTGGATAACCCTTGACTCATCCTGTATCTCTGTCTTTCCAGTTGCTTCAGTATTTCCACTGAAAACACAGGTTAATTCTGCCTATTTCAGTATTTTCAGTCTGTGAATGAACTTATGTTGAAGAGAAGTTAAAAAGTTGATTTTTGCGTTCTGAGAATTTTTTTTTACTGGATTGGTATACGGAACTCAAATGTATACCATTATCGAGACCATTATAATATCAACCTATCTTCGCAACTTTCTCGCAGTCATTTTCTATATTTCAGCAGAGATGTTAGATAATATTTTAATGATTGGTTTATTCAATGAAGTTATTGAGATCAAATAAAAGCCTTTCTGATTAAAGCCAACCATTAATATAGAGCCTCGAGCTTGATGACGACTGTCGATAAACCAAAGTAGAGGTGATTATAAAAATGATTTTTAATCGATTCCTGGTGCTGAGCATTTATGTAATTTTTGCGCTGCGCACTGATCTCAGGTTTGTTGAGAATCTCATGGTTTTTTGTGTCGAATATAATCATCGAGTATTTGCAATAGGTAGTACCTATGTATCAGGTGTGCCTAAGCCAAGTCCAATTCAGTTTCGTTAAATTTGACTTAAGGGTCTACGTCCCTGAAAAAAAGGAGGTCAGAAACGATTTATTTTTTTCTGATTGATGAAGGGATGTATGAGTGTATAGAGATAAAAATGATGAAAAAATATTTTATAAGTATTGAATGAATGAAAAGGATATTCCCCATCATTTTTGATTATTTTGTAACATTTCCACCATCAAAACGATTTTTGTATTTTTCCATTTCAGTATTGAATTCTATCATTTAGTTAATCAAACGTTCATCTCATTTTTCTTTGAGAATTCATCGTATTTCTGTAAATAATATTACAACAATGTGTTGTTTTCGCGAAATTTATTTCCTTGAATTTTTCTATTTGAAATGATAAATATCAATTTTTATCAACGACAATTCATTAAGGTTTGTTTTAGCCGTCGATTAGTGAAAATTAATTGTTTCTCACAATTGTGGATTCTAACATGGAATTGAATTTCTTTTAAATGACACGCCCCGCAGGTATTTTCTCCCAGATTACAGGTTAAGGAAAGAGAGAGTATTATACAGCCAGTGTGAGATCTAGTTCAGGGTAGGATTTCTTGTTATATTCCCTGCGCCCCAATATTTGTTCTATTAAGCTGAATAATCCAATAAATTAAAATTAATGCACTGCACTGCCATCTGGCAGTATACGTTTCTTATTTTGAAGGCTTAAGACTCTTAAGAACAACAATTGCTGAAAATTACTGGTCATAGCAATGAAAATTCTATAAAACCATACCTATATCTCTGTCAAGAACACCACAACAAGATCATAAACACTATGAGTGGTAATACTGGTAATAGATCTTCTTTAGTCGAGAACAACAACAAATCTAATGCCGGGTTTCCACCAAGCGGACAGGTCAAAACAAAACACGAACTGTTCGTTCGGACAGAAATTTCGAACAGTTTTGTTCGGAAAATGTTCGAAGACTGTTGGGGTTCCCAACGGACTTTCTGTTTACACCAGTCGCGGACAGAAACGAATGAAAACTGTTCGTGTTTTGTTTAAGTTTCATTCAGTTTCCATAGAGACACCGGACATGTAGTTGTGAAAATGTGTCGCGCTGCAAACTTGAAAGAACAAGCCGACGAGAATTTATTTTTGCTGGCAGTTACATTTTACATTATTCCAAAGAACAAAACTAAACGTCGGTTTTGGATTAGACCATCCTTAAGGCAAAAAGGAGGAAATGTGACGTCTAAACTGTTACAAGATCTCAGAGGAGATGATATTAGTTTAGGAGGTGAACTTCGATCAAGTTTTAAGAACTTTTTGCGAATGTCGAGATCAGATTTTGAAAATCTGCTATGTTTAATTGGCCCTATCATTAACAAGAACAACACCAACTACAGAGACTCTATCCCAGCACAGGAACGTTTTGCCATCACACTGAGGTTCCTACAAAGAGGAGATTATTTATTCAAAGTTTCGGTACCATCTATATCAAGAATTATGCCAGAAGTATGTAACGCACTGATCGAAGTTTTAAAGTATACAATTAAGGTAGGCATATAATAACAGTAAGGAGTTCAAATTATAGTTCTTCCCTTCACGTACCGAATCAAACTACCACTAGATCGCAACAACGTAAATAAAAACAAACTGGGCGTTTACACCAAGCTGACAAACAGTCCCCGAACTCGTAAATCCTTTGAAGTTTACCGACATTGGATGGGACTCTGTTTGTGTCCGTAAAAACGCAATTCGCGGACTCTCGAGTCCGGAAAACAATCCACAAGTTCTAGAACAGTCCGCAAACAGTTCGCGGACTGTCACAAACGGACCGAGTTCGTGTTTTGTTTTTGTCCAGTCCTCTTGGTGGAAACCCGGCATAATGTGAAGCCAAATTTTAATACTTGAACTATCGAAAACTGTACATTTAATGAATGAATGAATGTTTTGTTAAGTTGGGTTTCCATTTTTTTCATCAAAAACCCAAAAATTCAATAGTATGGAATTTCTCCCAAAAAGTTCAAACAGCTACCGCCAGGTGACGCTGGCAGCTGGCCAGCGCTCGATATCCGCCACATCTCTCGATATAAATCACCTCCAACAATTGAAACCAATTCCTACCGATACCAGACCGGAATTATAAACGACCGAACAAGCAGTAAACATTGATTGTAGCCAATAATGGAATATTGTTTCACGGGCCACCAAACTGAATTTCAGGCCATAATTTAATTTGCTCCCCGTCGATTGGCGGGGCAGAGAGAGGAATCCGGCTTTTCGCCGTTTCCATGGGAGCGGAAAATGGAAAATGGTGGCGGAAACCGCAGTGAAGTGGAGAGAAAACCGTGTTTTCTGTTTGGACTATAAAAAATTTGAAAATTACAATGTTTTTAACTGCCCTGGAGGGCATCAATAAAGGAGCGATGACAGCAACGGCAGTCTTCAGGAAATTGATCCTGCTGGACCTACTAGTCAATAGAACTAAGAAGAATAACGTGATTCAACGCCGATATGGGATGGCAGTCCAGTTTTTGGAAAATATCTCGAAAACAATGGGTCCTACTGAAAAAACCTAAATACACATTATTGAAGCCTATAAAATTGCGAACAATCCTTTTCCATAATATTTTCCTTAATTCTTTTAGTTTTCGAGATATACAGGGTCGAATAGTAGTAAGTTAGAGTCTGAAAAAACGTTCGAGGCTTATCCGCTATTTTTCGTCTTTGGATTTTTCTCATCAGCTGGTTGATTCGCTAGTTCTATGAAATGACCATACAGTTCGTCAACAAGCATAAACGACATCCAACTACCTATTTATTGTAACGACTCGTGTACAGCCGGTAATTTCTGCTGATTCAAACGGCCGGAACTAATACGTACAGAATTTAATCAACCTATTTCATTATCTATCGCTTTGTTCATTGTGACTCGTTATGAAATCGTCCTATTGAAATGGACGGTTCAATTTACAATCATGTGATGTCACCGATTATCATAGATCAGGTAAATTGCGCCGACTTATTATAGGGTAGGGAACCAGAAAGAAGCTTTATCCTGTTTAACGGCTTTATATTTTTGCGTGTGCTTCTGTAATAAACACGCTTAAAGGTGAATAATTATCTCATTCAAGGGTAATAAATACGCTCGTCCTGTACCAGAAAAGCTGAAATTGAAGGTTCTTTGTAGCTTCCACAGGCAGGCCTCACGATCCAAAACACAAGAAGCTATAGACGTAGGTATGAGTTCTTCTACAGAACGACCAGCCAATTTTTTATTTGGAGGAATATATATTTTCATTCAAAATCTTTGGATGCACAATTAATAATTTTATCCCCTCGAAAATCTTAAGTGGCAACAAGGGTTGAATGACACATCAAATAAATACACAGTTTTCAAATAAACGAAATCACAATTAAAGAGAAGTTGTTTATAGAAAAACCTCATTACTTCCCCTAAATTAATTCCATCCTTTCTACATTTTGACCGTATAAAACTGCCACCCTAATCAATTCAATCCTATTAAAATGCGGAATCCTGAAAACTGACAATTAATCAATTTCATCCTGATGAATCATTTCGACTAGATTGCCAATTTAGAAATTCGTTTTACCGTGGGAAATTGAATGATGAACGTTGGAAAACAATTTTTGCACGCCGTACAATCAACATTCGTCCATTCTGTTTTTGTTGTGACGGCAGCATTATTTCCCGAATTGAATGGGAAAGGACTAATGATATTTGATTGAGTTTATACGAATGGAGTTTTAATTTTTGAATGCGACTGCGGAAAATTGGTTCTTTTTCAACAGTTGTGCATGCAGAGTATTCAGAAGTCTTTGTGAGAGGCACAGTCGAATGGGAAAATAAAAAGAGCAGGTTGAACTTAAAGAAGATGAACTGAAATCTAGATGAAATGACCTGAACCCTCCCCTGAAACAACACAGAAATGCAACTGTTCATTGATGATTTGAAGAAAAAAACTGTCAAATTTGACACCACAAGATATACTCCATTCACTTTTATTTAATCACATAGGAGGTCATGGTTTCGTTTTCAGGAGTTGGTGCACCTGATGAAAAGTCTGTGCGCGTACAGAAAATATCGTTAATGACAAAACGACGTTGCCAGTTCCTTTGTTTACATCAAAGTAAAAGTATCAAAGATATTCCACATTTTGTTAGTTCGAATCGATCGGCAATTTTGGGGCGAAATATCGGCAGGAAATCGCCTATTTTTCCGTTCGTCGTCGTCCAGAAGAAGTTTCCCGTCGATATGAGAAATTTTGTGCAAGTGTCATTTTTTCCTTTCACGACTTTTGGCGTGAGTACGAACGGCAAATTTGAATTGGACCAAAAATCGATTTATAAGCATAAATAAAGCGAAAGTAAGTACTAATCGACCTTTTTACACTCGATAAGTTTTTTTTAGGTATCTGGCCGTTTAGAAAGATTTCAAACGAAATTCCGGTCCCCCAGAAGTTTGGTTTGTTTCGGTATAGTTTTTGGTGCACAAAATTTATTTGGAATGTGTAAATGGACAAAAAAGGCTTCCTTATACGATCTTCTAACGAAAGCGATCGGAAAATATGGTTCAGGTAGGATTTTCGAGGAATTATGAGGAAAGAACTTGCAGAATGAAATTGCACGATTTTCGTAAGTACCTAAACGGGTTCTGGATGGCCATCATCGGTCTCTAAATGATTATTGTTGATCGTTTTCACGTTTCAGAAAAAAATACGTCGAAAAAGATGAAAAAAAAGAAGAAATATGACTATATTGCATTCAACGGTAGTTGAATTCAGATTCCGATGAATTGAAATGTGTCAGTGGAGCTTTCATTCCTACAATCCTTTGCCGAAAGTAGAAATAGGCTATATATATCCTACATCGGTTTTTTCCATATTCCAGGAGTTTGTGTCTTATTTTAGAACAGGTGAATGATAAATGTGAAGCATATGTTTGACCTATTCCATTTTATTTGTACAAACCTACTGTGGTAGTAATGTATGAATATTTTTTAAACTAATTAATTACTATACAGTCAGAATATTTTACTCCTTGTTCATAAGATCAAATAAATGAAATATATATCTATAACGCTTTCAGGAATTGACATTCTTGCTTATTAATTTATAACCAAAACTCAGGTACTATTGCATTGAAATTATTAGTTTCTCTGTAAAAAAAATTCGTTAATTTAGTTATTATGTTCATTTTCTTGCTTATTAATTTATAACCAAAACTCAGGTACTATTGCATTGAAATTATTAGTTTCTCTGTAAAAAAAATTCGTTAATTTAGTTATTATGTTCATTTTCTTTGTGATGAATGAATAAAACTGTTATTTATTTGAAATAAAGAAATATTAGAAATAAAAATGTTATGCACCCTCACAATCATATCACATACAATATCATGATGAAAACAAAGCACATCGATAAATCTTTACAATCATAAATCCAAAAACTCCTTCACATGTAGAATATTGTTCAAAATTTTTTGTTGTGTTCTCCAAAATGAAATATACATTCTGAGAAATACGCTAAGAATGTAGAAAGGGCAACATAGTGTTGAATTGGAACATAAAAATATTTTGAAAAACGTCATAACTTCGATACAGACTGGAATGTGTCAAATTTCCAAGGCCAGAGTTGTGATTTTATAATTGTGAATGGAGTATAGATGAAATGACCTGAAGACTCCCCTGAAACACCACAGAAATGTAACTGTTCATTGATGATTTGAAAAAGAGAACTGTCAAATTTGACACAAGATAGACAACCAGCTTCACTATGTAACTTCTGAGACAGATTGCATGATTTTGCGCCGACAATCGTCCTCCAGTATCTGCCATCAAATCTCCCCCATCCTGGGAATCCATAAGAAAATACATAATAAAATTAATAATTCCTCATAGAAAATACAATAAAGACGATGGATCTCCGATAAGATATCGCGCATCCAACCTCGTAAAATTTCATAGCCGACCATTCCGGCAAATTGTAATATGATATATAGATTCAATTCGTTCCGGAAAATAGAATTCGAGAGATAAGTACGTCGCCCACAGAACGAAACTCGTCTCTATGCTCGACGGACCCAAAAGCCACCCGCCAGACCATAGATCGGACGGGTTCCGAACCGACTTGATTTATTCAATTTTCGGAACGGCCCCAGTATGCCTGCCGTCAACCAGACGCAGATGTATGGCCGAGATAAGTCCGCAATTTCTGCTCTCTGGCGGAGTTCGGGTAGTCTGGGTCCTTTGGGGATATACAAGACAGAAAGATGAAGTTATGAAATTATGACGGGCACAGCTTCGCTTGCGGATTTGAATTAAAACTTTCGGATTCGTTCCGCCGTCTCGCGACGTATGGGAGATTTATTGCGGCAAACGGTTTGCGTATGGAAATTCGGCTTTTTATGCGGAAAACTCAGGCCATTTCGGAGCGAGCTTCAGCTCGAATACACCGCCAGGTGATCTTCAATAGTGACAAGGTAGCTTTGACAGTTGACAGCAGCACGGCTGACTTTCTGATGACTCCAACCTTTGAAGAATCGGCCATTAAATAACCCGTTAAAAGTTCCATGCATCCTTAAACTTTTATACAATGCACAGGGTGCATTTTCCGTTCACTACCTACGTAATTATTGAATCGTCTTCAAAAATTAGGGTTTCCTTTCGAATTGGAAAGGGTACAACCTACAAAGATGATCAGTAGGAAAAAGAGATAAACTGACGTTTTATCTAAATAAATGCCAGGAAAGAATAAAAAGTATACAGTGCGTCTGGGAATGACATAGCGATAATTTAAGGGCATCAAATATACCTAATTTTATCGATAAAAATACCCACATTGGGGGGTTTACCCCCCTATTTTTTAAATAGCCGTCATTTTGAATTAATTTTTTTATTTTAATAGACCCTCTCAAATGATATCGATTTCTTTGGACATTGAGGTCTTACAGATGTGAAAAAAATGTTTTTCGAAAGATAATACTACCACCTTTTATTAAAGTACAACAATATGGGAATATTCAACTCAAAACTGTCATAAAAAAATTATTAAAAAAAATTTTAGTCAAAAAATTTACTGAATTTTTTAGTAAATCCTCAATAGTACAAAAACTAGCACATTGAAGTATTATTTTTTTTCAATGAACTAACAGGCAAGTATATCACCTACAAAACGACACCTACATCATTTCTGTAAGCTACATAATTTGAGAGTTATTGCTGTTTGAACATGACCCTTATGAAAATTGATGAAATAAAATAAAAACTCAGTACTGTACTTTTGATCATTTTTAATGATTAAGATTAAACTCACAAATTTGTCATAAAATTTCTCAAAATGATAAATATGTTAGTTTAATCATTGAAAATGATCAAAGGTACAGTACTGAGTTTTTATTTTAATTTATCAATTTTCATAGGGGTCATGTTCAAACAGCAATAAGTCTCAAATTATGTTACTTGAAGAAATGATATGGGGTCGTTTTGTAGCTATAATATCCTTGCGTGTTAGTTGTTAGTTAATTGGAAAAAAAATATAGTTCAATGTGCTAGTTTTTGTACTATTAAGGATTTTCTAAAAAATTCAGTAAATTTTTTGACTAAAATTTTTTTTAAGAGTTTTTTTATGACATTTTTGAGTTGAATGTTTTCATATTGTTCCACTTTAATAAAAGGTGGTAGTATTATCTTTCAAAAAACATATTTTTCTTATCTGTAGGACCTTTATGTCCAAAGAAATCGATATCATTTGAAAGGGTCAACTAAAATTGAATAATACGTAATTACTACAACCTCTATGTAGAAAGGACAACGTTGCTTATTCATCTGACAGGAAAATAACTATAACCTAACATTTTCGAAGTATATACGGTGAAATGTGTCAGAATGTCATGACCAACCGGGATTCTTTATAAAAGTGAATGGATTATAGATAGGTAATTTCCCATCAAGTATCTTCCTTGTCCGCCGCCGCCACTGTGCGTCCGATTACGGCCAATTTAAAATTACACGGTTTGTGTTCCCTCGTAAATCTGACTGCGAGAGAGTAAGTTCACAGAGTGTCCTGGCAGATTATTTATACCTTCGGAAATATTAAGTTATTAAGAGAGATCTCTCCGTGTATAATCTCGCTCCCAGATGAAGTTATAAACATGTCATGGCCGAGGTTAGTTATTTCAAATTGCGAGCGATTTCGAGACCAAATTGGTTTTTAATAACTATTATGTTTCGGAGGGATTAACATTCATAATTTCGTTTTCGTGGTGTATAATTCAATTTGACACATGCCTAATGAATCGGTTCTGTGGAGGATAGGAAGTTTTCGCGTTGGAATGTTGGTACCTTGGGAGGATCGTCCTGCCAATCGGCACGATCAGACCATCGATCGTGCACCCTTCTCTGATCGCTGCAATCTTGCACAATCTTGATTGATATTGATCGGTGGGAATGAGCTGTGGGAAATCTATCATCTCTGATAATTTAGACAGCTTAAAGGCCCTTTGAAGTATAGGTACGAGGATGTATTGATATCTAGTTAGCCTAGACCAGTTCCATGCATAAACAAAATATTGCGATACCATATCAACGAACAATAACTTATTAGAAGTGTCAGTGTAGAGTTCGACGCCAAAAAAGTAAACCAGAGTTACGCAATAAATTAAAAAAAAAGATGTCCACCGAAATTGTAAATATCGAAAAATTGGAGTATAGAGCCATCATCAAGTACCTGTATTTAAAAGGGTTAAGAGGTAATCAGATTTACGAAGATATGCTTAATACCCTTGGTGATCAATGTCCTTCGTATGCGACTGTGAAAAATTGGACTGCACGCTTCAAAAGAGTTAAATTTTCCATTGAAGATGATGACCGATCGGGAAGGCCAGTTTCTGTGTCAGTTCCCGAAAATATCGATGCAGTTCATGAAATGATTTTATCAGATCGTCGAATTGGGTCAAAACGGATATCTGAAGCACTGAAGATGTCATACGAACGCGTTCATCATATAGTTCACGTCAATTTGGACATGAGAAAAATTTCTGCAAAATGGATCCCCAAATGTTTGAATGTTGACCAAAAGCGTGCAAGGGTAGAAGCATCGCGTTCGATCTGTGCTCGATTTGAAAACGATGTAGACTTCTTAAACCGAATTGTTACTATGGATGAGACTTGGGTACATTTCTACGATCCAGAAACAAAGCAACAATCGATGGAATGGCGACACTCTGGTTCTCCAAGACCTTAGAAGTTTCGTGTCCGAAAATCTGCTGGAAAAGTTCTTGCTTCAGTTTTTTGGGATTGCCATGGAGTAATCATGATTGATTTTTTGGATAAGGGTAGAACAATAACTGGAGATTACTATTCGATACTACTGACCATACTCCACGGGAAAAAATTAAAGAGAAAAGACGCGGAAAGCTATACTAAAGTGTTTTGTTCTTACAAGACAACGCTCCAGAACACAAATCTCATGTTGCCATGCAAAAAATTCGTGATTTAGGGTTAGAATTACTAGAGAACCCCTCTTATTCACCAGATTTGTCTCCGTCTCTTTCCTCAACTGAAAAAAAAGTTCAAAAGGTCGTAAATTTTCTTCCAACGAGGAGGTAATAAAAGCTGTGGAGGACTGTTTTGCAGAGCAAGAAGAAACATTTTTTTGAAAGGTCTAGAGACGTTGCAGGTTCGCTGTAATAAATGTATTCAATTAAGAGGAGAATATGTTGAGTAATAAAATATTTTGATATTGAAATTTTGTTTGGTTCTATAGTAGGCTAAGAATTTCTCAATATATCCTCGTACATGGCATGAATACAACATGATAAGATAAAATGGACTCCAAAACTTGGACCTTTTCGAAGCCAACCTTGTCATGATGTGCTTATATCGAATACAAGTGGCATCTGTTCAGCTATTGGTAGCCTGTAGCCCCACCTAGCGTTCAAACTGCCTTATTATCCCCCTGATGACTACCCTTATCAATTTGTACAATTAGAGTTCAATTGCATGTTATTAAGTGCTGAATCGAAATGCTAAATTGTAGGATAGGTCACCAACTGTATGCCAATTCACTCGAATGGTAGTTACGGATCGTAGCTATCATTATTGTTGTGTAACGGAAGAAGTCTTGGTTACGTGGAATCAATATGGTGAATTTTCATTCTGAATGAAGCTATTTTAATGGAACGGATTGTTATCAGAAGTAGCAATCAACTCGTTTCCTAGTTGGAAAGAAATATTTTATGAGTATTCGAATTTTCAATTTTTTCATTTTGTTGAGGATATTTCAGTTATTTTTCTTGCCAAGAAATATTCAAACTAAACTAAACTAAATAGTCTTCACACTTAATAGAAGAATTTTTGGTCGCTGAAATCAGCAACAATGTCCCCAACTTAGGTAACCAATAATGCGATCACCTTGATCGAAAATACCCGAATAAACCGCTCTCACCGATCGTACCAACCGTTTTACAATCAATAAAAAAAGAGTCATTATCGACTGAATGGCGGATCGAAGTCGTCTCCTTGGGATAGGGCCGCTAAACCGTCATTTGCCGGGCCCCTTCAATCGATCTCGGCCAACTGTTCGATAATAAAGATGTTAACTTAATAACGATGCATCAATTTAACCGGCCCGCTGTCTGTTATTAGCCGAAAACTTGGCCAAATTGATATCGACTAATCGTGCGTGGAGTTTACCAAATTGACCCCTTCGATATTTTATGTGTTTTGCTTAACTGCCGTCATTTTTCACTCTGCTCCGATCTGCCGATTATGATAAATAAGTACGAGGAAGAAGGCTCAAAGGACCAAGTTTCTACCTACTGAGTACTATAACGAAATTCCATATGGTGTGACCAAAAAAGATTATTCGAAATCGAAATGCAACTATAAATATTCCGTTCAAATATAACAAGGAGCTTTTTAAACAAACTGAATCGTCTTGTTTGCGCACAATAAAGCTGCTATTGGTCAAACGGTCATAACTACGCTCTGTTCGACCGTCCTAAGAGACTGCCAGGATCGTACTCGGAACGGAGTGTGGATGGTACTGGATAGAAATGATTCAATAATTTGAGTCAGCAATTCCCACATTAGAACTTTTTTCCTCAGAAACTCTAGTGCAAAATTTCTGTTATGATTTGCAACTGTCATAAACATTTTATATCCGAAGTACCCTATTTTTTATTTTGTTTTGTTTTTATATTATTATCTACTAAATAATTTCTTTTTCGGATGCTCAAGATTTCGGCAAGGTAATTCCAGGAAACACCAGAGTTTTAGAGATTTGGTTCGGAATCTTGCAAGATTCTGACAAAGTAATTCCGGGAAACACCAGATTTGGGTCCTTTTCCCTAATGAGTAAAAGCCATCTTGATTTTGCATAAATATCGAAGTTTTCAATTGACAAGACTCGAAAAAGATCTCTGTTCAAATTTATAATGCTCATTTACTTGTGTCCGAAATATATTTAGTTTCGGTCCATAATTTTTTATTATTTTGTACGAAACTCTTTGTCGGCTGCTCAAGATTCCGACAGGGTAATTCCGGGAAACACCAGGTTTGGGTCCTTTCCCTAAATGGATTAAAGCCATCTTGATTTGCATAAATATCGAAGTTTTCAATCGACAAGACCAGTTAAAATACCTAGAGCTACTGTGAAGGTCTAGCTGTTCAAAGTGTTTATAGATTTTGTTGTGAAAAGTGTATTGTGTTGGAAAATCTTTAGACAAAGTGTATATAGCGTTTATAGAAAAATGTCGAATTCGGAAACGGATACTGCATCTGAGGGTGATATGTGGGGACCACCACGAAAAACGTCCAAAAGGTCGCATTTCTCTGCTGAAGAGAAAGGAGATAATTTTGAACATTTTTCGAAAAGAATTGGAAGAACATCCTGATTTATCGAAGAGAGACTTAGTAGGAATTGTTTCAAAATCCTCAGGGGTGAGTGATTCAGCTGTATTCAGAATTCTCAGAGAATATGGGGAGAATAAAACATTGACGCCACCTAAGAGGAGAGCCCAGTCGTTAAAAATAATCGATTCGGTCGACCCGTGAACCTTATCAGAAGAATTGTTCACGGTTTTTTTTTCGGAATGAAATCCCAACGATTTCTGAAGTTCTAGAATTCGTGAATGATGACGACAGTTTGCCAAATTTCAAAAGAAAAACGTTCTATAAATTATTGAATAAAATGGAATTCAAGTTCAGTTAAAACTCAACGATTGTGTGAAATCTCCTCGATTCGACTCTGGACGGAAAGAAACTTTACGAAGGCCCTCCTACCGCTGCGCCAAACATGTTATTATTGCTCCTTCTTACATTTGAACAGAGTATAGTAACTCCCATGGATTTTAAAGATTTTTCATCTGTAGTGGATGCTTTTTGGTAAACTCACAGTTATCCCTATCGAAAGTTCTATCATTCTGAAAAAACACCCGATAGTTGTCATTGTGACATGCCATTAATGATGCAGTTTTTAATTCCAGTAAGTTAAAAGAGCAATCTAACTCTTACAAAACAAACCACCCACCCCATCTCTCTCTCGATTCAATCACGGATCAGAAATCACCCCTAAACCGCTGTAGCAACAAATAAAAAACAAACAGACCGATTCAGGTCCCTGACGGCTCGAGTAATCCCAAGTTACATTTTTATTTCTCGATGATATATTGAAGGTATTAGGGCACTCTGCGCTAACCTTCTGATTTGTTCTATACAATAATAATAGAGTTCGGCTTATAAATGGCACCCATGGGGGTGATACCTCACGAGGGGTAAGTTTCCCCCACTCAATTTACCGCTACATTACGACGGAGCTGTGGTTAAAGCAGGATCGAGGTGAGCTCTTCGTTAGCACCCTCGACGAACAGATGGAACAAGAAAAGGGATGATTTTACTTCGGAGGATCATTTGGAGAAACTCTGGTTTCTTTGTTTTGGAGATTTTGATGATAAAACGTCTAATTCGTTTCGATCTGGCCATCCCTAGTGTATTCAGGTGCTTGAAGTTATCTTTCATCACATTTTGGCTCGTTACCACAATTTATTAAAAAAGAAATAGAGGCGAGGCTCAAAAATGAGGATCTCTAATTCTCTTAAGCCTTGGGAAGTGAACCCTCTGTTTTACAGACCGAGATAATGGCTGTTTACGTATGCGGCCAGGGTGTCTTAAGATGAACCTCAAACAGCCACGAATAGCCATCATCAGGCTACGCTGAAGTCTCTGGAATGAAACTTCCAGGGACCTCTGCTGACTTGGGAGAGCCGTTACGCCATAAAGCAACTGGCCAAGGCAATATAGTGACTCTACTATGGGTGCCAGGGCTTTGTGGTGTTGAAGGAAATGAACAAGTCGATGAGCTTGCCAAAAGTGCAACGGGAATAACTCCTGCCGGATCTGAGCCTTTCTGTGGGCTTAGAAAAGACCAATTTAAGGCAGCGGGGAGTTGGACAACAGAAAACCCTCTGGAGAATCAGTCCAAGAAATTTATGATGATTTCTCCGACCTATTCCAGTTACCTAGCTGCTAAAGCTGTCACGAGCTGAGCTAGTGGTAGGTCTGCTGACAAGGCACTGTTGGTACAAACATCATTCGTACCGTATGGGAAAGTCAGCAGATAAGATTCGCAGGCTCTGTGAATCGAGAAAAACTCGCAAAAAAACTTGGATTCACTCAACCAGCCACTTGACAACGTTCGAAAGCAATAGGAATGATCCGAAAGGTAGAAAATTGGGTGCAGTATAAAATGAAGCCAAGAGACATCGACCCCCATTTTTTCACGAAAAACAACTGCATCAATCGCAAAAAATTAAGGGGTTTTTGCATCGAATTACGAATATGTATTTCATGGCGAGAATATCTCGCTGCGTCATGTAAAAATAATCGTGAGCGACCCCACCTAATCCCCCCTTAATAACTTTTAACCTCTATCACGACGCGGCGCTGTTCTCACTTCCCTGTAAATCCACCCTCCAATAAATAAAATTAAGAAGCGACAGGCAGAACAAATAGGGTATTTATCGCCAAAAATAGGCTTAATTTCTATTCCGACAGAGTGCGGCGCGCGCTCCAAGCTATAACGAAAGTAAATCCCCGCGATATTAAGTTGCGGCTGTAAGACTGCCACCATAACAATTCCTCGCAAACACCCCTAAAACCCATAACAACCCCTCGGTGTCGTTAGGGGTTACAGGTACGTGCAGTGACGTAACCGCTGTTAGACCATTGAATTTAAATATACCTAAAGGAACAACGTCATTGAACGAATAGAAGCCACTTTTAATTGTAGTTTCTTCTCCCGTTCATACAATCGAAATTGTTTACCCTCGCATCTGGCGGTGAGTAGCTGAACTATAAAGCACTATTTCCAAAGCGGGCTGGACACGAATGCGATTTATTTATTATTGTAATTCAGATGATCTACATGATCTCCCTTTCACACAGTTTTCAACGGAAATAAATGATTTGGACGAATCCTACCCTGCCTATGATTCATATTATTAGAGGGAAATCAATATACTCGTACTACAGATTTCTGTAAATGAATAGCTAATAATGGACCGATTATATTTCCTTTAGTAGCTACTATGTGCCGCCACTTTAAGCCGAAAAATTCTAGCCTCAATTCGTTCAAGGACGTTGTTCCTCTAGGTATATTTAAACTCAATGATAAGACAGATATTTTCGATGTTGTAATCTTCAAGCTTTGTGACAAATTTTAACAGATGATAGAACAGTTCATTCAAAACGTTTTTCTTTATTGAACTTTAGTTCATGTCCTTTTTTTAATTGCGTCAGTGTAAATTCAGAAGAATGTAGGGCGCTGATAAAATACTGAAGTAGTTTATTTCTTTATCTACGTTTATTTGTTCGATCCTACATTTTCTTGGCGTGATTTTCCTGATTTTTCTGCTGCATCAAATGCTGGTGCTGGTGTACCATCCTAAACTAACCCTTCTACGTACGGTTCTTTGACGAAATATCCAATTATTCCGCAAAAACGTGCGAATTTCTTTGGATTAGTTGCATTCTGTTGGAAATCTCTCACATTCAAAACACCCTGTATTCGTCAAATTAACTCAACATCACATCCAAATGAACGAATGCCACTAAACAAGGGTTGTTCGGAAAACAAAAGGGTGTGAGGCACAAGCTTGTATGTTTGCTCGGAAAATGTTGCATTAAGTGTAATCCCCGCTTAATACCCGTTAAAAGTTGAGAGTCAAGAGGGGGACTTTCAGCACGGTGAGACGTTGTTCGCACCATGAACATTAGATTTTGCCATGAAATCAGGCTACATAAAGCACACTATAAGAGTATTTGAAAATATCACTGACTTTCTTATATGAACTGAAATGAAGTACATTTGGTCGAATTGAGATGAAGAATAGTTTGGCACTTTTATTGTGTTTCCATTCAAATTTCATGGATATTCAGAAAAAGATTGGATAAAATTTCAATTTCGTCGAAAAATCTATAATCTTCAATATCCACTATCTAAAAAAGAAACTATTAAAGTAATGTTGAATCAATTGCCACAAGAATTGCTATTTCAGTGCCAATCAAGTCTCTTCAAAAGGTAACAATAATCTAGTAGTCATTAAGAGAAAATAACATCAATCAAAATGTCCGAAGTTCTCAATTTCGAGATAGAAAAAATAGCGGTCTTTTATAAAGTCGAATGATTAATAAACTAAACATCATGTCGAAAGCCAATCAATTTTCAATCAACACTTCAACAAATCGTTCTATTAATTAATAAACATGTATTCAAGTTTTTGTTGTTAAGACCCAAATCGGTGTTATCACCATGTCGAAATAAATTTCACTAATTATCAATTAGACCACTGTATTTCAAGTGGTTTATTAATTGAATTACTTCTTCCGAAAATTTGATCAAATTCAGTGACTCAATCAACGCTAATTTTAGAAATGAACGAGTAATTCACGTTTTTAGAAGCGTTAAAATTAGAAAGGATAAGGATAGGTTAATTCTTACTGTCCTCACTTTTTTTTTATATTTCCATCGAATTAATTTTGAAATATCACGATATGAGAAATGAAGACACTAAAAAGTACGAAAACAGCTAGAATTCAATGACAAAATCAATGTTGGTCTACTAAAAAAGCTGAATCCGCCCTGTTATATATTTTCGAGTTGAATTCAATTTTACAATATTTGAATTTTCCGGGAAAATGCTTGAAATAATCGGAATTTTCTTTTGCCGATGTCTATTATAATTCTCTAAAATACGATTGAAATTCTTAATTCCCTCAAGCCCACTTCTTCAGATCAAAAAGTCTCGAGTAAAAATTAGAACAGTGCAAAATCTGAGTTTTATGATTTCACCTAAATTCCTAAATAAATGATTCTTCTGTGTACATGGATTATTCATCATTCAGTAAAGCTAAGTCGTCCCTGTCAAATATTCTTGAGTTGAATTCGAATTTTTCAATATCTGAATATTGTTTCATTAGCATTCTTTATAGTAATATGTAATTCGTTCTTTATATACTTCTTCCCTCCAAAGTTGCTGTCTGAAGCAATGTAGGTGTACACAAGTCTCATTATGTTTGAAGGGAATAATGAGTAAAAGGAGGCTTGTAGGTGTTGATCTTAGATATCAATAAAGATTAAAATTATCTCGATCAGAAACTATTGACTTTTATTACAATTCAACACCAAAAATACGACTATGAAAACAACATTGTTTAATGTAAATGAGAACATATCAAGCAGCCTTCTCAATAACATCCTGTGGCTGTTCGTAATGACCGCGATTCCATCCAGATTTACCGCCAATTGAATTAATCCTGTTCAATTTCAAATCAGCTATTTAACAGATTCTGTTTCAATTGGATTCCCTACATCAGCAGAAGCAATTGACGATGAATAATGCTACTATTGAACATTTATGGACATCACGAAGATTCCTTTGCTCCACAAGATATGAATTGATAAAATTATATATACAGGGTGCTGCAATAGTGAGTTCTTCTTCCATAGCTGCCGAAACAAACATTCTCAGAAATTCCGTTCGAAAACAAGATGTAACACTAAATTGATGCCTATTTTTGGTTACTGAAAGACTCATAGTCATCATAACCAAACGAATTATCTGCCATACACAGGGTGTCCTTTTTCGATTGCCAAAAATGATGAACTCTAAATTGATATTTCTCGATTTTTTCAAATCTATTTCCACTCCTAAGTCTGGCAAATATGCCATAGCGACAAGATCGGTTTTTTTCTGGGCAGTTGGGAATAGATCTGCTGCCAATATTATTGCTTGCAAGTAAATGTATGTACACTGTACAGGTGGTAGTAGACAATTAATGTAGCTTACGATTCCCGATTGCCGAGTCGTAATTAGCGTAGGGCTGAAATTATAGGTTGTTCATGTCTGAGGAATACACGACTTCAGATTTAATTACGGTTTTATGAAGAGTTTGGGCACTAAACGTTTTTTTCGCAGTAACGGCTCAATTAAAGCAAAGCTCTGAGGAAATGACGGACCAAAAGAGTAATTTCAAGATCCTCACACCTCGAGTGTACTAATTTTAGGGTTTTGAAATTGTTAGTAATACAGAGGGGTTTAACAGGTTGGAATTCAATATTAAGTTACACACAGAATATGTGTGACGTGTTTCTGTCGCAAAAATATCAATTGTGGGATTTAATAATGAAAGAAATCGAGAGAAAATAGCAATAAGCGAGCAAAGACATCCAAGGAAGCAACGAGCCTATAATTTTCAAAAATGAAGAACAAGGTGGAGAATGGTAGGAGTTGAAGACAGTTAAAAAGCAGCCTGATGATATCTGCATGCAGCCAATTTAGTTGCCTCATAAATTTCTGCTGATAACTTCATAATTCGAGATAGACAGCTTTTCGAAAAGAAAGTGTTCTGGTGAATATTCCACAAAGAACAGAAATTCGATAGTAGTTCTTTATGATATGAGTGATAAAAGTGACGTTTTATTTTGTTAGTGAAAAAGTTTGTGAAATGAGCGGAGCGAATTGAACAATTTCACGAACAAAATAAAATCACTTTTAACACAAATACCCTACAATGTTTTTTGTACAACTGCCCTATTTTTATAACGAAATGGGCGAATTTGCAAAGACAATAAACTTCAAAATGCATTTTAAAATTCAAATAAACAAAAGGTTGTTGTGAATGGCAAACGTTGCCAACGTTATGATTACTAACAAATGAGAAAAGACGCTGTCATTTGAATTTCGTTCCTGTCCAATTTTCGTCTTGGGTTTTTAACTGCTGAATATGTTTGTCGAGAGTCCAATTATTAATAAAAGTGACGATTTGGTTGTTCCTGTGGATATTGAAGAGTCTGCAAGAAGAGCAAGTCTGGAACTCCTACCTAAAAAATCTGTTCAGCACTACGATATTGCATATAACAATTTCCTGGCCTGGTGTCAATTGAAAAATGTAAAAGGGAACTTCAGTGAACCTGTTTTCCTGGCATACTCAGAAGAAAAATCAGAAATATGGAGTTCATCAACTTTGTGAAGCAAATTTTCAATGAAAAAGTCAAGCGCCCTTGTTAAAAATGGTGGATGTTTGTAAATATTTTAAGGTACCTAATAGCATATTTAAAACGGAAAAGTGAAGGATATCGTCCCAAAAAATCGAAAATTCCCACTCGTGAACAAGTTGAAAAGTTTATAAATGAGGCACCAGATCAGAAGTACTTGATGGTTGAGGTTGCAACTATTTTCGGATTATTTGGAGCCTGTCGGCGTGAAGAATTGTGTAATTTATCAGTGGAAGACATCGAAATAACAAATAAATCATTGGTTATACAACTTCCTAACACAAAAACGAAAGTGAGTCGTTCTTTCAGTATTATTGGGAGGTATGTTGACTATTTTCATAAGTACTTTGCCCTGCGCCCTTCTGTCATCAAACATCGTCGTTTTTCCCGAAATACATGAATAATAAATGCACTGGCAATCCAGTTGGTATCAATACATTTGGGAAAATTCCATCTATTGTTGCCGAATTCCTCAAAGTGCCAGAACCAAAGCTATATACAGGACACTGTTTTCGAAGATCCTCCGCTTCATTGCTAGCAGAATCAGGAGCAAATATTACGGATATAAAAAAACATGGTGGATGGAAGTCTACGACAATTGCCGGGGGCTATGTTGATCATTCCATTGCATATAGAAATGTCATTGCTGAAAATATTCTCCCAACATCAACAGATTTTGGATCATCATCCAATATTGTACTTTTCTACAAGTACTGATGGTGCTGAGGATGCTAATAATGTGTTGCGAAGCTCCCTAACGTCATAGGGCATTAATGTTGATAATTGTTCTAGTTTTACCATTAATATTAATGTTCATAAGTAATGCTTGTTAAATATTGATAATAAAAATTTGCAATTGCTGAATTTTTTCATCTGATTTCATCATAAGAAAATGGATTGCTAAAAATATTTTTAACACTGATGTTAAAAATATTTTTAACACGCTTCCACGTAAACAATCAATTTTAACATTGTTTGCTGTCATTAAAAGTGCCACTTTTAATGGCAGTTGTACAAAAAAGTATTTTAGGAATTTGGTAATGCTTTTTCGAGGTGTCAGTACAAGCAATGGTCCAACTTCTTGCATGGTGACGAAAATCTTCAAGAAATGGTTTATTCTGTACTTGACATGACTGTTAAGACAGACGCTTGATAGAGGTGCGAATGGCAGACTAAGAACATCACAGATCAACTGATGGCGTTTCATATTTCGAACCCTGAACGAACAAAATTTCCTCCATCCGTCGGATAAGTTTTCAACCCCGCAAAAGCCGCATAGTAAAAAAGCTTACCTTTACCATTATGAGTTTCGCTGCCGCTGTCCTCGCTAGGGGGCCCCTGCGGGGCCCTCAGGAGCCCCCCAACCCCATGCGGGTACCTAGGCCTGTTCAAAGGCGAAAAGGCACCCTGCATCCCCAGTAGACTGGCGGCCCCATGAAACTGCAGAAAAGGCGCCCACGGCGGCCTGGGCGCCAACTGAGCCGCCGCCGCCGCGTAGATCTGCAAGGGGGGCGGCAAGACGCCCGCCTCCAACACCATATTCTCGAAATTCGGATTCACTTTTGCGAAATACTAGAGCACCTGGTGAGTCCGAGAAGAAACTGCAACTCTTGCATGCTCTGCTGATGGCATCGTCCGTCGGATAGTTACATGATGGGCCTGACTGTAAACAACAACAGTTGCGAGGATCCAACCGCTTTGGAGAACTTCTTCAACCTCTTCTCTTCTTCTTGTCGAGTGTCTATTCGCCGATACCACTGTCACTCATCAATTAAGCAACTATCACTTTGTCCCTTTCAGAAACGTTTTTCCAGTCCACTTTATTATCACTCTGTGTCCTCTAATTCACAAAAATCACTTTGGCGCCCAACGTCGTGCCATCTATTCGCTACAATAGTTCTAATGTACCGCCACTAACCGCTAGTAGTGCATGTGTCTTAGTCCTTTGACAGCATACAGTCCACTAACAAAAACACGAGTATCGTTGGCATCCAGGCGTTTCCTGTTCTACCGACCTGGTTCCTCAACGCCATTGGCTGCGAGAAGCTCCTCCCACTCGTCTTCCCCTCCATCCCTCCGACTGTCATTAGTAAAACGTCAATATCCACTGGTAATTATTTATCTCTTCTTCTAGGACTATTCAGATGCTGATATATTATTTTTTGATCGCGGTTCCTGATTGGCTCGTTAATTAACTGGATTTCGGCACGGTTTTCGATAAATTTAATTAGAAGATGGGTAATTAACTGTTGGAATTGGACGAATGACATTGGGACGGTTTGTGCGGAATTAAATAATCGTATGATGCGAGTAAGATCAGTCAATTAGGAGATAATGAGAGGTTAGGATGGGTTCTTTGCTTTGGGCGCTGTTCTGTAATTGAGTTCTTGTTGGTTATTCCAGATATCTAATTAGGAATTATGCCGGGAGATAAGTCGACGTCGTTTGTAGGTTTCATAAGACTCGTTTTTTGCATTGCGATGGCAACTCCAATAATTATTTTTTTCAAAATCGGCTTCGTTTGGAAGATACAAATTGTCGAAAAACTAAAGTCCGTTCGAATATAAGGAGTTTTGTAAACAAACAGAAACGTCTGATGGTTTGCGCACAATAAAGCTGCTATTGGTCAAACGGTCATAACCACGCTCCCTTTTAACGCCCTAAGAGACTGGATAGAAATATTTCAATAATTTGAGTCAGCAATTCCCACATTAGAACTTTTTTCCTCATAAACTCTAGTGCAAAATTTCTGTTATGATTTGCGACTGTCATAAACATTTTATATCCGACGTACCCTATTTTTTATTTTGTTTTGTTTTTATATTATTATCTACTAAATAATTTCTTTGTCGGCTGCTCGAGATTGCCGCAAGGTAATTCCAGGAGTTTTAGAGATTTGGGTCGGAATCTTGCAAGATTCCGACAAAGTATAATTCCGGGAAACACCACATTTGGGTCCTTTTCTCTAAATCTCTAATGAGTCTAATGGGTGAAAGCCATCTTGATTTGCATAAATATCGAAGTCTTGTCAATTGACAAGACTCGAAAAAGATCTCTGTTCATATTTATAATGGTCATTTACTTGTAATATCCGAAATATATGTAGTTTCGGTCCATAATTTTATAATATTTTGTACTGAACCCTTTGTCGGCTGCTCAAGATTCCGACAGGGTAATTCCGGGAAACACCAGGTTTGGGTCCTTTCCCTAAATGGATTAAAGCCATCTTGATTTGCATAAATATCGAAGTTTTCAATTGACAAGACCAGTTAAAATACCTAGAGCTACTGTGAAGGTCTAGCTGTTCAAACTGTTTATAGATTTTGTTGTGAAAAGTGAATTGTGTTGGAAAATCTTTTGACAAAGTGTATATAGTGTTTATAGAACAATGTCGAATTCGGAAACGGATACTGCATCTGAGGGTGATATGTGGGGACCACCACGAAAAAGGTCCAAAAGGTCGCATTTCTCTGCTGAAGAGAAAGAGATAATTCTGAACATTTTCCGAAAAGAATTGGAAGAACATCCTGATTTATCGAAAAGAGACTCAGTAGGAATTGTTTCAAAATCCTCAGGGGTGAGTGATTCAGCTGTATTCAGAATTCTCAGAGAATATGAAGAGAATAAAACATTGACGCCACCTAAGAGGAGAGCCCAGTCGTTAAAAATAATCGATTCGGTTTACGATTTCGATATGAACCTTATCAGAAGAATTGTCCTCGGTTTTTTTTTAGAATGAAATCCCAACGATTTCTAAAGTTCTAGAAATCGTGAATGATGACGATAGTTTGCCAAATTTCAAAAGAACAACGTTCTATAAATTATCGAAAAAAATGGGATTCCAGTTCAGTTAAAACTGAACGATTGTGTGAAATCTCCTCGATTCGATTCTGGACGGGAAGAAACTTCACGAAGGCCCTCCTACCGATGCGCCAAACATGTTATTATTGCTCTTTCTTACATTTGAACAGAGTATAGTGGAACATTCTTTGATGAATGGATATAACATTTTCTCGCAGAACAAAAAGTAATTTTCGACATCAGAAGTTAATATTTGTTCGCAGAGCATGCTTGCCTGCCATCTTCAAAACTAAACTTGTCCAAATCGAAGGGGGTGAATCAAACGGCCACGCCTAGATGAGGCTACGTCTAAAATACAGTGTCCGATCCTGTATCATCTTCAATTTGCAATTTTCTAATTTTTCGGACAGTTTAATGTGATGCTGATTTCACATGCTCTCGAACACGTCATGTCGCCGATATATACGAAGTGAAAAATACATCGCAAACCCTTCTCCTCATTTTTCATCCCTCCGATCAGGACCTGTCGCGAGGCGTTCGCTCTAATTCCGATTTTTGCCGGTAAGTTGGTTTTCTATAAATATTCATCCTGATACCTCGATCATCAATCATCGGATCTTGTCACCGGGTCTCCTGCGAACGTTGCGCCCGACACACGGGATATCCACGCCCATGATCGGTTTCGTTTTGAAATTTTAAATTCGCACGCTACGGAATATTGATTTATGACGCCGTGGTTGGGAGGAGAATCTGACTGGATGCTGTAGGATCCGAGAGAGTGCATAAAACCGATTGTTGTTGAAACAGTCCGAAGGATTCCACTAAAAACAGTATATTTGTGGTTAGCAAGGATTCCTTGGAAAACCTAACGCAGCTATTCGATATAGCAAGGGCGAATAATGGGGAAAAATGGGAATAATGTTGGTAATAACGATTGAAAATTATTAAATCAGGTTCACAATGTATGCAATATTCCATGTTTACCACATTGCGTAAACTTTCCTCAGGTCTTTGATATTTATGGAAAAATAAAACATGAAGAAATTCAAGACATAGGAGGCCTATATATGGACATGTTTGGTATCAAACTATAGGTTTTCGAGGACGCTGAATTCAATAAAAAACAATTCAAGACTCTATCTATTATAGTTTAGATTTTCACCTGTCAAATGGCATTTTTGTAAAAAATTCGAAATTTCAAATCGTCATAGCTCCCCCTCCTGTGCTCGTATCCACTTTTCGTTTGTGAATTGGTTATCAGCGGTATCCAAAGTATCTCTAGGAATAATAGAATCGATTTCGAAAATCCCAACTTTTTGGGTGAAAAATGCCAAAGGGGTATGACCCCCCAAAAACTCTATATTTGTCATCATCCTGAAATACCTGGCGAATCTAACCATGTTTTTCGATCTCGAAGATCTACTATCCATTCGAGCCATTGAGAAAACCCCATTGGCTCATCAACATCACCCATACTCAGAGTGCTCTGAGCGTCTGAACAAAACTCGAAAATGAAATATGGAAAAAATTAAAACGAAATAATTCATTACCTATGAGGGCTACATGGACGATTTTGGTATCAAAATGTAGGTTTTCGAGGACGCTCTATTCAATAAAATGCAATCCAAGGCTCTATCTATTATAGTTTAGATTTTCACTTGTCAAATGGCATTTTTGTAAAAAAATCGAAATTTCAAATCGTCATAGCTCCCCCTCCTGTGCTCGTATCCACTTTTCGTTTGTGAATTGGTTATCAGCGGTATCCAAAGTATCTCTAGGAACAATAAAATCGATTTCGAAAATCCCAACTTTTTGGGTGAAAAATGCCAAAGGGGTATGACCCCCCAAAAACTCTATATTTGTCATCATCCTGAAATACCTGGCGAATCTAACCATGTTTTTCGATCTCGAAGATCTACTATCCATTCGAGCCATTGAGAAAACCCCATTGGCTCATCAACATCACCCATACTCAGAGTGCTCTGAGCGTCTGAACAAAACTCGAAAATGAAATATGGAAAAAATTAAAACGAAATAATTCATTATCTATGAGGGCTACATGGACGATTTTGGTATCAAAATGTAGGTTTTCGAGGACGCTCTATTCAATGAAATGCAATCCAAGGCTCTATCTATTATAGTTTAGATTTTCACCTGTCAAATGGCATTTTTGTAAAAAAATCGAAATTTCAAATCGTCATAGCTCCCCCTCCTGTGCTCGTATCCACTTTTCGTTTGTGAATTGGTTATCAGCGGTATCCAAAGTATCTCTAGGAACAATAAAATCGATCTCGAAAATCCCAACTTTTTGGGTGAAAAATGCCAAAGGGGTATGACCCCCCAAAAACCCTATATTTGTCATCATCCTGAAATACCTGGCGAATCTAACCGTGTTTTTCGATCTCGAAGATCTACTATCCATTGGAGCCATTGAGAAAACCCCATTGGCTCATCAACATCACCCATACTCAGAGTGCTCTGAGCGTCTGAACAAAACTCGAAAATGAAATATGGAAAAAATTAAAACGAAATAATTCATTACCTATGAGGGCTACATGGACGATTTTGGTATCAAAATGTAGGTTTTCGAGGACGCTCTATTCAATGAAATGCAATCCAAGGCTCTATCTATTATAGTTTAGATTTTCACCTGTCAAATGGCATTTTTGTAAAAAAATCGAAATTTCAAATCGTCATAGCTCCCCCTCCTGTGCTCGTATCCACTTTTCGTTTGTGAATTGGTTATCAGCGGTATCCAAAGTATCTCTAGGAACAATAAAATCGATCTCGAAAATCCCAACTTTTTGGGTGAAAAATGCCAAAGGGGTATGACCCCCCAAAAACCCTATATTTGTCATCATCCTGAAATACCTGGCGAATCTAACCGTGTTTTTCGATCTCGAAGATCTACTATCCATTGGAGCCATTGAGAAAACCCCATTGGCTCATCAACATCACCCATACTCAGAGTGCTCTGAGCGTCTGAACAAAACTCGAAAATGAAATATGGAAAAAATTAAAACGAAATAATTCATTACCTATGAGGGCTACATGGACGATTTTGGTATCAAAATGTAGGTTTTCGAGGACGCTCTATTCAATGAAATGCAATCCAAGGCTCTATCTATTATAGTTTAGATTTTCACCTGTCAAATGGCATTTTTGTAAAAAAATCGAAATTTCAAATCGTCATAGCTCCCCCTCCTGTGCTCGTATCCACTTTTCGTTTGTGAATTGGTTATCAGCGGTATCCAAAGTATCTCTAGGAATAATAGAATCGGTTTCGAAAATCCCAACTTTTTGGGTGAAAAATGCCAAAGGGGTATGACCCCCCAAAAACTCTATATTTGTCATCATCCTGAAATACCTGGCGAATCTAACCATGTTTTTCGATCTCGAAGATCTACTATCCATTCGAGCCATTGAGAAAACCCCATTGGCTCATCAACATCACCCATACTCAGAGTGCTCTGAGCGTCTGAACAAAACTCGAAAATGAAATATGGAAAAAATTAAAACGAAATAATTCATTACCTATGAGGGCTACATGGACGATTTTGGTATCAAAATGTAGGTTTTCGAGGACGCTCTATTCAATGAAATGCAATCCAAGGCTCTATCTATTATAGTTTAGATTTTCACCTGTCAAATGGCATTTTTGTAAAAAAATCGAAATTTCAAATCGTCATAGCTCCCCCTCCTGTGCTCGTATCCACTTTTCGTTTGTGAATTGGTTATCAGCGGTATCCAAAGTATCTCTAGGAACAATAAAATCGATTTCGAAAATCCCAACTTTTTGGGTGAAAAATGCCAAAGGGGTATGACCCCCCAAAAACCCTATATTTGTCATCATCCTGAAATACCTGGCGAATCTAACCGTGTTTTTCGATCTCGAAGATCTACTATCCATTGGAGCCATTGAGAAAACCCCATTGGCTCATCAACATCACCCATACTCAGAGTGCTCTGAGCGTCTGAACAAAACTCGAAAATGAAATATGGAAAAAATTAAAACGAAATAATTCATTACCTATGAGGGCTACATGGACGATTTTGGTATCAAAATGTAGGTTTTCGAGGACGCTCTATTCAATAAAATACAATCCAAGGCTCTATCTATTATAGTTTAGATTTTCACCTGTCAAATGGCATTTTTGTAAAAAAATCGAAATTTCAAATCGTCATAGCTCCCCCTCCTGTGCTCGTATCCACTTTTCGTTTGTGAATTGGTTTTCAGCGGTATCCAAAGTATCTCTAGGAATAATAGAATCGATTTCGAAAATCCCAACTTTTTGGGTGAAAAATGCCAAAGGGGTATGACCCCCCAAAAACTCTATATTTGTCATCATCCTGAAATACCTGGCGAATCTAACCATGTTTTTCGATCTCCAAGATCTACTATCCATTCGAGCCATTGAGAAAACCCCATTGGCTCATCAACATCACCCATACTCAGAGTGCTCTGAGCGTCTGAACAAAACTCGAAAATGAAATATGGAAAAAATTAAAACGAAATAATTCATTACCTATGAGGGCTACATGGACGATTTTGGTATCAAAATGTAGGTTTTCGAGGACGCTCTATTCAATGAAATGCAATCCAAGGCTCTATCTATTATAGTTTAGATTTTCACCTGTCAAATGGCATTTTTGTAAAAAAATCGAAATTTCAAATCGTCATAGCTCCCCCTCCTGTGCTCGTATCCACTTTTCGTTTGTGAATTGGTTATCAGCGGTATCCAAAGTATCTCTAGGAACAATAAAATCGATTTCGAAAATCCCAACTTTTTGGGTGAAAAATGCCAAAGGGGTATGACCCCCCCAAAAACCCTATATTTGTCATCATCCTGAAATACCTGGCGAATCTAACCGTGTTTTTCGATCTCGAAGATCTACTATCCATTGGAACCATTGAGAAAACCCCATTGGCTCATCAACATCACCCATACTCAGAGTGCTCTGAGCGTCTGAACAAAACTCGAAAATGAAATATGGAAAAAATTAAAACGAAATAATTCATTACCTATGAGGGCTACATGGACGATTTTGGTATCAAAATGTAGGTTTTCGAGGACGCTCTATTCAATGAAATGCAATCCAAGGCTCTATCTATTATAGTTTAGATTTTCACCTGTCAAATGGCATTTTTGTAAAAAAATCGAAATTTCAAATCGTCATAGCTCCCCCTCCTGTGCTCGTATCCACTTTTCGTTTGTGAATTGGTTATCAGCGGTATCCAAAGTATCTCTAGGAATAATTAAATCGATTTCGAAAATCCCAACTTTTTGGGTGAAAAATGCGTAAGAGGTAAGACCTCCCAAAAACACCATATTTGGCATCACCCTGCAATGCCTGGCAAATCTAAACGTCTTTTTCGATCTGGAAGATCTACTATCCATTCGAGCCTTTCAGAAAACCCCATTGGTTGATCAATTCCACCTGTACTATGCGCGATCTGAGCCTCTGAATAAAACTCAAAAATGAATTATGGAAAAACAAAACATGAAAAAATTCAAGTCATAGGAGGCCTATTTGGACAAGTTTGGTATCAAACTATAGGTTTTCGAGGACGCTGAGTTCAATAAAAAGAATCCAAGACTCTATCTATCATCGTTTAGATTTTGACCTACGAAATGGCTTTTTTCAAAAAAATCGATATTTCAACTTGTCATAGCTCCCGCTTCTATGATAGTATCCACCTTTTGTTTGTATATTGGTAATCAGCCTTGTCCAAAGTATCTCTGAGCATAATAAAATCGATTTCGAAAATACTAACATTTTGGGATAAAAATGATATATAAAACACCATATTTGGCATCACCCTGAAAAGCCTGGCTAATCTAAACGTCTTTCTCGATCTGGAAGATCTACTATCCATTCGAGCCTTTCAGAATACCCCATTGGTTGATCAATTCCACCTATACTTTGCGCGCTCTGAGCTTCTGAACAAAACTCGAAAATGAATTATGGAAAAATAAAACATGAAAAAATTCAAGTCATAGGAGGCCTATATGGACAAGTTTGGTATCAAACTATAGGTTTTCGAGGACGCTGAATTCAATAAAAAACAATTCAAGACTCTATCTATCATCGTTTAGATTTTGACCTGCGAAATGGCATTTTTTCAAAAATTAAAATTTCAATTTGTTTTATTTCCCGTCGTGTTTCTCTGAATCTTTTGATTTTTTACCTTTTTCGTGATTTATATTAATACTCAAAATCTGTTTTATCGTCCGATCTCGATACTTCGCAAATTGCAGACGAAATTAGGGCATTTGGCCCCAAGATCAACAATCTAAAGCTCCCAGCCACGCCGCGTCTTCTCCCCGACTCCGAACGTCTCCGTTCCTCATCCCCCGCGATTTATGGGGGTCCCGTCCTGCCCGGCCTCCATCAAAGCCAAAACACCCCCGTTATCTCTCGCAAAATCGAATTTCGCCGCAATTCATTACGTCCAAATCCCGTCCGAGGGGCACAAATCACGCTGCGTCCGTCGGACACCAACAATAATCCGATATCATCGGGCCAGGGGCCGCCACCGTCGGACTCTGCGAGCGGACCCCGAAACAGATCGTCAGATTTGGCCGCATATGCTGCGGATTATCCCCTTCGTCGCGGGTCTCCTCGGGGTCGCGCCTGAAAGGTCGCAGATTCGATCTCGATTTGATTTAGTTCGGGGTGTCAGGTTATTTATCGAGGCTCGGAGGGCGCCCCTGCCCTTTCAGGTGGTTTTGTTTGTTGTCGATTTGTTTGACTTTTGCGCTGGGTTCGAAGGCATCCCAGATGTCTGCTCGATTCCGGAGAGAATCGAGTGAGTCGCAATTTTTTCCGGAACGGTATCAACAAATTCTCTGTTCAAATGTAAGAAGGAGCAATAATAACATGTTTGGCGCATCGGTAGGAGGGCCTTCGTAAAGTTTCTTTCCGTCCAGAGTCGAATCGAGGAGATTTCACACAATCTTTCAGTTCTAACCGAACTTGAATTTCATTTTTTTTTAATAATTCATAGAACGTTGTTCTTTTGAAATTTGACAAACTGTCGTCATCATTCACGATTTCTAGAACTTTAGAAATCGTTGGGATTTCATTCCGGAAAAAAACCGTGGACGATTCTTCTGATAAGGTTCATATCGAAATCGTCAACCGAATCGATTATTTTTAACGACTGGGCTCTCCTCTTAGGTGGCTTCAATGTTTCATTCTCTTCATATTCTCTGAGAATTCTGAATACAGCTGAATCACTCACCCCTGAAGATTTTGAAACAATTCCTACTAAGTCTCTTTTCGATAAATCAGGATGTTCTTCCAATTCTTTTCGAAAAATGTTCAAAATTATCTCTATATCTTCAGCAGAGAAATGCGACCTTTTGGCCTTTTTTGTGGTGGTCCCCACATATCACCCTCAGATGCATTATCCGTTTCCGAATTCGACATTGTTCTATAAACGCTATATGTATACACTTTGTTTTGCGGATCAATAACATCAATATCTTGAATGGTCTGTGCACGAGAACAAAACTTGAAAATGAAATATCGAAAACATTAAACTTGAATAATTCCTAACTTATGAGGGCTACATGAATGTTTTTGGTATCAAAATGTAGGTTTTCGGGGTCGCTCCATTCAATAAAGAATGTTTCAGAGCTCTATCTATCATAGTTTAGATTTTCACCTGTCAAATGACATTTTTTACAAAAACTCGAATTTTCAAACCATCACAGCTCCCCATCCTTTTATCGCCGCCATTATTTATTCATATTATGTACATCAGCATAGGTCCAAGTATCTCTGTGCAAAATATGAGCGATTTGAAAAATTCAAAATTTTTGGTGAAAAATGCCCAAGGGGTATGACCTCCAAAAAACGCCTTAAACTCAATACCAAATAAAAATGGGTGGATCTATAACGGTGGGATTGCTCGGACAACTTATTCGGACCATTCGAATCCTCAATAAATGCAGTTTTCCGGATCAATAACATCAATATCTTGAATGGTCTGTGCACGAGAACAAAACTTGAAAATGAAATATCGAAAACATTAAACTTGAATAATTCCTAACTTATGAGGGCTACATGAATGTTTTTGGTATCAAAATGTAGGTTTTTGGGGTCGCTCCATTCAATAAAGAATGTTTCAGAGCTCTATCTATCATAGTTTAGATTTTCACCTGTCAAATGACATTTTTTACAAAAACTCGAATTTTCAAACCATCACAGCTCCCCATCCTTTGATCGCCGCCATTATTTATTTATATTATGTTGATCAGCATAGGTCCAAGTATCTCTGTGCAAAATATGAGCGATTTGAAAAATTCAAAATTTTTGGTGAAAAATGCCTAAGGGGTATGACCTCCAAAAAACGCCTTAAACTCAATACCAAATAAAAATGGGTGGATCTAACGGTGGGATTGCTCGGACAACTTATTCGGACCATTCGAATCCTCAATAAATGCAGTTTTCCGGATCAATAACATCAATATCTTGAATGGTCTGTGCACGAGAACAAAACTTGAAAATGAAATATCGAAAACATTAAACTTGAATAATTCCTAACTTATGAGGGCTACATGAATGTTTTTGGTATCAAAATGTAGGTTTTCGGGGTCGCTCCATTCAATAAAGAATGTTTCAGAGCTCTTTCTATCATAGTTTAGATTTTCACCTGTCAAATGACATTTTTTACAAAAACTCGAATTTTCAAACCATCACAGCTCCCCATCCTTTGATCGCCGCCATTATTTATTCATATTATGTTGATCAGCATAGGTCCAAGTATCTCTGTGCAAAATATGAGCGATTTGAAAAATTCAAAATTTTTGGTGAAAAATGCCTAAGGGGTATGACCTCCAAAAAACGCCTTAAACTCAATACCAAATAAAAATGGGTGGATCTAACGGTGGGATTGCTCGGACAACTTATTCGAACCATTCGAATCCTCAATAAATGCAGTTTTGCGGATCAATAACATCAATATCTTGAATGGTCTGTGCACGAGAACAAAACTTGAAAATGAAATATCGAAAACATTAAACTTGAATAATTCCTAAGTTATGAGGGCTACATGAATGTTTTTGGTATCAAAATGTAGGTTTTCGGGGTCGCTCCATTCAATAAAGAATGTTTCAGAGCTCTATCTATCATAGTTTAGATTTTCACCTGTCAAATGACATTTTTTACAAAAACTCGAATTTTCAAACCATCACAGCTCCCCATCCTTTGATCGCCGCCATTATTTATTCATATTATGTTGATCAGCATAGGTCCAAGTATCTCTGTGCAAAATATGAGCGATTTGAAAAATTCAAAATTTTTGGTGAAAAATGCCTAAGGGGTATGACCTCCAAAAAACGCCTTAAACTCAATACCAAATAAAAATGGGTGGATCTAACGGTGGGATTGCTCGGACAACTTATTCGAACCATTCGAATCCTCAATAAATGCAGTTTTGCGGATCAATAACATCAATATCTTGAATGGTCTGTGCACGAGAACAAAACTTGAAAATGAAATATCGAAAACATTAAACTTGAATAATTCCTAACTTATGAGGGCTACATGAATGTTTTTGGTATCAAAATGTAGGTTTTCGGGGTCGCTCCATTCAATAAAGAATGTTTCAGAGCTCTATATATCATAGTTTAGACTTTCACCTGTCAAATGAAATTTTTTACAAAAACTCGAATTTTCAAACCATCACAGCTCCCCATCCTTTTATCGCCGCCATTATTTATTCATATTATGTAGATCAGCATAGGTCCAAGTATCTCTGTGCAAAATATGAGCGATTTGAAAAATTCAAAATTTTTGGTGAAAAATGCCTAAGGGGTATGACCTTCAAAAAACGCCTTAAACTCAATACCAAATAAAAATGGGTGGATCTAACGGTGGGATTGCTCGGACAACTTATTCGAACCATTCGAATCCTCAATAAATGCAGTTTTGCGGATCAATAACATCAATATCTTGAATGGTCTGTGCACGAGAACAAAACTTGAAAATGAAATATCGAAAACATTAAACTTGAATAATTCCTAACTTATGAGGGCTACATGAATGTTTTTGGTATCAAAATGTAGGTTTTCGGGGTCGCTCCATTCAATAAAGAATGTTTCAGAGCTCTATCTATCATAGTTTAGATTTTCACCTGTCAAATGACATTTTTTACAAAAACTCGAATTTTCAAACCATCACAGCTCCCCATCCTTTGATCGCCGCCATTATTTATTTATATTTTGTTGATCAGCATAGGTCCAAGTATCCCTGTGCAAAATATGAGCTATTTGAAAAATTCAAAATTTTTGGTGAAAAATGCCTAAGGGGTATGACCTCCAAAAAACGCCTTAAACTCAATACCAAATCAAAATGGGTGGATCTAACGGTGGGATTGCTCGGACAACTTATTCGAACCATTCGAATCCTCAATAAATGCAGTTTTGCGGATCAATAACATCAATATCTTGAATGGTCTGTGCACGAGAACAAAACTTGAAAATGAAATATCGAAAACATTAAACTTGAATAATTCCTAAGTTATGAGGGCTACATGAATGTAATTGGTATCAAAATGTAGGTTTTCGGGGTCGCTCCATTCAATAAAGAATGTTTCAGAGCTCTATCTATCATAGTTTAGATTTTCACCTGTCAAATGACATTTTTTACAAAAACTCGAATTTTCAAACCATCACAGCTCCCCATCCTTTGATCGCCGCCATTATTTATTCATATTATGTTGATCAGCATAGGTCCTAGTATCTCTGTGCAAAATATGAGCGATTTGAAAAATTCAAAATTTTTGGTGAAAAATGCCTAAGGGGTATGACCTCCAAAAAACGCCTTAAACTCAATACCAAATAAAAATGGGTGGATCTAACGGTGGGATTGCTCGGACAACTTATTCGAACCATTCGAATCCTCAATAAATGCAGTTTTGCGGATCAATAACATCAATATCTTGAATGGTCTGTGCACGAGAACAAAACTTGAAAATGAAATATCGAAAACATTAAACTTGAATAATTCCTAACTTTTGAGGGCTACATGAATGTTTTTGGTATCAAAATGTAGGTTTTCGGGGTCGCTCCATTCAATAAAGAATGTTTCAGAGCTCTATCTATCATAGTTTAGATTTTTACCTGTCAAATGACATTTTTTACAAAAACTCGAATTTTCAAACCATCACAGCTCCCCATCGTTTGATCGCCGCCATTATTTATTCATATTATGTTGATCAGCATAGGTCCAAGTATCTCTGTGCAAAATATGAGCGATTTGAAAAATTCAAAATTTTTGGTGAAAAATGCCTAAGGGGTATGACCTCCAAAAAACGCCTTAAACTCAATACCAAATAAAAATGGGTGGATCTAACGGTGGGATTGCTCGGACAACTTATTCGGACCATTCGAATCCTCAATAAATGCAGTTTTCCGGATCAATAACATCAATATCTTGAATGGTCTGTGCACGAGAACAAAACTTGAAAATGAAATATCGAAAACATTAAACTTGAATAATTCCTAACTTATGAGGGCTACATGAATGTTTTTGGTATCAAAATGTAGGTTTTCGGGGTCGCTCCATTCAATAAAGAATGTTTCAGAGCTCTATCTATCATAGTTTAGATTTTCACCTGTCAAATGACATTTTTTACAAAAACTCGAATTTTCAAACCATCACAGCTCCCCATCCTTTGATCGCCGCCATTATTTATTCATATTATGTTGATCAGCAAAGGTCCAAGTATCTCTGTGCAAAATATGAGCGATTTGAAAAATTCAAAATTTTTGGTGAAAAATGCCTAAGGGGTATGACCTCCAAAAAACGCCTTAAACTCAATACCAAATAAAAATGGGTGGATCTAACGGTGGGATTGCTCGGACAACTTATTCGAACCATTCGAATCCTCAATAAATGCAGTTTTGCGGATCAATAACATCTATATCTTGAATGGTCTGTGCACGAGAACAAAACTTGAAAATGAAATATCGAAAACATTAAACTTGAATAATTCCTAACTTATGAGGGCTACATGAATGTTTTTGGTATCAAAATGTAGGTTTTCGGGGTCGCTCCATTCAATAAAGAATGTTTCAGAGCTCTATCTATCATAGTTTAGATTTTCACCTGTCAAATGACATTTTTTACAAAAACTCGAAGTTTCAAACCATCACAGCTCCCCATCCTTTGATCGCCGCCATTATTTATTCATATTATGTAGATCAGCATAGGTCCAAGTATCTCTGTGCAAAATATGAGCGATTTGAAAAATTCAAAATTTTTGGTGAAAAATGCCTAAGGGGTATGACCTCCAAAAAACGCCTTAAACTCAATACCAAATAAAAATGGGTGGATCTAACGGTGGGATTGCTCGGACAACTTATTCGAACCATTCGAATCCTCAATAAATGCAGTTTTGCGGATCAATAACATCAATATCTTGAATGGTCTGTGCACGAGAACAAAACTTGAAAATGAAATATCGAAAACATTAAACTTGAATAATTCCTAACTTATGAGGGCTACATGAATGTTTTTGGTATCAAAATGTAGGTTTTCGGGGTCGCTCCATTCAATAAAGAAAGTTTCAGAGCTTTATCTATCATAGTTTAGATTTTCACCTGTCAAATGACATATTTTACAAAAACTCGAATTTTCAAACCATCACAGCTCCCCATCCTTTGAACGCCGCTATTATTTATTCATATTATGTAGATCAGCATAGGTCCAAGTATCCCTGTGCAAAATATGAGCGATTTGAAAAATTCCAAATTTTTGGTGAAAAATGCCTAAGGGGTATGACCTCCAAAAAACGCCTTAAACTCAATACCAAATAAAAATGGGTGGATCTAACGGTGGGATTGCTCGGACAACTTATTCGAACCATTCGAATCCTCAATAAATGCAGTTTTGCGGATCAATAACATCAATATCTTGAATGGTCTGTGCACGAGAACAAAACTTGAAAATGAAATATGGAAAACATTAAACTTGAATAATTCCTAACTTCTGAGGGCTACATGAATGTTTTATGGTATCAAAATGTAGGTTTTCGGAGTCGCTCCATTCAATAAAGAAAGTTTCAGAGCTCTATCTATCATAGTTTAGATTTTCACCTGTCAAATGACATATTTTACAAAAACTCGAATTTTCAAACCATCACAGCTCCCCATCCTTTGAACGCCACTATTATTTATTCATATTATGTAGATCAGCATAGGTCCAAGTATCCCTGTGCAAAATATGAGCGATTTGAAAAATTCCAAATTTTTGGTGAAAAATGCCTAAGGGGTATGACCTCCAAAAAACGCCTTAAACTCAATACCAAATAAAAATGGGTGGATCTAACGGTGGGATTGCTCGGACAACTTATTCGAACCATTCGAATCCTCAATAAATGCAGTTTTGCGGATCAATAACATCAATATCTTGAATGGTCTGTGCACGAGAACAAAACTTGAAAATGAAATATCGAAAACATTAAACTTGAATAATTCCTAACTTCTGAGGGCTACATGAATGTTTTATGGTATCAAAATGTAGGTTTTCGGGGTCGCTCCATTCAATAAAAAATGTTTCAGAGCTCTATATATCATAGTTTAGACTTTCACCTGTCAAATGAAATTTTTTACAAAAACTCGAATTTTCAAACCATCACAGCTCCCCATCCTTTGATCGCCGCCATTATTTATTCATATTATGTTGATCAGCATAGGTCCAAGTATCTCTGTGCAAAAAATGAGCGATTTGAAAAATTCAACATTTTTGGTGAAAAATGCCTAAGGGGTATGACCTCCAAAAAACGGCTTAAACTCAATACCAAATAAAAATGGGTGGATCTAACGGTGGATGCTCGGACAATTTATTCGAACCATTCGGGCATTCGAATAGTCCTTCTTATATTTGAACGGACTATAGTCCTTCTTTGGAAATTGGCATTCCACAAACGTCATTACACCGTATTTCGCATAAAGATTCGGGTCTTAAGGCTTATAAAGTTCAGTTAACAAAAGAATCAAACCGGCCGATCATCAACAACGTCGTGTCTTTTTTGCTGATTGGGTCTTCGAAATGCATGAAAATGATCCGGAATTCCATCGAAAAATCGTCTTGAGTTTTGAGGCCCATTTTTACCTCGGTGGCTTCGTCAACCAGCAAATTTCTCGCATCTGGGGCTCGGAAAACCCAAGAGTTATTGTTGAAAAGCCTCTCTATCCCCAACGTGTGACTGCTTGTTGCGGTTTATGGTACTTTTTCAAGAATGAGGCTGGAGCAACAGTCACCTCTCGAAGAGGTGATCACAATTAGCCACCGAGATCTTGTGATTTAACACCTTTCGACTTCTTCCTTTGAGGCCATGTGAAAGACAAGGGCCCAGCGTCGATTCAAGACCTCAAAGATGGAATTCGTGAAGCTATTGAGGACTTAGGACAGCCACTTTGCGACTTGGTTATGGAAAATTTCATGAAAAGGATAAGGTCTTGTTGTCTTGGTGGACATTTGGCTGATGATATCCGATCATTCATCTGAAAAAATGGCATTTTTCTTTCAATATCAAAATAACACCTCTTATTGAAAAACCCCTTATTTGTGACTGTAGGATTTATGAATTTCTGGGAATGTTTTCTTTGACTAGACCTTTTATACTTTGAACATTCTGTTGGGGACAGATTTTGTTAGAAACACGCCATCGTAACCTAAACTGCGCCAAACACCATCTGAGAGATAACATCTTTTCCATTACACAATATCTTATCTGATTCTGGCATTGTGTTAACCACATAATGGCTACCAGAAAGGGTAAAAGGGAGCCACCGTAACAGTCAATTTGGAACTTTTGTTGAATGGCATTGGAACATCTGCTGAAGTAGTTGTTTTGACGTCTTGATTCCTCCAATTGCATTATCACGATGTTCAGTTATTCAAAACGATAAATTTCATGTTGTTAGTTTTTTTATTATATTGGAAAATAAAAGTATAATTGAGTTTTTTGGATATTTTCCGGTGGGATTATTCGTATTCGATTAAGTCGTAGTCACTGATTTTCACAGCATCTCGGGCCTAAAGCCTACAGTGGGCTGATGTGACCGCACCTTGAAGTTCCTCTCGAGAAGGACCAAAATCCCCAAAAATCCATTATTCGACTCCATCTCCCGTATTTTAAGGCCGCAACTACGCCGTTATTCCTCAAACAATATAACGGCTGTCAGATTTACTGTTTCGAAATTATAAGTTACTGCCTTTATGGGAGAATTTGCGAGACTTATTTTATCACGGCTTCGCTCTAAACGCCCCTCGTTCCAACTTTATTTTACTGCGTGTTCGGAGTATAAGTGTCATGTCTCCGGAATCCGGGGTGGAAGAGGCAGTTTTCCGGAGCAGAAGACGGCATTTTCCATGATTTACGACCGCTTTTTCCGTTTCTCCGGATAAAAATGATTCCTGTGGGCGATTCCTGGAACACGCCCCTGTTAAATGTCTGATGGAATTGCGTTATTTCTACTTTATACTTTGATAACTGATATTTTGTCGCATAGGGCTCTGTGCTTTTTCTTCCTAGTTGTGGAGCACAGCATTCTCTCTATCAAAAACACGACAGGACACATAACTCATATCCGTTTCTATCAGAGATTCCTGTGATGAATGCTGTATATTTCTATGAGGACTTATAAGAATCAATAGATTTCAAATGTGGTTTTCACACATAATAATAAATACCTACCTGTTTCTGATGTGCTTCTTATATCCGTTTCTATAAGATATTCTGTGATGAATACTGTTTCTTTCTATGAGGTCACTTATAACGATCAATGGTTTTAAAATGTGGTTTTCATGAGATGAATATTTTTCTCTATTTCAACTGCCCATTGCCCCATTGAATGTTTTATACAGTGAAGATTGCATTGCCTAAGGGCCCGCCACATGGTTCATCCGGCCCTGCCTAGGGGCCCCTCACATGCTTAATCCGCCCCTGCTCATTTCCAGAACATAGATTGTTTATTTCTTGAGAAACCTAGGGGTGCCAAGACTTTTCACGATGTGTGTATTTTGGTCTGTCTGCCTCTCTCTAAATCATTCATTCTCCCATCAATTCCTGGTACTCAGTCCACGCAATAAACAAGCAGCCTTTCCACACATGTGCACATTTCAACTATTTTCCAATTTCCAGCTAAAACACATCCGGAAATCCAGACAGCGGTCCATCCGTTTGTCAGTTAGTCGAATCAACGGTCTTATTAAAAAACCCTGTTTCGCGTCACAGTTAACAAAAATGCTTTTAGTATGAAATTAAGCAAGTCCATTCATTCTGTCGTTCGGGCTGTCGCCATTTGTAAAAGTTAAAAATAATTTATTACGCCTCGACCTGTACGTACTTCCGGTTACGGATGGCGGCCATTTTTAACGCGAAATGAAAATGAATTATTTCGATATCAGGTCGACATTTTTCTCTCATGTTCCGTTATGCCCTATTTGTTCGTCGTGATTTGGTAGAACAAGTTGATAAATGGGGAACATGCGGCGCTTTTATGAAAAGTTGATGGGGCTTTATGCTCGGAGAATTTTCGAAATTGTCGAATCTACACTTTCAAATGAAAGGTTTGTCGATTAGGTATACAGGATGTTAACGAATTTGAGGTACAAACGAAAAAGGCAAGTTCCTCGGATAAATTTAAGAAAAAAAGTCCAAGGGACTGCAAACATTTCGTAATAAAGATACAGGGTGTACTAGGAGTATTTGAATGAGAATTATGAAAATTGGTGGATTGGATATCAGTCATGGCCCTTTCAGATCACCAGACTTGATGAGCTTAGATTTCTTCTTATACTAACTGGATTTTCAATACAATTTAGATTTTTCTGAAGATTTCGAGACTATCGTCAAATCACAGTTTGCCCTATCGAAAATTTCATTACCCTATACATATCGACTCATCTAGTCTTGAAAGACCCCAGAAAGATTGAAAGTGCCTGGGTGAAAACCATCTGCGCCACGCGAAAAATCCCTTTTCCATCTAATGAATTTCCAATAAAATTTAGGAGAATCACCTGAAATATTCATAAGTTCCGGGGAGTTTTTCGCATCCGGGTAAATTTAACAAAGTGAGTCTCCGCTCACGTTTCCGCCATACTTTTTCATTACATTATCTATATATGTTTCCGAAGTAAATCAGCGTTATCGCAGGAGATGTCGCTCTTAAACGAGGAATAACGTGAAAAACGTGAGACGGGCGCGGAATGCCATTTTTGTGAGCGCTCTCAGTTACTCATCTTTCAATTCCTGGGCGTTGGAAAGTTTTCAGGGGCGTAATAGTGAAGTTTTTTTTTCTGAAATTTTTCACCCAAAAAGTTGACATTTTCGAAATGGATGTTATTATGCTCAGAGATGCCTTCCGCAATTCTGATTAACAATATACCAAAAAGAAGTCGAAAACTCCCATTTGACGGGTGAAAATCTAAACTATTATAGATAGCGACTTGAATTATTTTTATTGGATTCAGCGTCCTCGAAAACCTACATTTCGATACCAAATTATTAAGTATTAAAAAGCTGCTTAAAGTTCGCCAGGGATTCCTTGCCGATGTTTATCGCTCACGCTTGTAAAAATAATAATAATAATAAAGAGGTGTTATTTTTCGTGAAAGAATTTGGATAGACCATATTTTCCGAGACTAACGGGTGAGAGAATAATCAAATTTTTTAATGGAGCCAAAAACAAACATGTAAGTTGACTCGAAACTTAATGGGAGCGCCGACCCTTGTACTCATCCTTCATTTCATAATTGAACACAGATATCGCCTTCTGTCGAAAAAACAACGACCGCAAGCCCAAGCTACAATCCTACAGAAGTATCAAACGATTTTTTGCGGTTCTAAACACCCAGTCCGATATTTGACGAATGCCATTACATCCGAACGTGCCTCCACCATGTAATTATCCTGGAAATTACATTTCATGCTACAGTTGTTCTTATGCTAAAACGCTATTAACTATAACTAGCTCCGAGTGTACCGTAAACGGACGACTTCCTATTTACCTATGTAAATATATCATTTGGGTAATTACACCATCCGACGAACAGTCTGTTGGAATAAGAATTATTTTTTTCGGTGGTTCCGATCGCTCTCGGGCCAGAATCGATGGTTCGAGGAATCCGGCATGCAGGACTAACACATGGCACGGCGTCGACATAGGTTTCTTGGTTTGGTCAATTACGGCTAATCACGGTCATTTGGCGGAACACGTGTCTTGAAGCCAATCATCAGGAAATTTGGTGAAATGCTACAATATTTCGGCTCCAGGACGACCAAGACTGAGGTACAAGGTGCACTCAGCAAAATTCTCAAGAGAGGAAACGGTCCAATTTTGACCTGATTTCTTTGTCAGCCATATTACTAGAAAACTATACTCTGTTCAAATTTAAGAAGGAGCAATAACAACATGTTTGGCGCAGCGGTAGGAGATTTCACACAATCGTTCAGTTTATTTATCTATGTCTCATCCAGATAATAAATTTTTCTGCCTTGTTCCCTTAATGAGCGGATTTTCTTCGAATAATCTCGTCTCCACACAATTATTTCATCCCTATCTATCAGTAGACTATCACGACCACGTTTTTTGAACTTGAATTCCATTGTTTTTAATAATTTATAGAACTTGTTTTTTTGAAATTTGGCAAACTGTCGTCATCATTCACGATTTCTAGAACTCTAGAAATCGTTGGGATTTCATTCCGGAAAAAAAAACCGTGGACAATTCTTCTGATAAGGTTCATATCGAAATCGTCAACCGAATCGATTATTTTTTAAGACTGGGCTCTCCTCTTAGGTGGCGTCAATGTTTTATTCTCTTCATATTCTCTGATAATTCTGAATACAGCTGAATCACTCACCCCTGAGGATTTTGAAACAAGTCTCTTTTCGATAAATCAGGATATTCTTCCAATTCTCTTCGAGAAATGTCCAGAGTTATCTTTGTCTTCAGCAGAGAAATGCGACCTTTTGAACCTTTTTCGTGGTGGTCCCCACATATCACCCTCAGATGCAGTATCCGTTTCCGAATGCTTTGTCAAAAAAAAGATTTTCCAACACAATACACTTTTCACATCAACAAAATCTATAAACACTTTGAACAGCTAGACCTTTACAGTACCTCAAGGTATTTTAACTAGTCTTGTCAATTGATAACTTCAATATTTATGCAAATCAAGATGGCTTTAACCCATTAAGGGAAAGGACCCAAATCTGGTGTTTCCCGGAATTACCTTGTCGGAATCTTGAGCAGCCGACAAATAGTTCTTTATAAAATAATATAAAATTTTGGACCGAAACTAAATATATTTCGGATATTACAAGTAAATTACCATTATAAATTTGAACAGAGATCTGTTACGAGTCTTGTCAATTGAAAACTTCGATATTTATGCAAATCAAGATGGCTTAACCATTGACCCATTAAGGAAAAGGACCCAAATCTGGTGTTCGCCGGAATTACTTTGTCGGAATCTTGCAAGATTCCGACTCAAATTTCTAAAACTCTGATGTTTCCTGGAATTACCTTGCCACAATCCCGAGCATCCGAAAAAGAAATTATTTAGTAGATAATAATATAAAAATGTCATTTTGTACGTACATACATCCCCTATACCATTAAAAAGTTTTATCTAGCTAATGCTTGCATCCAAAAGTTTGCAAATGGACCTTTCATGAATAAGAGACATTCCTGAATAAAAAAATCGGTTATTTATGTTTTTCGTTGTTCCATGATAACGAACATATCGTTCTATCGACAAAAAGAATTGCCAAACGAAAATCATTCGTAGGAAACAAGAAACAATCAAGTATCTACTGAAATCTTCGGGTCGATGAGGATAACTCGTCAAAAAAGGGGTTGTGTAGACGCGCCTTTATATTTAGGAATACAAATATCTTGTAGTCAAATTTCCGATGACTACGGTGTAAACTGCTTCTACTCATGTCGGAAAAACGAATAAAAGAAGGCTTTGTATCTTTACGTCTGGGACAGTTTATTGAAGCCTCTCCAGCAATAAAACAAACCGTATAAAGGCGGCTCATATTTTCTCGCTCGCCCTTTTAGGATTTGCGAAAAACGTGATCGTCGTACACAAGAAGTTACTCGCCCTTTTAAAATACAAAAGCGGGGTTTATTCTCTCCACTCGTGGTAAAGAAAGCGAAGGAGCGGACCATAAAAAAAAACGATACCACAGAGGTTCATCGAGTCATCAACGCCAGGTAGAAAAAGACGGTTTTCTTTTTTTTTCGCGATGGTCTTGGCGCTGCTGAGGGATTTCGAGAAATTGTGAGGCATTTCGCTTCTTTACGTAATTGAAAAATCGCGTGACTGTTGGATTGTTTCATTGAAAATGAGGAAGATTATCAGCTCTAGATGTGAAGCGACACCTGGTAATTGAGATGATCGGTGCAAAATTTGGAGGAGAATTTCGTGTTTTCCAGAGAATAATCTTTCACGTTCATCTCGATGTTCTTAGAGATAATTTGGGATTCACTTATATAAAAAATAAAATCTGTTCGACTGCACCATATTGTGAAATAATCCGATTTCATCTTCATCCCTATATTTTCAAGGATCCAACGTCCAAGAAGCAATTCCCAGCTATGTCATTTTCACCCCTATAATATAAGACGAAACCTATATCCAAACATAGAATAAGAATCGAGATCGAAAGTCAATTGACACGTCACAATACAATCATAGAAATTCGCCCCCCGTTTATTTTATTGTATCGACCCTTGGCAGCCAAGTGACGTCTTCGTCCTTCACAGGTCCTGCAAATGCCCAGTATTCCTTTGGTCAGTTGGATTCGTTTTGTCACCCGATTTTTATAAGTAAATTTTCTTGATACCAGGGTTAACTTGAACGGATCTTCAGTTAATGGTTTCGATATATCAGAGGCGAGGAAAAGCAGAGTCAATTTTGTGGGTTTTCTACTCACAACGTGATTTGTTTGAGGAATAGATGTATTTGATTGAGATGGTTTGCTTCGTGTGAACACCTTATTCGAAGTAGGTATTACTATATTTCCGATTGCACTGGAAATATCGTTTTTAATTCGAATGAGACACCCTGTATATTTTTGTGGATCTTGTTATTTAGAATTCCCTCATACTAAGTTCAGTGCAAAGAATTTGTAAAGAAAAAGAAATAAATTGCTTGACAGTTGAAGAATATGTGATTTAAGAAAACTCCAAAGAAAAAAACAAGGAATTGAGGTCCGGAAAATGAGCAGTTCAAATCAGTATCGTCTCTACAAAGTCCCAAGAATCATTTTTCAATTCTTTCCACGAAATCTGTTATGTTATTGATCGATAACAATACATCATATATCAGGTGGGTAAAAGCCCACATCCATCAGCATCTTTATAAGCTGTTGATGTGTAACTAATAGATAAAAGTGGACGGGTGGAGTAGAGGTATTGGTACCGCATTGTTTGGCCACAACCTTTAGGAAAATAGATATTAACTACGGCTCAACGTATACACGATAATATGTTAATTACAAGTTGATTGTTTCATAGTATGCAACGATATTTTACCAGGCCCGTAGTTAGGTTGAGGTAATCCATAGAATGACGAAAAATTAAAATATTTAATCAGTGTTCCTGAAAAAAATCGTCCACCCTTTCAATTCCCGAAAAAGGTGTTCCTAAAATCTTGAAATATTTCGGCCCACAAAAAGCTCTATTCTCAATTAAATCAAATCTTAAATTTAATAGGTTTTATGGAGATTATTAATGAGTAAAATATATAAGGTGTATATGAATAGTTGCAAAATAATTTAGGGGATGATTCCTTCTCAAAAAATAGGGAAGGTTCTAGTTCAGAAATTATTCCAGCGTATTTTCTGTTGATAAATATATCTTTTTCAAACGGTGAACTTGAGCAAGAAATTACAAAAGACATTATTTGTTGAGAATGAAGCTTTCCAATATTATTTTTTCTATTGTAAAATATTGATAAGGGAAAAAGTTTTTTGCGAAACAAGATTTAAGGGTGGCCTTTACAAACCTACCAATCATTGAGGAATACCACCCAAAATTTTTCTTAGTGCCTTCTCGATCACATACAATGTCAAATATTCTTGTGAGTTCTTTGGTTTTCAAGAAAAAAATTAAAAACTGTTTTTCGGGCGCCATCTTTATGGGGGCTATATCTAAGCAGGGGGGCTCGAAAAAAGGAAGTTTACATGAAAGATGCACCCTATTTTTTAGCAAGGAATACCAAACAATCATTCGAGACAGCTGGAGAGTCTCCAAAAAACCGTCATTCCTACCCTGCCCTCTGCCATCGATATACTGTGCCTGAAATGCTAATAATAAAGTTATTATAGTCTATTATCTCGATAATTAGCTTCACAAGTCAATGGTGCCCCACGTCAAGCCAACTATGAATTTAATTATAATACCAACTACACAATATCAATTTAAGATGGTAATCGAGAGACTCAATTTCGAACAAAAGTTTTATTTATTGCTTCCTTTATTTTATGGGATGTGTATGTGGTACTGATCGACAGTCGATGAAGGATATCGGTAGTATTTAATCTTGGGGCACTTTTGCTGACTAACGACGCAAAAAAAAGGTTCTCGATAGGGGTAGTCTCATGATCATTTAAAAATTTTATATTGTAAAAAATTCCAAAAAGAACTCAAGAATTATTAAAAGAAATTAGAATTCCAAAGTAAAATGTGGTTAAAATTCTGTTACATTTTCAATGTGATGCCACAAAATTGATGCTGCCTACAAATTCGAAAAGTAAGAATTTCTTCGAATTGCATGGGAGTGTTTATAACATCAGCTAATTCTTTCATGTAAAGGACTCGAATTCATCTAGTGCTGTTTACGTGTCATACCACACTGTCGAATTCTGCCTGAGGAAGGTTTATCGTTCTTCAATCACTATCTCTAGGTTTCCTATTTTTCTATGATCTCTACCTCCTTTTTCCAAGATATTCTTCAAAAATCTATAACAAAATCGCTATAGTCTACACACCAACTAAGAATTTCCAAAGAGTTATGCTGGCAAACTTTCATAGATCAAAACCCATTGGTCGTAGAATTGCAATACGTAAAGGCCTTTACTTTCCGTATACTTCCATCTTCCTTGTACGCCACTGGGTCCGTTTATTTTAACCCATTTCTAACAACAGTGTAACCATCCAGATATAACCATTTCGTAAACCGATAATTCCAACGCCATCATAGTAATTTTCTCAAACGTTGATCCCAAATGGCATAGGGTAATAACTTAATAAACCTACAGTCACTATCTCAAGCCTGCGAAGAACATAGAATAACAACTGCTCTATGGACACCACAAAGTGGATGCCTCCTCGAACTCACACAATGACTGAATTTGAACACACTTCGGACAACTTGTAATAATCCACCCTGTAGTGAATAATTATGTGAAGGGGAAAAGTAAGAAGTGTTGCAATAGAATTTTATTTTATTGTTCCATTCGGAAGTAGATTTCGAACTTTTTCCAAATAGGAAAAATATCATAACATATCAGATAGGACGAGGAGGTCTAAGTTTATTACTGACACATGTTTTCTATAATAGGTACTGTAATAGTTCACAGAAGTCCCAGGGAGATCAACTGGCACTTCCATTCGCATACAGACTTGTAGGTTTCTCAAAATCGACCTATATATACCTTTATCCTCTCCAATGGTCTCTTCTCATTGTACCTAAACAAAGTCATCGCCTTGAACTCACAAAGACGTGAGCATAATCGGTCAAATACCTTAATGATTCTGGTCGCACTGTTATTATTTCGGTTGTGAGCTAATAATTGATATTAGAGGATCTTCGATGGACGTGGGTATGAAGATTATGATGATTTTGCGGTCTAAGAAACACATGTTTGGTTTGGATTTCTTTAACGTATTTCGTACTGAAAAAAGTGCTATAATATCCTATTGAGGAGTCTGGATAGATTAGGACTTACTTCGTCAATGGTTCTATTTCAATATGGGCCATGATGTGATTATGTAGATTGAAAAGTAGTTCTGAGAACACTATAGGTTCCTGTACCTTCTTCGGACCATTGGATTGAACACAGAACTAGTCCAATTGTTATACTGGTTTCTCCCTGAGAAAAATCAAAAAAGAAGGACAAAATTTTCTTGCAAGATTAGACCTGAACATACACACTTCACAATTGAGTAATTACAAGTTGAATAAAAGCTTGAAATATTTGAATAATTCACTGAAAGCACTGATGTGAAGTCAGGAGCTTGTTCACCCACCTTGTAGGTAGATTTGAAACACGAATATTAGCCATTCGGTAATTAAATAAACTATTGTGGAAGCTAAAACGAAGGAGCTTGTTAGAACACGTTCTTCCTGGAAGCAATTAGCTGAGAACCAAGTGGCTCGCAGTGGACTCTTCATCTTCCAACTACTTGCTAACAGCTTATTGAAGTAAACTGTTTAGACTGTTTAGTATGGAAATAACCTCCATATCTTTTGCTACCCTGCTTTCAACTAATTCCCTCGTAATCAAAACATGTACGCTCTTGGCTGGGATTTCAAGCCCGATAAAATTAGTGCTGATTTTCACAACTTTGAATAGGGAGAGAATTTCCGATGAATTCCAATTAAATATTTGTCCATTGAAGATTGAAATTGGAATTTAGGGGATTAAGATTTAATTGTATCGTTTTTTGGGATAAATGCTCGAGTTTTTGAAATTTGTATCCCTTCCCTTTCGGAAAAGCATGATAGTCCTCTGTTTCTTTATGCTACTTTTTAAACCCGAGGAAGTATAAACTGCTCCACATGAGTTTCGGATATTGATTTAAATTGCGAAGAAATATAGTTAAAATAAGATTTTTGTGATGAAAATTCATATTAATATGATTTTAAGTTGCAAATTGATTTTAGCCTGTAGGTCTGCAGCGTATACAGGGTGGTTAAGAAAAATCGAGTGAAATAACGAAATTTTATTCCCTGATAATTCAAGCATTTTAAGACTATCAATACAATGTATGGCCTCCACGGGCATCAATAACAGCTTGACATCTTCTTTGCATACTACACACGAGATTGTTGAACATTTCTTGAGGAATTTGGTTCCATAAACGGGGCAGAAGCTCTCTCAGATAATTTAGGGATTCTGGGGTAGGTTGATGATTATCTAATCTTCTTTGGAGCATATCCCATGCATGTTCTATGGAATTCAAATCTGGTGAGTGCGGAGGTATTGGTAAATGTGGAATACCAAGCTTCTCGCGCGCATTCTCAACTATGGCTGCACGGTGCGGTCTAGCGTTATCGTCTAGATCTAGAAATTGAAAAGTTTCACCAATAGCAGCGTGAAAATTTGGCACAACATTGTCAATGACATGCTCCCTACATTGTAAGGCGGTCATATTCCCAGGACAAATGTGTAGATCTGTGCGCGTGTTGAAACATATCCCGGCCCATACCATAACACTACCCCCAAGGAATGGATGGACTTCTTGGACATAGCGACGATTACGGGGTATGCGTGGAATTGTCCATACCCTTATTCTTCGAGAATCTGAAAATCGTCCATATCTGGATTCATCAGTGGAAAGGACACAACGCCATTGATCGTTCCAATTGATATGTTGCCTTGCTCATTCCTGTCTTTGACGCTTATGGTCACCTGTTAATGGAACTCCTCGGAACGTCTAGAACCTAGATTCACCTCTCTCAAACGTCGTCTGATGGATTCGATGGAAACTTGGACCCCATCTGCATTTTGAAGAGTATTCCGTAGCATTCTACACGTAGATGTAGGGTTTCTTCTCGCCGAAACGGTGATGAAACGATCTTGAGCAGATGTTGTTTTTCGTCGCCCACCAAGCCTTGGTCTTTCCAACACGGAACCTGTCTCCCTGAACCTATTCCAAAGTCGAAATATCACACTTTGGCTGACTTGGAGCCTTTTCGCTACAACAACCTGAGTTAGGCCACCCTGTAGCATTCCGATAGCCCTATTAGCCTCAGCGTTTGTTAATTCACGTCTTGGCATTTTCAGAAAACTCGTTTCAAATCGAAGCCGTTGATGAACTGACTTCATTTCAAAATAAGAACATTCATGAAGCATATGCAAAGAACCAAACTTCAGAAAAAAGGCGACCAGATTGACGAAATGTCTCATACTGATTTTTATTGGATAGATTCAAGTTCTTATCGAGTTTTAAATGATTTTACATCGATTTTCTCGAAGATTACATACTTTTAAAAACGATTGAATAAGATATCCCTAACTCTTGTGGAGCAGTATACATATATGAAATCGTAGTATGCAAACAGGTTGAAAATTGAATTAGTTTTTATTTACAAGATCTATTAAAATTAAAATCTTCAGCAGTCGACAGATATGTATACGATTCCTTTTGTTTAAAAGTTATACAGTGTGTATGGGCATGACTTAGCGATAATTTAATGGCATCAAATATACCTAATTTTATAGACAGCAATAACTGTCAAATTATGAAATTTACAGAAATGATGTGGGTGTTGTTTTGTAGGTGATATCCTTGCGTGTTAGTTGATTGAAAAAAAATATACTTCAATGTGCTAGTTTTTCAAGTATGTATTGATGATTTACTAAAAAATTCAGTACATTTTTTGACTAAAATTTTTTTAAAGAATTTTTTTATGACATTTTCGATTTAAATATTTTCATATTGTTCGACTTCAATGAAAAGTGGTAAAATTATTTGATGCCCTTAAATTATCGCTAAGTCATGCCCAGACACACTGTATATTAACTTTTCTACACTAAGCCTTGTAAAAATCCTCATTTGAATGCACTGAAGTAACGTCGAGATTACAAAAGTCGTAAATAGAGAGATCTTGATTTCAACCCGAAGAAATACGCCTCGAACGAGGCACAAAGCAACGACGGGAGTCTTTTCTAACTTTAAATTAAGTTTCTCTCCTCCTCCATTATCTCCTACAATTCAGTGCCCGGACAAAAAAGCCCAATAATGATTTCAAATAACAATTACCGAGTATAAATTAAGTTATTTACTCTTCGGGCAACAATGCGAGAAGATTGCCCTGCGCGATATTGCGGCAAGATTAAAAATTCCTACGGAATAAAGCGTGCCTAATTCGCTGACAGGTCGATTTGTGGGCTACGTCTCTATTTGGGAGAATTCAATTCGGAGAGGGATAATTAAATCGGGTCTTAATCAATCAGGAACGGTGTTTGGAAATGACTCAATAACGATAACAGTAGATAATGAGGTGATGAGATGAAATCAATTCCTTGGTGAAAGTTGGGATTTTTCATTGTCAAAAATTGGAAACTTAGAAATTTGCACAGTAACTGTGACCATACTGATTGTTTATATGCAACTATTGAGTGGATGCAATAAGAGAAACGAAAGCTCTGACAGTTTGTTTCCATTCATATGAAAAAAGTTCATTTGGAAAGTGAGAATCTAAACTATGATAGATAGGGCTCTGGATTATTTTTAATTGAATTCAGGGACCTCGAAAACCTACAATTTGATACCAAAGACGACCACATACCTCTTGTGAGCCAAGAATTATAAAGTTTTGTTTACGAGCTCTAGCCGCTCAAGGAATGAGTGTTTTCGATCCGCAAAATGGCTATTATTGAAAATTCGAATGGGTTGAAGACATTTCTGATCGAATAACAGCATCAGATCCTTCGAGGATTTCTTGGTGACGACAAATACAGGGTCTTTCACGAATCACGAGGAACCTCACCCATATTTATACGGGAAACTACTGAACGTATTTTCATGAAATTCAGTACTTATAAGTATTTCACGATGCTGATGAAATCTAAAATATTTTCAAGGCATGAGCACCTCCGGTTTTTCCGGAAATGACGTCAACTTCCGTTTTTCAAATTAGAACACCATTTTTTTATTGCAGAAATAGATTCCTTAGAGAATTTCAAGTTATTTTGATGGAACATTTTTCAGTTTTGGTTGGAAAATTCTCTCTGAGCAGAAAAATTCGAAAAAAAAAATCGAAAATAGAGCTCCGCTGAAACAACAATAACTTCGAGGTTTTTGGATGGAAAATTTTCATTTTTGGGATTTTTCAAGATGTAAGATTGATGCATCCACTTTAAAAATCGAAATCGCGATTCATGATACAGGGGGTGAAAAAATCGCTTTCAAAGTTAGGGATGACAAAATCGTGAAAAATCAATTTTTTCAAATTAGAACCCCATTTTTTTATGGCAGATATTGAATCTACGTTAAAAAATAATGTGAGTGTATGCATCACACCCTTGCCCTAAAATGGACATTTTCTGAGTTAATATCCACTTTAGGGCAAGGGTGTGCTGCATACACTCACATTATTTTTTAATGTAGATTCAATATATCTGCCATAAAAAAATGGGGTTCTAATTTGAAAAAATTGATTTTTCACGATTTTGTCATCCCTAACTTTGAAAGCGATTTTTTCACCCCCTGTATCATTAAAATTTTAAAATCGCTCATATTCTGCACTGGCCTATGCTGATCAACAAAACATAAATAACTTGTTGATGCGATGAGAGGGACAGAAGCAGTGACGGTTTGGAATTTCGATTTTTGAAAAAAGCCCATTTGACAGGTCAAAATCTAAACGGTGATAGTTAGGGCTCTGGATTATTTTTATTGAATTCAGCGACCTCGAAAACCTACATTTCGATACCAAAGTCAACCATATTGATCTAATAAGCGAACAATTATTCAAGTTAATTTTGTCGGAAATAAATTTTCGACTTTTACTCACAAGCACAGAAGTCAGAACAGACTAGTTATGGATGTTAGCGGTCTTCAAAATGGGTATGGCGGAAGATTGAAATGGTTCGAACAATTTTCCGATTCAATAACACCTATTTTCCCAGTTATTTCTTAATACTGGACTAAAACAACTTAACTCTTCAGCAGCAAGCATGATCGATCGTAGCAATCCATGTATCTGTGTTAGGTTCGAAACTTTCTTTGTCGATTCAGCCAATATTTATTCCGCTCGAGGTCCTCAAAACGAATCATCCGTAGCGGTAAATGACGTTCGTCCACCCTTCCAACTTCCACCCTCCGACCCTCGCCGTGGGGTGAAAAGAAGATCAAGTAGCTTGTGAAACGGGCGGGACGCCGCAAGAATACAAATGTCAAGCCGTTAAGTCAAAGTCGGAAAGCGCATTTGGCGACATTTCGAGGGTTTTATTGGGGCACTTTGTACCTACTTTGTTTCTTCATGAAAACACCCGCTGATTCAGTGAAACGGCGAGCTGGGGGAGATACGGGGGCGGTTTTTCCTCGGGGTTGCGCTCTAAAAGAATAAACGTAAATACCTGGTATAAATTTCGTCCGTGTCGAGAATCGTCGACGGTAGGAACGTGACCTTCGGTAGCATGGACGTTTTACTTTTAAGGAATATTTTTTAGAAAATAAATTCTGCAATAGTGCGTCGTTCTTCCATGGATTTCGTACGAAAACAGGCTTCTTAAATTTCTATTTCTGCATCTCAAGAAATTATTTCACTATATACAGGTTTTTCCCAAAAGAATTATATCCAACACATGGTCGGTTTTTGAAATGGAAAGCCCTGTATATTCTCAAGTATTTTCAATGACCTTCAACATCTCTATTGAAGCGCAAAATCTCAAAAATATTTTTTGGTAAAATGACTCAATGCCTCACCTTAAAATACACCCTGTATAATAATAATAATTCTTCTAGATTCAGAAAAAGTTAGAAAATAGTATCTCATGGACTGCTGGGAAACGAGTCCAATTCCCTTCAACAAAACCTATTTGTTTTCACCAGATCCGACAAACCGATAATCTTCCACCAGCCACCAAGTACCAATTTACTTTCTAAACATCTAAATACAAATCCGTCTCGTTCCTCTCAACGGAAGATAGATTGCCACCAAAGCCATACATCTTTCTACGAAATTAACTCTCGGACACCTAAAATTAAATTATTCCATTCTGGCCGCGTCCATTTTTAATTTCGTCCGCCGGGCGGAAAAGGCCGACTCTCAAATTGAAACGTCTCGAACTCTCAACAATCTCGGCGGGCATGTTTCCAATTAACACCTGGGAGTGTCTGATGCGAACGCGCCAGCGTTCGTACCATCCAGCAGGCTGTGACTGAGTTTGACGACGATCCGATCGTATCGGTTTTCTGAGGGGTCCTTACACATCCAAAACACCGTAACAGAGTTTACGATTCACTATGAGACTTCCATAAATACAACTATACCTACAACATCGGTTACAAGCCCGAAGGCTAAAAAAGAACTGACGCCTAGAAATTTTCCGCGGACTAACCGAGGTCCCCTGAATGCCTCAACGAATAGCATTCTAGTAAAGGGCTTTCCAATAAGAGGTGTTATTTTGAATAGCTCACTGTTTCAGTAGATGTCACTTTTGAAGCTGTAACTTTTCGACATTTGACAAGTAGAAACTGCGCCATTAATAACAATAGGATACACGCTTCAACAACGCATTGAAATAATTAAATTCACCATAAAAACGGTGAAAATTTGGCAGAGACGATTCGTAAATCTCGAAAATTTTTGGGTTGTCGTGAAGGACCTTGTCAAGCCGCAATTCACAAATTGGTGGAGCATTTAAGCTGTTGGGACGAGTTGGTGATGTGAAGAATGAAACCCATACACGTCCCTCAAGAACAGCCGATAATATTGCTGCTGTCACCGAAAGTGTGGCAGAACACCCAGGTTTGTCCATTCCTCGTCGTTCTTTGGAATTAGGCATTCCACAAACGTATTACACCGTATTTTGCATTAAGATTTGGGTCTTAAGGCTTATTGAGTTCAGTTAACACAAGAACTCAAGCCGGCCGATCTTCAACAACGCTGTGTCTTTGCTGATTGGCTCCTTGAAATGCATGAAAATGATCCGGAATTCCATCGAAAAATCATCTTGAGTAATGAGTCCCATTTCCACCTCGGTGGTTTCGTCATCAAGCAAAATTATCGCATCTTTGGTTCGGAAAACCCAAGAGTTATTGTTGAAAAGCCTATCTATCCTCAACCTGTGACAGTTTGGTGCGGTTTATGGTCTGGCGGGATCATTGAACCTTACTTTTTCGAGAATGAGGCTGGAGCAACATGAATAGCGCTATCGGGAGATGATTAATGATTTTTTTCGGCCGGAATTGGATGGTATTGATCTTGACAACGATTACTTTCAACAAGACGGCGGTACGTGCCACACAAGCAACGAAACCATTGATCTTCTACGGGAAAAGTTTCCGGACCGTGTTATCTCTCGAAGAGGTGATCGCAATTGGCCACCGAGATCTTGTGATTTAACACCTTGCGACTTCTTCCTTTGGGGCCATGTGAAAGAGAAGGTCTACGCCAAGAGCCCATCGTGGATCTAAGACCTCAAAGATGGAATTCGTGAGGCTATCGAGGACTTAGGGCAGCCACTTTGCGATTTGGTTATGTGAAATTGCATGAAAAGGATATGATCCTTCCTCTTTTAAATGAAATAAACATTTGATCAGTCATCTAAAAAAATGGCATCTTTCTTTGAATGTCAAAATAAGACCTTTTATTGGAAAACTCATTGGTAGATTCGAATTGAACCAAGATCATATCGGCTCGACAAGAACAAGAATATAGACGTTGTTGGAACCACAAGCCATGCGATTTTAGTCTTATATTCTACGGTTGACGTTGCCAGAATGAATTCTGCATTCCAGGAACAATTTGAGACGTAATAATAAATGATGTGAAACTGAATAAGTACCTATATAAGGAGAGAAAATGATAAGACTGTATTGTATAAAAATCAAAATCAATCTCAATTTTCAATATAGAATGCCCTGGTCGAATTGGTAGCTCGTAAACTGAGTACTCAGATTATAATTAATTACTTTATTATACGTATCAACTCGCTTTTGCTATTGATTTTAAACGCTACCGTATGCGCAATGAATAATAATTAACCTGATGATGCATTGAAAAATTGCGAAACCGGTAAATAACCGATTATCGATGTAGCCTCCATATTCTGCATATAAAAAATTCATTTTCATGATATTGATTGCGGGGAGATTGTTATCGGTCATTTGGAAAGTAGTTTTTTCATTTCGACCTCAGTAGCATTTCATTTGGGACCATTTTTTCGAAGGATGAAAGGTGTAGATACAAAACTGGTCTTAATTTCAATCAGAAAGTTTGGGAATTTTCACTTTTAGATCAACATAGGTCGTCCGAAAAGTGGAAATTGCAAAGTATACTTCTTCTAGAATGAATGGTTCACATTTTTCCAGGAGCAACCTTAGGGTTATTTCCACTTTAGTGGGCACTCCAATTTCGTCTCTTCGAAAAAATGATTTCTTCGCATGAAAAAATCGGGTTGAATTTGAGAGTTTATGAAAATTGACTTCATAATCGTTTTTCGGCGGTTGTTCATAAATTTTTTTTTTAATTCATTGTAGTGCCCTCGACAAATCAATTTTCTATATTTGAAAAAAATTCCATTTGGATAGGCGCTTAAATAATGCAAAAAAAGATGGTAATACTGAAAAGACTTCCAGAAAGTGTGAAATCGCAGAGAACTCTCTGAAATTCCAGGAGAATAAAAAAAATCAAGCTTTCAGGTGGAAAATTGAAGGCACTTTTTGAATGGACAATCGGTACCGTCCGCCACAGTTTGACGTCCCCTTAAGGGGACCTGGTTCACGTCCGAGCTCGCGAGCTCCCTTCAAAAATTGGGCTTTTCATTTCCATGATATCTCAGTTCGTATGCGGCGAAGACCAACAATTTTTTTTAAATCAAAGCTTAATCATTTCTCTAGAATGTGTATTATGCTGGATTTCCATGCATCCGTCATCCGATGATACGATCGTCCGATAGTCGTGATTGGCAGAAATTTTCGATTTTGAATATTTCTGCCAATCACAACGACCATCGGACGGTCGTATCATCGGATGACGGATGCATGGAAATGCAGCTTTACTCGCTTTTCTGTTTTTCTTCGTATATGTATTAGGAAAAAAACCTGGTGAGCTGTAATTTCATGAAAATCTGGACAAACGATTTTATTTCCATGATATCACCGTCAATTTTCGGGATAAATGTATGAAATTTTCAGTATACATGCGGAATAATATTTTGCAGAATCTCTCATCTCTTTCCCCGATGATGTTCCCGTGCAGCACCTCCAAACCTACCCATTGTCTCTTGCTATCTGAACGACCGTAACGGATTGAATAATACGCCGATCCTCCTTTGTTTCACGACAATGTACCAAGTATCATTACTTGATTAAATTATTATTCTATCCAAACACTTCGGTTACGTAGGGCCTCTATCTCCGCATCTCTCGGTACGTTCCGCATACTTTGCAAAATATACAGCTGCACAATGGCCGACTCCATTTAAGGAAGAGTTATGGGCGCACCCAATAGATGGTGTAATGATAGGGAAGTTTGTTGTGACGATAAGAGAATATACGATGATGGTAATGAGGCGGTTTTCACGAGGTGAGAAGGATCGATGGATGCGGGGTACGAAGTTTCGTAGCTTCAAGGACTGTCATCATAGAACACTGATTTCGAAAATAAATTTCATCAATTTGTAAACGTTGTTGCGGCGTGAGTCTTTCCATGATGATTTGTCAATGCTTACTGACCAGAATCCAGAAATGTCAAAACAACATGGCTTCTACCACTTATATCACTCTGAAAAAACACCCGATACTTGTATTGTAGACTTTCATACTTTTGTGTTGTGACTCCACAGTCCACAAAGGAAAACTCCAGAAAAGATATCTCCGGGAAACTGTATCAGTGTGAACCAGAGCATTAAAAATCAACTTATCTGCTGGTTGTTTTTGATGTTTCTTGTCTTCTTTATTACCATAAGTCGCATAAGAACATATATCTTGGAAATTGGCGTTATAACTCAATTAACCAAACTGTAGATATCCCCGTTCTTTCTAGAGATGTTTATTGTTGGAAAACCAAAAAAATAAACGAAAACTGCCTGGATATGCGAAGGAACAACATTCGAAACTGTCATAAATCCGACCCTCCTCTTCTTCGCTGACACCAGACGTGTTTTATCGCTCAATTTCTCGGTCATTGTAATATCCATTACAAGAAACACCTCTCCGGTCCATAATTTGTCCGTTGCGAACATCAATCCACGGCCCAATCCCGAAAACCCATGTTGAAGTTAATTAGATATGATAGAAATCTCACTTTTCATAAGTCATACCCCCATAAGAGACATCATAGAGGTGCCGCAACGGGGCCCCCCGTCGAGCCCGAGAGGGGGCACACACCTGCCCCCACAATAATTTAATATATGCACATTCCGACGTTAATCACATCGAGAGGGCCTTTGTCATTCGCCGTGCTGGCCTGCACGGGGCCTTATCTCCGATGATGGCTCTATTAGGTTGAAGGGGCCGGTGTATTGCAGGCTTGGGTGTGCGGCAACGGGAAGTCCAGATCGGAAAAATAATTTTTACAGGGTCAGCCCATTATCTTCTTATATTGGCATAGGGTGTTTTTTTTTAGTTATAGAATTGTCGATAGGGATAACTGTGATTTGATAGAAAGTAGAAGCCATGTTGTTTTGACATTTCTGTTCTGTAAGCATTGACAAATTATCATGGAAAGACTCACGCCGCAGCAACGTTTACAAATTGTTGAAATTTATTTTCAAAATCAGTGTTCTATTCGCCAAACTTATAGAGCACTTCGTGAAATTTATGGTTTACATAATCGTCCATCAGAGCAGCTTATTCGTCAAACTATGGATAGATTTCGGACAACATTTTCTCTACTCGATGCAACAACAACAATAAGACAAAGAACTGTACGTACAGAAAAAAATATCGCTGCTGTAAATGATACTGTTGATGAAGATCCAGATTTGTCTATTCGTCGACGTTCAAAACAAGTTGGACTCTGTGCATCCACCACATGGAGAATTTTGTGTAAAGATCTTGGTATACACCCATACAAGATCCAACTGGTTCAAGAACTAAAGCCACTTGACCATAACAAGCGTCAGTTGTTTGCTGATTGGACCCTAGAACAGCTTGAAGTTGATCCACTTTTTTATCGACTATTTCCCTCGTCTTGATTTCCACCAATTAGAAAGCGCAATTTTGAATCAAAAATGGTTTGTAGATGGAAAAACTGTACGGCAGCAGCTGTCAGCAGTTTTTTCGGGTTTACCCGCGGCAAAACTTGACAGTTGTTGTCAACGAAAATTAATAATACATACATAATGCATCCAGAATTATCTGTTACTCATGAAATAGTCGTGTCAAAAAAATTTCGTGCATCTGATTTTTCCTGTGAAAAAAATCGAAAAAACACAATGCAAAGTATTATTTTTTTAACAAAAACCATTCGTGCAAGTGCGAAAATCCTCGTCTTCGACTCGGATTTTTGCTGCCATCAGCACTCATGCTTCTTGTTAAAATATTACTTATCAACGAGTTTTTTCGATTTTTTTCGGAAAAATTGGATGCCCTTATGATATTACTCACGAAAAATTGTGTTTAGTGATGAAGCTCATTTCTGGTTGAAAGGCTACGTAAACAAGCAAAATTGCCGTAGGTATATGGAGTGAAAACAATTCTCAAGAGGTTCTGCAGGTTCTATTGCATCCTGAAAAATGCACTGGATGTTGTGCTTTACCAATACCTCCTAGAAGGGAAGGAGGCATTTTTTCAAAAAAATCGGAATTTCAAATCATCATAGCTCCCGTTTCTTTGCTTACAACCACATGTGGCTTGTTTATTGTTAATCAGCATTGTCTAAAGTATCTCTTTAAACAATAAAATCGACTTCGAAAATCCCAACTTTTTGGGTCAAAAATGCATAACCCCTAAAAACACCATATTTGCCATCAACACCAATTCTCTGGAGAATCTAACAGTGTTATTCAATCGATAATGTCTTAAACCCATTTGAGTCTTTCAGAATACCCATTTTGGTGATCCATATCACCCATACTTTGAGTGCTCTGAGCTTCAGAACAAAACTCGAACATGAAATTTCGAAAAAAATAAAACGTGATAATTCATTAGTTATGAGGGCTAAATGGACGATTTTGGTATCAAAATGTAGGTTTTCGAGGTCGCTCTATTCAACGAAACATATTCCAGAGCCCTAACTAGCATAGTTTAGATTTTCACCTGTCAAATGGCATTTTTTCAAAAAAATCGGAATTTCAAATCATCATAGCTCCCGTTTCTTTGCTCACAACCACATGTGGCTTGTATATTGTTAATCAGCATTGTCCAAAGTATCTCTTTAAACGATCAAATCGACTTCGAAAATCCCAACTTTTTGGGTCAAAAATGCATAAGGGGTAAGACCCCCTAAAAACACCATATTTGCCAACAACACCAATTCTCTGGAGAATCTAACAGTGTTATTCAATCGATAATGTCTACAACCCATTTGAGTCTTTCCTAATACCCATTTTGGTGATCCATATCACCCATACTTTGACTGCTCTGAGCTTCAGAACAAAACTCGAACATGAAATTTCGAAAAAAATAAAACGTGATAATTCATTAGTTATGAGGGCTACATGGACGATTTTGGTATCAAAATGTAGGTTTTCGAGGTCGCTCTATTCAATGAAACATATTCCAGAGCCCTAACTAGCATAGTTTAGATTTTCACGTGTCAAATGGCATTTTTTCAAAAAAATCGGAATTTCAAATCATCATAGCTCCCGTTTCTCTGCTCACAACCACATGTGGCTTGTATATTGTTAATCAGCATTGTCCAAAGTATCTCTTTAAACGATGAAATCGACTTCGAAAATCCCAACTTTTTGGGTCAAAAATGCATAAGGGGTAAGACCCCCTAAAAACACCATATTTGCCATCAACACCAATTCTCTGGAGAATCTAACAGTGTTATTCAATCGATAATGCCTAGAACCCATTTGAGTCTCTCAGAATACCCATTTTGGTGATCCATATCACCCATACTTTGACTGCTCTGAGCTTCAGAACAAAACTCGAACATGAAATTTCGAAAAAAATTAAACGTGATAATTCATTAGTTATGAGGGCTACATGGACGATTTTGGTATCAAAATGTAGGTTTTCGAGGTCGCTCTATTCAATGAAACATATTCCAGAGCCCTAACTAGCATATTTTAGATTTTCACCTGTCAAATGGCATTTTTTCAAAAAAATCGGAATTTCAAATCATCATAGCTCCCGTTTCTTTGCTCACAACCACATGTGGCTTGTATATTGTTAATCAGCATTGTCCAAAGTATCTCTTCAAACGATAAAATCGACTTCGAAAATCCCAACTTTTTGGGTCAAAAATGCATAAGGGGTAAGACCCCCTAAAAACACCATATTTGCCATCAACACCAATTCTCTGGAGAATCTAACAGTGTTATTCAATCGATAATGTCTACAACCCATTTGAGTCTTTCAGAATACCCATTTTGGTGATCCATATCACCCATACTTTGACTGCTCTGAGCTTCAGAACAAAACTCGAACATGAAATTTCGAAAAAAATAAAACGTGATAATTCATTAGTTATGAGGGCTACATGGACGATTTTGGTATCAAAATGTAGGTTTTCGAGGTCGCTCTATTCAATGAAACATATTCCAGAGCCCTAACTAGCATAGTTTAGATTTTCACCTGTCAAATGGCATTTTTTCAAAAAAATCGGAATTTCAAATCATCATAGCTCCCGTTTCTTTGCTCACAACCACATGTGGCTTGTATATTGTTAATCAGCATTGTCCAAAGTATCTCTTTAAACGATAAAATCGACTTCGAAAATCCCAACTTTTTGGGTCAAAAATGCATAAGGGGTAAGACCCCCTAAAAACACCATATTTGCCATCAACACCAATTCTCTGGAGAATCTAACAGTGTTATTCAATCGATAATGTCTACAACCCATTTGAGTCTTTCAGAATACCCATTTTGGTGATCCATATCACCCATACTTTGACTGCTCTGAGCTTCAGAACAAAACTCGAACATGAAATTTCGAAAAAAATAAAACGTGATAATTCATTAGTTATGAGGGCTACATGGACGATTTTGTTATCAAAATGTAGGTTTTCGAGGTCGCTCTATTCAATGAAACATATTCCAGACTCCTAACTAGCATATTTTAGATTTTCACCTGTCAAATGGCATTTTTTCAAAAAAATCGGAATTTCAAATCATCATAGCTGCCGTTTCTTTGCTCACAACCACATGTGGCTTGTATATTGTTAATCAGCATTGTCCAAAGTATCTCTTCAAACGATAAAATCGACTTCGAAAATCCCAACTTTTTGGGTCAAAAATGCATAAGGGGTAAGACCCCCTAAAAACACCATATTTGCCATCAACACCAATTCTCTGGAGAATCTAACAGTGTTATTCAATCGATAATGTCTACAACCCATTTGAGTCTTTCAGAATACCCATTTTGGTGATCCATATCACCCATACTTTGACTGCTCTGAGCTTCAGAACAAAACTCGAACATGAAATTTCGAAAAAAATAAAACGTGATAATTCATTAGTTATGAGGGCTACATGGACGATTTTGGTATCAAAATGTAGGTTTTCGAGGTCGCTCTATTCAATGAAACATATTCCAGAGCCCTAACTAGCATAGTTTAGATTTTCACCTGTCAAATGGCATTTTTTCAAAAAAATCGGAATTTCAAATCATCATAGCTCCCGTTTCTTTGCTCACAACCACATGTGGCTTGTATATTGTTAATCAGCATTGTCCAAAGTATCTCTTCAAACGATAAAATCGACTTCGAAAATCCCAACTTTTTGGGTAAAAAATGCATAAGGGGTAAGACCCCCTAAAAACACCATATTTGCCATCAACACCAATTCTCTGGAGAATCTAACAGTGTTATTCAATCGATAATGTCTACAACCCATTTGAGTCTTTCAGAATACCCATTTTGGTGATCCATATCACCCATACTTTGACTGCTCTGAGCTTCAGAACAAAACTCGAACATGAAATTTCGAAAAAAATAAAACGTGATAATTCATTAGTTATGAGGGCTACATGGACGATTTTGGTATCAAAATGTAGGTTTTCGAGGTCGCTCTATTCAATGAAACATATTCCAGAGCCCTAACTAGCATAGTTTAGATTTTCACCTGTCAAATGGCATTTTTTCAAAAAAATCGGAATTTCAAATCATCATAGCTCCCGTTTCTTTGCTCACAACCACATGTGGCTTGTATATTGTTAATCAGCATTGTCCAAAGTATCTCTTTAAACGATAAAATCGACTTCGAAAATCCCAACTTTTTGGGTCAAAAATGCATAAGGGGTAAGACCCCCTAAAAACACCATATTTGCCATCAACACCAATTCTCTGGAGAATCTAACAGTGTTATTCAATCGATAATGTCTACAACCCATTTGAGTCTTTCAGAATACCCATTTTGGTGATCCATATCACCCATACTTTGACTGCTCTGAGCTTCAGAACAAAACTCGAACATGAAATTTCGAAAAAAATAAAACGTGATAATTCATTAGTTATGAGGGCTACATGGACGATTTTGTTATCAAAATGTAGGTTTTCGAGGTCGCTCTATTCAATGAAACATATTCCAGACTCCTAACTAGCATATTTTAGATTTTCACCTGTCAAATGGCATTTTTTCAAAAAAATCGGAATTTCAAATCATCATAGCTGCCGTTTCTTTGCTCACAACCACATGTGGCTTGTATATTGTTAATCAGCATTGTCCAAAGTATCTCTTCAAACGATAAAATCGACTTCGAAAATCCCAACTTTTTGGGTCAAAAATGCATAAGGGGTAAGACCCCCTAAAAACACCATATTTGCCATCAACACCAATTCTCTGGAGAATCTAACAGTGTTATTCAATCGATAATGTCTACAACCCATTTGAGTCTTTCAGAATACCCATTTTGGTGATCCATATCACCCATACTTTGACTGCTCTGAGCTTCAGAACAAAACTCGAACATGAAATTTCGAAAAAAATAAAACGTGATAATTCATTAGTTATGAGGGCTACATGGACGATTTTGGTATCAAAATGTAGGTTTTCGAGGTCGCTCTATTCAATGAAACATATTCCAGAGCCCTAACTAGCATAGTTTAGATTTTCACCTGTCAAATGGCATTTTTTCAAAAAAATCGGAATTTCAAATCATCATAGCTCCCGTTTCTTTGCTCACAACCACATGTGGCTTGTATATTGTTAATCAGCATTGTCCAAAGTATCTCTTCAAACGATAAAATCGACTTCGAAAATCCCAACTTTTTGGGTAAAAAATGCATAAGGGGTAAGACCCCCTAAAAACACCATATTTGCCATCAACACCAATTCTCTGGAGAATCTAACAGTGTTATTCAATCGATAATGTCTACAACCCATTTGAGTCTTTCAGAATACCCATTTTGGTGATCCATATCACCCATACTTTGAGTGCTCTGAGCATCAGAACAAAACTCGAACATGAAATTTCGAAAAAAATAAAACGTGATAATTCATTAGTTATGAGGGCTAAATGGACGATTTTGGTATCAAAATGTAGGTTTTCGAGGTCGCTCTATTCAATGAAACATATTCCAGAGCCCTAACTAGCATAGTTTAGATTTTCACCTGTCAAATGGCATTTTTTCAAAAAAATCGGAATTTCAAATCATCATAGCTCCCGTTTCTTTGCTCACAACCACATGTGGCTTGTATATTGTTAATCAGCATTGTCCAAAGTATCTCTTTAAACGATAAAATCGACTTCGAAAATCCCAACTTTTTGGGTCAAAAATGCATAAGGGGTAAGACCCCCTAAAAACACCATATTTGCCATCAACACCAATTCTCTGGAGAATCTAACAGTGTTATTCAATCGATAATGTCTACAACCCATTTGAGTCTTTCAGAATACCCATTTTGGTGATCCATATCACCCATACTTTGACTGCTCTGAGCTTCAGAACAAAACTCGAACATGAAATTTCGAAAAAAATAAAACGTGATAATTCATTAGTTATGAGGGCTACATGGACGATTTTGTTATCAAAATGTAGGTTTTCGAGGTCGCTCTATTCAATGAAACATATTCCAGACTCCTAACTAGCATATTTTAGATTTTCACCTGTCAAATGGCATTTTTTCAAAAAAATCGGAATTTCAAATCATTATAGCTGCCGTTTCTTTGCTCACAACCACATGTGGCTTGTATATTGTTAATCAGCATTGTCCAAAGTATCTCTTCAAACGATAAAATCGACTTCGAAAATCCCAACTTTTTGGGTCAAAAATGCATAAGGGGTAAGACCCCCTAAAAACACCATATTTGCCATCAACACCAATTCTCTGGAGAATCTAACAGTGTTATTCAATCGATAATGTCTACAACCCATTTGAGTCTTTCAGAATACCCATTTTGGTGATCCATATCACCCATACTTTGACTGCTCTGAGCTTCAGAACAAAACTCGAACATGAAATTTCGAAAAAAATAAAACGTGATAATTCATTAGTAATGAGGGCTACATGGACGATTTTGGTATCAAAATGTAGGTTTTCGAGGTCGCTCTATTCAATGAAACATATTCCAGAGCCCTAACTAGCATAGTTTAGATTTTCACCTGTCAAATGGCATTTTTTCAAAAAAATCGGAATTTCAAATCATCATAGCTCCCGTTTCTTTGCTCACAACCACATGTGGCTTGTATATTGTTAATCAGCATTGTCCAAAGTATCTCTTCAAACGATAAAATCGACTTCGAAAATCCCAACTTTTTGGGTAAAAAATGCATAAGGGGTAAGACCCCCTAAAAACACCATATTTGCCATCAACACCAATTCTCTGGAGAATCTAACAGTGTTATTCAATCGATAATGTCTACAACCCATTTGAGTCTTTCAGAATACCCATTTTGGTGATCCATATCACCCATACTTTGACTGCTCTGAGCTTCAGAACAAAACTCGAACATGAAATTTCGAAAAAAATAAAACGTGATAATTCATTAGTTATGAGGGCTACATGGACGATTTTGGTATCAAAATGTAGGTTTTCGAGGTCGCTCTATTCAATGAAACATATTCCAGGGCCCTTACTAGCATAGTTTAGATTTTCACCTGTCGAATGGCATTTTTTCAAAAAAATCGGAATTTCAAATCATCATAGCTCCCGTTTCTTTGCTCACAACCAAATGTGGCTTTTATATTCTTAATCAGCATTGTCCAAAGTATCTCTTTAAATGATAAAATCGACTTCGAAAATCCCAACTTTTTGGGTCAAAAATGCATAAGGGGTAAGACCCCCTAAAAACAACATATTTGCCATCAACACCAATTCTCTGGAGAATCTAACAGTGTTATTCAATCGATAATGTCTACAACCCATTTGAGTCTTTCAGAATACCCATTTTGGTGATCCATATCACCCATACTCTGAGTGCTCTGAGCTTCAGAACAAAACTCGAACATGAAATTTCGAAAAAAATAAAACGTGATAATTAATTAGTTATGAGGGCTACATGGACGATTTTGGTATCAAAATGTAGGTTTTCGAGGTCGCTCTATTCAATGAAACATATTCCAGAACCCTAACTAGCATAGTTTAGATTTTCACCTGTCAAGTGGCAGTTTTTCAAAAAAATCCGAATTTCAAATCATCATAGCTCCCGTTTCTTTGCTCACAACCACATGTGGCTTGTATATTGTTAATCAGCATTGTCCAAAGTATCTCTTTAAATGATAAAATCGACTTCGAAAATCCCAACTTTTTGGGTCAAAAATGCATAAGGGGTAAGACCCCCTAAAAACACCATATTTGCCATCAACACCAATTCTCTGGAGAATCTAACAGTGTTATTCAATCGATAATGTCTACAACCCATTTGAGTCTCTCAGAATACCCATTTTGGTGATCCATATCACCCATACTTTGACTGCTCTGAGCTTCAGAACAAAACTCGAACATGAAATTTCGAAAAAAATTAAACGTGATAATTCATTAGTTATGAGAGCTACATGGACGATTTTGGTATCAAAATGTAGGTTTTCGAGGTCGCTCTATTCAATGAAACATATTCCAGAGCCCTAACTAGCATAGTTTAGATTTTCACCTGTCAAATGGCATTTTTTCAAAAAAATCGGAATTTCAATCCATCATAGCTCCCGTTTCTTTGCTCACAACCACATGTGGCCACATTGTCTAAAGTATCTCTTTAAACAATAAAATCGACTTCGAAAATCCCAACTTTTTGGGTCAAAAATGCATAAGGGGTAAGACCAATACCTCCTAGACCGATACCTTCTAGGAGGTATTGGCTTTACATGATGGAGGCATCATCGGCCCATATTTCTTTAAAAACGATGCTGGAGCTAATGTTACAGTGAATGGTGCTCCTTACAGATCGATGACCAATGATTATTTGTATCAAAATTTGAATGGTATCGACCCAGAAGTGTTTGGTTCCAACAATATGGTGCTACACCTCATCCTGCTACCGTAACAATTGATTAATTGAAACAACGATTTGGCGATAAAATTTTTTCGAGGAATCGTCCAATTAATTGGCCTCCAAGATCATGCGACATTACTCCAATGGATTTTTTTTTGGGTTATAAACCAGAAACAATAGACGCTTTGGAGTTTGGAAGCCATTATAACTCGTGTTATTACTGAAATAAGGCTTGAATTACTCGAAAAAGTGGTCCAAAATTGGTGTGGTCGAATGCGGTTCCTTAGAGCTCTATTCGTGGTGGACATATGCCAGAAACTGTTTTTAAAACATGAATTTCATATACCTAATTATCTTTCGAATAAAAAAAATCTGGCTTCAATCTTAATTCAAATGTGTTTTATTTAAATTTAAAGATCTATCACTCTAAAAAACACTCGATATTTTTCACACCACATAAATTTTCGAAAACGATTTTTTAATCAAAAAGCCATATGAATTCATACAGGGTGAGACGTAATTAATAATATGATAATATGGTACCTGCGGGTAGAGCACATTGTGGCGGTTTACTGAACGTAAAACAAACTTTTCTGTACCGCCTGAAAGTCATCTACACACAGGTACTATTATTGTTTTTTTACGTCCCACCCTGTATACGAGTGTCTTAACTATGTGTGTTACATCTCTGGTTTATTTGTTGTTTGTATAGAATTTCATTCTCTAGAATCCCAGAGCAATCTTATCGTGAACTCTGTGAAGAAGAAGTTACCATCAAAGAGTAATTTCTTCTTTCTTTCTATCAACGTACAAAAAACCGACAGTTTTTTTTTTCGCTAACCCCTCGTGCAACTGTTTCCTTCAACGAATCAATCCAGATTCCTGGACTTTTTTTACCGTATAATAGGCGTGGAACGGCCCGAACCACCAAACATAGATCGTATGGCTAATAACAAGGCATTGTCGGGCAATGCTACCCTCATCATACGTGTGGGAAGAAGAATAGTCAACACCCTTTAATTAATTTTGAAAGATGGTAGGCCGTTTTGAAAATGACCGACCACTTATACCTTTTTTGTACCTGGAATTCAATCTCGATTTTTATAAGTTATTATTTTGGGAGATCAGAAGCGACCCGTTTTTTTTGTTAGAATTTCATTAGGTTCTTGCAGGGCCTTCGTTCAGTGTTTGCTATACTCTAGGTCCTAGGAACAAGATATCTACAGGGTGGCCGGTGGGCTTTTTAAAACGAAACAGACGAGATAACGAGCGGAATAAATTTATTTCGAAAAAATGCTCGGACACGTCGATTTTTGTTTCGAGGGGGACAACTTTTAAGGTCAAATTCACAACTATATCGCTTCAACCCTTAGTGTAAGAACACCAACCCCTAAATTTTGAATAGGAAAGATAGGGTGAGTAATACCTCATTTGAAAGGTCCTTTCATTCTGAATTCAGGATATTGATTTTTATTCATTTGATTCATTTATTCTTGAGATATTGACATTTGAAGTTGGAACAAGGATGGCATTGTCGTCAAGCAAGCTGTCTGAATCAATCGAATTTATTATTCATTCATTCTGTAGATTTGATGGAACTCCATAACTGCCATACACCAGACATCAAAATACAAAGTTAAAATTTTAACAATGAATAATTAGTCAAATAATTGATGAATTCACATAGCATGGTTAGCGGAATGAATGGTACTGTACGAAATTAAAAATTGAATATCTCGAAAACGAATGCGTTAAATGAGAAAAAAATTATTACGCTGAATTCATGATAAAAAGGCCTTTCAAATAATGTATCACTTACCCTATCTTTCCAGTTCAAAATTTAGGGGTTGGTGTTCTAACACTAAGGGTTGAAGCGATATAGTTTTTAATTTGACCTTAAAAGTTGTCCCCCTCGAAACAAAAATCGACGTGTCCGAGCATTTTTTCGAAATAAATTTATTCCGCCCGTTATCTCGTCTGTTTCGTTTTGAAAAGTCCACCCTGTATATACTAATATTATAAAGAGGAAAGATTTCTATTTTTGTGTGTTTGATACGACTAGGCTCAAAAACTACTGGACCGATTTCAGAAATGCTTTCACCCTTAGAAAGCTACATTATCCCTGATTGACATAGGCTATACTTTTGATCCGAAAAAATTAAGGATACCTACTATAACTTCAATAATTACAAAAAAAATCAGCCACAGTCAGCTATTTTCATGAGCGCTCCAAAAACCGTAAAGACTTACGTGGATATTGGAATGACGGAAATGTACCTCTTGAACAGTTCTACAAAAAACTCCGCGATAGCATATATCTATCTCTCAAGATTGACTTGCTATTACCTGTTTATGGTAATCAAAGGTTTTCCAAAATTATGCACTATTTGGGAGTGTGTTTTTACGAATTGGGTATTGATCCTCATCCAACCTAATACGTTATTTTTCCCTAGTATTCAATTTAGAACGAAATTGTCTTTCACATCATACAATTACAATGAGTGCATCAAAAGATATGGCAGGTTGAAGTGTTGAAGATGAAACCGCCACGTGAAACGAATTTCAACCCGGGCGAAGCTGGGACGGCCTGCTTGTTGTCTATAAACGACAAAAGAATTTTATGAGAATAATGAAAATTACAAAATACAGAGAGAGCCAAATTGAACACTCTGAAATGGTCCTATTTTTGATCTAGAAAAACGAAAACTGATTGTGGTTCCTCATCGTTTCAGTGTTAGAGGGGGTTTTTTGTAAATGTGAGGTGTACCCCCTCAAATCCACCAATGTAGAACTTCTTTTTACTAGATTTGAGGCTTCAATGCTCCATTGATGAAAGCCTCCACACCACTGCTTCTTGAACTTCAAAAGAGGGAACCTCTCATCATAATATAATTCGATACGTTCCCTCAGGACGCGTTCCACTCAATCCTGCCCCTGGATTAACACCACTATTAGCTTAATCCCTGCTAACAGTCGCGTGGCCGGCCACGTGACCGGTGTTGTGTCATGTGATCTGTCGAGCCTTGATTTATGGAGTGGTTGATGGTATCTGAGCAAGGGTCGCTGTATTGTTTGAAGAACTAAGTGCCACTTTATTGGGTTACGTCTGGTGTCATCCGAAACGCTTCTGAAAGAAGAGGAAATTGGATGATATTGATAGTGAAGGTCCAGGAGAAGAGCATACCACCTGGGAGGGGCAAGAAAGAACAATTATTTTCGCTCGGCAAAAAGTTTTCTCACAAACTTCATCAGACTGAAGATTCACAGTCTCCGAGCTGAGCGAATGATCTAGAGAGGCAGAAGATGCTCTGATTGGCTGAGGAATACAAGGATATTCTCTCACAACTTTTTACTGTGAACCCACAAGACTCTGATAACATTGAAATGGGAAATTACCCAGATATTGATGACGAAAAGTGAGAAAGTTCAACTGAAGCCAGTCTAGTTGCTATATTCAGAAATACCTTTCAGTTTATACTGAACATCGTCTGCGAGATCAGCCTGGTGATGCTGCCCGCTCCTTCGACAGTCTAAAGCCTCCATTACATTAGTTCGCGATCTGAAAACTAATTTCCTCCTGAATAATGTAAACCGAGCGCAGTGGGCGATGAACCGAAAATTTATCTCCTCGCCTCCTTAATTGTTTTTCGATTTTGAAGGCGATAAGGCGGAATGGTAAGCGCAGCTTCACTCGGCAAAAAGATGGCGGCAAGTTGGAGATTTGTAATCAATCATTGCCGTATCGTCGGATTGAAACACATTGAATTAGGAGGAAATTGAAGTCTAGTTTGCACGAACACACTTCAGTGAACGAAACCTAGTGTCATTACTCTCTGTCACATCCCAGGGCGACAGATGAAATGTTCGATAACAACTGTCAGGGACGTCAGGGTTGCTGGCGCTAATGCAACGTTTGGCACGTCGAGAGTGTGTAGGAAGTTAATCTGAGTCGGTTTAGCAACTCTGCAAGCGAATTTGGTTCATGCCTAAATAATTTTCTTTCGTCGTCATCTTAATTATACGAGGATATATTGGAAAATTCTTAGCTTACCGAACAAAATTTCAGAGTCAAAATATTTTATTACTCAACATATTCTCCTCTTGATTCAATACATTTATCACAGCCACAGCGAACCTGCAACGTCTCTAGACCTTTCAAAAAAAATGTTTCTTCTTGCTCTGCAAACCAGTCCTCCACAGCTTTTATTACCTCCTCGTTGGAAGAAAATTTACGACCTTTTAAACTTTTTTTCAGTTAAGGAAAAAGATGATAGTCGGACGCAGTCAAATCTGGTGAATAAGGGGGTTGTTCTAGTAATTCTAACCCTAAATCACGAATTTTTTGCATGGCAACATGAGATTTGTGTACTGGGGCGTTGTCCTGTAAAAACAAAACACCTTTGTATAGCTTTCCGCGTCTTTTCTTCTTATTTTTTTCCCGTAGAGTGGTCAGTAATGTCGTATAGTAATCTCCAGTTATTGTTCTACCCTTATCCGAAAAATCAATCATGATTACTCCATGGAAATCCCAAAAACCTGAAGCAAGAACTTTTCTAGCAGATTTTTGGACACGAAACTTCTTAGGTCTTGGAGAACCAGAGTTTAGCCATTCCATCGATTGTTGCTTTGTTTCTGGATCGTAGAAATGTACCCAAGTCTCATCCTTAGTAGCAATTCGGTTTAAGAAGTCTACATCGTTTTCAAATCGAGCACAGATCGAACGCGTTGCTTCTACCCTTGCACGCTTTTGGTCAACATTCAAACATTGGCGTGAACTATATGATGAACGCGTTCGTATGAAATCTTCAGTGCTTCCAGATATCCGTTTTAGCCCAATTCGACGGTCTTATGTCATGAACTGCATCGATATTTTCGAGGACTGACACGGAAACTGGCCTTCTCGATCGGTCATCATCTTCAATGGAAAATTTACCTCTTTTGAAGCTTGCAGTTCAATTTTTTACGGTCGCATACGAAGGAAATTGATCACCAAGGGTATTAAGCAAATCTTCGTAAATCTGCTTACCTCTTAACCCTTTTAAATACAGGTACTTGATGATGGCTCGATACTCCAATGTTTCGATTTTATTGTTCGTTGATATGGTATCGCAATATTTTGTTTATGCATGGAACTGGTCTAGGCTAACTAGATATCAATACACCCTCTTATTCAGTGACATTGAAATCGTTTTAATTCGTCCATCTGGAAATTTCTAGCCACTTCAAAGAGGGAAAACGAAAGAGATCATGGGATGCAAAATTAGCTGATTTATACATTCTGTGTCAAATGAATAGGAATAAGAAAGATTCTTCGAGTGCACGCTGATCCAAACTCCATTCCTTCAAAAGATTTTCCGAGAAACCGCATCCGTCAACCAATAACGAGCCACTTCATCAGTCCCGACTTATCTCCAACTCCCGAGGCAACTTAGATTAAAAAATTTGAATTTAAATTAGAAGAAACGGTAGCTTCGAGACTTGAACAATAAAAATTAACGAAGTGCGCCGCAATTAACATAAAGGATGATCTTACAGAAACTTCGAATTAAAAAGAATACACCAAATTAATTAAAGGGGTGTTGCGCTGGCGCGGACAAACAAAGCTCGCTCCCGGAACAAGTTGTAAAAGATAATTAAACTCTATCCATCAGCCGAGTTTAAGCGAACGCGCTGTAAACTGAAATAAACGATTTCATTCCCTATAAAAAAGGTCCATAAAGAAGGAGAAGCGGAGAGAGGCTGGGGATGATCGCGCGGCTGGGATGTAAGGGAGGTTGTGCTGCTCATTTTCCTCTACTGAGGAAAGATAATTTTCTGTTAGTGCTCCTACTTTTTTTCTCGAAATTACACGAGGATTCTTTCCTTTTCGTTTGTAACTTCATTTCAGGAACACCCTGTATAATCTTCCTCAAACATGGCAAAATTTCGAATTCAGAATACTAAATCAAAATGTGTTCATAATGCGGAGATGCGTAGTAGTCTTTTACCTTCTTTGTACACGACTATTTGCTCTCTTTTCGCTGCTTTTAGTTAGTGTATGTGTATATGATAGATAATTTCGAGTTGATTGTAAAATTGTTGTATTGTTTTGGTTGGTACACCAAATGTAGATCGGTTTTTTTGGAATTCTTTGGTAAAAAATTTACTGTGATCGTGTATACTGTGTATTCTTATGTTCAATAAATTTGTAGGCCTGAAGAAGTAGAAGGTAACTTCTGCGAAACGTCGCCACGGATGTTGTGAAAACCTAGATACTTTGCATTTTTATTGTCCTGTTTCCTGACATTTCTTGATGAAACTAACTCAAAATGTTCAAACAAGATTCTGAACGCCAGATTCGCGGGCCATAAAAGCGTCCCTTTCATGCGTCCTCCAATAGAATTCAAGCATTGACATTGTCAGATATTGTAGAGATATGCCAACGTTGTCAGTGACTGTGAAACTGAGTGTTACTGAGGAATTCTTCCTAAAAATTGTTGTTTTGTCGTCTATGACTCATAATAAGAACACATTGCATCAGTTGTCCTTCCCAATATCTCCTGATATAAAGGGTGGTATTGTTTGAAATCTAGATCATTGAAGGAGAAAGCGTTGTAGGTCAGTAATTCCAAGAATTATCACCATCCAGCATCTTACCCGAAATGGAGCACCCCAATCATCAAGGCCTCCTCAAAAACCCTCTCCTGTCTGTAAACCCGACGCTGTCATACCCCCATTAATTCCTCAGCGAACGATATCCCCAAACCCCACATCTCCTCCACCGCTGGCAGCCCCTTACACACTTGGAGAGGCATCTCGCGGCGCGGCAGTTACCATGGAGACATTCGCTTGTTTTAATCAAGGCTGTCATGGCAACCGAGATCCCGCCATTGGACAATTCATTTTGTAATTACGTTGACGACACCCCAGGCGGCCATTTTGAAATGAGCACAGACGTCCAAACGTGAAGAAGCGCTCTTTTCGCCGGAAGCGCTCCAAGATCCGAGTGGTCGGATGTACACGGGACCGAACTAATACAATTAGCGGAAGACAAGTGAAACTCGACTATCGTAACTCGCCGTGCGGGGTGGCGGGGGCGCCGTGACGTTATCCGGATCGCTCCTTCCGGGACAGGGAGGTATTCGGGACGGGCTGGCATAATGTCAAACGTCAAATGTCAAAATTACGTCAACTGTCAAAATTACGTCAAATGTCATGGTTTAGGTTATGAGCACCACTAATAGTTTCCATTTGATTTTATTGTTGCTGTTTATTCACTCTGTTAGAATGCTCTTATCAATCTCACATCTATGTAAATTTTTTTCAAACTGTAAATGATCCAACTAGCTCATGTCCAAGCTTAAGAGGAACAGACTTCATTTATTTTAGCAACTGTATGTTATGCCGGAGAACAGTCTTAGCTTGTTCTCATATGGTTTTCCAATTCCTGAAGGTAACGTAGCTGGTAGCTAAGGTGGGAAGCCTAAGGTTTGCATTTCATTGAGTCTGGGTATGAAGTAAAGTCACTTCTAATCCCCTTTAACTCGTACAACAGTCTCATCATATTCCAGGCAGAAGTTGCAGCAATATATCACTTTGTCGAAGAGCTACTGAGCAGTTGTTTTGAAAAGAAGCCACTTTATACTCCCACAGCCTTGTGGTTATTGGAGCCAGTCAACTCCAAACTCTTCTGGTTTTCCTCAAGAGCTGGTCAGTCAAATCATACTGCCTAGCAGACAGCACGAAGTGTAGGTTCTGCCAGAGTATGAGGAAACTTGAGCACACACTGTGCCACTGCAAAGTTCTGACAAGGCTAAGGTTTTCTATGACAGAGGAAGGAAAACTACCATCTTTTCAATATACACATTGGGGATCCAAGTTCTGGCCTGTGGAGTCTTGTAATGAGGTTGGTTCTATCAAGGAACCTGTACATACTAAATAACTAGGTAGAAATACTTGCAATCAACAGATGCGTAGACATAAACCTGGAGAAAACTATCAAGGGTGATCCACTGTGATGGTCAAGCTGCTATCATAGAACTGGACTCCTATGTCTTCGACTCAGAACTGATATGGGAATGCCAAAGGAAACTTGATGAAGTAGGCTAGAACAACAAGGTCTCATAAGTCTGGGTTCCTGGTCACTCAGGAATCAAAGGAAACGAAGAGGCCAACACTCTAGCCAAAAAAGAAGCTCAAACGACACCTACTGGCACAGAACCTTCATGGGGTATACCAAACTATAGCCATATAACTGAATGAAACAGGAAAAATCACAATTACAAATTACCAATTTGAATACCTTTCCCTTCTGGATTCCAGAACATGACCTGTTCCACCTTTTGTTGTTGTATCCAAAGCTGGTGAATAGAATTCCATCCACCAATTCGAGAACGCTACCGACTAAGCTCAGATGTGCGAGACGGAATCATGATGAAAATCTACAAGACATATTTCCGGGAAAACGCTTTCCAGACCCGGTCCTGACAGCTTCGGCAGAGCCGGTTTGATGGGATGGCCTGAAGCTCCCCAGCTGATTAAAACAGATTGAATGTTTCAACTTTATGCGGTTACTTTATTATAGTTTCATTAGGCACTTTGAGAGTTCGCTGGTTCTTTGTCTCTCCGCGTCTTTACCGAGACCAAACTTTGAGGTTTTATACGCCGCTCGTTTCCGGTTCGGGATCAAGGATTTTATGCGAGTCGAATTGATTACCAGTCTTCCTTCTCTCCTTCGTGCTGGAGGAGATGTGAAGAAGGCGAATCTGGAAGGTTTCGAGAGGGGCAATCACGACACGAGAATAACATCAATTTTAATTTGGAGCAAGCGAGAAGGAGGGGGAGAAGTTGGAGTTTCATCTCATTTGTGGTTAACGACGCTGAAGGATAAAGCTGGAGCAATTATGGATTAGTAGAGATCTCCCACAATTTTATCACTCGAATGCCATAAAAAGAGAGTATTATACTTCATTCAAGAGAGACCAGGAAGTCAATACAATCGTCAAGGAGTGAGTTCCTTTGTAGGACCTTTCTGTGGATGCCTGCCTTTAGACGTTCCTCTATACGAAAGTAACTTGCTGTCTGTCGCAATGACTTCTTCTCGAGGGGATGGAAACCATTTATTTACCTCACACTTCGGTCGTGTTCAAGCGAAATGAAACATTATATCAGACCACTCAGATCAATTTCCGGTTTAACGCAGAAATCGATCTAGAATGACTTTCAGTTGCTATTTCCGTTTTGGCAGAGTGACTGGTATTCATTCCCAAAAGTAAATTAGAGAGGGTTCCTGTTCAAATATAAAAGTCATTGCTTTGGTTTTCCCACGAAAAATGATGAACTTTCTAGTAGAAAAGTAGGTTTTCCCTTACTACCAAAAGTTGAGATTGGAAAGTTCTTCTATTGAGAAATGCGTTTGAGGCTTTTGGTTGCATTTTGAGACAAGCCTTGACTGCCTTTGCCTACTTTTAGAGACAAATCATTCGGCTTATTTCAGAGAAAAGGTACGAGGATATACACTATACAGGGTCTTTCACGAAGAACCTCACCCATATTTATACGGGAAACTACTGAACGTATTTTCATGAAATTCAGCACTTATAAGTATTTCACGATGCTGATGAAATCTAAAATATTTTCAAGGCATGAGCACCTCCGGTTTTTCCGGAAATGACGTCAACTTCCGGTTTTCAAATTAGAACACCATTTTTTTATTGCAGAAATAGATTCTTTAGAAAATTTCAAGTTATTTTGATGCAACATTTTTCAGTTTTGGTTGGAAAATTCTCTCTGAGCGGGAAAATTCGAAAAAAAAATCGAAAATAGAGCTCCGCTGAAACATGAATAACTTCGAGGTTTTTGGATGGAAAATTTTCATTTTTGGGATTTTTCAAGATGTAAGATTGATGTATCCACTTTAAAAATCGAAATCGCGATTCATGATACAGGGGGTGAAAAAATCGCTTTCAAAGTTAGGGATGACAAAATCGTGAAAAATCAATTTTTTCAAATTAGAACCGCATTTTTTTATGGCAGATATTGAATCTACGTTAAAAAATAATGTGAGTGTATGCATCACACCCTTGCCCTAAAATGGATATTTTCTGAGTTAATATCCACTTGAGGGCAAGGGTGTGATGCATACACTCACATTATTTTTTAACGTAGATTCAATATCTGCCATAAAAAATGGGGTTCTAATTTGAAAAAATTGATTTTTCACGATTTTGTCATCCCTAACTTTGAAAGCGATTTTTTCACCCCCTGTATCATGAATCACAAATTCGATTTTTAAAGTGGATACATCAATCTTACATCTTGAAAAATCCCAAAAATAAAAATTTTCCATCCAAAAACCTCGAAGTTATTCTTGTTTCCGCGGAGCTCTATTTTCGATTTTTTTTTCGAATTTTCCCGCTCAGAGAGAATTTTCCAACCAAAACTGAAAAATGTTACATCAAAATAACTTGAAATTTTCTAAGGAATCTATTTCTGCAATAAAAAAATGGTGTTCTAATTTGAAAAATGGAAGTTGACGTCATTTCCGGAAAAACCGGATGTGCTCATGCCTTGAAAATATTTTAGATTTCATCAGCATCGTAAAATACTTATAAGTGCTGAATTTCATGGAAATACGTTCAGTAGTTTCCCGTATAAATATGGGTGAGGTTCCTCGTGAAAGACCCTGTATCGAAAAGTTCTTAGCCTACTATAGAACCAAACAAAATTTCAATGTCGAAATATTTTATTACTCAACATATTCTCCTCTTAATTGAAAACATTTATTACAGCCAACCTGCAACGTCTCTAGACCTTTCAGAAAAAATGTTTCTTCTTGCTCTGCAAACCAGTCCTCCACAGCTTCGATATTTTCGGGGACTGACACAGAAACTGACCATCCCGATCGGTCATCATCTTCAATGGAAAATTTACCTCTTTTGAAGCTTGCAGTCCAATTTTGCACGGTCGCATACGAAGGACATTGAGCACCAAGGGTATTAAGCATATCTTCGTAAATCTGCTTACCTCTTAACCCTTTTAAATACAGGTACTTGATGATGGCTTGATACTCCAATTTTTCGATTTTTACAATTTCGGAGGATATCTTTTATTTTATTTATTGCCTAACTCTGGTTTAATTTTTTGACGTCTAACTCAACACTGACACTTCTAATAAGTCTAATATTGTTCGTTGATATGGTATCGCAATATTATTTATGCATGGAACTGGTCTAGGCTAACTGGATATCAATACATCTTCGTATTTGGCTAGTTCTCAAGTTTCAGCTACTCTTAATGACAGAGTGTTGGGTTAATTTGGAAGAAGAGACATTTGACTGCCTTGGCTACTTTTGGAGAAACAGACAAGGAAAAATTTTCGAGATACAGGACTTTATTGTTGGAGAAAACAACTCTTTCACGTATTCTTTTGGTACATAAACCAAATTCATAAAAATTCAAACGCGAAAATATGTTCCCATGAGGATGCTTCATTAATCCTCAGAGATCAACATAATCATGGGAAAATATGAAGCGGCGTGCGAAGAAACTGAAATTTCCACCATCCAGGACTTAATCCTGCAGAATTACACACATAAAGCGATAGAGATACGCAATCAGAAAATCCCCGAACATATGTAGATAACATTAAGCCCGACCTAATCTAGTTGCAGCGGTCCATCCCTCTTTTATGATGTTTTATTCGTATGAAAGACCGCGGGCAAGATAACGTGCTCTCTACGGACCAAGGGGGATGCTGCGACATATTCGGCCTGAATAATCAACCGAGAAATTTGTCACCGTGCGTAAATGGAATTCGATGCGGTTTTTTCGGAAACCAACACAACAGATGCATTGTTGCAATCGAATTATAGACGTTTAGGTCGTTTGTTTGATGGGATACACGCCTACTCGAAGTTATGAAGCGCTTAATCGATTGGTTGGCGAGGAGGAAAATGAGTTTTGAATACGGTGAAATACTCTTTCGATGTGAAATTGTGCGATTGTGAAAAGAGCAAGAACGCTTCCTGCAAATGAAGATTATTTGGTACAAAAACGGCAACGAAACTACTATGAAAATGTTCATTAGGTACCACATTCGTGGCTGGACATAGAGAAGCTACGAGGATGTATTGATATCTAGTTAGCCTAGACCAGTTCCATGCACGAACAAAATATTGCGATACCATATCAACGAACAATAACTTATAAGAAGTGTCAGTGTAGAGTTCGACGTCAAAAAAGTAAACCAGAGTTACGCTATAAATTAAAAAAAAAGATGATCACCGAAATTGTAAAAATCGAAATATTGGAGTATCGAGCCATCATCAAGTACCTGTATTCAAAAGGGTTAAGAGGTAAGCAGATTTACGAAGATATGCTTAATACCTTGGTGATCAATGTCCTTCGTATGCGACCGTGAAAAATTTGACTGCAAGCTTCAAAAGAGGTAAATTTTCCATTGAAGATGATGACCGATCAGGCTAGTTTCTGTGTCAGACCCCGAAAATATCGATGCAGTTCATGACATGATTTTATCAGACCGTCGAATTGGGCTAAAACGGATATCTGAAGCACTGAAGATTTCATACGAACGCGTTCATCATAAGTTCACGTCACTTTGGACATGAGAAAAATTTCTGCAAAATGGATCCCCAAATGTTTGAATGTTGACCAAAAGCGTGCAAGGGTAGAAGCATCGCGTTCGATCTGTGCTCGATTTGAGAACGATGTAGACTTCTTAAACCGAATTGTTACTATGGATGAGATTTGTGTACCTACATTTCTACAATCCAGAAACAAAGCAACAATCGATGGAATGGCGACACTCTGGTTCTCCAAGACCTAAGAAGTTTCGTGTCCAGAAATCTCTTGGAAAAGATCTTGCTTCAGTTTTTTGGCATCGCCATGGAGTAATCATGGTTGATTTTTTGGATAAGGGTGGAATAATAACTGTAGATTACTATTCGACATTACTGACCACTCTTTGGAAGAAAATTAAAGAGAAAAGACGCGGAAAGCTATCCAAAGGTGTTTTGTTTTTACAGGACAACGCCCCAGTACACAAATCTTATGTTGCCATGCAAAAAATTCGTGATTTAGGGTTACAATTACTAGAACAACCCCCTTATTCGCCAGATTTGGCTGCGTCCGACTATCATCTCTTTCGTTAACTGAAAAAAAGTTTAAAAGGTCGTAAATTTTCTTCCAACGAGGAGGTAATAAAAGCTGTGGAGAACTGATTTGCAGAGCAAGAAGAAATATTTTTTGAAAGGTCTAGAGAAGTTGCAGGTTCGCTGTAATAAATGTATTCAATTAAGAGGAGAATATATTGAGTAATAAAATATTTTGACATTGAAATTTTGTTTGGTTCTATAGTAGGCTAAGAATTTCACAATATATCCTCGTATGTCGTTCGTCTCACCTTCTGGCTACCCCTCAACCAAATCTCCAACCTCCCCGAACGCATCATTTGACTTTGCGGTGTTGAAAAGTAAATGTAACTGAATCATTGATTAGTTGCACGGCTAGTTGCATAAGGGGACATGTGGCGAAGGTGATTTATCTGGTAATCTCGGGGGGCCCATAACTAGTACATTGCGGAGGTCCCCTGACATTCCATCTGCTTTACCCCGAAGTCTATTTGAAACTATCCGTCTATTGGTCGAGGCTTAACGAGATATACGGTCTGTGTGCGTTGGAAGCGCGCCCAGGGATGGCAGGTTAACTTAATGAAAATACGGGGATTAGGGGATAATTTGGGAAAACTCTCGAAATGATTACCAGCTGGATCTTGTATGGGTGAAGACCAAGATCTTCACGCAAAATTTTTCATGTGGTGGATGCACAGAGTCCAACTTGTTGTGAACGTCGACGAATAGACAATTCTGGATCTTCTTTAATACTATAACTTACAGCAACGATATTTTCTTCTGTACGTACAGTTCTTTGTCTCGCTGTTGTGGTTGCATCGAGTAGAGAAACTGTTGTCCGAAATCTATCGAAAGTTCGACGAATACGCTGCTCTGATGGACGATTTTGTAAACCATAAATTTCACGTAGTGCTCTATAAGTCTGGCCAATAGAACACTGATTTTGAAAATAAATTTCAACAATTTGTAAACGTTGTTTCGGCGTGAGTCTTCCCATGGTAATTCGTCAATGACTACTGAACAGAAATGTCAAAAGAACATGGCTTCTTCCTTCTGTCAAATCACAGGTATCCTTATCGAAAATTCTATCACTCAAAAAAAAAACCCTGAATCTGGGTACTGTATTCCTTGTGGAAGGCTACTCCCGTAAAAAAGGATCAACAGAAAATACCTGCGAAATATTTGTTACTATTGGTGTAACCGTTAAATGTAATCCTGAACATAAATTCTGAAAAATGCCGTTTTTCTCTTGAAATTCGACGTAGTTACATAAAAGATTTTCACGAAACGACAGAAATGAATAAATTCATGCCGCCAGCAATATATCCCAGTAAGGGGAGACATATTTTGATCGTCTCTCCGTTCTCGTCCTGGAATCCTTGAAGCGAATTATTATTTATACGCGGCAAATTGAATGGGTACCGCGAGGGAAAAGCGTCTACCGGAAAAATTATATGCCGCATCAAAAATAAATTGAGTCTCTGAGAAAGGGGGCCCCCTAGCAACGTTGCCAAATTGATGTTGTAGATTTGTAGATCTGATTTGAATTGAGAACGTAGAATCGGATCCCTGAAAAATTATCTGTATGTCCTTGTTTGAAGCTTTTTGGAATTCTATAAACGAAAAAGATCCAAACCTCAGTGGCTAATTCACTATTTCGACTCTGTGATTTATAGTTTTTAAGAATCGCCAGAATCGACACCGCACATTACAATTCAAGCAAATATATCCCTCAAGCCAGAATCAACCATGAGTGAGTACCATACTTTCAGTGTCTACTTTGTGGTATATTTTTTCCATTCACATTTACATTTTTTTCTTTAATTCACGGTCTGATGAGAATTGGTATATAATTCCATTCTTCCATCCAATAGAGCTCTATGTAACTTTATAAAGATGATGACGGGGATTTTGAAAATAATTACGACGTTGCCAATTAGCATTTAAATTCAAGAATAAAAAGAATCCTTTGAAATTATTCATATTGGAAAAAAATGCAGATTCCAAGACTGAGTTGTCAATTCGAAAGAAATAGTTTCGAATAGGAAATAAAAATCACCCAGCATATGCGAAAGAAGACCGTTAAATTCTGGTTTCTAACAGAAAGACGATTTGGCAACATTGTACTCGATTCACTCCCTGGTGGCGGTCTCGGCGTGGCCTTCTGGATGTTATGCAAACACACTGACGGTAACCCCCGTAGTAATTGGGTGGATAAGATCCTTGATTGGGTTTTTGTCGCTTCAAATATTTATCAGGATTATTTCTCCGTTATGAGTTGTTGGGATGTCAAAGGATCATCTGGCTTGAATTAAGGGGGGGTTGGTGGTGCTAAATGAGGTTGAGACAAGAGGGAGCTCTGAAGGTAGATTAGATCGTCCTTAAAGGAATTGGATAAGGGATGAGAGTCAATAATTTATTGACAAAATTGAGTACTAAAGATTTGGAATCTCTAAAGACTTGAATTCGATCCATGCACATTATATCACCAAGGATAATCAAGCAGTCCAGATAGAATTAGGAAATATTAAAAACGTGCCACTTTTTTTCAATGAATAATTATTGGCAAGGTCACATGGTCAAAAAAATAATTTACCTAACGCTATTGTTTATAAATCAATTTTGAGGATTTCTTCTTCTTTGTTTTCAATGGTCTCATTTCAGAATGATAAGTTTTCCAAAAAAGAGATATACAGGTTGTCCCAGAATAACACCGACAACGCGCGGCCATATATTCTCAAATTGAAATTAATAGATACGATTAGTCGAAAAAAAGTTGAGTAAAATGTTTTTAGTTTTTAAGTTATAAGCCATCAAAGATGGCGATTTTTTTTTAAATTTCAATTTGTGATAAAACGGCTTTACCCAGGAAAATTCTGCTGGAGGGCATTCTTCTTCTAAAAATTAACATTTCATACGATAAGTAAGTAGATCAAAATGATAAAAAAAGGGGTTAAAAAAAATTCCGTATGTGCCCACGACCCTTAAAACAAGAGATCAATATTTTCAATTTGAATGACATTTCGTTAAAACAAGTAACTCTAGTCACTGAATTAATTCACCAAATTTTATCACGAATTGAAAAAAAATCGCCATTTTTAATGGCTTATAACTTAAAAAATAAAAACATTTCACCTTACTTTTTTCGACTAATCGTATTAATTTCATCTTGAGAATATAATATGGCCGAGCGTTGTCGGTGTTATTCTGGGAAACCCTGTATAACAACATCAATTTATTTTTATTGGCAAACAAAGTATTATTCCTTGCAAAAATCATTTTTCTACGCATGACAAGGTTTATTTATATATGGAGAAATATACAGGGTGTCACATGATATTATTTCTATTAACTCTTTTTCTTTACTTTCCAGTTCGAATGGTTCCTTTTTTATTTCTCATTCCTTCTTTTGTGTTATCTATTTGATGATTTTTTCAAATTTTCAATATTTTACTGGAGCTCTAATTAAATCAATTTGATTATCCCTTTTTCAAGTAGTTCAATATTGACAAAGAACTCCAATCATTTTATCGCGAAGTCAGCTAAAATAACTGCATCAATCCCCCTTCCCTTAGGTGTATCCATAATCGAAAAACGTTTCACTTATTCAGCACGATACACCTTCTTCGGACGCTGCTCGATCCCGCATAAATCCAGGATAAAAATGAGCCCTGTTTTCTCCGGACTAAATTCGATTTATTCGAGCTGACGTTGCGACGTTTCGTCCACGGCGATCCTGCCCGCGAGCGATCTCTCCCGTTTCCTCGACAGGGATGTCCATCAGAAATCATCCCATCTTCGTCACCAACTCTGTGGTGTCCTCACTTATTTATTATTGATGGTGAATTATGTTTCGAATGTGCAGAGGCATCATGAACGAGACTACGTATCTATGGTTTATTCCATCTTCATCGCCAATTCTGTGGTTTCCCGCTCATTTATTTTTGATCAATTAATTTCAATCAAGAATTTATCTTATTCGGGTGTGTATTATTATTCGTTCGTTATATGAATGCAGCTAAAAGAAGTTGAAGGAGTTGAATATCGATGTTTTTTCCCATGGACACCCCTACTTCGGAATCGACTTGCGCCGCTGCTGTTTGCCGATTTGGCTCACGTTGTTGCTTCATAGCGATACATCAGCCAGAAACGAGCTGAAAAACTGAGCGATTATTTAAAACCACGAATGGAGGGGTCCCGAGAAAATCTGTCGAATTTTGCATTTTACTGCCGTTTCGTTTCTCGAATTTGCCTCAGTTCAATTTTATTGTGTGGCGATGGGATTTGTGAGACTTCTGCGAGATGGAAAAAATCAATGCTTTCGAAGAATGCACCCTAGAGCAAAAATTCTGGAGATATGAAATTCTTATGAAATTCAGTGTTTCAATTTCATTTTTGTGAATAGTCTCATTTCGATGTAGTTTTGTCGAAATATGAAATATGTTTCAAATTTATTACACTTGAATCTCCGAAAAATATTGTTCACTTCAAACAACCTAAACAAATCAACGAAAATATATCAATAAAGAAAATCTATCCAGTTGTATCAAGGCAAAGTTAAAGTTCATATCGCAAAGTTATTATACGCTAAAAATTGGACTGCAAGCTTCAAAAGAGGTAAATTTTCCATTGAAGATGATGACCAATCGGGAAGGCCAGTTTCTGTGTCAGTCCCCGAAAATATCGATGCAGTTCATGACATGATTTTATCAGATCGTCGAATTGGGCTAAACGAATATCTGAAGCACTGAAGATTTCATACGAACACGTTCATCATATAGTTCACGTCAATTTGGACATGAAAAAGATTTGGCTCCATCCGACTATCAACTCTTTCCTCAATTGAAAAAAAGTTTAAAGGGTCGTAAATTTTCTTCCAACGTTGAGGTAATAAAAGCTGTGGAGGACTGGTTTGCAGAGCAAGAAGAAACATTTTTTTTGAAAGGTCTAGATACGTTGAAGGTTCGCTCTAATAAATGTATTCAATTAAGAGGAGAATATGTTGACATTGAAATTTTGTTTGATTCTATAGTAGGCTAAGAATTCTTCAATATATCCTCGTATTAAAGTTATTATAGCAGAGTAGGTATGTCCCACTTCGCTATTTGGTTGATATACAAAGTGATGCATCAAAAGCCATATCTTCCGATCTATGTTTGAACTTTGAACGCTTTGTTATAGAAACCATGAACACCAAAACCAAATTTTCTCACTGCGGACCGCCAAACAACAGCGATATTTCTTACATTTCAATCCATAATCCTATCATTATATTATTAAGCTAATTGAAAGTTCGTGGGATAACCATAAATTCCGGCCTTATGCCTCCATAAATCGTCAAATAATAATGTGGTCTTTTTCGAAATTGAGATACCAAAAAACGTGAACGTATAATTATATTCAAATTTTCGAAGCTTGAATGGAAACAAACACACATTAAAGGCAACAAATGGGCGTATAAATCATCGTAGTGGAAGTGTTAGATTAAATAATGAGGAGAAGAGATTAGAGATCTAATTCGTAAATAGCGGAAAAGTTTAGGATTCACCAGCAGAAAAAATGAGAAACGTTTCACATCCATTTCGATAATTTCTTCTGAAACAGTTTGCTGTTGAAATTACACCAATTTATTCTATGGAAGTCTTTGACTGCTCTGCAGTGTCAACAACATTCTCATTTCGCTAGTTGGCAGAAGAAAAAACAAAGTTCAATAAAAATTGGTCGAACAAAGAGTGTGTTCAAATCATCAAAGTTCCCTTCGTGTTTTAAGGTGTATACCAGTCAATTACATCGAATTGGATGAGCCTAGTTTGTGCATTTGGCACGCATTTGGTCTTTGGTCGCACCGACAGTATGCCCGCTGGCGTATTGGCATTGTTTACTACGGTGCAACGCATACATGGTGTTGGAACGCGGTAAAGAATGGCTGAACCAAATGCCCTGTCTATTCAGACATATCTTACCACGACTCAGCGCAGCAGGGTGTTCAGGCGTAGTAACTATTGTAAATATTATGGATGCGCGTCTCTTCTCGGGTCTCAAATATTAGAAAATAATACAAGCATAAAGATCTTGAATGCGTTTTGCGTCGCATGATAAACCACGTCTAATTTTTCTTTGGCTCACTGATGTTGGCTGAACAGTAATGTTCTTTTTTCGTGAGATATTTTTTGATGCAAGAATAAAATTTAATGAGTCGGATGGTGTAACAATTTTGTTTAAAGTCTGATCACATTTTTGCATGGCATTAACCATATCAACCGATTTATTTTCGCAGGCTATTTCAATAATGCGTTCAAAATTTTCTGTTAGCTGCAGCTGCGTTCTTCTCCTAAATTTGTTTCATTGGCATTCTCGACAGTGTTTATTGGTACTACAGAAAAATTATCTTGTTAGGTAGAAACGTTACTTTGTTGCTTCTTAGTAATTGGCAAGTCATTTTCTATACCCACATCAGTTGATATGTCGTCATAAAGTTCTGAGGATATGTTTTCTCCTAGAGCTAATTTTGCTACTTCTTTTCTGTCTTTAGCGTTTATTCGCATACAGGTCCTGAAAGTAATTCCATACTTATTTTGAATGGCGCAAAGGTCCTTACAATACCTTCCACCCTGCCCAAAAACACAGCCGCAAAATGCAATATCTACATATGCAGTATAAAACATGTTATCATCGGTTTCCGAAGAAACTAAAAAGGCATTCTCGTGGATTCTTTCAACGGAGACTAAGCACAATGTGACATTTTTTTAAAGAGTATCCCATTCTTTGAGTTCCGGAAACAGGCAAATGACAGCGAGTGACGTCTTTGATAGGATAGGACTCGAAAACATTGGCAACCAAGGCAAAAGCATTGAACGCTTTACATATTTGTAGAACAATGTCTTTAAAAATGCGAATAAAAGCTTCTATGTACATAATTGTTCGTATTATTTCCTCGTGTTAATGAATGACTTTTATATGCCAAAGCCCACTCTTCCATTCGATCCCAATAATTGGCTATATGAGCTTGAATATTATCATATTTTTTTAAAATGTAATCATTTAGAATATGATCATAATTTTCACGAATCGTAATCGTATCCATAATACAATAGTTACTACGCCTGAACACCACGCTGCGCTGAGTCGTAGTAAGATATGTCTGGGTAGAGAGAGCATTAGTTTAGCCATTCTTTACCGCGTTCCAACACCATGTATGCGTTGCACCGTAGTAAACAATGCCAATACGCTGCCCGCTGTTCAACGGCCAGATAAATGGAATTTGGTGTTATTATCAGGTGATTTTCTCTCAGTTAATTTGATGGCCTTTGGACGTCATGCCGTTGAGAAAATTGCCAGGGATTAATAATTTCGAATTTTTAAGTATTCAGATAATAATCTGATGTTTCATTCAGTGTGCATTTGTAACGGACTACTGTTTCTCTCTCCAGAAAATTAGTTGTTTTGAAGAACGAATCTTAATTCGAAGCACTCATAAAACTATGCAGAAGAAATATCATTCACTGAAGCTTAGTTTACTAATCCTGGAAGCTTCGGCCCCAACGTGGTTTTTGAATCATCTGTATATACTCCATTCACAATTATAAAATCACAACTCTGGCCATGGTTTCGTTTTCAGGAATTGGTGCACCTGATGAAAAATCTGTGCGCGTACATAGAATATGGTTAATGACAAAAAGACGATGCCAGTTTTTCTGTTTACATCAAAGTAAAAGTATCAAAGATTTTCCCCATTTTGTTAGGTCGTATCGATCGGCGATTTTGGGGAGAAATATCGATAGGAAATCGCCTTTTTTTCCGTTCTTCGGCGTCCAGAAGAAGTTTCGTGCAAGTGTCATTTTTTCCTTTCACGAGTTTTGTTGTGAGTACGAACGGCAAATTTGAATTGGACCAATAATCGATTTATAAGCATAAATAAAGCGAAAGTAACTACTAATCGACCTTTTTACACTTGATAACGAAGTTTTTTTAGGTATCTGGCCGTTTTGAAAGATTTCAAACGAAATTTCGATCCCCCAGAAGTTTGGTTAGTTTCGGTATCGATTTTGGTGCTCAAAATTTATTTGGAATGTGTAAATGGACAGGAAAGGCTTCCTTATACGATCTTCTAACCGCGGAAGCGACCGGAAAATATGGTTCAGGTAGAATTGAAATGTGTCACTGGAGCTTTCATTCCTTTGCCGAAAGTAGAAAAAGGCTATATTGAACCAGAATACTTCGGTTTTTTCCATATTCCAGGAGTTTGTGTCTTATTTTAGAACAGGTGAATGATAAATGTGAATCATATGTTAACAGTTTTACCTATTCCATTTTATTTGTACAAACCTTCTGTGATAGTAATGTATGAATATTTTTTTAAATTACTATACAATCAGAATATTTTACTCCTTGTTCATAAGATCAAATCAATAAAATTTCGTCAAGTCTTGAACTTTCAGTTCAAGAGGATAATAAACATTAAATCTTCACAAGCATGCATATGAAAATTATGTGAAAGCAATGCAATTTTTTTCCATGGCGCAAAATAATATATTTCAACAGTGATCTCTTGTACTTTTCATGCAAATTACTAGAAAAGGAATCCTTTCTATCAATTCATATAAACGTTAATTATTTTCGTCCATCACATCTTTTCCAATTCATTCACATTCTGAGAAATACGCTAAGAATGTAGAAAGGGCAACATAGTGGTGACTTGGAACATAAAAATATTTTGAAAAACATAAGAATTTGGTTATCATCCATGGTTGTAAAATTGAGAATAAAAATTATTGGGATTATTGGACACTGTTTATTATCTATAATCTATTATCTATAACTAAACAATAGATATTATCTATAACTAAACAATAGATAATAAACAGTGTCCAATAATCCCAATAATTTTTATTCTCAATTTTGAAAAACGTCATAACTTCGATACAGAGTGGAATGTGTCAAATTTCCAATGCCAGAGCTGTGATTTTATAATTGTGAATGGAGTTTACCTTTCAATGGTATTCACTTTGAAATTTTAGGTGCAGTATACCTTTTCCTTGGCCTAGCAAACAGAATATACATGACTTAGCGATAATTTAAGGCCATCAAATATACCTAATATTATCGACAAAAACACCCACTTTGGGGGGTTTACCCCCTATTTTTGGAATAACCGCCATTTTAAATTAATTTCTCTATTTTAGTTGACCCTTTCAAATGCTATCGATTTCTTTGGACATAAAGGTCCTACTGATGTGAAAAAATTATTTTTGGAAGATAATGTTACGACCTTTTATTGATAGTATAATAATAATATCAATAGTATACTATTGAGGATGTACTAAAAAATTCAGTGAATTTTTGACAATTTTTTTTTTAAGATTTATGACATTTTTGAGTTAAATGTTTTCATATTGTTCTACATCAATTAAAAAAATTATACTTTAATCTGCTAGTTTGTGTATACACAAACTAGCAGATTACAGATAATTTTTTTTTCAATAAGCTAACAATCAAGGATATTAGCTACAAAACGACACCCACATCATTTCTGTAAGTTACATAATTTGAGAGTTATTGTTGTTCGAATATGACAGTTACGCGAGCGCCCTAAACTGTTTTTTTTGTCGCTACAAGACAAGTCCTCATAAGGGCCACTGTCAATCTACAAAGCAGAGGCGGCCATTTTGAGCCATTTTTATGATAAATTTGTTAGTTTAATCATTACAAATGATCAAAAGTAGGGTACTGAGTTTTTATTTTATTTTATCAATTTTCATTTCATGTTCAAACAGCAATAACTGTCAAATTATGTCACTTAAATGAATGATGTGGGTGTCGTTTTGTAGCTAATATCCTTGCGTGTTAGTTCATAAAAAAATTACATTTCAATGTCCTAGGTTTTGTACTATTGAGGATTTACTGAAAAATTCAGTAAATTTTTTGACTAAAATTTTTTTATGGCATTTTTGAGTTGAATGTTTTCATATTGTTCTATTTCAATAAAATGTGGTAGCATTACCTTCCAAAAAACATTTTTTCCACATCAGTAGGACCTTTATGTCCAAAGGAATCGATAGCATTTGAAAGGGACAACTAGAATAAAAAACTAATTTAAAATGGCGGCTACTCCAAAAATAGGGGGGTCAAGCCCCCCAATGTATTTTTGTCGATAAAATTATTTGATGCCCTTAAATTATCGCTAAGTCATGCCCAGACAGTAGACACACTGTATAAAATAAAAATGTCTCTATTGAATCTCTATATTGAATCGTGATAATCCTATGAAAATGTTAATAGTATAAAGTTTTTTTCGAACTATGAAAATGTGCTCTACTTTTTGCCCAATCTTTGACCTGCTCTCCTTTTTCCTGATAAACTGCAATTTGATTCTTCTGGTCCAAAATATCGGACCCCCCACAATTTCCCAGAAAAAATCGTAACTAAATCGTGTTTACACAACAGAAAATATAGCAACCACTGACTTAATGAACCAACAACTACAAATGACTGTGTCAAAGTTCGAGGAGATAAAGCTACAAACGAATGTACCGCCGTGCAATAAAATACCGCGAAATTGACTGAAAATTACCGCAATACCCGATCAATAAGCTTAACAACATCCGTCGTAAAAAAACATCGTTGGCGGCATTCAAGGAAAAACCGAAATATACCACAAATCCTCCGATTTATCCCGGTTATCTTGGTAGCTTCCGACAATTAACGATATGCCGATATTTAATTAGTGTTTTCTTGTCATCATGTCGCTAATGGACTGGTTTAATCAATTACAAGTAATTTATTTACGAGCGTATTTTGACGGAACGTCAAGTAGCGTCAAAGGCGCCGACAGGGATTATCGTCGATTGTTTGTGTGTATTCGAACGGACTGTATCGTCGAAAACAAAGTGATCCAAATTGATATTTTTTAATTACATCCGCGGAAACTGACTTGAGATTGGCGACGACGAAAGTTCATTACACTCTCATTGGAAATGGAAATACTTGGGTCATATTTTAACTGCAGATTCCTCTCACCAAACGCAACGCTTTTTTCCTACACCCTACACCATCTTTCAAAATTCGGTTCCGTTTGAAAGATACAGAGTGTCGAAAATCCATGAAAAAAACACTTTTCTTTCCATATCTTCGGAATCGTTATTTCGAATGATCTGAATTCTGAGTAATTGTTTACTCTATTCTCGGCGCTTATTCCTCAATCAAAACTTATCCAATTATCCTCATGGTACAAAATTTACAGCGTACCCGACACATAAATCCTCGCAAAAATACCATAAAACCACTTGAAAAAGATGAACGGTTCATATTATCGAAAGAATCGATCATTTTAGAATTTTTTTTTCTTCGGAGTATATCGAGTTGGGTCATTTTATTTACTAATTCGGACACGTAGATTACGAATCTGTGATTAGAATTCTACTGTGACTCGTCCAAATTTTCCGATTTTTCATCGTTCGTAAATCAAAAACTGTTTTCCTCACGGAAGAACTGATTGGATTTTCTTAATCTAAGTCTTCGAATTAGTAAATAGTGTGAGTTTGATGTCGATCGGAGCCAAAAAAATGTTTTCCATAAATCGAAATTTTTCCATACTGGGGATTTTTCGCAAAAATTCGAATCTCGCCTATCGATACGAAATTTTCACCATTTATTAATTCGATGCCGTGGATTAAGAAAACCCAAACAGAATTTCTCTGAGACTAATTGTTTTTTAAATATGGTTGATGGAAAAACGGAAAAATTGGACCTTCCCGAAAAAAATCAGAAGATCTAAACCCTTCGTCTCAGGTATATAAAAAGTACATCATTTTATTTTTAAAGAACCAAAGTATAACCAAAAAAATCAGCTTCTCTCACTTTCAGTTTTTTCAGAAGTTACGTCACTCCAAAGTCGACCAATTTTTCGCCAGTTTTCCACTCAAGGTCGAATATTTGCCGAACCACAAATTTCTGGGAAATTTTTTGATCTACAGTTAAAATTATGTACGAGACAAAGACCTCAATTCAAATAACAACTCAATTGTAAAACTCAGTTGAATCATAACAATAACTGCTTTTCATGGCATCTGGGTAGTATGAAGGAGGACAAAAGCCACATATCCGATGCCTACCTGAAAATTTTCCGGAAGATCCTCGCCATACTCTTTCATATAAAACTGCTACCATTCCGACTACAAGTTCTCTCATACGGCGGACGTACGAGAGAATGAGACCTCTAATTATGTGATTAAGTCGGCCAGTGTAGGTACCTGAGGGCTTGACAGCTCAATCAGGGCCCTTTGTTCGCCGGAGAATTAAAAAATCCCGATTATTATTTTTAAGGGAACCCAGTATTAAAAAACAATTTCATTATACGTTGCCGAGACAAAAAAACGGACACGTTTTGATGTTGGGACGACCAAATTGTTTTCTGGCATGGCTAATGGAGATGTTATCTGCGGGATGAAAAATGCTATGTGTTTTTTACGAATTTCTGATGAGACGCGGACGCAAACTTGTTTGCGAGGTTATAAATCGGGATTCCTGATGCGTTGGGGTTTTCAATTTTCGGAAGGGATATTCACGGTGACTTTCATATTTCATCAAGATTTCAAATACAACTCGATACCTATTTTTCATTCACTTTCATACAGTCGAAAAGAGGAATAATCGATTTATATGTGGATGAAATTTCGATTTTCTAGGCGATGTGGAAGTATTTCTAAAAAATTCGCGAAAAATTCCGTCAAAAAGGGCATTATTGAACTCGATAAAACTTTTTTCACAGATATCTTGGCCTTGATGTAAATATACGGATCGAAAGAAGAAAGGTCAATGCAAAATACCTTGGTATTTATATATTCCATAATTTTTCTATTTCTCAAGGAAAATTGATCAAACTTTGACATTTCGCCCATATACATAATCACCATCAGATAGATCTACCGATAAGGATAACTACTCCATAGGTAGATCTAGGGGCTCTACTCGTTATATTCCAATTTCTGGAAAAGTTTCATTTGAATTCGTGAACACCCTGAAATCTCCTTTCAAATTCCTTTTATATCCTTCGAGTTCGAGATACCATCCATTCAAAACGGAATACATACCTACTTATGCCAACGCTTGATCAGCCAATCCATGCACTTCTGAAAGCCGTAGAAGAATTGGTCTCTAGGATGAGGGACAGTTAAGTGTCTACAGTACAACTTCAGTAGTTCGGACACTCGCTAGCCCGGGCACTCCAGTAATTCGGGCACTGCTTTGATTCGGGCAGTTTGAAATTTTCACCTCTGAAATCCGGGCGCGAGAACATTCATATGCAAAACAATATAATTTTCTTGTCTGAACTTGTACAAAACAGTTGTAGGTCGGGTTTGAAAACGTCACGGGGCGCTGGCCGCATCATCAGGAGTGAAGAGAAGAATCTTCTCCTTGAAAACTTGTTACTTTTGAAAAGGATCAGAAACAAAGTCACTTATATTATTTATACATCAAAAATGATTCAAAAGTAAAATTGATTCATATTTTTCAAAAAAATAGAAGATAAGGCAGATGGTGCATGTTCTTATATTGATTGATATTGATATATTGTTTATCCTGATTACTCCTAGGTCTCCTGTGGAGACCCCTCTGAAATTACAAGTTTCGAAGCTTGTAACTTGTGCCGAGTTTGGAGTAAGCAGTTGTGTTCTGTGTAGGCTTTGTCACTGTGTCCTCACGCCACCTTAGGCACAGCACTGTAAATTTTTGACCCAACAGTGAGAATGGTGGCCCCTACCGAGACTAGAAAATTTATTTCCTAGCTCGGGGTTGAACTTCGGACCTTTGGGTCCGAATTCCAACGCTCTACCACTGAGCCAGGGGCACTCATATATATATTTATTATTCACATTCATATTGCAAAGTAGGCAGTACATACATATATAATAATATGTAGTCGTATACATATAACTTATTTTCATTATTAGAAATTTGTAAACTTCGGTTTTATTTTATAAGAATCATTTTTTTCAGTTTTGATTGATAAACTTCAATTTTGATCATTTTTTAGTTGTTTTATATGATAAATTCAAATCACTCCAGTAATCCGGGCACCTCGATGGTTCGGGCACGTCCCGGTCCGATATCTGCCCGAACTACTGAAGTTGTACTGCTACTTACTTAAAAAAATATCCAGATCTGATGACAGACACCATATCGGACGACCCGCTGCTGTCATCCTGGAACAATTTCGAAAAAAAACTGCGTAATCCTTAATTTCGTATCGACCTAATTGGTTTTTGTTCGCTCAAGAATCAATAAACTGTTTAAAATACGCACGATGCTTGACATTGATCCTCTAAATTATGCCTTTCTGCCCTTTCTTCGTCTAAAGTATCAATGTTCAGTTCTGTCAAGTTTATTAACCTGTCAACTCGACCAGATCGAGTGGCTGCATGGGATATTAAGCGCTTAAATATTCATCCTCGTAGAGTTAAAGGTTTCTGCACAATAAGCGTTCTTCTTCGATATTCACTTGGAGCTTCTCCAGAGGAAAAAATTTTCGTGAATCAGCAACAGTCAACACCAATCCTAAATACGAGTAGCCAGATATCGACTTTTCCAATTCTGTTTCCAGTCTCTATTTGCCTCACTTTATTGCGAAAATCGTGATAAAAAATCAGCGGAGAAATCCCACCGTGGGGTTCGACATTAGAACGCGAACGCCGCTAGAATTTAATTTTGTCTTCTTGTTGGTGCCGCTCGAACAGAGCTACCTGGTTAATTGCATGGCAGATAAAACGTTATTTATTACACCTTAATTAAAAAGCTGTTATAATTATTTCGCGGTCATTCATTACTACTTCAATTAATTTTTTACTATCGCCTTCTCGTCGGTGTGTACCTTTCGATTTGTCTTGGGCTAGTTTTTGCGATGCCTAAAAATGCTAGTGGACACGCCGAGTCAACGGTGAAAAGGGGGAGCAACACAGAAGTGTCAGCTCGATGATATTTCATTTCGTATGTTGCATTGAAAACCAGCTTAAGATATTTTAGTAACATCATATTTAATATGATGCAAACTATATATAGTTATCATCCTTATTTATTTTCGAACCACATGACCTTATAGAAACATACAGCATTCATATGATAAAAACGGATATTAGTTATGTGTAAAAACACATCAGAAACAGATAGAAATTATGTGTGAAAACCACATTTGAATTTGAATATGATTCTTGTATAAGTATCATAAAAACAGACAGCATTCATCACAGGAATATCTGATATAGAAACGGATATGAGCTATGTGTAAAAACATATTAGAAACAGGTAGGTATTATGTGTGAAAATCGCATTCGAAAACCATTGATCGTTATAAGTGACCTCATAGAAAGATACAGCTTTCATTACAAAATATCCTGTAGAAACGGATATGAGAAACACATCAGAAACAGGTATTAGGTATTATGTGTGAAAACCACATTTGAAAACCATTGATCTTTATAAGTGACCTAGCTCATAGAAAGATTAAAGATACAGCATTCATCACAGAATATCTTATAGAAACGGATATGAGAAATACATCAGAAACAGGTAGATATTATGTGTAAAAATCGCATTTGAAAACCATTGATCGTTATAAGTGACCTCATAGAAAGATACAGCATTCATCAAAGGACATCATATAGAAATGGATATGAGCAACACATCAGAAAGAGGTAGGTATTATGTGTGAAAAAAAAGAGGTAAATTTTCCATTGAAGATGATGACCGATCGGGAAGGCCAGTTTAGGTGTCTGTCCCCGAAAATACCGATGCAGTTCATGACATGACTCTATCAGACCGTCGAATTGGGCTAAAACGGATATCTGAAGCACTGAAGATTTCATACAAACGCGTTCATCATATAGTTCACGTCAATTTGGACATGAGAAAAACTTCTGCAAAATGGATCCCCAAATGTTTGAATGTTGACCAGAAGCGTGCAAGGGTAGAAGCATCGCGTTCGATCTGTGCTCGATTTGAAAATGATGTAGACTTCTTAAACCGAATTGTTACTATGGATGAGACTTGGGTACATTTCAACGATCCAGAAACAAAGCAACAATCGATGGAATGGCGAAACTCTGGTTCTCCAAGTCCTAAGAAGTTTCGTGTCCAAAAATCTGCTGGAATAGTTCTTGCTTCAGTTTTTTGGGATTGCCATGGGCTAACCATCATTGATTTTTTGGATCAGGGTAGAACAATAACTGGAGATTACTATTCGACATTACTGACCACTCTACGGAAAAAAATTAAAGGAAAAAACGCGGGAAGCTATCCAAAGGTGCTTTGTTTTTACAGGACAACGCCCCAGTAGGTACACAAATCTCATGTTGCCATGCAAAAAAATTCGTGAAAATTCGTGAAATACTAGAACTGAAAAAAGTTCAAATGGTCGTAAATTTTCTTCCAACGAGGAGGTAATAAAAGCTGTGGAGGACTGGTTTGCAGAGCAAGAAGAAACATTTTTTTTTAAAGGTCTAGAGACGTTGCAGGTTCGCTGTAATAAATGTATTCAATTAAGAGAATATGTTGAGTAATGAAGTATTTTGACATTGAAATTTTGTTTGGTTCTATAGTAGGTTAAGAATTTTTAAATATATTCTCCACATTAGACAAGTTGAGAGTTGATAGAGAGGACCAAGACTTTTGTCAATGTGTGTATTTAGAGCACACAGCGAAAAGGCAGATACTGAAAAAGAAAGCCTACTGCCTAATGATGACACTTCAACTTCAAAATGAGGGTGTTGCCAGATGAATATAATAAACACAAAAGTGGTTTTTCCAAAAACAGATATTCAGGTCGTTGAAACTTGGAACAAACCCTTTCACTCGTTGCTTAGCCCCAAATGACACATCTATATAGCCCTCCCGCAATAATATTTCATATGATTCAATGTCGGGGTAGCGAAAATGATTGTTGATATTAATTTGGAATGACAACCATCTCGGTCCTGCGGTTTCGTCGTGAATTAAAATCATGCCCAATGAACAGCAGTGGCGTCCAGGGACCGGCAGATGGCGCTTTCTCCCCCCGTCCCTGTGGGGGCTAAATTAATGAGAATCTCTGTTACGGATTTCCACGGTACAGGGCGGGATTTTGGAATATCCGCTCCGGATTTGATTAATTCGTTTTCCATGTCTGTACATTTGTTTCATTGTGAGAGTGATCCAAATATTCCAATGACATCTGGCAACGTTCACATCAAATCTATGTTAAAATAAACTGCTCCACATGAGTTAGGGATATTGACTTAAATTGCAAAAAAATATAGTTAAAATAAGATTTTTGTGATGAAAATTCATATTAATATGATTTCAAGTTGCAAATTAATTTAAGCCTGTAGGTCTGCAGCCTATATACAGGTTGGTTAAGAAAAATCGAGTAAAATAACGAAATTTTATTACCAGAGAATTCAAGCATTTTAAGACTATCAATACAATGTATGGCCTCCACGGGCATCAATAACAGCTTGACATCTTCTCTGCATACTACACACGAGGTTGTTGAACATTTTTTGAGGATTTTGGTTCCATAAACGGGGCAGAAGCTCTCTCAGATCATTTAAGGATTCTGGGGTAGGTTGATGATTATCTAATCTTCTTTGGAGCATATCCCATGCATGTTATATGCAATTCAAATCTGGTGAGTGCGGTGGTATTGGTATATGTGGAATACCAAGCTCCTCGCCCGCATTCTCAACTATGGCTGCACGGTGCGGTCTAACGTTATCGTCTAGAAATTGAAAAGTTTCACCAATAGCAGCGTGAAAATTTGGCACAACATTATCAATGACATGCTCCCCATAGTGTGAGGCGGTCATATTCTCAGGACAAATGTGTAGATCTGTGCGCCCGTTGAAACATATCCCGGCCCATACCATAACACTACCCCCTCGGAATGGATGGACTTCTTGGACATAGCGACGATTACGGGGTATGCGTGGGATTGTCCACACCCCTATTCTTCGAAAATCTGAAAATCGTCCATATCTGGATTCATCAGTGAAAAGGACACTACGCCATTGATCGTTCCAATTGATATGTTGCCTTGCCCATTCCAGTCTTTGATGCTTATGATCACGTGTTAATGGAACTCCTCTTAATGGACGTCTAGAACCTAGATTCACCTCTCTCAAACGTCGTCTGATGGTTTCGATGGAAACTTGGACCCCATCTGCATTTTGAAGAGTATTCCGTAGCATTCTACACGTAGATGTAGGTTTTCTTCTCGCCGAAACGGTGATGAAACGATCCTGAGCAGGTGTTGTTTTTCGTCGCCCACCAAGCCTTGGTCTTTCCAACACGGAACCTGTCTCCCTGAACCTATTCCAAAAAGTCGAGATATCACACTTTGGCTGACTTGGAGCCTTTCCGCTACAACAACCTGAGTTAGGCCACCCTGTAGCATTCCGATAGCCCTATTAGCCTCGGCGTTTGTTAATTTACGTCTTGGCATTTTCAGAAAACTCGTTTCAAATCGAAGCCGTTGATAAACTGACTTCATTTCAAAATAGGAACATTCATGAAGCACATGTAAAGAACCAAACTTCAGAAAAAAGGCGACCAGATTGACGAAATGTCTCATACGGATTTTCATTGGATCGATTCAAGTTGTTATTGAGGTTTAAATGATTTTACAGCGATTTTCTCGAAGATTACATACTTTTAAAAACGATTGAATACGATATCCCTAACTCTTGTGGAGCAGTACCTATATAAAGTCGGTTATGCATGCTTAGACCATTGAATACTGACTAAATTTTGGCTTCACCAATTCCCGAATTTATGAATGAGATAAGAAAACATAAAATGTATGGTTTTAAATTTTGAATTATCAAAGGAAAATGATTCAAAATCATTTGGATATGAGATATTTTTGTTTTATCTAGGAAAATATCAAATTATCAATACTTAGCTCGGGGAAAAACGAAGAAAAGATGCATTTTCTAGGAAAAAATATCGACACAATCACAATATTAGGAGCAATCCACATTTAAAAAATGTAGTCAAAGTTTCTCAAATCGAGCAGGATTTGTTCAGTGAAAACCACGCAATCCGTCCCTGTCCTCCGGACCCCTTAAACAGCTTTTCCGCAGTTATTTCGAGATCTCATCTTTGATTTTGAAATTATCTCTTGTTCACTTTGTACGGGGGGTGATTTAGATTATTTCTTTGGGTTCAGAAGTGTTATTATATGATGCAGTCACATATAAAGGGAACAACAATGGCTGAGGGTGATTATTTTCGATATAAATTCAAATTGGGTTGTAAGTGTTTGTTTATGGGGAATGCAGGGTGATTTCATGGCGAATAGAACCTTTGTAGGTGATGATTTGTCTAGGAAATTTGACGATATGCGATGCCCCGTCCCATTCACCATTTTGCAACATGTTTCTTTCATTCCCCCATACAGAAAATATGTCGAAGCCCCCACTGATTTATCCCGGAAATAGTCCAGAATGTAAGGCGGAAATTTGAGTAAAATTCATAGCATTGGATGGAAGTTGTCAGGGCTCAATTCTACAAGTTGTTTGATTTAGCGTATTTCGTTATTTTAACAAATTTTACCCTCATACTTCGTCTTTTTTATTGACAACTGTCAAACTTGACAGCAGCTGTCAAACTTGACAGCAGCTGTCAAACTTGAGAGCAGCTGTCAAACTTGACAGCAGCTGTCAAACTTGAGAGCAGCTGTCAAACTTGACAGCAGCTGTCAAACTTGAGAGCAGCTGTCGAAAAAATCGTCATTGATCGTGGAAATATTGGAAACGATTTGCTTTCACAAACGGAAATCCATCTGGATACCCCCATTTGAAAAAGAAAACCCCATTTCTCTTTTCCATACATCACCGCAAATTGACCTTTCTGTCGCAAACTTTCCATGAAAGCCCCCCCCTCCCCATAAAAACCCTTTATTCGCCAATTTTTTCAGGGCCCTTAAACTTCCGTAATGATGATTGTGATCGTTTATGTTTCTTTTGTCCTCCACTTCCATAGCCCATAAATCATGTTATAAGTGATATTTTAATTCCATTTCCTCAAGTGGAACTCAAGTAGGGGAAACGGGGCGGACTCAGGATCCCCCCCGCCTTCTGTTTCATAGCAACCGTACTTATATCGACATATAGTAGGGTGGTAGGGGCAGAGCGGCGCTTTTGGACGATTTAGGCCACGCCTGTTTGTAAAGTGAGCGTAGGGGAAGAATTGGAATTCGCGGAATATCAGAGATAAGTGCTAAAGAGGAAGAGAGTGCTTTGAACGCCGAGGTGGGGGTGGTTTGGAAATGTTTCAGATGCGGTTCCCCTGCTTTGGGGAACGGTCTGATGTGACACAGCTAATCAGCTATCAAGTTAACATTGTGTAATTGTTTCATTATGTTCTGTCTGCCTGGTAACGCGAATTAATTTGGAATTTCATATGCTGTCGGAGGTTTGGGATCAAGTTGTTACGTTTCTCATTATTCTAATGCGTTCTTGCGAGAGTCTCTAATTGGATTTGGTCTGGAAAATATCCAAATGCGGGGAGTCAGATGGGAATGTCCACAGGATTTTGATGATTGCCCAAAATTTCGATAACTTCAGCCACAATAAAATATATTCAATATTACAAATATGTGGTGAAGTCATGACCTCTATAGAGATCAGGGAGAAAATTTTAATTACCCCACACCTGACACTTTTTGGTTTGATGGAAAATTTCAAGTTTGGTGTATTTTTCATTTTGACATATTCTTCAAATTTTTAAATTTTCACGCATTATGAAAAAACTTATTTGCATTAATGAGAAAAGCACTGAAGCAAGTCAGAAGCTGTTGTGATTTTGTTCATCTGTGTTGAAGCGCTGAAAAAATTACAAAGTAGGTATCCATTGCATGTAATTTCACATAAAATAAACGCGAATTTGGTAAGGTCATGTGAAATTTCCGTATGAAATAATGATACACTGTAAAAAATAAGGGTAAAATAAAATTACAAAAAAATACAGTATATAATTCACGATTATAATAATATGTATATACAGACTACAGAGTGTAAATGGAAGCCAATAAATGGAATAAATTCAATAACGAATAAATGAGGACACGTCGATTTGTAATTTTAAATGCGCATATTTTTCAAGAAAATACAATTATATAGGGTGTTCCATGCGAACGTGGCCAATACCAACTTCCTTATTTCAAATGCAACCCCCTGTATATTATTTATTTTTTGGATGCTTCAGAAAATTCTAGACATAATTCATGTAAAATTTCCTATACCTATCTCCAACTTTTCCGGAAATATTAAGTGTTTTCAGATTTTTTACAAAAATTAACATTTCAAATGAAAATTATTTTATTTCACAAATTCGATAGATTACACTCAATACTTATTTCCCATTCACCTCTTGATATGAAGAAAGTAAGCAAAAACGCCTGAATTGTTGAGTAACGTTAGAAGACAATTCTACACCTACACCAGATTATAGCATGTTGCCAAGACGTTCGCGGCGAGCTTTTTGAACATTTCCTACATTGACATTAATGTTTTTTTTTATAATTAAGAAATAATCAGTATGACTTATTGAATTTTAAGTGTAGGTAATGTACCGAATTTGTGAAATGAAATAATTTTTATTTAAACCGTTGATTTTTGCAATAAATCTGAAAACACTTAATACTTCCGAAATATTTAAAGATAGGTAAAGGACATTGTGCATGAATTGTGAATTCTCGGAAGAATCCAAAAAATAAATAATATACAGGGGGTTGTATTTGAAATAAGAAAGTTGGTATTGGCCACGGTCACATGAAACACCCTATAAAATATTATTTTCTTGAAAAATATGCGCATTTAAAATCACAAATCGACGTGTCCAAGCGTTTTTCCCAACACGCCCTCATTTATTCGTTATTGAATTTATTCCATTTGGCTGTTACACTCTGTATGATTCCTACTGGCCTTAAATGATTATGAGTGTCATTATTTTCACAGTGTGTATAAGTTCTGAAATTACTGGATTCCATGTTTTTCTAAATTAAAAAACTGAACAGTCTCTATTATTAGTGAATTTATTGTCATATATGACAATAAATTCACTACGGTAAATGAAGGCTCTAATGTTGGTAAATTTATTAACTTGATGTGTACTTTGCAACCCTACTGTTGCCTCTATGTCATTTTGTCCATAGCATACGGACAAAATGAATTTTCGTTCATCCCAATTCATCAAACGATATTTTATTTGTTGTTACTTTTATTTCATTCAATGTTGATAACATTTTATAAAGAAAGGACTAAAGATCATAGGTGTGGAATATGACCTTACTGTTATTCTCTGGATAGAATGTTATGTCTCTGAAATAAAACCGTATGTCATACTTTCCCTATTTCTTCCTGAAAAAAAACTCGAATAGGATCTAACGATAGTGTTCACTTGGTTGTTGCCCTGTATACCTATACCAGCGTCGGTCCCTATCGTTATTTTAGCACTATCTGTATACAATTGAATAGTATTTACTTTGGAATTTTGGGTACTGTATTCCTTTTTCCATTCACACCTACGAGATAGCGCCTCTATAATTTTTGTCTTTTGCGTAACTTGCTCCTTCACCATTTCGCAACATACAATTGTGACAATTATATAGTAGCCCTTTGAACCCTCATTCTTCTGAAATTAGCACCTGATGTTGTTGTCACAGCATAGCTATGATCTGTGCTACTTCGTGAGCTATCCTCGTAGAAACAGTCATGGTCTTCTGGGAACTTATAAAGTGAAATGAGTAAATGTTTTTAGACGGAATCTATCGCATTCCATTTCACGTTCTTCGTATATACACTCAGAACCGAAGTACATCCAATCGCACAAACGCAATGCATCCCGAGCAATCTCATTACCCGTCGAGCCCAGAAAATCGCAATACACGCCTCGGGATCCAACCCAAATGAAGACATTAAGATTTGTTCCAGAGCTTTAATTAATTTCGACAATTTGTCGGCATTAAATCGCGGGGAGAGCATAGTAATTAGAAATAATGGAAACAACTTAATGAAACCCGGTTCGGTGCGTCTCGTAAAACGGAAAAAAAGGTCGTAAAACGGGAAACTCGTAATAATAATGTACTACAAGTGTTTTTTATGGGCGCCGTAACACCGAGAGCGCGAAAATTATGTTCTCACTCGGGGCTTTCGTGTGAATCGCCCGCCAGGCTCTTTTTCTCATTTAAGAGGCCTTATCTACAGGGTGTATCTGAATTTACAGACTCAGAAAATTGGTCGATAATGACGTTAAAAACTGGGCTCCTGCGAATTGTTGACCAATGTGTTCTAGTTCTGCTATATCCTGTACCTATAGTTCACTCGATGAGACTTTCTATCGTTATTAATATGTTAGAGTCGTGCAAGTCTATACTTCTTAAATATTTTCTTATTTTTGACACTAGGATCACTTTTAGTAAGTTGAAAGAATTGAAGAAATTGCTCGAAACTGAGTTTCTTTAAGAAAAACCCTTTTTTCGCTCGATCTAAAAAATAATGTAGTTAGTATAAAATAAACAATATCAGGAATTGTTCCGAAACGTTGGCCTGAAGAAATTCGCTAAGGAGAATTAAATTGTACAATTCCTGATATTGTTTATTTTATTTTAACTACATAATGGACGAGGAAAACATTAATGCATGTAGTTAGTTTTATACCATTTTAGAATCTGTATTAAATGCGTTTATTTTTAAAGTTTGTCGTCAAACTGATTAGTACATTTCTTATTCCGTACAGTCAGTTAAAGTTGAGCAGAATATTAATTTTGAATACTCTGCAAAGAGTGACATTATCTTCCACGTTGGAGAAGTTGGCTTAGAATTAGAATTAACAAGTTACAAAAGCACTATTCAGGTTTAGGTACCTACATAGGATAGAAAGAATAGAATTGGAAGAAAGTAGAGATTTGTAGCTCCAGGAGTTCGAAAATCGTCACAGGGTGTGCATTTCTCGAATAAAAAGGAATTCAAAATTACTTGAAGAACACAGGATTCCGGCTTGACATCGACTTTTGGAAGAACCCACTGGCGGACACAGGGGGGGGGATATTTGTTATTGAAAAATATATTTAGGGAGAATTTAACCTTGTTATTGAATTTGTAAGTTGTACTTCCTATTCGAATCTTCAATAATAGCAATTTTGCGGATCGACAGCACCCTTACCTTGAGTGAAGTGAGCCCGTTAACAAAACTCGAACATGAAAAATCGAAAAATAAAACCAGGAATAATTCACTACTTATGAGGGTTACATGGATGATTTTGGTATCAAAATGTAGGTTTTCGAGGTCGCTCTATTCAATGAAAAATAATTCAGAGCCCTAACTATCACCGTTTAGATTTTCACCTGTCGAATGGCATTTTTCGAAAAATAGGAAATTTCAAACTGTCATAATTTCCGTCCCTCTCATCTCCGCCAAGAATTATTTGTATAATGTTGATAAGCATAGCTCAAAGTATCTCTATGCGAAATATGAGCGATTTGAAAAATGTAAAATTTTGGGTGAAAAATGTCAAAGGGGTATGACCCCCCAAAAACACCTTATTTGCCAATAAAAAATATATTTCCGGAGGATCTAACCTTGTTATTAAATTCGAAAGTTGTACTTTCTATTCGGATCTTCAATGATAGCAATTTTGCGGATCAACAGCATCCCTTACCTTGAGTGGTGTGAGCCCATTAACAAAACTCGAAAATGAAAAATCGAAAAATAAAAACAGGAATAATTCACTACTTATGAGGGCCACATGCGTGGATGATTTTGGTATCAAAATGTAGGTTTTCGAGGTCGCTCTATTCAATAAAAATAATTCAAAGCCCTAACTATCACCGTGGAGATTTTCACCTGTCAAATGGCATTTTTTCGAAAAATCGGAAATTTCAAACTGTCATAACTTCCGTCCCTCTCATCGCCGCCAAGAATTATTTATATTAGGTATGTTGATGAGCATAGCTCCAAGTATCTCTGTGCAAAATATGAGTGATTTGAAAAATCTCAAATTTAAGGTCGCCGTTTGAAGCGCGTAGGACAAATCAACCGATAGAGGCGCCACCGTGCATTTTATGGAATATCTCCATAGAACTTACATTATCTCTATGAGTTCTATGAATATCTCTCTAATTATGAATGAAATGTACAATGGCGCTGTCTATCCGAAACTCGCTGAACTATGAAATTAGTGAAAATGTGGGTAAAGCAGGAACTTTTTCCCGCTAAAATTTGAATTTGGCCATTTTCTGCCAATTCCGTATTTCAAGTTGTTTTTCTGAATGAAATTATCTGTAGATTCACTTTTAATCGGAAGTTGAACAATTTTCATGGGTCTTTCGTTTGAAATAAAACAGAAGCATGAGTTGGCTTATTTTCTTCTATTTTTGAAAGAAAAAAAAATGAACTGTTGAAATGCAATTAATCTCAATTATCTCATTAAGAACTCCAACTTTTTCTGAGTTCACCCACAAAATTTCAGTACTTAAAGTGAAACCATTTTCAAATGCAACTTGAAATAAAAACACACCACATTGAACGCCCACCTTAAGGTGAAAAATGGAACAATAATCCCTTCATTAGTAGTCCTATAACGTTGGTAAAAAATTTCTATCTATTCATGCCCCCCTCTAAAAAAATTCATACCTTCCCCCCTGAAAAAATGTCTGGATCCGCCAGTGGAAGACCCTGTGTATAAAAAGAAATGAGCAAGTCCTATGAGTATCATAAAAAGACAAACAACTGCAACTGCCTTATAGGTTTATTCGAAAGGAAACTACATTTACATCAATTAAAATTCATAAAGCATCATTTAATTCAGGCGAATTGAGAAAAATGCGGTATTCACTTTCTAATATCGACATCTATCGATCGTAACAATAACTTTCCCTGCTTGGAACCGTTTCCTTAGTGTTTCATACAGATAACTGCAGTACATCTGCTGAGGAACAGATGGCATGAGTACTTATTAAACTGGAATCTGTCTTTAAATCAATACAATTCTACTGAATAAGTGTACGAAAACAAATACAAACAGTTTTTACTTCAGGAGATTGGATTTGGAATCTTTATTTTGATAAAGGGTGTATAAATCAGAAAAGAATAGAGTTTTCTATGGTACAGGCATCTGTCAGTGAGAGTTCCAAGCGAACTGAATCAAGAAGTTTTCTTGGTGTCTCATACAGGTTCCTGCCTACATTGAATACCAAATTGACTTTTTACCGATAGAAAGCGGGAGAACTTGATGAATAGAAATCTTCCTTGGAATTGTTTTATTCGATTTATTGATTTTGAAACATAAAACATTTTTTTACCGATATTCGAATGGATCTGTCTTTCTTCTTCTCCAATTTCAAGTTTCAGAGCAGTCAGGAACTTTTTAAGGATTTCAGTAGTAGTTGAGGATAAGTTTTGAAAAAATCATATCAGATATCTATGACACGAAATTTTTAAAATTTTTTCATATAATTCAATTGAAAAAATCAAACCGTAATGAAGACCTCACGATGCATTTTTCAAACACGAATTGACAGACAAAACATGACTTGAAAAAAATGCAATGAAGTCCATACGACAGATTTAAATATCTCATTCAAAAAAATGTACACACTTAACTTTTTTTTCATAGAACATTCCTCAAACAAACACAATAAACTCCAGGTGACCTGAAAGCCCATTTGCACCTTAAATAAGCTCCGTAGTCAACTAGTCAACATAAAAAACCCACCTGTACGATCTGACAGCGAGGAACGTGTTCTTTGACAGCCAAAATATCATTGATTTAGTGCCAATTCTTACCTGTAGGTAAACCCAACTGGATGGAAGGTTAAAGAAGGAAAGTCTTGCGGAATATGAATGATGTGAAGTGGACTGGTTCTACGTGATGTACGAGGGTTGCAAGATAAAGAACGTTTATGGTTGTGGAGATTTTGAAACATTCGAATGATGATTATTTCAGTGGAGAAGTTACAATTTCGAAATATCATTTTATAAGATTAAATTTCACAAAAGGTGGTCAAAGTAACTCCAAATTGGGTTTCTTGAAGCAGAGGCCGAAATAATTTTTTAAAATGAATGTTATAATTTTTTTTTACTCTGTTTTTATTTATACAACTTAATTCTGCAATGTTTATTCAGGGTAAGTTTGCTGAATCTGTGATATTTTGTCTTCTCTTATTGTTCCTTTTGTCTCCTTTACAGTCCTGATGAAGTCTGTAAATTCAGACGAAACGTTGACTTTCGAATAAAGTTTTGCTTAATACAAGTTTTTTGTCCTCTTTCCCGTGAAATCTACATTGTTATAATTTTTTTTTCAATCCATAATGAAGCTTTAGCCATTACATCAAATTTTTCGTTTTATTTTTCTGATGAATCACCAATTTTTTCGAAATACTCACCAGTAAAAAGGTAGTTAACTTCGGTAATATTTTCCTAGGAAACATGGTTATGAATAAAAAATGAGCAAAACATGGAATTCTATCTAGTTCTTTCTTTAAAAAAAAAATATGCATACTACCCAAAAATCTCATCTGGAGTCTTGGCACGAAAAAGAGTGACAAAGGGTGTAATTTTTTTTAATTTCGAAAATACTTCATGGTTTACCTACTCGAAAAAAAAATTTTTCTCCAAAATTTCCTTCAAATACTAAATTAACGCTTCACCCTGTGTAAGCACGACTTTCGAGATGCCCTCTATAATGAAGCTAATCGAGCTTTTCACCTGACCATACCCACCTGTCGGCCCGCACCATTATCAGACGCCCCCCGTATGGTCGGATTCTCTGCGAGGCCACTACCAGTCCCCGTGCATACCATAGAATAACGGGACGCTCCCAGCTCACAAACATCGAACGCGACTCTGTGTTCACCTCGGCCAACTCGATAATCACGTCGACTACGGTCAATTTTACCAAAATATGACTTAAAACCCACCGAAGTGCGTAAAAAACGCGAAAATCGGACAGAACCCGTCGGTATTTGGGTCCCCCGCGTGTTCATACGTGCCCGTCGCAGTGATTTGTGTTTGTTTTGCAACCGCGAGCCAGGAATTCCGAGAGACTTCAACGTTGGACCAAGGCACAAACCTCGGTGTGAGTTGTCATATCAGTGTTTATGCATACGGGGAACATATTGGATATTTTTTTCTGGAGAAAGGTGAGGCGATGTTGGTCGTTTTTTTTGAGGTTGGAGGAATGTGTTGGTCTACTTTTACTGGAGGATGTTGACCAATCTTGAATTACCTAAGAGAGATCTTTAATTTTGTTCAGGAATTTGATCAATTGCGGCTTTTTCTAAGTGATGTGGAATTTTTATACCGACTGAGAATTCAAGAAACATCTCTAGATGGTTAAACAGAGAATATAAGTGATGAAAATTCAATTCGTTGTGTTTAAAATTGATGTCCTAATACCTAAGGCAAATATACCAAATTAGAGCTTGTAACACCTGGGGGCATATTTGTCATACCTTAAGTATCCTTATATCGTACATTATATTCATGATATACAGTGTGTCACACTGAAAAAAACGCAAGAATCTATTTGGTAAACAAATTATAATTTCTTGAAATTATTGAGACTTTTCAGTCAATTTTTCGAAAGAGGAGCTTATTTTGAAACAAAAATCTACAAAAGGACATCTCATCCTAATTTTGCTGTAAATATAACTTCCAAATTATCATTCAATATAGGTACAGGATGTTGACCAAGATTTAGAATTATAAAGTTTTTTTTACTTAAAACTTACGCTGTTGGTACTCGTGAAATGTCAAATATAATTCTCAGAAACGTTTCCAATGCTTATTTCTATTTACTCTTCTTCAAATTTGTAAATTGAGGTAGTTTTTTAAGGTTTGACTGTGACACAGTATTTTGAGTTGGGCAAGAAGGTATTTAAATGTCTTCTGTAGGCTTATTTTTTGAGAATTCTTAAAAGTGGGGAATTCCATAGGTCTGCTCCAACCATGTATAATACGTGAACTATTTCCAGTATTAACAGAGAAAAAAGTTTCTTTAACATTTGCCAGGTCTTTGGAATTATTGAATTCACATAATATTTTTTCAAATTCATTATTTTCTCAAAGTGAATGAACATTTGATAAATACGTAATAACTACGACCTCTATGTAGAGAAGACAACGTTGCTCATTTAGCTGACAGGAAAATGACTATAACCTAACATTTTCAAAATATACACGGTGAAATGTATCAGAATGTCATGGCCAACCGAGATACTTTATGAAAGTGAATGAAGTGTAGGTACAAATGAATAAAAAAGATTCCTAGCGTATTTTGAAAAAAAAAAGTCCTTTGGAAATGGGACTGCAATCGTTTCGTTTTCGAGATACAGGGTGTTGAAATTTGAATTTTTTCCTCATAGCATCTGCATTTCACAGGATTTTCAACTGAAATTTTGCGTAGATATTACAATTCAGATTTTTCCTAAAACCTACAGGAAATACAGGAGCATATTCCAAAAGATTTTGGGACTTTTCGACAATTATTCTCTAATATATACCTACAGCTGAGATAATAAACGACATAAAAATCCTGCTAATGTTTCTCTGCTGTTGCTTCATGACCTCAAAATAGTCAAAATCAGGCTAATTTTCATCATTACGAATCTATACCAATCAGACGGTATTAAAGCTGCAGAAGTAGCTTACAATAAATATCTATTTGAGATGACTAATTCAACATTCCTGCAAGTGTGTAATGTTCACGACAGCTATGAGAATGTTCATGTTTACCTTGGAAAACCGTTCCCAAACGTTTCAGCGAATAGAAAGTATCTTCAATATTTAGGAGGATGTCTGATGCGATTTGCCATCGATCTTAGCACAGAAGATGCATCCGCACTATAACAACGTCCTCTTCATACCTCTCATTTCGACTGCTGAAGATCCTTATGAAATCGAATTTTGTTTTCGTCGAATTTTTCTTAGCATTCAGAATATCCAGAATATTTCCATCTCTGTTTTGGAAAACTTCTCAACTTGAACTCATACAGTTTCCCAAACCAGAAGATGCACCAATTCTACAAACTTTTATAGTCATTCGGCCATTGCATCGCATTTAACACGCCGTCTAGACGAGGCTCAACTTGAATAGAAATACCTCCAATTACTCATAATTTCACGAATGGATTTTTCCACTTCCTGCTTCCTATAGGAAGCTCACTCGGCTTCTACGATTACAAGTCACTAGTGTTTTTTTATTCACGTATATTTTTACTCGTAACGCTTTTATGAACAATGGATTTCGTGCAGATTCGATTTTCATTCAAGAATCCGATTGCTATGAATGATATGAATTTCGTCTGTGTATTTATGCAATATATGGATAATTCATTGGTTTTCACTTTTACTGAAAGGATCCATCTTAGATAATAATTTGATGGTTTGTCCACATTCAGGGTTTCAGTATATGTCCAAATCATTGTACAAAGACATGAAAAATCATTAAAACACAGCAATTTTGACTTTGGGAATATGTAGATATCATAACATACTAAAAGTCTGTGGAAAAAGTGGTTCCAGAAGAACCTTAAAATCGCAGCAAAACTGCGATACAGTGATAACATTTTTATGAAGTCGAGAAGAGGAATAATCTATTCATACGTGGGTGCCATTTCCATTATCTAGGCGATGTAGAAGTATTTTTAAAAAATTCGCGAAAATCGCTAAAAAATCCGACAAAAAGCGCAATTTTAAACTCGATAAAAATTTTTCACAGATATCCTGGCCGTGATGTAAATATACGGATCGAAAGAGGAAAAGTCAGTGCAAAATAGCTTGGTATTCATATTTTCCCTAATTCCCCCTTTTTTTTAGGAAAATTGACCAAACTTCGACATTTCGCCCATAAAATCACCCGAATTGCAGGTATCTACCGATAAGGATATGTACGTAGATCTAGCAGCTCTACTAGTTCCTATTTTAACTCGTGGTTTCTAGATAAACAGTCGAATGTAGATAAGGTATTTTTATCCCCAAAATGATCCTCAATCGCAATCTAAGGGGTGTTTCAATAAGAGCCCAAGATGTCAGTGTTCAATACACAGATTCAAGATATCGTTCAGTGTTTAATCCTCAGACCAAGGAAAGTCTAAGGTTTAATCTCATGCTATGCAAGTGCAAGCCTGGTGCCTCTTTTATTGAGTGGGTGTCGCGAATACGAAAGAAGTGTTTTCATGTTTAGGCCTTGAAAATAAATTCAAACATGGAGTTACATGTTGAATTCCTATGTTGGTTGCATTTTTGCAGCGAGAAAATTTATTGGTTTTTGTAGAATCCCACGTATAGTGGTAGGAGCAGTTGTGATGCCATTTACTCGCTTCATATTTGAAACCCCACACTTCTGAATATAGAAGAAGTTATGTGCTAGTCTGTAATTTTTAATTTATTGGGAATTTCGGAAATCAGAGAAAGTAAGAAATGTTAACGATTCAATATCTAATGGTATTTGTTAGGGTGGACTTAATGAAGTACCCAGGTATTCGAAAATTAATAGTTATTATTCATTTAATATCTTCCGAATTAGTTTCTTCAGCATTTTTGCAGCATTGACCCATTAATAAAGTGGCAGAATTAATGGAATTCTCAATTACTAACTGATATTCTACGTCAACGAAGAAAAAATTACACTCTGACCGAAAAAATACTATAATTATATTTCTGAGCGTCTGAACAATACTCGAAAATGAAATATGGAAAAAATTAAAACGAAATAATTCATTACTTATGAGGGCTACATGGACGATTTTGGTATCAAAATGTAGGTTTTCGAGGACGCTCCATTCAATAAAATGCAATCCAAGGCTCTATCTATTATAGTTTAGATTTTCACCTGTCAAATGGCATTTTTGTAAAAAAATCGAAATTTCAAATCGTCATAGCTCCCCCTCCTGTGCTCGTATCCACTTTTCGTTTGTGAATTGGTTATCAGCGGTATCCAAAGTATCTCTAGGAATAATAAAATCGATTTCGAAAATCCCAACTTTTTGGGTGAAAAATGCCAAAGGGGTAAGACCATCCAAAAACCCTATATTTGTCATCATCCTGAAATACCTGGCGAATCTAACCGTGTTTTTCGATCTCGAAGATCTACTATCCATTCGAGCCATTGAGAAAACCCCATTGGCTCATCAACATCACCCATACTCAGAGTGCTCTGAGCGTCTGAACAAAACTCGAAAATGAAATATGGAAAAAATTAAAACGAAATAATTCATTACTTATGAGGGCTACATGGACGATTTTGGTATCAAAATGTAGGTTTTCGAGGACGCTCCATTCAATAAAATACAATTCAAGGCTGTATCTATTATAGTTTAGATTTTCACCTGTCAAATGGCATTTTTGTAAAAAATCGAAATTTCAAATCGTCATAGCTCCCCCTCCTGTGCTCGTATCCACTTTTCGTTTGTGAATTGGTTATCAGCGGTATCCAAAGTATCTCTAGGAATAATAAAATCGATTTCGAAAATCCCAACTTTTTGGGTGAAAAATGCCAAAGGGGTAAGACCACCCAAAAACCCTATATTTGTCATCATCCTGAAATACCTGGCGAATCTAACCGTGTTTTTCGATCTCGAAGATCTACTATCCATTCGAGCCATTGAGAAAACCCCATTGGCTCATCAACATCACCCATACTCAGAGTGCTCTGAGCGTCTGAACAAAACTCGAAAATGAAATATGGAAAAAATTAAAACGAAATAATTCATTACTTATGAGGGCTACATGGACGATTTTGGTATCAAAATGTAGGTTTTCGAGGACGCTCCATTCAATAAAATGCAATCTAAGGCTCTATCTATTATAGTTTAGATTTTCAGCTGTCAAATGGCATTTTTGTAAAAAAATCGAAATTTCAAATCGTCATAGCTCCCCCTTCTGTGCTCGTATCCACTTTTCGTTTGTGAATTGGTTATCAGCGGTATCCAAAGTATCTCTAGGAATAATAAAATCGATTTCGAAAATCCCAACTTTTTGGGTGAAAAATGCCAAAGGGGTAAGACCACCCAAAAACCCTATATTTGTCATCATCCTGAAATACCTGGCGAATCTAACCGTGTTTTTCGATCTCGAAGATCTACTATCCATTCGAGCCATTGAGAAAACCCCATTGGCTCATCAACATCACCCATACTCAGAGTGCTCTGAGCGTCTGAACAAAACTCGAAAATGAAATATGGAAAAAAATAAAACGAAATAATTCATTACTTAAGAGGGCTACATGGACGATTTTGGTATCAAAATGTAGGTTTTCGAGGACGCTCCATTCAATAAAATGCAATCTAAGGCTCTATCTATTATAGTTTAGATTTTCAGCTGTCAAATGGCATTTTTGTAAAAAAATCGAAATTTCAAATCGTCATAGCTCCCCCTCCTGTGCTCGTATCCACTTTTCGTTTGTCAATTGGTTATCAGCGGTATCCAAAGTATCTCTAGGAATAATAAAATCGATTTCGAAAATCCCAACTTTTTGGGTGAAAAATGCCAAAGGGGTAAGACCACCCAAAAACCCTATATTTGTCATCACCCTGAAATACCTGGTGAATCTTACCGTGTTTTTCGATCTCGAAGATCTACTATCCATTCGAGCCATTGAGAAAACCCCATTGGCTCATCAACATCACCCATACTCAGAGTGCTCTGAGCGTCTGAACAAAACTCGAAAATGAAATATGGAAAAAATTAAAACGAAATAATTCATAACTTATGAGGGCTACATGGACGATTTTGGTATCAAAATGTAGGTTTTCGAGGACGCTCCATTCAATAAAATACAATCTAAGGCTCTATCTATTATAGTTTAGATTTTCACCTGTCAAATGGCATTTTTGTAGAAAAATCGAAATTTCAAATCGTCATAGCTCCCCCTCCTGTGCTCGTATCCACTTTTCGTTAGTCAATTGGTTATCAGCGGTATCCAAAGTATCTCTAGGAATAATAAAATCGATTTCGAAAATCCCAACTTTTTGGGTGAAAAATGCCAAAGGGGTAAGACCACCCAAAAACCCTATATTTGTCATCACCCTGAAATACCTGGTGAATCTTACCGTGTTTTTCGATCTCGAAGATCTACTATCCATTCGAGCCATTGGAAAAACCCCATTGGCTCATCAACATCACCCATACTCAGAGTGCTCTGAGCGTCTGAACAAAACTCGAAAATGAAATATGGAAAAAATTAAAACGAAATAATTCATTACTTATGAGGGCTACATGGACGATTTTGGTATCAAAATGTAGGTTTTCGAGGACGCTCCATTCAATAAAATACAATTCAAGGCTGTATCTATTATAGTTTAGATTTTCACCTGTCAAATGGCATTTTTGTAAAAAAATCGAAATTTCAAATCGTCATAGCTCCTCCTCCTGTGCTCGTATCCACTTTTCGTTTGTGAATTGGTTATCAGCAGTATCCAAAGTATCTCTAGGAATAATAAAATCGATTTCGAAAATCCCAACTTTTTGGGTGAAAAATGCCAAAGGGGTAAGACCACCCAAAAACCCTATATTTGTCATCATCCTGAAATACCTGGCGAATCTAACCGTGTTTTTCGATCTCGAAGATCTACTATCCATTCGAGCCATTGAGAAAACCCCATTGGCTCATCAACATCACCCATACTCAGAGTGCTCTGAGCGTCTGAACAAAACTCGAAAATGAAATATGGAAAAAATTAAAACGAAATAATTCATTACTTATGAGGGCTACATGGACGATTTTGGTATCAAAATGTAGGTTTTCGAGGACGCTCCATTCAATAAAATACAATTCAAGGCTGTATCTTTTATAGTTTAGATTTTCACCTGTCAAATGGCATTTTTGTAAAAAAATCGAAATTTCAAATCGTCATAGCTCCCCCTCCTGTGCTCGTATCCACTTTTCGTTTGTGAATTGGTTATCAGCGGTATCCAAAGTATCTCTAGGAATAATAAAATCGATTTCGAAAATCCCAACTTTTTGGGTGAAAAATGCCAAAGGGGTAAGACCACCCAAAAACCCTATATTTGTCATCATCCTGAAATACCTGGCGAATCTAACCGTGTTTTTCGATCTCGAAGATCTACTATCCATTCGAGCCATTGAGAAAACCCCATTGGCTCATCAACATCACCCATACTCAGAGTGCTCTGAGCGTCTGAACAAAACTCGAAAATGAAATATGGAAAAAATTAAAACGAAATAATTCATTACTTATGAGGGCTACATGGACGATTTTGGTATCAAAATGTAGGTTTTCGAGGACGCTCCATTCAATAAAATGCAATCTAAGGCTCTATCTATTATAGTTTAGATTTTCACCTGTCAAATGGCATTTTTGTAAAAAAATCGAAATTTCAAATCGTCATAGCTCCCCCTCCTGTGCTCGTATCCACTTTTCGTTTGTCAATTGGTTATCAGCGGTATCCAAAGTATCTCTAGGAATAATAAAATCGATTTCGAAAATCCCAACTTTTTGGGTGAAAAATGCCAAAGGGGTAAGACCACCCAAAAACCCTATATTTGTCATCATCCTGAAATACCTGGCGAATCTAACCGTGTTTTTCGATCTCGAAGATCTACTATCCATTCGAGCCATTGAGAAAACCCCATTGGCTCATCAACATCACCCATACTCAGAGTGCTCTGAGCGTCTGAACAAAACTCGAAAATGAAATATGGAAAAAATTAAAACGAAATAATTCATTACTTATGAGGGCTACATGGACGATTTTGGTATCAAAATGTAGGTTTTCGAGGACGCTCCATTCAATAAAATGCAATCTAAGGCTCTATCTATTATAGTTTAGATTTTCAGCTGTCAAATGGCATTTTTGTAAAAAAATCGAAATTTCAAATCGTCATAGCTCCCCCTCCTGTGCTCGTATGCACTTTTCGTTTGTGAATTGGTTATCAGCGGTATCCAAAGTATCTCTAGGAATAATAAAATCGATTTCGAAAATCCCAACTTTTTGGGTGAAAAATGCCAAAGGGGTAAGACCACCCAAAAACCCTATATTTGTCATCATCCTGAAATACCTGGCGAATCTAACCGTGTTTTTCGATCTCGAAGATCTACTATCCATTCGAGCCATTGAGAAAACCCCATTGGCTCATCAACATCACCCATACTCAGAGTGCTCTGAGCGTCTGAACAAAACTCGAAAATGAAATATGGAAAAAATTAAAACGAAATAATTCATTACTTATGAGGGCTACATGGACGATTTTGGTATCAAAATGTAGGTTTTCGAGGACACTCCATTCAATAAAATACAATTCAAGGCTGTATCTATTATAGTTTAGATTTTCACCTGTCAAATGGCATTTTTGTAAAAAAATCGAAATTTCAAATCGTCATAGCTCCCCCTCCTGTGCTCGTATCCACTTTTCGTTTGTGAATTGGTTATCAGCGGTATCCAAAGTATCTCTAGGAATAATAAAATCGATTTCGAAAATCCCAACTTTTTGGGTGAAAAATGCCAAAGGGGTAAGACCACCCAAAAACCCTATATTTGTCATCATCCTGAAATACCTGGCGAATCTAACCGTGTTTTTCGATCTCGAAGATCTACTATCCATTCGAGCCATTGAGAAAACCCCATTGGCTCATCAACATCACCCATACTCAGAGTGCTCTGAGCGTCTGAACAAAACTCGAAAATGAAATATGGAAAAAATTAAAACGAAATAATTCATAACTTATGAGGGCTACATGGACGATTTTGGTATCAAAATGTAGGTTTTCGAGGACGCTCCATTCAATAAAATACAATCTAAGGCTCTATCTATTATAGTTTAGATTTTCACCTGTCAAATGGCATTTTTGTAAAAAAATCGAAATTTCAAATCGTCATAGCTCCCCCTCCTGTGCTCGTATCCACTTTTCGTTTGTGAATTGGTTATCAGCGGTATCCAAAGTATCTCTAGGAATAATAAAATCGATTTCGAAAATCCCAACTTTTTGGGTGAAAAATGCCAAAGGGGTAAGACCACCCAAAAACCCTATATTTGTCATCATCCTGAAATACCTGGCGAATCTAACCGTGTTTTTCGATCTCGAAGATCTACTATCCATTCGAGCCATTGAGAAAACCCCATTGGCTCATCAACATCACCCATACTCAGAGTGCTCTGAGGAGTATACTCCATGTTAGGTTTTAGTCATTTCCTGCCAGATAAATATGAAACTTTGTCTTCTCTACATAGAGGTCGTAGTAATTACGTATTTATCAAAACGTTCATACACTTTGGGAAAATAATGAATTTGAAAAAATATTATGTGAATTCAATAATTCCAAAGACCTGGCGATTGTTGAAGAAACTTATTTCTCTGTTAATACTGGAAATATTTCGCGTATATCAATATGTTTGGAAGATTCAGTTATGCTCTTTTCTTGTACGGAAATCAAGAATCGAGTGTTGAAATTTTACTGAAAAATAATGGACAGAATAGTCCGTTACTTTGTGATAGTTCATTCGAAAAAATAAGAGTACTCGAATAACCCGACAGAAATACATCTAAACGAACACACGCGCCTATGGAATTCCCCCTTTTTCAAAATTCTCAAGAAATAAGCCTACAGAAAACATTTAAATACCTTTTTGCACAACTTGAAATACTCCAGTATGAAAATGTAGTATTGAAACCTGTGTCACAGTTGAACCTTGAAAGAACTTATTTCATTTACAAAGTCAAAAAAGAGTAAATAGAAATTAGCTTTGGCAACGTCTCTGAGAATTAGTTGACATTTCATGAGTACCAACCTACGTCAGTTTTAGGCAAAAAAATCTTGATAAACCTAAGTTGAATGAGGGAACCAATCAATCATTTGAAGATTGATTGAAATTGATGAATACTTTATATGCAGGGTGTGTACGGGATGGTCCAAATAAAACAGAGTTCTAACAGTATAAAGATGAAAAATAGACTGAAAATAGCGAAGTGATAGCTTTTTTCATCAAAATCGTATGAAGTTCAGTTCATTTATCAACCTGAGTACAAATCTACCGTTATACCGATGGTAATGAATTATGTAATGCGGTAGAACTGACTGCATCTTATTAAAATGTCGTTCTCAACCGACTCGACCTTCTAAGCAAAAATTTCTCCACATATTGTAACGAAAAGAACGCAAATTCATACGAAGCAGTAGGAAGTTCCGAGTTATTTTCACTTCCTGCAACGTGATTTCTTCATTTCCTGTTGGTACCATCAATGAAATACCAATTGGAGAGTCGTTAACTGTACCAAGATCTCATGAGTACTTTTTTTACCACTTGTTGTAGGTATATATCGTGTGCCTGTCTTTCAGTGCCTTTTTGGAACATTTGAAGCGGTTTTCTTGAATATGTCTGAAGTAAATAACCGTATTATTTGTGTTTGATACAATTTGGTTCGACCAGACCTTGTAGAACGAATTCTATTTTTTTTAATCTCCAAATTTATACAGGGATTCCCTAGTACCGAAAAAAAATGCATCGGTTGAGTGAGACGTGATCATTAACAAAAATCGATATTCACTTTATCCCAACCCTGAAGAACATTGAATATTTCAGGTTCAATGCTTCCATACAATCTCTTCCAATCTAGGTATCTACATAATGCAACCGTTTTCTACACACACGCGTGGTATGGCCCCATTGTCTTGCTGAATATCGCCCCAAATAATAGGTATTTGTCGAAAGCAAGTCGAGAATTTACGAAATTTATATTCTGTACAGATACCTTGGTTGTTTTGGTCTCTCTAAGTCGAACCTTGAGAACAGTTCATCGAGACAATGTCGAGTCCAAGACAAAGCGAATTTAACATTTACCGGTACTCGGGCACCGCAACAATGATTCATTTGTGGTAGCTGCTGTCCATACTGACATTTCGAATAGGTAGGCAGAGATTGAATCCGAAATCTCTGTCGTGACAGGATCTATTTATTCGTTGGATAAAAAAATTCTGTTGGCGAGCTTAGCGTCTTGAAGAAACAGCCCAATAATAATGCGATATTCAACATCAGATCCTCTGACAAAGCTACAAGATACTATAAAGTTTAGTATAACAATCAAGCTTCTTTTTAAAATTTTTCAAACTAACAATATTATGATTTCAGAAAAAATCACCCTGTAGATATGCAATCGAAATTGACGTGTAAACTCTAAATTCCAATATGTATCTATGCCAAATTTCAGTTTATAATCTTGAGAAATACTATGAGAGAAAAGCTTGAAAAAATTCAAACTTCAACACCCTATATCTCGAAAACGCAACGTTTGCGGTCCAAAATTTATGGGACTTTTTTTTCTAAATTACGCAAGAAATCTCATCTTTTCGTTTGTATCTCTCTGTATATGTAGTAAGTTTTCCTCATATACCAACTTTAGCTAAAGAAGGCGAAAATGCTATTCAATTCATCAACATATTATACAAAGAAGTAATGAAGCAATAACCTTTACAATGCATCCACATACTTCCTAACAACAATTATACCCATGTCATACACCAAACCACACAAATACCTCATATTTTATCATAAATATCCATCCAATGACGATTGTTCAATTGCTGAACGCACACGCAATGCAAAATATGCATTGGAACACCTGGAATTCTCAAGGATACATTGGTCGATAAAAAAATTTCTGAATCTAAAATTAAATAATGTAGGAGCGCACTGAGGCTCCATGAGTGTCTTCGATTTTTAGAAGTGTGTTAATAGGTTTGTGCCATACCGGTTTCTATGGATGTAATTGACATTCGAGTTTCTCTAATTTATGCAGGAAATCCTTCAGCAGAAGAGCGGAACTCGGAAAATATTCAGAAATTATCAGTATACAGGTTGATCCTAAATTGGTGGGTCAAACGAAGGTCGATTCCTTTAAAAAAAAAACTATGAATGTGGAACCGCAAACTTTTCGTTTTCGAGAAGTTTGAAAATTCCTCAAGTTTTTTTCTAATAGTATCAGCATTTCACAAGATATTCAACTGAAATTTGGCATAGATGTTACGATTCAAAGCTTTCACCATGCCAATTTCGATTTCAAATGCACGATGTGGTATTTTTTTTGGAAATCTGTGATTATTTTCCACCAGAACTTTTTTTTGGTGAGCCACTGTTAGTTTCAAAAATTGTAAATGGAAGCTCTGGTGTTCTACTAAACTTTACGGTCCCTTGTAGTTTTGTCAAATCTACTACCGATTCCGAGGAAAAAAAAAATGAACGATTCTCTCGAAATTCTCAAAAAAATATAAAAATCCGACTACTTTGTAGACGTAATCGACTTTATTTATACCTAGAAATAGAACATAAATTTACCTTCGAATCAAAAACCTTCAGGCATTCAGTTACATGGCGTATCTAATGACACAAAAATCGCTAGGATCCGTTATAGTTGCATGTCTATAACGTTTCCTACAAAACGATTCAGTAAAAGTCGCCAAGTGGTAATGAAAAACATGTCAAATTCAAATTATCCCAATTACATATTCCTCCAACAGACTTTAAACAGTTATTCGCATAGATTTGACCTTACTCCAATTCAGAATACCTACCGTGAATACAAACAGAGCTCTAGGTACGAATTTCTTCGAGAGAACGCAAACTGAATCTTTAATTCTTCAATTTTGTTAGAACTGTTGATAAAAATTTGAATCGCTCCAAGCCTAGGAATGCTGTAACTCGTAAGGGGTTGAAAATCAAGTTTTGTGTATATGGAACACCATCAATTCGATTTGCAGGATGCATTTCGATATCAGTTCACTGTTATTGTCTATTGAAGATTATTGATATTTAGTTCTTCTCATTCTAGATTCAGACCTAAATGACCTAAGAAGAAAGCAAGTAACGATATGGAGTGGATAGCAGGAGACCTCATATGGTTTGACCCAGGGGTCGGTTATTGGCTCCCAGGTGAAGTCCTAGAGTGCCATAGAACAGCCAATGTTCTCACCGTACAAGCCAATGTTAATGGGAAAGTAAGTAACGCTTATCAGAGATAAACGTAAATATGTCAAAATGAATGAAGAAAACCTTGTGGAAATGAGCCCAACAGAAATTAAATAAAATGATTTCCTAGATATATCTTGACGAACATACGATAAGCCCATGATGCCCTTAGGTCACAACAGGAAGAGCTTCAAAATCCTCAACTTCTAACCATCAGTTTATTTCTCATTATCTAACAGTATCAGTCAAAACCAATAGGTGATCCCGTAATACAATCGCTGTTTCTTCACTGATATTACAAGAAAAAACACACGATTGATTGCGGTAAACAATTGGTGTAAACAATTAACCGATGCAAATCTTTTTCTCACAATTACGTAAAAAAACTCATGTTCACTCAACATTACGAAAGAGTGAAATTTCATTTAATGCTCCATCAGAACAATTCAGAACAGCACCAAATTGAAACAGAATGTAGCACGTTCTAAACTACGACCACAATTTTGTAATTTTTTACGTTTTATTTTTTGACGAAAAATATGATTTCTTGCTTCCTTTTACGACAGAAATTCTTTAAATTCAAGCGAACGCTTTTAAATAAGTTGGTTCACATAAAATTTCACTTTTTTACGAACTAAACCATTCATTATAATTCATATGTGAAATGAATTATTGTTTTCCGACAATTTTTGATTGATTGAAGTGAAAGTGTTCTTTTTACTTCTAATTATTAGTTATTTATTAGACATTCCTCTGTCTCATTGTAAGCAATAACACGCCTGCAGTGGCGTACAACATAAAGAACGTTTTAATTTATTTTTCATAATTTTTTTTATTCACTATATTTTTTTTATTTATGCGAATAATTGAAAGTAGATAACTTCCAAGCTGGATGACAATCTAAGAACCATCTTGAATTAAATTTTATTATGTTCAATATGAAAATACAGCCTTTAAATGCGATCTGAATAACAAAGACTTTCATTTCAACTCTTCACCCACCGGGTAAACAAATATTATTCTGTCTTCTCGTTTATAAATTTTTGCCAACTGTTTTTTGAACACAACATAAGAATCTGTGCTTCCCCAACAGTTTTTTCAATACTAGATATAGTTATTTCTCTAAATGTGGTTCGCTTTATTTGTTATCAATGAAGATTTAAATCAACAGATTTTCCTTCCCTTCTCTACGCTACTGCCTAGAATAATTCGAATCTGGAGCGCATTGAATTACGCTGGTACATCTTACACTCGCATTTATCTTTATTATTTCATAAAATGATCGAGAAAGGTGATATTGTTGTATCACTGGGGTTATATCACAGTTGGAATGATAATTTGTATTTGTATCAACAACAGATGTTCATTGACTCTCACTCAACTCTTCAGGAAGGAATGAGGAGGTAATCGAACCACCTTGAAGTAATGCTGCTGAGAACGCACCGCATTTACATAAACAGCCCGACATATTCGATGTCCCATTTATTGGCAATTAGAAAATTTATTCAATATTGTTTTTTTGGTTCTTCATACTTTGAGATCTTCATGAACACCTTCTGGAACTTAAATCAACACATATCGATATAGAAGAAGGGCAAACTCTTATTTTGTCCCCAAAAGTTACTGCGTCTTCAAAATAGACACAAACTTTTCTGTAACTTCTCGAATTTTTCGACGAAATTGTTGAAAAAATAATTTTTTTCAGTCCCAAACATTTGCCCTAGCTGAAGGGGAAGGCTCAGTCCTTCGTCGTCAAGATCTTGGGGAAAATGGAGTGGAAGATATGACGCAGCTTTCTGATCTTCACGAAGCTGCCCTTCTATGGAACCTGAAGCTGAGATACGAACGCAAGATGATCTACACCTACGTAGGAAGCATACTAGCAGCAGTTAACCCATACAGAATGTTCGATTCTAGCTATGGAATTGAGATGGCCCAGAAATACAAAGGCAAAATTATCGGAGCTCTACCTCCTCATCTTTTTGCCTTGGCCTCATCAGCCTACTCTGGACTCCCAGCACCTCAAGTAAATATTTCAAAACGCCTCAATATTCCTCATCTAATTCTCTTATCTCCAGGTTGTAGTGATAAGCGGAGAAAGTGGTTCAGGTAAAACAGAATCTACCAAACTTGTCATGCAGTACCTGGCAGCAGTGGCACCATCGGCACCAAGAGGACAAGCGCTGGTCACCGAACAGATCCTTGAGGCAGCCCCCCTTTTGGAGGCCTTCGGAAACGCCAGAACAACCAGGAACGATAACAGTTCCCGATTTGGAAAATACCTCGAAGTTTATTTCAAGAACGGCGCCATTATGGGGGCTAAAATAACGCAGTATCTCTTGGAGAAGTCGAGGATAGTAACGCAGGCGCCCCACGAGAGAAACTACCACGTTTTCTACGAACTTATCGGCGGTTTGAACAATGCCGAAAGGCAGAAATATGGTTTGGTGGACGCCGACAAATATTTCTATCTGAATCAAGGTGGCGCTGATTGCTCTCCTGGTCACTCAGGTAGACAAGATCTTCATTTGGATCTTCATGAGCTAAACGTTAAATTTTTAGGTTCTAATGCTGATTGGTCCGGACTTACAAGAGCAATGGAGGTGTTAGGAGTTGGAGAGCAGGAGCAAGAGGGAATAATCAAAGTTTTGGCATCTGTGCTCCACTTAGGAAACATCTATTTCCATAGAAAGAAGTTGAAACATGGCCAGGAAGGCGTTGAGATTGGCAGTGATGTGGAGATTAAATGGACAGCCTACCTCCTTCAAATCTCAGCTTCAGGATTAGAAAGAGCTTTAACCTCCAGAATAACTGAAGCGAAAGCTGAAAGAGTTTATTCTCCCTTAAATATTGATCAGGCATTAGATGCCAGAGATGCTTTCGCCAAAGCCTTATATTCAGCACTTTTCGATTGGTAAGTACAAAAGTTATTACCCCACAATCTTGTATTCCTATTGTTAATTTCTCGTTCAACAGGCTTGTAACTAGAGTTAACTCAATCATACAACGTGGAGGTTTGCATGATGCAGCAAGAGTTTCCCTTTTGGACATATTTGGTTTCGAAAACTTAGAAGAGAACTCCTTTGAACAACTCTGCATCAATTTCGCATCAGAATCCTTACAGCTTCACTTCAACAAACACGTGTTCAAGCTTGAACAGCAGGAATATGCTAAAGAAAGACTGGAATGGACTGATTTGACCTGGGCAGATAACACACCAGTGATTCATCTGCTTAGAAAGAAGCCTTTGGGGATCCTTCATCTTTTAGATGACGACAGCAATTTCCCGAGAGCAACAGACAATTCTTTCTTGGACAAATGCGATTATAATCATGCCCTGAATGAGTATTACTGCAGGCCTAGAGTTGGCAACAGGGAATTCGGGGTAAGAATCTTAAATTTTTCTTAAGACAATATTTTGAATGATTTTTTCAGATCTGTCATTTCGCTGGACAAGTTTGGTACCAAGTGGACGGATTTTTGGACAAAAACAGAGATATTCTACGTCCAGAAATAGTAGACCTTCTTGTATCATCAAAAGAACCACTCGTTAACGCCTTCGCCAAACCCTTGTTGAACCAGGGCAAAACCAGAACCCTACCAAAGGGCACAAACGGAAGATTCGTCACAATGAAACCAAGAACTCCAACAGTAGCAGCTAGATTTTCTGATTCTCTTCATAACCTTCTGGAATCTATGTCAAAATGCAGCCCTTGGTTCGTCAGGTGTATCAAACCAAATAACGACAAAGCACCGATGAAATTCGATATGCCAGTTGTTTTGGAACAATTGAGATTCTTGGGAATGCTGGACACCATCAAGATCAGACAAGCTGGATACCCCATAAGGTTGAAATTCCACGAATTCGTAGACAGATATAGGTAAAAATGAAACAGGAATATTCAATGAGTTTGGTTTTACCATTCGTTTCTTTAGGTACCTTTTATCTGGAAAAATGCGGAGAGGAACGCCCTATAGAGAACTTTGTCATCAGATCTTAGAGCGTATACCTTCAACAGAAACAGGTAATCCAGTAAAAAAACGTTTCAAAAACATTTTGGAACCTTGATTCATATTCCAGATGGACCAGACTATCAACTGGGAGCTACCAGAGTCTTCATACGAGAAAAACTCCAGCAACGCCTCGAACTCAAGCGTACAGATTGCCTGAAGGACTCAGCAGTTGTCATCCAAAAATACATCAGGAGTTTCATAGCTCGAAGAAAGTACAACCGTCTCAGAAGAAGTGCCATAACTATTCAGAAACATTGGAAGGGTTACCAACAACGAAATGATTATTACAAATTGAAGACTGGAATCATCAAAGCTCAAGCCTTGGTTAGAGGAAGGATAGAAAGGAAGAGATACAAGCAAAGGAAAGCTGAATTCAAACGGAGAGTGGAAGCTGAGAAAGTTGCTCAAGAAAGGGCAAGACAAAGAGCTCAGAGAGAAGCTCAGCTAAGGGATCAAGCACAGAAAAACCAAGCTAAAACTAACATCCAGAATCTGGAAATTCCAGCTGAGTTGGCTTTCATCTATTCGAAATTGGAAGGACACAGTCCTGGTCATACTGAAAAAAATTTGATGAAAGTTTTAGGAGGCATTACTGGACAACCAACTCCCTTGGCGTTGCCAACAGATTTACAGCAGTTTGAATTCTCTAAATTCTCGTCAGTTTATTTCAAAGGTTTGTACAATATTCATTGAAATTCAAGATTACAATTGCCTTGAATTAATCACTTTTTTCTTCTCCAGAATCTGGATTAGGGGTGAAAAAAGAACCTATCAACACTCCTTTCCTTTCAAAGGCAGCAGCAAGAGATGAAGACTTCAGAGACTCCATAGCAATGTTCAAATTGATTCTTCGTTGGACTGGAGACACTACGATGACGCTACCACGAGAAAAAGCACTTGCAGATTATTTCGTGTACAAAGGACTAAGTTCGAGAGGACTCAGAGACGAGTTACTCGTACAACTCTGCAATCAAACTTGGAAAAACGAGAATAATGAAAAAATTTGGGTACTCATGGCCCACTGTTTGAGTTGTTTCCAACCAAGTCCACCATTAAGCAAGTAGGTTTCAAATTTAAATTACCAGATATCCTTTTAATGTTCTTCCACTTCCAGGTATCTACTCAAGTTCATATCTGATCATGCAACACCGAACTATAAGGAGATACTCCAAAGGAAACATTTACGAGGTTTGCAGAAAGCTCCACATGCCAGGGCTTTACCACCCACACTTCTTGAATGGAGATCCACGAAACAAAGAAATAACATGGCTCTCACCTTAAGTTTACCCGATGGAAACGTGTCCACTGTACATATAGATTCTTGGACAACCTGTGAGGAAGTAAGTTGTGAATTCAAACCAAATATTTGAAACTTATTCTGGAAATTTTAGGCTGCAAATTTGGCTATAACGGACCAAAGCATTCTTCCATCCGGTTGGAGCGTAGTTCTAGACGACTCTGGAGTTGTATCAGATGGGTGTGGCTTAGATTATGTGCTGGACCTAGTTTCTGAGCTTGAACTTCCTCCAGGTTTCCCAGTTTCGAAGTCAGGCCTTCTGAAGTGTGGAAACAGGAAACAAACTTCAGAAGTAGATCACCATGTATCACAACCTTCTCCAAATTCACCCACAAGACCACAAGTATGTATTCTCCTATTCCATCGAATATCTGTTGATTTTCATTCTTCCCAGGTGCCACCACCAGAACCACCAACTCAAGCCATGCGAAAAATATCTCGAGAAGTAACGCAACAGAAGAAATCGCCACCCTTACAAAGACAACCAGTGAACACTTCAAGAAAACCATCTAGAGAAAGTTCTGTAGACTACTCAGCCCAAAGAAACTCGCCCATTTCGAACAGTCCATCAAGAAAAGTATCCCATGATGCGTTATCAAGAAGCTCAGCCTTGAACGAAAGATATTTCGACATCGAAAAAGTACGATCAAGGAGTTTGGACAATCTGCTTAACGAACCAGAACCAACCCCTCTTTCAGATCTCGGTTTGAGTCAGTCGAAACTCAACGAAAGGTACCATTCGGTTGAACAATTGGCACCAATGGCGCCTGGTATATCCAAGGCTAATTCAAACTACATGTCCTCTCAAGAGTTTGAATTCCCAGACGCTTCAAGTGTCGGTACTTCTCACCGAGGAGGACCTAGATACGTCAAGTCTCAATATAGTGGTAAAAGAGCTCCTCCAGGGTCTCATTCTAGCAGTAGGGCGCATATCGAGAAGTCAGAAGGAGTGAGGAGTTCAGCTATGTCAGATACTAGCGAAGCACCAAGTCTAGCTAGCCACGTTAGAAGAGTCAGGGTTCCTAGTCAGGCGTCTGACGTTGATCAGTTCTTAGATGATCTATTTAGTCCTGTGTTGGATGAATTGAGTGATGCTAGGTCTTTAGCAGCGAGTATCAAAGGAGGAAGTGAGGATAAGAGTGAAAATTTTGAAGACTACGTGAACAACTTGTTGAAGTCCAATAAAGACGAGCCTTCAGATGTTCGAACCTTAATGAAGCGTATCAAAGGAGGAGGAACTACACACCAACAAAACGGTTCAAATTCCCCTGGGTACAACTTTCCAGCTATACCTCCTCCAATAGTTGGTATGCCACCATTGATGATGCCCATTATACCCAACCAAGAGAATTTCATGCCTGGTTTCATGCCGGTGAATGCCAACGGGAATAGTTTGCCACTTCTGTCACCCACCCAAGAAGGATTCATGCCAATGTTCAATCTTCCAATGTCCCCAAACAATTCTGATATGACGCAGAATCAACAAAGTCTCCAAAGGGCGTTTTTGCAAAGCACAATGGCGCAAAATTTACAAATACAACAGCAAATTCTCGCTCAAAACCAAGCTTTGCACCAGCTTCTCCTCCAGCATGCAGCTACTGGAGAAACAGCAACGGAAACCCCAAAGTCCACCACAACTAAAGCACAAGTGAGTTCTCATTAGCTTTGGTTCTGGATGAAACTTAATGATTTATTTCATGTAGGTTCATCAGCAGATTCAGAATAGAAAACCGAGCTTTACTCGAAAGAGTAGTTCACCTAGCACTCCATCATGCGAGTATAAGTCGAGGAAAGGTAGTTCAGAAAACAGTATCATCATGACGAAGAATGGGGTGCCTCCACCTCCACCTATGCCACCACCTTTAGATGAAGTCGACCCCAATGAGACTAGACCTTTCCTTGACCCTTACGGAAGAGCAAAAACAGTCAGGATAGGTAAGATGGGAATTCTTGAAATAGTATTGTAGTTAATAGTAAACTTATTCAAGGTAAGTGGAGATGGCCTCCACCAAAAGACGGAAACACCCCACAAAACGGAGAGGACTTCATGCATTTCAAGATGCGTCAAAACCAACGAAAAGTGACACCAAGCAAAGATCAACCCCTGTCCATATCAAACGGTCACAACGGCAGCAGAAACGAACAGTCCACACCAGAGTGGGAAGAGTTAGAATACGAGCAATCACTTCGAGAAAAAGAATCCGAGAAGGCTTCCAAGAAGGCTAAGAGATCCTTCGACATAGGAGCATCAAGACCATCTCCTGGCAGTGTTGGGAAGCTCAAACTCAGTTCGGAGATGAGGCAGAGGCTGGAGCAGGTCACAGCGAATCACTCCGTGAGATCCAGCAGTAGTAATGTTGAGAAACCCAAAAGAACCGTTAGTAAGTTGGAGGACACCCGGAAGATGATGTTGGAGCAACAACTGGCGGGGAGGTGGGGAGAGGATACGGACCAAACCAGTGGGAAATCAAGCCCCAGCACACCACCACATGTAAGATACTGTTTTTTGGTGTAATCGAATCCACCAAGCCAAATACATCTCCGGATAATCAATGTTCTTTCCGTTTTCACAGTTACCAACAAACGGATCCAACTCCCCCTCCAACACGAGTTGGTCCAACGGAAATTGGAAGCCAGGTCCTCCTCCCCCTCCCATGGGTCCGAATTCTATCCCTCCAGCCCCATCTGGACCAGCACCACAACCTCCGATGATGAGACAAAACCAAATTTCTAATTCTATGGAAGCCCCCAGGGATTCCTTCATGGCTCAGCGTCAGGACCGAGATACTTTCGGCGTCCACCAGAACAGGGTGCTCATGGAGAACTCCAAGAGGAATTCATTCAGCGCCAACTGGGACTCGCAGAGTAGCATCACACAGGAGACTCAAGATGATAGTGAGTATAATTCTAGTTTTTTTGTTGAAATGGTACTGACTGAATGGTTTTCAGTGCAATGGGGTAAAGACTCAGTTGATATCGACAAATCAGAGTCTAGGGACAGTTGGGACCAAAATGACTACCCTGTAAATCCTATTGAGTCGGTACAGAGAAGAAGTGCTCACATAGAAAGAATGGAAAGGAACGAAAGAAGAGAAACTGAAAGAATAGAGAGAAGGGACACTGAGAGAAACGAGAGACGTGAAATTGAAAGAAGGGAGAGGAAAGTCTTCAAGGAACCCACAGAAAGACCTACATTTAGGACTCATATGATCAATAAGAGTGCCCAAGAACGAGAGAAGAAACTTTCTATTGCTTCTACACAGATGACAGATAAAACAGAAAGTAAGTAACTTTAAATCATCACTCTTGGAGAAGAAAAATACTCATTATCCACTGAAACCAAGATCTTCATATTCCTGTGAATAAAAATACGAAACTTTCCTTTTCAGACCAGGAATGGCCAGAATTCATGCGCCCAATACCTAGTCCACCATCTAAATCTCCTCAACCACCGAAGAAAACCATGGAGGGTCCTCTGACGTCCTCCCCAAAAACAACACCACGACTTCTACCCTTGGGATCAGCAGCCAGTATAACCTACAACAGGGTGGCGTGGCTTCTGAAAGTTCGCAAAGAATTTTTCACCCCCAGCGAAAGTTTTGGATCGCCTGCTGCTCTACATCTGATCTTCTGTCAAATTGTTGCTGACGTGTATGGCCTAAATTCGTGTCTCAGATTGACTCAGAGTGAAAAGAGAGCTGGTGTCAATATGCTGAGTGGGTATGGGGTTACCCCTGAGAATTTCCACGTGTCTAATAGGGCTAATATAAAGAGGAACTTGATTGAGCTGGCGAGGACATGGCCTCTTTATTTTGCCAGGCTTTTCCCTGTATCTGGAGCTGCTCAGGTTAGTCCTATTCAAATTCATAAATAATAATTTATTTACAAAATTCGTTATAATTTATGTACCGAATTTTATTATAATTTGTAAAAATTCAGCGACCAAATTTTGTAATAATTTATTTACAAAATACTGGTACAATTTATCGACAGAAATTTTGGATAATTTATGTATGAGATCCTTCTTGTGTCAGTGCTTTATTTAACTGATCATTTCAAAAGCTCAGGCAATCTGACAATGAATTTACAAGAATTTGTAATTATTTATTTACAAAATTTGGAACTAATCGAATCACAAGATTTTTTTATGATTTATATACTGAATTTCGTTATGATTTTCAATGATTCATTAACAAAATATTGTAATAATTCATTTACAAAATTCCGTGATAATTTTTCAACAAAAATTTTAGTTAATTCATGTATGAGATCTTTCTTGCTTCAATCCTTTATTTTACTGGCCATTTCAAAAGCTCATACAATCTATCGATGAATTCACAAGAATTTGTAATAATTTATTTACAAAAATTTGTTCTTAATTTTATTTAGAAAATTCGTTATAGTTCATGTACTGAATTTTATTATAATTTGTAAAAATTCAGCGACCAAATTTTTTAATAATTCATTTACAAAATACTGGTATAATTTATCGACAGAAATTTTGGATAATTTATGTATGAGATCCTTCTTGTGTCAGTGCTTTATTTAACTGATCATTCCAAAAGCTCAGGGAATCTGATAATGAATTTACAAGAATTTGTTATAATTTATTCACAAAATTTAGAAATAATCAAATCACAAAAATTTGTTATGATTTATATACTGAATTTCGTTATGATTTTCAATACTTCATTATCGAAATTTTGTAATAATTTATTTACAAAATTCCGTGATAATTTATCAACAAAAATTTTAGTTAATTCATGTATGAGATCTTTCCTGCTTCAATCCTTTATTTTAGTGGCCATTTCAAAAGCTCAGACAATCTATCAATGAATTCACAAGAATTTGTGATAATTTATTTACAAAAATTTGTCTTAATTCAATCAAAAATTCGCACAAATTCATACAGAAGAAATTGTTATGATTCATTAACAAACTTTTGTAATAATTGGAAAGATAAAATTCCATGAAGTGGATCCGGATTCAAATTTACTTCTTTTCAGTTGGCAGAGATCCAGCTTTTGGCAGTTTCCCACTGGGGCGTCCATTTCGTAAAGAAAGATCATCAGCATCTACAGATTGTCAGGAGTTTTCCCCTTGGAGAAATCAACTACTGCACCGCACCCAGACCTACAACTGTCAGTTTGGAAGGACCCCAAGGGAGGTTCTCATTACACACACCAAGGGCTCAACAGTTGTCGGAAATGGTCACCAAATTCTGCGGGGAATTCAGAAAGGTTGGTGCTCTTTTTTTTTGCTGTTCTGCTCTTCGTACTTGAACACATAGATGTATGGACAAATTTGTGTGTTTAAATGACTCCTCCAGAATGAGGAACTGAACTGACTTAGCTCGAGCGTATGATATTTCTTAAGATAGCCAGGAGTGTTAACATTGTTTTCACTTCTCATCATCAGAAATGAATGGCAAAGATGACCTGCCACAATCTTTTTCTTCTCTAAAATATTTGAAGAGGAAAATACTGGCTAATGTACCCATGGCAATGGAAGCAGCAGTAACAATACTTTTCTCCTAGACTACACCTTCTAACCCACATTCACCACAAATCTTCAGTCTTCACCACTTATCGAGAAAGTCAAGTATTTTCGAAGCCACTGAACATCACACACAGAAAATCTCCAATAAGTTAATTACTACTCGTCTTAAGCATACATTATCTTCTCTCCACTGCACACCCTTAATTAGAACAGCGTGCGGTCAATCTCCAGTTCTGCTTCTTCAGTTAAACGATCGTTAATGATTTGAATTTTGCTGCTGATAGAGAAACCGTGACCGAAATGATCGTCCACAATCCACACTTTAATGACAACCACCCGAGAAGTCCGCTGCGCGCGCGTCGTTCGCAATCAGAGTATAAAAATTTACAACTCTTTGAAGGGCAATTATGAACGCTCTTACGATTTTGATCCGTTCGAGTTGGGATTTGAGCATCGTGTTCTTTGTGTTAATGAAGATGGTTAATTAATGGGGATGGTTAAGGGGAAAGTTGGAGAGATTTTAGGTATACAGGGTGTTCACCGGCGACGATAAGGGTTAACGATGATAATTATGGGAAAATTTTTGAAACAGAACTGAATAGAAAAAAATTACTGACTGAAAGACAGTTGTCGTAGTATATGGGTAGTTTTGGTGCATGGTTTAATTTCTTGTCGAATTTTCGGAAGTTTTTGAGGAATTTACCTTTGTATATTGACTGGAAAATATAATAATGGAACTATGAATTTTTCCAAATAAACCAGAGCGATTTTTTTTTGAAAATTTTAATTTTCCTGACGACTTAGTTTTCTTGAAAACGGTAGTGGATATGAGAAAATAGGAAGGCATATTGAATAATCCAAAAAAAAAACTCGATTCCTTTTCAAATTTTTAAAACTACATCCCAAAAATTCCTGGACATTGAAAAGGATACATTGCCCTAGAAAAAGATTAATCAGCTGAATATCTTAAGAAATGCGGAAGCTATGAGGAGAAACCAAAAAAATATAAATATTCTTGGTCATAAAATTGGATACCAACTAAGTTTTTTAAAAGGCTCCCTGTATACTCCATCCACTTTTGAAAAGTATCCTGGTTGATCATGAAATTCTGTCATTTTCATGTAAGATAAATAAGCAACGTTTTACTTTCTACTTAGAGGTCGTAGTATTACGTATTTATCAAAATGTTTATTTACTGTGGGGAAATAATGAATTTGAGAAAATATTATGTGAATTCATTAATTCCAAAGACCTTGCGAATGTTGAAGAAACTTTTTTCTCTGTTAATACTGGAAATATTATATTATAAAAACATGGTTGGAAGATTCAGTTATGCTATTTTCTTGTACTGAAAAATAATGGACTGAATAGTCCGTCACTTTGTGATAGTTCATTCGAAAAAGAATAAAAGTACTCGAATAACCCGACAGAAAAACTTCTAAGCGAACAGAAGGACCTATGAAATTAACCACTCTTCAAAATTCTCAAGAAATAAGCCTACAGAAAACATTTCAATACCTTTTTGCACAACTTGAAATACGCCAGTATGAAAATGAAGTGGTACTGAAAACCTGGCAACATCTCTGAGAATTATTTGACATTTCACGAGTGTCAACCTGTGTCAGTTTCAAGCAAAAAGTGAATGGAGTATATTTTGATCAGTTTTCTGGTTTCTATACAGGGTCACGCGAAACTGTACATATTCCTACTCAGGTGGATATACAGGGTCTTTCACGAGGACCTCACCCATATTTATACGGGAAACTACTGAACGTATTTTCATGAAATGAAAATTTTCCATCCAAAAACCTCGAAGTTATTCTTGTTTCAGCGGAGCTCTATTTTCGATTTTTTTTTCGAATTTTCCCGCTCAGAGAGAATTTTCCAACCAAAACTGAAAAATGTTACATCAAAATAACTTGAAATTTTCTAAGGAATCTATTTCTGCAATAAAAAAATGGTGTTCTAATTTGAAAAACGGAAGTTGACGTCATTTCCGGAAAAACCGGAGGTGCTCATGCCTTGAAAATATTTTAGATTTCATCAGTATCGTGAAATACTTATAAGTGCTGAATTTCATGAAAATACGTTCAGTAGTTTCGCGTATAAATATGGGTGAGGTTCCTCGTGAAAGACCCTGTAGAATGACCATTTAAAATTAAAAGTGCATTCTCCTCTTCATAAATACTATACAGGGTGATATTGGGTTTTCACCGAAAATCTTTTGAACGATAATCTTGAATAAATTGAAAATTTCAGGGAATATTGTTTTGGGGAACCTCCAGGAACCTACTTATTCAGAGTTCTTAAAATCTAGGTCCAGCTCTAAACATTTTGGTTGTTTTTGTCTTTCGCAAAAGATTCACCATGAGTATGGTGTCTTCCGTTTTTGATGAGGAATATTCAAATCTTAGTTATCAAGGAGGAAAACTGCCAAGTATATTTTTCCTTACACTATCCTAGGATTTTGAATTGAATAATGAATTTCTGTAGTCATTTTGCTCAGCATTAATATCAATTTCATCATTGAATTTGAAACCCTTCTCTCCAATAGTTCTTCTGGCACCTGTCAACTATTTCTTCAAGGTCACACATCTGAAAGGTCAAGGTCATTTTGTCCCATTTTATATTTTTCCTATTTTTTTCAGCAAATAGAATTCATTTGCACGATACAAGAAAAATTATCGCATATGAGTTCAAAATTCCGACTATTTCAGAGAAGATTTTTTTCATTGGTAGTTTTCAACGAAATCTAGCGCCCCCCACTAGTCAAAAACAATAGAATCTGATTTTCTCTCGCACGCAAAAATGGGCGAATTATCGCAAACGAAACAATCTACCATCTGACGCTGCTAACTGTCCCACATATCATCTGCCCAGACTGCATTCAGTGGTCAACCAGTGGGTCAGTCGCTACCGAGTTGGCGGTGCAAACGGTGAACAGTCGAAGAACGACTGCCGGTACCACCGTTCAACGTTCGCCTGTCTCCAGTACCGCCGGTATTGCAGTTCAGGATCCGGTCGGATTTTTGCGGAAAATTTCGGAAACATGGCAACCTCCGCATTTTCGACGAGCTGAATTTCGCGAGGTATGGCAACATACCCCGAAAATTTTTCGTAAATTCGTGTGTAAATCTCGCGATGTTTTGACGCCAATTTTGTCACGATGAACAAAAGCAAGTGGTCTTCAACGAAATCGAACAACTTCAGATCGCACGAGGTGGCCAAGACCTACGATGAGCACTCTTTGGACAGTTTGGCAAACTCCTCGAATAACTCAGAGAGTCAGAGCGACGATTCCCATGATTCTGACTCTGGAACCGACACCAAAAGTCAGGGATCGTTCGCGAACAAGTGCGCGGTTTACTCGCAAAACCAGTGTGGGAGCATCAGGTAATGGGCCCAGGATAGCTCTGAGATTTCGGCGGAAACAACGGAATTCGGCAACGCTGTCTTTTCGATGAGAAAATCTTCAGTTGCAAAGATAATGATTTTCGAATACGTCTTATCTTGAATTTCGAATGAATTAAAAGAATCTACAGCGTTGCCATGACTTTCGGTGTCCGATATAATCGGGATTTCTGCCTTAATCTCGGAGCTTTCAATCTGCCTTGCCAACAGGTCTTGGACCAAATCAGAAGGGAGCAATTCCGATTGCTACGACTACGTGAACCCAGAAAGTATAGCCGGGTTAGAAAAAAGACTGAATGAAAGTCGAAACCGCATGGAAACCATACCAGAAGAGGGCGAACCAAAAGTGTCGGTCAAAGAAATTCTGGCAAGATTTGAAAATCTGAAAGGAAAAGAGAATGATTTGAACAATAACGTAGTAGTGAAAAAAAAACCCAAAGAAAAGAAAGAGAAGAAAAGTGAAAAAGTAAAATGCAGCAGGGAAACCAAGGTGGTTTCACCTGTGCCACAGCGTATTCCGAGCCCTGAGCGAACTGTCAGTCCCCCTGTAATAGAGGTAAGCTCAATTGGAAGGTAGAAGTGAATTTAGATCATATAAAACACTTCATTCGAAGTTGAGGAAATTTTGTGAAGTTTCCTACTTGGTTTACCTCGGAAAGCCACTGCGTTTTCAAAGAAGACAAGTAGATTTTCGTATTTCTTTGACGATTCACTGAAATATTCGGAGGAATAGTTCAAATTTTACCCGTAAAATGTCGTGCACACTACTTTGATATTCAAAAATTCTCCCAAATTCGGAAATATCGAGAATTTTTCAGAATTATGAGCTACATTATCAAAAATGTGATTCATTCCTCCAGTACGCATCGAATATTTCTCTAGATATAGAGCAGAAACCAATAAAATGCAATATTAAAATGGAGATTCCAACAGTGGACCAAGCGACGAACACAGAAATATCGCGAATATTTCAATATTATGAGCTTTAAAATCGAAAATGTAATTAATTCTTCCAGTTTACATAAAAAATTAGCTAGAATCAAAGCAGAAACCAATGGAATGAAATATAAAATTGGAGAATCCAATAGTGCACCGAGCGACAAACACAAAAATATCGCGAATATTTCAACATAATGAGCTATACTATCAAGAATGTTATCCATTCTTCCATTATGCATCGAATAATTCACTGGATACAGAGCAGAAACCAATGAAATGCAATAATAAATTGGAGACTCCAACAGTGGACCAAGCGACGAACTCAATTCTCCAATAACTGCAGTGATTAAACAATTATGTTATGAAAGCTACATTATTTTCGATCAAAAAATTCACAGATAGCGAATTGGTCCATTTATCACAGATACCCGGAATATTTACTGTGTGATTTATCAATATAATAGAAAATCTAGCCAAAATTAGAAGAGCGAACAATTTTTGGTACAGTTTTTTGTACATAGTATCTGCATTTCACCAGATATTCAACTGAAAATCGGCACAGATATTACAATTGAGAGTTTACACCGTGTGACATGCTGATTTCGATTGCAAATCTACAGGGTGATATTTTTTCTGGAACACTGTCCCATGCTTTTCTCCAGAACTTTTTTCTGGTCAGCCACTGTTTGTTGGAAAAATTATGAAAAGAAGCTTTGTTTTTATACTGAATTTTATTGTCTCTTGTAGTTTTGTCGTATCTAATACCGATTTCGAGTAAAAAATTTCAAACGATCCTCTCGTAATCCTCGGAAGAATCAAAATTGTCAAAAACCAGTTGGTATACAGGGTCTTTCACGAGGAACCTCACCCATATTTATACGGGAAACTACTGAACGTATTTTCATGAAATTCAGCACTTATAAGTATTTCACGATGCTGATGAAATCTAAAATATTTTCAAGGCATGAGCACCTCCGGTTTTTCGGGAAATGACGTCAACTTCCGTTTTTCAAATTAGAACACCATTTTTTTATTGCAGAAATAGATTCCTTAGAAAATTTCAAGTTATTTTGATGTAACATTTTTCAGTTTTGGTTGGAAAATTCTCTCTGAGCGGGAAAATTCGAAAAAAAATCGAAAATAGAGCTCCGCTGAAACAAGAATAACTTCGAGGTTTTTGGATGTAAAATTTTCATTTTTGGGATTTTTCAAGATGTAAGATTGATGAATCCACTTTAAAAATCGAAATCGCGATTCATGATACAGGGGGTGAAAAAATCGCTTTCAAAGTTAGGGATGACAAAATCGTGAAAAATCAATTTTTTCAAATTAGAACCCCATTTTTTTATGGCAGATATTGAATCTACGTTAAAAAATAATGTGAGTGTATGCATCACACCCTTGCCCTAAAATGGATATTTTCTGAGTTAATATCCATTCAATATCTGCCATAAAAAAATGGGGTTCTAATTTGAAAAAATTGATTTTTCACGATTTTGTCATCCCTAACTTTGAAAGCGATTTTTTCACCCCCTGTATCATGAATCGCGATTTCGATTTTTAAAGTGGATTCATCAATCTTACATCTTGAAAATTCCCAAAAATGAAAATTTTACATCCAAAAAAAGTGCTGAATTTCATGAAAATACGTTCAGTAGTTTCCCGTATAAATATGGGTGAGGTTCCTCGTGGAAGACCCTGTATAAAGAAATTGAAATATTTGGGCCTGGTTATCTCGAGGGTCATGACTGATGTCAACCCCGTTAATCCACCTGTTTTCATCATTTTCATTCAATTACTCCATAGTACACCTAGTACAACCTTTATCTCGAAAACGACATGTTTGCGATCACTTGTTTATGGGACTTTTTTGTTAATATCATGTGAGGAATCTCTCCTTTTTGTTTGTACCTCCAATTTATAAACACCCTGTATGAAAATCGCGCTGATCTTCAATTGCGTTGGATCTCTTCAGGCCATATTATAATCACATATCTGCATACAAAGTTTACACAAGAACAAACATAATTAGAATTATGCTATAAAGTACAGTAAAGTGATTGCTTGAAAGCCCAAGCAAGCTGTTATGAACTTTCAATAAACTCCTATTATCAAGTTGTTATTTGATCCGTGCCACAAGTCAAGTTCATGAACGCCAGTTGGCTAATGATAATCACCAAGGCTGTTCATAACGGATAAAGTCGACAAAATTGAATAAGAATGTTCTATGGTCTCCCGAACATCTGTTTTATGCAACACGGATTATTTTATGCGAAAACTTCCGAACTATGGAATGGAAATTGATGCGATTTATTCACCGTTGATGGGTATTTCACGAGAAGAGAATTGAACAGAGAACACATTTCTAATTTGCATGTTTAGAATTTTGGAAAGTTCAGTCATGAGTATAAGCCGGATTATTGGAATTTCCTTTTATTGGAACGAGTTATAAACACCTTGTAGTTATGCGTTTAAGTTGTTGAATTACGAAATAAATATTCTTAGTAGTCCTTTTTTTCTACATTTTTTTGGCATATGAAGTTGGAAATAATATAGAATAAATTTGATACCTTGCAGTAAAAAATCAATAAAGAGTTCCCAAGCAATATCTTGGTAAATCCACTTTGTAGATCATCATGATAAAAAACCTATTGAAATCGATTGTTTCGGGATATGAACACGCATACGAAAAAGAAATTGCTGCACCTGATTTAAAATCAAATCGATTTAACCGATCGAATCTATCGAAATCGAAATTAATAGGTTCGAAAGGAAATCAAAGCTGATACATCGATCTTAAGGCGAAGAAATCGAAAGTTAATCAAGGCACAAAGAGTCCTGTTTTGATTCCTATCTAATTGGACGAATTTCGTTACGAAACACATCAGTCCATTAATTATGAGAACTTTTAGGTTTTGAATTAGCATTCTGAGTAAACCGTTACTTTGAAACATCAGTAGTTTCATCGAAAAAAACTTAAACACACTGCACCTAAAATTATATAGAAGATAGAATCGAAAGAAAGTCCATGAACACTTTATGGTAAAATGAAATTCCTGTCCAGCTCAAAATATCCATGAAGTAAGAGTCGAAGTATGCACATGTTATACCGAGTTGAATTGACGTTTAATCGATGTCTTTTCCAAGAAAGGTGAAAATGACGTGCTCCATCACCTTAAAAGACTTTCCTATATCAAACAGTACACGTCAAGAATGTAATTCCATGTCTTTTTCGGGATATTCCAATACTTTCTTATAAGATTCTTTATTACGGAAAATCACCTTTCCTATTCGAATACAGAATTGTTATATCCCTTTCAAAATACTCGATGGACAAATAATACAGTATTCATCAAATTTAATCGAGTGCACATAAACACAGAAAGAAACAGCTTTTTCGAATTGAAATTGGAGGAAAGGTGCACAAACAAATTAACATCCTCAGGCTTCTTTGAGACCTATTGACATCTTTCCAAAGGCACTCAATTTGTTCGGTAGTTCTTAACACACATGATGAGATAATTCGGAATCAAAATGGTTTTAAAACAACCGAGAAACCATTCATTATTTTTACGACAAAGAGATCCCTTCGGTTATTTCGTGAAAGAAACTAATAGAAATGGGGACTTCTGTTGTTTTTGTCGTGAATTGAATGGTGGAAAAATCACCAAGACAGCTTTTAGCCAAATTGCTGGAGGAAATCCAACGGAAACTAATCCAGAACTTCACATAACTGTGGAAATGAGGAGCAGAAATCTGAAAACGTTCTGAAGATTGATCTAGAATTACATTGGTTTCAGTGATCCAACATCTTCATTTTCTGATTAATAGGAAAAAGGTTTCGTGGCTGATAAAACATGATGAGGATCAATAACCAATCATTTTTCTTAAAGGTCCAATTCCAGAACCAACAAATAGCCAATTCAAACTACATTACATAGTGAGAAACTGAAAAAAAACCTTTTCAATTGAAATAGCTAAAACACTCATTATCTTCCACCTATTCTGCATATCTACATATAATTATGCAAAAAACAAACTGGAAATTTTCTCCAATTACACATTCCGTGATCTCATACGCTTTGAAACTGGTTGAAAGGTTCCGTAACATGTTTGTGCTCTAGTTTTGAGAGGTCTTCAAAAATCGGTGGGTAATTGAATGACCGCTCTTGTAAGGTGCTATTATGGGGGACAGTCCGATGTGTTCTGATAACTTTACGATTGCTTATTAATATTGATACCGGAACGAATCTATTTGGACGGTTCTATAATGAGTGTTTGAATGCTCGATGGTTCTATGAAGAATTCTGACTCAAGAACTGATTCAAATACCTTTGAAATGAGGAAACACCCAAGTTTTTTCACTATTCAAACTCTTGGGGTAGAAGAGTCCTTTTTAAGTGGGCTGTGCTCTTAAGACTCAATGTATCCCTTTGCGAACATTATTAATGTTATGAGCAACACCATAATCTCAATTATTTCAATTTTTTACAGATGCAATCAAAATCTCCCCCACCAAGGAGAGCATCTTCGGTGGAGAGATTAGAGGTGATAACAGACTCAAAATCTACCTTAAGAAGTGAATCCAAGTCCCCAATCAGGGAAGATCCACCCTCTCCAAGAAGTCCTGTACCACCGTCTGGAAAATACTCTTTCCTTCAGTTTGCCATCCAGAACTTCAGACAGTCTGCCGAGTGAGTACATTTTCATACATAATTTCAATTATTTTCCATAGTGTGGAATCTTTATATCGACATATCAGGCTATTACTTCGTATACAAGGTGGGTTAGCAAAGATCCATCGGGAATTTCGACATATTTTGGAGATAATTTTTGAAAGATCACTGTGTCTTTCGGACCACCTGTAGAGTGATCCGTAGAATTGCAAAGGACTTGGAAACTCTCCAGGAAAATTCAAACTCGTATATTTAACGGTTTTCAAGATATGATCTCTAGATTAAATTATCAAACATCAAATAACAGAGATGAATTATGACAAGTGGGGCTTTTCGAAATCAGAATTTTATGAAGATTCAGGTGGTATAGTGTCATATCACTTTCGTACCAGCCTGTGGAGTGGAAAAGAATTTCAATTTTGTGCAGAGTACACTGGATTCCGGCAAGATTCGAATCATTCAACTTCCTGCTAACATCTTGAGTATAAATAATGTCAGTATGTTCAGGGGGAAATGCAAAAAATGGATTATCTCCTACGGTAGGGAAGGACTTCACAACTTTATTAATCAAAAGTGGGGATGTAGATGAGTAGAAAAAAGGAAAAAAAACATGTATATATAATACCTACATAGTTTCGAATATATGGAATTTGGGAATAATATAAAAAAAAAAAATACTAATAAACGAAAAAAAAAAAAAAAAAAAAAAAAAAAAAAATTATAATAAAAAATAAAAAAAAAAGTTGTTTTAGGGTTGAATTGTGTGGTCCATGTTCAGTTCACTTTATTCACTCATCATATGAGGCGAATTTTCTTGGTATGATGCACGTACAAGCGAAGGCTTCCAGCCGGAGTTTCTGTGATTTCATCTATTTGTTCACATAAAGACATATTACTCTGTTACGTTTTTTATTGTAAATGGTTTGATGTTGAATAAATATTATTATTATTATTATTATTCTCCTGTCCATACTTTCAGAGAGTTATCGAGCACGTTTGGCTCGCCCTGTATAAGACGACAATCGCCTATTTCAAAATCAACTCTTCTTCAATTGATAGGATAACATCAAGATCGTGCAACGCATTCTTTTGTACAAATTTAGAAAGCATAATGAAAAATTACAGCCACTGTTGCGTAATATCGAATTTTATTGTCTTTTACAATCTGGACCTACATAACTTAATGTCATCACCGAATATTCAGTCGTCATTAATCTTCCAAACGGTATAGAGAAAAAAATCTGCGTTCCACAATGCATTCAGTTCTGTAATTGGCTGCCATAAGTACAGTCCACTTTTTCTCGAGATCAGAGAATTAAATATGAATTAAGGACTTGTTAGATGCAATTTTCGAAGACTGAATTGAGCTAAGACGGAGTGCATCATGTTGTTATCTAGGAAATTCACTACTTTCCCCTTGTATTCCGGTTCTCTTTACCAGGAAGTGCACAAACTGTGAGTAAGAAGATTTCGCCTTTTTAAAATGGAAACTTTCGTTTTATTCTTGAATTCGAGTGCCTCAAAGTAGTTTGTCGAGTTTGGGAAGTGAAAAAGTCGCCTGGGGACGTATCAGGAGAATACGGTGGTTTTGTATACACGAAATTCCTTTTGCAATGCGAAATTTAATACAGATTCTTTGATGGTCAATTCGCAACCATTTCGTCATCTTATCTTCTTCCTCAACATTGCAAAGCCAAACAGAATACATTTGCAATTACTGAATGAATGAACCTTCTTAGAATCCTCCGGCCATTCGAGAGAAAATTGTCGCTTTCTAAATATAAGCGAGATGAGTGAGAGAAGATGAGATAGATTTTTAAGCGGAAATACCAGAATTTTCAACGACTTCAATTTATTGCTCTGGAGGAATAGGAATAATACAGAAATGAGGTAATATTAAATAATTGGTGATCTGGTTGAACGATGGGAAATATATAATTTGGATACAATGGATTGTTATTCATTTTCATCCAATTCTTTAGGTAATCCTTGCGGAGAATTCATTATTTCAATAAGAGAATAGAAATAAATGGGCTGAATTTTTGGTAATGTTTCGTTTATTTTCCGTTGTTCTTTTAGACACAGGTTTGATTATACTTTTTATCGTGATACTGCGGAAAACAGTTCTTTGATCTGAGTCATTTTCTCGACAGTATTTCCACAGTTTCCAATAGAGTTCATTTTCACCAGACGTAGACGGTTTCAAAGAGTCATATGAAGAATAAATCAAACAAAAATCGTAATAGTTACAGTGCGTCCAATCAAAACGACCTCCACTCAATAAAACTATAAAAAACAATGGACATATCAATTCTGACCCCGATTTACGTAATTCCGCCAATAGGAAATCGACTTCCGGTACAACACCTCACCAACCGGACAATTCTACATATCGAATACGCGAAAGAATGGAAAAGTCTTCGTTTGTTGTGTAATTTTATGTCGAAACCTCGGTTCCCATAGTCATTCCGGTTTAATGGCTAAGTTTGACTCGTTTCTTCATTCTGCGGTTCGGTTTTCGACTGTGATGAAGCGGAAGAAAGAAGGCAGGTCCGGGGACAGTGCTTCTTTCGCGTAGGCGTGCTTTCTTGTGATTTTGTGCCATCTTTGGTTATGGGTATCATCAGGAGGCAATTGAAGAGGTAACGAGTCATTTACAAGATTAAAAAAATCCATTAATAATACAATTGCACTGAAAAATTTGGGATGCAACGCGGACTCGAACCTAGGATCATGAGACCATGAAAATGAAATTTATATATCTTCATAAAAATGCAACGAAATACACTGCACAAAAAAATTAACGCACATTCTGAAAATATAAATTTTAATGAAAGTTAACTCTACATTGACTTTATAACTTATTTTTTATGTTCTCTCGGGAAGGTTTTGAACGAAACGATACACATTAAATGGAAGAAAAATTCAGGATTTCACCGAATCTTATGTGAAAGAAGAGAAATGAACAATTTTCAAAATACTGAAATGCTGATAAGTGATTTAATACTTGTTATTTCCACCCCTTGCGTTAATTACAGCTCGGCAACGACGGTTCATACTCAAAATGAGTGATCTTGAAATGTTCTGATCTAATCCTTCCCAGATTTCTCCGAGTTGGATTCCTAAGTCATTAAGAGTAGCTGGATGATTTTCTGAACTTCTCAGCCTTCTATTGAGGTTGTCCCAAACCTGCTCAATGGGATTGAGATCTGGACTTCTTGCTGGCCATTCCATTCGAGAGACTTCAACCTCTTCAAGGTACTCCTGAACGATGCGCGCACGATGGGGTCTGGCATTATCGTCCATAAAAATGAAATTTTCACCAATGTATGGGGCAAATGGCACTACATGCTCTTCAAGATTTTCCTTATATACTTATCAGCATTCATAGCTCCATTATCAACGACCACTAGGTCTGTGCGAGCAGTCAAAGATATTCCACCCCATACCATAATCGATCCTCCTCCGAAACCAGTAGTATTCAGGAAATTGCACTGAGCATATCTTTCATGTGGACGTCTGTATACAAGGGAACGTCGATCACAATGGTAGAGGTAGAATCTAGACTCATCTGTGAAGAGTACTCTTTCCCAATCGGCCTCTTCCCAATGGATATGCTCTCTCGCAAAATCCAAACGCGCCCTTCGATGGGCTGGGGTAAGAGCTGGGCCTCTTGCCGCGACACGAGGCCTTAAATCATACTGTCTGAGGCGATTTCTTATTGTCTGAGTGCTAATTTGCACCTCATGAGTTTGCACAAGCTGATTTTGAAGGAGGCGAGTGGTTGCAAACCGTTGTCTCAACGAAGAAACTCTCAAGTAACGTTCTTGAATGGCAGTTGTTACCCGTGGTCTACCCTGTCCTAGTCTTCGGACATTCATATCTGTCTCCCTGAATCGCTGCAACATTCTGGACACACTCGTATGGGAAACTCCAAACCTTTCTGCAATTCTTGTGTATGTCCAATGTCCACCCTTCTTCTCGCAAAACTACCGCTTGCATGGGCACATTCCTATTGGGTCAAATTGCGTGTTTTGCGTTCCATAGCCATCGAGTGTAGAAAGTCAAACGAAAGAAAAATTATTGATCACTAGAATTGATCGAGAACAACTGATTTTAGAATGGAGCCAATACATTCAAAATCTGATAATATCATCTTTTTTTATTCCTGCTGGGAGAAAGCATCTGTATTGAAGAAAAACTTTGATAGTGGATAACAAATGCATGCATAATCCTGATAAAAATAATTATCATTGAGAACACCTTCAGTTGTAGAATAAATTTGAGATTTCCATAATGTGCGTTAATTTTTTTGCGCAGTATATTTGGCATAGTTTGAAAATTTCTTATGGAGGATTCCTGGAATAATTTCAATCCAAAAGGGCTCATAAACATAGGCCTACAATCGTTTCGTTTTCGAGATATAGGGTGTTGAAGTTTCAGCAAGATATTTCACTGAAATTTGGCATATATTTATATAGTATATTCAGAGTTCACACCATGTGACAGGCCAATAATTTTGATTGCAAATCTGCAGGATAATACTTTTTCTTGAATACTGTCCCTTATTTGTTTCCAGAACTTCTTTTTAGTGAGCCACTGTTAGTTCGAAAAATTATAAAAAGAAACTTTGTTGTTATATTAAACTTTATGGTCTCTTGTTTTGTTGTATCTGCTACCGATTCGAAGAAAAAAAAACAGACATCAGATAAACGAAATTCTCCACGTATTCGTTCAGAATTTCCACCATTGAACTTACAAAAGAATTGTCGGCTGATTTTTGTAGGACAAAGGCTCCCTCTCAAAACATTTGAAGTAACATGACATGCGATTTCATTGCAAATAAACCATTCCCATCTTCATGGATAGCCAACCATCTAGGTTACAGAGATAAATATGATAAACAACACGAAGAATGCCTTTTCACCTAAACGAACACACAATTATTCGAGTGTTTATGAAGCATGGTCAATAATAATACCGATAAAAACCTAATTATAATTCCCCATAAGGCACACACTGTAAAAGTGGATTGCACTAATTGCCGTGTCTCACTCGGGTGACTCTCAAGAACCTATTGGTCAGTCGCCTGGCAAAAGTAACATCCTGTATCGTTTATGAACGAGTACAGACTTTCATGGTCAAAACTTGAGGATAACCTTCGCAGTTTTTAAATCAATTGCAAGATTTTATAATTTAGAAACAAAATTCGAATGATTCACCCAGTAATCAGAAGATTAAATGAAAAGAGTCCACCTCTTTCTGTGAGAAAGTTCAAAATGGAAGCAGTAAATCATAAACGACTCCATTTACAGGTTAGAAAGGCTCAAAAACGACCCGACAAAATCGAAAGACAAACGCACTAAAGAATGGACTTGGAAACAACAAACCGACATGATAAAATGGCAAGGTGCCCCACTGGATGGACCACTTCTGGCCCTTGAGAACCCAGAATTGAGCCTCTTAGCTGTAGAATGTTTCGAGTGCATTCTGAGGTATTGTGGTGATATGCCCCTAACTCCAGAGATGACTGAAGTCAAATGCGTCTACACTGTGCTAATGGTAAGTAACCACATTCTTCTTTAGGTCCCAAACTTTCAAATCATTACTCTTTGCAGCACTGTCACAAGCATATCATGCTGAGAGACGAGGTCTTCTGTCAGCTGATGAAACAGACAACCAATAATAAGTCAGAATCGCCAGAATCTTGTCAAAGGGCTTGGAGGCTATTATCCATAGTCGCCGCCTATTTTGCTTGTTCGGAGGTCCTTTTGCCTTTCCTCACAGAACATCTGTCTTCAGCTGCTTCAGATAGAAGGAGAATTTGCCATGGAACAGCCGCTGTATGCCTGGCAAACCTCAGGAAAACCCAGAGATGTGGGGGTAGGAAAAACGTTCCAAGTGTCGAAGAAGTAACTGCTGTTAGTGCTGGAAGAAGTGCAAGACGACAAATATACAGATTACCAGGAGGTGAATTTCAACATCCACAAATTTCGGCTATTACTAAATCAACTTTTTTGTAGGTGCTGAAAGGGTGGTGAACACCAGATGCAGCACAGTTGTTGCAGATGTAATTTGTGAACTTTGCGACCTGATTGGTATAACTACAGAAGCCGAACAGCAAGAATTTAGTTTGTACTGCATCGTTCAAGGTGACGCTTTCACCATGCCTTTGGCAGCTGACGAATACATCTTGGATGTCACCACCGAGCTTCACAAGGCTGCCCAACCCTTCTACCTTATTTTCTGCAGATCTGTTTGGTATCATCCACTGAAACACGATGCTAGTCCACTTTACACTGAGGTGTTGTTCAACCAAGTCGCACCAGATTATCTTGAAGGTACTGGTTAGGAAAATCTGTGTAGGGTTGGTACTTATGGTTATTTCGCAGGTCTTCTGTTGAGGCTGGGTAATCCAAGTCTTCCACCAAGTATCGTCAGGGATATAGCATTGATCGCAGCTCTGTTACACAAGGCAGCAGATTTGAACCATTCCCCTAGTCTTAAGGAAGTGAAGTTTTTGCTGCCAAAGCCCGTTTTAGCAATGAGGGAACCAAGGCCTCCCCAGTGGTTAGCTTTGGTGCAGACTTCTTGGGGTCAAGCAGCCAGTTTGCAGGTAGCAAGAGCCAAACATCGAGTACTGCAGGTAAGGAATGCTTCACAGGCAGACCCTTCACATTGGCCAGGACCAGAAGACTGTATAACGTAATTTTCAGGTACTCAGCAACTGGCCACTATTTGGAAGCTCATTTTTCGCAGTTAAGAGAATCACAGGGGAAAACGAATGGAAGGAACACATACTGGCCTTGAACCGAGGCGGTGTCCATTTCTTGGACATGATAAGTCATGAAACATTGCAGCATTGGCCTTACGCCGAGGTCATTTCGACCAGGAAAGTAAGATCTGAGGAGGGTGACCTGTTTTTGGACATGAAGTGCGGCAATTTGCTGCAGCAGAGGGTAACAAGACTGCACACTGAGCAAGCGCATGAGATTTCGAGATTGGTCAGGCAATACATCAATTTGGAACAGTCGAATGCTCCAAGGAATTGATGAATTTTTTAAGGATATATTGTAAATAATACAATGTAAGAAGTCGTAGCTATATTTATTTCATAGTAAACTTGTATAGACAATTATTCTAAATATAACAAAAGAAACCATTTACATATATCAATTTACAAATATACAAACTATATAAAGAATTGGTGCCTAACACTTTTTTACCAGTATACAGTTCTCGTTTATTTCGATTTAACACCATATTTTTATTCTGCTCGAAGTATTTTATGTCCCGTATAGTTTCTGTATTTTACATTTTATGACGATAAGTAACTATGTTATTGAAAATTTGTTGTAAATTTAGGTTTTTTCAAAATAAAATTTTGAGAACAAAAGTTTCATTTATCCCTTTATACAGGGTGAGTCTTTGACTTGTACATATATTTTAACTGAAGATTCTTGAGGTCAAAAGAAACCTTTTTTTCATTTTCCATTTTTTCGGATTCGGCTCTGTTAAAAAGATATAGCCATTTGAGAAAAAAATTGGGCTGACTACGCCTCTGAAATTATCTTCTGGAATTGATGCGAAGTTCATATTTCTCGATAGAAATTGAGTTTATAAATTTAGGGAATTCTCGAGTACTAACCTTATTGGAATAAAAATTTTGTAAACACGATAATTTCAACAAAAACAGTTAGTTTCATCGGATTATATCTGCAACTAAAGAGACACATTTATCCCATCAAAATAAGTTCCTTCTTCGATTTTACTGCAGATTAGTTTGTAAACACTAATAACTTGTTCATATTTTTCTCGAAATTCCCAAACAATATCATGAAGAAAAACTTTTCATTCAGATTTATTATTAAGCAACCTAACCTAATCTAATTTGTATCGATTCTGTGAATGTTAGCACAGAAATTTCAAGAAGATGTTGTCAGCTTGCTGATATTTTCATTGAGGTTAAGGATTTTTTACGAAACATGGTATAAATATCTATGAATTCCTCTTTGGTATAAATCACGATACACTTGTGTACCGTGGTATAAATATCTATGAATTCTGCCGTTTCCATCATAAATCGACTTTGCCGCCAAATTTTACCACGCATGCGTAGAGCGAAAACCGAATGATTGGTTATATGGAGGCCAACTATAAACAATAACAAACCAGAGTCTCTGAACAAACTGTAAACATTATGTGAAGTTCTGAATACATTCAGTGAATTATTGTTCAGTGGTTATTATGTGCAGTGAATTAATATAATCTTAACCGTGTCGAGTTTATAAAATTCCAAGAGGATATTGTTTAGATAGAAACATCGACGCAGAATATGAGGTATCATTTTATTTTTCATTAATTTCAATTTAATAAGTAGTTTATATTGAGATTCATCATTCAATATCCGGATTTTGTATTTCATCGACATTTAACTTCAATATGGACCGGTAACTATGAATTTTCAATAGAAACTGTGCGTGTTAAATCCTCCTTGGTGTTCAATTTTATCTCCCACAGTTGTGGGATTTCATTAATAAAATATCTCGACAAAGTTGATAAATATTGTGACAACATTGTAAACTCGTTTAAAGACCAGAGAAGGAATAATATTCGATGATATTTAATTCAGAGACGCATTCAGATTATTCTTGAAATTAATGATTTTTTCGTCAAATTTCTCCGGGTAAAATTGGAAATAACTCGAAAACGTTTTATTGAAAAAAAATAAAAATACTTTAAGTTTCTTAAATGATTGATTCTTTCGAAAATATGAACCGTTTATCTTTTTAAAGAAGTTTTATGGTGTTTTAGCGTGTATTGATGAGTCGACTACCCTGTAACTTTTATACTAGTAGTGATATTGTATAGGTTCCGATTGAGGAATATGCACTATGAATAAAGTAAAAACTCAACCAAAATTGAGTTCATTCGAAATAACGGTTCCGAAGATATAAAGTGTTTTTTTCATGGATTTTCGAAACCAAACCGAATTTTGAAAAATGGTATAGGGAAAAAGTGTTTCGTTTGATGAGAGGAATCTACAGTTAAAATATATATACAAGTCAAAGACTCACCCTGTATTGGCAGTTTCGAAGAGAGGCGAAAGGCTTAAGCTGTACAGAAAAACATTACAAGAAATTCACAAGCCATCAACCTACTATTCAGAAAAACGAACACATCGGGTATTGACAACTAGGTGCAATTTCACAGTGTCCAATATTTCAAGCTCAAACAGGAGTTGGGCTATGCCTTGGTGTCTTTCCCCCAGCTTGCCCCCAAGTTTTGGCAGCATGTTGAACAAAACCTGGATCCCCTGGTCCACTCGGCTGTCTCTCATCTTCAGAATCAACAGGAAACATGAAATTAGGGGAAACAACATCGTATCTACCATAATGTCCTGAAAAAGACCTCATTATTGTCGAATTTTCAGAATGATGATTCGAAATCTATCCCAAAAATCCTATGAACCTTAAAAATTTCATTGTGTTATGCTGGATTCTCTACCCTTTCTTATTTTGCTCCACACAGGAGAATGCTGTTGCATTTTAGGAGGTATAGTGTCGTCTATCTCATCAGTATCGCTGTTTCCATTAGCCTCCAAGTCCAAATCTCTACCAAATATCCCAAATCTTTTGGGCGATTCCGAAGTCCTCCTCACTCCAGACTCTCTTTTCATACCTCCATCAATTTCATCTTTTGCATCTCCGGTTTTTGGTCCTGTTTGTCCATTTATCTTTCCGTTCCTTTGCACTTCTTTGATTTCTGTTATCATCACTTTCTCTGTTTTTCCTTCATCTTTTCCTAAATTGAAAGATACCTGGGTGTTGTTATTGGTTCCACTCAACTCCCTGGAGTTTTGTCTTTCTAATTGTTGTTGAAGATTGCGTAACTGAGCAGGTTTTATGGGTTTAACTGACTTGGGGCCAGCCATGTCGATAAGAAAGAGACCTGCTGTTATTAGAGATAAGGTTCCTAAGATGATGGCGTTATCTACGAGATCCGGAGGTAAGTCGTCTATGGCGAACAGCTCCAAAGTACCTTGAAATGGATACCAACGTCATTTACTGAAGAAGATTTTCATAACCACCTTAAATTCGATCAACCCACCTAATATTATGTATAAGATGGCACCTAGACCAAGGAAAAGATACTCGCTCACTCTTTTATGAGTAGGTATCTCACCAATCAGCCTAGTGATGAACAAAATTGAGGTTATGATGAGGTAGCCTCCATAGGTGGCGTCGGCAAAGGAGGAGCCCAAAGATCCCCAAGTCACATTGGTGAGAAGTCTCCATTCTCTTGATATTTTCTGAAGGTAAAGAAATAATCTGTAAGATTCCACATCTGTCGCTCGTTTCGTCACCAAGCAGGCTATAACAAACACCTAGAAATGAAGAATGAAATCATTATTCAATTATTTTATTTTAATTAAAAAAAACAAGTTGAAAATATAGTTTTTTGTCAATATATTGACTGGAAATTTACATCTTTTTGAATTCAATTTCTACAGCAAAGTTTTCGGATTTATTTCGATTATAATTTTTCTTACTCACCAGTTGTACCAACTTGAGAAGTGTCCATCCGTCGCAATTCATGTCTTAGTTCATTGGCGTAGTTAAAGCGCGTACATTCCATTCGCTGGGTCAGTGATAACTACAGGACATTATGCACTCTGCAATAAAGTTTAATATGTGCGAAAACATCAACAACTGTGTACTACAGAGTAGGGAAATTGTTGAATGGTTCCTTTGAAAATTGTAGTTTCCTTGGATTTCGTTACTCACATTTGAGAAAGAATGATCCTATTCATAAAGATACATAAACAAAGCTTATAAGTGGATTGTTGTTACGCATGAGTTGTTTCAAGTTTTTCTATTTCTTAATTGACGGTAATGAGAGTAAAAAGCGTCATTTGTATCAATGAAAGGTCAAAAAGAAATTTTTTAGCTATATCCACAAATTTTTTGGAACTGACCATCTTTGATGGCCAATGAAATCTTAACCTTCATACATTTTTTAATTTAAAACTCAATTTATTCTTGGTGAACTTTCTTCTTGGAATTATGTATCAAACTCACACACCCAATGAAATAGTGATCTGAAAACGAATTCAATACGCTGAGATTAAAGGTGCTTCTTAGAAGATTTAATACTTATTTATACGAATGGATAATTCCTCATATAATTGTAGCAATTCAAAGAATACAAGAACTTGGCAAGGCAATCTGGAGCAATTATGTTCAATTACGTTGAATCATTTAATTCATGTGTAAATGTATTAATTTTCAACACCTGATGAAGAATATACCTAATACTCTGACGCACACTTGGAAAAAGAATTTTTCATTTTTATATCTGTCAAAATCTCAAAATAACATAATGGAGAGATTATAATTGTATGAATTGAATACTGAATCATATAACATTATTTAGTCTTCCAAAATGAGATGAACGAATTGAACTCTCACCAAAAATAATAGCAGAGCAGAAGATTTTCAAAATTGAATTGTTTCAAGAGTTTTTCATGAAAAAAAATTGGGAGAATTGCACATACCTAAATCTTAACGTATATGTACACAACATAAAGGTCACTTACCTTTTGAAAACAGTCAACGCAAAAACACATCAATTTGTTATCACGAACCTATTTTAAAACAGATAGCAAGCAAAGCACCACTAGATACAATAACCTACCTACATGTATGTGAAACGATGTAATATCGCGTCAAAGGTTAAATTGCTACTGACAGAACTAGGTATAATTGACTTGCTGTAATACTAAGTGATATTCATTCTCCCACAATTATATTAACTCCTTGAAGGGTACCAAAAAAAAAGAATTATGAAAACCAGAAGAATTACTAGCAGTTCAATAACGAAAGACATAAATGATGAACTACTGAAGTAAAACTCGATTTTTCTGATTCTTGCGCAAGGTTGACAATTTTTAGTTTGGATGATAATTTTTTCATTATAAATTTTAAAAAATATTTTAATTTGTCGATACAAGAGATCATTGGAAAAAATCGAAAACAGCAATCATTTGGGAACAAGAGCTTTTGATCTAAAACATTCTAGACAAAGAATGGTGGAGTTAAGTATCAATATATAAATTTTCGAGGATGTTGAATTTAATAAAAAAGAATCCAAGGCCTTATCTATTATGGTTTAGATTTTCACTTGTGAAGTGGCATTTTTCGAATTTTCAAATCGTCATAGCTCCCGCACCTGTGGTCGTATCACTCGTATCCACTTTTTGTTTGTACATTGTCAATCAGCATTGACCCAGGTCATTTTATTTACTAATTCGGACACGTAGATTACGAATCTGTAATTATATTTCTCCTGTGACGCGTAGTTTGGAAAAAAATCGATCTTGAGTCGAAAAATCGCGAAAAATAGGTCATTTTTGGACTGCCGTATTTCCCAGAAAAATGAATTAATACAGATGCTGATTTTTTTGCATATAGATTGATCCTTTGTGAATCGAAAAAACCTATTTTTATCCTTCAAAGTCGAACAGTTTGGATTTTCTGATTTTTTTCGCGAAGGTCAAAATTTTCCGATTTTTCATCGTTTGTAAATCAGAAACTGTTTTCCTCACGGAAAAACTGATTGGATTTTCTCAAACTACGCCCTCGAATTAGTAGTAGGTGTGAGTTTGAAGTCGATCGAAGCCACAAAATTTTTTTCGAAAAATCGAAATTTTTCCAAAATTTTTCGCAAAAATTCGAATCTCGCCTATCGATACGAAATTTTCACCATTCATTAATTCGAAGCCGTAGATTAAGAAAATCTAAACAGATTTTCTCTGAGACTGATTGTTTTTTAAATATGGTTGATGGAAAATCGGAAAAATTGAACCTTCGCGAAAAAAATCAGAAAATCCAAACCCTTCGTCGCAGGTATATAAAAAGTACACCATTTTATTCTCAAAGAGCCAAAGTATCACCAAAAAAATCAGCTCCTCTCAATCCCAATTTTTGTAGAAGTCACGTTACTCCAAAGTCGACCAATTTTTCGCCAATTTTCCACTCAAGTTCGAATATTTCCCGAACCAAAAATTTCTCGGGAAAACTAACTAGCGCATTGTAATCTACGTCCTCGAATTAATGAAATGACCAGAATCTATATACTAAAAAAAAATTTTTGTGATCGGACCTGTTCCTTGTGTCGTATTGACTTCATATTTGTATATTCTTAATCTGCATTGTCCGAAGTCGGTATCTCTGAGTTTAATAAAACCGAATACGGAATACGAACATCTCAACTAGCCGAATAAAACCCAAAAATGAATTATGGAATAAATAAAATAAAAAAAATCTAGGCAAAAAAGAATTATATGGTCAAGCTTTGTATCGAAATGTAAGTTTTGAGGACGCTGAATTTAATGAAAATAATCCGAAGTTCTATCTGTCATAGTTCATATTTTCAAATGCGAAAGGGAATTTTTCTGGAAATTCTTATTTCAAATCGTCAAAGACCTTAGGTCCGATCGAGTCAACATTTGAATTAAGATAATCCTACTAATTGTTCATCATTAGATTGATATTTGCAGGATATTTCTATGCTTTTGGAACGTGGGAGCGTTCTTGTGAATAATTCTGCGTGTATGTCGAAAGACTTTTTGTTGTTGTTGAATTCGACCTTAAAGATACGACATGTGAGTTTCAAGAATTCCGCATGACATCCCTGCTTCAATTTTCATTACATTCAACCTTTTTTTAACTGTATGGATTCGAATGTCAAGTGGAATAGGACAAAAACTCAAGAGCATGAGAAAATAATTCGAAATTGAGTTAAAGAGCAGAAGAATGAGTTACTTCATGCCTTCGGCAGTCTAAATGTAGTTGTAGCCTGTGGTTTCTGAGGATTTGTTTTATCAAGACGCACATTTATCCGCATATTTCCTATTTCAGGTCAATTTGACCAAATAATTCCTTATTGACTTATGTTGATTGAAATTTTCTTCTGAAACTGAATTTATATGTCTACTGTTAAGTTCTGCTCTTAACATAATAATGTCAGAGTCAATAAAACCAACCGAAAATTGAGTAATGCAATGTCGAACACGAAAATTTAATTAACTGCCTGAGCAATAACTCGTATTATTTGCCAATACGGTGAATTTAAAGTAGAAAATGAATCACGCAATGTTTCGACAACCGATGTGATTATGTGAACTGTATTTTGAAGAACATCCCATCTTCAATTTCTCACTTCACAATATACAGGGTCATTTTTCTTCAACCTCACTAAAGCTTCACAGCACTCTCAACATGAACTTGTACCATTTACGATTGAAACGAGATGAAGGTCTTTCCCTCAATTTCATCTTTGATAGCTGGTAAAGAAAATTTCTTGTTTCAGTTACATTCGCGATATCTTTGAGAGCTCGCAAAGACAATTTCTTTTTCTGACCAAATCAGAGATATCTTTAAAATGACGCAGTACAAACAACCCATCTAGTTTAGTCGAAATCAAATCAACTTTTTCAAATCACATATAATTGCAATAAAATGAAATATAATAATTATGCTTAATCTATAGATTCCTCGATGCAATTTTCATATTCTATCATCTGGATAAGATCTCTTCAAGGACCCTCTCTTGGGTGTGCTGAAATAAAGTAGGAATAGGAAAATTTAAAGGTAATTTAGAAACCATAACTTGTACTGTATGGCAAGGTCATCATTATCACAAGAATACTGATCTTACACTTTATAGCAACAAGCTGAAACTGTACTCATGTGAAATATATTCCTTTCTGGTAAATACTGAACACAACCATAACCTAAATTTAGTTTTGAAAACCTTACCAAAACCATAAATTCCACAAAATACCTAGAATATTCCCCGAAACCATATTCTGCCATTAATCTTGCTTCCCTTTCTAATCTTCTCCTTCTGACAGGGCAACTCAGACACTCTTCAGGACACTCTTTTCTATGTCCATCTCTTCTGGAAGAACAATCTGGACACTCATCCACACAGTCCAAAGTACCTCTATAAGACATCTTCTTGGAAGATGCTCTCGAAGATCGATAAGCTTGATGTTCATCGTCAGGAAGACCTCTTTGCAGGCTTTCTTGCTTCATACTGCTCTTTTTACGAGTGGCTGTGTGTCCAATAACAGATGATTCAAGATATTTGAAGCTGATTCAAGGGACGCAGTCTTTTAATCAACTCACCGACACTCTCTGCATCAGGTGCCTTGCTTGCTCTCGAAAAATTAGTGAAAGAATTTTCCGGAAGCTTGAAATCGTCCTTGGGATGATAAGGCTGCTGGTGTAAAGGCGCAGCATCAAATTTTTTCGTATTTGAAGACACCGAACTTCTTCTAACATTCGGTACGTCTTTTCTGTCAATACTCGGATTGCAGATGCATTCGCAAATGCAGGACATCTACAAAGAGCGTTAGCTTTAGTGATCGTCCATCTTTGGAGAAGCAAGACTCACCTGTTTTATCATCATGACGTCCCTAGGGAACCCATCGTGATAAGGAGGAATATGACTGATTTTATCTTCCGAATCACTCAAGTGTATACTTTCCCTCATCCTTTGTTCTTGGATTGGATCCAACATTCTTGGTAAGAGTGCATTTTCTGTCTGATCCTTTTTGACGCTTCCAGCATTGTCAACGTTCAAACTGTCTGGATACCTCATTTTTTCTCTGCTAAACTGTCTTTCTTTCGAAATCTCTGGAGGTAACTCTCTGAGAGAATGTCTGTCTGTATTTGTTGTCCTCCTTTCATATGATGGCCTTTTGCCTTCGTTTCTTCTGTACGAAGACCTCTCAATTTCATTTCTCATGTTTGCACCACATAAACAAGGTGAAAGTGCTCCTCGACAAACATATATGGGAGGCCTGCTGAAGGGTGAAGATGCTATCGAAGACTTGTACGCTTCTTGAGCTTCCGAAGTCCAGGTCTCAGGGGATGGTGAAACATTCCATTGCTCTCCTTGATTTGTAGCTGTTGATCTATCACTAGAAGGCCTTCTAGAACGTATGGAAGATGTTTCTTGGGCGTAATCCTGTCCAAATCTCTTTCCATCAGTCCCGTATGATGAAGGTTGCTCTGGAGTTTCTTCAGATCGATGTTTCATGAGTACATCGTAATTATCGAGCACCTCCCTGGTGCCAAGCTCACTTCTTCTCTTCACATTCTCGAATTCATGGTCCTGGGCATCATGCTTTCTGTTAGCTTCGATCAATCTTTCATCCACACCAGGGTTTCTTTGGTACGGAAGGTCGTCCAGGTCGACACTCAGGATGGTTTCTTTGCTGGAATCAGCAGGATGGACGACTTCCCTGAAACGTTTCAAATAGTTCGCTTCTTCCTTTTTGGAAACAACAGTCATCCTCGGGTTCGATTGGGGAACGATGGTGGTGTTGACCATCTCAACAGTTGGTCTCCTCTCTTCACTCTCTCCGGAATCGTAATCGGGTTCTGAATACGGCCAGGCTTCTACCGATTCTTGCACGCTTTCGGAGATGGTATCGAGTGGCGGCATCGTTGGTCTGGGATATTCCTGCCGGTCGTTTTGTTTCAGCGAGGACCTCCTAGGCTGGTTTGTAGGAATTTCTGGATCAGTATTCTTAGACTGTCGGTCTTCCAAGCTAAGTTGTTCTGCCCATCGCCTGTATTGCGACGTGTTGCTAACCTCAGAGGCGTCGGAAGGCGATATGACGTCCATCGTGCCTATGGTTACTTTCCTGTTTATCGATTTATCCTCCAAATTCTGATCTGACATGTTATCCTGTCTGCGAGACCGCTGTAATTCTCCGTATTAGAAGCAAAGAAAAGATTTTCCGAGAAGCTGTTGGTACAAAGTGACTGTTTCACTCACCAAAGAATTCGTAATAACTTCCAGTAGACTTCCTGATTCTATGTTCAAGGACCTATTGCTATCTTGTTCAGTTCCTGCGAGAAAGTTTCCTAGGGAACTGCTATCTCTTCGTTTCTCAGGGACTGGGGCATCTCTGACTGAAAAATGTATGGATATTTTGACGTGCAATGCTCAGACGGAAAAGGCAAAGAGATTGAATTTGAGGAGAGTCCAAAGGGAATTGTTAAAAAAAAGTTAGAAGACTAGCAACATTTGGGAATGCATTACTGCTTTGGTTGAGGAACTTCTTAGTCAGAATTAAATTGGCCAAGATCTCAGGCTTGAGGATCATTAGATAAAGAAAGTTGACTACCCTTGCTTTTGGCGACTTGGATTTCAAACTCACCTAAGTGCATGTAAGGAACATTCTTTTCCTTCGTTGGCTTATCTGAAAACCACCAAATAAACAACAGAATAATAATAAAACCATCGAAAGGAATATATTTCACATGTTTCCTTCAATCAACAACCATCACCTCAACACCTATATTCTCTTACCATGGCAGGAGCAACCATGATACATGTGTTCATCTCTCATCTGCTCAAGCTGCTCCTTTATCATCCTCTGCTGTTGCTGAAGAGTATCCTGGGGATACTGTCTAACAGCTCCCTTGACCACGGTAGAAGCCTGGTAATGAGTGTAGCCGCACACACATGGCGTTTGGTTATAATGGTGCGTGACGTAAGGTGTTATTTGTTCTCTGGGCTCTTGCGTCCAAGTGCCGCAGCATTGACACGCCTGGGCGTCTCCTGGGACCGTTTCTCTTTGGTACTTCTTTTCGTATTGTTGTACGTTGCCCACAGTCACAGTAGACTGTGGTTCTCCTAGAAAAGCTTCCATTTATCCTTCCGAAATTAGGAACAAAGTGAAAAGAGCAATTTGGGTGATGTTGTGATTGTGAAGAGGAGAAACTTTTGAGGGGTCTTGGTTATATTACCAGCAGCCTGATAAGGTGTGATGATAGCACCCTGTATGCTGTCCTGATACAGTGGAGGAGGTCGCTGATTTTGTGGCTGAGATTTTTCCTGAGAAAACATCTTTTCCTCGCAAGTTGGAGCTGACGAATAGGTCGTCGATTGGATCTGGTGAGGAAAATATCTTTTAAAGCAAGAAACTCATCACAGCCTGAAACCTCTTTTGAGTGCTTGCCTGCTGTGAAACTCCTAGATCACTCTCCATATGTCTTGATCCGTTTAGAAACTGACTCTTGTCCTCTGGTATCCTTTCCTCTTGGACAGAAGGATACAAGTTTCTGTTTTCGTCTAAAGGCCTTTTATTGGTGGAGTTTTCGCTAGAAATCGATCTTGTTTCTGGGGAATTGTCTCGAGTGTTCCTACGAGGAACGTAGAGCTGAGCTGGTACTGCCGGCTCCATTCTGTAAGTGACCCAGAGAATGAACATATTTGTCGTGCTTCCTATCGAATCGAAGCCTGTTCAACTCACCCTGTAAGGTTGTCAGGAGTGGGCAGAGGAGGTGCATCACTGCCACCAACGGGAAACGTTCCTCCGTAGCTCGTTATCTTAAAGGAGGATCTTGGAGAGGACTTGGTGGAGGGTGATCTCCTACTTGGGGCAGTTGCTACAGGTGCCAATCTTCTAACTTCCACTGGCAGCTCTTCGATTATCTCCAAATCGTCTTCAACCTGCATTGGTTGGTCGATTGCTGCAAAGAAAAACGTTTTCATCGTTGAAATTGAAGGGTGGTGGAACCTACATTCTTTTTCCTCTTGAACTGGATGGATTCTTTTAGGTATCTTGGACTGGAAGATATTTCTGAAAGAAGAATTTTAACATAATCCTACGTGATATATGAATATATTTCACTTACACAATTATAATTATACCATCAACCAAGAATACGACGCCAGTGACAGCAAAAATCGCACCAATAACTACGTGCAATAAAATAGTTTGTAGAATCATAAATCCGAAGGATAGAAAGCACATAAAAGCTGCTAAAAATGCCAGTCCAACCCATACAGGAGCCGTATATTGCCGGCGTTTCAAACTGGCAAGAACATCCACCAGAGTAACGACCAAAAACCCGAAAGATGTTGCGAAAAGTACCACTGTAGCACCCAGCAATGTGTTTTCTGAGTTCCAGAAGTAGAAAGCTAGGATTAGGCAAACCACGCATAAAATCTGGAACGAAATGTGGAAAGTCCACTATCTTTGATGCATCCAAGTGTACGTACCTACCATTTCTGCGACTCTAAGGTATAAGGTGGTTTTGGGATATAAAAGATTTTCGGTGATACTGCTGGATCTTCTCTTCATTCTCTCAGAAAAAGGGCTCAGATTAAAGTTTTTTCTCCAATTTATCTGTCTCAGTCATTCTCTTTGACAGTTTGAACAAATCTGACATGGAAGAAAGTGTCACCATTGAAATTTTGAAAAATATTCGGAGGTAGGGTCAAGAAAGATCGAAACCATTGTTTGAATTCAATTTATTAACACTTACAAGCAAATTATCTCACAAAATATATTGAAAATGTTATACAATACAATGAAAAAGACTAAGCTAATGGACGGAGTTCGATAAAACTTTAAAACATTATACAACAATCTACATTTAAAATTAAGAACTAATATAGCACAAAATACATAATATCATAAAAAGTAAAAAACGGACAAACTTCACGCATTCTTCACAAAATCCTTCTTGAATTTACAGTGCAAAAACACGTCAACAGCAAATATTAAAGAATTGGTAAAACTGAAGAACACAGTCGTTAAAAGCATCACTAAATGATGGGTATGTGGATGAAAAAAATTATTAGGTTGAAGATCCACCTTAACCTTCAGCAGCATAAGGGCTGTAAATACAAACATTGCTGAACCTGCCGCAGAAAAAATTATATTCGTCTTATAAGAAATCCTATCCTTCATTGTCCTACTGAGTAAGAACATAAGGTTTATTATCAAATAGCCTGGATATGTCGTGTACATTAAGCCTAAAACACCTAAATGCGACTTTCCAATTCTTGTCCCTTGTGCTGGGTCGTAGATTAAAGCAATGCAAGTGGCGCAGACTAACTGAAACAAAAACTACAATTAGTCTATACAACATAATTAATTACATTAGTTACAACACAAGGGCAACAATTGGAAAGACAGTTTAACTTAAATTAAAAATCGTCCATTCTCTTGAATGTGTAGACGGAATCGATAGCGAATACAACACAATTTACAAAAGCGAACAATAAAGATATGGTCAAATTTGTGATTAGCGAAGTTTCGGAAGTGTAACCGTAGTGTCTCATCAGGAAAGTCCTGCATACAATCAGCAATATGGCTGTTATTAAGAACAGCGCCGAACCGACCAGGGCGTATATTGCTGCCGATCTGTAAGGCAATCTTTCGCCTAAAAATCTGTTCAGGATTAAGAGGATGTTGATCATGAAGAAGCCTGTGTAGGAAGCGAACATAATTCCAATGTGGTTCATATGGCTGCTGCCGAGCCCTGAGGTCTTGACTGCATCGTAGGCAAAGATAAGGCAGACGATGCAAAATAGCTGAAAATGTATAAAAATAACTATAACTATAAACATAGGACCGTAAGTTCTGTATCAGATCATGAACCATTTCCTTGATATAGCTTCCCAAATGCCTAAAAGATCCTGTCTTTACGAGGGGGCCCAATATTTCCTTATTCATTACTTTTTCCTTCTGACATCTCTACTTACCAGTTCTAGCACTTTGAGCCCCATCTGCCAGTAGTCGTTGATCTTCTGCTTCAAGGTCCTCTTGTGCTCCACTTGAGGCTCTTCGGCCTCTTTGCTAGGCTCCACTTCACTCGACATTTCCACTTTTTTTGGAACGTCGTAAAAAGATTCCCGGTTTTCCACTTTGAGCGCAATGATCAACGACTGTACGAAAGAAGAGATTAACTGTTAGGTCCATGAGGAACTGAGTGTTAAGATCGTTGAAGTAGCTGAACTCGTTAATTGAACTTAACCCCTGGCCCTTCAATTAATGACCACCTACACGATGTACTGGAAAGTCAACGAAGTATCCAAGAAATGATACATTTCTGAATGTAATTCATATTGTGAATGACGCATCAATTGAACCATCAATGGGGGCACTCTGTTTATCAACACAACCATTGGATGTTATGGATCACATTTAATAATCTTCAACGAATATTTCTAAAACTACCCACTCGATCGATTTGAAATTATGGACAGTAAGCTGTACAATAACATCTCATTGAAGTATATACAAATTTTCCTGAACATCTTACAAGGTGTTCCGATATGTCCAAACATGAACAGGTGATTCTACACAAAAAATAAAGATAAGTTGTCCCATAAAATAAGGTCCCAAAATGAACAGTCAAAAAAGTACAGGGTATTGAAATTTTAAAAACTCAATTTCTGCGAAATTCTTGGAACTCCTTCAAAAAATCCAATGATTTATAGTTCAGGGTAGAGGTTTACAGAGATTAATTTTTTTCATAACGAAGAAGTTTTCAACAGAAAAGCTTTTTTTCTAAACGAAGATTGTTGTCAACATGAACAATGGCTTTCATATTATGTAAATAAAATATAGACATATAGACAATATGATGCAGTAATTATGCATTTATGCAAGCAATTACTGGAACCCCTCCCTTGCTGCGAATGAAATTCATAAACGATGCGTCAACTGCAGTTACAAACTAATACAGAAAAATAATTTACGATTCTATCTAATTAAGTGCTTAAGGTAAACATGAACGACTCAATTTATAAGCACTCATGAGAGATACATTTCTCTCTCATTACCTATATATTTATTTTTTTTATTCTGACCCTATTTCTTTGTTCTTTTTTTTAATATATTAAATGAAGATTGATGACTATTATCATTTAATAATAAATTCATTTGCATCATGTAGATCCAATTCTTTTCAGCAAGTTTTCTCCATCTATAGTTTATCCATGCTTTTCTTCAGACCAATTTTTCCAATATAGCGAAGGCATTAGTGATACATAGTGTTAAGGCCTCTCTCTTACGAAATTCAGAAAACGTACAGACCAGTTTTTATTTGTCCTTGAAGAGCAATCGGAATCACTATTCACTGCAGTTACAATTGAATACAATTTCTTTCAGTACTAGTACTTAGCTTACTCAGTGTTCTATAATCAATCCACTGGCCTAAAATTATATATAACATTAGCATTAAAACATGAATCCCTTCGCTCAGATACTTCACCTTATTTAATTTCTGTCTTACATAAAGTTAAAGGCACAACTCATTACCTTGAATTACGATGATCAATTTCATATCCATCTTGTTGATAATTATGGTATTAACCTTCCTCAGCAGTTAAAACTGCACCAGAAAATTAAACTCAAACAACACGCCTTGTAACCTAAAAAATGCTAACTTTGTGAATAATATTTTAAATGAATAACACTGATATAAATACCTTCTCAACAATTGTTATTCAAATACTAATTTATCCGTTTAGAACACTATAAAAACTTCGAAATATCACTCGAGAATACCTGGATATGAAACAAAATATTATAGCTCAAAAGCACGCGAAACATAGAAGATCTCAAAGCATTACTTGTTCCGTAGTTTGGAATTTGTGCCGACAGAGGGCGCTTTGATCTTTGGATTCGCCAATTTCATGGCTTGTATGAGACGTCTGTTGCGAATCGATAATTATTGATCCGTGGTTTGTATTATATTCGTGTTCTGTGATCATAGACAAGATGACGGAAAGTGGTTAAAAAATGAGGTTAAATTAGACAGTTGAAGTTGGCGTTTTGATGTCTGAAGTTGAGAATGCAGTAATCGAAACAACTTTATTGTTGATTATTTTCCAGAAGCTGAGTTAAGTTTTCAACGTTTATAGTGCAATAGCGGATAAAGTTTCGCCAGGTTTATATTAAAAAGGCCTTCGTAAAGTCGAAAAGATGTCTGACTTTATAGAATCGGAAGCTGAAGAAAGCAGTGAGGTAAGTTATTCATTTTCAAGGTAGTTTTCATTCTGTTTGTATTTATTGTATATTATTCGTGGAAATATGCCTCAAGGTTCGTTTCAAAATGATCATTAATCACTTTGATGCTTCATTTCTTGAATTCAGTTCAAAACAAGATATTATTGTGTGCTATAGTTCAACATGAAAACAGAAGGGTATTTTTCATCAATCAAGCAATCCTAACAAAAATTATGTATGTTTTTCTCTAAATTATTAACTCATTTTCAAGATTCCAGTTAAGAGAATATGTGGTTTTTCAGTTTCCCTTCATTTGTGTATTTTTAGGCAAAATGCCCTACTTTTGTTTTCAAGCTATTCTTATTTTGTCTTTAACTTTATCCTCGAAAATCTTATAGTCTCTTACCATAGTAAATTTCTACCTATTGTTTTTCTTGAAATCTTTTTATAGGTTAGAAAAATACAGTTGTTGATTTGTCATAATATTTTGGTTATTCTTTTATAGGAGGAATTAGATACACAGGAACGTAAAAAACAGAAAACATCCAAAGTAGATGATAGTTCAGAAGAAGAAGAAGGTAAAATAGATTTCCTAAGGGATTTATTTATAAAACTAGTCAGACTCTATAAGGCATAATAATTATTCATCTCATTTCCAGACGATGAGGACAAAATAAGAGAAGAACTCCAAGATCTGATTGATGATGGTCCGGTTGAAGAAAGCGATGGAGAAGATTCGGATAACTCGCACGGGGCTAAAAGAAAAAAGTCGGATGATGAAGAGTTAGATGACCGACTTGAAGATGAAGATTACGATCTCATTGAAGAGAATTTAGGAGTTAAAGTTGACAGAAGGGTAAGTCCACTTATTTTTATGATTTAGCCGATACTCAACACTATTCTTTACAGAAATTCAAACGTTTAAAAAGAATCGAAGATGAAGGTAGCGAAGAAGAAGAAGACAGAGATGAGGGACAAGATAGGGACGCCATCGCTATGGATTTGTTCTCTGACGATGTAAGTTATGTTAAATTCATATTTTTTATCGATTCATGTTTTTGCCTTATTGAATTCATGATGTATTTTTAATTCATTGATCAGGAGAGAGATGCAGCGTCTTTGAAGGTAAAAGTCGATTCATTTTCTGATTTGAAGGATCTGCATGGTTTCTATTCAATTTCTTCTGAGATCTTTCATGAATTAAGCGTCTGCATGAATTATTTTTCTGGTTTATTGTAGAAATAGAGCTCAGTGAATTAATTAAGCAATTTCTTTTAGGACGACGAGAGACGATCAGAAAGGAGTCATCGTCCAACACAAGAGGCCGAACAATTCAGAGAGGAAGAAGAAGGAGAAGGGGAATACTCCGATGACGATGATGGTTTTATTGTCGACGACGATGGTCGTCCCATTGGGGACAAAAAGAAGAAGAAGAAGCCGATCTTCTCTGACGCGTAAGTACACATTGAATTGTTAACAGTTATTTTTGATCTAGGTTTCCTCAAGAAGTTGTTTAGGTCTCCATGTTTCGTAACATTTGGTTACTATTTTTTCTTAACCTCAATCTTATATGACATTCAAAATTATTGCATGTTTTGATCTTGGACCATAGAAAGTTTTGACGGAAGTTTTGACGTCTAAGACATCTGTCATCTTTCTAAAACCATAACATAACCTATTTCACTTAAAAATAGCGCCACGATCGTGAAATATCGCGGAATATTCGGGAACTAGAACAAATACTACGATTTTTGGTCACGATTTTTAGTTGGGAGTCCTTACACCAGAGTTTTTACGCATCTTTCTTGTTTTCGGAAAAAATTTCCAATTCAATCCTTTTTTCAGCGCCCTTCAAGAAGCCCAAGAAACTTTCGGAGTAGATTTCGATTACGATGAATTCTCCAAATACGACCAAGAATACGACGAAGAGGAGGAAGACGAAGAAGAAGAGGACGATTACGAAGAAGACGGCGAAAGGGTCAGAAAAACGAAGAAAACGCGTAAGAAGGCCACGAAAAAATCCATCTTCGAAGTGTACGAACCCAGCGAACTCAAAAGAGGCTTCTTCACCGACCTGGACAACCAGATCCGTAACACGGACGTACCGGAGCGTATGCAGCTTCGGGAAGTACCAATTACGGCCGTCCCTGAGGATTCCAAGGAGTTGGACGACGAGGCCGAGTGGATTTACAAGCAGGCGTTCTGCAAACCCACCATTTCGAACATGGACGCCAATTTGACGGCGGAAGCTAGAGAGAGACAGAAAAAGGGCCCCCAGACCATCGCTAAGATTAAAAAAGCGTTGGATTTCATGAGGAATCAACAGCTGGAAGTCCCCTTCATCGCTTTCTACCGAAAGGAATACGTGCAGCCCGAATTGAACATAAACGATCTGTGGAAAGTGTACAAGTACGACGGGAAGTGGTGCCAATTGAAGACGCGCAAGGAGAACCTGGGGATACTCTTCGAAAAGATGCGTTCCTACCAGCTAGACCTGATAATGAAAGACCCGGACGCCCCGATCCCGGACAACATGAGAGTGATGAAAGACTCTGATTTCGAACGGTTGAAAAGCGTGCAAACTCCCGAAGAACTCCAAGACGTCTACCACCATTTCTCCCTGTACTACGCTGGCGACGTTCCCGCCATGCAGACCGCCTGGAAGATCAAGGAGAAGGAGAGGAAGAAAGAGGAGAGAAGGCAGGCTCGACTCAAAGCCCTCGCGGAGAACGAAGAAGGTGAACAACCGCCGGAAGTGGAGGAAATCGAGGAGGACGACGTGGAACCCGAGACTCTGAAGGCGGCCAGTAGAGGGGGATCTTACACCCTTTGCTCCAAAGCTGGTATAAACGGTTTAGCCAAGAGGTTCGGTCTGACTCCTGAGCATTTCGCGGAAAATCTTCGCGACAACTACCAGAGGCACGAAGTGGACCAGGAAGCCGTCGAGCCCGCCGATTTGGCCAGGGAATTCATCTGCCCCAACTTTTCGACCGTCGAAGAAGTCTTGCAAGCGGCCAAATTCATGGTTTCCAGCCAGATCGGCAGGGAACCCCTGATCCGAAAGTGCGTTAGAGAAGTCTTCTTCGAACGCGCGAAAATCTGCGTGAAACCCACCAAGAAAGGCTTGAAGATGATCGACGAGACCCACAACTGTTACGGCATGAAGTACGTCATGGATAAACCGGTTAGGGACTTGACCGGGGACCAGTTTCTCAAACTCTGCCTGGCCGAAGAAGAGAACCTTCTTACCATCACCATAAACGAGAATTTCGAAGGAAACACCACCAATTCTTTCGTCGACGAGGTGAAGCAACTGTACCTCAAGGACGAATTCAGTAAAAACGTTCAGGATTGGAACGATTTAAGGTCGGAATGCGTGGAGAACGCTCTGAAGAAATCGGTGCTTCCGGACCTCAGGACGGAACTGAAGAGGGCCCTATTGGCCGAAGCGAAGGAGTTCGTCCTTAAAGCTTGCTCTAGGAAGTTGTACAACTGGATCAAAGTGGCTCCTTACAGCGTAAACTTCCCGGATGAGGACGAAGACGAGTGGGACACCTCGAAAGGTGTGAGGGTTATGGGGGTAGCATACGTTCCGGACTACTCCCAAGCCGCCTTCACCTGCATCGCCGCCCCTGACGGAGATATCACGGATTACTTGCGACTTCCACACTTGACCAAACGCAAAAACAGTTGGAGAGTGGAAGAAAAATTGATGAAGGAAAGCGATTTGACCGCTTTGAGGAACTTCATAATGACCAAGAAGCCTCACGTGGTGTGCATCGGAGGCGAATCCAGGGAAGCCATGATGATCGCGGACGACATCAGAGCCGTCATCGCCGATTTGGTGGACAACGAGCAATTCCCCACCATCAAAGTCGAGATAATCGACAACCAACTGGCGAAGATCTACGCCAACTCCAACAAAGGCACCAACGACTTCCGCGACTACCCCGAACTGTTGCGCCAGGCCATATCCCTCGCCAGACAGATGCAGGACCCCTTGATCGAATACTCTCAACTCTGCAACGGCGACGAGGAGATACTCAGTCTCAGATTCCACTCGCTGCAAGACCAGATCGACAAAGACACCTTGCTCGAGGCCTTAAATCTGGAATTCGTGAACAGGACCAACGAGGTGGGCGTGAACGTCAACGTGGCCGTCCAGTACGCCCACAAGTGCAACCTGATACAGTTCATCTGCGGTTTAGGCCCTAGAAAAGGCGCAGCTTTGCTCCGCGTGTTGAAACAGACGAATCAACGATTGGAGAACAGGACCCAACTGGTCACCGCCTGTCACATGGGCCCTAAAGTGTTCATCAACTGTTCCGGATTCATCAAGATCGACACCAACAGTTTGGGCGACAGCACGGAAGCGTACGTGGAAATTTTGGACGGGAGTCGAGTACACCCTGAAACTTACGAATGGGCCAGGAAGATGGCGGTCGACGCGTTAGAATACGACGACGACGAAGGCACAAATCCGGCGGGAGCCTTAGAGGAGATTCTTGAAGCTCCAGAACGTCTCAAAGACTTAGACTTGGACGCCTTCGCTGAAGAATTAGAGAGACAAGGCTTCGGGAACAAGAGCATCACCTTGTACGACATAAGGGCGGAACTGAACTGCCGATACAAGGATTTGAGAACCCCGTTCAGATCGGCAAACGCCGAAGAGCTGTTCGACATCCTCACCAAAGAAACCCCGGAAACTTTCTACATAGGCAAGATGGTGACCGCCAAGGTTATAGGGATCGCCAGGAGGAAACCCAAAGGGGAACAGTTGGACCAAGCCAATCCGGTCAGAAACGACGAGACCGGACTGTGGCAGTGTCCATTCTGTCTTAAGAACGACTTCCCGGAACTGTCGGACGTGTGGAACCATTTCGACGCAGGTTCTTGTCCCGGTCAAGCGACTGGTATCAAATTAGCCTTGGACAACGGAATATCCGGGTACATCTACATCAAGAACATCAGCGATAAGCAAGTGGCGAATCCAGAAGACAGGGTGAAGATCGGCCAGTTGATCCACTGCAGGATCATGAAGATCGACGTGGAAAGATTCAGCGTCGATTGTACCTCGAAATCTAGCGACTTGCTGGATAAAAACCACGAGTGGAGGCCACCAAGGGACCCTTACTACGACCAAGAGAAAGAAAACGCCGATGTGAAGGCCGAAACTGAGTCCAAAACGAGTAAACAGAGACAGACTTACATCAAAAGGGTAATTGTTCATCCTTCCTTCCATAACATCTCCTTCGTTGAAGCCGAAAAGTGCATGGCCAACATGGATCAAGGAGAAGTGATCATCCGTCCCTCCAGCAAAGGCGCGGACCATCTCACCATAACCTGGAAGGTCACGGACGGAATCTACCAACATATCGACATCAAGGAGGAAGGAAAGACCAACGCTTTCACCCTGGGCAAGACTCTGATCATTGGAGGCGAGGAATTCGAGGATCTGGACGAAATAATAGCCAGGCACATAACGCCGATGGCCTCTTTCGCCAGGGACCTCCTGTATTTCAAATATTACAAGGATATGAACGGCGGTCAGAAGGATAAGGCGGAGGAGTTTATCAAGGACGAGAGGAAGAAGAACCCGTCCAAGATTCATTACGTGATCAGCGCTTCGAAGACGTGCCCAGGGAAGTTTTTGCTTTCGTACATGCCGAGGAACAAGTGTAGGCACGAGTTCGTATCGGTCACGCCGGACGGTTTCAAGTTCAGGCAGCAGATGTTCGACAGCATACCGGCTTTGTTCAAGTGGTTCAAGGAGCATTTCAGGGATCCCGTGCCCGGTGGGGCCACTCCGGGTACCCCCAGAGGCGGATCTGCCCGGTCTTACAGCGCCGGAACTCCCAGCTTCAACAGTGAGTACTTTTTTTTTTTTCATTTTTATGTCGTCAAATAACACGTTCTTCACGTGGAATTTTTATTGTTTTTATCTCGGTGAAACAGTTAAATATATTTCCTTTTCTTTTCAGATATGAGTTCTGAAGCTATCCAGAGGGTGGCCCAGAACCTCCCCAGCCATATGATGCAAACGTTGTCTGCTGTCGCAAATCAAACTCCGCATTATCCGCACACACCAGGTGGTGCTTATGGTGCCAATTATATCAATACGGTAAGTTTCAGATGAATCAATGACTTTTTTCACACAATTGACAGTGAAACCTTCAGTGATGGACAGAAATAAGGGTTGTTTTGGAGGTTGACATCTTTGGAGTTGGCATCACTGTTTTTTGACAATCGATTAGACAGCTGACTACACTGGTATTTTGAAGCTGTCCAGAGATATTTGAGCGATTGGACAAATATTCTCTATTGGCGATGATCAGAAAAATAGCCATAGTTAATAATAATAATATCCTTTATTGCCAACGAAATCTTACAAAAGATAAAGCAACGTCATAAAAAAATGAGTTGAAGGATAACAACACTTCCCAATATTTATAAGTGCAGAAAAGAAAAGATGTAGACAAAAACAAAATAGAATGAGATGACAAAAAACACGAAAGTATATATAATTGACATACAAATTTAGACATCAAATTTAAAAGAATAAAAACATTTCAGATGCAACCACTGGTTTAGTTTCTTTTTAAATTTATTGATGATGCCCTGTTCTTGAAGAGAAGCGGGTAGCATTCAGTAAGCTTTTATTGCTCTAGTTTTTTCAAAGAATGTTGTCTTATGGTGAGGAATACGCAAGTTGGTTCAATATCTTGTGACCATCACCATACCCTCTGCATAGTTACTTGCTCTTTAACGACAGAAGGATGACATTTTCAGGACTTGCATTTGAGGCTATGTTGTACGTTTTTCACTCTATTTTGGCGAAAAAAATCCTACAGGTTATCCCCAAAAACATGCTGCATTTCTATTCGTATTCTCCTCTTCAAATGGGAATCCACAAATTTTAATGTTTCGATTGAAACAAACGACATTTTTCGTTTCATAATAATCCAATTCGGAATTGTTTCTATACGATACTAAAATGCTACCTCTGTAGGCCGACCTCAGGGATTCTGTCGGAAAAGTGAGTCCAGAAGAATCTTCAAATCGCAGCAAAGCTGCGATACAGTGAGGGAATTTTTATACGATCAAAAAAAGGAATAATCGATTGATACGTGGGTGAAATTTCGATTCTCTAGGCGATTTAGAAGCGTTTTAAAAAAATTCGCGAAAAATTCCGGCAAAAGGGCAATTTTGAATTCGATAAAACTTTTTTCACAGATATCCTAGCTGTGATGTAAATATACGGATCGAAAGAGGAAAGATCAATGCAAAATAACTTGATATTCATATTTCCCATAATTTTTCCATTTCTTCAGGAAAAATTAACCAACTTTGACATTTCGCCTATAAAATCTGTAATGAAGATCAATTTCCCGAAGTAGAAATTGAGCTCAATAAAATATGATGAATTTCATTATTTTATGCGTTTTATTGGTACAACACCGAGTTATTCTATTTATTAAGAAACTAGCTGGCCCGGCGAACTTTGAGGAAAAGCATTTCCCACATAAGCAAATTTTTTATCGAATTTTTCAGAGTTTTAATGTATTTTATAATAACCAGGCCGTAGACGAATCCATAAATGAGGTTTCATAGCAAACAGTCCATCCGATCTCGAGTTATAAATGGTGTAACCAACAACTCTGTATTGGAAGATTGTAGAGAAAGTATCGAATAAGAATTATTCATCAAAGGACTGTCACATATTCTAACTTCTTCACTCTTTTTTTCTGATATAAAATTCAAATATTCATTATTTTTACATACAGCAACGACTGAATACTGCTTATCTCAGTATCTACGGAGAAATGTTCCATTTAGCTTCTTATCTTCGATTTTGTCAAGTCTTGATGACTGCCGACCAAATTTCCCTTCGTTTTACTCGATAAGTGGATAATACACCAAGTCACTAACAGAGAATGTTCCAAAGTATTGAAGAAATGCAAGCAAGGAAACGTTTTAATATTTACATGAACAGAGTTGCATGGTTTGACCTCCACCACTAACCTCAAAAAATATTTAACAGTTCGTTGGATTGCCTAATTTATCACACTTTGAATGTCAAATTGTGGTTATGGAGAATAAGCGCGACCTCTTTCGAAAGGGATGAAATCCTACATTCTACAACAAAACCTTCTTTCTTCTTGTTACAGCCTTACACCCCGAGCGGTCAAACGCCCTTCATGACCCCCTACGGCACGCCCCACACCCAGCAGACTCCCCGCTACGGCCAACAGACCCCTAGTCAGTCCCACATGAACGGTCCGTTCCTGCACCCCGGCTCCATAACCCCCGCCCAACGCACGCCGCTGTACAGAGGCCCCGGATCGCAAGCGGTGCCGTCCCCGGTAAGTCCGCAGGAATCTCCTTCCAACCATTCCAGCAGGTCGTCGGCCAGCTACCACTACCAGAGCCAAATGAGCCACCACCAGATGAGCCAGATGCACAGCCAGAGGAGCGAGGCGCAGGATTGGAAGAGCGCGGCGGCGGCGTGGGCGGCGAGAACGACGGGGAGAAACGCGAATTCGGGGACGCCCAGGTCGGATATAAGCAGGGGCACGCCGAGGTCCGTGGGGAACTCCAAGTCGCCTAGGTTCGAGGATCTGAGGGATAGGAGGAGCGTAGGGAAGAGTCCGAGGTCGGTGCGGTCCACACCGAGAACGAACACTTCTCCGCATTCGATGTCTTTAGGGGACGCTACTCCTTTGTACGATGAGAACATATAGTTGTTTTAAACTGTAGATAATTGAGTTTGTATTTCGTATTTGGGTTAAATTAGACGTTGAAGTTTTAAAGAAAACTTTAAAAGAAAAATCAAATATTTGTATCGGATTTCAATAGTTGGAATTTTTCATTTTTCACGTAGTCGACGTGGTACATTCATTAAAAAGGCAATCGCTAGTTATCACCTCATCTTTCACATTTGTATATACATAAATTTATATATAATAATTATTTTATGTTGAGGATAACCTTTATCCTAACTTATGACTTTTCCTTATTGTTTATCGCTTCGTTTTTAATATTAGTGGTATTTTATGAATTCCAGATTTGTATTTATTGAAAAAGTGAAATAGATTTCTAAAAATGCTTGTATATTTTATTTTGAATATATAATTTTATTTCACACGAAGATCTTGTTTTTTTACTCTTTCACCCTAGGAATCTCTTCTATATGAAGAGCACAATATAACCTCCATAAAACAAGTTTATCTTTGGAGCTGGAGAAGATTTTCGCTCGATTTTCTGATCTTTTTTTCGGCAGGGCAGGTTCACAAAGACACAATTTTTCCCTAAATAAAACAAACAATTTCAGATTTTTCGAAAGATTATCAACTTACGCAACGACTTGGATAGAATTGAATTAGGATAGCCTGATTAGGTTAGAAACTTTTTCATTTCTTATTTTTCTCGTTAAATGTGAATCTTCACGTGTCGGGAAAGGCCATTTTTATTTTAGAACTAACAAAAATTCCCAATATTTCTGGAAAAACAAGATCATGAACCATTGATAGCTACCGTCATTTTTTGAGAGCTTCCAAGTTCTTTTCATTCTTGAATGCGAATCTACCTATAAGGTGTATGAAGCAGCGCTTAGAAGCTCCTAACTGCACTTCAGTGAGTTTCCTAGTAAAAATCAAATCTTGAAATTTTTGAGCTCCATTTTCTCAAAAACATTAAGGCTTAGAGCATTTGACTAAGAGTACGATTTTCGAAGAATATCATATTTGTCGAAAAATTTGCGTACTTTTCAGTGGCGTTCAAATTGAGAACTTTATCTCTTTAAGCCGCTGAAAATTTAAGAAACATGAAAGGAACATTAAAAATTAACTTTCAAAAAGAAGTTGGAATATTTGCAAAACTACGAGTTATTTTCTCCTAATTCAAAACCCAGTGTCTAGGAAATTAATGAAAGAGTTAAAAACCCTGGCTCCAGCAAAATTGTTCTTATGTTCATCAGTTTGTTGAACCTCCTATGGGACAGCCTGTATATTCCAACAGGTACTGTATAAACTCGCAATTTATGCCTTCCAAAATCTGCGCACGATCAATATAATTCTAAAAACCGGAATCTGGTATAAATACGGCGAAACGAAGGACAAATAACGGTCTTTTTGAACGGTGTCTACAAAGCATCTGTACAGGGGTCAGTGAAAAAGTGACAGCGCTTAAGTAAACACGTGGTGAATTTACCTGGAGAGATAATAAAGGTAAGGGCTATATATTGATATCAAATGCTCAGTTAAGATCTTATTGTACAAATGCATAATATGGATTGAAGCAATAAAGAACGTTATGAGTTATTAAACTGGCGAATGGTCTTGTTATAGTCTTAATAAATGGAATGTATAAATATTAGAAGGTGATAGTAGTCGTGTCTCCGAAGTAAAGTACTTTTTTCGTGTTTATTGCCTGATTCAAGAATGAATTACAATTTCATTTGATGAAATCTGTATTTCGAAAGCAATAACGAATGTTTGAAACACAATATATTGTTACCTGTGATGTATATAGTTGATTGTTTAAGAACAATTCGTCCTGACAATCATTTTCAGATGGGGGACACCAATGTATTATGCCTTGAAGATGGCATGTCTGCAGAAGAAATGATTTCCAAAGGTAACGGTTTAACTTACAAGTAAGTGATAATCAAAATCTAGTATAATATTTATGATATTTTATTGTGTGTATTCCAGTGACTTTATAATACTGCCAGGATATATAGATTTTTCTCCGGAGCAAGTGGTAAGTAATAATTCATATTTTGCAGTAGTTGAAAATTCATTTTATCTTTCTCATTGATGTTCATGGGGAATTTCGGCCAAATTTAGTGTTAGTATTGGAAATATTGAATTTTGTTCAATAATTTTTTCAAATTCTTGCGATCACATGATCTTCACGAAATTTTGCATGCATTTATAGAAATGGTTCTTATACAGCTTCTCACCAAATTTCTCCCCGTTCTGAAATGAAGTTTTTGAAATATTTTGAAAATGAATTGAAAAAATTTCAACTCAGAAATTGAAGATCCATATCAATTTTGAAGCACTTTTTTTCAGGAACTTACATCCCCTTTAACCAAAAAAATCAGCTTGAAATCACCCTTGGTTTCATCCCCTATGGATACTGTAACAGAAGCCGATATGGCCATAGCCATGGCGGTAAGAACGTTTATTAATAAAAAATTTAACAATCAAATAAAATTGTAACGAAAATGATTTGTGAAAATATGTTTTTTTCTTCAGTTATGCGGTGGAATAGGAATAATCCACCATAACTGTCTACCATCCTACCAGGCAAACGAAGTATCGAAAGTGAAAAAATACAAACATGGATTCATCCTAGATCCCGTTGTGTTGTGCCCCACAAACACGGTAAGATTTATTTGCTTTAAATTTGGAACAGGTCATTTAAACGACTTAAACAAAGGTTGCAGATGTGTTGAAAGTGAAAAATGATAAAGGGTTTTGCGGTATTCCCATAACGGAAGATGGTAAATTAGGAGGCAAACTAGTTGGAATTGTAACATCGAGAGATATCGACTTCGTTGATGAAACGAATGGGGATGAAATCAAATTGGAAAAAGTAAGTAAAGGTTCTTTAATTCTCACTTCTTTCGATTTTCACCTATATTGGGGGACGAATCATTTACCCCCCTTAGATCCCCTTTCAATATTACCTCCTTCCTTTTTAGATAATGACGAAATTGGAACATCTAGTGACAGCCCAAGCAGGTGTAACTTTATCAGAAGCAAACGCCATCCTGGAAAAAAGCAAGAAAGCCAAACTGCCAATAGTAAACTCTCAAGGACACTTGGTCGCCTTGATGGCAAGAACGGATTTAAAAAAAGCCAGAAGTTATCCTATAGCCTCCAAAGACGACAACAAACAATTGATAGTTGGCGCCGCCATTGGAACAAGGGAAGAGGACAAACATCGGTTGAGCCTTTTGGTCCAAGCTGGTGTTGATGTGGTCGTTCTAGATTCCTCTCAGGGAAACTCGATTTACCAGATCGAAATGGTAAAATTCATCAAGCAGACTTATCCAAACCTACAGGTCGTTGGAGGAAACGGTAAATTGGAGTATAATTCCGGTTGTTTCAGGATTTCAATAATTTTTTTTAGTTGTGACCATCAAACAGGCAAAGAATCTCATTGAGGCTGGAGTGGACGCTTTGAGGGTAGGAATGGGCAGTGGAAGTATCTGCATCACTCAAGAGGTTATGGCTTGTGGTAGACCTCAAGCGACAGCTGTCTACAAGGTGTCACAATACGCCAGGCACTTTGGAGTTCCTGTGATAGCTGACGGTGGAATAGGATCCATTGGACATATCATGAAAGCCTTGGCATTAGGAGCATCAACAGGTAATTTCTACAGAAAACAGAAAAATGCAAATTTCCCATTGACCTTGAGGAGTACCTGGAGAGAATTTTATTTTATTATTTCCAGTAATGATGGGCTCTTTACTGGCTGGTACTTCAGAAGCTCCAGGCGAGTACTTCTCCTCAGATGGAGTCAGAGTGAAGAAATACAGGGGTATGGGAAGCATTGAGGCTATGGATAGAAAAGATGCTAGTGGATCAGCGATGAGTAGATATTTCCATGGGTAAGATTATTGCAAGTCACAATTTCTATCAAACCAATTTGATTCATTCCTTTTCCAGTGGTGTGGATAAGATTAAAGTAGCTCAAGGAGTGAGCGGAAGCATTGTTGACAAAGGATCTATCCTTAGATTCGTCCCGTATCTACAGTGTGGCATACGACACAGTTGTCAAGATATTGGTACCAGATCTCTTACTGGTTTGAGGTAAGTCTCAAAATTGTGTTGAGAATTAGGAATTACGTTATTTCCATTTTTTCAGGAAAATTATGTATGATAACGAATTGAGGTTCGAGCTTAGGAGTGGTTCAGCTCAGTTAGAAGGCAATGTCCATGGGTTATTCTCTTATGAAAAAAGATTGTTCTAAAGAAGGAACAGTTGCAACCTGCACTATTGCAATATAATCAGTGATATGTTTCAATAATTTCAATTTGTAAATATTAAATATTTTTTTAAAATAAATCCGCCAGTATACATTTTTTTTTCAATCCCCAAATATGTCCAATATTCAGAACAAAAATGGTGTATCTGATACAGAAATAGGTACATTTTCTGTTTACAAATATTGCTCGAGATTCCTTGATTAAACAAGGGACTTAACCTTTTTCATTGCTGTCAGTGTCAGGCAGACAGCACAGTCATATCAGGTGTCAGTCTTGTCAGGTTACTAGTTCCGATACTAGTAAATCTGACCATAGACTCTGTATTTTACTAGTATCGATTGTCAGTGGCAAGACCGTCAGATCCTTAGATAAAACATACAGGCAACATTGAATAGTCATTGAGTGCTCCTTATTACTAATTAATTCTGAGCACAAACAAAATTTCATGACGATCCTGTTATTGCCTGATTGCTTCAATAAATGTCGTTGATTTCTCTAGTATTCGTCGACTCAACCAAGAAATTTGCAAATCGAATGAAACATTCTTGATAATATAAAATATTTAATTCACATAAAGCATCTATAATATTTATTTAAAGCGGTTAAAAATCTTCGATGAAATACCTGAATATTTGCATTTAATCACAAGTGGCAGATCAATAAAATAACCGATGTGTAAAATTCTGATATGAAGCTAATTTTCCAAGGCGTCGTTTCAAAGTGGGGTCAAATCTATTGAACATGAAGATTTCACGGATATAATGAAGGGCCCCTCTTGATTCGGCAGAAAGGTGGAAGGTACTAAAGTGAGAATACCGGCAGGTATATCATCCAACTCCATAACAACATACCCTGATCTACAAAAAAATAAAGAAAACACAAATACAGGTTCATTATGAAGTTCCTCAATTTACCTATAAGCCCCTGATGATTTTGATTTGAAAGGCGCTGTGAAACTTTCATGATCATTTATCTTACTAATGGTAACGTCAAATCCAATTTGGTACTGTTTGGGCCCCTTCAATTCTACCACTATTTTGTTGTCGTTTGTTGAAGATGATACAGTGAGTTTATATTTTGGGTTGTTTCTGTAAGTGGTTGGATGATTCGGACAGCCCCCAGCGCTGACTCCTTTCCATTCTCCAGTCAACTGCATTATTCAAATTGTGAGACATGATTTATTGAAGAAAAGGATGAATTTACCTGCTTTTCATATTTACACGAATCTTCAATTTTGTTAAGAGTGAACGGACAAGTGGAATAAGCTCGAAGAGTGTAATAAATCGTTTGAGACTTTTCATATTGGGATATCACAATGGTGTATTTCCTTGGGCTTGTGGACTGTAAAATCAATTTACAAAGATAATGAGGACTATTTATTTTTACTCCATCGATGAACGGTGCTGGATCATCTGCAATCACATTTTTGAAGTTCCTGAACGGAATAAGACGTGTGATTACTCACAAGGGTAATAAACCTTTTTTCCACCGGTCTGATACACAAACACCGTAATATACTCCTTATTTTCCCTGAAGTCATCAATGTCACTGATATGTCTTGTCAACAAAATCCAGACAGCAGCCGAAGACGAGGTAGAGCTTACTTCCAAAGAAAATTGAGGGTTTGAACTCACCGAATAAAGATCTTTGGCAGGGCCAACCCCCGCATTCCATGACCTGAAAATAAGTCAAAGGACCAATTTTTTTATTTCAAGACCCTCTATTGGTAACTTACGAATGAATGCAATAAGTGTATTTGAACAATTCTGGATTCCAATTCATGTAGAATACATCGAAAAAAGCACACAAACTATCGTAATCAATCCAGAATACCCCGTTGTCAAACTGAGCAGCACAACCAGGGTCGTATTTTAGGAGATTTTGTAATTCTGGGGTCCAGTGCACTGTATCTAATTCAGAATAATTCCCTCTCCATCTCAAATGGGACCAAGGGTTCTTTAATTTCAACAATCTAACCTAAGATGAAGTTCAACGTTGAAAAAAAAAACTTTGGAAATACACTCACAACAACAATTATTGGACAATAAATGAAAATTAATGTTTTCTTTTATCATCTTTTTGTTGAATATTCTCACAATAAAACATTTATACTGAATAATTCATACCCCATTCACAGTTCGCACGTCCATAACAGCATAGGCATGAGTGGCAACAAGGCCACTTCTCTCAGCAACACTTTCTGACATTTCACCTGTCGCAACAGTTACTAAAACATCACCCTTTGACATTCGAGATTCAATACTAGTAAAAAGAGCGTTTTTGTTGAATTCTTCAGATTGAATGGACATTCTTTCCGGTATCCAACCTGTTAATGCATACAGATCGACATTCTAGAATGAAGTAACATTAAAATGCATTATTTCCCACCTTATGAATAGAAAGTTAATTTCCTGAGCAGTTTGAGAAAGCATCATTTCAAGTTTTTATACTCACGCTGTTACTTCCAGGGAAATCATAACCTCCCATAACCTTCATGTAAGCTTTTTCCAGAATCGAAATCCAAAATTCACTCTTATTACTTGAATAAGAACAGAGCAATTGCCCATATTTGCTTACAGGAAAATAATCATCTATTATGACCTTTCTAGCAATACCGTTGATATGCAACTTAACCATATACTTCCCAAAAGGATTGTACACCGGTTTTTTATCTTTAGTCTGAGGATAAACAATCGAAGTGACCAACTTTCTCCCAAACCTCGTCTCATAGGAAGCACTCACAGCCAAACTCGCAATAAAAGAACAATCGGAGATCACCGTTTGTTTGATATTCAAATAATTCGGAGAATTCCCATGTACTATGCATGGTTCAGAACAAATGTCGGAAGGTCTGACCCACGTTGCAAATTCTCGCTTTTGCTTAGGGGACAAAGCTAGATATCCGTCTTTATCTGAAAATGGAATGGAATATTGGAATCTTTCATTCAGATCTACACTCATGAATGGTACATAATCGTGTTTGTTTATCTTCGAAGTTGTCAGCAACACTTTCTTTTCCTCTTCCGAGTATGTTTCATTTCCTGATACTTGAAGATGGGCTGATGTTCCTCTGTGTAGATTTTGCCTGCGAGAATTATTTATTATTGGTGTGGGTGCAGCTTTGTGCTCAGTAACTGGACTAGATGTTGACGAAGGTGTGTTTGTTATTCCTGAAAAAATTCTCTGAAAAGTGATTTTGTATAATCCTGAAATTGTTTCGTTGCCTCAGAGAATGAAATAATATCAATGATTAGAATGTTATTCATGATTTAATGGCTTGAAAATGAATGTGCATCTGGCCAAATGCTATAACTATCCTTCTTTCATCACCAAATGTACCTTTCAAATTTTCAGCCCGTTCAAGGGCCCTCAAAGCCAAATCTTTCAGATCGCCTTGCATCAAAGCAGGATTTTGAGTGATGTATTCTATAGCTTTCGTATATAATTCGATAGCATCGTCCCTATCACCGCCTTCATCCTCATCTATAGCTTGTTGGAGTAAGAAATACCCCCTTTTTACTTTCAATTTATTTTCATCGTCGTTTTGAACCAGCGTGTTTTTGGCTATTTTAGTTTCATGCAATTCCTCTGCTCTACGTTTGTATTCAAGGGATTTTTGTGCAAGAGAGGTGCTCTTTTCGGGGCTGCCGAGTGAAGCAGCTTGATCCAACAACCTGGCAGCTGTTTCGTAGAAATAAATAGCTGGGGAATGTTGGTCATTCTGATCGAATTGTACAGCTTTTCTGGCTGCTTCAACGGCGTTCTGAACTAATTCGGATATAGAAGACATTGCTATGATTCACATTTTCTGTTTGTTTGCAAAAATTGTCAGGAATTTCCTTATTCCTTGATTACAAACAAGGAAAGCAGTTGACCCTAACCTATTTCCTTCCTGTCAGTGTCAGGTAGACAGGACTGTCACTACTGTCAGGTCAAGTGTCAAGACTGCCAGGTTACTAGTTTCGATACTAGTATTTCTGACCATAGACAATAGTCCCTGGTATTTACTAGTGTCTATTGTCAGTGACAAGACCGTCAGATCAGATCCTTAGACGTAAGATGCAGGCAATTTTAAATACACATTTAGAGCTGCAAAGGCAGCCGAACCCTATGGAACAAGACACAGTTGTAGTTGAAAAGTTCGCAGATGGATTGAAATCATCAGTGGAGAATCGTGCAGGAGTTATATGGAGAAAATAATGGCTTTTATAAGTTGGTCGAAAACAGTTTATTAAACTTTTTACAATACAAACAGTCGAGTATTTCATTAGAATATATCATTGATTCGAAATATACAAAAATAAATACATAAAGCCAATCACATTTCAACAACAATATAATATTTTACTCATCTCATCTTGTCATTATATATTTTTTACTCATTGTGACGATGATAATACATATTATATAACCTTGATACTCTTACACCGCATATTGAAGCTGTGCTTAGTTAAACTAGATAAATATGAGTATATAACAGTTAATATGGTAGTGAAAAAGTGAATTTATTCAATACTGGATTATACTAAATCGCCAAGATATCTAGATAATTCGAGATTTGATAATTACTAGTTGGTTCTACTGCTGCTTGAATGATTCTAGCTTACCATTCGACTTCACACAAAAAAAAATACTTTTTGGACTTGATGGACACAGGGCTCTAAAACCCATGGTTTTTGAACATGAGATGAAGGTGTAAGTGTTTTTGAAGGCTTCCATATCAGATTCGTCTCGAATTATCTAGAAAATGTTGGGGACATTCGTATTTACTTAAATTAATTCCATACATGAGTATATGATCGACATATCATCCCTATATTCATCTAACATTTTACAGTCTATATACTCAGTAATCCAATACCTTACGAATATTAAATGTATATATAATCTAGATAGGTAGTATAAAATAGAGTATAAAATGGAGGTTAAAATCACGATAAAAAATATCATTCCTAGATTTTTCATGTTTTAATGGGATATGATTTACACTGCTTGGCACCATGTTTTTTCTGAATAGAAAGGAAGAATAATTCGGATTTTTCACTTTTTTTTTTGAACCGATTTATCATGTTTGTAATTTTGTATTTTCTTTACTTTTAAAATTGCTAATTGGTCTGTACAATAAAATTGTCGATTAAGTAAATGAACATAAACATTGTATTCGAATATGATCTCAACAACCAAATGTATACCTATAGTTTCGGCGATGTAAAATAGATCTCTCGATATAGGATTCCAACAACCAACCATATAGAGATGAGAGATTGCTTTGAGAAGATAATATTTTAATGTTTCTATTTTAGTTTCAGTTTTTTCCATCCATTTTTTGTGTTTTTTCAATAACATAAAATTTGTTTTTATTTTTCAGTCAGTACGAGATTCCTTGTTCATATAAAAGTACTAGATAATATTGATGATAAAAAAATAATGTGCTTAACACGAAATTAGATTCACATAATCAATTTCCGAATCCGAACTGATGTTAACATGGAATTTTTCAAAATCAATTTCATTGAAAGTCCTCTTGTAAACAGATTTAAAAATTCTTTATTAGAATAGTTTTCGGGTATCTCTCCTTAAGCAAGTTGCTTGGTTTGGTATAGTATATAAAAATAGCTTTGTAATGGCTGAAGATCTGAAAATAACAGATTTAAAGTTGAAAATGTTGGTCTCAAAGAGTTTTCATCAAGTCTGATATTTTTGGCATGCTAACTAAGGCAGATATCTAAAATATCCCTCGAGAATATTTCTCTAAAACTATGAAATAAGGAGACAATATGAATATACAATAATCTAAAATATAAACAATTTCATAACTAAGGTACATTCGGGTAATATGGCCCGGGCAAGTTTAAGGCCCACCCGACTTATTTTTCTGTGAGATGACATCTGTGAACTATAAGATGAAGTACTGTATATGTTGTCCCAAATCTGTAAATATGGTACAACGCACTTTGCAGTTTCGCGCCTATTTCGTTACCTATTTAATATTTTGTGTTTGCACCGAATTCCTTTATAGAAGTAGTGACTATTCAACATCGAATATTTCAGCTCCAGATAAGGCTACAGGTAAGCATATAGAATCTATTATGGAGGGTAGAGGGAAGGAGAAGTAACTCCGTGTATTAGAAAGTGTCCAAAAACTGACCCAAATAAGGAGGCGCTGGTGTCGCAAAAGGTTGAAAATTGACAAAGACACAAATATCATGTCATCTTCAATTCGTTCAGTTCGTCCGTGATTTCTACCTGAGTTTCAACGTGGTTTCTACACTCTTGCTATACTAGCGCCAGGTGGCGATTTCTTGAACTACTCTATTTGTTCCACTCCGCTGGACACTTTTCGATCAGATGCGCCATAAGAGATTGTTCTCCTTATCTCTACCCTCCATAGAATCTATTCATTCTATAAGTATTAGGCAATCTAGACATGGTACAATTTCTGTTGAATTTTGAATTTGCGATGAGAAAATAACCTCAATCTGTAAATGTGCACGGGCGGAAATTTGGCCCAGGAAATTTTATGCGGGGCCAGTGCGAAGAAAGCCAATTAATTATAAAGCCCACGTTTTGAGGAGAGACATTTTTGAAGAAAACAAGCTCACATCTATTGCTGCAAAAGCAAAGGTCGAGAAAATTAAGGAAAGCTGGATGTGTTCCATTTGTAATGAAGATTTTGAAAGTGACATGCGTATGTGTGCGATTTGTGGCACATGGGTGCATGAAATATGCGTGGGACTAACCGCAGAAGATACTGAAGAATTACAATGCCCAGATTGCTCATCTTAATGGAAGTATTATGCGTGGGTCATGTTTTTGCTCATTTTTTATATTCCGGGCCATATTTCAGGCAAAGTCGGAAATATGGTCCAATTTTGATGTTTTTGGTTTTGTTCCTAATATGATATGAAGTTTTGTTATTTTCAAAGTTTAAGAGTTCCTATATGTTCATTGATAAATGTTTCTTTTATAATTAAAAATAAAAATGTTTAAATTGGTTTTTTTTTGTAGTTTTATACTCCGCTAAAGTGAAAGTGGGCCATATTACCCGAATGTACCTTATACAGGGTGAACGAAAAGCTTAAGTATTAAAATGTTGGCAGATGCTGATATAGGTGTGGAATAAAAAGAACTTAATCAATACGGGTCTAATTCATTTGGAAATTTTCTTTTTAAAAAAAATTGTGACCCTGTATAGATCATAATTTTCTACCTTTTTTCCGGGACAATTTAATGTACCTTGAGAGTGTACATACAATAAAATATAATCGGAGCTAAAAGAACATCAGACTTTTATTCTGAATCACATGTGTTTAGATAAGTTTAAAGATTTTTGGCCATTTTCCTAAATTCGAGGAAAATATGATTATTCTCCTGAATCAATCTAAGCTTCGAATACTTACATCTTAAAATCAATTGAGACTATGTTGTACCTATTACCCACTATTATCTATACTAACCACAATGCTTAGGAATAATAAATTATAGTTCATACAATTCCATTATTGATGGTTCAAGAGATGCTTCTATTTGTACAGCTATAGTGGCAACTAGGGGAGGCTTATTGAAAATCTTTTGATGGATGAATATCTCCAGAACGACAATATCGCGAATAAAAAGAGAAAACACAGGGTGATTCCCTTTTTCTAGCATCAGAACATCCATTAATGCATTAGAATTAAAAGGTAATCGACTGATTTTAAGTAAATATAAACCAACCTCTTGAGAATTTGAAACCAAATTTGGTATCCAACATCATCACCACATTCAGTGGTTTCATATGATAAATTTTACTTATTTTCTATATGAATTGTCACAATCTAGAGATATTCACATCAGTTCTAATCATCTATCTATCAATTCATAAAAACTTAAGGTCACGTTAATCTCGTGTGATCAAGTTGAATCTCTTCAATTTTGCAATGAATATTAACCATTCAACTACCAAAACCTACTGTACACTACCCCAACCAATATCTTCTCAATAATATCAGCATATCTATTAAATGCATCTACATCTAAATACAACTAACACAGTTCGACTATTTAGATTCATCATTCTTTCAAAGTCGAAATTTTCAAAATAATTTAGTCATTCTGTCTAAAAATGTCAGTGGAATACGGCTGTGGATTGAGTCACCCAAGAAATATATCAAAGCGTTTGCTACCTCCTTAAAAGCGCAAGCATAACTGATAAAAACCACTATCGTCAAGCTTTTAGAAAGCCTATGTGCCAGTAATATTATTTTCTTTGTCAAGACTCTGTTGACGACCAATCAAGGCGTCTAATTCTGAAGGCGATGTTACCTGAAAAAAATGTTCTTTCAGTTCTCTCACAGTTTTGAATAGAAAAAGGAGTAACTATTACTAGCATCAATCGCTGCTTATTTGTTACTAGCATCAGTATGCTTTAATTGGGAATTCAGGTTGAGTTGGCATTAAAGAAATTGAAGAATGAACTAGAAACTACATTGATATGGCTCCCGTTGATCTATAAAGACCTTGTGGTTCCAAAGGACATCGGTGAAAGGGTCAAGATATTTATTTTACAGCCTCTGAAGCCGAAGAAGAAGATAGGCAAGATAAGCCTCCAGTTGAAACTGTCATCAGATCATCTTTTCGTCGGAAAAAAACGTCACATTCCCTCAATTTCAGGTGGACAGTAAAATTGGCGGTTTATTACAGCATATTCCACTTATCTCAATTGCTTCTTGTTCGCTAAAGTGCCTTCGTTTTCAAGATGGTATACTCGCTTTTTAAGGATAAGGGACAGGACTAGGATGTAGCTATCGATCGGTACGGAAATAGCGAAAGAACCTTTCAGGAAAATATCGCGTCCTTTCCTGCAAAAGGCAAGGATGAAAGGCGACTCGTTTATCGCCGGAATCACTTATAAAGTGCCCATCGAAAGTTATTGAAGGTTGAAAAATCGAAATTTCATGCTTTTCCAATTTTGTATTTTTGATATTGTTCGAAATCTTATTTCAAAAGGAAAGGACCCCGCACTTTTACTACGGGAAATGGCGTTCCGTCAAATTTTCTAAAATTTTGGTATAATGTAGTACTCGACATACTGATCAAAAGTGTTCATGGCCCCAACTCAATCCTATGACTAGTTTCTGAGATACAGGGCGTTGAAGTTGAGAATTACCCACTTTTACTGCGCCCGTATCTCGGAACAGAATCGAATGAACTTCAATTTTTCTCAAGAAACATTTCATTACATCCCCAAGGAGCAAGCATATAGAGGAATATGACCGAAAATCGTTACGAATACAGGGTTATCCATAATTGAATGCATGCCCGATTTTGAAAGTATAAAATATGTCAATTCCAGAGCGAAAACGTTCGCAAAATTAACTATTACACTAGATATGTTGTTGTTACATCGACAAAGTCTGAAATACCCAGAATTTATACTGGGTGATCCATTATTATAGAAACTATTCTCAAGGAAGGTTAAATGGACACCCTGTATTTATGGGTTGATTCAAGGTATTTGTTCAATTTTTTTAGAACATATCATCATGGACTTCAAAGAATACAGGGTGATTCAGTCATAAAATGAACTTTGAACCTCACGAAAATACCCAAAAACTACCTTTTTTTTTCATCACCCTCTATTTCAAGATTGAATCCGACGAGGTGGGAGTTTTCTTTCACCACTGTACTTGATATGAAAACATCAATACGGCTGAGAGTTTTTATCCAATTCCTATGACCAGATTTTTTTTTATGTAATATGGAAATTATTTATTCATGTTATTCTATTCGTATTCCAACTGAAACTCTGGTCATAGGAATTTGATAAAAACTCTCAGTCGTATTGATATTTTCATATCAAGTACAGTGGTGAAAGAAAACTCCCACCTCGTCGGATTCCATCCTGAAATAGAGGGTGATGAAAAAAAAAAAGGTGGTTTTTGGGTATTTTCGTGAGGTTCAAAGTTCATTTCATGACTGAATCACCCTGTATTCTTTGAAGTCTATGATGATATATTCTAAAAAAATTGAACAAACACCTTGAATCAACCCATAAATACAGGGTGTCCATTTAACCTTCCTTGAGAATAGTTTCTATAATAATGGATCACCCAGTATAAATTCTGGGTATTTCAGACTTTTTCGATGTAACAACAACATATCTAGTGTAATAGTTCATTTTGCGAACGTTTTCGCTCTGGAATTGACATATTTCATACTTTCAAAATCGGGCATGCATTCAATTATGGATAACCCTGTATTCGTAACGATTTTCGGTCATTTTCCTCTATATGCTTGCTCCTTGGGGATGTGATGAAATGTTTCTTGAGAAAAATTGGAGTTCATTCGATTCTGTTCCGAGATACGGGCGTAGTAAAAGTGGGTAATTCTCAACTTCAACGCCCTGTATCTCAAAAACTAGTCATAGGATTGAGTTGGGGCCATGAACACTTTTGATCAGTATGTCGAGTACTACATTATACCAAAATTTTAGAAAATTTGACGGAACGCCATTTCCCGTAGTAAAAGTGCGGGGTCCTTTATTCGATATCTTCAACTTTTGATGAAGCGCTTTATGATAACGAGTCTGTGAAAATGAAGTGAAAAGTAGCCTTCCAAGTCTTAGAAAAATACTGCGGTTCTCAATTTTCTACGTGAAAAATTAAAGGGTTTCTAATGCCTTACACATTTCGTGAAATTTGAACTCTGTCAAAACGAATAATAAGCTTCAACTCTATTAGTACAAGCTTTTATTCAAGAATATCTTTACGTACATCTAGTGGAATTTCATCTATTCCTTTAATTCTCAATATCTTCATTAGTTTCTTTGCTTTATTTTTGAACGAGCTCATTCCATTCTGTAACATATTACAGAGGGACTGATTGAAAAACGATGGCACAATTTAAAAAATGACTTTTCGTAAAATACAAATTTCCAATCAATCTGGAAATGGCTTGTGATTGTAAAAGAACGAGAAAATCACCATTGATTGAAACAAATACGACCTTACTTAAAATCAACATTGAACGCTGGAATGAAGTCAATTTTCGACTATAAATACCTGAGTATCTCTCCTCTGGACCAAGACATCGATGCTGTGCACAGTTTCCAACACAGGGGTTGGATGATTCTCCATGACAACCCTGGGATGTCTGCATTGCAAGCAGCAACACCGGACTAAAGTTAAAGCTAAACCGAATACCAACAGAAGACTTCCGGCACCTATGAAGATGTAGCGGTGATCTGCATCAGCTGCATTTGGCACTAATTGGACTAATCCCACGACAAGCACGATGGCGCCCAGAAGGATCGAACCAACGACTAGCTGAAGAGTTGACACCTACGGAATTCAGTGAACCAGAAGAGTTAAACAAGACATTAACCGAAATTTAGAAGATGTCTGCCTAAACTTGTAGTCAGAAACATCAAACAACAAGGTTTGAAGATGAACGAAACAAATTCCAATACTCGAGCGAGTATACAGGGTGTCCGAAATTATTTTAACAAAATTTGGTCACAGATTCTCGAGACAAAGTGGAACCGTGAAAGTGAAAGCCAATTCAATTGGAATATTACCATGAAAATATTTTCAGTATACGGGTTGAGAAAGAACGACCCTGTATAAACATGCTCAAGGCTTAAAACCAACTGGTCTAGCTTTAAAAAGTACATCGAAATCTTTCTGAAATTACTTTTCCACAAATGTAAAACTCTGGCAGATCGTTCTCGTCATAATATGGTCCATTACTAGGTGTTGGACTTGGACTTGTCGGTGGAAGCCAGTAACCGCCAATGAATAAGTGACTTGGTCTTTTCGACCTTTTCTCTTGTCCCTTTCTTCTTTCATGGCGGACAGCCACTGCAGGCATTGCTCCAATCATCCTGAAAAAAATTGGCGTTTCACGATGTAACTACAAGAAATTTGTGAATTTTTTTCCAAAGCATGGATTTTAGAGTTGAAAATGTTTGAATTTTGATTTAGAAAAATCCCCACAGAATTATTGACGATGTGAAATCACAACTATACCTGGAGATCAATAAACAATTTCATTTCTGGGCATATCATACTCACCAATGGCTTTTACCAAATGTGGAGATGCGATCGTCTTATTGAAAAAATGAGTGTCAAATTAATAAGTTCACCTAATTTTGGCTTCAAAAATCAAACTTACATCTCCTTTTCTCACTTGAATGTTTGTGATATTTGAGAAAATTAATTTAATCGTGACTGAAGGGGAAATGGTATAAAAACGAACTGTAATTTAGATAGACTTTATTGAAATTCTGCAATAGATATATACAAAAGTAAGAAAACACTTAGATTGCCAAAGAAGCTACTGAATATTTCGAAAACAATATCACAATTTTTTTTCAAATATGTAAACGCTTGTTAATTTTATACTTGTTCGTTGAAGCTATAGAGTATTTTATTCAGACACTAACTTGATAGTTAGCACAACTACGTATAGTATATAGTTCATAAATATTTGATTCCATGATCCCTTAACATGATATTTGAATGGTATATATTTCATAAATATGAGGTAAACATCAAGAACATCTCAATGTAATCAGGGAGGGAAATACTCATTTTGTATCATTACACTTGTTGAAGAATGTTTATTGGTTGTTTGAAAAAATCATCAATATTTGAACAGGTTGAGGTGAAATAAATTAAACGGAAACATAAGCTCGAAAATGTTATAGAGAATACAAAAGAGATTGAAGACTTTTTGGTATTCCTCAATATTACAATTCATGGTAAACTATGCAATGTTTTTCTGTCTGCATACCAGAATTCAAACTTCGCAAAATGTCAAACATCATAAATATATAGAACATATCGGTAGCTCCTAAGAAGTACTGAAAAAAAAATTATATCGCACAGTCCATCAAAAATCAGCCTTCAGTAAAATCACATAATATTGCAACATCAATTTTTTCCTTAAAAAAAATTCTACCACAAAACGAGAAAAGTTTGATTGCAATAAAAAAGAAATAGCTACAGATAGAAATGAGAATCAGGAAGAATAATGCAGAAAAATAAAAAGACGAATTCAATCGTCTTTGAATCATTCAACACCTAAAATATCTTTTCTTCTTCCTGACGTAACAACAATAAAAATGGACATCAAACCCTTAAAGTTTCCATATAAACTATGAAATTTAACGATCATCTAGATATACAAAAATTGTTGATTATATTTAGATCACAGTGCATTTGGAGTAGTGCTCGCAACTAGAAGAAGCTAGGACAGGTTAATTTTTAGGTAATCTTGAAGCCTGTCGTACACCTACGAAAAACAAGACTTTCCATCTAAATTTGATTTTGATTAATTCTATTTTTGAGAATGATCTTATTTTTTACAAACGGCACTTTCTCCCGAATTTTGGCAGCTAAATTCGCTCAAGGGTGAGATTAGAAGAGAAGTATTTTTGAACGCAAAAAAAGCTTTTCGAATGTTTTCGTAAAGATCTAAGGAATGAAGTATTTACTTTGTGCCAAAACAGAATAATTCCCTAATAGCTTATCTAATGATTGTAAACTTCAGAAGAAAGAAGTAGAAAATACTCATGAACCTATAATATTCGAGATATGTCGACTTGAATTCATTAGTAACTGTATAGATTTCATAGGCGAAAAGTTGAAAAAAATTGATCAATTACAATGGTGGACACCCTGTGCATGTCATGTTTGTGTTCCATTTATTAATACCCTGGAAAATCAATATTTCCACGTATAACTGGAGTACAGTCGACATTCCCAAATGTCAAGTTGTTTTTCCCCATAATTGATTTGAGGAATTAGGGATAGGTATAGAAATAGAAGCTGATCATGTTACCTGATGTAGGTACTGTTAAGTAGAATTATTTATTTAGAACCAGCATAGCGAATTAAATTGTGATTCGTATCTGCTAAACTTCAAACAATTCTTGAGTATCTGTGAACACGAAAGTAAGTGGAAAAACGCTGTAAGGTCTTTTGGTGAAACTGTTAACAACGAAGGTTAAACGCAAAACTGGATAATCTTGATTCTGTAGGTACACCTATGAAATCTATAAAAATCGAATGTGCCCTTCGTTTTCAATTCCAAGCAAAGCACAGCTTAAACCCTTCGACAGAGACTACCCAAACGTATAGAAAAATATAGAACAAGTTGAGCTGATATAGTCGTGCTTAATATTTGACACTAATACTGCCTCGAGTTGAAACTATACTGCCTGCCGTTTATGATCAACTCTCTAGTTTCCGAAGGTGACCCTGGACTCAAACTAGCTGTGGTGGTGTTAGATATCGTCTCTCTAAGATCAGTATGTCGGATATCTTCCCTTTCGAACACATCTTCCTCCAGGATCTTCTCCAGGTGCGCCTCCCCGTTCTGGATGTGCAGAGTGTGCGGTGGGGCGTTCTTGTTGTGCGGGGAATGCACAGGGGTGAGATCGATACCTCTTTCTTTGTCTTCGCGAAGTTTTTCCATCGCTTTCCGGTAGTGCTTGGTGGTCAAACAGCCGGTTTCTACGTCCCGCTCTAAGCGATGTCCGCTACGGGACCTGGTTAGCTGCCTCTGAACGTACTCGTTGAGGTCTTCTTCCTCCCGTTTGCTCACAATCTTGTTGAGGATCAACAGGAAGATTCCTATAAATACAACGAAGATACCTGTTGCCACCAGCTCGTTCCACCAGCCTCCAGTGGTCCAGGACATCATGTCGTCCGGCAGGAGACCGGAGCCTATGAGGAAGAGCCCGAAAACGACGAAGCAAACCCCGATGTGGAGCATGCCGATGCCTGAAGCCAGGGTGGGATCTGCGGGGGCTCTGGGGGAGACCGTCTTGGAGGGCTGGTGTTCGATGCTGTCCATGCTGCTGGTGCGGGACGAAAGTTTGCGTTCTCTCTCCCGCTTCTTGGCCTGTTCCCGGATTCTCCTCTGGCGCTTGATCGCCATGGCGGAGTGGAGCCCGGCTGAGCCATGCATCTGGAAGCCACGGATTTTATCAGTCTTCATTTGTCAGTTCACATGCACTGCACACACTGCACACAGCACTGCACTTTATACGCACTGCACTGTACAATGTGGTCAACAAATAAGCACTGCAAAAATGACAGCTCGAAATCAACAACATAAAACAATTTGGGGCTCAGATACAGGGTAGTATCTACATTGTTTCAAGGGAATTTAGAATAACCATCATCTCAACTTAATTTCAGGATTCCTGACACTTTTAGAATAAAATCATTTCGTTGATTCAACAGGAACACCCTTTGCAAGATCATTAATAATTAAAGCAATTAACGGAAAAGGAAATATTCTTGTTTTTTATTGAGGATATCCTCAAATATCAATTGGCTTATAATTGAAGAAGTGGAAATAGAGATAGTAGTTGTCTCGTCCAGAAGAACCTTAAACAAAAGAATCTGAGTGATTACTTCTTTCAACTGACGGCTCCGAGATTCTCTCCTTCAGAGGCAATCTAGAACGGCTGATGGAACAAATGCATTATTCTAGAATGTCTGCAAAAAGCTTTTTCGAGCTAAGCACTGCGGAAATGTTTTTCGATTCTTATTGAATGGATGGAAATGGCCTTGCGAAGCATCGAAAAATATTCAATCAAATTGACTGCCTATAGCATCTTATATTCGATTTTCTATAAGACCTCCATTATAATGATGTACAAACTTGGATGTTTTCTAGATGGTTTACTCATTATGTATTGTATCGATCTTTCTCTTTATTATTTTGCTGAATATTTCAAGAAAGAGAGACCGTTGATGATAAAGATAATGAAAATTATCATTTTGTTGAAGCCTATATTTTTTCAAAATACAAATTTCAGTTTTCCGAACTTGGGAAATAGTTGTAACATCTTTACATCCTGAATAACTTCTATTTTGATTCACAATATGGAATGTGTTGTTGAATAGGGAGTTGCCAACAAAATATCTGATAACACAATATAAAAACTGATTTTCAACCTGAGTGGATCGGTTGGTACTAAAATATTGAGATTTTTTTTATTATTCACTGAAATTTTATATTGTATAACTAGGTTATTGGATAAAATAGATCTTCAACCCATTCGAACCATGCGGAAAAATCATTGGGCTTTCCGTTTATGCCAATGCGTTGAGAGCTTTGAGCTGGCCAGAAAACTTGAAAATGAATAATGGAAAATATAAAAAATAGTTGACGAAGGTTTATATGGTCGAGTTTGGTATCAAAATATAGGTTTTCGAGGACGCCGAATTCAATGAAAAATAATCCAAGGCTCTATCTATGATAGTTTAGATTTCCGCCTGCGAAATGACATTTAAAAAAAAATCGAAATTTCAACTTGTTATAGCTCCCGTTCCTGTGATCGTATCCACTTATTGTTTATGAATTGTTAATCAGCATTGTCCAAAGTATCCCTGAGTATAATAAAATCGATTTCGAAAATCCCAACTTTTTGGGTGAAAAATGCATAAGGGGTAAGACCCCCCAAAAACACCATATTTGCCATCACCAAGGAATCCCTGGCGAATATAAACGTATTTTTCGATCTGGAAGATCTACTATCCATTCGACCCATTCAGAAAACCCATTTAGGTGATCAATATCACCAATACTTTACGCGCTGTGAGCTTCTGAACAAAACTCGAAAATGAACTATCGAAAAATTAAACATGAAAAAATTCGAGTCATTGAAGGTCTATATGGACAAGTTTGGTATCAAAATATAGGTTTTCGAGGACGCTGAATTCAATAAAAAATAATCCAAGGCTCTATCTATCATAGTTTAGAGTTTCATCTGCGAAACGGTACTTTTTTCAAAATTCAAATTTCATATCGTTAAAGCTTCCCCATCTATGGTCCGATCCAAATTGCGATTGTATATTATGAAACAGCATTGTCTAATGTATCTCCTCGCCAAATAAAATCGATTCCGAAAATCTCAACTTTTCGGGCTTTTGCGTCTTTAGGTACGTCTAAAAAGAGCCTCTCATTATAAACCTGAGTCTGAATGCCAGGTCATAACGTGAAATTCATTGTCTCTAATGAATGGTGTGGTGAAAAGTTGATTTAAAGCGTAGATAAAAGCGTCGAAACCACCAAATTACGAGTCCCTTCAAACTTAACGAAATAGACCGACAATTCACCTTTCCAACAATTCCAACCGTGTCTGGAGTAATTTATTCCTGCTTCGAATCCTGAACTTCTGAAAGCCAAAATCGATTCTCTGTTCATTCTCAAATGAGAGGCTTACTGCCGTCACATTTAAGGTTTTTCCGATATCTTATGGTCTTCTCGTGAAATATTCAGAAAGATTTGGGGGAAACTTACAACATGATCAAACTTTGTTCGAAGTATCGATCATAAGCAGATTTCCTGAACTTATTTTATGAGAAGTGTGGCTTAATACTCTTTTTTTGTGGAGGAAATTATTAGTTGTTGGGCGGTTGTTCCTGTGGAAAAGCGCCTTCTCAATTTGCAAAAATGGATTCAGCTTCAAACTAAAATTACAAATTCACCACTCAAATCAGACAGATACAAAACATATCAAAAGGATCTAGTAGAAGATGAATTCGGTTTCAATGTGAACAAAAAGCTTCCATAAGAATTTTTCACCATCGATAACAAAATGAAACCAATAAATTTGTATTTTCGCCCCCATATTTCGTTCATCAATTCGACGTGTTTTGAGAGGATGACGAAGGACGCCCATCAATTAAACAGTTGAACAGCGATGACAACCCACATTCATTCCAATTATTCTCGTTTTCGTGTGGTGCCAAGGTTACAGTATATCGTGAAAATGAGAACAATCGGAATGTGATGCGGAGGAAAATTTGGAGCCATAAATTCCAATGAAGGAAAACTGGAGCCTGAGAGGACTAGACAGGAGGGTGAATCCGAGAAGAGCAGCTGATGGTGTATTCATTTTTCGCCGAAAGTCTCAATCCCCAGATTCCGTCGACAAATCTACGTAGGGTGGGATAGAAACGTGCTAAATTACTGTCCTCAGCAGTGAATCTATGAGCATTTTTCAGGAATATATGACGATTCTTGGAACACAAAGTCAAGCCGTTGACGGTTTTACCAGCGTGGGCTTCATTTAAGGATCCGTCCCGCTCATCGCCGCCAAGAACTATTTATATTATGTTGATCAGCATAGCTCCAAGGCCTCCAAGTATCTCTGTGCGAAATATGAGCGATTTGAAAAATCTTAAATTTTGGGTGAAAAATGCCAAAGGGGTATGACCCCCTAAAAACACCATATTTGTCAATATAAAATATATTTGGGGAGGATCTAACATTGTTAATAAATTTGTAAATTGTACTTCCAATTCGAATATTCAATAATAGCAATTTTGCGGACCGACTGCGCCCTTGCCTTGATTTGTGTGAGCCCGTGAACAGAACTCGAAAATGAAAAACCGAAAAATGAAAACACGAATAATTTATTACTTATGAGGGCTACATGGGTGGTTTTGGTATCAAAATGTAGGTTTTCGAGGTCGTTCTATCCAATAAAAAATAATTCAGAGCCCTAACTATCACCGTTTAGATTTTCAACTGTCAAATGGCATTTTTACGAAAAATCGGAAATTTCAAACTGTCATAACCTCCGTCCCTCTCATCGCCGCCAAGAACTATTCATATTATGTGGATCAGCATAGCTCCAAGTATCTCTGTGCGAAATATGAGCGATTTGAAAAATCTTAAATTTTGGGTGAAAAATGCCAAAGGGGTATGACCCCCTAAAAACACCATATTTGTCAATAAAAAATATATTTGGGGAGGATCTAACATTGTTATTAAATTCGTAAATTGTACTTCCAATTCGAATCTTCAATAATAGCAATTTTGCGGACCGACTGCGCCCTTGCCTTGGTTTGTGTAAGCCCGTGAACGGAACTCGAAAATGAAAAACCGAAAAATGAAAACACGAATAATTCATTACTTATGAGGGCTACATGGGTGGTTTTGGTATCAAAATGTAGGTTTTAGAAGTCGTTCTATCCAATAAAAAATAATTAAAAGCCCTAACTATCACCGTTTAGATTTTCAACTGTCAAATGGCATTTTCACGAAAAATCGGAAATTTCAAACTGTCATAACCTCCGACCCTCTCATCGCCGCCAAGAACTATTCATATTATGTGGATCAGCATAGCTCCAAGTATCTCTGTGCGAAATATGAGCGATTTGAAAAATCTTAAATTTTGGGTGAAAAATGCCAAAGGGGTATGACCTCCTAAAAACACCATATTCGTCAATAAAAAATATATTTGGGGAGGATCTAACATTGTTATTAAATTTGTAAATTGTACTTCCAATTCGAATCTTCAATAATAGCAATTTTGCGGACCGACTGCGCCCTTGCCTTGATTTGTGTGAGCCCGTGAACGGAACTCGAAAATGAAAAACCGAAAAATGAAAACACGAATAATTCATTACTTATGAGGGCTACATGGGTGGTTTTGGTATCAAAATGTAGGTTTTCGAAGTCGTTCTATCCAATAAAAAATAATTAAAAGCCCTAACTATCACCGTTTAGATTTTCAACTGTCAAATGGCATTTTCACGAAAAATCGGAAATTTCAAACTGTCATAACCTCCGTCCCTCTCATCGCCGCCAAGAACTATTCATATTATGTGGATCAGCATAGCTCCAAGTATCTCTGTGCGAAATATGAGCGATTTGAAAAATCTTAAATTTTGGGTGAAAAATGCCAAAGGGGTATGACCCCCTAAAAACACCATATTTGTCAATAAAAAATATATTTGGGGAGGATCTAACATTGTTATTGAATTCGTAAATTGTACTTCCAATTTGAATCTTCAATAATAGCAATTTTGCGGACCGACTGCGCCCTTGCCTTGATTTGTGTGAGCCCGTGAACAGAACTCGAAAATGAAAAACCGAAAAATGAAAACACGAATAATTCATTACTTATGAGGGCTACATGGGTGGTTTTGGTATCAAAATGTAGGTTTTCGAGGTCGTTCTATCCAATAAAAAATAATTCAAAGCCTTAACTATCACCGTTTAGATTTTCAACTGTCAAATGGCATTTTTACGGAAAATCGGAAATTTCAAACTGTCATAACCTCCGTCCCTCTCATCGCCGCCAAGAACTATTTATATTATGTTGATCAGCATAGCTCCAAGTATCTCTGTGCGAAATATGAGCGATTTGAAAAATCTTAAATTTTGGGTGAAAAATGCCAAAGGGGTATGACCTCCTAAAAACACCATATTCGTCAATAAAAAATATATTTGGTGAGGATCTAACATTGTTATTAAATTTGTAAATTGTACTTCCAATTCGAATCTTCAATAATAGCAATTTTGCGGACCGACTGCGCCCTTGCCTTGATTTGTGTGAGCCCGTGAACGGAACTCGAAAATGAAAAACCGAAAAATGAAAACACGAATAATTCATTACTTATGAGGGCTACATGGGTGGTTTTGGTATCAAAATGTAGGTTTTCGAAATCGTTCTATCCAATAAAAAATAATTAAAAGCCCTAACTATCACCGTTTAGATTTTCAACTGTCAAATGGCATTTTCACGAAAAATCGGAAATTTCAAACTGTCATAACCTCCGTCCCTCTCATCGCCGCCAAGAACTATTCATATTATGTGGATCAGCATAGCTCCAAGTATCTCTGTGCGAAATATGAGCGATTTGAAAAATCTTAAATTTTGGGTGAAAAATGCCAAAGGGGTATGACCCCCTAAAAACACCATATTTGTCAATAAAAAATATATTTGGGGAGGATCTAACATTGTTATTAAATTCGTAAATTGTACTTCCAATTCGAATCTTCAATAATAGCAATTTTGCGGACCGACTGCGCCCTTGCCTTGATTTGTGTGAGCCCGTGAACGGAACTCGAAAATGAAAAACCGAAAAATGAAAACACGAATAATTCATTACTTATGAGGGCTACATGGGTGGTTTTGGTATCAAAATGTAGGTTTTCGAAGTCGTTCTATCCAATAAAAAATAATTAAAAGCCCTAACTATCACCGTTTAGATTTTCAACTGTCAAATGGCATTTTCACGAAAAATCGGAAATTTCAAACTGTCATAACCTCCGTCCCTCTCATCGCCGCCAAGAACTATTCATATTATGTGGATCAGCATAGCTCCAAGTATCTCTGTGCGAAATATGAGCGATTTGAAAAATCTTAAATTTTGGGTGAAAAATGCCAAAGGGGTATGACCCCCTAAAAACACCATATTTGTCAATAAAAAATATATTTGGGGGAATCTAACATTGTTATTGAATTCGTAAATTGTACTTCCAATTTGAATCTTCAATAATAGCAATTTTGCGGACCGACTGCGCCCTTGCCTTGATTTGTGTGAGCCCGTGAACAGAACTCGAAAATGAAAAACCGAAAAATGAAAACACGAATAATTCATTACTTATGAGGGCTACATGGGTGGTTTTGGTATCAAAATGTAGGTTTTCGAGGTCGTTCTATCCAATAAAAAATAATTCAAAGCCTTAACTATCACCGTTTAGATTTTCAACTGTCAAATGGCATTTTTACGGAAAATCGGAAATTTCAAACTGTCATAACCTCCGTCCCTCTCATCGCCGCCAAGAACTATTTATATTATGTTGATCAGCATAGCTCCAAGTATCTCTGTGCGAAATATGAGCGATTTGAAAAATCTTAAATTTTGGGTGAAAAATGCCAAAGGGGTATGACCTCCTAAAAACACCATATTCGTCAATAAAAAATATATTTGGTGAGGATCTAACATTGTTATTAAATTTGTAAATTGTACTTCCAATTCGAATCTTCAATAATAGCAATTTTGCGGACCGACTGCGCCCTTGCCTTGATTTGTGTGAGCCCGTGAACGGAACTCGAAAATGAAAAACCGAAAAATTAAAACACGAATAATTCATTATTTATGAGGGCTACATGGGTGGTTTTGGTATCAAAATGTAGGTTTTCGAAGTCGTTCTATCCAATAAAAAATAATTAAAAGCCCTAACTATCACCGTTTAGATTTTCAACTGTCAAATGGCATTTTCACGAAAAATCGGAAATTTCAAACTGTCATAACCTCCGTCCCTCTCATCGCCGCCAAGAACTATTCATATTATGTGGATCAGCATAGCTCCAAGTATCTCTGTGCGAAATATGAGCGATTTGAAAAATCTTAAATTTTGGGTGAAAAATGCCAAAGGGGTATGACCCCCTAAAAACACCATATTTGTCAATAAAAAATATATTTGGGGAGGATCTAACATTGTTATTGAATTCGTAAATTGTACTTCCAATTTGAATCTTCAATAATAGCAATTTTGCGGACCGACTGCGCCCTTGCCTTGATTTGTGTGAGCCCGTGAACAGAACTCGAAAATGAAAAACCGAAAAATGAAAACACGAATAATTCATTACTTATGAGGGCTACATGGGTGGTTTTGGTATCAAAATGTAGGTTTTCGAGGTCGTTCTATCCAATAAAAAATAATTCAAAGCCTTAACTATCACCGTTTAGATTTTCAACTGTCAAATGGCATTTTTACGGAAAATCGGAAATTTCAAACTGTCATAACCTCCGTCCCTCTCATCGCCGCCAAGAACTATTTATATTATGTTGATCAGCATAGCTCCAAGTATCTCTGTGCGAAATATGAGCGATTTGAAAAATCTTAAATTTTGGGTGAAAAATGCCAAAGGGGTATGACCCCCTAAAAACACCATATTTGTCAATAAAAAATATATTTGGGGAAGATCTAACGTTGTTATTGAATTTGGAAGTTGTACTTCCAATTCGAATCTTCAATAATAGCAATTTGGCGGAGTGACTGCGCCCTTGCCTTGATTTGTGTGAGCCCGTGAACAGAACTCGAAAATGAAAAACCGAAAAATGAAAATACGAATAATTCATTACTTATGAGGGCTACATGGGTGGTTTCGGTATCAAAATGTAGGTTTTCGAGGTCGTTCTATCCAATAAAAAATAATTCAAAGCCCTAACTATCGTAGTTTAGATTTTCAACTGTCAAATGGCATTTTTACTAAAAATCGGAAATTTCAAACTGTCATAACCTCCGTCCCTCTCATCGCCGCCAAGAACTATTTATATTATGTTGATCAGCATAGCTCCAAGTATCTCTGTGCGAAATATGAGCGATTTGAAAAATCTTAAATTTTGGGTGAAAAATGCCAAAGGGGTATGACCCCCTAAAAACACCATATTTGTCAATAAAAAATATATTTGGGGAGGATCTAACATTGTTATTAAATTTGTGAATTGTACCACCAATTCGAATCTTCAATAATAGCAATTTTGCGGACCGACTGCGCCCTCGCCTTGATTTGTGTGAGCCCGTGAACAGAACTCGAAAATGAAAAACCGAAAAATGAAAACACGAATAATTCATTACTTATGAGGGCTACATGGGTGGTTTTAGTATAAAAATGTAGGTTTTCGAGGTCGTTCTATCCAATAAAAAATAATTCAGAGCCCTAACTATCACCGTTTAGATTTTCAACTGTCAAATGGCATTTTTACGAAAAATCGGAAATTTCAAACTGTCATAACCTCCGTTTATTAATATATTCTTCGCAAGTGAAATGGAGCACATCTTAACCTATACTCCCTGTAGAATCAACTACGCTTCAATAGTACTAACAAACAGAAAAACCCTTGAGAATGAGAACATATTTTTTCTAGATGTTCAAATATGTAATCAGGTATGATGTTACTTCCTGGACAGGTTCTTTAACTATACTTTGTGGGTCCCTGAATTTTTCTTTATCAGCAAATCGAAGTATTCATCCTTTCCACATAGTCCTGCCGAACATAGAACCCCTTGCTGCTGAATTAGTCCAAAACATAGCTGTATTTCAATTTTATGTTTCTGGGACTCCCTTCCAAGGGCCATTATACGAGGTTTCTGCCGATTTGCGCAGCTCTTGGACCGATATTCTTTGGCCACATGCTGTTTTCTTATTCCATAGCCAGATTCATTTTTATACTCCCTTCCAACAACCAAAAACCCCGATCAATACCTCAATCTAACCTACATTCGATTTTTTTCCGTTTTCATATCGAATTACGTCCAATCATGAGCATACTCAAGATATTCCTGGAGCATTAATTAAACTCAAATTGAATTATCCTGCATTTTATAATTTCATCAAAGGGACGATCAATATAGATAACTGAAAAGTGTACAACCGGGAATTTTTACTTTGCGTGAGTCGAGCTATAAACATCAACATGGGGCACAAATTGAAGGGATGATTAGAGAGGTGGAAACGACATGGAAGGAGGGATGATATTAGAAATTCCACACAGAAAAATTCCATTCCATTCGGCCCTTGGTAATAGCTTCAACAATTCTCATATTGTGTTTGAAGTGAGGTATTCTCGATTTGCTTGGAGATCATCATCTATATCTACTCGAAAAGGAACGAAGCCTTGTCTGTGTTTGCATCACTAGAGCTATGAGAACGTGACCCACTAGGGTGCTTGAGTTGAGTTCCTCACAGATCTTATTCCTCTACATCTAATCTAACCCAACCAAACCTAATCTAACCTAACCTAAAATAGGATCTGATTTCTTTCGTCCTCTTATGAACATACAAACACAGTGGCTTTGAGTATTAATTATACCCACAGCGCCATCTGCCAGTAAACGATCCTATCCATTAAAGTTTCCTTTCGCAATAGATTATTCACATAAACTGATGAATAATATGGGCTGATACTGTAAATTCGTAGCCATTAAATCGCCCATTATCCAGGACTGTCCTCACAAATACTCCATTCAACAAGATTAATTGAACGTCATGAATATCGTGCTGTGGATAACAGAAATACTTCATTTATACTCCTGTTTGTGAGTTTCTCGGTTACACAGGATCAACCATTTATGAAAGCTAGACGAGCTCTGTTTTAATGGCTTTAAACCAAACCCTTTCAACTTCATCAAATGGAGTCCTCATAATTTCGATCACGAATGAAAACAGGTCTCGTAAATGCGAATGAATACATTTTCATTCCGAAAGTTAGGGATGAAAAACTCATGCAATTTTAGACTGTTGGACGGACAGAATTAAAAGTGGTCTAACCGTGTCGTGTGAGCTCATTTCGATAAAGGAACTAGAGATCTGATACAAAATTAAAAAATTTCTGGCTTTCTATAGTTGTGGTTTTAGGCGAAAATTTAGTTGAAATTCCTTCGACCATATAGGGATGTGGATGTTTTATGAATATATCACAAGATAAACGATATGAAACCTTCAAACATGCAAAGGAATCTTCACCTTGGTTAAACTTCAGTTGTCGCTCGGTAAAAGCCCTAGAGAGAAGGACAAAAACAGCCTTTTGCATGCGTCAATTAAAACTAACGATTCTCCTTTTATTCTACTCCTCTCATTCTCCCCAAAGAATTTCCTTCCATCTCAACGACTCCTGTGGGATCGAAAATTTTCATGTGGAAATATGAGATGAATATCTTCATTCCAATCCAGAAAAACTGTGAATGTTGAGAGCCCCTGTGAATTGCTTGAGTTATATTCGAAACATCCTTTAGTTTCGTGTTCCGTTAACCTCCTATTGATAGGTTCAAAAGGGGACTCAACCATATTCACGAGCAAGGCACCCTTAAATCATTAGACACATCAAGCCATCCATTCCAAATGAAGACTCACAACCTTGTTGATCAATCCACGTATTTTCTCCCAATGAGGTGAGAGGTGAGAGTTAGGTGATGTTCTTGTGTGCATATTTCTGCGTAAACCTACCGAACATTTAGTTATCTCATAAAATCCTTCATTCAAGCGACCTATAAAGTTTTTAGTTTACAGTTAAATCTAATCTATGGAGCTCTTCTAAATGGGCCAAGGGCTTCTTCAAATCTCTTTAAATATGGAGTAAATAATCACTTTCTGTTAACCCCACTTCAACAGCAATAATATGGTCTTATGTAGTAAGGAAATCCCTTTTGTTCGTTTCTCTGAGCTTCCCATTAAGATTAAGGCTTCACTCAAAAGCCCTTCATTAGTTGACGCAGATTACATAAGTTATATGGGTATTATGTAGATCTATACATTGAACAACTGGAAATAACTATCACCAGTCAAATTGCCTTCAATCAGAAATGCTTCGGTGAGGCGATTAACAAGAATATTTGTCCAAACCTTTGATTTGAGAGGCGTTTGCGTGTGAATTTCTGTGAAATTGTAAGGTATCAACACTATCAACAATGTCTATCAATTTCACTGTTTAACATTTTCTTCAGAGCAGGAAATGTTATTGAGGACCTCGATAGTTACTTCTATTATTTTACGACCAGAAAGTCCAGAATTTTCTTATTTTTAGTTGAATAAGGCCTTGGATCATCAACGTGGAATTCCCAATTCTTACAATTTCAGACAGCATGAAACAATTGTAAGCTTCTCGAAATCAAATAGTTCAAAATTGAAGTAATTAACATAATTGGATGCAGAATATTATTGATGCTAACCAATGCCTTCTCTGAAGTTCTGTTCATCATCAAATTAGGTGATATTGGATTGGTCTGGGTATGAAGCTAATTGACGCTTTGCTATAATTGCTTAAGTTTAAGCTCGCACCCATATCAGTAGTAAATTGTTGGATCGGATGGAACTACACGAGACATAACTACTAAACTTAAGCCATTTTTTCGCGTCAATCACGGTTTAAAACTATTTCAAAAACATTTCATTTTCAATCAGCTGATTCCAAACTTCAAACTTCAGTTCGAACTATTCCACTACCTGCTTTCAAACCGCTGCAAATTATTTCGAACCATTTGGTGCGTGACGTCACCAGTTCGACGCTTAAACACGAATATTTCAAAACGGACGAAATAATTTTAAAATATTGTCACGCGAAAATATGGCTTTAGTCAAAGTAGGCGAATATCGAATTTGCATGGGGAAACCCAAATACATATACTGCTCCACAAGAGTTAGGGATATCTTATTCAATCGTTTTTGAAAGTATGTAATCTTCGAGAAAATCGCTGTAAAATCATTTAAAACTCAATAACAACTTGAATCGATCCAATAAAAATCAGTATGAGACATTTCGTCAATCTGGTCGCCTTTTTTCTGAAGTTTGGTTCTTTGCTTATGCTTCATGAATGTTCTTATTTTGAAATGAAGTCAGTTTATCAACGGCTTCGATTTGAAACGAGTTTTCTGAAAATGTCAAGACGTAAATTAACAAAAAAAGGGCTATCGGAATGCTACAGGGTGGCCTAACTGAGGTTGTTGTAGCGGAAAGGCTCCAAGTCAGCCAAAGTGTGATATCTCGACTTTAGAATAGGTTCAGGGAGACAGGTTCCGTGTTGGAAAGACCAAGGCTTGGTGGGCGACAAAAAACAACACCTGCTCAGGATCGTTTCATCAACGTTTGGGCGAGAAGAAACCCTACATCTACGTGTAAAATGCTACGGAATACTCTTCAAAATGCAGATGGGGTCTAAGTTTCCAACGAAACCATCAGACGACGTTTGAGAGAGGTGAATCTAGGTTCTAGACGTCAATTAAGAGGAGTTCCATTAACACGTGACCATAAGCGTCAAAGACAGGAATGGGCAAGGCAACATATCAATTGGAACGATCAATGGCGTATCGTCCTTTTTACTGTTGAATTGTTGAATCCAGATATGGACGATTTTCAGATTCTCGAAGCCAATAAGGGTATGGACAATCCCACGCATACCCCGTAATCGTCGCTATGTCCAAGAAGTCCATCTATTCCGAGGGGGTAGTGTTATGGTATGGGCCGGGATATGTTTCAACGGGCGCACAGATCTACACATTTGTCCTGGGAATATGACCGCCTTACACTATAGGGAGCATGTCATTGACAACGTTGTGCCAAATTTTCATGCTGCTATTGGTGAAACTTTTCAATTTCTAGACTATAACGCTAGACTCTCTAGACCGCACCGTGCAGCCATAGTTGAGAATGCGCGCGAGGAACTTGGTATTTTACTCGATTTTTCTTAACCACCCTGCATACGCTGCAGACCTACAGGCTAAAATCAGCTGCAACTTGAAATCATATTAATATGAATTTTCATCACAAAAATCTTATTTTAACTATATTTTTTTGGAATTTAAGTCAATATCCCTAACTCATGTGGAGTAGTTAATGATGTTTACCAAATCGATTAAAAGTATTGGCTTGAAATTGTAGTATATTTAATTTCCAGGGAGGTGATTGATGAAAGCACAACATTTTACTTTCATTGGAAACTTGAGATTATCTAATGTTGTTTGAACTTGGAAATGAATTAAAAATAGACCGGCTTGTGAACCAAGGTCGAAAAGTGATTATCGGAAAATAAAATAAACATTCTTGACTGAAAAAGTTGACCATAACTAGAGTAAATAAATATTCCTGAACTTATTTCTCGTTTTTACGAAATATTTCCACCAAACTCAAATTGTACAAATTCTGAATAACAAATTCTTTCAAATCTCTCAAGAATATACAGTATGTCCATCGAAAGAATTCACTTTGACCCCAAGATTAAAATCATCAAATATATTTGGCTACTCATCAATTTCTTTTATTGCATTCTCCGACCTGCTAAAAACATTCTCCGGACAAAGGATAAAAGCAGGATCCTGTATCTCTTTTCTCTTGGTTTCCATACCCGCAAAAGGCACCCTTTCTGTCCGCATTTGGGTTAATGGACAATAAAACACAACGAAAACAAGCACTCTGAAAGGACAACAAAGAATGTGCACCCGTATTACCTTGTGTGTGTTTTTCTTCTCCTTGTACAAGAAGGTCAGGCAAATCACATCGTCAGCCCCTTAAATTATTGATTCGGTCAACACCGACTTATATTGGTCCCGAAGTGATTTAGGTGCGACGGAGGTTCATAGTTGCCAATTTCCTCTGTATGATTTCAACCAAATTTCGTAAGGCAATGTTTGGAATTTGGGACTGTGACCAGATGTAGCTCCTTGTGCGATTTATAGGTGATTGTCTGCGGAAAAAAGAAAAAAAGGTAAAACAGTGGATCTACACAGCCATATACATCAAAATTTGTCATTTATTTTCCTTTAGTGAAGCCAAGAAAAAATTTTTTATGTTGTCCATTCTGAAAGTAAAAATTGGAACAGTTCAAAATCTGCTTGAAATGATCGGAGTTTGCTTTTGCTAATATCTGAAATTCTCTACACTATGTTTGAAATCAGAGAAAGAACAGTGCAAAATCTGAGTTTTCAGGAAATCAATAATTCCAAAGTGTGTACATGGATTATTCATCATTCAATATAGTTTAATCATCCCTGTCACATATTTTCGAGTTGAATTTTGACTTTTAAAGGTGGTATGTGAAATCATTTCCAAAGAAAATGCTTATGGAATGAACTGATTTGGTTCATTGAGCAAAATTTCTGCTTACTGCATATAAAATCAGATGAACTCAGCAAGTTTATGGATGCAAAAAAGGCGAAAATAGAGCGATTTCAATGGTGCTAATAATTTACGAGTTCCTCTCAATTTGGCTTCACAACATAAGTCATAAAATATCCATAAACTTGTTATGGTCCAATTCTGTTTACGTGGCGATAAAAGATCAATTAGAATCAGAAAGACAACGATGTAGAATGGAAAAAAATATATTCACTGATGCATACAAAATATTAATTGTGAATAAAAAAGTAAACCAGAGTTACCCAATAAATTTAAAAAAAAAATGTCCACCGAAATTGTAAAAATCGAAAAATTGGAGTATCGAGCCATCATCAAGGGTTAAGAGGTAAGCAGATTTACGAAGATATGCTTAATACCCTTGGTGATCAATGTCCTTCGTATGCGACCGTGAAAAATTGGACTGCAAGCTTCAAAAAAGGTTAATTTTTTATTGAGATGATGACCGATCGGGAAGGCCAGTTTCTGTGTCAGTCTCCGAAAATATCGATGCAGTTCATGACATGATTTTATCAGACCGTCGAATTGGGCTAAAACAGATATCTGAAGCACTGAAGATTTCAAACGAACGCGTTCATCATTTATATAGTTCACGTCAATTTGGACATGAGAAACATTTCTGCAAAATGGATCCCCAAATGTTTGAATGTTGACCAAAAGCGTGCAAGGGTAGAAGCTTCGCGTTCGATCTGTGCTCGATTTGAGAACGATGTAGATTTCTTAAACCGAATTGTTACTATGGACAGTGGCGCAGCCAGAATTTTTGTTCGGGGGGGGCCCGACGCGAATATTCAAGAGAATTTTTGTTCGGGGGGGGGCCCGACGCGAATATTTAACTGTATCTACTGATATACAGTTAGAGAAGTTTGCATGCAGAAAAATCTCGGGGGGGGCCCGGGCCCCTCGGGCCCCCCCCTGGCTGCGCCCCTGACTATGGATGAGGCTTGGGTACATTTCTACGATCCAGAAACAAAGCAACAATCGATGGAATGGCGACACTCTGGTTCTCCAAGACCTAAGAAGTTTCGTGTCCAAAAATCTGCTGGAAAAGTTTTTGCTTCAGTTTTTTGGGATTGCCATGGAGTACCTAATCATGATTGATTTTTTGGATAAGGGTAGAACAATAACTGGAGATTACTATTCGACATTACTGACCACTCTACGGGAAAAAATTAAAGAGAATAGACGCGGAAAGCTATCCAAAGGTGTTTTAATTTTACAGGACAACGCCCCAGTACACAAATCTCATGTTGCCATGCAAAAAATTCGTTATTTAGGTTTAGAATTACTAGAACCTCATTCTCCAGATTTTGGCTTCGTCCGACTATCATCTCTTTCCTCAACTGTAAAAAAGATTAAAAGGTCGTAAATTTTTTTCCAACGAAGAGGTAATAAAAGCTGTGGAGGACTGGTTTGCAGAGCAAGAAGAAACATTTTTTTTGAAAGGTCTAGAGACGTTGCAGGTTCGCTGTAATTAATGTATTCAATTAAGAGGAGAATATGTTGAGTTATAAAATATTTTGACATTGAAATTTTGTTTGGTTCTATAGTTGGGTAAGAATTTTTCAATATATCCTCGTATTCCTTTGTTTAACAAACTGAATTGATCATAACCTGCCTTAGTTGAATTAGAGAAGTATACTTTTAAAAGCTTTTATTTAGTTTCACCTGTCCCGGTGTCTGTCTGTAATCAAATCTTGCAAGTTGAATATGACACACTTCTAATCGTCCGATTGATTTGAAATTTGGCAGGTGTACATAATTCTGGTGACAATGCATCATGAAATATTTTTTATAGAAAAAAACAAAATGGCGGCTCCAAAATGGCGGATGAGTTTTGTAATTATCATCCGATTCCATTCAAAATTAGTATATGGGGGTTTTTGGGTTCGACAATGATGATTCTTCCGTCAAAATTGAAAAATTCAAGATGGCGGCTAAAATATGGCGGACGAGTTTTGTAATTATGATCCGATTCTATTCAATATTGGTATCTGGGGGTTTTCTGGGTCGGAAATTACGATTTTTTTATTTTTAAAATTGAGGAATTCAAGATGGCGGCTTCAAAATGGCGGATGAATGTTGTTATTATAAAAGCTTTTTTTAAAAATGATTTTTTTATTATAGCTTGTTTAGAGATATTGTTGGTAAACAAATTTTGCGCTGATACCATCAACTGTCCAATTATCAATTAATTAGATTGGGCTTATGTTCAAGGCCCCAATTGCACGGCCCATCTTCGAAGGGGGCCACGAACTATGCTCGTTAGAAAATCTACACACATTCTAAAATCTACCCTCCAACTCACAATTACCTTAATTGATTCCGACTGAATCATAACATAACTGTCTTGAAGTTAATCTTAAGAAACGTGAAACAATAATGGGTCTGAGCTTTGGCGACACAAATCTGCCTATCGATTCTGTGGCGAATTAACTTTAATGGGAGTTCTCTTAGCAACCGGAGCTATTATTATGTTTCGCAGAATATTGTTTTTCCTCTATTGAATTATAGCCAATCCGAAATTATAACCTTGGTCGCCAGAATTGTAGGGTTGTATTTCTGGGTAATTCGATGGTGTTGATAGTGTTCTTTCAGTTTTATTGGTAAGAATGATCGTTATGGTCGCTGGGTCGCATTAATATTGTGGCATTCAACTGAAGAGGAAGTCTCACTCATTGCGTATTCTGCCTCTGAAATGAATTTGATCTCCTTGTCATATGTGTCTCAAGTTCTTTATCAAGTTCAAGAGTTATGATGGTAGGCTTCCATGCATTACGAACGTCGAACAATGATAGTCTCAATTTTCTAATATTCTCTAGTAAATTTGAGATGGTTTGGGTCTTATGATGGTAACTCTACAAAAACGAAAATGGATATTCAAATATGAAATATTTGAAATATGCAAGAACTACGAGGATATATTTAAAAATTCTCAGCCTACACTATAGAACCAAACAAAAGTTCAATGTCAAAATATTTTATTACTCAACATATTCTCCTCTTAATTGAATACATTTATTACAGCGAACCTGCACGTCTCTAGACCTTTCAAAAAAATTTTTCTTCTTGCTCTGCAAACCAGTCCTCCACAGCTTTCATTACCTTCTCGTTGGAAGAAAATTTACGACCTGTCAAACTTTTTTTCAGTTGAGGAAAGAGATGATAGTCGGACGGGAATTTTTTGCATAGCAACGTGAGATTTGTGTACTGGGGCGTTGTCCTGTAAAAACAAAACACCTCTGGATAGCTTTCCGCGTCTTTTCTCTTTGATTTTTTCCCTATTTTCAATCATGATTACTCCATGGAAATCCCAAAAAACTGAAGCATGAACTTTTCCAGCAGATTTTTGGACACGAAACTTCTTAGGTCTTGGAGATCCAGAGTGTCGCCATTCCATCGATTGTTGCTCTGTTTCTGGAACATAGAAATGTATCCAAATCTCATCCAAAGTAGCTATTCGATTTAAGAAGTCTACATCGTTTTCAAATCGAGCACAGATCGAACGCGATGCTTCTATCCTTGCACGCTTTTGGTCAACATCCAAACATTTGGGATCCATTCAGCAGAATTTTTTCTCATGTCCAAATTGACGTGAACTATATGATGAACGCGTTCGCATAAAACCTTCAGTGCTTCAGATATCCGTTTAGCCCCATTCGACGTTCTGATAAAATCACGTCATGAACTGCATCGATATTTTCGGGGACTGACACATAAACTGGCCTTCCCGATCGGTCATCATCTTCAAAGAAAAATTTGCCTCTTTTGAAGCTTGCAGTCCAATTTTTCACGGTCGCATACGAAGGACATTGATCACCAAGGATATTAAGCATATCTTCGAAAATCCGCTTACCTCTTAACCCTCAATACAGGTACTTGATGATGGCTCGATACTCAAATTTTTGGATTTTTACAATTTCGATGGACATCTTTTTTTTTTCATTTATTGCGTAACTGTGGTTTACTTTTTTGACGTCGAACTCTACACTGACACTTCTAATAAGTTATTGTTTGTTGATATGGTATCGCAATTTTTTGTTTATGCATGGAACTGGTCTAGGCTAACTAGATATCAACACAGCATGGCTGCCTTTGGATAGGCGGCACCCCCAAAACTAACAAAATAAACCATTCTGTCAACTCTGACGATGAAATGCAGCTTCGTCCTCTGTATTTTGAAAGCGTAGGAGCTCAATTTATTCTGTTCCCTCAGCAAATATGTTCTCCGTCATTTTGTGCGCAAATACAGATTCAAGTTTCCCACATTCTTGGAATCGATTTCAGAGGGAAAAAGGACTAGAAGAAGTATGACAATTGACACGGAATCCTTCAAGAAAACTGGAAGACTTGAGAGAGTTCTTGAATAATACATGAATTCTGGATGAAAAAGGGGTTGGAGAAGAAAATATGTAGATGATAACATTCGTTTCCTGTTCCAACTGGAGGAAATTCTCGATGGGGAATAGTAATTTCATGAAATATCACTTGGTGTCGATGTCTTTTCTGGTCTATTTGTCGTGTGTTTCGAAGCGAATAGATGGATGACCACCCATCTGTCAAGAAAGATAAATGAGGTAGATAGATTACTCTGAAAATAAAACTATACAGGGTTGTCCTAAATCTACTAGGTCAACTAGGTTTAGTAAGGAGTTTTTGAACTAAAACTATTAAAAAAGGTTTACAATTCTTCTCTCGAAATCGGTAGCAGATAAGACAAAACGACAAGAGACAATAAAGTTTATTATAACAACAAAACTACTTTTTAAAATTTTTAAACTAACAGTGGCTCACCAGAAAAAGTTCTGGAGGAAAACAATAGGTCAGTCTTCCAGAAAAAAATATCACCCCTCAGATTTGCATCCAAAATTGGCATTTTATATGGTTTTAATTTTAACCCTAAATACTATGCCTATGCCAAATTCCAGTTGCATATCCTGTGAAATGCAGATACTACGAGAAAAAAATGCGATCCCATGTTATTTATGAAACTTGTTCTATTGAAATCATTCAAGGAATTTCCCCTCTTCATTTGTACCTCAAGTTTAGGAACACCCTGTATATTGCAATGATCTAGTTTTGAGAGGAAATCGATCTAGATGAAAAATAGGCTACTGAAATCAATCAATATGATTTATAACTTCCCCTAATCGTATTTTCGATACATATGAGTGCCCTGGGAAGTTGAGAATCTCGTAATCTATCATTCCATATAGAAAAGACGAAGAAGATGAGGATACCCGACCGAGAGGGATGCTGTCATGAACAGAAATTTGTCCTGGGATGTACACGTGACTGATTGCTTTGAAGGGTGCGATCATTTTTATCCAGGTTTTGAACGCGCTGAGGTAAGGGGTATCAAGGGCATAATAATCGACCTGCTTATTTTTAACCAACAACGTTGCAATTTACGTAGATGGCCGTGCTATCATTTTAGAGCTGAGTTTTATGTTGTCAGCTTGAAATGGTATATGAACTCCAAGGCATACAAAATGGAATAGGCCAAATTATTAATAACAATCTATCCACATATACAAATCAACACGAAAGTCAACAGTTGTCAGTGTTTTCTGTCACTGCTGAGAACATTTTGAATGAACGAAGACCCTGAGCTCTTGAACAGCAATATTTTGGCGATAACCTACTGGCTTTGGATAGTTCAAGAGAGATTTTAATAATGGAAGATCAAAATTTGTTCAGATCTCTAGAAGAAATGTCAGAGGACGACAGCTGTGAGGTACAAGGTAACAACAGATCACCTGGTCAGAATTAAACGAATCATAAAGATTCATATTTGAAGAGAAATTTGTTCAATCTCAACCTGATGAGCCAGAATATGCCAGCCATATTCATCTGGGTGTTCTTCAAACAACCTACTTTCAAATACAGACCTGCTGACCGATGTCCTCCCTGTAATAACAGGAACATACAAGTATCACATATCCGTTTTATAACGTTATAAAGAGGACGACATTGCAGTTCTAGGTTGTCAATATGTCATAGAGTTATTGCCCCACTCGTGATTTACATCCATGTTACAGAGATTACTGCAGGATCAGTAGCATACGAAGGTGAAGTTCATGAGAATGAAATGAACCACTTTGTTAGTAATTAGGTCGAGTAGTTCGTTATTCGAGTTAGAACTGTTATATTAAGATGAAAACTTGGGTTCTCTGATGCTCTGCAACCTGTTGATATATTTTGGCAACCTGTCTTCAGTTCTTTGTAGTCTGTCTCAAGCTGTAGCTTTCCAGTTTCCATCCAGTTCAGGACCTAGTCAGTAACTTTCCTTCTGATACGAAGGCTATTCCTCGAGTTTTGATACAAGGAATTCAATATTTTCTGCATTGAAAGCTGTCGAAGTCTCAGTTCGAAAGCCGATAGGATAGTCATGTGTGTATATGTTTTGTTCATCGACTTCTGAAAGAATCTGAACTGGACATTTAAATAATGCCCTGAAGCACTTCAGTTATCACCTTACCCTGATAGAAATCGACCTTTATCTGCCAAGTATTCCACCTCGAATCCTACTAGATCGGATTATAGTCCTTCAACTTGTTTATCCCAAGAGATAACTGAGTTTGTTTGGAATTTCAGACGCCCAAGTTTCTGGCATCAGTTCTGTACTTTACAAAACCGAAATGTCAAGGATTTACCGGTAAGGTCAAAGGTTGCTATTTCAATTATCTCGAGGCTACATCCGAACTCAGCAAATTCAAAATATTTAATAATGAATGAAGCGCTACGCCTGGCCTAACCTTCCTTCTGTTTGGACTTAATCTTGCTGAGAGCTCAGGTGGAATTTTCAATTTGGTATTTAATACAAGCTGGTCCCTTTGCACTAGAAGACCTGTGCCATTTTGTTGTCTTATATAGTGCGCCTTTTCCACTTTTTCACTTGCGACATTGATTCAAAAACTGTTATTGAGAATATCCTTCCTTTTTTTGCAATTGGTCTCAAAAGTGATCCTTTTCGATTGAGGCCAGGAGATCTTGGAGATGGCTCTATATATATCCACCTGGTGGATTTTTGTTGGGAGCTTCATCAACATATGTCTGGGAGGTCAATGGTCATGGTTCTTGGAAGGGATGGAGTTCTTGAGCAGAAAATATTTTGACTTCAGGGAGACGTATTCTGACCGTGCTTAGAAGAATTGTTGGCATTGTAGCGATGACTTGAAATTCAGAAAGTGCTGAGAGGCTGTTGAGAACGGTCTTTTGCTGGCGTTGTCACTCCTGGGTCTTTGACCAACAAGTCCAGTGAAGTCAAGTACCATGAGAAAGTGATATCACATTAACATTGATCATATTGAACTATCGCACTTGTGTTCAGCCAACCGGAAGGCTATATTGGCATCGTCAAAGTATAAAACTCGTTCTGGCATAATGAAAATTCGATTTTTAATAGCGTAAAACTATTTCATTTTATTAAGAACAAAACAAAATATGAAGAGACAAAAATGTGCATTTCTGACAAACAAGGATAAAAAATTGTTGAAGTAGAAGAAAACTTGTTTCACGATGAACCAGAAGACGTTTTTAGAATCTTTATAAGTCGATCTTACTGAGAAAGAGATACAAAAAATATACCATCAACATCAAAAGCCTCAAATTTTGAAGAGTAGTTCAATATAAGAAGGCCCAAAACCTTAAAGGTCCCACCAAAAACACTGTCAAATGTCACCTATCTTAGACACAAGACAAAACAATGCCAATCGATGTAAACAAAGAAACAAAACTCACCAAAAGAAACCTCCCCGAAAGCCGGAGTTGTCTCAAATCCACACCGATCACAAAAAACTTTAGCAATCTTATTGTAAGTCTTCAATTCGATCTTCTATATGTGCTGAAACTAACTTTGCCACTGGGTGAATCGGCAGCACGAGGTTTGTGTGTCTACTCTGTTTGGAGGGTGGTCTACAACTAAGTATGGGGCGGCTGCCCCAGTATTGATCCAGCAACATCCCCAAACCCCCTCCCGATTCTCCAACAGCCGGGCATTGCACTTGCCTCCAAACTACAGGGATGCACTCCACACTGCGGATATGCCGTTTTAATGGTGGTAAACAACAATCAATTTCAACAAGAAAGTTTCGTCAAATCGTTTGGAAATGAGGAAACCTGCCTCTAATTATTTTCAGAATATTCAATTATGTTTTAAATGGGCATTCGCTTCGTTGGGATTGGCTCAGATGAAAGTTTGGGTACATTTATTGAATCTGAATGAAGGGGGAAAAGTTTTTCGCGATTTATCTGTTAGATTAGTGGTTTCGGTGAAATATTGAAGAAGTTTTTATTGAATTCGGATTCCTGGAAATCTAACAGTTTGATACCCAACATGGCCAGTCACATACCAATTTCCCAGAAGAGAATATGAACTGAAAAAGTTTCGAAAAAGCTTCGATTAATATGCTATGAGCTTAGAAATCAAAACTGAAGGAGCTCCATAAGATCTCAGTCAATATAAGGCCTACATTCAAGGGCAATATTGAAATCTTATTATTTATTATTGATGGAGAACTTCATTTTATGAATACTTGTTACAAACAAAACAAGAAAAGCACTGTAGTGTATCAAGTGCCGGTCTGCAAATAAACTGCTTCACATGAGTTAGGGATATTCTCTTAAATTGCAAAAAAATATTGTTAAAATAAGATTTTTGTGATGAAAATTCATATTATGATGATTTCAAGTTGCAAATTCATTTAAGCCTGTAGGTCTGCAGCGTGTACAGGGTGAGAAATCGAATAAAATAACGAAATTTTATTCCCAGAGAATTCAAGCATTATCAATACAATGTATGGCCTTCACGGGCATCAATAACAGCATGACATCTTGCATACAACACACGAGGTTGTTGAGCATTTCTTGTGAAATTTGGTTCCATAAACCGGGCAGAAGCTCTCTCAGATCATTTAAAGATTCTGGGGTAGGTTGATGATTATCTAATCTTCTTTGGAGCATATCCCATGCATGTTCTATGCAATTCAATTCTGGTGAGTGCGGAGGTATTGGTAAATGTGGAATACCAAGCTCCTCGCGCTCATTCTCAACTATGACTGCACGGTACAGTCTAGCGTTATCGTCTAGAAATTGAAAAGTTTCACCAATAGGAGCGTGATTATTTGGCACAACATTGTCAATGACATGCTCCCTATAGTGTAAGGTGGTCATATTCCCAGGACAAATGTGTAGATCTGTGCCCCCGTTGAAACATATCCCGTCCCATACCATAACACTACCCCCTCGGAATGGATAAACTTGGATGGACATAGCGACGATTACGGGGTATGCGTGGGATTGTCCATACCCTTATTCTTCGAGAATCTGAAAATCGTCCATATCTGGATTCATCAGTGAAAAAGGCACTACGCCATTGATCGTTCCAATTGATATGTTGCCTTGCCCATTCCAGTCTTTGACGCTTATGGTCACATGTTAATGGAACTCCTCTTAATGGAGTTCACCTCTCTCAAACATCGTCTGATGGTTTCGATGGAGACTTGGACCCCATCTGAGTATTCCGTAGCATTCTACACGTATATGTAGGGTTTCTTCTCGCCGAAACGGTGATGAAACGATCCTGAGCAGGTGTTGTTTTTCGTCGCCCACCAAGCCTAGGTCTTTCCAACACGAAACCTGTCTCCCTGAACCTATTTCAAAGTCAAGATATCACACTTTGGCTGACTTGGAGCCTTTTCGCTACAACAACCTGAGTTAGGCTACCCTGTAGCATTCCGATAGCCCTATTAGCCTCAGCGTTTGTTAATTTACGTCTTGACATTTTCAAACCGCAGCCGTTGATAAACTGACTTCATTTCAAAATAAGAACATTCATGAAGCATTGCAAGGACCAAACTCCAGAAAAAAGGCGACCAGATTGACGAAATGTCTCATACTGATTTTTATTGGATCGAATCAAGTTGTTATTGAGTTTTTTTTATGGTTTTACAGCGATTTTCTCGAAGATTACATACTTTTAAAAACGATTGAATACTATATCCTTAACTCTCGTGGAGCAGTATATCTCAACGAAAGTAAATATCCAAAAGTAAATCAGAACTTTTTGAAGGCCACATAAGTAGAGACTACACAACGTTTAAGACCTTCCCTTCCATTTCTTCTTCGAAAGAGTACGTTTAACGTATTCCAAGAGGTAGCATTTGCAATGTTGAGATGACAATGAAGAATTTGATAGCCCTTACCGATGCTTAATGGTTTCTATTGCTCTTCAGCGAAAGGCTCAAATTACTTCAGTTGATATAACGGTCTCCAATTCAATATCCAATGACACTTGAGTTTTCAAGTGGGACTGTGAAAGATCGGCAACATGAAAAATGCAACTCCCCAGGATGGGAATAGTTGGTTATTCAATTTCTTTACGAAAGAACGAAATATACAGGAGGTTTCGTATGTGTCGTAAGATTCAATGCTTCATCAGGGTGGTAACATTGTTTTGAACTTGAACTTTTCAAAGGACAAACTAGAGTTCGTTTAGAGCTGACATAAACGTTCTTATTCTTGAGATTTTCAATTAAACCGACTGACGTTGAAAGTTCAAGGTCGCAGGGAGGGAAGTAATAAAAAGGATGTGACTAGGGATCTGATATCCCCATCAGAATTACTTTTTCATACGACTGTATTTCGCCGTTAAGAATGTGAGATAAGTTCGAGGATCTCAATCAAATATTCTCTCTTTACTCGTGTTGGTGCTATTCATCTATCATATTCGAACTTCAGCAGAAACTGCCTCTCGTTTTGAATTGAAGGGAGTTTTTAGATGTTACACATCTCTTGCATCAGCTTCCTTATAGGTATTTAAATTTGTTTGGTTTGAGAGGTAAATATTCGTAAAAATTATCGAGAAAATATTTTGAAATTTTTAATTGAAAAATATACATAATAACATAATATCAAATAATCATTCCCCAGTTCACATGGTACTGTAGGTCCTACAGTAATAGGGCAGAGCATCAGCAAACTTATAATAGAGTTGACCATCCATGAAACACGCAAATGGCAGCATCAAACAGCTCAGATCGAAATCCGGGAAATACTTCGCTATGAGTTCCAGGAAATACTGATAAACCCTAGATATTCGCTTGAAGTCATGAAGATCTGCGTTACTTAGAGCCAATATCTTCTCCGGATTCAACATATTCGAATCAACCGCTCTAAAAGACGCCAAAGTTTTCGAAATGGCCACATCTCTCTTGCTTTTTTGTGCGTGATGATCGAATAACGTTCTCTCTTCTTTTTTGGTCTGTACTTTCTTCTGTTTTCCCCTTTTAGAAGATGACGTTTTATCACTGCGTTTCTCTGTTTTTTTACTTTTAGATCTCCTCTTCTTTTTCGTCTCTTTAGGTTTCTTCTTTTCTGTTTTTTTCTGTGTGCTCTTATCTCTTTTTTCCTTCTTCTTTTTAGTGGAGGCTGTAGATTTACTGGAAGGTTCTTTAGATTTCTTACCTTTATGTTTGACGTCCACTTGAATTGCCTCCTCCTTCTTTTTAATTTTCTTTTCCTTCGGTTTTTTCGTCATGGTTTTTTTATCCTGTTTGCTAGAACCACCGACACTCTTGTCCTCTTTCCCTTTTTTCTTCTTCTTCTTTTCAGTACCCACGGAACTTTCTGAAGTTTCTTTCGCTGGCTTCTTTTTCTTCTTCTTATCAATTACAGAGGATTCACTTTCTGATTTAGATTTACCTTTTCGTTTCTTTGCAGACTTGTCCTTCTTCTCCTCTTTCTTCTTCTTAATGACTTCGGTATCACTCTTCACTTTCTTTTCTTTCTTTGGCTTCTTTTTCTCTTCTCTCTCTTTGACCTCTTTTTTCTTCTTTGTAGTTTCCGGCTTTTCAACTTTTTCTTTTTCTTTCTTATCTTTACCTTTTCCTTTTTTCTCTTTCCCTTTCACTTCTTCCGCAGGCTTCGGCAGCTTCGTGTCACTCTTTTTACCCTTACTTTTTTTCACACCTAGATCGCTCACTGACTTCAAATTTTTATGTTTGGGCTTCGCTAATACCGTAATTTCAGGTAATGTATCTCTTTTTTCTTCTGTCCTGTCTTCCAACTCCAATTCTTCTTTTTCTGGTTCATTGATTGGGCTCATTCTTCTTTCGTCTCTGGCAAAGGTATCCATGAGCTTATCTAGCTCTTCAACCTCTCTCATTTTTCTATCTTCATTATGGAGTGCACCACCGAATATATCACTTAGACTGTAGTGACCGGAATACTGATCACTTCTCTTTGGTTTTGCATCTCCCACTTCTTCTTTAGATTCCGGTTCTTTCTTATACAGAGGATAGCATTCGCAAAACTCTTTCTCACGGACAATGTTACCCTGATCGTCAATTTGAACGTCTGGTATAGCCAGGCCACAGTGAAATCCGCAGTTAAGCGTTCTAGGCTGCATCTGAGCTTCTTCGTCGCAAATGAAAAAAGAAGAAGGTTTTTTACAACATGTCATCCGCTTCTTCGGCCTTTTTTTCTTTTCTGTGAAACATACCGAGGTAGATCTCTCCATGAGTGATCTAGAATGCGATTTTGCTTCGTGTAAAGTCGTCTGGGATTCAATCTTCTGAGATTTCCGAAGATGCTTCCTCAGTTTTTCTTCTTCTTCCGCCTGTCTTCGTAGGAGTTCAGCTTGGCGTTCTTCCTCCTTCGTCTGCTTTGCTTCCATCATCAGCAAATCTATACCGGTTAATGGTAAGTTATCTGGGGGTTTCTCGAATGCACTCTTCATTTCGTCGTAAAACAAAAGGTTGCAAGAGTGTTTGGTGCCCAATTTGTTGTTGTATTTGTTGCAAAGTTCCGAGCAGAACTTGACTGAACCACAACAGGGACAACACAGCAGTTTCTTTTCCGATTTTCTCAAGCAATGGAAGCAAACCTCGTATTTCTCCGGATTGCTATCTAAAGCGTACATGACTAGGTAGTTTGGAACTTCGAAAGGCTTATGTAACTTCAGAATTTCGTTTTCCAAAGAAGGCTCAACAGAAATGGGCGTATTCTTTTGTAGGTTCTTCTTGGATTCCTTTACCTTAACAGACCTGGTTTTGATAAAGTCCAGCACTTTTAACAGAATGCCTTCGTAATCATCCTCCAAGATGATCTTGTTACGATGAATGTGGAATTTGAAACAATCCATAGCCTCTTCGATCGTGAAGAACTTGGCCATGCTATCCAAACATTTATGGTAAAGCAGATCCTCAGTAGCAAAAAGGAGTAGGATCTGTATGGCCCTATACCGGTATAAGTTCATCAAGATATCACGACCTATCTCTTTTAAATAAGCCACAGACAATTTATTGCAATCTTTGGTAATGTTGGTATTATCAGTGTAAACCAACTTTCTCATGGTGAGGTCTTCAGCTTCTAAATTGGCTCGAACTCTTGGTATGTCGAAGTCTACGTCGTTGGAGCTGTCGTAAAGGAAGAATTCGTAAATGTTTGAGAAATCATAAACGGAGTTGAAAGGGTTCATTCCTGTGGAGATTAGAGAATCTATGGTTCTCTTGCAATCGTTGAATGGCTTCACGAATGGAAATCTATAAAGGCCAAAGATGGTAAGAGCGTTTCCCATATTTTCACCTAAAGGTTGTCCCAGCTCAACGTAACGGTTCAATATTTCTATTAGTTTAGTGTTTCCTCTCAGCACTGCCATAGAAAGGAGTGTGTGGCCTAAATAGTACTGATCATACAAAGCTCCATACTCGATCAAAACCCTCACCAAGTCACATTGGCGACTGACGTTCCCCTCGTCAAAATCCTTCCTCATCACCACCATTTGGAGAGGTGTTTTACCGTCATAGTCGTCAGTATCAACCAGAGGACTCACATAAACCCCTACCAACTCTTCGTTCTGTTCTACCCACAATTCACTAGCAGATTTCTTGTTGGGATCAGAGGAATACTTGAGGAACTTTTCGGTCATTCTAACGTTTTCGGTGCTGAAAGGTAGACTGGCTAGAATATGAAGAGCAGACATATCTTCTTCGGTGACACTGTTGGGATTGGCTGCATGCTGAAGAAGGCTTTCGACCAAACTCAAATTCTTGCTGAAGATGGCTAAGAGGACAGGTTTCATCGGTAGGTCTCCAACATTTGGATCTGTCCCGTAGTGAAGTAGCGCTTCTATTGTTCGCGTTATCACTTCAACATCTTTCTCTTCAGCTTCTTCCGTTTTCTTCGCAGCGATAGCTTTTTTGTAACGTTCGTAATCCTCGATGAAAGAAGTGGATAACAGATAGTTTATATTGATTTTTGTGGATACTGAGCTGCTTTTGATCGATTGGAAATGGCTGCGTATCTTCGTTGACATTTCTTCAGAACTTTTCTTCATTTCTTCAGTGGAGGGACGGTAGTCTGCTTGAGGTAGATGAGTGGTGGATCCAATGAAATCTCCGATGCTGATCAGAGATTCGTGAGGTCTCCACTGCGTCACCTGGTCCAATTCTTTGGGATTCAGAACGATCTCAGAAAGGAACGCTTTGTCCCAAAAAACCACTCTGTTTAAGGTAGCTATGTATCTCAAGATAGCCAGAATGAGGGGTGTTAGACACTCATCGTTAAAAGCGTCCAAGTTAGAGCCAACGTTAGCCAGTTGCTTTATTATCTCGACACGATCGCAAGTGACAGCCAAGTGAATACCAGTGTTACCTCTGGCATCCGACAAATCTGGGTATACGTTGTGGTGAAAGAGATCTCTCTTCACCTCGTCGATTTCGTTGCGGATGCAATGTTTGAGGAAGTTCACGCCGGTGGTCTCTATTGTTCCCATTTTTCCGAAAGCTGATCTGTCTCCTATCAACACAGATTTGATGTTGAAACTCAAGATTTTCTCGAAATTCCTGTACCTGAAGGAGTGCTGCAGTATTTCGATAGAGGTCTTTCCGTTGTTCCATGCCAGAAGATCTTCCACTTGTAGCTTCACAACTTTTGACGAACTGGATTTGTTCACCTTCGAGAACTCCTTGTACATAACTTTATTCAGGAAATTAACGACTGTATGGTAGAACTTCTCTTTCTTCTGCAATTTTTCCAGTTGTTCCACCAGGAAATCTACGTCTGGGACTTCTTCATCCATGCATGTGCAAGTGTATGTTTCTATTGCCTTGTCTTGGTCACTGCTGTTCATCGAAATATCGCTGTGAAATTGTTGATCATTCACGTATATCTTATTGATGCTCTCTTCCTTCCTCGAACTCTGTGATACTTTGTTAAACCTGGCTAAATCGTGGTTGACAACTCCACTCAGAATCAACTCTTCGACAATGCTCGTTTGCATCCTCATCTGATCCAGATTTTTTTCCACCACATGCCTGGAAGAGGCTGAATCTCCAACGATGCTAGCCTTGGAATTGTATTTAGTCTCTTCTTTTGAGAATCCACCAGCTGAACCATCGCTAGCATCAGGAGATTGTGGATTGGATACACGTGGTGGAGACTTACAACAGTCTTTGCATTTCTGGAGCTGTACCTCATACTTTCTCCTGATTTCATGGATTCTGGTGAGCTCCGTTTCAATTTCGTTGATTTGTTTGGTGACTTGGATGCACCGCTCGTTGATGCAAGGGCAAACAGAGTCTTCGGCGTCTGTTATGTCCGAAAAGGCGTCTACGAAAGCTTCGTCCTCTAAGACTTCTATAAGGCTGTCTTCTGATCCAAGCTGAGCAAGATCGTAGAGCCTGCGGTCGAAAAAGAGAGAGTTCTCATTTCGTACGTGAGGATTGTATAATTCTGGGTATCTTTGAGACAAAGATTGGTCGTAGGTGAGGCCTTGCATAACATCTTTGGCCAGATCTCTCTTCTCAGGCATTGCTGGTACGATTTTCTTGAAACGCAGCAATTTTATTTTATTGGCTGGGTTGTAACATAAAGAAGGTACAATGTCTGAGCTCATGGAGATACTAAGTCGGATTAAGTAGTTGCCATTCCAAAGACCAACGTCTTGGGTTTCATCTTCGTATGTGAGGACCCCTGGTCCGAACTTCCTGTTATCCTTGAACAACCCCTCATGCACCCTCCCATCCTTATAGATAACCTGTCCGTACCCTTCCAGTTTATTGTTGTAAAACTGCCCGTCATAAAATGAAACCCCGTCCTCTTGTCCTATGAAATAGAACCCTTTATCATGCATGTTGTTATATAGAAAATATCCTGAGTATTTGTGCTGAAATGGCTTGTCCCAAGTTTGGCATCCATACCCATCTCTGAAGCCCTGCTTGTCGAAAGCACCAGTGTAGTCGAATTTGGGGTTTTGTAGGTCGTCTACACCGGAATCGATAGAGGTGGAATCGGAAAATAGATTATTGGAACTGGACATGATTCAGTGCATAAAAAAATATGTGAAAAATATTAAGGTTGGTAAAGACATTATAACCTGACAAATAACAATTTGACAAAAGGAGATCACAGAGGGAAAAAAATGAGATTCTTTCTTTTACCGTTCATGGTCTCCACTCATGGTGCTGTTGTGGAGACTCACTGTCCACAGCGTGTGTAGCCAATCTCTTGGTTCCTATGAAAGGAGCTGGGATGAAACGTTAGCTCCATGTCGATACACAATCTATAGTAACATGCTTTACTGTATTCTAAGTGCAAATCATGAATATTTCTTGATAAAATTCTAAATTGGAGTATGAATCAAAGTTGAATATAACTGAAGGTTCTTTTGGAGAGAAACATTACTCCGAAAATATTGGGCCAATATTGATCAACGGAGCATTTAGACCGCAAACACAACTTAAAAATTTCAAGAGTATAGGTCTTTTCTTTCGCGAGTTATTATGTTTTTGACCAGATGGTTTGACAAAATGAAATTTGACCAACTTAACCGTCTCAAAACTCGACAGAGATTTGGGCATTTGAGCGTCAAAAAGGAGAAAACTACACTCGTCTAATCTCCTATTCAAATAAAGTTTATCCTTCAGAAATAATTCATATAATAGTTATCAAAAATACAAAATTAAAATACAACGAATAAATCGAACAGATACATCAATTGAGAAATCAAAATACACTTGAACGAATAAAATTGTGACACTTAAACATAATAAATTCATGTGAAAAATTGTAAGAATTATCATTCATTACTCGGTATTTCAAAAGACTGATAAAAATAGCTAGAATCGCTAGATAATCTATGAAAAATCCTTCCTTCGCTATAACATGTGAATGGCAAAAATAGAGACTTCACATCTAAATCTTGTACATCTCTGAAGAAATATCGAAACGCTTGTAACGCAATTCTTTTATTATCTGTGTTGCCAGAATTGTGTTTCTCTTTTACAATTTCATCTGTCGAAAACTGTTTTTCTTTTATGTTGTTTTCAAGTTTGTAAGGAGTTTCTTTATCAATCTTGCCTTTCATTTCACAATTATCTTCCAGAATTGGAGGAAAATTAAAATTTCTGGAAGTTATTCTCTTCATTTCAGTTTTTCCTTCAACATAACTGTTTATATATTTCTTATTCTTGATTTTCAACTGTGGAAGTACTGATAAATCACTTATGCGGTCTCTCAACAAAGCATCACTTTCTGAAACTACATTTAACTTCAGTTCCGAAGAATCTTTCATATTCTTCATTGAATTGTTCGAAATAGAACTTATTTTGTCCATCCATGAATGTTTATATATTTCATCATTCAAACTAGATTTATAATTTTTGTTTTTACCATCTTTTATCATAGTCTTATCGTCGGATATGTTAGGTTTATTTATGCAAATCTTATTCTCTACTCGACTTGTTGTTTCACGGGAGACATATTGATTTTCCTGTGTTGCATTGTTTCCTCCACGTAATCTTATTCTCAAGGATCTATGACTTTTCACCGAACTATCCTCACTCATCATCCGGTTAGCTTTATTGAATCGTTTGTTCCTCAAAGTCTCGAAAGCTAGATCTATCCCATACACCGGTAAAGGCAGATTATTTTCGATGAACACCTTGACATCTTTATGGACATCTTGATAGAATACACCAGGACAAGGATGAAAATTCTTCAACTTTAAACTCAAATAGTTGCATCTTCTAGAGCAAAATTTCACCACCCCACATTGTGGACACCTCAGCAAAGTCTTGTCTTTTCTCTGCATACAAAAATAGCAAACGTTGCATTTTCTGAGACTCTCCTCGGTGACCCATCGATCTACATACTCAGAGCTGGCTTCTGAGCACTCGTCAAAGCTAGATTCGTCCAGTTGTTGCAGGTAGTCTTTGAGGTTGTAGTCTCTCCTGTTGGGCTTTCCACCGTGCTGAGATTTGAAGCTGGCCAAGGAAATTTCATCAGGTTTAGTTCTTCTCGAAGTGGTACTCAAGGCATCTGGTTCGATTTTAGATTTGTGTGAAACATAGCTGAATAGGGACATTTCTTCTGGTTTTATTTCTATTGTTTTCTTTATGTTGTTTACGTTATCCACGTACATCATGAGCTCGGCTATGAGGAGTAAGGAGAAGTAAGATCTTGGCATTTTGCCACTATTGAAAATATAGCGAATATATTTGAGGGCTTCCTCAGAATTTGTCAGGAATTTAGCTAGATGTAACGTGTACTGATTCGAGGTTTGTTCCCTGATGAAGCAGTACAAATAGAAAACCGCCTTGAACTTATTGACGACGTCCAAGATCTTCCTAGATTTTTCTTGCAGGTAAATCTTCGATAACTCATTGGACCTTCTGCCAGTTTCGTGAACAAGGTCAGTTTTAAGATAATTACGAATGGATTTAACATAAGCCGAATATTTTTCCCAAACCTTTGGATTATCTCCAAGTTCAGAAGGACTATCTTCTTCCAGAAACTCGAAGATATTGTTGTAATCGTAGACCGGGTCGAAAGGTGATACCCTGGTGAACATGAGGTAATCTAAGATTTGCTGGCAGTCTGAGAAAGGTAAGATATTTGGGTACCTGGATAAAGCCAAGAGGGTCAAAGCGTTTCCTAAGCCAAAACCTAAAGTTCTTGCTGGATTCTCAAAGTTGGATAAACCTTCCACTAAGGCCATGTTACCTTTGAGAACCGCCATGCTCAAATGCGAATGTCCCAGATAAAGCCTCCTGGTGTTGATCTTGGCACTCATCAACATTCCTACCATTTCCAAGAGAAGTTGATTGTTTGTGGTGGCCAAATAATCTTTGAGACAGATGAAGTGTAAAGCGTCTTTTCCTCTCATCTGAACCTCGCAACTTGTTTCGAAATCCCCCAGCAAGAATTTGTCGCAATCGCTCCAAATCGAAGGGTCTGATAGAATGTTTGGATCGGCAGAATGATCTAACAGCAATTGCATGAGCCTGCAGTTCTCTTCGCTCGGGTCCATGCAAGATACAACTTGTAAGGCTGTCATACCGTTGAGATTAGCATCTGGATTAGCTTTTTTCTTCAGGAGGCTCCCTACAATCTCTGGAGATTTGGAAAAGAGGGCCAAAAACAGTGGGGGATAGGGGGCTGCTTCCTTATTCGGATCTGCTCCGTAATGAAGCAAGGTCTCGAGGGTTCTGAGCAATTTGGTCGTTTCCTCCGGTGATTTCTTGATCACCTCAGATCTTCCCTTCTTCATCAAACTGCTACTAACTTTAACAGGTTCAAGGTTCGATTTGAAATACGTTGATTTCCTCGACGAAGGGTTCAACGCGAAAAGGAACCTATCCAGGTAGAGCTGAGACAACCTGCTGGACTTCTTCGAAGATATCCTCTTCCTCGAGGTGGATCTTAGTGATTTACCACTCTGGTTCACCGTCAGTTGAGACTGTTTGGAAGCTTTGGCGCGTATGAGATCCACGAAAGACTCGTGTGGTCTCCACAAAGCCAGGTTCTTCTTATCCGTCGTGTACCCAAACAGATACAAGAACGAAGCTTCCCAGCTGAAAACATCGTGAACCGTCTCTAGGTACCTCAGAAGGCAGAGGTTGATTGGACTGATCCCTTCGTCGTTCACACAGTCCAGATTCGAACCGTGATTGGCCAGCATTCGAATGATCCCTATAGCTTGGTGCCAGGTCGCCAAATGCAAGGCTGTATTTCCCTTCGAATCGCTCACGTTGGGGTTGATTTTCTCGTGAACCATCAGTTGGAGAGCTCCGAGAACGTCTTCTGCTGAGCAAGCTTCTAAAAACTGGACGCAACATCTCTCGTGTTGACCTGCAGGACCGAAATTGTTGCGTTTACCGATGACGACGTTTCTGACGTCGAAAACGACGTTTTCCTCGCTCTTTCGACTGAAGAACGAGTGGCGAAGTATGTCCACCAAGGTATCGTCGTTGTTCCAAGCTAAAATAGAATCTACCTCGACTTTTTTGGTGGCGCAAACCCCTCCTTTTTCCGTGCATTTAGTCAGTTTGAAGCTTATGAAGTCTAGAACGTTGTTCAAGAATGTTTCTTCTTGAAGCAAAGACTTCATTTCGGTCTCGTTGTTGTCAGATTGGAGCTCTGATTTCTTGTTTTCGCATTGCGATTTCATGTTCTCGATCTTTCTTTTTAAGAGGATCAGTTGTTTTCGTGTGTTCTCCAAATGGTCAGCTTCCATTAGATTCTCATCTTTCAGTCTCTGACAGGACGTTTCGCTCTTCAACAACACGAAATCTGGCAGGAATAAGTTGTTGTCGAGGACTTCTATACCGCAATCTTCTTGTCCCGAATAAGCTAGGTCGTACTGAGATCTATCAAAGAACAGGCTGTTGCTGTTCCTCACGTGGGGGTTATACAGTTCTTTGAATCTTTTCATAACACTTTCATCAGCCCCAAGTTTTTCCAAAACCGATTTCGCCCTTTCGTCAGACGCTGAACGAACTGGTACAATTTTCTTGTATTCTAACAGCTTCAATTTACCGATTGTTGTCTTGCCCAGCTGCGTAATACTGTCAGAGACGTTGGTGCTGAGTCTGAGCAACGAATTTCCGTACCAGATGCCAACGTCTTCTGTACCGTTGCCATTGAACATAACTCCAGGTCCAAAACGCGTGTTTTCGCGGAAGAGACCTGGAAAAATATGTTTGGTCAACCATTCACGATAAACTGAAGAGCAAATGATCCGTTTTGAATATGATAGAATTGACTTTGATGTTGGAGGAACATTTTGGAAGGGTATCTTCGTCATTGTTATTGTTGAGGAAGAAACAGTAATTCGAGAAGAGATTGACCGTTGTTTCTCGTGTTTTTTGATTGAAGATCGAAGAAGAATGATGTAAAAAGCTGCCATAACCTTCAAATTTGTCGCCATTGTTAAAGATGATCTGTCCATAACCCTGAAGCTGGTTATTGTAGAATTTCCCGCTGTAAAAACTGAAACAACCTTCTCTCTTCATTAAATAGTACCCATCGCCATGCAAAGTATTGTACTGAAAACATCCGCAATACTTTCTTGACTCTTCCCCCCGCCATTTTAAACAACCAAAATTCGTCCTTAATCTATTGGCGTCATATTCCCCCTCATATTTATAAGTGAACCCTTCTCTGTCTTCATAATCGTCCATGTTGCTGCTACTTATACCAGAGTCTTCGATATCATCAGATGAACGGTTCAGATACGTCTCGAAAGCACCATTGAATTTTTGTTTGGCGTCTGCAGTTTCGAAAGAAATTGACGCTTTTACTTTTTCACTTGAGGAAGGATTGAGGATGTCAGAATCTTCACTGAGTTCATCCATCAAGATTTTGCTTTCTTTAGAAGGAATTTGCTGGCCAAATATTTCATTGAAGTCTTCGTCTATGGAGTCTTCAGTTTTTTCACGTTCTTTTATTTCATTTTCGACTATTTCGGTCAGTTCATCCAAAGATCTCTTTATGTCAACGTCTATGCTATCAGTAGTTTTAGGGTATTTTGAAGAGTTTTTTCGGGATACGTTGTTGTATGCCATATTTATGATTTGGAAGCCTGATACTTGTTGTTTTATTCTGGAGGAATCCAGTACTGTGCTAAGAATTTGTCTGGGCTCAACTACTTCATGAATCTCTTTCAAAGATTCTTCTTTTTCGACCAATGATTTCCTTCCAATACTGGGTTTCCTCCCAAGTAAAGATTTTCTTTCAATCACTGACATTCTTCCAATTGGTTTCGCATCTGACGTCAACTTATTTTCAAGTTTTCTCGATAATTTCCTGGGAAATCTACTCAGTGTTTCATTTTCTGTAACGGAACTCCTCAGGGATCGTATTGTAACAGCATTTTTATAAACATTCGCAAATTCAGAGATGTCATCATCGTATCTGGAATTTATTGACGGGTCCGTTGATGATTTGTTTTTTGTTCCATTAAATTCTGTCTCTGCAACTATGCTAGTTGATGAGGTAATTCTACTTTTGCCGAGAACCTCTTCCATCTGTTTCTTCGATTTTTAGTATAAAATTGGGACTTTTGAATTCAATTGGAGGAGAATCAGCTTTTGATGTCTATCAAGAACAACATTTGACAATTCAGGTGAAGTTTTTAGGGCCAAAATTAGTATCTGATAGTAGGGAAATGTCGGTTCCTGTATTCTCTCAGAGTAATAAAATTCTCTCATTAATCTGGGGGGCATTCTATGCATGTTGGTTTCGGTTATTTGTATTTTTGGTCGGTTATTTTGTAAATTGCTCGCTAGATGTCACTGCCGAATGCCGATGTAGCAAGCAGCTCCCTTGTAGGAAAGAAGAGAGAACACGAAATGAGTTGAAACAGATGCAAATAAAACCTGGTGTTGGCACTCTTTAGATTTTGTCTAGAACTTTCTTGTCGATCGATAGACAAATAATGTTGGTCCTGCGTTTCATTTCTCCCGAAAGAGGTCGCGTTAGTTTTTCATAACCACAATCTTATGACATTCAAAATTTTTATAGACCAATCCAACGATCTGTCACGATCAGCTTTTTCAAAATGGCTGCTGAAATAAACAAATATCAAACCGAGGATATTCAGTTACGAGGTACGTGTTTCAGGGTAGTTTCTGTTGGTTTCTCAATTTTCAACTTCAATGTCTTCAATTATGCCATGTAAAATGATAGTTATAATAGAGAAACACTATAACAGAAATGTTTGTTATTTGTTTGTTCCAGCAGCCATCTTGAAATAAGGTGATCAGCTGTTTTGTTGGATTGGTCTATATGTTTTGATTTTAGACCATAAAAATTCAATAAGCGCGTTCGGCAATGACATCTGACTGGTCGGATTAATCTGAACCGTTCGTTTATTACATCCAGATTGAGGGGAGTACACATCTGGACCGTTCTGCAAGAAAATCTGATCAATCGGATGTAGATCTTTTTGCTCGATGTATTTCGACGGATCAAACGGATTTTTTCCACACAACAGAAACAGAAATTACTTTTCTGCCTTTGTCAATGGATTTTATATGCATCTATGTTCTGATGGCATTTTTTGACAGATACTTCCCAAACACAACAAAGGCATCCGTCATCTCAACATAACTAACCTAATTCACACGAAAAATAGTGCCACGACCTTGAGATATTGCGGATCATTCCGAAACTAGAACAAATACTTCCATCCAGAGTGCATATTTGATCTACTTTTATTGGTCACGATTTTCAGTAAGACGTTCTTAAGCAGTGTTTGACGGAAAAAGAGCGCAAAATCTCCTAATCTTAGTTTAATGCTTACGTTTTTTGTTCAATGATGTGCTTACGACTCTTTATTGAGCATCAAGACTTCCGGTTTATGAAAAAAGACCGAAAAAGTAGAGTATTTCCCATTTGGTCATTTCATGACTGTTATACTTTACCTACCTTGATTTTCTTACCTCCCACCAAAGTATAATTCATCATAAGGGAAAATAGTTGAATAATAAAAATAAAAACATTGTAGACAAAATTTTATTAAAAAATTACTGTATCAGAGGAAACACAATACATCAAATAAATGATAAAGTAATGGAATAAAATTGCTAAAGACAATTATTTTCATTAAAATTCAGTCCAACTAACAAATTGTTGAATAATTATGCTATTATCTGTACCTAAATATCCAATTAATGTGTGTAAATAATCACTAAGGAATGATTGATAAATATCGAAATTTGATAACTATATTAATAGAGTTAGTGAATTATTACTTCACTACTTTTAATTAACTAATCATGTGAATGTATTGATAATACAGAAGATCAGTTTGATAACTAATTATAAAATTTAGTTTGATATTTGCCTTGTTTACAGAGAACAACTTCAGAACACTTAAGTAATGTGTAGGAATTTCCAAAAAATATGTATCATCTGATTCCCTGATATGGAATTTAGTGTTTATCCCATATCAATAATGCTTTTTTCCTTCAGGTTGATTTCGATCAATGTAACAATATCAAAAGACTAAATTACATAAATGCAGTACAAAATAGATGCTTAATTATAACTTGCAAATAACAGTGATATTTGCCTTGTTTACAGAGAACGTCTTCAGAACATGGCAGTTAACAGTGGTGAAAATCTGAATGGAATCTCCTTACCAGAATCTAGTCATAATGGTGGAAAGTTTTTGTTTTTTCCCTCATCGATTGGTAATATAGGTTGGAAGGGAACGCTGTAAATTAGAGTGGATTGAGTTTTCACATCGTCTAAATCCAATTTCTTGAATTTTTTTTTCTTCTTTTTTGATTTCCCAGATTTATCAGAACCGTTGATTTCTTTAGGATTCGGGACCTCTACAACAGAGATTCCATTCGGAACTTTCTTCGATACTAGAACATCAGGAACATGGGTCTCACTTCCTACCGATTTAATATCCTGAAAAAAAATTATTCAGGCATTCCAAAACCAAGTTTCACATTCTAGAAATGTCACCTCAATGCTATCTTGTGGTTTTGGGCCAGATACATCTTTTTCACGTACATCAGTAGAGTATGGAATATTTTTATTGACTAAAACACCAGGAACATCAGTATCATCGAATATTCCTCGAGGCAGTATTTCAGAAGTGAGAGCCCTGTACTGTGCTACAGATACTGGAGGAGCTGGCTTAAAATTCTCATATAATGGTTCTAGCTGTAGGTCATCATGCTCCTCATGATCGTAAACGTAGAGGTCCTCTGAAACTTTTTTCAGTTTCAATTCCGTAGATTTGCCAGCCATCTATTCCTTTTTCAACTGCAATTATTGGGATGTAATTTTGAAAAAATAAAATAAAGTTTCAGGTAACAATAGACTGATACATAATACATTCAAAACACAAAAGTGACAAAAACTTGTATAAAATTATGAAATCATTTCACAGCTATTTTTGATAGTGAAATGAATTTACTGCGTCATAGTGCAGATAAAAACTCAAGTGAGACATGCATTTTTTCACTACAGCAGCATGGAATGTGCATATGCACTATGCAGAAAGATTTTCATCTTCATATTCTCTTTTCATTTTTTTATAGAGCTGTAACGAACCGTATGTATTCGTTACTGAGTAACGGGTACGCCATCTGGTACCGAATAACGAAACGTTACTCACGAATACATTTCGTTACTCGCATCTTTCGTCGTACGGGTTCTTCCCACTTCCTACACTGTTTCATTCAGCCACCGTTGATGCGTTTGAAGACCGTATGTTTTACGAACGCGTGCTTTTGCTTTTATTCGGTGAATTTCGTACGTACGTTTGATAAAGAGCGATGTTTTTTAAATTGTTTATGTTCATAATCCGCAACGCTATTTTTATGTTGATTTGTCGTTGAAATGTTTAAATTTTATTTTCAATAAACAATTTTAATTTAATACAACTATTTGTGGCTTTTTCATTATAATCGGTACATACCAAAATAATGGATTGCGAGTTTAGTGTGATATAACCTTAGCTCAATGTTAAAAATTTTAAAATAGTAAATCTATTGCAAATTTCCGTCAACAGTTCACTTGTGTCTTTCACTTCACCTATTAAAGCAAAATCGATTGAAAATACTAACACAAGTCCGGTTCGAAATACGGAAAAGTGAGAAAATGTACCTTGCAGCTTTGTATGTATTGACTGATTTAATTTACACGTTATTGGAACAAAAACCACTTCTTAAATCATGCTTCAATTTTATTCACAAGTTCTCTTCAGAATTAGTGTTATCGTGGTTCAAATGTCGGAAACATCGAAACATGAAATATTTAAAATAAATACACCTCGGGCACCATCAAATAAGTAATGTTTAAGTATATTTCCTAAAAATTAGGAATGTTGTGACGCCTGCCGCAATATCATTTTGTACGAGTATGTAATACGATACGTTGCGCTAACATAACATCGCATCTTATGAGGTAGCACGGCACGATTCACACCCTAGTATCACGGTATGATACCGTCGGTATCAGTATCAGAAGTAACGAGTAACGTAACGATACGATAGTAACGAGTACTGATCGTTAAAGTAACGAATACATACGGGTCCGCTAGTTTTCGTTACTTTTACACCTCTATTTTTTTATAACCTCAACTCCACGTAAAACCATAGATCAGAAACACTACTGTCAGGATAAAACTGATACAAGAAGTTTTCTTGTTTCAAGAGTAGAATAATTAAAAAAATATGCTTCTTACATTACACCAAATAATCTTTGATTGCATGCTACATACAGACATAATTCTTCACGTGAAGAGAAAAAAGTGCATTGACTCAGATGAAGGAGTTACCCACACTGATGTAACGAGCGGGGAACCCCCTATTCTGTAGACGAAAGAATAGAAATACACCAAAGCAAAGGAATTCGTAAAATTAATGATTACATACTCAAATTATGCAGAACATGCACAATTTCACGTCCAATTTGGATAATGATGCGTGCTTCTACTATTTCTTGCCTTATGAGTTAAAACTAAAAAGTAGTAAAAAGAACTTACGTTGTTGAGTCCTTCGTTGAATAGAGCGGGGAATCCCCCAATTATATCAAATATTACCACTTAGCTTATTTTTCTCTTCAGATGTAATTCCAAATATCAATAAACAATATTGAATCAGTAACAATAAAGTAGGCAACTACCTACTTGATCATGCTAAAAGCAGGGTCGTGAGCCGTCTTTTTGACAAGCCATAAAGTAGCGTTAACAAGACAACAGTGGGAAAGGTTTAAGATTATTACTTTTTTTTGAAGTGAGAAATGATGTACTTCATGCATTCGGTCTTTTTCATTTGATACTTACATAAATTGAGGTACCCTAGCAATGGTATTTGTAAGAAAACACCGTGAATTTTTGTGATTTTATTCGTTAAAAAATACAACTTAATATTTCAATTTGATACAAGAATAACATTTTTCCTTACAGAGAACATTTTCAGAACATGAAAATAAGAAAATATATGACAATAACAACTGATTATGTAACAATATTCAAACATCCAGGGTAACACTTGAGCCCTTTTTTATCTTCACTTTAGTTCACATTTTCACTTTCTTTATCTACTTTTTCAGCTGTTTTTCCTTCTATTTCCTTCTCTTCAGATTCAACTAAAGTGTTCCAGCAAATTTTATTCTTTCCCTCCAAAGTCTTCACAGGAGATTCTTTTGGAGTTTTCAAATAAGATGACTTTGAAGCTTTGATAGGTGACGATATTTTAGTTTTTTCAGAAGGGAACTTTGAAGCCTTAATAGGAGATGATTTTTGAGCCTTATCAGCAGATGACATATGAGATTTTTCAGACGATGACTTCAAAACTTTATAAAGAGCTGAATCAGTTTTCTTTTCGTGTACAGACTTCTGTTTTCCTGCCTTTAATTTGAGGTCTGGAAGACCTGATCCTAAATCTGAATCTTCTTCATCCGAACTTGAAGTTTCTTTTTTCCCGTAAATTCTTTCAGTAAGTTCGTTTCCATAACCTAATCCTGAAACCTATAACATTCCACATCACTATTTTCTTTCCATCACATAATGCAATATTTCACATAAAGCTCAGTTTTATTATAAGATATAAAAGGATAACAATTATTTCCTATGCTTAATTTCCTTTAATTTTTCCCTTACCTCTCTTATCTTCTTCCTGATATCCAAATCATCCTCCGGAGTTGAATTCACCGGCATTCCAGGTCGGATTATAACACCAGGATGATGTTTACCCCTTCCGCTGATAAAAATTTCCTTTGCTTCTGGTTGTTCATCGAAGAGTCCTGGTTTTTGAAAAGTTCTAGCTCTGTATTCTGCTATCGACTTTGGAGGCGCAGTTGTGAAATCTTTTCCTGGGTATTCCATTTGGGAATATTCAAAAAGGTCCCTTTCCACATCATCTAAAGTTTGCCACTCTTGCATTTCAACGAATTATGATCTCGAAAGGAATGAGCAACGACAAAAAAACTGTAAACAATAAATGTTGACAGAATAGATTTTGTTGATAAGAAACTTGAGGTATTCGGCCATTATTTACAGACAATTCCTTACCTTTGGATTAATAAATCATTTAATAAGTGACAATTGTTTGAAATTCGAATTTCGAATGAAACATGAAACTTTTCCTCAAGTCAGCATATCGAATTTAGTTAGGTTAGCTGTTAGCATATGTTGTAATCACAGAACACGAACTGGTCTGTGCTGGAATTCTGTTTATGTTTGTAGACCGGAAATAGCAGTTGGTAGTTCCGAAGACTTGGTCTTCGGTAGTTCGTTTCATCAAGAATAAATGTTCCTAAATTGGAGGTACAAACGAACAGGGGACATTCCTTGCTTAATTTTGAGAAAAAAAGTCCCATTAACATGAGACCTCAAACGTTTCCTTTTCGAGATACGGGGTGTTGAAGTTTGAAATTATTTCGAGTATTTTCCTCATAGTATCTGCATTTTACAAGATATTCAACTGATATTTGGCATAATTATTACAATTTGAAGTTTACATCATGTGACTTGCCAATTTTGATTGCAAATCTACAGGGTGATATCTTTTCTGAAGCACAGCCCTTGTTTTCTTCAGAATTTTTTTTTGGTGAGCCATTGTTGGTTTGAAATATTTTGAAAAGAAGCTCTGTTACTATACTATACTTTTGTACTCTTGTAGTTTTGTCGTATCTGCTACCGATTTCGAAAAAAAAAATTCGAACGATTCTTGAAATATCCTCAATAAAATCAGTTATATCCGAAAATTGGACGAATAATTTCATCATCAGTATCTTCATTATTCCATCGAAAAAGGTTCGCAATATTAAAAATCATTTAACTTTGAAATATTTATTATTCTACAGGTATTAGAAGAAGACAAGATACAATTGACTTTCCTCATTCTGCTGAAGAAGTATATTCATCTCCTTTTAACCTAATATATATAATTTGGTCCACTTTGGGGACAAAGGCGTAGGCCTTTTTCGAAGATCAAGAGGTGTTATTTCTATATTGACAGTTTTGTCCTCTTATCATTTAGCATTGAAGAAATATGGAACTTGATTAGGTTCTGATGAGATACAACTTTTGAAGATTCCCCCATTTATACAGCTTATTCAGTCACATCATTTAAAAGTTCACAAACTCTTTAAGGTGAAAATTTATAGGAATTATAAAGAAAATATAGGTAAAAGAAGACACAGAATTCTATAAAAATTGTTTCATTTCAAAAATTTAAGCGAATAAAGATTTTTTACGTTTATGTGACTTTTATTCCTGACATAATCCAGTTGTATCTCCATTATTTGTATCTTCAATATTGGAACACCCTGTATAGACAACTTTATACAATGGTTTCAGTTTTTTTTTACGAGCTGAGCTCAATTATTTTCGTAATACTTTTGAGTTGGTGGGTGTAGAACATAATGTAGATTACTAATAAAGTTCCTAGAGATATACAATTTTTAATAAATATATCTTCAATCTTTATATTCTATGAGCAAATTCCTGAAGTCATTTCTTCACCAAAAATTTTCAAAAATATATACATATACGTAATTAGTTCTACATTCTCTGAACCAGCTAACAAAGAATTTATCATTGGACACTCAATTCATTTACTAAAACCTATTCAATTACAAGAAAGTTTGAGTGATTAAAAATAATAGTTAGTACAACACCCAAGCTGCATCTAATGAATCATCAGTAATAACTAGTGATGAAGTTATTCAATAGTAACAATATCTTGAAATAAACACTAAAACTTTCCTGTAATTCGAATCTGAAAGTCGTTGAATTGAGTTTTTCGTTTCATATAAAATTACTATGAGAAACAATCAAGTAGACATTGACGATCAACCCAAGTCGAAGACTTGGCCAAAGAGTATCTACTCTTTGACTTGGCTTTCCTCTAAAACACTTGGGTTGATCGTCATATGCGAATGGCTGGTGAACACGAAAAAATCTTTATTCTTCACGCCGTTATGTAGTATTCTCTTCTTCCTATGCATTTCTCTCTCATGATGTAACAGAGTGCTATTGTGATTAGAATAATGATGGTCACTCCCATTCCTATGCTCACCCATATGATTTCTTCGTTTATGCCGTGATGGGATCGACCTGAAAGAAAAAGATTTCAGTCAAATCAGTCCAAAAGGTTCATTCCAATTAGTAAAATATTCAAGGGAAAAGACAAGTCATGAAAAAGTTGAGCATTGAATTCGTCCTGAATAAAAAATGTTTCGATAACAAAAATACTGAAGCGAATAAAATTCTGCTGTAATTTTGCGGACCGACTGCGCCCTTGCCTTGATTTGTGTGAGCCCGTGAACAGAACTCGAAAATGAAAAACCGAAAAATGAAAACACGAATAATTCATTACTTATGAGGGCTACATGGGTGGTTTTGGTATCAAAATGTAGGTTTTCGAGGTCGTTCTATCCAATAAAAAATAATTCAAAGCCCTTACTATCACCGTTTAGATTTTCAACTGTCAAATGGCGAAATATGGGCGATTTGAAAAATCTTAAATTTTGGGTGAAAAATGCCAAAGGGGTATGACCTCCTAAAAACACCATATTTGTCAATAAAAAATATATTTGGGGAGGATCTAACCTTGTTATTAAATTTGTAAGTTGTACTTCCAATTCGAATCTTCAATAATAGCAATTTTGCGGACCGACTGCGCCCTTGCCTTGATTTGTGTGAGCCCGTGAACAGAACTCGAAAATGAAAAACCGAAAAATGAAAACACGAATAATTCATTACTTATGAGGGCTACATGGGTGATTTTGGTATCAAAATGTAGGTTTTCGAGGTCGTTCTATCCAATAAAAAATAATTCAAAGCCCTAACTATCACCGTTTAGATTTTCAACTGTCTAATGGCATTTTTACGAAAAATCGGAAATTTCAAACTGTCATAACCTCCGTCCCTCTCATCGCCGCCAAGAACTATTTATATTATGTTGATCAGCATAGCTCCAAGTATCTCTGTGCGAAATATGAGCGATTTGAAAAATCTTAAATTTTGGGTGAAAAATGCCAAAGGGGTATGACCTCCTAAAAACACCATATTTGTCAATAAAAAATATATTTGGGGAGGATCTAACCTTGTTATTAAATTTGTAAGTTGTACTTCCAATTCGAATCTTCAATAATAGCAATTTTGCGGACCGACTGCGCCCTTGCCTTGATTTGTGTGAGCCCGTGAACAGAACTCGAAAATGAAAAACCGAAAAATGAAAACACGAATAATTCATTACTTATGAGGGCTACATGGGTGGTTTTGGTATCAAAATGTAGGTTTTCGAGGTCGTTCTATCCAATAAAAAATAATTCAAAGCCCTAACTATCACCGTTTAGATTTTCAACTGTCTAATGGCATTTTTACGAAAAATCGGAAATTTCAAACTGTCATAACCTCCGTCCCTCTCATCGCCGCCAAGAACTATTTATATTATGTTGATCAGCATAGCTCCAAGTATCTCTGTGCGAAATATGAGCGATTTGAAAAATCTTAAATTTTGGGTGAAAAATGCCAAAGGGGTATGACCCCCTAAAAACACCATATTTGTCAATAAAAAATATATTTGAGGAGGATCTAACATTGTTATTAAATTTGTAAATTGTACTTCCAATTCGAATCTTCAATAATAGCAATTTTGCGGACCGACTGCGCCCTTGCCTTGATTTGTGTGAGCCCGTGAACAGAACTCGAAAATGAAAAAATGAAAAATGAAAACACGAATAATTCATTACTTATGAGGGCTACATGGGTGGTTATGGTATCAAAATGTAGGTTTTCGAGGTCGTTCTATCCAATAAAAAATAATTCAAAGCCCTAACTATCACCGTATAGATTTTCAACTGTCAAATGGCATTTTTACGAAAAATCGGAAATTTCAACCTGTCATAACCTCCGTCCCTCTCATCGCCGCCAAGAACTATTTATATTATGTTGATCAGCATAGCTCCAAGTATCTCTGTGCGAAATATGGGCGATTTGAAAAATCTTGAATTTTGGGTGAAAAATGCCAAAGGGGTATGACCCCCTAAAAACACCATATTTGTCAATAAAAAATATATTTGAGGAGGATCTAACATTGTTATTAAATTTGTAAATTGTACTTCCAATTCGAATCTTCAATAATAGCAATTTTGCGGACCGACTGCGCCCTTGCCTTGATTTGTGTGAGCCCGTGAACAGAACTCGAAAATGAAAAAATGAAAAATGAAAACACGAATAATTCATTACTTATGAGGGCTACATGGGTGGTTATGGTATCAAAATGTAGGTTTTCGAGGTCGTTCTATCCAATAAAAAATAATTCAAAGCCCTAACTATCACCGTATAGATTTTCAACTGTCAAATGGCATTTTTACGAAAAATCGGAAATTTCAACCTGTCATAACCTCCGTCCCTCTCATCGCCGCCAAGAACTATTTATATTATGTTGATCAGCATAGCTCCAAGTATCTCTGTGCGAAATATGGGCGATTTGAAAAATCTTGAATTTTGGGTGAAAAATGCCAAAGGGGTATGACCTCCTAAAAACACCATATTTGTCAATAAAAAATATATTTGGGGAGGATCTAACCTTGTTATTAAATTTGTAAGTTGTACTTCCAATTCGAATCTTCAATAATAGCAATTTTGCGGACCGACTGCGCCCTTGCCTTGATTTGTGTGAGCCCGTGAACAGAACTCGAAAATGAAAAACCGAAAAATGAAAACACGAATAATTCATTACTTATGAGGGCTACATGGGTGGTTTTGGTATCAAAATGTAGGTTTTCGAGGTCGTTCTATCCAATAAAAAATAATTCAAAGCCCTAACTATCACCGTTTAGATTTTCAACTGTCTAATGGCATTTTTACGAAAAATCGGAAATTTCAAACTGTCATAACCTCCGTCCCTCTCATCGCCGCCAAGAACTATTTATATTATGTTGATCAGCATAGCTCCAAGTATCTCTGTGCGAAATATCAGCGATTTGAAAAATCTTAAATTTTGGGTGAAAAATGCCAAAGGGGTATGACCTCCTAAAAACACCATATTTGTCAATAAAAAATATATTTGGGGAAGATCTAACCTTGTTATTAAATTTGTAAGTTGTACTTCCAATTCGAATCTTCAATAATAGCAATTTTGCGGACCGACTGCGCCCTTGCCTTGATTTGTGTGAGCCCGTGAACAGAACTCGAAAATGAAAAACCGAAAAATGAAAACACGAATAATTCATTACTTATGAGGGCTACATGGGTGGTTTTGGTATCAAAATGTAGGTTTTCGAGGTCGTTCTATCCAATAAAAAATAATTCAAAGCCCTAACTATCACCGTTTAGATTTTCAACTGTCAAATGGCATTTTTACGAAAAATCGGAAATTTCAAACTGTCATAACCTCCGTCCCTCTCATCGCCGCCAAGAACTATTTATATTATGTTGATCAGCATAGCTCCAAGTATCTCTGTGCGAAATATGAGCGATTTGAAAAATCTTAAATTTTGGGTGAAAAATGCCAAAGGGGTATGACCCCCTAAAAACACCATATTTGTCAATAAAAAATATATTTGGGGAAGATCTAACATTGTTATTAAATTTGTAAATTGTACTTCCAATTCGAATCTTCAATAATAGCAATTTTGCGGACCGACTGCGCCCTTGCCTTGATTTGTGTGAGCCCGTGAACAGAACTCGAAAATGAAAAACCGAAAAATGAAAACACGAATAATTCATTACTTATGAGGGCTACATGGGTGGTTTTGGTATCAAAATGTAGGTTTTCGAGGTCGTTCTATCCAATAAAAAATAATTCAAAGCCCTAACTATCACCGTTTAGATTTTCAGCTGTCAAATGGCATTTTTACGAAAAATCGGAAAATTCAAACTGTCATAACCTCCGTCCCTCTCATTGCCGCCAAGAACTATTTATATTATGTTGTTCAGCATAGCTCCTAGTATCTCTGTGCGAAATATGAGGGATTTGAAAAATCTTAAATTTTGGGTGAAAAATGCCAAAGGGGTATGACCTCCTAAAAACACCATATTTGTCAATAAAAAATATATTTGGGGAGGATCTAACCTTGTTATTAAATTTGTAAGTTGTACTTCCAATTCGAATCTTCAATAATAGCAATTTTGCGGACCGACTGCGCCCTTGCCTTGATTTGTGTGAGCCCGTGAACAGAACTCGAAAATGAAAAACCGAAAAATGAAAACACGAATATTTCATTACTTATGAGGGCTACATGGGTGGTTTTGGTATCAAAATGTAGGTTTTCGAGGTCGTTCTATCCAATAAAAAATAATTCAAAGCCCTAACTATCACCGTTTAGATTTTCAGCTGTCAAATGGCATTTTTACGAAAAATCGGAAAATTCAAACTGTCATAACCTCCGTCCCTCTCATTGCCGCCAAGAACTATTTATATTATGTTGTTCAGCATAGCTCCTAGTATCTCTGTGCGAAATATGAGCGATTTGAAAAATCTTAAATTTTGGGTGAAAAATGCCAAAGGGGTATGACCTCCTAAAAACACCATATTTGTCAATAAAAAATATATGTGGGGAGGATCTAACCTTGTTATTAAATTTGTAAGTTGTACTTCCAATTCGAATCTTCAATAATAGCAATTTTGCGGACCGACTGCGCCCTTGCCTTGATTTGTGTGAGCCCGTGAACAGAACTCGAAAATGAAAAACCGAAAAATGAAAACACGAATAATTCATTACTTATGAGGGCTACATGGGTGGTTTTGGTATCAAAATGTAGGTTTTCGAGGTCGTTCTATCCAATAAAAAATAATTCAAAGCCCTAACTATCACCGTTTAGATTTTCAACTGTCTAATGGCATTTTTACGAAAAATCGGAAATTTCAAACTGTCATAACCTCCGTCCCTCTCATCGCCGCCAAGAACTATTTATATTATGTTGATCAGCATAGCTCCAAGTATCTCTGTGCGAAATATCAGCGATTTGAAAAATCTTAAATTTTGGGTGAAAAATGCCAAAGGGGTATGACCTCCTAAAAACACCATATTTGTCAATAAAAAATATATTTGGGGAGGATCTAACCTTGTTATTAAATTTGTAAGTTGTACTTCCAATTCGAATCTTCAATAATAGCAATTTTGCGGACCGACTGCGCCCTTGCCTTGATTTGTGTGAGCCCGTGAACAGAACTCGAAAATGAAAAACCGAAAAATGAAAACACGAATAATTCATTACTTATGAGGGCTACATGGGTGGTTTTGGTATCAAAATGTAGGTTTTCGAGGTCGTTCTATCCAATAAAAAATAATTCAAAGCCCTAACTATCACCGTTTAGATTTTCAACTGTCAAATGGCATTTTTACGAAAAATCGGAAATTTCAAACTGTCATAACCTCCGTCCCTCTCATCGCCGCCAAGAACTATTTATATTATGTTGATCAGCATAGCTCCAAGTATCTCTGTGCGAAATATGAGCGATTTGAAAAATCTTAAATTTTGGGTGAAAAATGCCAAAGGGGTATGACCCCCTAAAAACACCATATTTGTCAATAAAAAATATATTTGGGGAAGATCTAACATTGTTATTAAATTTGTAAATTGTACTTCCAATTCGAATCTTCAATAATAGCAATTTTGCGGACCGACTGCGCCCTTGCCTTGATTTGTGTGAGCCCGTGAACAGAACTCGAAAATGAAAAAATGAAAAATGAAAACACGAATAATTCATTACTTATGAGGGCTACATGGGTGGTTTTGGTATCAAAATGTAGGTTTTCGAGGTCGTTCTATCCAATAAAAAATAATTCAAAGCCCTAACTATCACCGTTTAGATTTTCAGCTGTCAAATGGCATTTTTACGAAAAATCGGAAAATTCAAACTGTCATAACCTCCGTCCCTCTCATTGCCGCCAAGAACTATTTATATTATGTTGTTCAGCATAGCTCCTAGTATCTCTGTGCGAAATATGAGCGATTTGAAAAATCTTAAATTTTGGGTGAAAAATGCCAAAGGGGTATGACCTCCTAAAAACACCATATTTGTCAATAAAAAATATATTTGGGGAGGATCTAACCTTGTTATTAAATTTGTAAGTTGTACTTCCAATTCGAATCTTCAATAATAGCAATTTTGCGGACCGACTGCGCCCTTGCCTTGATTTGTGTGAGCCCGTGAACAGAACTCGAAAATGAAAAACCGAAAAATGAAAACACGAATAATTCATTACTTATGAGGGCTACATGGGTGGTTTTGGTATCAAAATGTAGGTTTTCGAGGTCGTTCTATCCAATAAAAAATAATTCAAAGCCCTAACTATCACCGTTTAGATTTCCAGCTGTCAAATGGCATTTTTACGAAAAATCGGAAATTTCAAACTGTCATAACCTCCGTCCCTCTCATTGCCGCCAAGAACTATTTATATTATGTTGATCAGCATAGCTCCAAGTATCTCTGTGCGAAATATGAGCGATTTGAAAAATCTTAAATTTTGGGTGAAAAATGCCAAAGGGGTATGACCTCCTAAAAACACCATATTTGTCAATAAAAAATATATTTGGGGAGGATCTAACCTTGTTATTAAATTTGTAAGTTGTACTTCCAATTCGAATCTTCAATAATAGCAATTTTGCGGACCGACTGCGCCCTTGCCTTGATTTGTGTGAGCCCGTGAACAGAACTCGAAAATGAAAAACCGAAAAATGAAAACACGAATAATTCATTACTTATGAGGGCTACATGGGTGGTTTTGGTATCAAAATGTAGGTTTTCGAGGTCGTTCTATCCAATAAAAAATAATTCAAAGCCCTAACTATCACCGTTTAGATTTTCAACTGTCTAATGGCATTTTTACGAAAAATCGGAAATTTCAAACTGTCATAACCTCCGTCCCTCTCATTGCCACCAAGAACTATTTATATTATGTTGATCAGCATAGCTCCAAGTATCTCTGTGCGAAATATGAGCGATTTGAAAAATCTTAAATTTTGGGTGAAAAATGCCAAAGGGGTATGACCTCCTAAAAACACCATATTTGTCAATAAAAAATATATTTGGGGAGGATCTAACCTTGTTATTAAATTTGTAAGTTGTACTTCCAATTCGAATCTTCAATAATAGCAATTTTGCGGACCGACTGCGCCCTTGCCTTGATTTGTGTGAGCCCGTGAACAGAACTCGAAAATGAAAAACCGAAAAATGAAAACACGAATAATTCATTACTTATGAGGGCTACATGGGTGGTTTTGGTATCAAAATGTAGGTTTTCGAGGTCGTTCTATCCAATAAAAAATAATTCAAAGCCCTAACTATCACCGTTTAGATTTTCAACTGTCTAATGGCATTTTTACGAAAAATCGGAAATTTCAAACTGTCATAACCTCCGTCCCTCTCATCGCCGCCAAGAACTATTTATATTATGTTGATCAGCATAGCTCCGAGTATCTCTGTGCGAAATATCAGCGATTTGAAAAATCTTAAATTTTGGGTGAAAAATGCCAAAGGGGTATGACCTCCTAAAAACACCATATTTGTCAATAAAAAATATATTTGGGGAGGATCTAACCTTGTTATTAAATTTGTAAGTTGTACTTCCAATTCGAATCTTCAATAATAGCAATTTTGCGGACCGACTGCGCCCTTGCCTTGATTTGTGTGAGCCCGTGAACAGAACTCGAAAATGAAAAACCGAAAAATGAAAACACGAATAATTCATTACTTATGAGGGCTACATGGGTGGTTTTGGTATCAAAATGTAGGTTTTCGAGGTCGTTCTATCCAATAAAAAATAATTCAAAGCCCTAACTATCACCGTTTAGATTTTCAACTGTCAAATGGCATTTTTACGAAAAATCGGAAATTTCAAACTGTCATAACCTCCGTCCCTCTCATCGCCGCCAAGAACTATTTATATTATGTTGATCAGCATAGCTCCAAGTATCTCTGTGCGAAATATGAGCGATTTGAAAAATCTTAAATTTTGGGTGAAAAATGCCAAAGGGGTATGACCCCCTAAAAACACCATATTTGTCAATAAAAAATATATTTGGGGAAGATCTAACATTGTTATTAAATTTGTAAATTGTACTTCCAATTCGAATCTTCAATAATAGCAATTTTGCGGACCGACTGCGCCCTTGCCTTGATTTGTGTGAGCCCGTGAACAGAACTCGAAAATGAAAAACCGAAAAATGAAAACACGAATAATTCATTACTTATGAGGGCTACATGGGTGGTTTTGGTATCAAAATGTAGGTTTTCGAGGTCGTTCTATCCAATAAAAAATAATTCAAAGCCCTAACTATCACCGTTTAGATTTTCAGCTGTCAAATGGCATTTTTACGAAAAATCGGAAAATTCAAACTGTCATAACCTCCGTCCCTCTCATTGCCGCCAAGAACTATTTATATTATGTTGTTCAGCATAGCTCCTAGTATCTCTGTGCGAAATATGAGCGATTTGAAAAATCTTAAATTTTGGGTGAAAAATGCCAAAGGGGTATGACCTCCTAAAAACACCATATTTGTCAATAAAAAATATATGTGGGGAGGATCTAACCTTGTTATTAAATTTGTAAGTTGTACTTCCAATTCGAATCTTCAATAATAGCAATTTTGCGGACCGACTGCGCCCTTGCCTTGATTTGTGTGAGCCCGTGAACAGAACTCGAAAATGAAAAACCGAAAAATGAAAACACGAATAATTCATTACTTATGAGACCTACATAGGTGGTTTTGGTGTCAAAATGTAGGTTTTCGAGGTCGTTCTATCCAATAAAAAATAATTCAAAGCCCTAACTATCACCGTTTAGATTTTCAACTGTCAAATGGCATTTTTACGAAAAATCGGAAATTTCAAACTGTCATAACCTCCGTCCCTCTCATCGCCGCCAAGAACTATTTATATTATTTTGATCAGCATAGCTCCAAGTATCTCTGTGCGAAATATGAGCGATTTGAAAAATCTTAAATTTTGGGTGAAAAATGCCAAAGGGGTATGACCTCCTAAAAACACCATATTTGTCAATAAAAAATATATTTGGGGAGGATCTAACCTTGTTATTAAATTTGTAAATTGTACTTCCAATTCGAATCTTCAATAATAGCAATTTTGCGGACCGACTGCGCCCTTGCCTTGATTTGTTTGAGCCCGTGAACAGAACTCGAAAATGAAAAACCGAAAAATGAAAACACGAATAATTCATTACTTATGAGGCCTACATGGGTGGTTTTGGTATCAAAATGTAGGTTTTCGAGGTCGTTCTATCCAATAAAAAATAATTCAAATCCCTAACTATCACCGTTTAGATTTTCAACTGTCAATTGGCATTTTTACGAAAAATCGGAAATTTCAAACTGTCATAACCTCCGTCCCTCTCATCGCCGCCAAGAACTATTTATATTATGTTGATCAGCATAGCTCCAAGTATACTGTAAGCGAAGATTTTCCTCCGCACTCTTAGCGATATCATTTATTTCTCAACAGTTCTGCTTATACACGTAAAAATTACATAATTCCTTTTCTTGAGAACTTGCGGCAAAATTCAAGACGCGCCTGCAATTTTCATCATAGCATTTGCTGAAATTCTAGAAGGAAATATCCTGGAAATTTACAAAGGAAGCCTAAAGCATTCCAACTATTCCTCATTTCTGACGAACTCTAGCAAGGGATATAAATTGTGCACCCAATTCCTCAGGGAGGTTTTTGGATATTGCTGTGGAACTTTTGTGTTCTCCGAAGTATTAAATTATTAAATAGTTTTTGATTAAGTCGTTCACAGAAAAATTAATGGGAAGAGATAAACGACAAACGAGGTGGCCCTGAAATTGCAATGGGACCACAACATTTTTTTACCTGACCACTTCAAGGAAGCTTGTAAGAAGCATTGAAAAAATAGATTTTCTGGGTTTTAATGTACTGCTTAATTTGCACCTTATCATTATTCGAATGAATATTTTTCTATTTTCATTAGGAACTGATCAATGTAGGAAAGATTTTAAGAGAAAATAGGATGGAGAATGTTTGTAACATTTCTTGTTTTTCTCTAGGGAACCATTTTTCTTTCCCAAATCCCTCGAAAAAACTATTCAAAGAACATTTTAGGGGAGCCTAAAAAAATATTCTGTTCGGAACAATGTGGGATTTCACCACCGGAAAAAGTAAATACATGTTGACAAACTTTCGCTCCACGGGCTACGAAGGATGAGGACAAAGTAATACGAATAAATAAGAAAACTCATTTTATAAGCCGGCAGCTTCCCTTATCGATCTTTTCTACTATTCTAGTCTCATGAAGAAATTCCATTATCTCCAGGAAAAAAGGAAAGTCTGTCCAGACTTATATCAAAACCTACATACAATGCGATGGGAATCTTCGAATTCAAGTTCACATCGTTCACAATGGAAATTTTTAGGATTTAAAATTTTTACTATGAATTCTACCGAAAATTAACAAACGGTAGAACTAGGCGCTACTTTAATCGTCTATATCTATAAATCAATTTTTCTGGGAAATACGGCAGTCCAAAAATTACCTATTTTTCGCAATTTTTCGACTCAAGGTCGATTATTTCCCAAACTACGCGTCAAAGGAGAATTCTAATTACAGATTGGTGAAAAATTTGCGAAAAATTGGTCGACTTTGGAGTGACGTCACTTCTAAACAAATTGGAATTGAGAGAAGCTGATTTTTTGGTTAGACTTTCGTTCTTTAAGAATAAAATGGTGTATTTTTTATATACCTGAGACGAAGGGTTTGGATTTTCTGATTTTTTTCGCGAAAGTCCAATTTTTCCGATTTTCCATCAACCATATTTAAAAAACAATTAGTCTCAGAGAAAATCTGTTTGGATTTTCCTAATCTACGGCATCGAATTAATAAGTGGTGGAAATTTCGTATCGATAGGCGAGATTCGAATTTTTGCGAAAAATCCCATACTAAGAAGGTATGGAAAAATTTCAATTTTTCGAAAAAAAATTTTTGGCTCCGATCGACTTCAAACTCACACCATTTACTAATTCGAGGACGTAGATTAAGAAAATCCAATCAGTTCTTCCGAAAGGAAAACAGTTTTTGATTTACGAACGATGAAAAATCGGAAAATTTGGACTTTCGCGAAAAAAATCAGAAAATCTAAACCGTTCGACTCTGATGAATAAAAATTGGTTTTTTTGATTCACAAAGGATCAATCTATATGCAATCAATACAGCATCTGTATAAATCAATTTTTCTGGGAAATACGGCAGTCCAAAAATTACCTATTTTTCGCGATTTTTCAGTATACTAAACAGAATACCTGCTTATATGCAATATGCGGGGAACCAGATTAACCAGAAGTCAGAAGAATCAAGAGACGGTGTTTTGGATGATCGTCTAGAGAAATTGTTGAAGAAAACAATAATTTCTGGAGAATAATTTTGTTATTTTTCAAATACGTGATTTTTTTAATATTTTGGTGTTAAAATGTTGTATAATTGTGAATATCTATTATTTTTATCTCGTAATTCTGTAAATATATTTCATTTAACATATTATGTTTTTGATTTCAAATTCCATTCACCCCATATTTTTTTGTGGTTTTCAGATACCTGAAGCTTTTTCAATAAATATTCTGAGAAAATCATAACAAGAATCGTAACTGTATTTTAATGAGGCACTTCCTGTAGGTATAGCCGCTTTCTGTTGAAAGACTGCAAATCCCCAAAGTTCAACAGTCATAAACCCTTCGCACTCAGTTATAAATCAAAAACTTAATACGTATATTGTCGTCCTAAAAATATATTTTGCGTGAGTGGTAAAATAAAGGTTTATATTTCTCACATCAGTTAGTCACACAAATCATGATGCGCATGTACATCTTTTCGAACCAAGAGAAAAGGTTTCAGGTTGAGGTAAACCAAGAAAGAAAAAGAAACTGATGTTCTATGACTAAAATTTGTAAAAAGCCTCATTATCACTTATTTACGCCTGAGAAGTTCATTCTTGAAGTGACTTAGTTGAAGCGATCGTAGGGTCAAAGTGTACTTAATAGTCAAAGTGTAAATTGTTAAATTTTTTCGTTCAAGATGATGTTCAAGAGAAATGTAAATTCACAGGAACAAATTGAGAAGTAAGTTTTTCTTATTGGATCGAAAATGATCTTTGTATTTTCTTGAAGCATTTTTTATGTTATTTCTATTCCTTTCAACATAATTAAATTTGAAGTTGGTAGTTTATATTATTCAATATCATTCTATGTGTTTGTAGGAGTTTTATTGTTGATTTTTTTTCAATATGAATTAAATTTGATGGTGTTTCCAAATTACTTCACTTCATTCTGATTCTTTTCTTGTGAACTAACAATATTAAATGTAAGATTTTTAAACTATTGTATCTACCTATTTTAGAATATCTGTAGAATTTTGTTTGATTCTATATTTAATTTACAGTCAAGCCTATGATGTGACACCAAACAGGAATCTTCGTATGAAAAAACCAGAAGAGTCTTGGAACTTATTAAGAATGTAAGATTTTCTTGACCATGAATGTTCATTTCAAATTGAAGATGTGCAGTTTTCTGAAATATCACGACGATATTCAAAATTGGTTTTTTTTACCAATAATTTTTTTACAGGCGTTCTGATCACTGGACGGTTGAGGAGGAACACAATTATAGTAGGCGTCAAGCGAGACCATCTCATTTCCTACGATTAGGAGATATAGAAAACAGGGTGATCAAAAAAAGGATAAGAGGCCCTTTTTCCAAAGGATGGATTATTTCTACTTGCATAATACACAAAAACATTCGTAAAAGGAAAAGTGTATTTGAAAGGCTGAGTTTCAATTAGTAGTTTTGCAATAACAACTCAAAAGCAATCATTGTATGATCTGAACAGGTGAATTTTCACTTGTATGTCTCTAAATATTGTAGTGATTTTTAATGTTGTAAAAATTTTTGTGATTTCCTAATTTTTTATAAATAAATTTACATATGTATATTGAAATTGCATTTTGAATTCAATCAAACCATACCTATTAATTTACATTGGGTCTGGTCAGTTCTACCCAAAGCTTCAACAAGTGAGAGCCTGTGGCCGTTTCAGTATCTGGATTACAGGTTTTATTTTATACTTTTGACTTCTTAATCATTTCTTTTATGCATAGTTAAGGAACGAATCCTTTGAAATATCCAATGCCTATAATTGCCTATTTGCAAGATGAGAATTACACCATTCCATGAAACATTGAGTCATTAGGCATATTCAGAAAGTTTTTCTTTCAATGCTTTCTGATTTTGAATTACATGTTAAGTGCGGCTTCCAACGAGAAAATGATTTAATAAATGATTATTTCTAATTCCTACAATAAACTTTTTGTATATTCCTATGAGGCGACTCAAATTTGTAGAAAAAAAGCTGAATAGTTATGGCAAATAGCTCCAAAAATTCAATAATTAGGTACGAGTTGAATTGAGTATCATTACATAGTATAAAACAAAGTCGCTTTTGCTGTCTGTCCCTATGTATGCTTAAATCTTCAAAACTACGCAACGGATTTTGAAACGATTTCTTTAAATAGATGAAGTGATTCAAGATGAAGGTTTATAAGTATTATACATGCATAATATTGTAGAGAAACACTGATGAATTCACAGGTTTCTGATGTGATGCCGCAAGTTAACACATTTTTTTGCGCTTACATTGAAAACGCTGACTGAACCCCACGAGATAAATCAAAATAATGTACTCGGTATTGTACTCCTTAAAAAGGTCAACAAAAAAGTCCGCGATGGTATATGTCTATCTCTTAAGGATAACCCACAATAACCATTTTTTGTCCTTTACATTTTACGGGAAAAAATGTCTTATTAAGGAAGTTTTTTTAAGCAATACAGCATTAATCCTTATCCAATTAAGTAACTTGAATACATTGTCCATTCAATATAGATCAATATGACTATTTACAGCACTTAATTTAAATGGATATTTCCGAAGATATTACAGATTTAAAATGCAGCGTTGTGGCGCCGGCACTACCGTTGTTTATGAGGATTGCATTGTATCCGTGCGAAGCCAGAGTGGGTTGCTAATATTGAATAAAGGTTAACGTCATAGAAGATCGGTTTACTATCTGCTTCCTGAACAGGTGGGATTATATGGGGACGAAGGTTTAAGATAAAAAAGGTTCAGGAGGAAAAAGATTCTCCTCATGTTCTATGACTCGAATTTTTGAAACGACTAGGTATCCTTCGGTAAATTTAGTATTTCATTAAGAGCCTACACCAGTGTAATTTGTTACCTTCTCTATTCACAATGAGTTTCTTGAGACTACCACAGAAAATAAGGAGGTATGTGTCATTCTGTCTTCACTATTGTTGTAAAATGAAAAATAAAAGTTAGACCCGAAGAAATACTTTTTATTTTATCTAAGGTATTATTCTATAGCTTATGTACCTAATTTATATCTTCGTTTGCGCTGTTCTTCTTTATTTTTCTCAAGAAATTATTAGTTCTTCATTATCTATTAAATTTGAAGAAAGTTATTTTATATTACTTTATTTTAATCTGTCAATATGTAGGTAACATTTTCCTTACGTAGGTACTCTTTATTATTCGAAAAACTGTATCTTAGAATATCTGTGGAATTGATACATTTAATTTACAGTGAAGCCATCCTCAGATTGGACAATTGGAATCCAACGCAGGAAGAAGAAGAACCAGAGCCTATGAACTTCAAATGGTAATATTTATTCTTATGCTTATACCAAACTATTATTTTAATTTAAATTTCATTGGGCGAAAAACTTCATTCTGAAAAGATTTCCGACCACTACGAATATTTCAAAAGTAGTGAAATTTGTGTTTTTTCATTGTTTGCATTAATACGAAGTATGAAAACCCTAACATAATTTTTTCTAAAATTAATAATCCTTTTGCAGGCGACCTAACTACCTGATGAGTCAATGGGAGCGTAACTACTCTGCTCGTCTAAATAGAGTACCTGCAGACATGCAATATATAGAGAACCAGAAGTCAGAAGAATCAAGGGACGTTGTTTTGGATGATCGTCTAGAGAAATTGTTAAAAAAAAACAATAATTTCTGGAGAATATTTTTAAGGTTTTTCAAATATGCGATTCTTATCTATAATTTGATGTTAACATGTTGTATAATTGTGAATGTTATTGTTTTCTCGTTATTTTGTTAATATATTTTATTTTATATATTATGATGTTTTTGATTTCAAATTCCATTTACCCAATAATTTCTTTTTTTGTGGTTATTCCGAATGATCTTCAGGTACCTGAAATTTTTTAATGAATATTCTGAGAAGATCATGACAAGAATTGTAACTATATTTTAATGAGGCACTTTCTTCTATACCTTTTCTTTCATGCATAGTCTAGGTACAAATCCTTCAAAATATCTTATGCCTGTTTGCAAGATAAGAATTACATCATTCCATGAAAAATTGAGCCATGCAGGCATATTCAGAAAGTTTCTCTTTCAATGCTTTTTGGTTTCAAATTACATGTAAAGTCACTGGCGAATCCAGACAGCTTTTTAGGGAAGGGAATTATGAATTTTTTCATGGGGGGCCATGAATTGATTTATTGAAAATATAAGGAATAGATTGAACTTCTATCAAGGGATTATTGTCAATGTCGAAGACCAAGGGGTATGGGGCATGGCCCCCCTGTATCTGCCAGTGTGATGAGTACCGCATCCAACCAAAAAATATTAAAAAAATAATTATTCCTAATTCTTACAGTATACATTTTGTATATTACTATGAGGCGACTCAAATTTGTCGAAAAAAGAGCTGAACAGTTATGCCAAATCGAATTGAGTTATATTAGATAGAGGATAACATCATAGAAGATCGGTTTTCTGTCTGCTTCCTGAACTTCTGAACAGGAGGGATAATATGGGAAGAAAGATTTAAGATAAAAAAAGGTTCAGGAGGAATAAAATTCTCCTAATGTTCTATGACTTAAATTTTTGAAACGACTAGGTATCCTTCAGTAAATTTAGTATTTCATTAAGAGCCTACACCAGTGTTATTTGTTACTTTTTCTGTTCACAATGAGTTTCTTGAGACTACCACAGAAAATAAGGAGGTAAGTGTCATTTTTTCTTCACTATTGTTGTGAAATGAAAAATAAAAGTTAGATCCGAAGAAATACTTTTTGTTTTATATAGGGTATTACATTGTATAGCTTATATAATTTATATCTTCGTTTGCGCTGTTCTTCTTTAATTTTCTCAAGAAATTATTAGTTCTTCATTATTTATTGAATTTAAAGAAAGTTATTTTATATAACTTCATTTTTATCTGTTAATATGTAAAATTTTCTTTACGTACTCTTTATTATTCAAAAAACTATATCTTAGATTATCTGAAGAATTGATTACATTCAATTTACAGTGAAGCCATCCTCAGATTGGACAAATGGAATCCAACGCAGGAAGAAGAAGAACCAGAGCCTATGAACTTCAGATGGTACTATTTATTCATAAACCATACTATTATTATAAATTCAAATTTCATTGTGTGAAAACTTAATTCTGAAAAGATTTCCGACTACTACAAATATTTGAAAAGTAGTGAAATTTGCGTTTTTTAATGTTTGCATTAATATGAAGTATGAAAACCCTTACATAATTTTTTCTAAAATTAATAATCCTTTTGCAGGCGACCTAACTACCTGATGAGTCAATGGGAGCGTAACTACGCTGCTCGTCTAAATAGAGTACCTGCTTACATGCGATATAGAGAACCAGAAGTCAGAAGAATCAAGAGACGGTGTTTTGGATGATCGTCTAGAGAAATTGTTGAAAAAAACAATAATTTTTGAAGAATAATTTTGTGATTTTCAAATACGTGATTTGTTTAATATGTTGGTGTTAAAATGTTGTATGATTGTGAATATTATTGTTATCTCGTAATTCTGTAAATATATTTCATTTAACATAGATAGTATGTTTTTGATTTCAAATTCCATTCACCCCATAATTTTTTTTGTGATTATTCCAAATGAAATCCCCAACAATGTGATCTTCAGATACCTGAAGTTTTTTCAATAAATATTCTGAGAAAATCATAACAAGAATCGTAACTGTATTTTAATGAGACACTTCCTTGTAGGTATACCTGCTTCCTTTTGAAAGACTGCAAATCCCTAAAGTTCAACAGTCATAAACCCTTCGCACTCAGTTATAAATCAAAAACTTGATGCGTATATTGTCGTCCTAAAAATGTAATTTGCGTTAGTTGGAAAATAAAGGTTCAGATTTCTCACAATTAGTCACAACAAATCATGATGCGCATGTACATCTTTTCAAACGAAGTACTTATCAATTACTTGAGGCTCTGTGCTCCGTCCCTTCTGGTTTTCCCCTCCCCCTAACGAATCATCACAGATAAGCTAAAGACTCTCCCTAAGATCACAATTCACCCTTCAAGTTCGCAAGTTCGATTTCATTCGAAAATAGTTTTTTGCCAAAACCCAGTCAAGATGGTAGTACCATTCAGAGCACCAACAGACCCATCAATGTTTACCAATGTGGTGTTGTCCATCGACGAAAAAACGAGGTGCAGAGGAACCGTTTACGTACGTTTAGAAAACGGAAAGCCAAGACCAGATGGACCGCTTGGAATCACAGTTATGAGTCCCAGTTTACCCTACGACATCTTCTTCAGCAAAGATGGAGTGAGCTTGGACAGATCAGCGGAAGACAGCGTAGACACAGTCATCTTGAAACACAAGAGGGTAGCTGAAGAACAAAATTTAAGATTCGTTTTTCCATCGATGGATGCCAAACAGAGGTTTTTCGAGTTCTTCAGATTATGGTATGCTACTAAATTCGTATTAATTTTTATTATTATATATTATTTTTTAATGCTTTTAAATAATAATAATGCCTTTATTTTCAATTTTCACAAAATAAATCAAAAATTATTATATAATAAAAATTATTTTATTCTCTTTTACTCTCTTTATATTTTACTTCTTTCTAATCATTCCATTTCTAATATTTTCGTTATTGTTTCCAAGTTTTCAATTTTATTGCCTTTCGTTTTCCTCATTTTTGAATTTTCTTTTGATTTTTTTCATTTCTAATAGTTTTTTTTTACAGTTGAATCCAGAGGATGCTGAAGAAGACTTTGTAGTTTAATATATGTTATATTTTTCAATTGTAAATAGAATGAAATTTTCTTACTTCTCAATAAAGTTATTATATATTATGTATTGGCTTTTATTTTGACAACCGTCTATTGAATTTTGTTGTGAAGGTTCAGAATAATAAAAAAAGTAGACGTGCAATCAATAAATATTTAGAGAATTCTGCATCTATGGAAATCTGAATAGAAGACTTCCACAAATAAAACGAAATAAATGAAAAAAATATCTTGGTTGAATTCAGAGATAAAACCTATATTCGAAGGTTTACAAAATACAAAATATAGGGTGTTTCTTCAGTAGAATGCCAATATTGTAAAAGATGAAATTATCAATATATACTTATCCCAAGGATTTCATTCAGGTGCAATAAATCACCAACAGTTAAACAGTATTCAAATATCCGCAGTAATAGGAAGTTTATGACCTGGTGCCTGAAGGTACTCAAATGAATGGGAAGTAAAACCTTTCTTGAGGATCTTTAAAATATAATCCCTGCTAATATAAAAGACATGATTCAGAGGAGGCCGTCTATCTGTTGAAAATGTATTTTGAATTGCATGTTCTTCGAGACAATGATTTCGATTTCATAAAGAAAACTATTATTCTCGAAGGGCTTCAAGAAGAAATTATATATTCATTACTTCTTTTTAAATGCTGGTTCTACTTAAACGAGTTCTATGTAGGTACATGAGATATACACGATTTTTTGTAAATATGGCTATCTGAAATTTTGGTCACATGATTCAAATAATATCACCATTGTGAATCATTTTCGATTCAGAGGCATTGAAAATGGACCTCTAAAAGCACTGTGAGGTCAGCAGCTTTTGGGTGCCAGCTCATACCTTGTTGCCAGTTCATTCCCAGATGCAGATAACGAATAACAACAACTCAGCCAAGAAAGAAGAAGAACTACCATAAATTCTATGACCAATCGGTAATAAACTTTGCATAGACATTTACAACAAGGGTGGAAGTGTTTTGGGTTGTACCTGGTGAGAGTGGTGAGACATTCTTCGAGGTTCTAAATAAGCTCCGGTGACTTATACGAAATGGCAGTGATACTATCTATACCGTAAGTTGAATTTGTATTTGTATGTTTGTTAATATTGCGAAGGAAATATTAGTTATTTCTTATTGATCTCAATTTTGTTTTAATTAAGTGCGATTTATTGTCGCCTTATTCACCATAGTTGAGTTTCTTCGTTCATTTTAAGTTATATATAGTTTTTATTTTGATCGAAGAGGCTCAATTCAAATCTTCCCTTTTTTATTTCACAGTATTCTCATTCGTATGGTTGAAGTTTTTATTTCCTGCGATGAAAAATCATTTTTTTTTGCAGAATTCTTTACAACAGTTTGTTAAACTGTTTGGAATTCGACTTACCTTATGAGATTTCCGATATAAATCAACCAATGAATACGAAGATCAATGAAGAGCAAATTGAAAATGAGGCGGACCCAAATAAAATTTCCGTGAAGTAAGTAATTTGAAATTATTTCATATGATTTGTAGGGTACAGACTGTTGACATCTCTTATGTTTTGCGAAACCATTTTTGTAACAATTTATGCTTTAGATGCAATGAAAGTTCATTTTTTGGTGTATCATTCCAAATGCTCAAACAAGTCTGAATAATTACCGATTCTGAGATAGATATTGGAATGTTATCTCTGTTGGAAACCTCTTAAATGATGGTGTCTCTAATGGGTTTTGACTCATTTTGCGAAATATTATCGAGACATCCATTCATTTATTCGTTATTCAGTTCATTACTTCACAGAATGTTCTTTTGATAACTAAGGGGTGCACAGTAAGATAAACGAGATGCTAATCAAATCAGATACAGAAAATTGTTAGATATCCAGATGTTCAATAGTTCAAACGATTCATTTATCATTCACCAGTTTTGTATAAAGATAAAAGTTTATTTTTTTCGTTTCTCTTTCATTTCAATGAGATTTATTTTTTTCAGGCCACCTGTCTACTACATATTCGTGGTTATTCATTGATTTAATTATTCCCCATGCATTTAATTATGTGTGTTGAGTTTTTTGTATTTTATATATATTTTGTGGTCCGATAAAAATTTATTTTTAAATAAATGTTCCAAATTATTTGGAGAGTTTTTTTACATATTTTCCTCTATAATTTTTTTAACTTTTCAAAAATTTAATTTAATCAATAATCTCAGTCAGGCACTATTGAAGGTCAGCAACACAACTTTTTCATTCTGAAATAAAAAGAAGAATAATTTTTTTGGTCATGGACTGCACAAATTTAATCGAACGAATTTCTGGGACCTGGTAGTGAAACATGGACGTTAATTGGTCCGGACGAAACAAATTGGGGGGCGCGAATGAGTCAAACGATGCTTTTCCTGGCTTTTTGCCCATTACGATCCAATTCATTTTGTGAAAACGATATTGCAACGAGGGGGTTGAAATTGCATGTTTCGCATAATGGAGCATTCGTTGGAATTCATGCATTTTATCTGAGTATTCGTTGAAGTTCGTTATTTGTGGACACATTCGAGATAAATGATAAATGACATACCTACTGATGATTAATACTTTATTGAGTTGAAATGAAAGTTGTCATCAAAAGGTATTATTGAATGGGGATGGTCATCGAACCATAAGAATCATTCAGAATAACCATTCGGCTGGTCAATTACAACAAGGCGTCCAGAGCTTCGGGCCTGTGAATAAAAATCGTAAGTGAAATATGGAAAATATAAAATCGAAAAAATTTTAGGAAAAAAAGGTTTATATAGTAAAGTTTGGAATCAAAAACTAGGTTTTTGAGGACGCTGAATTCAATAAAAAATAAACCAAAGCCCTATCTATCATAGTTTAAATTTTCACCTGTCAAATGGCATTTTTTCAAATTTCAAATCGCTCTAGCTCCCGTTCCTATGGTCGGATCCACCTTTTGTTTGTACATTCTTAATCAGCATTGTCCGAAGTATCTCTAGGCATAATAAAATCGATTTCGAAAATCCCAACTTTTTGGGTCAAAAATGCATAAGAGGTAAGACCCCCCAAAAACACCATATTAATCGTCATCAGGGATTTCTTGGAAAACCAAAGGCTGGTATTCGATGCTGATCGTTTACTACCTATTTAAATCTATCATAATAACCATTAAGCTGGTCAATAACGCCCATTGGTTGAGAGCTATGAGCTCGTGAACAAAACTCGAAAATGAATTTTGGAAGATTAAAACATGAAAAAAATCAAGTCATAGAGGGCCTACATGGACAAGTTTGGTATCAAAATGTAGGTTTTCGAGGACGCTGAATTCAATGAAAAATAAACCCAGGCTTTATCTATCATAGTTTAGATTTCCACCTGTCAAATGAAATTTTTTCAAATTTCAAATCGCTAAAGCTCCCGTTCCTGTAGTCGAATCCACCTTTTGTTTCTACATTCTGAATCAGCATTGTCCGAAGTATCTCTAGGCATAATAAAATCGATTTCGAAAATCCCAATTTTTTGGGTAAAAAATGCATAAGGGGTAAGACCCCCCAAAAACACCATATTACTCGTCATCAGGGATTTCTTGGAAAACCAAAGGCTGGTATTCGATGCTGATCATCTACTACCCATTTGAATCTATCATAATAACCATTAAGCTGATCAATAACGCCCATTGGTTGAGAGCTATGAGCTCGTGAACAAAACTCGAAAATGAATTTTGTAAAATTAAAACATGAAAAAATTCAAGTCATAGAGGGCCTACATGGACAAGTTTGGTATCAAAATGTAGGTTTTCGAGGACGCAGAATTCAATAAAAAATAAACCAAGGCTCTATCTATCATAGTTTAGATTTTCGCCTGTGAAATGACATTTTTTCAAATTTCAAATCGTCATAGCTCCCGTTCCTGTGGTCGAATCCACCTTTTGTTTCTACATTCTTAATCAGCATTGTCCGAAGTATCTCTAGGCATAATAAAATCGATTTCGAAAATCCCAACTTTTTGGGTCAAAAATGCATAAGGGGTAAGACCCCCCAAAAACACCATATTACTCGTCATCAGGGATCTCTTGGAAAACCAAAGGCTGGTATTCGATGCTGATCATCTACTACCCATTTGAATCTATCATAATAACCATTAAGCTGGTCAATAACGCCCATTGGTTAAGAGCTATGAGCTCGTGAACAAAACTCGAAAATGAATTTTGTAAAATTAAAACATGAAAAAATTCAAGTCATAGAGGGCCTACATGGACAAGTTTGGTATCAAAATGTAGGTTTTCGAGGACGCAGAATTCAATAAAAAATAAACCAAGGCTCTATCTATCATAGTTTAGATTTTCGCCTGTGAAATGACATTTTTTTAAATTTCAAATCGTCATAGCTCCCGTTCCTGTGGTCGAATCCACCTTTTGTTTCTACATTCTTAATCATCATTGTCCGAAGTATCTCTATGCATAATAAAATCGATTTCAAAAATCCCAACTTTTTGGGTCAAAAATGCATAAGGGGTAAGACCCCCCAAAAACACCATATTACTCGTCATCAGTGATTTCTTGGAAAACCAAAGGCTGGTATTCGATGCTGATCGTCTATTACCCATTTGAATCTATCATAATAACCATTAAGCTGGTCAATAACGCCCATTGGTTAAGAGCTATGAGCTCGTGAACAAAACTCGAAAATGAATTTTGTAAAATTAAAACATGAAAAAATTCAAGTCATGAAGGGCCTATATGGACAAATTTGGTATCAAAATATAGGTTTTCAAGGACGATGAATTCAATAAGGAATAAACCGGAGCCCTATCTATCATAGTTTAGATTTTCACCTATCCAATGACATTTTTTCAAATTTCAAATCGCCATAACTCACGTTTCCGTTGTCGGATGTACCTTTTTTTTATATATTCTTTATCAACATTATACAAATTATCTCTAGAAATAATGAAATCGATTTCGAAAGTCCCAACTTTTTGGGTGAAATTCATGTTGAAATATCAAATCGTCAAAGCTCCCGTTTCTTTGGTTCCAATCAGCATTTGTATATAGTGAAGTGAATCATCGTTGTCCAATGTATCTTTAAGCAGAATAAAACTGATTTGGAAAGTCCCAACTCTCCGGCTGAAAAATTATTAAAGGTTAGGACTCCCCAAAAACACCATATTCGGCACCAACAAGGATTCCCAGGAAAATCTAACAGTGATATTCCACAACTACAAATATTCTCATAGTTTTTGTAGCTCACATCCTCTCATCAGTGGCAGTATTCGAATCCAATCAACGCAGCACTTAAAAAATATGATATCCTCCTCCAGAGCCAACAATGGCATTGTCTCTGTTATTCATCGCTCTGATTCTACCACTGCAGAAACTTATGCCAGGGGTATGAGGAATGAATGGACTGAAAAGCCTCTTTGTTCAATCGTAAATGAGAGGGAGACAATACCATCAAACGAAATACCAAGCGATCTTTCATTCCAGTTCTTGTTGCAGCTCTTGCTGATAGAATTTTGTTTGAATTCCACATTGTGAACAAAATGGCGCAGGCGCAGGGCCTGGTTTTGCAGGAAATTAGTAAATTGTGTTTGAATGGTCGAAGAAAAAGTGAAGTAAGGGTTTATCATCGCACCAATATCTTGTTTGAAAACTATAGTTAGTAGCTCAACAAATCTGTTGTAAAGTTTCTGATGAAAAGACGAAAAACAAGTCGATAATATGATTTTAAAACGTCAAGAAAAGTTAGATTTGAGGCTTGCGAACATTTCTCCATCCTAGAACCACCCGTTAACGCAAATCTTCTCGGAGAGATGTCTGGGGAAGATACATAATCGGCTTAGGACACTCATAGCTCATGAAAACTCACCGTCGTATGATCCTGTCATAATTCCGGACACTTTCCCGGCCACTCTTCCCCCCACCGGCATTTTGGCGGCTGGAAAAAATGTCCTTCCAATCCGGGAAAACTCTCAGTCTGCGGAATTCGCTGAAAATAAATGGGAAATTATTTCTCGGTTTCCCCTAATGAGATAATATAAATTCGTTTTGGGAGTTCGTTCGTTCATTATCATTCGTTTGCTGGTCAGAGGAATGCTTTGATTTTCACGGAAATGAGGAAAATAGGTGATGTAAGCGGATCTGTGATCCTTAATTGTGTATTTCCGTGTAATGATCTCATTTCTTATAAATTAATTTGAACCATCAAATATACTGCTCCACAAGAGTTAGGGGTATCGTATTCAATCGTTTTTAAAAGTATGTTATCTTCAAGAAAATCGCTGTAAAATCATTTAAAACTCAATAACAGCTTGATTCGATCCAATAAAAATCAGTATGAGACATTTCGTCAATCTGGTCGCCTTTTTTCTGAAGTTTGGTTCTTTGCATATGCTTCATGAATGTTCTTATTTTGAAATGAAGTCATTTTAACAACGGCTTCGATTTGAATCGAGTTTTCTGAAAGTGCCAGACGTAAATTAACAAATGCTGAGGCTAATAGGGCTATCGGAATGCTACAGGGTGGGCTAACTCAGGTTGTTGTAGCGGAAAGGCTCCAAGTTAGCCAAAGTGTGATATCTCGACTTTGGAATAGGTTCAGGGAGACAGGTTCCGTGTTAGAAAGACCAAGGCTTGGTGGGCGATGAAAAACAACACATGCTCAGGATCGTTTTATCGAGAAGAAACCCTACATCTACGTGTAGAACTGTAGAATGCTACGGAATGCAGATGGGGTCCAAGTTTCCATCGAAACCATCAGACGACGTTTGAGAGAGGTGAATCTAGGACCTAGGTTCTAGATGTCCATTAAGAGGAGTTCCATTAACACGTGACGATAAGCGTCAAAGACTGGAATGGGCAAGGCAACATATCAATTCTCGAAGAATAAGGGTATGGACAATCCCACGCATACCCCGTAATCGTCGCTATGTACAAGAAGTCCATCCATTCCGAGGGGGTAGTGTTATGGTATGGGCGGGGATATGTTTCAACGGAAGCACAGATCTGCACATTTGTCCTGGGAATATGACCGCCTTACACTATAGGGAGCATGTCATTGACCATGTTGTGACAAATTTCCACGCTGCTATTGGTGAAACTTTTCAATTTCTAGACGATAACGCTAGACCGCACCGTGCAGCCACAGTTGAGAATGCGCGTGAGGAGCTTGGTATTCCACATTTACCAATACCTCCGCACTCACCAGATTTGAATTGCATAGAACATGCATGGGATATGCTCCAAAGAAGATTAGATAATCATCAACCTACCCCAGAATCCTTAAATGATCTGAGAGAGCTTCTGCCCCGTTTATGGAACCAAATTCCTCAAGAAATGTTCAACAACCTCGTGTGTAGTATGCAGAGAAGATGTCAAGCTGTTATTGATGCCCGTGGAGGCCATACATTGTATTGATAGTCTTAAAATGCTTGAATTCTCTGGGAATAAAATTTCTTTATTTTACTCAATTTTTCCTAACCACCCCGTATACGCTGCAGATCTACAGGCTAAAATTAATTTGCAACTCGAAATCATATTAATATGAATTTTCATCACAAAAATCTTATTTTAACTTTATTTTTTTGCAATTTAAGTCAATCTCCCTAACTCATGCAGAGCTTTTTTTTGGTCTTATTTGCGTCAGATCTACTCAGTGAGAATATTCACTAACCTTAAAATAAGAATTCACAAGAATTCCATGCCTCATAATTCCTTTCCTTTCCCGAAGTAATTAATCCATTCAACAACAGCCTCCGGCAATTAATGTCAAAGTCTCTCCAGGAAACTTCATTAAATCCTACATTTCACTGCGATAAATTAATCTCAGCTTGAAATAATTCCGTAAAATTTAATTCAATGACCGTGTCTATTGCTAAAACTATTCCTTTTAATGAAATGAAAGAAGTTCGACTATTCATCAAGTAATTACTGAGGAAGGTAATTTTTGTATTGATCCATTTCGAGCTAGAGGCCCTTAAATATTCTCAGAATGGCCTCATAGGCTTATCTGCCAATTACTAGATGGAGAGGTGTGAGATCTGTGAAGATCTGAGGTTTCCTTTTTGTACGTGTTGATGATTCAATAAATAATTAACCATCTCACTAATAATCCATCTTGCTGGAGAGTTAAGAAGTAACTTCCTCACAAAATTGTCACAATTTCGCGATGAAACCCCAGTAGTTTAAGTTAAACTCGACTTTGTCTATCCACTCCGAATAAGTTAGGACTACATGCATATTCTAAAAGTTCCGAAAAACATGAGATCGATGTTCACTTCCCACTTGAAAACTCAGTTTATTCAATCATCCCCAAAGAAAGGCCTTTCTAAATAAACTCCCAGTAAGTGGAGGCTCGTTTGTAGTGGGAAGAACTCTAAATCCGAAAACTAACTTACCAAGTAAACACTGGCTACGTATTGAGTTGATTTGGGTTCCAACCCTGGAGGAATTGAATTAGCGTTTCTTGAAACACCTATCGGCTTCTTTATTGGAGCCATTTGAAATTGATTACATGCCTGTTCATGAAATGGAACAATCAGACTTTCTGAAGAATATGTCTTTCCAACACGGAACCTGTCTCCCTGAACCTATTCCAAAGTCGAGATAACACACTTTGGCTGACTTGGAGCCTTTCCGCTACAACAACCTGAGTTAGGCCACCCTGTAGCATTCCGATAGCCCTATTAGCCTCAGCGTTTGTTAATTTACGTCTTGGCATTTTCATAAAACTCGTTTCAAATCGAAGCCGTTGATAAACTGACTTCATTTCAAAATAAGAACATTCATGAAGCATATGCAAAGAACCAAACTTCAGAAAAAAGGCGAAACGTCTCATACTGATTTTTATTGGATCGATTCAAGTTGTTATTGGGTGATTTTACAGCGATTTTCCCGAAGATTACATAATTTTAAAAACGATTGAATACGATATCCCTAACTCTTGTGAAGCAGTGTATTTGGTCCTTGCATATCGAGGGCAGATTCCCGAGCTTTATCTAAATTATGTGAGTCACGTGGGACGCATCTTCAAAGCTTGTGTGTGGAAACGTCAAAGCTGATGCACGAAAATGATGTAATGCCTACGCACGTGTAATTACTGCTCTATTTTGTGGAGGTAGCGGTCTTGGAATCTTGGGGTAACTTTGGTAATTGCTTTTCGACATGCCATCAGGTTTACCCAGTTGTCCGTACGCACAAACGGACGCTTTGACGAGTTTTAACGAAGTAACGATCGTTTATTCAATTTAGCAGGTAATTATCCTGTTTAGTGGACCGAATAGTTATTACACTATAGCTACGAGGATATATAGAAAAATTCTTAGCCTTCTATAGAACCAAACAAAATTTCAATGTCAAAATATTTTATTACTCGACATATTCTCCTCTTAATTGAATACATTTATTACAGCGAACCTGCAACGTCTCTAGACCTTTAAAAAAAAATGTTTCTTCTTGCTCTGCAAACCAGTTCTCCACAGCTTTCATTACCTCTTCATTGGAAGAAAATTTACAACCTTTTAAACTTTTTTTCAGTTGAGGAAAGAGATGATAGTCGGACGGAGCGAAATCTGGTGAATAAGGAGGGTGTTCTAGTAATTTTTACCCTAAATCACGAATTTTTGTATGGCAACATGAGATTTGTGTACTGGGGCGTTGTCCTGTGAAAACGAAACACCTTTGGATAGCTTTCCGCGTCTTCTCTCTTTAATTTTTTGCTGTAGAGTGGTCAGTAATGTCTAATAGTAATCTTCCGTTAGGTATTGTTCTACCCTTATCCAAAAAATCAATCATGATTACCCAATGGCAATCCCAAAAAACTGAAACAAGAACTTTTCCAGCAGATTTTTGGGCACGAAACTTCTTAGGTCTTGGAGAACCAGAGTGTCGCCATTCCATCGATTGTTGCTTTGTTTCTGGATCGTTGAAATGTAACCAAGTCTCATCCGTAGTAACAATTCGGTTTAAGAAGTCTACATCGTTTTCAAATCGAGCACAGATCGAACGCGATGCTTCTACCCTTGCACGCTTTTGGTCAACATTCAAACATTTGGGGATAAATTTTGCAGAAATTTTTCTCATGTCCAAATTGACGTGAACTATATGATGAACGCTTTCGTATGAAATCTTCAGTGCTTCAGATATCCGTTTCAGCCCAATTCGACGGTCTGATAAAATCATGTCATGAACTGCATCGATATTTTCGGGGACTGACACAGAAACTGGCCTTTCCAATCGGTCATCATCTTCAATGGAAAATTTACCTCTTTTGAAGCTTGCAGTTCAATTTTTCACAGTCGCATACGAAGGATATGGATCACCAAGGGTATTAAGCATATATTCGTAAATCTGCTTACCTCTTGACTCTTTTAAATACAGGTACTTGATGATGGCTCGATACTTCAATTTTTCGATTTTTATAATTTCGGTGCACATCTTTTATTTTTAATTTATTGCGCAACTCTGGTTTACTACGTCGAACTCTACACTGACACTTCTAATAAGTTATTATTCGTTTATATGGTATCGCAATATTTTTTTTATGCATGGAACTGGTCTAGGCTAACTAGATATCAATACATCCTCGTATTTCAAATGAAAACACATGAAAATTAGGTAGGTATCATAACTATCATATCCTGGAATCTTTAAATTTAAACCAGTTCTGATCAGAAACAAGTTGTAATTCATCGTGGGCCCACAATCAGACAAATAGGTGAATTTCCACTGCCGGTGATTTATTTATACAACCACCGGAAGCACCCCGGAATATCATATTATCCAGGGAAATCCGTTTTAAAGTCGCACCAAATTCAGAACAGGGCCACGTTCGAATGAGCTATCGATTTTATCTGAGTCAGCTTGGTATAATCCGAGTTGGTGGTCGTCAATTTTCACACCGTCTTCGGATCGGAAAATGAATGGTAGTTTCTCGATGCAACTGGAGTTAATTAAGAATCCGGTCAGAGCGATTCCCGGCTTAATTTGTTCTTGAAGGATTTGGCAATCAATTCTTACGGAAATGGAGTGAGAATGAGCCGAAATGACTTTTATGGATTGTAGGCCTATTTTATGGTTTCAACCAATCGGAGAATAATGTTCCGGTAGACACTTTGTTTTTTTCATCATCTTCCATTCAATGACCATAAATTCCAGTCGATCTGAATAATATTTAAAGCGAACACATCTTTGGTAATTCTTCAACATATAAATGATAGCAAATAGAGCATGAAGGGATAAATCAATTTGATTTTGCATTTCTAAATGTACAGCTATGAGATCTGTATAAGAATTATGGATAACTGACTCTTCTTCAAATATCTCCACAACGAAATTCAACATATTCAAAGTCTCATTTGACTTAATTTTCTTACCTTCAATTTATATTAAATCTTTTTTCCTCTACTGTATTCAGGTCTCATTTGTCGGTCAGCAGATCTAGAATAAATTCACCTGAAAAAAAAATAGAGGTTTGAAGAAACAGATAATAGATGTGCAGATTCTAAACATTTTTTTCCTATAAGCTTAGGTCCGATTGTTTTTGACTAGAATAAATTTTCATGTTTGAATTAAAAGTAGTCTAAAAATTAATTATTATTTTGACTTTTGTTGGGTGTTTTTTTTTTTAATTTTATTTTTTTCAAATATTTGCTGTCAACATGGAAAAATAAGATTTTTAATTGTTTCGGTGTTATTTGAATTTTTTCAATATTATTTAGCGGTAGCGTTTCTTTCTTTCAGATTTTTTCAGGTGGAAGAAAAGGTAGGTCCCAGAGAACCCTTGGCCTTTTAGGACTGAGTTGTAAGGGATTTCCTGGTTGCCATTTCCAACTGCAGCCATCGATGGACCAAGAGCGACAAATCGAGAATTTGAGGCGTCAATGTGAGTGACTTTTAGGGTTTTTGGTGGTGGTTAATTTCAGATATATTGACAATAATGTCGGAAAGGTTCTGAGGAAGGAGAAATATCTCAGAGAACACATGCGCCAATAAATGCGGAACGAGTATGAGCCAATTTTGACATATTGGATTAGGCCTACTGGGGATACCACTCAAAATAAAACGCTCCTAGCACTCTACCTACAGGGTGGTGTGAAAACGAGTGCATTAACTATCGCGCTTATATCCCCTTGGCGGAATTTGTTCAACTGAAAAGTGCGGAACCAGTATGCGCCAATAATAATGTACGTGTCGCCCTTGCTCACTGCACGCCTAAGGAAGAAAATTGTGTCCAAATTATCGGCAACGATACCACAATTTCCCAGCACAGGAAGTTTCAAATTTCGATTTTATAGAAGCATCAAATGCGGCACGGTTGACGACTTCCCATCAACCACATTATAAATTCGTCCCCCTGAATAAACACAGAATTACACGGAGAACTGATTAGCTCTTTGTGCTAACAGAAACGATTGAATATTGTTTGGTCGGTTGATGCCTGCAACAAGTGTGATTACGGATGAGCTACGTGAATGCTGAAAGCTTCAATTATCTGATTATGGAGACTGCATCACGATGAAGGTCATAAGGTCTGCTTTTCATCCCTTGAGTTCGATAGTCTATTTCTGTCCTAAGCAAAGTGATTTATAAGCTTTTTAACGGCGGAGTTATTTGTGGTAAATAAAATGCCCATTTCAGCGGCGTAGCTACGTGGGTGCAAGGGTGTGCAGTGCACCAGGGCCCCGGACTTTAGGGGGCCCCAAGCGCTGACCACCGTTTTTACCACGTTACAAGATTTGTATCATTTTTTTGGAAATAGCATCAAACATTGGGATTTGTTGTCAAAGTTCACTGGTGAATCGGACACCTGTCTGAAAAAACTAAATCCGACTAGATGGTCCAGTAGGGTCAACACAATTTTAGCAATTAAACTTCGTTTTTTGATATCATTCGTGCATAGTCAGAAATAGTTATGAAAAATTCTTGCAAAGATGAGCGAAGCCAAGCAGAAACAATAACAAAAAATGTTGAATTTTTAATTTACTTTTCTCTGCGGTTTTATGCACATTCTTATTGATATCAATTATGCAAGTATTACAAATATGCGATATCTATTTGGACGACGCATGCAGAGCTCGGAAGAGACGAATACAAAGATACAAATTTATAGGAGTGACTTCGAGTCCTCCAAATGCAAGGCTAGAGAAAATGCCATAGCGTATGGTATTGATCCCCATTTCGAAGAAAAGAGACAAAAAAGTTCAAAAACATTTCGATGAATTAGCTTCCTTCTGATCACCGATTTCGAAGTAGGGAAGAATTGTTCGAAATAAATATTTTCTATAGAGTGCTCGATACAATAATTTCACAATTGAGGGGCCGTTATACTCTGGCCGACGGCTACGGCACCGATTCTCCATTCAAAACGTGCCTTTAATTTTTTCAAATTCACGCCCACTTTTTCAACTTTAAGCTTGATTTCTTCTTTAAATTGAAGTTGAAGGATGTCTTGAGGGCACTCCAAAAAAATCGGCTACGGCACCGATTCTCCATTCAAAAAGTGCCTTTCATTTTTCCAAGTTTACGCTGATACATGTAGGAAATGGACAAGCAGAGAGTACCATGACAGACTAGTTTCTGGCTTCTTAGCCGTCATCAGTGCCTCATAGACCTCCCTGCAATAACAAACTTATTTTACGCCCAAGCAGGAATAATGGAGTACACTTTTAATCTACAGTGTCACACCTAGCGGGTAAATGTCTACGCTTCAGCCCAGAGGTTCCTTCAAAAACTGGATCTCTACGTCGGTACATTATTCATTTTTCAGTTGATTGCTACAGCAGGAAGGGCTATGTGGCACTGATGACGGCTAACAAGTTCACGCCTTCAATTCTTCACCTAGACTAGAAGCTTGATTTTTTCTTCAAATGGAAGTTAAAAGATGTCTTGAGAGGGCAGTCCCATTTCTTCTTTTCGAGAAAATTATTTTTTTGCATAAAAAAGTCGGGTTGAGTTTGAGACTATATGGAAATTGAATTCATAATCGTTTTTTGCCGGTTGTTCATCAATTTTTTTTAGAAAATTCATTGAAGTGCCCTCGACAAATCAATTTTCTATATTCAAAAAATTCAAGTTGGATAGGCGCTTAATTATAGCAAAAATGGAAATACTGACAAGACAGAAAATGAGAAATCACAGAGAACTGTCTGAAATTCTTGGAGAATTAAAAAAAATCAAGCTTTCATGTGGAAAATCGAAGGCGTGAGCCGTGAACTTGGAAAAATGATAGGCACTTATCGAATAAGGCATGGACAATTCACGAATTCTGTATGAAAATACATAATAAGGTATTTACAGCAATTTTACTATTCCATAAAATTCCTGTTATCTCTGTAGGAGTCGTAAGATCTTTCAGCAAATTCTTTTCATTACCTAATGAGAACATCATTTATTCAAGTACACTCCTCAATTGTACCTCCAGTAAGTTGCTGTGCTTCTTCGAAATATTTATATTTCGACTTGTTTAAAACCGTTAAAAACCAAACAATTCATTAAGGGGCCCTTCTCCGATTTTTGCACCAGGGCCCCTGACTATCTAGCTACGCCACTGGCCCATTTCAAACAGATCTCTGTAAACGTTTAAGTCCAGTTCAGTTTCGTTGAATTTGTCTGAAGTTGACCTAATAATATTGTTATGGTATGAAAATACTCCTGAAGGTCTTATACCCACTCTCTCAGATCGAAAAGTTTCGAGTAAAAATTAGAACAGTGCCTAATCTGAGTTTTAAGGAAATTGACTTGAGATAGTAGGATCATGATTTCATTACATCGATAAGGTACCTGCTGGAAAAAAAACCATAAATAGATGGACTAAATCCACAGCTGGTGCAATTGGTTTGAAGCTAAGGGACAGAAAAATAACAGATCACTCTAATAGATCAGCTGCTGTTTGCGCATTGGCAAAAAATGCCGTAAAAGAACAACAGTTGCTTGAAACAACTGGTCATATCAATAAAAATTCTTCCAAATCATACTTAAATGTCGGTCAAGAACACCACAACAAAATCATAAATAAACTGCTCCACATGAGTTAGGGATATTGACTTGAATTGCAAAAAAATATAGTTAAAATGAGATTTTTGTGATGAAAATTCATATTGATATGATTTCAAGTTGCAAATTAATTTTAGCCTGTAGGTCTGCAGCGTTACAGGGTGATTAAAAGAATCGAGTAAAATAACGAAATTTCATTCCCAGAGAATTCAAGCATTTTAAGACTATCGATACATTGTATGGCCTCCACGGGCATCAATAACAGCTTGACATCTTCTTTGCATACTACACACGAGGTTGTTGAACATTTCATGAGGAATTTGGTTCCATAAACGGGGTAGAAGCAATCTCTGATCATTTAAGGATTCTGGGGTAGGTTGATGATTATCTAATCTTCTTTGGAGCATGTCCCATGCATGTTCTATGCCATTCAAATCTGGTGAGTGCGGAGGTATTGGTAAATGTGGAATGCCAAGCTCCTCGCGCGCCTTCTCAACTATGGCTGAACGGTGCGGTCTAGCGTCTAGAAATTGAAAAGTTTCACCAAAAGCGTGAAAATTTGGCACAACATTGTCAATGACATGCTCCCTATAGTAAAGTGTAAGGCGGTCATATTCCCAGGACAAATGTGTAGATCTGTGCACCCGTCGAAACATATCCCGGCCCATGCCATGACACTACCCCCTCGGAATGGATGGACTTTTTGGACATAGCGACGATTACGGGGTATGCGTGGGATTGTCCGTACTCTTATTCTTCGAGAATCTGAAAATCGTCCATATCTGGATTCATCAGGGGAAAGGATACTACGCCATTGATCGTTCCAATTAATATGTTGCCTTGTCCATTCCAGTCTTTGACGCTTATGGTCAAGTGTTAATGGAGCTTAATGGACGTCTAGAACCTAGTTTCACCTCTCTCAAACGTCGTCTGATGGTTTCGATGGAAACTTGGACCCCATCTGCATTTTGGAGAGTATTCCGTAGCATTCTACACGTAGATGTAGGGTTTCTTCTCGCCGAAACGGTGATGTGAAGATTCTGAGCAGGTGTTGTTTTTCGTCGCCCACCAAGCCTTGGTCTTTCCAACACGGAACCTGTCTCCCTGATCCTATTCCAAAGTCGAGATATCACACTTTGGCTGACTTGGAGCCTTTCCGCTACAACAACCTGATTTAGGCCACCCTGTAGCATTCCGATAGCCCTATTATTAGCCTCAGCGTTTGTTAATTTACGTCTTGGCATATTCAGAAAACTCGTTTCAAATCGAAGCCGTTGATAAAGTGACTTCAATTCAAAATAGGAACATTCATGAAGCATGCAAAGAACCAAACTTCAGAAAAAAGGCGACCAGATTGACGAAATGTCTCATACTGATTTTTATTGGATCGATTCAAGTTGTTATTGAGTTTTAAATGATTGAATACGATATCCCTAACTCTTGTGGAGCAGTATATTGTGCGTGATAATAGTAATAGATCTTCTTTAGTAGAGCACAGCAACGAATCTACTGATAAGTTAAATTCCAATAGTTGTACATTCACCAAATGTACTTAGATGAATAAATAAATGTTTCGTGGTGTTGACTTATGAATTATTTCGTCAAAAAATGTTCCGCTGAATATCCCTAGGACATTGACAAATGCTTGATAATTTTAGGACAAATTTTCGCTTAGTCCTCAGCCTGTTTGGAGCTCTTTTCAATGTCTTCCCTTATCACAGACAGGAAATATGATGAGTGACAAGGTATATGATTCGATGGATATTGTGTACTCTCGACCATCGATTACTACTTCATTTTTCACGCCCAATTTAATTCCAGCATGATTTCCCGGTCGCCATGTTTGCCCACCCCCCCTTGCCTCCAATAACCCGGATAAAGATGAAAATACAACGCGATAAAACGGATAGACCTCGTTAGGGTCGGGATTTTTTGCGGGTCGAACACATGTCGATTTCTCGCGATTTATTCACAACCTCCCATTTCCGGCATCGCTGCTCCTTCTGCTCCGGTCTCAACTCGGAAAATGGACGAGACCGGCGGGTGCCTGACTCCACGAGGTGTGCATCAATCTCTCCCGGTTCTTTTCCCCATTTTATTTTCATGGCGTCAGTCATTGCGTGGAGGAATATGACCATCCGGCAGCGAGTACTTATAAAGGATTATGTGCTCTAGATCTCGATCTGCACGTTTGTTCGCGATAAAATTTGTATGGAGTGAGGTGTTTGTGGCCTTTATGGGGGTTGACGATGGAGTCGTGCCACTATTTTGTCTTTTCCGGAAACAATTCTCTGTTTAAGGCACGCCATTCAGAATTCCATGATGAATGACTTATTTTAGGAGTATTGAGACTTTATTTAAAAAAAAACTCATAAATTCAATGTTCAAAGCATTCTCCGTCGCTAGCCACAACTTTTTTCGATCTTTCTGGCAACTGACGGAACCTATTTCGAAAAAATGGCCGGTTCTTTGACCGCTATCCATGTTTCGATCCATTTTTTGAATAATCGAATTTGGAGAAGTGCTGGTCAGCCAGGCAATGTTGCATCGATCGGAAAAGATAAAAATCCGAAGGAGCAATGTCTGAGCTGTACGGCATAGGGTTTCATTTCAGAGGCATAACTTGTTAGTAGTGAATAAATTGGGATGAACGAAATTCATTTTGTCAGCATGCTATTGACAAAATGATATACCGGTAACAGGCAACTGTAGTTTTCTACTTATAGTTACAAAACTACTGACAAAGTTACCAATGAATGGTTCTTCTAGAAACATCAGCACAAGATGCGTGAGCCCAATGCAACCAATGCATGCAACGTAACTAGTCTTTTCCAGGGCTAATTCTGGAGAAGACTGGTTTTTTCCCGATCTAAATCGGGAAAAAAGGGCATAGCAAAAGACATATGGACAGTCGTCTTCATCATCTCGAAAATTGCTAGGAATATTTTCTTCTTCAATGTCTTCTTTAAGTAATGCCCTAGGGACTTGTCTCCTTTTCTTTGGAGAAGGTATGGGCTCATTTTTTGATTTTATTGCAATCATATTAGGTGTAGAAATTGAAACTAAGTACGTTTATCGAGTCTTCGGCTCACGTTTGCCTTGTCCACTTATGAATCGTCCTTTACGGATTACAGGAACCTCTCATAGGATCAGCAAGAGTAGGTTAAGATGCATTGCCTTTATTAGCCGCAGATCAATATTTTGTTATGAATATGTTAATACAACTCCTGGTTCTTTGTTTGCTGATGGAGCCTGGGATGAATGGTCTCGGTGTTGTCTGGTAGATACAGTTAAATCAGCTGAAATCACTTTGTCATTTTGTCCATAAAGCGTTATAAAACTAGAAATATATCGAATTAATACAAAAAGTATATTTATGTTCGACTGCCTCATAAACACTTAGTGTCCATAATTGTCTACTTTATTGGACACCACTTTATTGGACTCAACTGTCACTGTCTTCTCTTGATTTTGCAATTTTCTCTGTTTCACACCACTTGTTATAGGCTGCATATAAATTTTCATAAGCACTTTTAGTGGGTAAGAGAGATTCTTTGGGACTTGCGGCTAAATTTTCTACGCTTTCCTCTTCTCGATTATCGTACTGGACTCACTTTTCATCACCAGTCTATAGAGATCACCAGCTATAGACGTCTCTTGGCTTGAGTTTATATGGCACCCAGTTACCTACCGTTCAGATCATTCCCATTGCTTTGAAACGGTGGCAATGTTTTTATTACAAACAGAAGTTCATCCTAAAAAACTGTCGTAATCAATACTTCTTAGTAATAACATCGAATAATCTCATGCTTCAACGGATATAATCGAATCAACACATCGAATTGACTGAATTCCCTTTCCAATATCGATATTACTCAGTTAAGAACCTGCCACCTTAAATTCGCCCAGGAATTTCATCAATAACCATCACCAGTCGACGTTAATGATCAGACCGGAAAAAGGCTCATCAGGGATGAAAGAAAATGTGATAACTCGCTGAAACGTCTACTCCCATCAAGGGAAGTTGACGTAATTGAATGTACCCATAGCCGTCAAAAACTAATTAATATTTCAGGCCACTATGCGACGCTTATGTATCTACAAGGTAGTTGAGCGACGTGAGCTCAATCTTGAGGACTATCCTGGTTGAGTACGTGTTGAGATTACCTCGAGAAGGGGAAGTGCGTGGCTGCATTATACATTCCTTTTGCTTCTGCCTCCCCCATTTTGACAGAGATGGATATGCTTATCGAGGGACATAATTTTTCATCGACGAAATGATTAATCATGTTTTTCTGGTGGGGCGAATCTTTTGAAGTAATGCGGGAAATTTGTTTTTATTTTCAATAGTTCTATCTACAGTGGCTATATTACCACAGTGACGACAACTCGTGTCTCATTTTCTATTGGTCGGTCGCCATGTTTTGTCGAAATTACAGTGCGCAGATTTTCTAACCCATCTATGATTGTTATTATTTATTTTCTTTCGAGAGTTATGGCCATTAAGCCAATGACTGATCAATCAAGATGAATTTACTATTGGCAAATAATGATCTTCACTTGTGTATGTAGCTCTTCAGTTTTTTCTGAATAATAATTTAAGTTAGAAGTTAGAGATAACCAGTATTTTCGATCTGTATCTTCGGGAAAATTGATAGCACGATTCAGTTCATTTGCAACGTCATATCTTAAGGCGGACTCCCACTACTCGTATATTTGCCAAGTACGCAATTATTTGCGTACTTGGCAAGTAGATGAAGTTTCGAATTTGAATGACAAGATTGACAAGTATTGTCCGAGTGAACCACTCCCACTACATGCCAAATATCGGCAAGTGGCAAATATTTGCCAAATACACGAGTAGTGGGAGTCCGGCTTTAGATCGAATTCATGGAACATAATGTTACTTCCTAATGAAATTGAGACCTATAATATGAAATACTGCCGTAAGTTACCGATGTAAAATTCAAGAATACCGCCGAAACCGGACTTTTGACAGTTTTATAGCCAGTTGTCGTCACTGTGGTTATACAGTCACTGTAGTTCTATCTACCATATACGTTTGTAACACATACTCTGAGACACCTTGTACAGGATCAAAATTGGGGATAGGAATTTGTTTTTTAGTTCAACCTTTTTTTCCTTCACCATTATCGATCATTTCTTATGTCTTGAACAACCCTGTACATCGTAGAATTCAAGACGAATTTTCAATGAGATAAACCAATGACTTCCCAGAAAAAAAGAGCGAAGGAGTGAAGGCCCATCCATCAAAACAAGACCGGAAACCGTTCAACACATTCCAATTTTTTGTCTGCATCAGTGTCAATCACACCTTATTTGCCACATTCGATCACTCAGGGTTTCTTTCTCGAGCCCTTGGATTAAATTACCCGAGAAAAAGGAGATATTTTGTAAGATTGATGCGTTTTTTTTGGTCGTGAAGCCCACTCCCCAAATTTAAGAAGAAATGGGAATGTATATTGGATATTGCTGGTTTTGGTCTAGCTGGAGCTTCCCACTTAGTTTCACAGATCGATAGACATTCTGAGTGAAACTTTCATCCCATGTATTACGAGGAATAGCATGTCGTGCAATAATCCTAGAAAAGAATATCAGGGAGTTGGAAAAGTAATAAAGGACCCCGCACTTTTTGTATGAAAAGTGGCGACCGGTCAAATTTTCTGAAATTTTGTTATGTTGTTGTACCCGACTCAGTGACCCAAAAAGTCAATGGGTCCAACCCAATCCTATGGCTAGTTTTCTAAATACGGGGTGTTAAAGTTGAAAATTGCTCAAATTTTCGGATTTATTTTTTAATTATTAAGTATTAGATTGGATTTCTGTTGCATACACACGTTTACTACATGTTTTAGTAATGAAATAAGTGGATACGTATGATTAAAAATATTTATATTTACAGGGTGATTCACAAATATATTACGGTAGTTTTTTGCCAAAATTCACTTTTTCTACTGTGACGTCAGGAAGGCATATTTCTGAAATGTTCTTATCGATTTAGTATTATGACGACAAAATATTGCACAGTGCATATTTTCTATACAGGGTGTTTCACAGAGAGAACCACTAGACCTAATCATTTTTTTTTAGGATTAATTCGAAACCCTGCCTTTTTGAATTGATTTTTGGGAAAAGTAATACCATAAACATATGTGTGTCTCTGATCTCCGAAATATTCATGGTGGTTTATTCATAGGAAGGTATTCTATTTTGAGAAAAGTCCAAAAAACATGAACACCCTGTATTCGAAAATTTCCTCGGTCAAATGCAACTATTTTTTCATTATATATTGATTTCCACAAGATACTAACCGTCATATATTCGTGAATCACCCTGTAAATATAAATATTTTTGATTATACGTATCCACTAATTTCATTACTAGAACATGTAGTAAACGTGTGTATGCAACAGAAATCCAATCTAATACTTAATAATTAAAAAATAAATCCGAAAATTTGAGCAATTTTCAACTTTAACACCCCGTATTTAGAAAACTAGCCATAGGATTGGGTTGGACCCATTGACTTTTTGGGTCACTGAGTCGGGTACAACAACATAACAAAATTTCAGAAAACTTGACCGGTCGCCACTTTTCATACAAAAAGTGCGGGGTCCTTTAGTCCGATACTAACTGGCGAATGAGCTAGGTGCAGTGAATAATACAAGCAAGGATAAAATTGATCTAGCAAGAACTTTTCACTTAGTTTCAGGGATCGATCGATATTCTGAGTGTGATATTGAAGGAATTTTTCACTTGTAAAGCCCCTTGATCTACCCATTAAGTAGTTATCCTCATCGGTAGATCTCAGTAAATCGGGTGATTTTATTGAAGAGATGTCAAAGTTTGATCAATTTTCCTGAAGAAATGGGTCAATTATGAGGAATATACAGGGTGGCCATTTGAAAACGAAACAGACGTGATTACAGACGAAATAAATTTTTTCGATAGAAATGCTCGGACAGGTCGATTTCTGTTTCGAGGGGGACAACTTAAGATGTAGGTTACGGACGCATAGCGCTTCAACCCTTGCTACTACAACCCTCACCCCCAATTTTTGAATAGGGAAGATGGGGTGAGTGATACCTCATTTAAAAGGTATTTTTATACTGATTTCAGCACAGTAATTGTTTTTCCATTTTATGCATTAGTTCTCGAAATATTCTTAACTAAGTATTTGAAAATGAAGTGGTGTTTTCATGGCACTTGTAGTGTTTTTTTGTGAAAAATCGACATTTTGAGCTTCAAAACAACCATGACTATGGCTTCCTTCCTCCAATCCACTGACATAGAAATCTTTGATCAAAATGTCGATTTTTCACAAAAAAACACTACAAGTGCCATGAAAACACCACTTCATTTTCAAATACTTAGTTGAGAATATTTCGAGAACTAATGCATAAAATGAAAAAACAATTACTGTGCTGAAATCAGTATAAAAATACCTTTTAAATGAGGTATCACTCACCCCATCTTCCCTATTCAAAAATTGGGGGTGAGGGTTGTAGTAGCAAGGGTTGAAGCGCTATGCGTCCGTAACCTACATCTTAAGTTGTCCCCCTCGAAACAGAAATCGACCTGTCCGAGCATTTCTATCGAAAAATTTCGTCTGTAATCACGTCTGTCTCGTTTTCAAATGGCCACCCTGTATTTCACCTGAGGATATCTTGTTCGAGAACCCCTGTATAGTATACCGAGACCAACGTCAGATTCGAAAGCGTAATTCTGCCTGGGAACACCGAAGCAATATGAATTATGATTAAATTTGAAGGAGGGAACCTCGTTATGTTATATAACTGGGCGCATTATGCCCGTTTGAAAGTGGGTGCTGATTTGCTGTAGAACGCGATAACTAGAGCCTAGGTGTTCGTTATGAGACCTACCTCGAATTATATTTGCATTCGGGAGGTGCAAATTGGAATTCATTCTTCAAAATAGGATCATTAGGCGTTCAACGCCTGCCAAACAAAAAAGGAGGAAAGGGCAAGACGAATAAAATTATTTTATCAGAGTTCGTCTTCGAAATTCATAATATTTCATGCCCCACAAAATTGATGCCGTAACTGCCCTCATAAGACCGTCCTGAGAACATTAACAAGCAGTGAAACTTTGTTTATTCGAGAATTAAGACGTAACTTGAGTGGGGATGTATCAAATGCAGAACTGCCTACCAATACACACAACCTGAGTGGCTTCTCATTTCATTGCGCCAAATTTTTAGAAGAAATGGCCAGTTTTCATCATTTTTTTTATTTATGTTGCATTCATTTCAAATTTTATTTATTTGTCTCTGTATCCACTCAGCTCTTTTCATGTTGAATATAATTTTTGTATTAATTTGATATCTTTCTAGTTTCATACCTCTTTATGGACAAAATGACATTTACAGTGAACGGACAAAATGACATTTACAGTGAACGGACAAAATGACATATACAGTAAACGGACAAAATGACATAGGTATTTCAGCTGAATTAACAGTTTCTACCGGACAACACCGAGACCATTCATCCCAGGAACTTGTCTTAACATATATTCATAACAAAATATTCATCTGCGGCTGATAAAGGCAATGCATCTTAACCTACTCTTGCTGATCCTATGGGGAGGTTTCTCCAATCCCTAAAGGACGATTCATCAGTGGATAAGGCAAAGGTGAGCCGAAGACTCGATAAACGTACTTTGTTTCAACTTCTACACCTAATTTGATTGCAATCAAATCAAAAAATGACCCCATACCTCCTCCAAAGAAAAGGGGACAGTTCCCTAGGACACAATTTAAAGAAGACAATGGAGAAGAAAATGTTCCTAGCAACTTTCGAGATGATGAAGACGACTGTCCATCTGTCTATAGTTATGACCTTTTTTTCTGTTATAGATCGGGAAAAAATCAGTCTTCCCCAGGATTAGCCCTGGAAAAGACTGGTTACGATGCATGCATTGGTTGCATTGGACTCACGCATCTTGTGCTGATGTTCCTAGAAGAACCAAGCGTTTCATTGGTGAACTTTGTCAGTAGTTTTGTAACTATAAGTATAGAAAACTACAGTTGCCGGTATGTCATTTTGTCCATAGCATGCTGACAAAATGAATATCGGTCATCCCAATTCATCTAAGAATATTTTATTTGTTGGTACTTTTATTTTATAAAGGTTGATCAGATTTTATAAAGAAAGGACCAAAGATCATAGGTGTAGATTATGACATTACTGTAATTCACTACTAACAAGTTATGCCTCTGAAATAAACGCACTTGGCTTCAACAAATTTGTCATCGAGTATTAATTCGTTCTATTTCAAAATAATATCAGCTTTTCCCCCTGTTAAGCTAATCCCAAACCAGCGCTGAAAAAGGGCCACTTAAGCACTGAACGAAACTGAAAGCAGTTTTTATACCCTCAGAAACGAAGCCTGTCGTCACGCTGAGTGCTTTATTGTTTTCGTGTCGGAGTTTGTAGGTAATATATCGGGATAATCTTTTATAGCGGAGACGTTCAAGCTGAAATGATTGAAATGGAACAATAGCGTGAGTAACACTTAGGGAAGACTAAAAATGGCAACCTCCACCCCAAGTACTGGCGTTCAGATCATTAATGACGGGACGTTTTGATGATCACCGTGCAATTTATAAAGACCGGCTATATCAACAGGAATACAGTCCTCAGGCAGTGGAAAATAGACTGGAGAAAGGACGAAGAAGTCCTGGATGAGTTCCCGTCGGAAACTTAATGAAAATATTGTTTTTCGGAGCTCGAAATGAATATACCAGCATACGTTTGCGTTCACATCTAGGTCATCCTCTCTGATGATTAATATCCATTTGAAAACCCCTAAAACAGCGGTTATCCCTAATTCAAAGGAAGATTTCAGACCACTCCTCTGCTTTTACGACTTTGGGATAGCTTTATTCTACCAACCGTAAAAAGTTTCGTTTTAACTCATCATCCTAAAAAACATCGGAAGAGAATGCATCGGTTTGGTAGCAGGACGAGACAGTAGACTTGTTTTTCCTGCCTAGTTCTTTCAGGTTTCCATGGAACTTCCTCATCATTTTTGAACGAATGATATGGGAGCTCAGTAGTTTGATAGCTGTTCGAGTATCAGATCTCTCTGAGTTTCTTGCTGCATTTATCTTCACGCATCCATAAATTGCAAGTATTTCTGCCTGAAAGATGCTCAAACAGATGCTCAACTTGATTATTTGGTGCTATAGTCCTGAATATACCGGGTGGTTTTTGAATCATCTGTTTAGGATTTAACGGTATTTCGTTTAAACTCTGTTGGATTCCCTTTCCCAATATTTCTTTCTACCTAGCGTCGCATTGATTTTTACCGAATATGAAACTATTTCTTGATTTTATTATCAACAAAAAATATATCAGCCTTATTTATAAACAAGTTGATGAGAGGTGGTAAGTAAAAAATGTGGTCTATATAGAAAAATAAAGCAACAAAATAGGAGCATCAAAGGTTTGGACCCCTCTAGGTTTCCCAAGAAATAAACAATCTATGTTCTGGAAATGAGGTGAATATTCTCCTCTATTTCAATTGAAATATATCTCATATAATTTTTATTACCCATCAATTCATCTTATATCTTTGGGTTGATTTTTTTTAATGAATTCTTGATTAGAATCAACAATTTATGTCGTCAAGTCTTGAACTTTCAGTTCAAGAGGATAATAAACATTAAATCTTCACAAGCATGCATATGAAAATTATGTGAAAGCAATGCAATTTTCTTCCATGGCGAAAAATAATATATTTCAACAGTGATCTCTTGTACTTTTCATGCAAATAACAAGAAAAGGAATCCTTTCTATCAATTCATATAAACGTTAATTATTTTCGTCCATCACATCTTTTCCAATTCATTCACATTCTGAGAAATACGCTAAGAATGTAGAAAGGGCAACATAGTGTTGACTTGGAATATAAAAATATTTTGAAAAACGTCATAACTTCGATACAGAGTGGAATGAGTCGAATTTCCAAGGCCAGAGTTGTGATTTTATAATTGTGAATGGAGTACTCGTATATAAATTAGAACTCTTTTAGTGTCAACAACCTGTCAAGTATGCTGTATGAAAGTTGTTTTCACAACATTTTCTAAGATGTTTCATTCGATAAACAATTCAACTCACATATTCACTGTAATGTAACTGTACTAAAAGAGAATCAGCATACTTCTCCAGATTGAAATGTCTGGAACAAACTCTCCGTATTTTGTGAGGATCTATTCTCTTGACATTTAACAATAGGTCTTCGAGTGTCTGCTCAAGTGGAAATGATCCTCACCTAAACGTCATATCAATTTTCCTACATGCAAATCGTAGGTTGAATGTGCGGGGCACTTAAGAAAATTAATGATCCCTTGATGCTCATCCTGGAGCGACTAAATGCCTCTCCAACCCTGGAGAATCCCCTTGTAATCTGAAGCCTCAAAAAGCTTACGATTTCTGGAGATTGCAGTTGAACTTTTTAATATCATTTCGTTGTCTCTCTCCGATGTCAGTGAAGAAAATGTAATTCCTACGATGTTGTTCGTTGAATTTGGACAAGTGGAATAATTTGATAAGCGTTCCATTTTGGAGGAAAAATATTCGACATTTATTTCAGCTTATTTTAGCCATATCTGATCTTTACAGTTAAGTCAATCTAAAACACAAACACAGAGCGAATAACGCCATTGATTCATTGACCATTTAATTGCATTTACGCATCCGAACTGGCAAAGTGAATAATTTAACTGGATGAACGGTTTTCCATTTAATTCATCTCGCATTTTCCATTCGGTCAAGTTTTAATTCAGAAAGTATGCGGAGCTGAACGGGAGAAAATAACACAGCCCAGAACAAAATGAAGGCACCCCAGGGGGATTCCATCTCTGAGACCACAAAGGGTAAATTAACTACTTTCCCAGCGAGGAAATTCTCGGACGTGAATGAACTCGAAAATGAGGTTAGGACTCGCATGAAGAGTAGAAAGGGACAATTCATGTCAACTTAAGAAAATTCAGTTCGGTTCTTTTTGAGTCCTTATATCTTTGATTTTGGAATTTTGAGCCGAAAGTTTTTTGAGTTGGACGTGATGATGAAGAATTTTTGGTCAATTTCCATTCTTTCCTTAAGCATGATAACTATCGAGAGGAAAAACCTAGACCTTTGAATGTACTTCTTGTCACCAGGGATCTCTTGGAAATCCATACGCTGTTATTCGATGCAGAAGGTCTACAACCCATTCGAATCTATACGAATAACCATTTGTTCGATCAATAAAGCCTTTAGGTTGAAAGCTATGAGCTCGTGAACAAAACTCGAAAATGGATTTTGGAAAATAAATAATCGGAAAAAATCAATGCAAAGAAGACTTATATGGCCAAGTTTGATATCAAAATATAGGTTTTCGAGGACGCTGAATTCAATAAAAAAGGATCCAAGTCTCTATCTTTTATGGTTTAGATTTTCACCTGCGAAATTGCATTTTTTTCAAAAATAGAATTATCAAATCGTGATAGCTCTCGTTCCTGTGGTCCCATGCAAATGACATTTATATATCGGTAATCAGCATTGTCCAAAGTATAGCAGTGTATAATAAAATCGATTTTGAAAATCCCAACTTTCAAGGTGAAAAATGGCAAAGGAGTAAGGCCCCCCAAAAACACCGTATTACTCCTCATCAGGGATTTCTTGGAAATCCATACGCTGTAATTCGATGCAGAAGGTCTACAACCCATTCGAATCTATAAGAATAACCATTTGGCCGATCAATAACGCCTATAGATTGAGAGCTATGAGCTCGTGAACAAAACTCGAAGATGAATTTTGGAAAATAAATAGTTGAAAAAAATCAATGCAAAGAAAACTCATATGGCCAAGTTTGGTATCAAAATATAGGTTTTCGAGGACGCTGAATTCAATAAAAAAGAATCCAAGTCTCTATCTATTATGGTTTAGATTTTCACCAGCGAAATGGCATTTTTTTCAAAAATCTAATCTTCAAATCGTCTTAGCTCACGTTCCTGTGATCCGATCCAAATGACATTTGTACATTGGTGATCAGCGTTGTCCAAAGTATCTCCGTGTATAATAAAATCGATTCCGAAAATGCCAACTTTTTGGGTGAAAAATGACAAAGAGGTACGACCCCCTGAAAACACAATATTTGTAGTCACCAACTTCGATGTTCAAGACCTGCAACCCATTCGAATCATTCAGAATAACCCTCAGGCTGTCCAATAATGCCTAGGCGTTGAGATCTTTGAGCTTGAGAATAAAACTCGAAAATCAATTATGGAAAATATAAAATCATAAAAAATCAAGGAAAAGAAAGTTTATACGGTCAAGTTTGGTATCAAAATATAGGTTTTCGAAGCTGAATTCGATAAACAGTAATTCGAGGCCCTATCTATTGTGGTTCAGATTCAAAGAGTCTCCCCTCTTCTTTTGAACCTCCTCCAAGTCAGAAACACCCTTTATTTGGCAGCTGTCTCAATCAAACTGCCTTTTTTCAGAACCCAAAGATGACCTATCGAATCCCCAATGACAAAACCACTCTTCGTGACCGAATTGAGGTGACCCAATAATCGGGAAATGATCCGATATCAGCAATCTTGAGACCCACATTGTGATTCCTCTTCCGACTCAATATCTCCCTTATCTTGGTTTCCATTTCCATTTCGCTTTAATATCCTGGTCCTTGAATCCTTGAATCTTTGAAAGGAAATCAGCAATACGTCTGTTCGGCTTCGGCAAAATGCATCTGACCGCATTGTAAGGCGGTTCACATTATACAAATAGGATATCGATCTCTCTGGCAGAATTCATGCTGTTCTTTGTGCATTGTTAGGCCACTTTCCTGTTATTCTGGAATGAGGCAGTTAGGATAGTTTACTGAACACCAATGTTGACGGAATGTTTGCATACTTTGAAGTATGTTTACAAATATTGCAGCTTGCTCTATTCCCCAACCGTGATATAACAAGTGGCAACGAAGTAGTTATTGAAATAATTTTAACTTATACTGTAATAACAGCGGTCGATTAGATTTTAGCATCTGTTTCACCAGTATAAATAACCTCATCTCAATGGGAATATTGAAAATGTTGTCTCGATTGGCTTTATCTACAGAGTGCCCCAAAATATAGAAGTATGGTATACATAGCCTCCTATTATACAGATGGGGGGAAATGAAATGTTGATAAAACATTTTCTAAGAATGTAATCACTGCTACAATGCAAACTCCAATTCTCAAATGTTCCCCACATTTTTCGAAGCTCGAAATGAGTATGCCAGCATACGTCAGTGTCCATCCACATCTAGGTCATCCTCCCTGATGATTTAATCCATTTGAAAAACCCTGAAACGGCGGTTGTCCCTGATTCAAAGGAAGATTTCCCGATTTTCTGGTTTTACGAGTTTGGGATAGCATTATTTCACCAACCGTGAAAGTTTCATTTAACTTCATCGTCCCGAAAAACCTCCGAGAGAAAATGCCATGGTAGCAGAGCCGGACGCATATTCATATGTTACCGACACAAACACACAATCGGTTTTCCGAGCGATGCCGAACACGTAATAATAAGTTGCCGACGTAATTCTTAGTTTGTCTGTAACTTAACCATTATGCGAGTAGTGGTTTTATCAAACAAGTGCATTCAGTTATCGGTTATCGCAATATTGCATATTTTTAATACTGCTTATTTCATTACCAAAATGAACCTAGTAAGTTCGGAGAATTTACCAAAACTTTACCAATATTCTACTGAGGTAATCTATACTGATATTATAGAGAGGAAAGATTTGCATTTTTGTGTGTTTGATACGATTTGGCTCAAAAATTACTGGACCGATTTCAGAAATTCTTGCACGCTTAGAAAGCTACATTATCCCTGAGTGACATAGGCTATACTTTTCACCCGAAAAAATTAAGCATAATAATTATAAAAAAATCATAATCATAATAAGTTGCCGACGTAATTCTTAGTTTGTCTGTAACGATTATACAAGTGGTAGTTTTATCCAGTGAACTCTTATACTACCTCGAAAAATAGACATATGTCTGTATTATATATTTTATATATATGATATTCTTTATAGTTTATTTCTGGAAACATATATTTTGTTCAGACTGTAATAATCAACCATCCTCGCTAATATATCAAGTTTTTTTTTCAATACCTGTTATATGTATATAAGGTGCCGATGGACTTGTTGCTTGTATAAGTTACCGACAGAATCCTAAAGTTACGTCGGTAACTTATGTGAAATCATTCGGCTTCTCGACGTGCTTGGTTGTGTCGGTAACATATGAATATGCGAGCCGGACATCACAAGTGTCCTGCAAACATGTCAAATCACTCGGAAGTTGAAAGACGTCAAATTACGAAAGATAAACTCGGTAACGAATTCATTAGGAGGAATAAGTGGAGGTAATGACAAGTTGATTTATTTTTTTTCTCTTTGTATCTTTCTTCTGACTTGTCCTATACATGTCTTAAGGGGACCTGATACACGTCCAAGCTCGCGAGCTCCCTTCAAAAATTGGTTCGTATGCGGCGTAGACCAACAATTTTTTTTATTAAAGCTTAATCATTTCTCTTGAATGTGTATTACTCGCTTTTCTGTTTTTCTTCGTATATTAGGAAAAAAACCTGGTGAGCTGTAATTTCATGAAAATCTGAACAAACGATTTTATTTCCATGATATCTCCGTCAATTTTCTATCATGGAAATAAAATCGTTTGTCCAGATTTTCATGAAATTACAGCTCACCAGGTTTTTTCCTAATATACGAAGAAAAACAGAAAAGCCAGTAAAACAAATCCTAGAGAAAAGATTAAGCTTTAATTTAAAAAAAAATTGTTGGTCTACGCCACATACTAACTGAGATATTATGGAAATAAAAAGCCCAATTTCTGAAGGGAGCTCGCGAGCTCGGACGTGTACCAGGTCCCCTTAAGGGATGAATAATAGTATATTGTTCTATGAGCGGTAATGTAAGTCATAACTCACGCAGATGAATTTTGCAGCCCGAGCCGTCAGGCGAGGGTTGTAATTCATCAAGTGTGTTATGACCATTACCGCGAATTGAACACTATACTTTATCTTCAACTTCTTCAGTAAAATTCGAATCAATCTGGATTTTCAAAATTGTCAAAAGCGATTTCTGTGGTCGAAAATCTAATCGTTATCGAATCCCATAGAACACGTCAAAAATTCACGTTTTCCAAATGCAATTTTTGTATATTCAGACCTAAGAAAATGGAGAAATGGATGGCGAGAACGTTACCTTGATGTCTGAAATAGAGTTCCCCATTGACCCGACTTTTTTATTCATTTCGTAAGCTACATTTTTCCTATTTGTATTAGAGTGAGTTATAGGCGTGAGTTATTATTACCTCACACTATTGGTTTATAGAGACTATTACAGATCAAATTCAGTTGAATAATGGATAAATTATTCTATGGGAGTAGATAAACTATTATTATTATGTTTTGGGCGTGGAAAATGGCCACAGAATCAGCAAACGTGATATCAACTGTTAAATTTACATAGAGCTCTTGGAGAGAATAATGGACTGATTAACCAATTCTCATCTGAACGAAAATTAAAGATAACGTGAATGTATAATGCTAAATCCCCATTTCTCGCTAAACTCACGATTCACAATAGTTCTTCCTCTTCGTGTGAAAATGATCCTCACCTAAAACTTCACATCAATTTTGTCATATGCAAATTCTACTTTAAATGTTCAGGTTACTAGAGAAATTAATGATCCTCCAATGCTAATCTGGGAGAGCCTAAATGCCTACTTAACCCTCAAGATTTCCCTTGTAATCTGAAGCCAAAGTAAGCTTTGGAGATTGCAGTAAAACTTTTGAGTCGTTTCATTCTTCTCTGTTGCGGATGTTAATTTTGAACAAGTGAAATCATTAGAGAAAGCCTCCGTCCCTCTATTTATATTATGTTGATCAGCATAGCTCCAAGTACCTCTGTGCGAAATATGAGCGATTTGAAAAATCTTAAATTTTGGGTGAAAAATGCCAAAGGGGTATGACCTCCTAAAAACACCATATTTGTCAATAAAAAATATATTTGTGGAGGATCTAACATTGTTATTAAATTTGTAAATTGTACTTCCAATTCGAATCTTCAATAATAGCAATTTTGCGGACCGACTGCGCCCTTGCCTTGATTTGTGTGAGCCCGTGAACAGAACGCGAAAATGAAAAACCGAAAAATGAAAACACGAATAATTCATTACTTATGAGGGCTGCATGGGTGGTTTTGGTATCAAAATGTAGGTTTTCGAGGTCGTTCTATCCAATAAAAAATAATTCAAAGCCCTAACTATCACCGTTTAGATTTTCAACTGTCAAATGGCATTTTTACGAAAAATCGGAAATTTCAAACTGTCATAACCTCCGTCCCTCTCATCGCCACCAAGAACTATTTATATTATGCTGATCAGCATAGCTCCAAGTATCTCTGTGCGAAATATGAGCGATTTGAAAAATCTTAAATTTTGGGTGAAAAATGCCAAAGGGGTATGACCTCCTAAAAACACCATATTTGTCAATAAAAAATATATTTGGGGAAGATCTAACGTTGTTATTGAATTTGGAAGTTGTACTTCCAATTCGAATCTTCAATAATAGCAATTTTGCGGACCGACTGCGCCCTTGTCTTGATTTGTGTGAACCCGTGAACAGAACTCGAAAATGAAAAACCGAAAAATGAAAACACGAATAATTCATTGCTTATGAGGGCTACATGGGTGGTTTTGGTATCAAAATGTAGGTTTTCGAGGTCGTTCTATCCAATAAAAAACAATTCAAAGCCCTAACTATCACCGTTTAGATTTTCAACTGTCAAATGGCATTTTTACGAAAAATCGGAAATTTCAAACTGTCATAACCTCCGTCGAGAAACGTTCTGTTTCGAAGGTGAAATGTTTAGTATTGGAGGGGTTATTTGACTTTTCACATCTTCATTTATGTTGTTCAGAAGTATATCTAATTTCCAGAGGGAGAGACAACAGTTTAAATGTTCTTTATGGGTTGAAGCACCAACTTATACCATTTATCTTTCAAAAAATACGAATACTGTTTTAATTGTCCTCGAAACTGATTGTCTTGGGTTAAAAATCAATATTCAATTTGCATTTCAAGCCCTAACCGCTGGAACCAACTAAGAAAATCAAAGTTTCTTGATTTCAGCACCAAACCGAATTCTTGAAGTTACCCCATTTCTCTCACCAATCCTCGGTTTCCTAAACTCATAGTAATCGTATAGGATGAACCGAGGCTGAAGCATTTGGCCTCAATTTGAACAAAGCTTGGCCTTTTGCAACTTTGTGCTTCCGTGAAAAGACGGTGGTAAACCGAGACTGGATTTTCGAGAACAAGTGTTAAATTTTCGCGAAGGTTGGTGATTTTAAGAGTGGTTCAAGGAGTTGGTGTAATTTACACGTGGCATTTTGATAACTTGGGCGTATTCGGAATGTAGCTGGAGCTTTCAGCTTGAAAGGTCACTTTTTGTAGGAATATATTTTCCTTCGAAATTTTCGGATAGAGTGAAGGTCCGGGCAAATGTATAAGAAGATTGTGACGATGTGAGATGGAAGGTATCAAAATACTGAGATAGACTTCATTCTATTCCGCATTCTTTGGATATACAGGATGGCCTGTCATAGCCGGACAATGAGAGTTATTTCGGAAAGAAATATTAGAAATAGAAATGTTATGCACCCTCACAATCATATCACATACAATATCATGATTAAAATAAAGCACATCGATAAATCTTGACAATCATAAATCCAAAAACTCCTTTACATGACGTAGAATATTGTTCACAATTTTCTGTTGTGTTCTCCAAAATGAAATATACATTCTGAGAAATACGCTAATAATGTAGAAAGGGCAACATAGTGTTGACTTGGAACATAAAAATATTTTGAAAAACGTCATAACTTCGATACAGAGTGGAATGTGTCAAATTTACAAGGCCAGAGTTGTGATTTTATAATTGTGAATGGAGTACCTATATGTATGTCTGGGGATCTGGCGGGCAATTGCTGATGTCCAATCCATCAGTTTTCATAATTTTCGTTCAGAAACGCCCTGTGAATATGCGTGGAGAGATTGGAAATTAGATTTTTATTTCTCGATACGCCAGCAAATTGCAAAACAATCCCCGAAATCAATACCTATTGAATATTCATCTCACAATATTCCACCCTGAATTCCTCTCCTCTATACTCACAAAATTAAGGAAATCCTGATAGCGGAGCTTCATTAAAAATATATCTGCATAAACTCGATTGAAAGGCGTGCAGCAGCAAGGGGCATTCCAATGCTATTCCTCTGATAGAAGGAAATACTCAAGGGAAGTGTCGAACAAAAACACACAGGAATTTTTTAGAATCAAGCTTTCGCCTCTGATTTATTCAGTATGATGAGAAAAAAGTGGGGTTGATGTATTTCCACTGAGCTGAGTAATCAGAAACTCGAGGGACCATGTTTTGAGCTGTGCAGAAGAGGCAGGAAAAATATTTCATGGATTCTGTTTTTCTGTATCTGGGGTTCCCTTGAGACATGTGTGGTTTATAGCACCAGGTGATCTCTTCTTGCAGTTTTTGAATGGGTTAGATAAACTGTATCTCTTCATGATACAGTTTCCATCAAAAACCAAGAATAACTCTATATAGAATATCAAAACTCGAACTTAAAACGAACCATGATGCATAAAATTGAAATTATCATTCCATGAATTGTTATGACGGTTATCGAACACATTTTTTCGAGCGGAAATGTGGAAATTCAATTGAAAACCACTTCCAATAAGCTAAATCCACTCCGCAGGCCTAGGATAGACTAACAATGGAACGGAAAGTTATTTGGATATATTGGTCATGGAATTGAATTCCGTAAAGCCCATATTTAACTGAAAGCAAAGTGCCCTAGGCTGGAGTTGTTTTCCGAACGTATAAAATGGAACGATCGAAGTTCTGAAACAAATATGTAACTCTCGTTATTGTATTTTTTGTGCAACTTTGAATTGAAACATTCCAGGCGCATGTTGAACTATGAATTTTGATAGAAATAAATGAATTTTGGTATATTCTTCATACATAGAAGGTGGCCAATTGAAAACAGAACATTTTCATCAAATAAATTTTCTTACATCTTTCAACGAATCCAATATATGTATTTGGCATATATCTCCTGCATAAATCTCGATAAAATATATCTTCAGTAAAGTTTCCATCATCTCATGGTCCATTAAATTTCGAAGTACCTACTTGATAAACTTGGAGTCTGAAGTCTTCGGTAAATAGGTGAAACTTTATCCGCTTCATTGATGAACCGAGCTTATAACCATAACAATATTTCCCTTTTCCAATATTGAGTTCTGAAACTGATCTACTTATTTCTCGCTTTAATTCAACCTAGGGGCCATTAACTTGACCCAAAACCTTGTAATCGTTCGTAATGGCCTTTCAAGTATATAATTTAGTCAGGAAAATATAGTTAGAGTGGTATCTGCGACAATTCTCTGTGGAGCTGCTATCAAGGGGTGCTTTACTGATGTTCAGTCTTGTGTGAACTATTCAGGATTACGATATGCATACAGTCGATAGTTCTGCGGACCGACAGCACCCTTACCTAGAGAAGTGTGAGCTCGTGAACAGAACTCGAACATAAAAAATCGAAAAATAAAAAGTTGAATATTTCATTATCTATGGGGGCTACATGGGTGATTCTGGTATCAAAATGTAGGTTTTCGAGGTCGCTCCATTCAATAAAAAACAATTCAAAGCCCTAACTATCACCGTTTAGATTTTAACCTGTCAAATGGCATTTTTTGAAAAAATCGGAAATTTCAAACTGTCATAACTGCCGTCCCTCTCATCTCCGCCAATAGTTATTTATATTATGTTGATCAGCATAGTCTCAAGTACCTCTGTGCAGAATATTAGCGATTTGAAAAATTTCAAATTTTGGATGAAAAATGACAAAGAGGTATGACCCCCTAAAAACACCATGTTTGTCAATAAAAAATATATTTGGGGAGGATCTCACGTTAATATTGAATCTGGAAGTTGTACTGCCCATTTGAATCTTCAATAATAGCAATTCTGCGGACCGACAGCACCCTTATCTGAAGTGGTGTGAGCTCGTGAACAGAACTCGAAAATGAAAAATCGAAAAATAAAAAGTTGAATATTTCATTATCTATGGGGGCTACATGGGTGATTCTGGTATCAAAATGTAGGTTTTCGAGGTCGCTCCATTCAATAAAAACAATTCAAAGCACTAACTATCACCGTTTAGATTTTGACCTGTCAAATGGCATTTTTTGAAAAAATCGGAAATTTCAAACTGTCATAACTGCCGTCCCTCTCATCTCCGCCAATAGTTATTTATATTATGTTGATCAGCATAGTCCAAAGTACCTCTGTGCACAATCTGAGCGATTTGAAAAATTTCAAATTTTGGATGAAAAATGACGAAGGGGTATGACCCCCTAAAAACACCATGTTTGTCAATAAAAAATATATTTGGGGAGTATCTCACGTTAATATTGAATCTGGAAGTTGTACTGCCCATTTGAATATTCAATAATAGCAATTCTGCGGACCGACAGCACCCTTATCTGAAGTGGTGTGAGCTCGTGAACAGAACTAGAAAATGAAAAATCGAAAAATAAAAAGTTGAATATTTCATTATCTATGGGGGCTACATGGGTGATTCTGGTATCAAAATGTAGGTTTTCGAGGTCGCTCCATTCATTAAAAAACAATTCAAAGCCCTAACTATCACCGTTTAGATTTTGACCTGTCAAATGGCATTTTTTGAAAAAATCGGAAATTTCAAACTGTCATAACTGCCGTCCCCCTCTTCTCCGCCAATAGTTATTTATATTATGTTGATCAGCATAGTCCAAAGTATCTCTGTGCAGAATATGAGCGATTTGAAAAATTTCAAATTTTGGATGAAAAATGACAAAGGGGTATGACCCCCTAAAAACACCATGTTTGTCAATAAAACATATATTTGGGGAGGATCTCACGTTAATATTGAATCTGGAAGTTGTACTGCCCATTTGAATCTTCAATAATAGCAATTCTGCGGACCGACAGCACCCTTATCTGAAGTGGTGTGAGCTCGTGAACAGAACTCGAAAATGAAAAATCGAAAAATAAAAAGTTGAATATTTCATTATCTATGGGGGCTACATGGGTGATTCTGGTATCAAAATGTAGGTTTTCGAGGTCGCTCCATTCAATAAAAAACAATTCAAAGCCCTAACTATCACCGTTTAGATTTTGACCTGTCAAATGGCATTTTTCGAAAAAATCGGAAATTTCAAACTGCCATAACTGCCGTCCCTCTCATCTCCACCAATAGTTATTTATATTATGTTGATCAGCATAGTCCAAAGTATCTCTGTGCAGAATATGAGCGATTTGAAAAATTTCAAATTTTGGATGAAAAATGACAAAGGGGTATGACCCCCTAAAAACACCATGTTTGTCAATAAAAAATATATTTGGGGAGGATCTCACGTTATTATTGAATCTGGAAGTTGTACTGCCCATTTGAATCTTCGATAATAGCAAGTCTGCGGACCGACAGCACCCTTACCTAGAGTGGTGTGAGCTCGTGAACAGAACTCGTAAATGAAAAATCGAAAAAAAAAAAGTTGAATATTTCATTATCTATGGGGGCTACATGGGTGATTCTGGTTTCAAAATGTAGGTTTTCGAGGTAGCTCCATTCAATAAAAAACAATTCAAAGCCCTAACTATCACCGTTTAGATTTTGACCTGTAAAATGGCATTTTTTGAAAAAATCGGAAATTTCCAACTGTCATAACTGCCGCCCCTCTCATCTCCGCCAATAGTTATTCATATTATGTTGATCAGCATAGTCCCAAGTACCTCTGTGCAGAATATGAGCGATTTGAAAAATTTCAAATTTTGTATGAAAAATGACATGTTTGTCAATAAAAAATATATTTGGGGAGGATCTCACGTTAATATTGAATCTGGAAGTTGTACTGCCCATTTGAATTTTCAATAATAGCAATTCTGCGGACCGACAGCACCCTTATCTGGAGTGGTGTGAGCTCGTGAACAGAACTCGTAAATGAAAAATCGAAAAATAAAAAGTTGAATATGTATTTCATTATCTATGGGGGCTACATGGGTGATTCTGGTATCAAAATGTAGGTTTTCGAGGTCGCTCCATTCAATAAAAAACAATTCAAAGCCCTAACTATCACCGTTTAGATTTTGACCTGTCAAATGGCATTTTTTGAAAAAATCGGAAATTTCCAACTGTCATAACTGCCGTCCCTCTCATCTCCGCCAATAGTTATTCATATTATGTTGATCAGCATAGTCCCAAGTACCTCTGTGCAGAATATGAGCGATTTGAAAAATTTCAAATTTTGGATGAAAAATGACAAAGGGGTATGACCCCCTAAAAACACAATGTTTGTCAATATAAAATATATTTGGGGAGGATCTCACGTTAATATTGAATCTGGAAGTTGTACTGCCCATTTGAATCTTCAATAATAGCAATTCTGCGGACCGACAGCACCCTTATCTGAAGTGGTGTGAGCTCGTGAACAGAACTCGAAAATGAAAAATCGAAAAATAAAAAGTTGAATATTTCATTATCTATGGGGGCTACATGGGTGATTCTGGTATCAAAATGTAGGTTTTCGAGGTCGCTCCATTCAATAAAAAACAATTCAAAGCCCTAACTATCACCGTTTAGATTTTAACCTGTCAAATGGCATTTTTCGAAAAAATCGGAAATTTCAAACTGTCATAACTGCCGTCCCTCTCATCTCCACCAATAGTTATTTATATTATGTTGATCAGCATAGTCCAAAGTATCTCTGTGCAGAATATGAGCGATTTGAAAAATTTCAAATTTTGGATGAAAAATGACAAAGGGGTATGACCCCCTAAAAACACCATGTTTGTCAATAAAAAATATATTTGGGGAGGATCTCACGTTATTATTGAATCTGGAAGTTGTACTGCCCATTTGAATCTTCGATAATAGCAAGTCTGCGGACCGACAGCACCCTTACCTAGAGTGGTGTGAGCTCGTGAACAGAACTCGTAAATGAAAAATCGAAAAATAAAAAGTTGAATATTTCATTATCTATGGGGGCTACATGGGTGATTCTGGTATCAAAATGTAGGTTTTCGAGGTCGCTCCATTCAATAAAAAACAATTCAAAGCCCTAACTATCACCGTTTAGATTTTGACCTGTTAAATGGCATTTTTTGAAAAAATCGGAAATTTCCAACTGTCATAACTGCCGTCCCCCTCATCTCCGCCAATAGTTATTTATATTATGTTGATCAGCATAGTCCCAAGTACCTCTGTGCAGAATATGAGCGATTTGAAAAATTGCAAATTTTGGATGAAAAATGACATGTTTGTCAATAAAAAATATATTTGGGGAGGATCTCACGTTAATATTGAATCTGGAAGTTGTACTGCCCATTTGAATTTTCAATAATAGCAATTCTGCGGACCGACAGCACCCTTATCTGAAGTGGTGTGAGCTCGTGAACAGAACTCGAAAATGAAAAATCGAAAAATAAAAAGTTGAATATTTCATTATCTATGGGGGCTACATGGGTGATTCTGGTATCAAAATGTAGGTTTTCGAGGTCGCTCCATTCAATAAAAAACAATTCAAAGCCCTAACTATCACCGTTTAGATTTTGACCTGTCAAATGGCATTTTTCGAAAAAATCGGAAATTTCAAACTGTCATAACTGCCGTCCCTCTCATCTCCGCCAATAGTTATTTATATTATGTTGATCAGCATAGTCCAAAGTATCTCTGTGCAGAATATGAGCGATTTGAAAAATTTCAAATTTTGGATGAAAAATGACAAAGGGGTATGACCCCCTAAAAACACCATGTTTGTCAATAAAAAATATATTTGGGGAGGATCTCACGTTATTATTGAATCTGGAAGTTGTACTGCCCATTTGAATCTTCAATAATAGCAATTCTGCGGACCGACAGCACCCTTATCTGGAGTGGTGTGAGCTCGTGAACAGAACTCGAAAATGAAAAATCGAAAAATAAAAAGTTGAATATTTCATTATCTATGGGGGCTACATGGGTGATTCTGATATCAAAATGTAGGTTTTCGAGGTCGCTCCATTCAATAAAAAACAATTCAAAGCCCCAACTATCACCGTTTAGATTTTTATCTGTCAAATGGCATTTTTCGAAAAAATCGGAAATTTCAAACTGTCATAACTGCCGTCCCTCTCATCTCCGCCAATAGTTATTTATATTATGTTGATCAGCATAGTCCCAAGTACCTCTGTGCAGAATATGAGCGATTTGAAAAATTTTAAATTTTGGATGAAAAATGACAAAGGGGTATGACCCCCTAAAAACACCATGTTTGTCAATAAAACATATATTTGGGGAGGATCTCAAGTTATTATTGAATCTGGAAGTTGTACTGCCCATTTGAATCTTCAATAATAGCAATTCTGCGGACCGACAGCACCCTTACCTGGAGTGGTGTGAGCTCGTGAACAGAACTCGAAAATGAAAAATCGAAAAATAAAAAGTTGAATATTTCATTATCTATGGGGGCTACATGGGTGATTCTGGTATCAAAATGTAGGTTTTCGAGGTTTTCGAGGCCCTTTTCGAGGTTTTCGAGGCCCTAACTATCACCGTTTAGATTTTGACCTGTCAAATGGCATTTTTTGAAAAAATCGGAAATTTCCAACTGTCATAACTGCCGTCCCTTTCATCTCCGCTAATAGTTATTCATATTATGTTGATCAGCATAGTCCCAAGTACCTCTGTGCAGAATATGAGCGATTTGAAAAATTTCAAATTTTGGATGAAAAATGACAAAGGGGTATGACCCCCTAAAAACACCATGTTTGTCAATAAAAAATATATTTGGGGAGGATCTCACGTTAATATTGAATCTGGAAGTTGTACTGCCCATTTGAATCTTCAATAATAGCAATTCTGCGGACCGACAGCACCCTTATCTGGAGTGGTGTGAGCTCGTGAACAGAACTCGAAAATGAAAAATCGAAAAATAAAAAGTTGAATATTTCATTATCTATGGGGGCTACATGGGTGATTCTGGTATCAAAATGTAGGTTTTCGAGGTCGCTCCATTCAATAAAAAGCAATTCAAAGCCCTAACTATCACCGTTCAGATTTTGACCTGTCAAATGGCATTTTTTGAAAAAATCGGAAATTTCAAACTGTCATAACTGCCGTCCCTCTCATCTCCGCCAATAGTTATTTATATTATGTTGATCAGCATAGTCCAAAGTATCTCTGTGCAGAATATGAGCGATTTGAAAAATTTCAAATTTTGGATGAAAAATGACAAAGGGGTATGACCCCCTTAAAACACCATGTTTATCAATAAAACATATATTTGGGGAGGATCTCACGTTATTATTGAATCTGGAAGTTGTACTGCCCATTTGAATCTTCAATAATAGCAATTCTGCGGACCGACAGCACCCTTACCTAGAGTGGTGTGAGCTCGTGAACAGAACGCGTAAATGAAAAATCGAAAAATAAAAAGTTGAATATTTCATTATCTATGGGGGCTACATGGGTGATTCTGGTATCAAAATGTAGGTTTTCGAGGTCGCTCCATTCAATAAAAAACAATTCAAAGCCCCAACTATCACCGTTTAGATTTTGATCTGTCAAATGGCATTTTTCGAAAAAATCGGAAATTTCAAACTGTCATAACTGCCGTCCCTCTCATCTCCGCCAATAGTTATTTATATTATGTTGATCAGCATAGTCCAAAGTATCTCTGTGCAGAATATGAGCGATTTGAAAAATTTCAAATTTTGGATGAAAAATGACAAAGGGGTATGACCCCCTTAAAACACCATGTTTGTCAATAAAACATATATTTGGGGAGGATCTCACGTTATTATTGAATCTGGAAGTTGTACTGCCCATTTGAATCTTCAATAATAGCAATTCTGCGGACCGACAGCACCCTTACCTAGAGTGGTGTGAGCTCGTGAACAGAACGCGTAAATGAAAAATCGAAAAATAAAAAGTTGAATATTTCATTATCTATGGGGGCTACATGGGTGATTCTGGTATCAAAATGTAGGTTTTCGAGGTCGCTCCATTCAATAAAAAACAATTCAAAGCCCCAACTATCACCGTTTAGATTTTGATCTGTCAAATGGCATTTTTCGAAAAAATCGGAAATTTCAAACTGTCATAACTGCCGTCCCTCTCATCTCCGCCAATAGTTATTTATATTATGTTGATCAGCATAGTCCCAAGTACCTCTGTGCAGAATATGAGCGATTTGAAAAATTTCAAATTTTGGATGAAAAATGACAAAGGGGTATGACCCCCTAAAAACACCATGTTTGTCAATAAAAAATATATTTGGGGAGGATCTCACGTTAATATTGAATCTGGAAGTTGTACTGCCCATTTGAATCTTCAATAATAGCAATTCTGCCGGTTGATACATTCGAGCAGAGAGAGGTACTTTTATAACTGATGCATAAGTTAGGAAATGGAGTTATCCAGCTGGAAATTGTGGTGATAGGAAAGATATGTACGAATACGCTCTTTCAATGTGCTGGAAATATTTACAAGGAAAACTGTCCATGATCTGTAACTCAAATACCTCCAACTTTTCTGATGGTCTTATACCAATTTGTTTTTAAATTTTACAGCATGGTTCTCTTATTATTTTAGTTTGTATTCTTTTCTTGCAAAAATATAAATCACAAGATAGTTTTGATGAGCACGATACCAGGAAAAAGAAAAATATTATCAAAGAATATTTTAGGCTTTCTAAATCACAGATAGGAATAAGCTTTGATGCACCTTACTTTCATAATTTGTTGCCAACAAATTTTAAACTTCATCCTTTCCCAAATTATAAGTCAAAAAATGAGGGATATATCAATAAGTGAAGCTTTATACTCAACACAGGAATTTTATGATATTGATTTTACCATATATTGCAGATGGAACATTTCTTATGACTTTGTATATGATTTCGGACAACATTTTCTCTACTCGATGCATCATCATCAACAAGACAAAGAACTGTACGTACGGAAGAAAATATCGCTGCTGTACCTAAGTGATAGTGTTAATGAAAATTTTGCGTAAAGATCTTAGTCTAAACCCATACAAGATCCAACTGGTTCAAGAACTAAAGCGACTCGACCATAATAAGCGATTTATTGAAAGAAAGATTTGGGGATAACATTTTTTCGGGAAATGATCCAATTGGCCTTCAAGATCATGCGAAATCACTCCAATGGATTATTTTCTTTGGGGTTATGTCAAGTCATTGGTTAATGCTGATGATCCAGAAGCAATAGACAACATAACTCGTGGTATTGCTGAAATGAGGCTTGAATTACTCGAAAAAGTGGTCCAAAATTGGTCTGGTCGAATGAGGTTCCTGAGAACTAATCAGGCCGGAAATTATTTTCGAAACATAAATGTCATAAAAGTATCTTTCGAATAAAGAAAGAATTTGGCTTCAATCTTGATTAAAATGTGTTTTATTTAAATTTAAAGTCCTATCACTATAAAAAATCAACCGATAGTTCTTACCAGACAACTTGTTTATCAAATCCGACAAACTCCAATAAATCCCAAAGAAAACAACCATAACCCACACTAATCCCCCATCAGGAGACCCTGGCTAGACTCACCAGCAGAATAATCCTTGGTCTGGAAGTCACAAAATGAAACAAATCGCCACAAAACGACGTCGCGCTTACGGGAAGAGCCGCGCAGCCACCCGGCCTTAGGTCCTTCACAAGGGATACTGAACAGGAATCTGGATATGGGGCGCCAGGACTCCTCGCACTCGGCAGATGCCCGGATGCATCCCAGCACACTGAAACTTGCTCGAATTTTGAGGTTACGGTAGGGACCGAAGTTCGGATCTTCGTGTTTGGATGCGATGAGGTCGAAGTAGTTGGGGCTAATTTGGACGTTTGAAGAGGTGCCGCCCAACACCTTATATCAAAGGGATTTGAGCCGCACTTGACTGTTTAGTGAAGGATATTGAGTGAAAAGCTATTTTTGATGCTTCGTTATGGGCAATCTGTAAAAAATCGTGGTCAAGTATGTTGGCTTAGATTTAACTGTTTTTCGAAATCGAAATTTTCCAAATTTTTAGTTCGATAATTCTGTTCAATCTTTCAAATTGATATTCAGTTTTCGATGATGAGTTTTTCATTTCATTTTCCCCATTTTAAAATTCCCAAATATCGCAAGAGTCAGAATCAGTTCATTCAAATCAATAGATGCTCAAAAATAATGTGAAAAAGTAGTAATATCCCTAGGACATTGATTATACAGGGTCCTGCAATAGTGCGTTCTTCTTCCATAGCTGCCGAACCAGACATCTCAGAGATTTCGTTGGAGAGTGAACCTCTTGTACCTTCATTTCTGCATCTCAGGAAATTATTTTCTGATATACAGGGTGTCCCCGATAAATGTTATTCAACAAATGGATGATTTTTTAATGGATCACCCCATATATTTTCACATTTTCTCAATGACCTTCATTACCTCTTTCATGACGCAAAATCTTAGGGACATTTTTCCAACAGTTCAGATCTTATTCGAAGAAAACTGCAAAAAGGTGAGGGAAAAGCAGTTCAGTAAAAGTCTTCTGACGATTTCCACAAGTGATAGTAAAATGAATTCGAACTAAAAGTTTTTTAATTGAAGGATTTGCCTTGACATGGTTTCTAAACGATCAACCTGTCATATACAGTGTGTCCGTTATTAAGGTCCAAATATGGAGAACTTAAAAATAATTATTTCTCGATTTTTCCAAATAGAACACCCTGTATTTTTTCCACAATGATGTAGAAAATTGAATACCTTACATTTTCTCATGAGTAACCTCAGGATTATTTTAACTCCCGCATCCAGCAGACACGAAAAATGATATCGCAACTGAAAATTTTATTCAAATAATAACATAATAAAAACTAACGGACATTCAAAAGAGGTTAAACAATGAAATAAAACTAAATGAATAACTATTGACAAACTTCAAAACGTTCCCAGAATCATACTTCCTGAGCATCATCATGAAAATGATATTTCTTTTCCGTACAAGCAATACATAGTGATCACATATTCAACTTATTATATCAGTTTTTATCGGCTTTCCCAAAAAAAATATTGATCAAGTGATTGCTACTAAGAGCTCAAAGATACTTTCGAATACAGTGAATCAGTATGAATTTTTGGAAAAAATAGGAAGGTTGATATGATTTTCATGTAAGGGCAGTGCCACAGAACCTGTTTTTTAAGGAAGTCGAACTTAAGCTGCCCAATATCCCGATAGGAAACAAAAATTCATACTGATTTACTGTATTCGAAAGTATCTTTGAGCTCTAGTGGCAATAACTTGATCAATATTTTTTTTGGAAACCCGATAAAAACTGATATAATTGATTGAATACGTGATCAATATGAATAGCTTGTACGAAAAATAAATATCATTTTTATGATGATGCTCAGGAAATATGATTCTGGAAGGGTTTTGAAGTTTGTCAATAGTTATTCATTTAGTTTTATGTCATTTTTGACCTCTTTTGAATGTCCGTTAGTTTTATTATGTTATTATTTGCATAAAATTTTCATTTGCGATATCATTTTTCGTGTCTGCTGGATGCGGGGGTTAAAATAATCCTAAGGTTACTTCTGAGAAAATGTAAGCGTATCCAATTTTCTACATCATTGTGGAAAAAATACAGTGTGTTCTATTTGAAAAAATCGAGAAATAATAATTTCAAGTTCTTCATATTACGTTTGAATAGAAATGTTTTGTTATCATTCGATCGTAAAACGCTCTAAATTCATGGAGTTAGTAGCTCTCCTGTTGAATATTAAGTAGTGCTTCCGCCAAACCTATCGCATTCACCATTTAGCAACCACCAATCGGCAGGAACAGATTCATGAGCAATCCATTAAAATATGAGCCGTGAAGCAATAATTAATAATGCAACAAAATTTGCATCGCATTATCCAAAGCACAGCTTTCTCTCAAATAAGCTAAGTATTTTAATCGAAAACTATAGATTTGATGTTTTCCATTCCACACAAAAACACTTGGCAATAATCCGCCTTGGACGAAATCCAACACAACCTAAGGAAGTCAACATCACATAGGCGCCGTTTAAAAAACTCGGCCTTCGCAATCAGAACCCCAACCAGCCAGCCGTGACAGACTTCGATCGTATCCACAAATAAAATCAACGTCCCGAAAAATGCGAAATTGCAGGAGTGAAATGTGACGAAAGCGACAAAACTGGCGATAAAAAGTTTATGGGGAGATGTGACACCCCTTTCAGGACATTCCACGTTCGGGAGACATTGTACATATCCCTGAATGTCCATTTGGATGGGGCTCGAAGGACCAATGTTTCGAAACGAATGCTCGAGTGAGCCATAAGTGGGAATGAAGGATTTCTCTGGCGGTCGGTTCGATCAGGATTTAGCCGATAAAATATTCAATGAAGTGTGAATGCGGTTCATCAATTCTATTCGAAATGATTGGTTTTATGAGGGAATTAACTGTTTTTGAGCATATGGAATAGCAATACTTCCAAGTTGATATTGAATATTGCAGCGTTTATTAAATGACCCCATTATTTGACTTTTATTTGGAACTCAGAGTAACAACTGAATAGTCCATTTCAAAACGAACGGCATGTGCTAGTGACTTTATGTAGAACATAAACTGTGGAAGAATAGCTTCATCAATGGGAGATCAGCATATTAAACCAACAAATTTTCCGTCTAAAAAACTAAGCGTAGGTTTTTATACCGGGAAAATCTCTCCGGTTAAACTAAAGAAAATTTATTTCTGCTCCCGTTTTTGCTTCGTGAGGCTTGTTATAAACTTTATGGAGAAAAATCAGCAATGCAGATTAGATGCTAACAATTCTTCAGTTCTCGCTTCTGTTTCGGCCATAATGTTTATCTCTCTCGAACTGAATTAAACTTCGAATTTATTCTAGCCCGGAAAAATTGAAACAGCTTCAATTGGATGTGGATAAATGGTAGTTTTCAAGAAGATCAGTTCCATGACCGTCAATGTTATCTTTACTTATAGAATCATTGGTTTTCTCTAAACGATTTTTCACAGGATAACCATGAACACCTTATTGGCTTCATCCACACTAAAAAAATTAAGATTTTGAATCAGAGTTGATTGTAAGAACGTAAACAATAACTGATTCAAAATTCTTAGAAACGCAAACGAAATTCAATAATTTATCAAACGATTAGCGAGGAAATCATTCAAATATGAGATCGTTAACATTATATTTCTCATGAATGAATATTTGGTGGAAAAAATCAGCAACTTTAGAAACGGTCATAAAATTCCTTCCTTTATTTTGTGTAAGAGTATACAGGGTGGTCCAGATCGTAACCAAGAAATTCTAACCTCGTATTCTATATCAAAAATAAGCCCTAGTTTGTCATATAAACATATGTCGAGAACTGTTTCCTCTCCGAGATACGGGGTGTTAAAATCATAGAAAAAAAATTTTTTTATTAATAATTTTCACACTGCTTGAAATATTTTTATGTAATTTGAGACATAGGTTTTGAGCGTCAAGGAGCACTTTTTGAATAATATCATTTCTTTTCTATTCTACCAGTGGCGTCCGTACTGCAGCGAGACTGAATATTTTCAGATGAAAAAATGATACGCCACTGGTTTTTCCGACAATAAAAACTACTATTTAAATCTTTGTTTAATTTGGAGCAAACTCGGTCTCTTGACTCTTTGCTGTACGAGGCACCGTTTCCAGTTAAAGAAATAAAACACATTTTCATGCATGAAGAAATCGCCAAAATTTGATATGGTAGGTACATAATAATAATAATAATAAGACTATTTTTGTGAACGAGTAATTGGAAACCAATACTGTCATTCAAGTTTTTCAATCAAATTATTCTACCCTAAAAATAGTAGTTGGGTGTGTGTTGAATTTATTTAATCTTAGAAAATTGCTACAAAACCATAGTAAGCCTTTAATTGCTATATCAAATTTTGGCGATTTCTTCATGCAGAGCTGTGCCAAAGCATTGTGCTTTGTGCTCGTGAAAGCACTCGAAGCCCTTTTGTGCTCCCGAGCACTGTGCTCCCAAGCACTTTTCAAAAGCAGTGCTTAGTGCTTAGTAATTGGAGTGCTTCGTCCAAAGGCTTAGTGCTTAGTAATCCCAAAAGTGCTCGGGAGCACTTTTAGGATTACTAAGCACTAAGCCCTGAGCCAATGTTGTACGAATTTGTTTTTACATCAATAAAATATTAAATCAACATTTCCTTACATGACAGTTAAATCCCAAAACTGTTTGGATTACAATTACAGAGAGATGATAATGAGTAAACTTGATCATTATGAAAGGAAAATTGAAGGGCCCATGTGTATTTTGTAAAATGGTAATTTGTGCGTTGACAACTTATTAATATCAATAGAAAAAGCAAAAGCCAATATTCTGATTTTTTTTCCGTTTTCATCTGACCAAAGATTCTTATACATATAGACAAAATCAAAACGTTACATAGTTCATTGAGTTTTGATACTTCTTCGTTATTTGTCACCGCGCGCAAAAATGTTTTGCAACTGGTTTGCTCCTGACAAATCAGTGCAAGAATTGACAGAGGAACATTTCCATTTTTCCTTGAATTTTTTATGTAATTTTGTTTCAAGGACTGGGCGTTTTCAGAAAAAAAGTAAACTCGAAAAATTCAGTATATTTATGAATATTATCAAACAGAGAGATCCAGGAGCGAATAGCATTTTTCTCTTTCATTACCAATAAGAATGTATTACATATTATATTGAATCGAATTCAAATTTTTTAATATCACATACACCTATGCCAACAATTTCTTTTCCGATTAAAATAACCTCACTATCAATATTTCCTTTAAAAAAAGTGCTTAGGGCTTAGTGCTCGAAATGTCGAATTACTTTCACAACGTGCTTAGTATTCGCGAGCCTTTTGTGAAAATAAGTGCTTTGTGCTCGAGACTCGGGAGCCTTTTTATTCAAGTGCTTAGTGCCCGAAGCACTTTTCTTCAGTGCTCGTCACAGCTCTGTCTTCATGCATGAAAATGTGTTTTATTTTTTTAACCTGAAACGGTGCCTCGTACAGCAAAAAGTCAAGAGACCGAATTTGCTCCAAAGGAAATAAGGATTTGAATAATAATTTTTATTGTCGGAAAAACCAGTGGCGTATTATTTTTTTTATCCGAAAATATTCAGTCTCGCTGCAGTACGGACGCCACTGGTAGAAAAGAAAAGAAATGATACTATGCAAAAAGTGCACTTGACGCTCAAGACCTATGTCTCAAATTTCATAAAAATATTTCAAGCAGTGCGAAAGTTATTAATAAAAAACATTTTTTTTCTATAATTTCAACACCCCGTATCTCGGAAAGGAAACATTTTTCAACATATGTTTGAATGACAAACTAGGGCTTATTTCTGATGTAGAATACGTGGTTGAAATTTCTTGGCTAAGATCTAGACCACCCTGTATTTTGTTTTGGATAGTTTTCCATATTTCATGACGGAGAATTTTTATTTTGGGAAATTCCAGAGGTGCATTAAATGATAACAACAAATTAATAAAAGAAATATATTTATAAAAACGAAATAGTAAAAATACATTCCATCAAAGCAAAGCACAAAATTTAAGTCGTTGTCCTGACAGTTGTACCGGGTGTATCCGCGGCATCCAAATCCAGTCTGTTCATTTCCCTGATCCGTTCCTCAATCTGCAGATCGATGATTTCCTTATATTTCTTATCTTGTCCCAGCTGCGCCATTTCGGCAATCCAATCTTCCCTATCCCTAATTTCTTGAACCACTGAAAAATGGGGGTATTTCAAATTTCAATTTATCCACCAGATGGGAATCGACTTATTGCTAATTCGACGGTTTCGTCGAATAAATGTCACAGTTAACCGAATGGTGTCCTGAACTGGTGGTAATTGAATCATTACAGAGCTTTAGTTTTTTTCTTAGACCATAGAAAAAGGTGACGCAGCAACTCATTCATAAATTCGAGAATTGTTTTCAACGAGTTGGACGAAGATAGCATGAAGGACAGCAATATAATTTAAAATGCCGTGGCAACATTGCAGAATCTAACTCTGAAAGGTCCAGTGGCGTAGTGTTATCGGTATGGAGGAATGGAAATAAAATTAAAAGTGAATCCACTTTTTTTGACGAATTTATACCATGATTCGAGTTAAATTAGACATTTCACAGCATCCTAACAGAGGAAAATAACCACTCACATTGATCGAATCTATTCAGCGGTCTGAATTTCTCCGGTTTCTTAACAGCTTTCTTGACCACTGGTTTCGGCGGACCTTCTTTGCCGTACGCCATCGAATCTTGCAGCTTTTTCTTCTCAACTTCTCGGTTGACTAACGGTTTGGGTACGAAAGGTTCTCTCTCCAATACTCCCGATTGGACGATGCTGTCGTAGCTTCTCCTTTTGGAGGAACCAGGTCTGATGGTCACCTTTGGCAACCTTTTTTTGTTCTTTCTTCTCGTGGTTGGTATCGAGTCGTAATTTCTCAGATTGTACTCGCTCTTTTTCCTCTGAGCGGTTGCCATTTTGGTCTCGTCCATGAGAACTGAAATTATTATGGTTACTAGCTTTCAAAAATGTCGAAAAAAATTCCAAATACGAAGACATTAGGAGAGAAATTCCTGAGAGTTTTCGACAAAATATGCTAGTTCGTCCCAAGGAATCCTTCAATCAATATTTAGGAGATTTTTTGTTATAGTACGTATAATTCCTCATCATCATATCGCATATCGCACAAATGATAAAAATAACTAGTTCGATTAACGAACCTGTTATTATCATTATTACTTTAATTCTGGGCTTCAATCTCTAGCCCACCTTTTGGTTGCAATTTTTTTAACCGTCACTCGTCAGAATAATCTCCGTGATCAAATAATCATTAAGAAAATGTGGGAATAATTTTTTAACGGACAAATAAGTGGTAATATATATTCGTGTGATACTCTCCATTTTTTAGTTATCTATGGAATGCATCAATATTTATCTTTGAAGATTATTAGATAGTCATCAAATAACCATTAACAATAATTGTCTCCTGACCGTAAAAACGGAATGATTTGAAGATTTGAATGATGTAAATATGGATTTCAGAAAATGGAGAATTTGAATTGTAAATAATACAGAAAAAATTTCAAAATACGATCACAAGTGTTCTTTTTTTTTGAGGTTTGCATAAAACTACCCATTACTTGTACCAGACGAATGGTAGGTTTGATACTCACCTTTCAAATAATTCTTCGTTTCTGTATTGAACCGCACTCGTTGAGGGTGTAAAATACCACCCCTAGGTACATTTTTACTTGGCCACTCCATGCCTAAGAAAATTTTTATATGCTTCAATTTTTCTCAACCAATTTCATCCAAAACATTTATTTGACAACTCTCAGTCACTTCAGTCTGTGTTCTGCACAGTGGACGAGTTGCTATGGTATTTGATAATGAAGAAATCAATTCTATAGTGTAGGTGGGTGGCATAGAGATAGTATAAAAAAATCTCTATAATGAAAACAAAGAAGATATCAAGAATATTCGTTTATTTTTCAAGACTCAATATTGTCGGTCATTTTTGTCAAGTACGCCAATGATATAAGTTTGTTATGAACCCAAACAACATCATTAACATAAAGTTTCAATTGTGGAACTTTCAAATAAATTCGTAGTCTAGATTGCTACGGAATATCACGAAGTTTCATCTAATAATATATAAGTTAGCAAGCCTATACCCATCGATTTATATACAGGTTGCTACTTTAACTTTGATAATGATTGTAATATCAATTATACATTGTGAATCTAACTTGATAAGTTAATACAAAATTTTAAGGACATATAAGTGATAGTACAGTTTCCTGCTACAAACGAATTGGCGTTTCACAAGGGCTCTATCTATACGTGAGCTTGCGCAGAAGCTTCCTGAGATATATTGATTGATCAACCTCCCCTATTCTCACTCAGTTCACAAAACGATACACTTGGACATCAAAACAAGAATGTAAACGCAGCTTTTTCAAAGTTCTCATCCAGATTCATAAAATCCAAGCATGAAGTGCCTCTTGCAAAATGACCCTAAGTGTTCGAAGAAGAAGAAGAATACTAACAGATTCTGCATATCACATAGGCAGGGTACCATTCTGTGCGCTATTTTGATATTTGTGAGTATTATTCTAATTAAAATGGTTTAAGTATTGGGAAAAATGCTTTTTTCAGATATTTTCTGCGATTTTCACCGCTTGTGCTGCATTGGGATATTTCCATTCCTGGCAGACTTTGGATATATTGACGAGTGATATTCAACTAGAGCAGGAGAAACATTTAGGACATGGTGAAGAACATCCAAGCACCAATGAGGTTATCTTGACGAAATCGCAAAAAAAGATTATGTGTGAGTAGAATCCTTTATTTTGCATTCTTGACCTCAATAAAAAATTGATGACCGGAATATTGAAACTTTGGGAGCACTCACACTCGTGTAAGAACGTTTCTTGTCCTCAATATTCAATATTCTGGACAAATAATGAAAAATTAATTAAAACGTTTCTAAGCTCTGCACATACAATTCAAATCGTGGTCAAATTTGAATGATGCTCCTAGATACTACCATGCATTTTGATATTACTTTATTGACAACATCATTTTTGAGTTATATCAGGTTTTTTTTTTGTTTCGGCCTTGGTTTTGGCGTATGCAACGAAAAATTTCACGAAATAACTAAATTTCCCTTACCTACGATGGGAAATTTTGAAAATCTGATAATCTGAAAACTATCAACCTATTCCATCTCTAACTTTTGGTATATCTGCACCGATTGGTTCGAAACCCAATTGAATATAAAAATTTCATACTCAATTTTTTTACCTAGAACCTTCACTCAAAGACTGAGTGTATCCTGTTCCCGTATTCCATGAAGATATAAGTTATAAGGCAACCAAATAGTATCAACAAAATATGCAACAAAAATTCCCTACTGACATACGACCTTCTCTTTCTCAATATTTGGGTAACAAGAAACAGCTTCATTTTGTTGATCGGTGTGTAACGCATTTCGAGAATCATATCGAAAAACATATTGGTCGGTTGTTTCAAAATAGGCTTCGCGTGTGAAAAAGTTTTAAAGGTCAAGTCACCATGGTAAGCCCCCAAACCACTGTGACCAACTCCACCAAAAGGCAAGGTATCGCAACTGAAATGCATCAACGTGTCATTCACGCATACACCACCACTGGATGTCCTCTCGATGAAAAGATCCACCACCTTATTTTTCTTCGAAAAAATGTACATAGCCAGTGGTTTTTCTTTCGAATTTATGAAAGTTATAGCCTCCAGAGCGTCTTTAATTCTGATTATAGGTAAAATGGGTCCGAAAATCTCTTCCTTCATGATTGGACTGTTTGGATCGACATTGACACAGAGGGTGAGGTCCATGTGGAGTTGATCTAGGTCGTGGTTACCTCCAAAGACTATTTGTTGTCCTTTTAGAAGCCCCAGGAGTCTGTTGAAGTGATTCTTGTTGATAATTTTGCAGTATTCTTTGTTTGATTTCAAGTCCATTCCGTACAGTTCTTTTTGGGCTCTCTTGTAGGCTTCCACAAACTTCTTCTCGATTTCAAGGGTGCATAAAAGGTAATCAGGAGCGATGCAAGCTTGACCAGCGTTTACTGCTTTACCCCAAAGTATCCGTTTAGCCGCCATGTTGATGTCCACAGAAGAATCAACGTAGCAAGGGCTTTTGCCGCCCAATTCCAAAGTGACAGGGGTGAAATTTTTAGCGGCAGCTTGGGCTACTATATTACCAACCCTTGTAGACCCAGTGTAGAAGATGTAATCGAATCTGTTCTGCAATAATCGGTTGGATTCCTCAGGTCCACCTAGAAAGATTTTATAACAGTCCTTGTCCAGATAATGTGGCACCAAGGAAGCGATCAATTCAGCAACCTTTGGAGCTAACTCAGATGGTTTCACTATGGCACAGTTCCCGGCTGCTATAGCCCCAAGAAGCGGTGTTAAGGCTAATACAACTGGGTAATTCCAAGCCCCAATAACGAGCACCACACCGTACGGTTCTGGAAAAAGTTGCGCCCGACTGAATATGGTCGACAGGTTGGTGTCCACACTTTTCGGTTTCGCCAAACGGTTCAGATTGTACAAGAGATGGAGTGCGTCGTTCTTGAATACTTCTACTTCGGCAACAGCTTCGGCGTGAATCTTTTGGGAATCTGCCAATAAGGCTTCCATGAAGTCGTTCATATTGTCTTCGACCATTTTTAGCAGGTTCTTCAACTGCTTCCTACGGAATTCTAGCTTTCTCGTGGCTCCATTGTTGAAGGAGTTTCTAAGCACAGTGAGTGCTTTTAGTTGGTCGTCCATCTTGCGATCTGGAATGAAGGGAAAAATGGTCAATCGAAAGCAAGGCTGCCATGATGGGTTTGGGCATCTGTCATATTTAAGTACATCGATCAGCAGATCTTTTAATTCGCACCAGAAAGTTGAAGAAATGTTCAGTAAAAATTTGAAGACTTTTGTGGAAATTTATGAGTAATTTGCACCTTCATTCACTTCCTTCGATAACAAATCGCAGAAAACAATGTTTTGTATCGAATTCAATGAAATTAGTTAGATGTTGAATGCAAAATAATCTTGAGAACGTAAATAATGATTGCTTTTTAATTGGTTATTAGTTTACTGAACTTGGTATGAGGAAGAAGTTTTGCCTTAATCATATTTATATTACCGGAATAATAGCCCATGAATTCTACTTCCAAAATATAACAAGCACTCAAAAGCTCTTGATTTAGAGTTTGTTTTAGATAACCCATTTTTCATACGCATTTTCGATAAAAATATTGATGGTTTCGATCTCATTCCTCCTGATTTTTATCTATGTTTGAAGAAAAAATTTAATTTTATCGTTAAATAAATAGAAATTAATTTAATCAATCCACTCAATATAAAGGAATCAACTCAAATAAAGGCATTCATTTGAATATTTGTCGTATCAATTAAATTTTTCTGGTATCATAAAATTCTTACCCAAAAACAGAAAAATTATGTGTTTTTTTTAATAACGAACTGAAAACTTCATAAAAGTAAATGAATAAAGATAACGAAGAATTAGATTGAAAATTTCATTATTTATCGAAAATCATTAATGAAACATCGAAATAAGATTGAATTAGCAGAAACGCGTCTAATGTATGAGAATAGTGATTTCATCGAGTAAATATAAAAATTTTGAATTTTTGCCTTCAATACGTCATCATGAATATCGTACAGAATTGGTACCAGAGTTGAAAAAAGTGTTTTTGGCATTATATTTCCCGGCATTTTCTAATTTCCACTCGATTTTTTTGTATCACATATACCAAGGTGTATTTTTCATCAAACAAGTAAATTAATTTTTTTGAGTACAGGCTTGAGATTTTTCAATATTTTTTCCTATGAACTGACCCTTAATCCCAGTTTTTGATATCCTTAGACCCATTTTAGTGACACGTAAAAATTGCCGATCATTAAATTCACTTTCACTGGAGGTCATATTATTAGCAGATATCGAGTCATCTCCAAATAAAGAATCTTGATAAGGTAAATTATTAAGTATCATTGCATATTGCATTATTAATACCTTCGTTGAAATTACATATCTATTTGACTGCTACTCATGTTTGTCGTATGAAAAAAAAAGGTGTACAAGAGAGTTCATTAAAAGATGATTAATTTTCCAGATGAGTATTCATCTAGATTATTGTTGAGTATAACATTTCAGAATTATTGTTCCCTGAGTTATCTGAGCTTTTAGACATTCGGGTCGATCAGAAAGATGATGGTTGCTACTGCCTATTTTCAGATGAGATTAAGAAGAAATGGTCCTATATTATGTCTAAATACGAACAGCGATTCCCCGATTATTAAGATGATTCAAATTTTCAATTTATATATGAGAAATAATTGAATAGTAGGAAAAAGGATATACCTGACGGTTCTGTCAATAAGCTACTGTGACAGCCGAACACTGGCTCTGTGATTGTGAAGCTGTACTTTAGAAAACATTACAACACTTTGGTTTCTGGTTTCTGAAACTATTGATTGATGTAGTAGCCGAAAAGGTAGTGAAGTTTTTTGGGACTCTACTGTCCGACTGTTTGACCTAAAGCCATGTAGCACAATAGATCTTAAACCTATAATCTTATCTAATCTAGGGAATGAAAAACGGATAAAGAATCAGCGTATCCTGAAGGAGCCAGGACCAAAAAACTCAGAAAGTATTCGTTCAAAAAAAGGACAGAATATGCAAGTTCGTAGGTCGCAAATATCGGTTTTTTCCAATTTCTTTCTAAACGGTGAGAAAATTGTAGCACTTACCATTGACTATACAAACATAGAAAAGACTAATATGCACGCGTATACGCCGTTATTACAGGGTGTTCCTAATTATATGTCCAAACTTTAACAGGTGATTTCACATGAAAAATAAAGATTGTTTTTCTATGAACTATGATTAAAATACTTATTGTGAACGAAACACAGGGCGTTGAAGTTTAAAAAAATAACGTTGCACGGCGCACGCCACTGTTAATGTTGAGAACATCGTTCAGGTTGGATTATAAGCACTTTTATGAGTCAACATAAGTACTCAATTTCATTCAATCGTTTTAATCAGTTTTGATATTAATCAAGGGATTTAGATTTGAATTATAGGTACACATCAATACGTTTTTATGGATATTTGAAAAGGTTTTATTTAGCGCCAATTGAACGAGGGCTATATAATTTCTGTCGCCTATTGTACAGATGAATCTAGAGACTTGAAACTATCAGGGTAGGTTCGGTTCGTTAAAAGGCAAACTCTGATCAGGGGCCGTTTAATTTTTCTGATTATTTCAAAACTACAGATTCGTTCTACAAGAAATTGAGCCTTTGGATGGAGAAAGACGTATTCAAGCTACGTGCAAATTTTTGTCCAAATCTCTCAACCAGAACCATAATAAATGCTAGCGAATTGAAAAAAAAATCCGAATATTTCTGTAATATAATATCCAGGACCATGCACGCTTGCTTTGACAGCTGCTGTCAATTTTTTATTAAATTGAACGATGAGAAGTTCGAAAAGATTTTTTTGTTAAAAAACTGGATGTCTGAAATGATAAGAGGTCAGTAATGGATATTCATAGGAAAAAGAGTAGAAATTGATCTACTTCTTTTGTCTCAGCAGCTCAGCTATTCCTATTGATAACACTCACCGTTTACGGAAAAAATTCAAATAACTGATATTTGCGACCTTTCATCTTGAATACATTTTGTAATTGAAATGTCAAATTTGACCGAACTATGCCCCAAATTTTGTGCGCTTCGCAACGTATTTGAAATTTGAAAAAAAATTAAATGAAGAGAACAAAATTAAAGAACTTGAATATATTTACTCACTGGTGGTGATCCACTCAATTTTGAACTTCCAAGAGCTGTGAACTTTACTACACTAACAGGATCAGGGGACAACCAAAATAATTGCCCCCACCTTCCAAGGATCTTCAATATTGTTTATTTGTGGTATAAGAACTGGATCCATGGGTCGATTTTCCCCTCCCACAACTGCCGAAAAAACGTCATTAAGAAGATTCCAATAATTATTTATGTAGAAGCAAGATCCAACTCTTGATTCGATATTGCTTGAAGAACTGAATTTTGACCACCTATGGGTCCAACATAACGGAGTTCGCTGGGTCGAACCTTGAATACAAATAAGACCAGAAAAGAATGAACGAAGGTCTTCACATCAATTATGTATATAGGAACTGAATTTTCAAGGTCACTTCATTATATCTTAAATTTTAAGCAACGCTTGACCCGATTTTCGACACGTCAACAGAATTTCGTGATCAATTAGTGAATCCAAGGTATATTTCCTACCTCGAACGCATTAATTTGAGGATTTAAAGTTTTGCTTGGGCTTCGCACTGTACTTCGTAAAGATGAAATGTGAAACACCTTATTTATGTTGAGAATACACATTCGCGCTTGGAGCAACTTTCGGTGATATTCAACACATTTCAAGCCTCACTGTAGATGTAAAAATTCATCATTACTTCCAGAAGCCGTTACCAAGATTTGAATAGGACAATTGTCCTTAAGTCTGCAAGATAAACCTTCAAATTACTCATAACGCGGTTGTGCCAAATCTGTTTCCGCAATATTATCAGTCCAGCTTTGAATTTAAAATTTCACCTTTCTTTTCAATTATATTGTGCAATGTTTCAGCAAATAAATTCATGCTAGATACTCTGATGCATTATGGTTTATCTCTAATTATGACATCTGGTCTGCTCTTATACGGCCTCCTAACACGAAGACCTTATTACATGGTGCCTTGGATATTTTGGAGTGCTTGGTCCTACCTGGCAGTACTACTGGGAGAGGTTCTTATGTTCTTCGGTTACATTGAAGGACTCAGTTTCATCCATGTCAAAAGTTTTGTTGGTGAGTATGTAAAATAATACGCATATTGATTAAATACTTCAATTCACAATCCGCATCGAGAAATCATGAAAGAGGCATAAGTCAAATTGATTATGATCGTTTTGAAAAGGTTTAAGAAGGAAAGAGAATTCCAGATACCTACCGTTAATGAAGAATTTAATAGGTACCTAGAGCTCTTTTTCTAGAGAAAAATGGACTGATTCACCAATTCTTATCAGAACGACAATTAAAGAAAAAAATTTATGTATGAGATGGAAATTATACCACAAAGTACACACTGATGAGAGAATGGTACTCACAGTTGATGCTGGCTTGAGAGATATATCTCACAGAGTGTATGAAACGATGGATCTCTGGTTCTTCTCTTGTTTACAGTATCAACTTTGAGGTTTTATGAAATTCATAAAAATATGAATTCTGAACAGTAGTGTTTAGAATATTGGATACGATTTCTAATCCAGACTGGCTTATCTAAATTCGACTTATCAATGAGCATTTATGCTCTAAGACATTTTTATCGTATTACACTGTTTTGAATCACCTTATTTGACATTTTTAATTATGGAATTAATTGTTTAAAGGTCATTTCTGTGAAGAATTCGAAGGATTTCTTGATAATTTTTCTGGGTCAATCAGCTTTCACAACTTGAATCAACAAATATGTATATACTCTATATCAATCTGAAAAATATATCTATATTGAAACTTTTCAGGAAATTAAGTTTGCCAAAAGGAGTTTGATTTTGATGAAGTTATTGTAGAATCATCCCTTTATCTACCTACTTTTCGTATCTTCTTTTTTATCTCAACCAGTTCCTGTCAAATGATAGAGGGAAAAGACAAGTAAAGGCCTAAAGGGATTCAAATAAAAGACAAGTAATGAGATTTAATGATTCTGCCACAACTTTATCGAAATCAAACCATGTCTGACTTCTATGACACATCCTTATGGCTTGCGTCATAATCTTAATCTGCTAGAAGTTATATCCCTTGCCTAAGACCATTTCTTTCTCATCATTCCAGTGCCCAACTTGATTTTCTTCGTCTTCTACTGTGCCATGTGGTACGTCATCTATAGGTACTTTACAATTGCCAAAACGAGATGCTCCACAGTGCCAAGGCCTAAACCCAAAAAGGTCCACACACAAGAAGGACTAATTCACACTGTGAATCCATCGAAGAAAGCTGATCCGAAGATATACCAAGTGTAGAGGACTTTTTACAAAACTGCACAAAACGTTGCGGAAACTGAAACAGATTCTGTCCTTCGAATAAGAATAATCGCTAAAATTTAGCAGCTTAAAACTTCACAAAAGAAAAAAGACTCATATATTGCATCATATACAGATGCAAGACTCAATTTAAGTGTTTAATAGAGGTATAGATAATAAAAGCAGAAGGTGAATAGGAAAGCTGAACACTATTTTTCCAACCAAAACATGATCTGGTATATTTTGCAGTCCAGTTGAACGCTTTTTCGACTCATCGATGACGAATCCGAGGTCAAATTGAATTCTATCCGGCCTACTTTAAATTTTCAGGTTAGGTTCGGTTGAGTTTCTTGAAAGTACCAAATTATAATAATAACAATTATTCTAGCGAATTATTCGAAGAAGTGTGAACTTTCAAATATTTTCATGATGAAGTTGCCAGCCTCATTTTTTTATTCACCTTCTATTTGATCGAGTGGTTTGTACTGTGTATGAATATTCCATATTATTATAACTTTAAAATAAAACATAAAGTAAATATATAGTGCATTTAAACTTTAGGCCATAGAGATAGTAATTTCAACTCTATATGAAATATTGTAATTTTTTTCGTCAACCCATTCTGATCTTGGGTAAACATCACATATACAGCACATTGCAGTCATTAACTGCGAGTATATGACCGCACAAAGTATATAGAGCTCTAACCCTCAATTACAATTTTTATCATATTCAACATCAAAGAATTAAATTTTCTTGCTTAAAACGTTCTTTCCCTCAGTTTAAGTACCTAGTACCTATACAGTAATAACCTTTAGCAAATTTATAATACATTTGCATTCAGATTATCAGATTCACCATAAAACTTCAACGGAGATTCTGTAGTGACCCTACAGACTTATTAGAGACAACTAAAGGTAAGTTGGAACCATTGAATAAAGAAATGCATTGTCCTAAATTAAAAGTAATGGCACATTATTCCATAAGCAACGGTGAAGCATGATTTTTTGAATTAAATTACAACAGTCTTTCTCTAAATGAAAACAATGTTGCGCATGTTAATAAATGGCGACAAGAAACATAATTGATCTGTTTCCCGCTCCAAACTCAGCTTAAAAACCGTTGAACAATCAGGGGAAATACCTGCTGCAGTTTTTTCTGCGAAGGAAAATTGCAATTTCCTGTGTTGTAACACAGAAAACTGCAATGCATTTTATTGAAAAGATGAAGACCACACCTGAATAGTCACAAATTTCCTGAAATATGCTCTAATAATCAAACCAAAGCAGATTTTTCTGTTTTTGAATCTCGAGTAATTTACCAAAATCACCAAATTTTTTTTATCTAGGTGCCGCACTGCCACTGCATTTTGACATCGATGTCATGTTTGAATTATTGAGGTTATGTTATGTTTCAACAATTTTTTCTTGATATGATGAAAATCTGTTTTTTAAGTATGCTGTAATATCATCGCTAAACATGAATATCGGAAATAAACACAATAATGGCTTGCAGTATGTGGCTTTCAATCAGGATCAATGTAATTGAAACTTCCCTCATGACTGCTCAAATATCAATTTAAATTCCCTTTGCAGCTTGTTTTGCGTGTGCTACAACAACCGGGTTCAGGATCTTCAATTGCGAACCGCTAAAGGAACGATTGAAACATGATTTTGCTAATGGAGGACTCAGTCTGATTGAAATGTTGTTTAATTCAAATTATTTAGGGATCGTAGGAGGTGGAGAAAGACCTTTATACCCCTCTAACAGACTTCAGATATGGGAAGATCTGAACAAAACCGTGATGCTTAAGTTAGAATTCAACTATCCCGTGCTGGGTGTCAGACTTAGGAGGGATAGAATCGTTGTGATTATGGAAAAAATGATTAAAGTATACACTTTCACTCAGAACCCAACACAGCTTCACATTTTCGAAACGCACTCTAATCCTAAAGGTTTATGTGCACTGTGTCCTAATAGTGATAACGCTTTCCTTGCTTTTCCATGGAATAAGGCTGGGACGGTACAATTGATAGACCTGGGTAATGCCGATAAAAATTTTATAAACATCGGTGCTCATTCGTCAGACATAGCTTGTATGACTTTAAATAATCAAGGAACTCGATTAGCTACTGCAAGTGAAAAAGGAACGTTAATTCGAGTTTTCGATACTTCGAATGGTTCTTTGTTTATTGAATTGAGGAGAGGGAGTAACTATGTGAGAATTTTTTTTTTTTGCGTTAATTTGTGCAGTTCAGAAGGCTAATTCTCAGTAGGGTCGCAACTCTGAAGGTATTTTTTGTTCTAGGCAACAATCCACTCGATCAACTTCAGTCATCAATCAACAAAGTTATGCGTGTCTTCTGATCGTGGTACGATCCACATTTTCGCGTTGGACGATCCTTCCTTAAATCAGCGCTCTCAGTTAGCAATGTCAAGTATTCTAGCATCATATTTTTCTTCTAGCTGGTCGTTCTGCAGGTTTTCTGTCCCAGATTACCCGACATGTATATGCGCTTTCAGTTCCAACGATGAATATATCCACGGTAAGGAAAATTTGAAAAATTTCCAAGGTTTTCTTTAATTTTTTTTTGCAGCTGTTTGTGCTGATGGCTACTTCTACAAATTCTCATTCGACCTTCAGGGGAATTACACGAGAGAATTTAGCACCTCCTATTTAACACTCAGCGAGAATACAAGCAAGAATGTTGTTACTGAAACACAGGAGCCGAATTCGAGTTCGCTCGTTGAATAAAATTGTGATTGTTCCGTATTATCCATTATTGTATGTTTTAAGTCTTGAAAAAAATTAAATTATTATTGATAGTTGATATTTCAAGAGGATATATTTATTTGAATGAAAATGATGTTAAATGTTTGTTACTTTTGATTCGGGAGAAAGAGACTGTGTACCTTATCAGTAAAGAATAAACTGCAAAGAATTGTTTTAACTTTTGGTAATTTTCGTGTTGGAAATGACTTATTTATGAATATGACACTATGAATAAGGTCCAAATGGAGCATATTAGTTTCCATGTTCTAGAATTTCTGAAATATATTTCCATTTGTCTGATTCAACAATACATTATATATTTTTATGATGAATGTTGTTTCGTTTTTCCAATTCCACTCAAAAGTATAATTTGTATTGACAAAACTTTCGTTTTTGTGAAATCCATATGGCATTTCGAATCAATTCAAGAACATGTGGGAATAGAGTATCTTGTCGACTTTCCACTGAAAAATGTAATCGTAAAGGCCCAACAGTTTCGGAGATACGAAGTTTTATTCGACTGAGAAAATTTGATTAGTGGGAAAAATCTCCATGGCGTTTAGAACTAATTCAGGAACATTTGTGAATAGAATAATATTCTGTTGTCGATATTCCAGTAAAAAAATTATTCGTGCAGGCTCAATATTTTCGAGAACTTTTTTCTGAGAACTAAGAACGATGGCGCCCTCTGACCGAAGTTTAACGAACTAAACTAATCAACGGAAAATGTCCCCTAGCGGATTTTCGCTGAACTAACGCATCCCCTAGCGGATTTTGTCTGAACTAACACCCCTAGAAAAATTCGAATGTGGCGCCACCTAGTGGAGGAGAGCCGAACTAAGGTGGCCTCCTTAGTCGGTAAAGTAGATCCCCTAGCTCGGAAAAAATAGTTCGCTACCTTCCCACTAGATGGCGCTACCTACCAAAACACTGAGGGATCTACTTTATCGACCCTAGAAAATTTAGTTCGGCTGCTCGCCACGAGGTGGCGCCACCGTCGAAATTTTTGTAGGGATGGCAGAAATTTTTACGTGCTAGTTCAGCAAAAATCCGCTAGGGAATGCGTTAGTTGTTAGTTCAGCGAATATCATTACAAAGGTGAAAGGAATTACAAAGGACATAGGTATATCTATTAATCGCACCTCAAAAAAATCTTTATTTTCACAGGCTCAAGAGAAAACATATAAAACTCAGAGTGACTTAATCCTAGATTGAGAATCCTGTATTCTAAAATAATTTTCTGAAGTCTCTGTATGTTGTGAAGAACGAGCTTAATTCTTTATCTGTGTTGACTATTATGTACATCGAATCCTACTTCTTTAGTTGAACTCACGTCGTACATGTTAATCATATTAATTTCCACTCATCGATGTCCCTCAATAATTTACGATTATCTTAAAATTAACTTAGAAATCAACAATCCTTATGCATTATGGTGAAATATAAATAACTGATGAAGAATCCGACAACAACCAAAATGATGTGAGAAAAATATTCCCTTGGAATAGGCAGTTTCCTCTTTCTGGCCAACAAGCTCAAAGCTTTAATTTTACCCTCACTATAAGGCGCATACCTTATACTCTGTAACATTTCTCCAAACTTATCTATCGATTTCTCAAGTATCGCTTTCTGATGAGAGAAAGTGTCAAATGAAAATTTACCGTGGTAAGCACCTATACCACTGCTACCAACACCTCCAAAAGGTAGTGCATCGCAAGCAAAATGCATGATGGTATCATTTACGCAAACTCCACCGCTGGAAGTTTGCTTCTCGAACAATTCAACGATGTTTTTGTCATTTGAAAAAACATAAAGAGCCAAAGGTTTTTCCCTGGCATTTATAAATGAAATGGCTTCCGCTGCATTGTTCACTCTCATTATCGGTAAAATAGGTCCGAATATCTCGTCTTTCATAAGTGGACTGTTAGGGTCAACATTGACGCAAATGGTGGGTTCGATGTATCGTTGACTGGCATCATGGTGTCCCCCATGGGCTATTTCTTGTCCTTCTAAAAGTCCGACCAGTCTGGTGAAATGGTTGCTGTTGATTATTCTGCAGTAATCTGGTGAATCTTTCATGTCGGCACCAAATTGTGTCCTTTGGGCTTTCTTAAAAGCTTCGATGAATTTTTTCTCGACCTCTTGGGAACATAGGACGTAATCTGGTGCTATGCAAGTTTGTCCAGAGTTCAGTGCCTTTCCCCAAAATATTCTAGTAGCCGCTATGTCGATATCAACTGTTGAGTCCAAATAACAAGGGCTTTTTCCTCCTAACTCGAGAGTTGTTGGAGTCAAATTTTTTGCTGCACATTGCGCTACTATAGCTCCAACTCTTGTTGACCCCGTATAGAAAATATAATCGAATCTTTGCTGTAGTAATTGTTGAGTTTCCACTGGTCCTCCTAGAAAGACTTTGTAACAGTTGCTGTCTAAATATTTGGGCAGGAGCTCCGCTATTATTTTAGCAGTTGCTGGTGATAGTTCTGAAGGTTTCACTATAGCACAGTTTCCAGCAGCTATAGCACCAATAAGAGGGGATAAAGCGAGTGTGAGTGGGTAGTTCCAAGCACCAATAACAAGGACGACACCGTAAGGTTCCGGCAAGATCTGAACTTTATCCATTATGTTCACCAAATCTTTTTCCATGGATCTAGGTTTCGACCACTGTGTCATGTTATGGATCATGTGTAGAACGTCGTTTTTGAGTATCTCGATCTCGCAAACCATGCTTTCTTGGGTGCTCTTGTTCAAATCATCCCTTAGAGCGTCCAAGATGAGGTTTGTGTTTTCGTCGATGAGCTTGATGATGTTTGTCAGCTGTTTTTCACGGAATTGTAGAGGCCTGGTGAGGCCACTGTTGAAGGTGTTCCTGAGGTTGGTCAGCATCTCTGAGGGGTTTTGCATTTTGGCTTCTGAAAATAAAAAAGTAGGGGTAGAAATATGATTGAGAAAAATAATCATTTTTCTCGATTTGTTTGAATGCCTAGTTTCAAAAGAATATGACCAATTTTTTTGTCAATGTCAATACCTAGCCTACCACACGTTTCTGTTTCACGTCACGTTTGGGTACACCCTGTAGAGAAGAAGAGAAGAAATACTATTTGATTTCGTTTCAACTTTTTTGAAAAATATTTTCTTAGGATTTCACATGGACACCTCGTATATGCATGTATGCTTTGTTGAGAGTTTAATGGAGAGTTGATTGGAAGGTGTTGAACTATTGAAAAATTCCATTATTCTAATGATATGTTTATAGACTCCATTGTGCATTGTTCTCAGCCTTAACGACTATGAAAATTTTTTATGATCGTACACTCATCGACCAAAAATTGGTGACAGTTTGAATTCTGATCAAATTTAATGTTAAAGATCACTTTCCATATGATCCAGTGTGATTTTTTCTGTCGGAATATTTATAAATGATTCATTATTTATAAATTATTTATCTTTATTGTCCAGAGTAATAAAAATTATCAACTTTAGTGAAGTCGAATTATCAATAAATCCACCCTATATTTGTCTAGAAAAAATGCAGGAAGGATCTGAAATCTATAAAAGTGCAAAAACTTTGCAGATTAGTTTTTCCGGCATGGAAATTTGAAATTATCAGCAATGCAAAAGCAGTTATCTGGAGGAAAATGCTTGGCTCCTTTATTTATAGATATTATATTCGTAGTCATAATCAACTATAATCTTTCAATGCAAATAAAATTTATCCTCAACAAAAATTAACAATTGAACCATCGTAAAATATTCTCTTTTCAAATCAAAAAATCATTTTTGTTTTCTTTGATTGGCTTCACATTCAAGAATTCAGCATTTTACCCAAAGCAACGGTTGAATTATTGCATATTATGGTTGTTTATAGGAATATGACGATAGCACTTGACCTTCGGAAAGAAAAAAAATCGATCGTTGGAATCATCAACTCATTTCAATCAACGTTGTAGGTTGTAAGCTCCTCTGTTAATTTCATAATTTAAATTGCTGATTACAGCCTCGAAAACAGAATAAATCCGCAGAAGTTCGTAAAAATAAGAAGGAACTTTTCTCACTTGACTAAATACGCAAAGAACGTTTTCGCGCGCTCGTTCTACACAAAAGAGCTAAATAATATCGTCTTGTATTCTTCAAATTTTGATTTGGATATAAAATTCAATTCTGTCTGTCGAGACTTAAACTCTGTAGCTTGACTAAAAATGTGGAGCAAGTTATTTTGATCATTTATCTACAATCTACATGATACCCATTTATTGACATATTGAACTGAAATTCATCCGAAAAAGCAATACTTGATTCAAGTTTTGGACGTTTTCTCGTAAAGTATCTCTGAGAATTCGAACATTCAGTGTGAACTAACTGATATTTCACATACCTCTGTTGTTTTCTGGTAAGGAACGACCAAAGGGCTAAACCAATAATACCTCAATCTCAAAATTAATGTCACCGAATGACTAGACAATTGCTCAATTTGAATTGTTAATGCATACTCTACACAGTTTACTCGAACAATGTGAATCAAAACAAGTTTTAGCGATAAATGAAGTGTTATCATCAACCTTACAATATCACCGTTTAATGAGTTAAGTATAGAATAGGTTGAGATAAATTATTTCTATCGTATCAAATATACTTTTCAAAAATAGGGGAGGCTGTAGAAAGAAATACCTACATGTACCTACCAATAGGAAGAAGGGATTTTTTGTATGACCCCCAAATAAATTTGAAAGGGTTTTGTTTGATTTTCGAAATCTAGGAAACCTTATTAAGATAACGATTTATTTTGAAGTGTTGTCATATTTTCCTTAATCAATCGATGGGAAATAATTTCTAAAATTGTCTAGTCAACAAAGTTAACATTTAATTTCAGTTGTTCGTCATTGCTTTTTAGTTATCGTCTAACATGAGATATCTTTTATGATTCTTTTATGTCAATGTTTTATAGTTATAATAGCCATCAAACTCGTTATTATTGACAAAACGTGTGTTTCAATTCATTTTTACATCAGATAAAAAAATCACTAACTTGATTTGGTCTACAGATCTACCTATTCCAATAAGTAGAAGTTCCTTAATCAATTTTATTCGAATCAGTTAAATATTCAAGTGAAATATTTACTACCACATCTCCACATCCAAGAAAAATTTTAAATTGCAATATAGGTATACCTGATATATGTGTCATTTTCGCTTATTACTCAAATGAATATGTATATCGAAATTCGCAAATTGGAAAATTGAAAGAAAAGAAGAATTTCCCAATGTATCATGTAGTTTAGCATATATGAAAGCTCTCATTGTGAAAACAACAGTAAATTTTTTCACATGCTTGATGCTTAAGACGCATGTTTATTATAAGCACACCTGTACGTAATTTGGCATCGAAATCAGTACTCAAAAAACGAAATTGTGCAAAATCTTTGTATAATACAGATGGATTCATGGAAAAAATTATTTATTCACATATTCATATCGAAAACTTATTCAATCTTTCTCACGACGTAAAATTTTGGTTACTTGAAGATTTAGTAGTTGTGGCGAAATAATGTTTTTCAAATTTGGATACTCACTGTTGGACATCTCTAAATACTCCTTGCTTAACTCTCAGGCTCTATAAACTTGAAAGAACTGAATTGTATCAGTCCGAAACAACAATTTCGTGCAGGTCGAATCTTAAATTCAAATAGGAAATAATAAACGAAGGTCTAAAAATTAATTATATCGAGGAACCCGACTGTCAAGGCAATTCAGTTTTCGGTAGATCTTAATTTTCGGAGGTAACACTGAATGATGAATCGTATATGCAGAAAATTCTCTCATAATTGCAGTTCTCGAATGAATACGGAAAAGCTAACATTGCTCTCGAGAAAATGCATATAAAAGAGTGCAAAGGTTGCAAAACTATTAGCTATCGTTGACGTACCTATATTGACACAATATTTCAAGCATATGTAATTACCTGAATAGAATTGTATGCAGATAAGAAATTTGAAACTTGAATAGGATATAAGTTCTTAAAAAATAGCTTGAAAAGTTTAATTTCACATCGATGAGGTTGGACTGAAGAATCCATGGTCAAATTAAATTCTGTCTGTCCGGCTGTCCACAATCTTTCTAAGGATCTTGAGATTGTCCTCGGTTGAGTGCGTTGATAGACTGAATCGGTCTAATGGTTTCAGAATAAAATTGCTTAAATTATATTTTGCCAATATTCCAAAAAGTAGGCAACCGAAATCGGGTTGATATTCGGTGATAAGTTGTATAATTAATATTTTTAAGTATGTACGAATTTTTGTGTGAATTGTGAGTTCACAAGAATAAAAAATGATTGGCAACTTCCAATTTCTCCGAGATTTATAGCCCAATTTGGCTGAAAACTCTCACATATATGAATAAAATAGACAGAATTTTTTTTCCCAAACAATCGTTTCCACCGTACCATTACAAGATCGCAAATGTTGAAATATAATTTCAAAAATTGATAACTCCGAAACCATTGGGCTGCTTCTGTCCAAGTATGAATGCAACCGAGACATTTTCACCTCGAACCTTTCCTTGGAAATTCAAAACTTCACCTCCCTCCTCAGAACACTCTCAACCTACCCTGAACAAAGAGATGGAAACCACCCCTTAGACCTTCCAAGAAGGCTGTGGTTATCACTCTGCCAGCATCGAAAATAGAATAGTAGTTCCAGAAACAACTGTCTCTGGTAGTTCATTTCAACTGACAATAAGTGAATAAGATTGAGGTTGACATTTCATATTTCCGAAATATTTGAAGGCTGATATTTCTTTGAATGTCTTCATAAACTCAAGAATTATTTGGTATTATTAAGGTGTTTCACAGCTACAAAATATTAAAAATGAAGATTATGGTGAAATGTTTGAAGGGAGGAAATTGTTTAGCTGACGTAGATGAAAATACAACCATCGCAGAATTGAAAAAAAAGATTGAAACTGACATAAACATACCAGCACCCCAACAGACCCTAGTTCTAACTGGAAAAACACTTCAAGACGATAAACCATTAAGCTTTTATCCCAATATACAAGATGGAACAAAATTATATGTTGCAGTCAAAAAACAAGAAACGCTTCATTCAATATTAGGCAAGTTTCTTCGACAATACTATACAGAGGAACAATGCAAGATGATTGCCGACGAATTCATGAGGAATTTCAATACTAGAGTTAAGAATTTAAGCTTAGATGATCTGGAAAGAATAGCAATATCAGACAAAGAACATTTGTAGTGAATACTTTATTTTAGGGTAAGATAATTGAATTTGTAAGAACTGTTTGATATTTTTGAATCATTTACCACGTTATGTTATTTCTTAGATTTGCATAAACATCAGTTGAATTGAGTTTTTCGCATGAATTATATTGGATTCTTGTATAATTATGAAATGTATCTTGATATCAATATAATCTTAATTTTTACCATTGCACACCATAATTCCTTCAGCTGTAAAAAAGATTGACTAATTTCAACCTTTGCTCAAATTTAACAATATTTAAAACTCTAATCGTTTGTAAGATCCTGAAAATATCTTGAATGATAAAGTTGAGTGTCTTTGGCTTGTAAAGAAAGAAATAAAATGTACTAAAACTTTAATGGCTTCACATATGAAATAAATGACCTTGATCCATCAGATAATACTTAAGTTACTTTTAAACCTTTGAAATTCCTTCCTAACAGAAATATTTCAGCTGAATCATCTCTACTGGCTTTTGGTTTTACAAACTTAACGTAAGTATAGAAACGAGAAATATCTGCTTCCAATTGTTTAGATTGTCCACACTGCCATAACTTTACGAGAAATGTAGCACCAACTTCTGACACTTGAACGGCAAATCTTAAAACACTATAACATAAGTTCATCATATTTTCATTGTCCATTTCGCGTATTCCGGACGCTTTAGGAGCCATATCAGACATCACAACTTGGGCTTGAGACCCATTCAGCTCATTCTTCAAAGATATCTGAGATTTTGGGTCTGTAAAATCCATACTGCTCAATATTGTAGCTCCCTAGAAGAAATGGAATACGTTTTCCGTATTTGGTATTTCAGGACAATTCGTGAACTACCTCAATGGGGTATATAAACTGTCTGTCAATAGAAATAACCTTTCCCTTCGCTGAATCATTGGAATTAACAGCTTTTACAGCTACTTGTGTCCAAGATCCAGGTGCTGCACCAACGTCAATTACATTTTGTCCAGGATTTAAAATTTTGAACCTTTCGTTAATCTCAACAAGCTTAAAAGCACTTCGACACCTGTAATTCATAAGTTTCGCTTTCTCAACATATGGATCTGATAATTGCCTACGAAGCCATAGTTGGGAACTCACACCTTTATTTTTTATATTATTAGGTGCTACTTTTTTGTTTAAAATATTAGATGTATTTATGCATCTACAACATTGAATGAAGGGTATGTCAATTCTAGGCATGATTTAGCTATAAAATTCATAATACGGTTCAGGGATAAAAATAGGATTATGATTTGAACTCTCCAGTATATAGCTGAAATGTTGAAAAAACTCTTTCGAGTTAAGACCAAAGAGGAGATTAATTTGAGGTTAATTCATGTTTGTCATTTCCTAGAATAGAGCTTTTGAGCTACGGGTCGTATGCGCTACTGTGAATCTATTCATGAAGGATACAAACCAAGCGTTGCGCCATCTGGTGATTATCGTTGGAACACATTTCTTGTACATTGTTTCTTTCATATTTTTAAGGGAAAATGTGATTATTTCCTGAGCACGCCTTCTGGAAAAACCAAGTTGTTAGTGAATACATAACAAAATAATTTATTTTCGGTTTTCTTTGCTGCTCAGTATAATGGTAAGGAAGGAGTTTCGAAATGAAAATATTGAATAAGCCAAATCTTTTTATTTAATTCACATACTGGCACATACATTGAATACACAATAAGAATAGGACGAAAAGTCAATTTTTTTATCTTGATATTTATATTCTCATTATTCAAATCATAAGATTGTAATACAAATTCCAATACTGTTTAGGACAATATATAATTTGAACTCATAATGAATTTTAATTTTCCAAGATAAAAGTTCCATTTTTCAAATTCAGATATTACGGAAATAATTCGAGGAGAAAAGGAATAAAATGAAATAGCAATAAATCAACTGAGTAAAATACTTCTTTGATCTCTTCACGGTTTGCAAGTTAAATGAAGCATAATAAAAACTATGTTTTTCAACAATTTCAACAGAAATATTGCCAATATATGAAATTCTTTTTTTTCTGGGAGTTCTTTGGGATCATTACGAATGAAAATATTCCAATAAGAAATTCTGTGCTAATTCAAAAGAAAGAGATAATAAATTAAACCTTAATCTAATGAGTAAAATCGATTATATATACATGACTATAATTATTATAATACAAATACATGAACAGATAGGTTAATTTGATAATGGTTTTCAACTTTGTTGAGAATAAATAAATGTTAATAGCTCATACACAAAATCAACTCAAAACTACAGTTTCTTCATGGCATTCTACAATACATCAAGTTATGATCTAATAATATTTGGAAGATGGAAATAGAGTTAAAATTCAAGAAACTTCAAATAAGAAAAAGATAATGTGATGTTGATATCACTGAAAAATAAAATTATGCATAATAAAATAGACTTTTTAGTTCCTTAAATATAATATAAACTGTGAGGTAAATAGTCATAACTTTCTGTAAATTATATAAATAATTTGTTGAACTGTCAGTCAAAAGTTAAGATGAGATTAAGTCCCTTTCCACAAGTACTTCTTGTATTTTTTTCATAGTTAACTAAACTGTTTCTTTTTATGTTAACTCATGAAGGACCTTTTCGTGGTTTTTCAATATGGAGTTTCTCATGCAAGGACTGTACCTAAACTCTTGAGTATCAGTTCATTTAATACTTGTGAAAATAATAAGGTACTGTTCAGACTATAAGTACAAACTAAAACATTTGTAAGTCTATATACAAAGCAACCTAAAAGCTGCAGCGATGCTCTCATTCATCATCTGTGTATGGCCGGTTTGAAACCAAAAGCTCTAGCGTCGAATTGCCTGAAGAAATTGCCAGGTCCCAGTTCTTCAGTATCCATATGACCATTCTTTCTTGAAAACCTGTATATCAACGTTCGGTTATAAGCATCCGACCATTTGGTAGGCAAATGAAACCATTCACTATGCTTCTCTCTGTTTCTGTGGTTATCCCTTTGTGCCTTCAACCTCTCGTACAGAGTGGTCAAATTAAAGTGGGTTGGTACAGTATGTGCTAAATTCACAGCTGATATACTCTTGAGGGTATCCCTCTGGTCAATTGGAGAATATGTGGTCCTTGACTGCTCTCCGAATCTATCAGATATATCAGATGAGTAGGTGGTCGTGTCTGGTGATGATGATGGTGATGATGTAGGAAACCTTACGTGGTGTGATGATGTCGGAAATCTTACCCTTCTTTTAGCATCGTAGGCGGAGATGCTTGTTGGAAAGACTATTTTAACAGAGTCTGTAACAGCTTGAGACTCCACTGTGGATTCAGAGGCTGTGGTTGTAGTAGTAGAAGTAGTCGTTTCCTTCAATTTCGGGAAGTATTTCTTGATTTTCAATCCGAATTCATGTTCAGGGTTTAGATTCTGGAAATTACTTATGGAAACTGATCCAGCAGTTGGGATAGCACTCGTGCTATCTTCCATAGACAGCATGTTGTCTATTGGTGTGAAAACCATAGAAGCTGTTGTAGAATCGTGATGACTGGGTAGTCTGAAAGGTGATGGAGTCGACACTTTGGGAAGAGGTGGCTCGAAAATAGTATTCGATTGCTTTTTGGGTACCATCAAAGTAGATCTGACAGTAAAGGCTGTAGGGGGTCTTAATGTAGTTTTATCTTTGTTGGTAGGGTACTTCTCCGCCTCTCTTTTGATGTCTACGAATGAAACTGACGAGTCGGAATAAGGCAAAGCTTGGTCCATTTGGTACAGAGTGAGATCACCGTCTTGTTGACTCTGTTTTTCGGTTGTGCCGTTCGGTGTGTAGTCTTCTGTTGAAGCTGTGTTTGATGTCGTCGATACCATAGTTGTGGTGTCTGTTTTGACTTCCACTTGTCTCTTCTCGTCGAGGAAAAAGAGGGCGTTGAGTTCTGGTGTTGAGCCTGAAACAGGGGTCAAACCAAACATCTCGATATAGGTATTTTTTTCAATTAGGAAGAGGCACAAATGTAGTTTGAATTATGAAAGTTCATTAAGAAATTAGAGTTATAAATTGTCAGGATATTTTCATCATGGCATCGAAATTAGTGGGCAAAAGCTTAATTTTTTTCATTTCGGAAATACACTGCGCAAAAAATTAACGCACATGATATTATCAGATTTTGAATGTATTGGCTTCATTCTAAAATCAGTTGTTCTCGATCAATTCTAGTGATCGATAGTTTTTCTTTCGTTTGATTTTCTACACTCGATCGCTATGCAACACGAAACACGCAATTTGACCCAAGAGGAATGTGCCCAAGCGGTAGTTTTGCGAGAAGAAGGGTGGACATACACAAGAATTGCAGAAAGGTTTGGAGTTTCCCATACAAGTGTGTCCAGAATGTTGCAGCAATTCAGGGAGACAGGTATGAATGTCCGAAGACCAGGACAGGGTAGACCACGGGTAAATAAATAAATAATTCCTTTATTTCAAATCATCTCGAAAGTAATATTACAGAGGGAGGAATGAAATGATGTCAACATTTATACAATTTAAACAAACTCTGATAAGTTGTTAAAATTCAGAAAGTCGCTTAGTGAATGTGGTTCCAGTTTAATTAGTAGTTCCTTTATAGAATTTTTGAATTTAATTAAGCTAGGTAATCTGTATGTAGATGGTAGTTTATTGTATAGCTTCATGCACATATAATAGGGACCTTTCTCTGTACTTGTGAGCCTATGAGAAGGATAAACGAAGTCAGTCGTCCTTGTACCATATCCATCGGCATAGTTAGACCTGGTGCCTAAAAAAGAACATCAGACACTCAAATACATATAGACCGTATACTGTCATGATCTCCATGTTCTTGAAAACACCCCTGCAGGATTCTCTGAATTTCATATGCTTCATTGTTCTTATAGTTCTTTTTTGAATGATGAAAAGGAGTTGAATGTTGGTGCTGCATCCCCAAAAGACAATTCCATATCTGAGTACTTCGAAGTTAGCATGGTACAGTATTTTCAATGTCTTTTCGTCCATATGTCTTGACACCACCCTGATTCCATATCCAATGCTACTCAGTCTCATCCCAGTTTTTTCCACATGCTTATTCCAATCCAAGAACTCATCAAACCTTGTATCATGAACGGGTTTCAATTCTTTATCCTTCAGTTGTATGGTATCTGGTATCAGGGTATATATGGGTAACAACTGCCATTCAAGAACGTTACTTGGGAGTTTCTTAGTTGATACAAACGGTTTGCAACCGCTCGCCTCCTTCAAAATCAGCTTGAGCAAACTCATGAGGTGCAAATTAGCACTCAGACAATAAGAAATCGCCTCAGAGAATATGATTTAAGGCCTCGTGTCGCGGCAAGAGGCCCAGCTCTTACCCCAGCCCATCGAAGGGCGCGTTTGGATTTTGCGAGAGAGCAAATCCATTGGGAAGAGGCCGATTGGGAAGGAGTTCTCTTCACAGATGAGTCTAGATTCTGCCTCTACCATTGTGATCGACGTTCCCTTGTATACAGACGTCCACATGAAAGATATGCTCAGTGCAATTTCCTGAATACTACTGGTTTCGGGGGAGGATCGATTATGGTATGGGGTGGAATATCTTTGCCTGCTTGCACAAACCTAGTGGTCGTTGATAATGGAGCTATGAATGCTGATAAGTATATAAGGAACATTCTTGAAGAGGATGTAGTGCCATTTGCCCCATACATTGGTGAAAATTTCATTTTTATGGACCATAATGCCAGACCCCATCGTGCGCGCATCGTTCAGGAGTACCTTGAAGAGGTTGAAGTCTCTCGAATGGAATGGCCAGCAAGAAGTCCAGATCTCAATCCGATTGAGCAGGTTTGGGACAACCTCAATAGAAGGCTGAGAAGTTCAAAAAATTATCCAGCTATTCTTGATGACTTAGGAATCCAACTCGGAGGAATCTGGGAAGGATTAGATCAGAACCTTTTAAGATCACTCATTTTGAGTATGAACCGTCGTTGCCGAGCTGTAATTAACGCAAGGGGTGGAAATACCAAGTATTAAATCACTTATCAGCATTTCAGTATTTTGAAAATTGTTCATTTCTCTTCTTTCACATAAGATTCGGTGAAATACTGATTTTTTCTTCCATTTGTGTCTTGTTTCGTTCAAAACCTAAAATATAAGTTATAAAGTCAATGTAGAGTTAACTTTCATTAAAATTGAGATTTTCAGAATGTGCGTTAATTTTTTTGCGCAGTCTTTGTAGTCGCAAATTAAAAAAAGGGTGAAATGTTTTTTTAAACATGATTTTCGATTAATTTCATCATCGTTCAAGACTGTTCTTTGTCGCATTCTAAAATGTTTTTCACTCGTGAAAAACCAAGTACCTAGAGACAAATCGTCTTTACAGATTTCTTCAAAACCTTTCAAACTGGTTCGCGACGAGATAAAAAGCAAACAATTCAAACCTTGTGTGTTTGCATTTGTTGTTTCTGTCGTGAATTCTTGGGTTGTACTCTCAGTGATGGTTGTAGTTTCGACCTCTGTCGCTTGTTTCAGGCCGAGAATGCCAGCAATGTCAGCCACATCAACTTTTTCCTCGCTCAGGGTCTTGTTGATGTTGACCGCCATTTCCATCGCTGTCTGTCCCGTGTTCTTGGTGGGCGCCACCACAATCGCCACGTCTGTCTCCTCTTGAAAAGCGTTTAGAGGGATGTTTATATTGAGGGGTCCACTGGTGGCTTCTTCATACTCGTAGTCTGCCATGCCTCCGAACTTCTGGTTGAGCTGTTGGAGCAGGAAGTCTAGGTGGAGTTCTTTGTTTAGCATAATTATTTTTATGCATCTGCCCATGGGATCCGATTGGTAACCTTCAGAACACTCAGGCAGGTTCTCGGGAGTGAAAGTTGGTGCTATGAATACGGATTTTGGAGTGATTCTCCGCTTCAGAGTGCTGTCTTGCTGTTTGTTCTGACTTTCGTCGATCAACAGCCAAGCCTGCCACGTCAACTCTGTCGACCTTTCGTTTAGCGGTTTCGTAGGGTAGCATCTCGCTATGGACCACGAGAAAATGAATAAACATACGGTGATTTGTTTGGTCGCCTGCATCTTCTAATCTCTTATCTCCTTGGACATTTTCCTCGTTCAACAGGGATTTTTATGCGTCTCTCGATGGACGTCTAGGACAAACATGTGGTTCATGTATCTGAAAGAGATAAATAAGAAATGTAAAAATAAGCTGTGTGTGTTCGATTTCAAGTACGCTTATAAGTAAATTTCCGTTTGGCTGGCTGCCGACTTTGACCAGTATTTTCAAATTCATATTTCATTCACGTGTAGCGTCTACGATATTATTTTATCTGTTGAGATACGGGGGAACATTGTTGAGATAATGGAGGGAATGAATAACATCCAACTGAACTTGAGAAACTCGTGGGGAAAAGTTCATCTTCCATTTGAACTCGTTTGAAGTTAAAAGGGTAAATATTATTGAAGGTTAGTTTTCAGTTGACTACAACTCTATCCAACCTTGTATGCTGAAAGTTTTAGTTGGCTCAAAGTTTTTCTCAGAGCAAGATGAGCAGTGATTCGACTGAGATGTTGAAGCTGAAACGCAGTACGGTCCAGATGTTCGTAACAACACTGTGAGAACGTAATCAATCGAGATTAATACGCATTTTCAAGCTTGCTTTGTAAATAAAGATTACCATTACTTTCCAGAAGATAAAGGCCAATTAAATGGATACTTAACAGTAGACAAACTGTCTGTCGGTGGTCTTTCGGCTTCATTATGACACCATTACACTTATGAGCATCAATATGAACTTTGACAATAACGTGTGTTGATGTGTGGCCACTTGAGTGGTTCCAAATAATGTAAACAGTATGGGACATAATTATTGTGATTGTAACTTCAATAAAATCTCATATTGGGGAATAAGACTGTGATATGAATTTATGTACATGATTTTTATTAAGATGTTTCTCAAATAGAACTAAAAAACTATATATTTTCTGAAATATTAGGAAAAAAACTACGAATCAAGAATGATAAAGAGTTTTTTACGTCTAGATAGATTTCGAATCTCGCAACAATCTGAACTGAGTAATTTCAATACAGGAAATCATAATGAGGCACTTACACCATTAAATCGACCCATCCAAATAATTGATTCGATAATCATCATCAACCAAAACCTATCCGTATCAATTTGCAAAGGTTGGGATCAATATTCTCGAAGTCACTGACCTTGCATTTGAATTTCAATCATTTCATGAAAAAATCGTTGAGGATACTGACCTTCTATAATTTGCCGAAACGTTTCAACTTGACAGACCTGAATCAGAAGGAAAACAAAATATTTCCGTTGCAGAATCAATCGGAAATTGATTTGTTTGAAATATTCTCGAAATATCATTACAAACTGATCGACTTGCTGTAAACAAGATTAATCAAAACAGTTTTTTTCGAAACGCAGATTGGACATATGGAGTTCGAGCTGGATACGAGGTCTGTACGAAAAATGAGTCGGGCAATTCAATTGAATATTTTTTCAGTGCATTGGAATCAAAGCTTGTATTTATTTTTTTGAAATTTGATTCCTAAACTTTTAGCACATATACCTATCATCGGATTCTTAAATTTCATATTAAATTCTGGAGCCATTGCTATTTGAATCGTTGCTCAATCTCCATATTTTTTGTATCGATTGCAAATTGACTACTGCTAAGTAGGTACTTATTATTCTCTTTCTCTCATGGGAAATGATCATACTAAGAACGCCAAGTTTATCAATCTAGTGAGATATCAGAACAGAATCAATTAATGATGACGATTTCGTCCATATAAAGCGTTCTTTTGTCACAGTGTCACATCTCTGTTCTTTCCCGCCGCATATCCTTGAACTTTATCCTCATAAGGAATTGTGTAGTTTTAATGTTTATTATGAAATGACAATAATTAGGTGAATGGTTATGGAGAAATTAGTAACGATTACGAATATGGCATTAGAACTTCATGTTATGGAAAAACATATTAATTTCATGGTCACTGGGATGAGATAACTGGATCGTATTCACATTACATCACGTGACATCATTAAAAGATGACGAGATTCATCTCAGAATTTTAATTGGAACAAATTGCAATCGTTCACCGTTATCGAATGCAGACGAAAATTTTCCAAAAGCAATTGCTTGGAGAAAGGAGATTTTGTCTATTTATTGAACGTTGCTTCAAAGGAACAATTTCCCGATCTTCTAATGGCACAATGCCTGGGAGTTTTTGGGCAAAACATTTCATCTATTCCACAGACGTATGAAAAAAGTTTCAGCAATATTGGGTGATTAGTTTTGGAGATATTGATTTTTTCATTACAAGATCTTTACGATCGTTTGATGATCTGAGTTTTTGCTAAACCGCATTTCAGCAACCCCATAAAGATTATACAATGTGTGGCAAACCAATCGGACCAAGCGCTAATCGAACAGGTTTCAGAGATGTTGAAATGTCAACAACTCTACATCGAAAAAATGACTCCAGCGTTTATTGTTCTCTATTTCGACGTTCTTATTCCAGAGTTAAATTATACACAAATCTATTTCACTTAACGGTTTTTAATAGGAGCGGATAAATGTCTCAATCACATCGGCGATTTCAAAGCAATGTAATCGATTCAAACCAATATCGATGCGTAAAAAAATCGAGCTCTGGTTGACCTCAAATTCTATATTCCACTCTGCCTTTTGGGCTTTCAACACTATATTTATATTTACTGGGATTAATTGACTTAATTGCAGGTTTTTGGAATTTATTATTGAAAAATGTATTTGTGAGATCTGATAAGCATATTCTTTTTTAAGATGATTTGTTGCGCACCGCAGTTATGGGTATGATAGTGATCTTCTGCTTTGAAGATTTATATGGCTGATTTTCCTCGAAGGAACTCGTTTTATATAATAAAGTTTATTCAACAATTATACTTTGTTCTTTCCAAAAACTGTAGAAATGACAAGAAATACAATTTTTAAAGACGTCATCCAGATGAGGAAGCAAATACATAAAACACATTCATATATCAAGTTTCATCTACAAAAGTTGTACGCATCTATATGCCAAATTAGACAATTCTACTCACAACAAAAGGCTCAAACTAGTCAAACTCTTCGTGAGTTCAGCAAACACTCAACAACAATCGAACGACAATAACCATAGGCGACGTTGTTTTCATCTGGAAAGGATCTAACAATTGATAAACATACTTCATTTAAGTTCTCCATTGTCTCTGCTATGATTTCATTGACCACGATCGTTTCTGCTTAAGAAATGGGGAGAAGGCAGAAGTGAATTCTGACCATAAAAGGCAGCATAATTCTGCGTTCCGAGAATCTTATGATAATGACAGTAAACTGCCTACATCCCAGTGACCACGACTAAGATCAATACATAGCTGTGCTCTTGCAAACACCTTTTCATATCGACATTAAAAGATATGTTGTTAGTATATTGGAATTATATTTCAGAATGATAAATAGGGTCTTACTGCAATAAAAAGAGGAATCAATCATTGTGACAATCATTAGTTGTGTGACTTTGACTGATTTTGTGCCAAATAATAGTAATTTGTGGGAAGTGTTGTTCCAAAAAATTTACGGAGATGGTGATCTAAGTGGATCCTTACCGAACGCAAGAAAAGCTTTCTTCAGCTTCAGGAGTTACCCGCCAAGCTATTTCCAAACGACTCCATACGTTGGAAAAGATTCTAAAACAGGGAACTTGGGTTGGTTATGAACCAAGGGACGTTGAACGTCTTTTTTATTGAGAACAAAAACAATCTATGGCAGGTGCGAAAGTTATGGCGCCAAGAATAATCTCGCAATCAATTATTTCCGTTTTCTAATGAAACATTTGAAATGAAACCGAAAATTTGCATCTCTAGATTGCGAATTTCAAATCTAGATCTTCTCACGACGTCATCCGGTGATTGGAAGACGCTCACCTGTCAATATGGCGCGTTTGGACGAGCACTTTCAAAATAGTCGAGAGTGGCACTTTGTAATTACCAGGATAGCTTCCTGGCGCCATCTTTATGGCGATAAATTGCGCAAAGGCAGGTAATTAAAATCATAACCTGACCAATCGTCCGGATAAAATACGCCTATCTAGTTGGCGCCGTAGCTTGATCCGATATACCAGCAAGGACTCGAATTGGTGGTCACTGTATGCCGTGTTGAAGCGACGTTCACTTGTTCCTCTACCTGTTATCAGGTTTCTCTCAATGTCACAATGAAAAGGTGAATCAGAGAAGAAGGCGAGTTGGTAGCTTGATATGGGAGGATCACAAAAGGTATCACCCTCGTATATCCTCGACCCAACTAGGAAAACGCGAAAAACTGGGGGAAAATCCTTATTTCTCCACTAAGTCTCATTTGGGTCTATTACCCACTAAACTGAATCTGAAATACACTGCGCAAAAAAATTAACGCACATTCTGAAAATCTCAATTTTAATGAAAGTTAACTCTACATTGACTTTATAACTTATTTTTTATGTTCTCTCGGGAAGGTTTTGAAAGAGACAAGACACATTAAATGGAAGAAAAATTCAGGATTTCACCGAATCTTATGTGAAAGAAGAGAAATGAACAATTTTTAAAATACTGAAATGCTGATAGCTGATTTAATACTTGGTATTTCCACCCCTTGCGTTAATCACAGCTCGGCAACGGCGGTTCATACTCAAAATGAGTGATCTCAAAATGTTCTGATCTAATCCTTCCCAGATTTCTCCGAGTTGGATTCCTGAGTCATTAAGAGTAGCTGGATGATTTTCTGAACTTCTCAGCCCTCTATTGAGGTTGTCCCAAACCTGCTCAATCAGATTGAGAACTGGACTTCTTGCTGGACATTCCATTCGAGAGACTTCAACCTCTTCAAGGTACTCCTGAAGGATGCGCGCACGATGGGGTCTGGCATTATCGTCCATAAAAATGAAATTTTCACCAATGTATGGGGCAAATGGCACTACATGCTCTTCAAGAATGTTCCTTATATACTTATCAGCATTGATAGCTCCATTATCAACGACCACTAGGTCTGTGCGAGCAGTGAAAGATATTCCACCCCATACCATAATCGATCCTCCCCCGAAACCAGTAGTATTCAGGAAATTGCACTGAGCATATCTTTCATGTGGACGTCTGTACACAAGGGAACGTCGATCACAATGGTAGAGGCAGAATCTAGACTCATCTGTGAAGAGAACTCTTTCCCAATCGGCCTCTTCCCAATGGATTTGCTCTCTCGCAAAATCCAAACGCACCCTTCGAAGGCTGGGGTAAGAGCTGGGCCTCTTGCCGCGACACGAGGCCTTAAATCATATTCTCGGAGGCGATTTCTTGTTGTCTGAGTGCTAATTTGCACCTCATGAGTTTGCTCAAGAGGATTTTGAAGGAGGCGAGGGGTTGCAAACCGTTGTCTCAACGAAGAAACCCAAGTAACGTTCTTGAATGGCAGTTGTTACCCGTGGTCTACCCTGTCCTGGTCTTCGGACATTCATACCTGTCTCCCTGAATCGCTGCAAAATTCTGGACACACTTGTATGGGAAACTCCAAACCTTTCTGCAATTCTTGTGTATGTCCACCCTTCTTCTCGCAAAACTACCGCTTGGGCACATTCCTCTTGGGTCAAATTGCGTGTTTCGCGTTGCATATCGATCGAGTGTAGAAAATCAAACGAAAGAAAAACTATTGATCACTAGAATTGATCGAGAACAGCTGATTTTAGAATGGAGCCAATACATTCAAAATCTGATAATATCATCTATTTTTATTCCTGCTGGGAGAAAACATCTGTATTGAAAAAAACGTTGAAAGTGGATAACATATGCATGCATAATTCTGATAAAAATAATTTTCATTGAGAACACCTTCAGTTGTAGAATAAATTTGAGATTTCCATAATGTGCGTTAATTTTTTTGCGCAGTGTATTTTGTGATACACTGTATATTTCAACAGAAAATCGGTTTCTTTTGAAGAATTATAATAACTGTTGAATGGATTGTCAGTCTTTGATTTTCCCCAAAACTTAAGCACCGTGATCAAAGTACCAATGTTAAGAGAACTGAAGAAATGAGCTTTCTTAGAGTTAAGGCCACACTACGAGGTTCACGCAGCCAGTTGAATGCCGCACCGACTTGTCGACCTTTAAATCCGGGTGTGTAAAGGACAAAACCGAGAACTAAGAAGACCAACTTCTCGAAAATCCCAAAGAAACTTCCTAGAAGCTCAACGCTTCGCGGCACGAAAGATTGAGATGTCCCAATAGCAATCGCACCACAAATTAACTTTTTAACGTTATGGACGAAATCGATTCCTACTAGGAATTCCTTCATCGCCAAGATATCACGTTGGAATGTCCAGAAAAAGAGTTTTATTTTTCATGGTCGCATTCTCGATCGAACTTTTATGTCGATCCGTATTATCGTGACACGCACTGAATAAAACTGGTCAAATTTCTGCATTATGGGACAGGGACGTATTCTAAAAATATTCGTACACGTCATATACATCTAGAATTCGTGGAAAAACTCTTTATGTAGCTCTACCTTGTCTTACACTTTTTCAATTGAGAAAAATAGAGTCTTGACTCATTGTTAAAGGAATTTATTTTGTATTAAATGCTAGAAATACATTCAGTTATATCTCAATAACACAGGGACGTTTTTTCTCAATTTGGCAAGGTTGAACTCAAAAAAGAAAATGAGCAAAACATAAAATTCGAGCTAGATCTCTGTTAAGAAAAGAACTATGCATGCGCCCCAAAAATCAAAATATTTATTCGATAGATCCAGGATTACTATCCAAAAAAAAGAGTAAGAAAATTCCTTTATTTAGAGCCTTGCCATCGAAAAGAGAGGCAAAAGGTGTAAATTCTTCGAATTCGAAATCTTTTACTTAACGTAAAACATATTTTTCTGAACCACCACAAGGTCCTCTACCTCCAGGTATACCACATTATCCACTAATTACGCCATACCCTGTATACTACACTGGATATCAGACTGTCTAATTCGAAGAATTTTTTTTGTTCGAAAGAATTTGACACTGAAAATTAGTCGACCAATGTTAGCTTTCGATTTCTGTTCGGATTAAACAAACGCTGACCTTTATTTTATAACGGAATTCCTTTTTTGCTGGTTTGATAGTACGGAGAAAGTAAAATAGGAGATTAAGAATAACAATTAATTCATGATAGGAATTTAGCACATAAAAGCTTGGAATTTGTTGGTTAGCGTCAATGTAATGAACGAAATAACTGTACTCCTACGGATCTTCGTGCACAACAGTTTTTTTCATCTAAATATCATTCGATTAAAACCATTCAAGGAAATTTTATGGAGCATGGTATAATATGGACGATGGATTTTTTTCAGTACGTCACTGTCGTCTTTTCCAGTACCTGTAGAAGGTTCTGGTGGAAGATCTCTAGTCGCAATACTCCTTGTTTCTCATATTTCAACATGGTACGTCGAATCTTAGAGACTTTTCACCTCGAAAGACTACAAAGACATAGAGAACGGAGTCCGTTCCTGATATCCGTTGAAGACCCGTTGCACTGTCATTAAAGAGGTAGAACATCCCGGATTTTCACCATTCGATACAGCCAGTGAAAGCATTTCTCGAATAATGAACGGTACTATCGAGACAATAATGCGTTTACTTTCCTTTGCCCTTGGAAGACTTCTTGGAACGATCATTTTGGCCTTCCTTTTCGATGAAAGTGAAACTGTGGAAACCGTTCATTAAAGAGGATTACAAGAATGATATCTGGACCCGGATGAACGATTCTTGAGATAAGCTATTTCTAACGAGTTTTGCGAAAAGCCATTAAGTTTGGTAATCCTGATACCACAAATATTATATCGAAAGAATTTTTTTTTTATTTTGAAATATATTTTGTCTCGACATTCCAAGAGGTCTGAATAGTTTTGAGTTGTACTGGCAACTCTTGAATGTCCAATTGACGAAAACGTAAAACTGTTGATATTTTCAATCAAATTGAACAAGAGTTGTCTTACTTTGAAGTTCAAAAATCTTAAATGAAAGATAAAATCTGAAATAAAATAAAAAATTAAGACTTGAAAATAAGTTGGTACGTCTTTGGTACTTTCAGCTAATCTGGCCAAAAAATTTCAGCTGGAGATGAACTCACCCAATGTAATATATGAAGGCATAAATATTGCTGTTTTATTCGATAACAAAGTTTGAGAAAGCATTCCAAGTGAAGAGTTGATGATGATTGATTTATTAAAAGAATAAGCTAACTACGAAATCTATAAGAAATAGGATATTTCCAACATCTTAAGGGGACCTGGTACACGTTCGAGCTCGAGAGCTCCCTTCAAAAATTGGGCTTTTTATTTCCATAATATCTCAGTTCATATGCGTCGTATATTACTCGCTTTTCTGTTTTTCTTCGTATATTAGGAAAAAAACCTGGTGAGCTGTAGTTCCATGAAAATCTGGACAAACGATTTTATTTCCATGATATCTCTGTCAATTCTCGAGATAAATGTATGAAATTTTCAGTTTACATGCAAAATAATATTTTCCAGAATGTGTATTGATCAGTTTTTTCGTTTATTGCCCCCTTAATGTTTAAATGAATTATAAAGTAAGAACTTTATTGGTCATATTTTCAACCAGGTTTTTTCCTAATATACGCAGAAAAACGAAAAAGCGAATAATACACATTCTGCAAAATATAATTCCTCATGTATCCTGAAAATTTCATACATTTATCCCGAAAATTGACGGGGATATCATGGAAATAAAATCGTTTGTCCAGAATTTCATGAAATTACTGCTCACCAGGTTTTTTTCCTAATATACGGAGAAAAACAGAAAAGCGAGTAACGCACATTCTAGAGAAATGATTAAGCTTTAATTTAAAAAAAATTGTTGGTCTACGCCGCATACGAACTGAGATATCATGGAAATAAAAAATCCAATTTTTGAAGGGAGAGCTCGGACGTGTACCAGGTCCCCTAAACCTCTGCTGATAAATACGATAAACATCACAACATACCTCAGTATAAAAAAATCCACTTCAATTCTAGCTTCTAAGTAGATCGCACAAACAATATCAACTTTCGCGATTCGATTAAAAACTACCCTTCCTTTAACGTAAGTGTCTTCAGATCATCCCCTTTTCCCACCAATAACCATTCAGTGTGCCTTCAGAGATTGCTGAACCTTCACTGACTAGAAGTCACTTCTAATAAGACATTGACAACCTTCAATTCGCCCTGAGGGTGCTTATAAAACCCGAAACTAAGTCGGCGACATTCATGTGCTTAAAAGCTAATGGCAACTTTGCACGCATGCGTTCGGTTTTTTCGTCACAACCTACTTTTAATGTAGTACGAACAAAATCCATGAATGAAAATTTTTAATTTCTACTTTATTTTAATTGAAAATAGAAGTTGATCGACCTGATTGGACGATTGAAGAACGATCCTTGAAAATGCTTTTAGAAGAATTGATTTATTATCTCATTCTTAGCCAGCTACTCAATACAAAGTTATTTCGAGTTGAAAGAAATACAAGGTTGAATATATCAGAGTTATAACATCATAAATTCAGAAAGGTGCTATCCACTTGTGAAATTTAACACCTAGTTTCTTTTACCGACTGCAAATCGTTTTATTGCTCCAGTTTTGGGTTCCATAGACCGAAGCTTCTTCAGAATATGTAAATGGGATGCTTGTTGTTATTCCTCTTGAAGAACCTATCTGTTCTCGCTTGGCGATAATTCACCATTGAGAAATGACCTCAAGTGAGATGCCGGGCTTGTACAAGTGTTTTTAAAGAGCTCCATATTTCAATAGAGCTGTCAAAATTGGGTCTCAATAGAATGAAGTTTACCAACAATTCCTCAAAATTTACGATCCTTTGTCTATTGTGATTTATTGAGTTTAATTTATGCATTTCGATAAATATTCCAATTCTTGAACAGATAATTCGCTCTAAAGAAATTGAGTTCAATTTAAGAAATAAATGTGAAATTTAGCAGGTGCATACACATTTTTTTTCTACCTAGTGCAATAAAATATCGTGCTATACCTACTAGAAAAGGTTGTCGGCGAATCTCATATAGATAGATGGTCTTCTTCAGCAATTTGTGAAAGGATAGAATTTTTTAGAAATGTATTTTTTATTGACTGCAGGTGTTCGTACTCATTCACAAAAATTCTGCAAGGATTTTTGCTCACATAGGTATGAGACTATAAAAAACTATACTTTGCCTTTAGAAGTCACTTATTTGAATTCAATTTCGGTAGGTTGTGGGACTATACCGGCAATTTGTAAGGAATATGGCATGGAGTTCGTCCTTGAGCATATGCATTCAACCAAAAGGTAATTTTGGGCATTTTAAAACATCTCAATTTATAACTAAGATGACAAGACGGATTTTTTACGTCTTATACATGGTGTTTCAGAGTAGATGAAACAACCTGATAGGGTATATAGCACTTTCGAAATACAGGGTGTTGAAGATGGAAAAAATAGTGATTTTTTTGCAATAATTCCACAATGCAATTCGCTACGAAATCATTGAGCCCCCGTTTGAGTGAAACAAGCGTTGAAAATGAATACACTTCGTGTCTTGAAACTTATCTAAATTATTAGTTTATTACACTCACTCTGGGTCAGCCTGACTTTGTTTCGTATTTGAAAGTGTCCTAATCGCAAATAGAGATAAAAGAATAATTTTAAACGCAAATAGTGGAGAACAATAAAGGCGCCACTTGACTTAAGAGGATTGGACTGCTTTCTTTCATCTTTTCAGTAGGAACTGTAATTCTTTCTGTTGCATTGCACAATGTCTTTTGGCGGAAGAACAACAAAAAACGAGAACCTAATGGATTTTGTACTGATCCTAAGTGCCCTTTTGAGTACTTGTCACAATGATACAAGTTATCTTCAGAAGATGCAGTCGTTACAAATATTTCTGATTTCCTTAAAATATCTTTGTGGAAAAATTCCTTTACCTGATCGTTCCAGTGAACTTTTATTCTGTTGCTTCTTTTTGTTGTTATGATTTTAGTTACAATATAAATTCTGTGAGTGAAGAATGAATAGTGACACAAATGGTTGAAGCTTAGAAGTACTTTAAGTTTTCGAAGTATTAGCTTTGAAAATTCTTGTGTATCAATAAAAAGGATTATTCCACTAAGAAGTACGAATATGCTTGTTTTTTCGAAAATCGATACCTTGTGTACTAATGCTTACTTATACTGTGAATTGTGTGGAGAATATACATAAATAAAATAAAAATAAAATAAAATTATAGTAATAACTGAAAAAATTGTGCTACAATAGTTTCATATTATTTTCATGTGAACGATTGGGTTTTCAGATCTCCAGCTGTATGTGTTTTGAAACTTTGGGTAAACCAAAAAGAATGGTAATGAATTGCCAGATACGTGAATTCTCGAAAACATCAGGAATCTTCACTTTTTCTAGCGGTTCATTCACCTCGCTCCAACCAAAACATCGGAACCGTAACGTTCCTTGGGTCGTGAAATCCATGACATTTTACCCAGTCCAGACACGGTCAAATTCGCGTTTTCACTCATTAGAAACTACAACTCCGTCTGTCCGAATTTTGAACCCAGAATTTGACCGTGATGATCCGCGCTCCTCAAGGTCCGAATTCTATATTTGCCGAACGCACTTTGTTTGAAAAAATGCACACGATCCAATAAGTTCAATTGCACCTCTCAAATCATTCAATCCGAGACAATTTATTCAAAACTTGACCCACTTGATTTTATATTTATGGCGACTGCGTCCACTGAGGAAAAATAAAATGTGGCGTTTATATTGAAATGCTCGGTGCAAGACGAATGTGTCTACGATGCAAGAGCTCTGTCTTGACGGGCTTAGGCTCAGCACACACGCCACGGAATTTTTTATTGGGACACCCTATATAACCACCCGATTATATACCCAATTGGAGCTTAGTTTGTTAAAGACAAGAGGTGAATTATTGAACCCATTTTCTTTAATGGAAATTGCACATTTCCAGCTTTTAAACTAAATAAATTCCTGTAACAACGAGTCAACAGCTTCTCTCTTTATTACAAAAACGCTTAAATTTTCTTAATTTCTCGAAATCAACTTAAAAATATCGATTTCATAACTGTGGTATTCAAGGATGAAAGAAAAAGAGAGAAAACAATAATTTCAATAAATCGTTTTATCGAATTGAATTTTAAAATATTCGAAGCAACTCCAAATTGGGTTACTGAAATCAGGGGTCCATAAAAAGCTAGATATGAGTGCTCTGAAACCGCTCAATCAAGATCCACCACACCCTGTAGATCGGTTTCGGCTCTTACGTGTGTATCCAGCCTTAAGGCCTGATGGACGTCTCATAAACAATGGTAAAATTCGCATAAGCAACTCGTTGATTAGATCTTTCAGTCATTCCATGAAACTGCTGTATCGAATTGAAATGCATATAGGAATGATGAATGAAGAAGTCTATCTGAAGGTAGTTTCGCAGAAGTGCCTAGAATTATGCAGTTGAAGACTGCAAGGTTGACAGGAATCAAAAATAAATAACTGTTAAATATCTTTATTATGTTAATTTTATTTTCGTCTCACAAACGTGTCCCTTGTCCAAAAATAAGTTATTCTTAAATCCGATCCAAAAACTTCCTCAACCATACCACTCTTTCTTAGTAAACCAACAGATAAGAACTCAAATTGCGCTAATTATCTACCCTACATTGAAAAACGTGTAATTCGAGCAAAAACAGTTATGGAATTTCTTATTGTGTACTGTTAACAACTGTTTTTGGGATACGCTAGCCTGTTACTCATTGACCATTTCCATTGTTTAATGCGTGTATTATTTTACGCTACATGAATATTGATATGACGATATTGAAAGAGAATGACTGATATGTTCACATCTTTGTAGGCATTGTGGCAGTTCTGCCTTTTGTTAAGAAGAAGATTTGACCATTTCTTTATCCAATGAACTGGTTTATTTTTGATGCCCAACAAAGCCAATAAAAGTTCTTCAAGAACAATGTTTTTTAATACCGATGCCATGGACTTATCAAACGTTCACCCAATGATTCAAAGCATCTCAATCCATAGAGATCATCACATATTATAATAATTTATTGCTCAGGACAACATATTCATTTTCAGATCTCTTTTTCGCTACCAGGAAACACTGATATAACTAACCTAGTCACAAAACAAGACAAACAACCAAATAATAGAAACGACCTTGATGAGAGAAGAACACCAACCTTATACAAACAAATAGGAATTATACCGGAGATATTTACAGAATACTATCAACAAAGCTCTTTAAAGTTTATTTTGATAAGAGAATAAACATTAGGAGCTTACAAGTCAAGAATTATAACGCACCTTTTTATCTTCAACTACATTGCTTCAAACATGATAGTAACACTGAAATTTTTGGTATGAACTGTTTTTGTCATTTTCAAGTTAAGGCATCTTTAATTTACTATTGTACAACTGACAACTCACAACTGATACGATTTACAAATAGGTACCATCAAGAAACAATTAATGCCACATCTTTAACACTTTCCCTACTTTAAGGCAAGGTTTCACCAATCGTGAAAGTCCGAATTTTCGGTTGAGATATCATTTTTAACAATATTAGAAAAAGAAATATTCGAAAATACCAACTTGCGCTTATCATGAATCTAGAGCTTATGTTGTTTTAGAGTAATTGATCTTAATGAATTTTCGAATTAGATAAAATTTGTTTGTTTTGAACTCTGGAGCCACCAAATCGATTTTGAAAATACTTTCACCAATAGAAAGCCACACTATCTCTGGAAAACATTCAGATAACAGTTTTCAGTTTGAAATATCGATATATCTAAATACTGTATACATTAATGTGTGAATGGAACTTTTACCTGCAATTTGGCGCTCCTAAAAAACGGTATTTCGGCAAATAAAACGATTCGGAATAGAACACTCACAGATTCAACATAACAGTATTCAACTTCGTTACATTTGCCAACTTTGTAATGAGTTATTACCCACAATCTAGCCGCCACTGACATTTCACTAACCTGAATCGTTGAAAGAAACGACTGCACGTAAAATTCGAAAGAAACTTAATTATAGTTAATTTTTGTTTGGCTAATATACCCAATTGTACAATTTCGACAATTTGCTCGGTCAAATCGAGTTTATATCGATAGCTGCTGGACAAACCGGGAATAACCGGATGCTTGGAAGTTGTTCTGCTTGAATTAATTGTGGTTTGATAGGTTTGAATGGTTTCTTTTGTTCATTAGTTTTTGGGTCTTCTTTCAAAGATGGAAACTATTGATAATGCATTTTATTTTTTATTGGAATCAAAAGAAAAAATTGTCTTACCTTTCCAGTAGTTTGAACATTTATTGTGTTGTTTGTGATCTGAAACAATAACAAAAACCTTAGATCTCCAGAAAAAAATTAGACCAAAATATATTTTTTTTATTCGTTATTAATGGTACTGAAGTTGAAATAAAAATAATAAATCACGACGTCGATTGATAGAAATAAAGTTAAATTGCTCTTTTCCTGTATAGATATTAATTTACAGGATCTTATTGCTAAAAAACTAGGATTCAATCACATGAATTTCCATTTGCTTTGTATTCTCTTGATTATCATACAAGGATTGTTATCTTACATGTCTTATTTATCATTTGCACGTTCATTACGTGTTACAATGTATTTATCCTTGCTAGTATCTAGGAAGTGTTTCAATTGAATGAACAAGAATAATGAAGTATGAAGTTCAAAGTTAGAGAATTAGTTAAGATAATTTTTAGATAGGTTTTTAAATATAGCTGATTTGAGTGCATTCTTTATCATAAAGAACTTTGTAATTATCTTCTTCTTTTAAGTAAATTCCGAAATAAGTATATTCACACAGTGGTATGCTTATTATAATTTAGTGTGTCGTATAACGTAAATTTTCTCGGATATATCCACGCCATCCATGACATTATTCTTGAGGAGGATATGACAACTCATGGAGAACCCTTCACTCAATTTTTCAAACTACTTCAAGAACTCTTTACTGCCCCGATTACAAAACTGAAGAAATGAAAGTTAGCGAAGTCTCACATGTGACCGAAATGTTTCAACCCAGCTTATATCAAGCCTTCTTCAGTATGAGCACGAGCCAATGTTGGCATTATTAGCAAATATCGTCTAACTGGAATGAGCAATGAATAAAGTCGCTTAAAAAGAAAGTCAACATTTCACAGCATTAAGTAACTGAGTTAGCGTAATGATACGGATATCCTATATTGGATCCTGTTGTTATTTGACTGGAGATTTCATCTTTGTTGAAGAATGTTGAAGATGAAGCGTTTAAAACCTTTTTCTTTATAATCCGCCACACATTTCAATTAAACTCATAAAAATCACATCATACTACAGTTATCTTTTGTAGATGATTCTTGTGATGAGTTCAAGAGTGCAAATTTGACAAGTCCCTATTTTAAATGATTTTTCATTCACAATCAGAACTTTTGTCAAAAAATCGATCTCAATTTTGACAATATCTGTGAACATGAAATAATAAAAAGATTATGTTATGAGTCAAATTAGGCCATTCTGAACAGTCTTAGGTAGAAAAATACAAAAGAGATCCTGCATATCTTGAGAAATCGGATATAAAATACAAAATCATCGTCTTTCTTCATCTCGATAAATTTTGAGTATCATAACATAACAGGATGTTAGTGTAACATAGAAATGCATCCTGTTGCAATTAGTTTTTAGGAAACACCCGGTTACGTTTAATTAAACTGCCCCATTAAAGATTGAATAACAGCACTTCATACCCAGCCAAGTTCATGTTATTTTCATTATTCAATTAGTGTTCTGACTTGTTTTGATGCAAGTGACGAACTGAATTTAATTACCAGCTTTTCAAGAGATGAAACGACTGGCACTTAATCGATGTGAAGTTAGTTACTTATTTGAGGGAAAAGGGGAAGCATAATTTCGTTCTGAAAATAGTTGTAACGAGTGTTGAAAAAAATTGAGGCTCAGAAGACTATGGACTAATTGAAGTGAAGTATGGGTTAGTTTGTACTATGACTATCAGGTCAGAAGTGGATTAATGCATATTTTTTTGATGGAAATTGAACAGCAGATCGCTCTAAATATATTTAATTTTATTAATTAACAATGTACCTCATATTTTGGAGAATGTTTTTAATGACATCAGAATTTAAAAAAATGGCAAATATACAAAGCTGAGAGGATATTTCCAAGAATTTCTTTTACGTTAATTGCATTTTGTGTAATGAAGTATAAGGTTGATCTTGTTGATTTCCGAAAACATTACGTTTCGTCAACAGTAAGTAACATTAAGATTGTTCGATAAACGTCATAACTACCTATTTCTCCTAATGAGAAAAACCGAGTGGGTTGAAGTTTCTCAATTCAGTAACGAAACAATAACTCCTTGTTTATAAATCGTTCGAGAATGACGTAAATCACAACAAGACTGACATATCGGAAATTGTCGTATCTAGAAATAGGGAATATTTCCAGAAATATAATTGGACTTGGTTGCCAACACAAATAACGAGTCGAAATAACCAATACAACCAATAACAACTAGATCGAGGAAGTATTTTTGATCAGTGATATAGGAATGGAGTCATTTCGAACTATAATTGATTGAATGATCTTTATATTTCGCCACATGTGACGTATACAACGCGTTTACCAATAGGCACGATCGGTCCAATGGTTTCAGAGTTAGTGATTTATGAAATTTCATTATTACAAAATTGAACATTTGGTATGTGATAAGCTGAAAGCTTACTTCTGAGTATACACAAAATTTCGTGAAGATCATCTTTCAAATGTGTCCTTCTGTACGTAGATTCACGAACATAATCCAGTTCTGTGTTCTCTTGATTGATGAACGATTAAAAACGAAGAGGAAGCCGCACCTCGTGCCAAATTATTGTTGGCATCGCCAAACAAACGTCTTCTTTGAGTAGTTTGCGTTTCTACCATCTGTTGATAGACCTTAATTGAATGATCTTCGAGCTCAATTAACGACGTTTATGAAGATTATGTTAAAGTCTACCATAGACGAGATGATGGGATATTGCGCATCAAATCTTTCTAAGAATTTCTGACTCAGTTTCTTCAGATTTCACAGACATTTTGCTTTAATGATGAAAGTAAGGAGCAATTGAAAAGTTCGATAATTATCTAATAAAGAATCTTTCAATTTCAGAATGAATACGCAAAAGACAAAAACTTACTGGCCAGTAAGAAGCGAATTGATCCAGAATATATGGAAGCTGGTGTTAGAGATCTGGGGATGCTGTAAACCCTTTTCTTGTGCCACTTGGTTCATGAACTACTTAATGATTTTCACACGCAATGAGTAGTTATTAAAAAACACTAAAGCGAAATGTCCTTCAATAAACAGAATAACGATTATATAGGAAGCGTTTTCACGAGAAAATTAGCAATAAAGGAGGCGTAATAATTTCGATCAATCACGAGAGAAAATCGAAAAGAATTTAATTAAACATATGTTTCATAATTTAATATGAACTAAAAAATTGAAAAAAATAAAAATAAAATGGAACAGCATGTGCCATCTACATGCGAATCTTATGCATATTGTAGATTTCATTCAATCAAGATTTTGAACTGATTTTGAATAATTGTTCAAATGTGCAGATGGCGTAAACAGTAATTATAGCACAAGATCGAGAAAATGAGCACCAATTTTCCTTAAAAAAGGGAACTATGGTCGAAGCAACACGCCATTATTACATATCACTCAGTTTATAAAGCGATAGAATATTAAGGGCAATTGGACTTTGCCCCAATTCTTCACAATCGTATAACTTTGTGAAGTTCCAGATTCGTCATTGATTTCTACGTTTTAGTTTTGTTCATTCATAAATCTCGAATCATTCATGAATGGACTTGAAAGATGATAGGTCGATAGCTGACAAGAAATATTTTTATAGGTATTCATTTATGTTGATGATCAACTTCGCTCAAAGTTTCGAAAATTCTTCTTCTTAGTTTGAATTATGGAAAATTAAAACGTGAAAAAAATCGACTCATAGAGGGCCGATATGAACATGTTTGGTATCAAAATATAGGTTTTCGAGGTCGCTGAATCGAATGAAAAACAACCCAAGGCTTATCTATTATAGTTAAGGATTTTCATGTGCGAAATGGCATTTTTTAAAAAACTTGAAATTTCCTCCTGTGATCGTATCCACTTTTCGTTTGTATATTGTTAATCAGCATTGTCCAAAGTATCTCTGAGCCTAATAAAATCAATTTCGAAAATCCCAACTTTTTGGTTAAAAAATGCATAAGGGGTAAGACCCCCCAAAAACACTATATTTGCCATCACCCTGGAATGCCTGGCGAATCTAAACGTGTTTTTTTTATCTGGAAGATCTACTGGACATTCAAGCCATTCAAAAAACCCAATTGGCTTATCAATATCACCAATACTTTGCGCGCAGTGAGCTTCTGAACAAAACTCGAAAATGAATTATGGAAAATTAAAACATGAAAAAATTCGAGTCATAGACGGCCAATATGGGCATGTTTGGTATCAGAATATAGGCTTTCGAGGTCGCTTAATCGAATAAAAAACAACCCAACGCTCTATCTATTATGGTTTAGATTTTCACATGCGAAATGGCATTTTTTCAAAAAATTGAAATTTCAAATCGTCATAGCTTCCGCTCCTGTGATCGTTATGTGTATATCATTGATCGTCAATGTCCCAAATATCTCTCGTCCCAATACATATAAGGCCATCCAAAAATCTCAATTTTTCATTATTGCAAATAATAGAACAAAATAACTGTTTCAATTCCGACTGATCCAATTGTCGAACACAAAACCGGGTATTTTTATGGGACGCAGGTCTTATTTGAATTCAGCACTAACATGTTCGACAACTGCAATCATGTTTACTGTATCTCCTTCGTGATCAGAATTTAGAATTCTGCTTCAATCACACCTAACACCAAGTCAAATGCCATAATCATGTCGAGGATATAATTATGAGGATTCATTGATCCATACCATTGAAGGAATTGACAGCAGATGTGGAAATAGCATCTATTAAGTGTAATTGAACAGGTAGGTTGTTAACAATGATGGATTTGTCTTGAGACCTTGTGCAGGAAACGAAAACTTCTGCCTTTTGAAAACAGAATATTGGGATAGAATTAGTTCAATGACTCTTTTTCAACAGCTGAATGCAATGTCTTAATTCATAATTCATTGACTTATTATGCAATTCCTCGTCGTTTATACAATTGGTGAACTTTTGACAGTATAGATTTTTCTGTACAAACTTCTAGACTACTTTCAAAAATTTATCTTCGTTTGGAAGATGTCCATAACTTACTCATCTCTTAGCATTTGATGAACATTGTTTGGAAACTACTTTATTTTGATTCTGTGTTATACAAACCCTATTAAAAATTCAGAAGAGACACCCTAGAATAGTGGAAATATAATGCCATATTTTCTTGCAGGCTAAGTTCAAGTAGCACGAGTTGCAAGCATGATTTTCATGCTCTGCCAAGCTCGACGAATTTATGAGGATATCCGGAAAATGTGTCTTCTCTAGTCTGAAACCTATATTTCCCCATTTGGCGATTAAAATTATTAAGCCAGGAGGTCTACCTTTGAAGTAAATATGCACAAAATTAAGAAAATTGTGAGATCTACTAAGAAAAGTTCAGCTATGATTTTCAATGAGCAATTTCCCCTTTTCTATTCACTGTAAATGTACTTTTTGTGGTAGGTATAATAGAGAAATACCTCTGATAACAGGGAGCTGTTAGATAAATTAATTTATTGTCGCCTTCGAGAAAGTGAAACCTCCTCTAAGAAAGTTCACTAGTTCATGCCGATAACTGTTACGAAATGCTACTTTCAATAGTGGAGATAACTTTACAACATAATGATACTGGTTGCTAATTACTTTGGATTAAGTATAAATGGATTTCGTGACCGATAGTGTGGAAGTAGAATCGATTTCTTCTGTTCGAAGCCAGTAATATGGCAAACAGTCTTTGGTTCTACTTTTTTGGGATATCTGATCGATACGACGAAAGAATCTTCCTGCTATCCTACAGGCACGAAACTCCTGTAGTAAACGAACCCATTCATTAGATATTCAGCCCTAGGAGAGAAGGCCAATTCCCTTTGGGTTTCGCAAGAGCTTCCAGAGGTCATAAAGGTTTTACCGGGCTTCTCGTCTTTACGGTTCCATCAATATTGAAACCGCAAAGCAAGAAGGGGCCCTTCCATTGGTTTCAATAAGAAACACGGAAAACTACTTTATTCCTAATAAAAGAGCCTCGTAAATGTGGGAGAAGAAAATATGGTCCAGTTCAATTTTCTTGCAAACGAAAATTGATGAAATAAGGGTAATTCACAAGTCGTGTTGTTTTAGTCTGAAAGGAAATCTTCCATTTGATGCAGAGGAAGAATAAAAAGGATTACGGAAGTTATGTGTAGATTTTTCGATTCGTCACGAAAAATCTGCATATTTGTTTCAACTTCCTCGGGCGCCAACATTTAACACTCTTCGCTATTCTTAAATGAATAAATCATTACCATCTTCATTGATTATGACTCAGAGCAACTTCCACCAAGATGCCGTGAATAATTAATAGATCTTCTCTGGAAATATGAAGATACATCCGATACACTCAAGCAAAGGAATTGAGAATGGAAATAATCAGTGAGAGCTACCTAACCTTAGGTGATTGTCCGATTTACCACTTACAAACCGAACCCACCATAAATTAATCCAATTATCAATATTACTGTTGAATTATGCATCAGCCATGCACCATTTGAATAAAATATTCCAATTTCAATGTCAATACCAATACCTCTTTCACTTGCATCCTACCCTCAAGATTTTTTTGTATTCTCTCTGCTTCAAGAATATGAAAGTTGAATGTGTTATTTCTTAGGCGAAAGAATGCGAAACATTAAATTGTTTCACAGATTCTATGTGATTATAGGTATTATGCTGTGAATAAAAGAGTGGGTGGGGTTTTACTGTATTAGAGTAAAATCTTCAGAATTGTTCAGATTGAATGATAAGAAATGAATAAATAGATCCCCTTACCATCAGAAAAAGAACATATAACAAGTGGAATTGTCGATAAAATTAATGTAGCCAAAAAATGAGATATAACAATGCCACACAAAAAAGGAATTCAATGAATGAAAATGAATTAATTCCAAATAAAGTTATTACAAAACCAATAAGATGCACAACTCAAGATACTTATCGATATTTTCTTCTTAATATTGCAATTTGTAGTCTGTTCATATAAATATCGTTAACAAAAAATGCGAACCTGAATCAAGTCCACCTTGCATAACATCAAAGAAACCTATTACAAACGATAATGAATAACCCATCAGCTACAATATCGCTAATAAACTGTGAAAATCACGGTGGCAATGACCTAATTGTTCGAAATTAAATAATAACCGTTAAAATTCCCAAAACGTGAAAGTGGTGCAGCTAACACATAAACCGAATTTTCTTTTTGGTGGACCCATCAATGCGTCATTTGTAAAACACCACCCTGCGGCGTTTCTTGCTAGATGAGTCATCGCCGGTTCCGGTCAAAGAGGTGTTTCCCCAGTATTCAGCACAAGCAGGTAGATTTGACAGGTGAGACAGAAGTGTCTCTCACCATTAAAATCGAATCCGCTTGTCACTGGTCTTTATGCTCCGCTAAGCATGGTGTGTTACTATTCACATTACTACGAAGTGATGTTTTATGATTAATAATATACAGGGTTGGGATAAAGTATGGAACCAAGCATACATTAATTCAAGTACCGTCAAAACGAGATGGGCTACATTTATGAATCCGGGAAGGCAATGACAACGACACATGATGCCACACTGTAGACACATGGTTTCAAATCAAATCAAATTTATTCACCGTTATATCAGTTAATACAATATGATTCAACATTTCAATCGGACACACTGTAAATGCTTCAAGCAATTTTTTTGCCAGTTGAATTGCACTGAATAACTATTTCCACCTGAAAGTGGTGTTTAGCATTTGGTGGTTGAGCCGACGATATAAAAAATTTCTAAACAGAGAACGCTCATTTTGAATGGGATCATTTTACTTTGTGTTTGCGAAGAATTTATCCTCAAAACCAGACATTGAGTCATAAAAAGGAATCGTTCTTCTTCATCAAGAAAGCATTCCATTGTTACTTATGCTGATGGCTCTTGTATCATTGCCAAAGAAGTGTCATCAGTCTTGACACAAAATTTGGACGTGTTTATCTACCCGAAGCTAAAGATCTCATAAAGGAAAAAATATACTTGCATCATCTTTCTTCAACTTCAGTTCTTCAAGATTCTTTCTATCTGGATTTGTGTGCATGTTTGACAGTCTGAGAGCTTTCACTATTGAGTCTGTCAAAGAAATATTCAACACTGAAGCACCAGACTTTAATTTTATGAATGTGGCGCTTTTGATCAGTATTTTCACCACTGCTATCTATATCCTGGTGTAAACTGAACTTCACCCTGTACCCAGATTGAAGTTTAGTTTCTAGATATTGTAAAATAATATATCGATATCATGTGACTTCAACAACAAGTTAGTTATAAACAAATAATAATGACTTTGTATTGTCTACTCTCATTTTTCTCGATTTTCGTATGTCCTTGTTGGAGTACAAGAGGATGTTTTGCCAAAATATATTTCCAGTCTAGCAGTCTGCGTTCACAAACTGGACACATGCCAAAGTGGTTACTAAGAGTACTTCTTTATTTATGTACGTCTTTGAGTGGTCATCTTGAAAGTATGCCATTCATAAATTTCAAAAGTGTGAAATCACTCCGGATATTCATAGTATCCAATCAATTTCGATCAGACTTTGAATACAGGGAGGCCCACATAAATCAGTTTCATCCGAAGACGATTTGGAAAGGAAGTTAAGTTCTGCTGGATATATTCAATTCAAAATCCTCAACTTTTTACGGGCAGTTCGACTGAACTCAGAACCCAAAATCAGTATCGAAATAAATACTGATTCTTGTTGTATAATTGCTTAAAGTTTATCTTGTTTGACCTCTTTCGTTGATATTTCACACCATCCTAACATAGATAAAAGTGTCTTAATGAGGAAATTATCAGAATACGATATATTTGTGGGGTTTGACTACACGTGGGTGGATTCTAGTCAATAGAGAAAGAAATTAATGACTGATCAATATTGGAATTATTATCTTCCACAAAAAATATAGATTAAATACAGGAACTTTATCTAAATTACTTCCTTTTGAGATAGATACTACTTTTACCACCTACATTCTTGCGATTTGAGTACCTTCAACTGATACCACTTGATTCTACAAGTTCTGCTTCTCTTAAAACCACCATTGTATGATGAGAAAAATTGTCCCTTTTTGATACTGAACTTCAACAGAATACGCTGAATAATTACATCACCAGGTCTTTAATCGGTTAATGAAACCTCTCAATTGCGTAGAATGAGTATTGGACGCAATTATTCGAATGATTGATAGTCAGAAGCATTTAAATTACTAGAGAATGTAGGAAATTCTGTGAGATTTCAGAATGCACAAAGATTACACAACTCTTTTGTGATTGAGCATTTTGCTTCAGCTGTTCATGTTTGACCTTTCAGAGTTATTATTATTTTTATACGCAGATACCAACAATTTAATGATATATTCTATTCTGAATATTGAGGAATTTGTTGAAGAATAAAACGAGAATAATTCCAAACAAAAACCTTTCATGATAGAAGAGAAATTGGGTGCTCCAGCAAACAACTTTTCAAGAATATGATCAGTTATATCCTTGAAGCAGTTTATTTATTGAATTGTTCGCATTGTTTTTGTAGTTATATACCCAAAAAGGACCAAGAAAGACAGGATTAGACTTAGTTTTCGGAAGATATATTGATAAGGCTACAATTTAATGTCGCCAAGTACTTAACTTCATTTCACAGTTGTATATATATTTTCGTTGACAGTGAAGTAGGTGCTAATAGACCACTCTGATTCATTATTTAGCTTAATTGTGCCCATTTATTCGACTCCAGTGATCTAAGCGTCAATTTATACAGGTATAAAAATGCTTTCCATCTATCTACCTGAACAGTGAGCAGAGATCTTCATAAATCGCTTATCTGGGTCAGTGGGCTGTTTGCTTTTGTGATGAACTGGGACAAATTGGTAATTGGGAACCTGGTTCTTAGTTATCTGGAAAATCTTCATTCTGGTCACAGAAACGTAGCAGTGAATATTACGAAAGAATCAATCAAGTTCGATGCTTCTTGATTTGTGTTAATCGGTTTCGTATTAATAACGAAAGTGTTTCATTGGCAACATTGAAATTAGGACGAAGTGGAAATTTCGGAGCACAATCGTGAAGTGACTGTCAAGAAAATGTGCTATTCACTTCCATCTGATTTGAAACCTGGAAAGAAGGTATCAAGGGATGACATAAGGATCCATTCTGATAGTCAAGAAACTGAAAGAGAAGCATTAGGGAGTTCGGAACTGCAAGAACCAAGAATGATTTGAATCTCCATAATAATAAGATATGCCTCATCACTGGCTTCCTCACTCAGGAAGCATATGTTGAGTGCAGAAGAAGAAAAGGAGGAATCTCAAGTTCACATGGTTACAGAATGCCTCGCCTTTGCAAGGAACGTCTTTGAAAAGAGAATTAGAAGAAGTACGGGAATTTAGCCTCCTTGTAACCCTCTGAGATACTTCAGATAGTTCGTTGGAGCTCTGGAACTGGAGGGCCAGCAGTAGATAGCGCAGTTGGGATGGAAGGGCACAATAGACCTTGTGGTCGTAGAGGAATATAACCCCCTTACCATCCCATATGTGCTTTACATTTCGCTGTCTGCAATGTAGAAGGCTGTGTAATGAACCCTCGGTGAAAATATCCTCGAGGTTCGATATTCTTGGATCCAAACGTAAAACAGGAAGTTATAGAACCAATTAAATCCGATATACTCGCAAATTTGAAACGTTATTGGCAAAAACCGATCTCGGAAGTAACCAAACTCACATCGAAGTTCAAAGGGAAAATTGAACCGCACAGAAACAATTTCGCAGCAGTAAAACAGCACTGCCGCGTCGCGTTTTAAGTTATTTATACCGGCGAAATTTACGGTTCAATATTTCACTTTCGTCGTCACCCTGGATCTGAAATATTACAAATTGGCTTTTATTGTTGCGATCCCGGTTTTGCACAGCTGGCCGTTTTTAGAGAGAGACGGATGAAAGAGCTTTTGGCGATTCTTTTGAAATTGGAAGCCGAGGCTTATTCGATTTTTGTCGGTGATAATTTATGTTCGAGGATCGTGTTCAATTTGGTATATACCAAGGGTGAAGTCAGTTAAGAACGAGGTCTGGTTTTCAAGCTAAGCGATAATTAAAAATCTGAGAAATATTGATTTAACTAGAATAATGAGCTGCAAGTGTTGTTCAGATAGTTCATGAAGATTTCAGCACCTGGGCTTTGAAATAGCTAAATGAAGATCTGCTGAAGATAAGACCCGTTTCTGACTTAAATGGAAATAAACAAAATCACCGCTTCGATAGAGGCATAGGGGGCGAACAAAGCTCTTGTGACTGGCTAGATTTCCTTCATAATAAAGTGATAAAACATTGAAAGTTATGAATAGATCATCTAAAGACTTCGCAGAGGCCCATTCAATCTTCAAAATTGAATGGAAGCTATTTTATTTCAGTCCATAAAGAAGCTTTAGCTATTCCATCAAAATTTATTAACGTTTTCCTGAACCACCATTTTTTTTCGAAATACATATCAGTAGAAAAGTCAACGAGAACTTCATAACGAATATGCCAACCCCAGCATCGTCTCTGGAGTCTTAACCAAATGTTTGGGGCTGTCTTTTGGTGCCTTTGTTGGAAGTGCTATGCTGTTGCTTTCGAAAAATGAAATCTTCGACCCAATTTTTTTGTATGGGTACAGTTTGATGGAAGAAATTCAGAAAACTTTTGAAAAATGAGTTATCTTCCTGAAAAATCTATACTGATGTTTTGGTGATCTTCACTTATGGTACAATCTTTATTGTTTAGTACAGATTTTGGGATAGAGGATACTAGAAATAGTAGAGAACGGGAGTTTTAATTGGTAACCTCTTCAGTGGGAGTTTTGGTATCCCATATAGTGAATACCAAGTTAAGGTTGTTAATAATTGAACTGGATCTTCAAAGAAGAACTTCGATCCAAAATAGGTTTGGTTTGTTCAAAGCTGTGATATTACAATCAGTTCAATCCATAAATTTTCCGTTCGAAATATGTAGTTTGAGTTATGATTGTGTAATCTCAATTGGTTTCATCACATTTTGAAGATGAAAACATTGTCAGCCAAATATTCTGAGACAATTCAATTGAGATCTTGACTTGCTGAAATAATGGGAGGTTTTGTTTTGAATTTGCAAAGGAAATAAAAAATTTGAATGGAAAGCATTTGAAACTAGCACCTTTGGAGTTATCGTATATGGTGGATCTTACAATAATAATCTGAATTAGGAGTGAGACCTGAACCGTAAAAATTTTCAAAAAAAAAGCCAGCGTATAGAATATTTTTCGTGACAAAAGACCTACCTGCAACTCTTTCAAAGCAAGTCCGATTCTCAGTCACAAAACACTGCAGTCAATACACAGTTAAATCAACAACCCTCCGAAGAAATTTCTTCAGTTGTATACCTATAACCGCACACCCAAAACAACCTATCCTAGAGCTGGTTCACACTGATAAACAGACTGCCTGCATTTAATCACTGACACTTGTCTTGTCCGTGTTATCGTCTTTCCAATAGCTTCGTGAACTCGTTAAAACAGTTGGCTTTCCGCGCAGTTCGGTCGCTCGAACAGTTGACGATCAAATGTTCAAGTATCGAGTAACCTCAGGGCTCAGACCGCGACCCACTACTATTTTACGCGAACAGGTGTATCTGGTGGGGGAGTTGTTTTGTTTGGCTCGAAAACAACCACGCAACCAGGTGCAAAGGGTGGAATCTAGGAGATTTAGGTACGGGAGGTTCTCTTCAACCCCTACGAGAGCTTCGAGAAAGAAACGGATGAATTGGTGGTTCGGCAGAATCACCAGGCAGAACGACTGGCTGTACAGGAAGTAATGTGGATGACTCATAAGAGAGGCTTCTATTTTGTGCATGAAATGAATATTCAGAATGAAAAAATGGGCCACTGAAAGCACTGACGTGAATCGCGAGCTTTTGAACGCTTGTTCATCCACCCTGTATATAGATCCACCTTGTAGGTGGATTCCTCTTGACTATCGACCTTCTGTCCAAAGAAAACGTGCCTTGGATTTGCTCTATGTTGCCAGAAAATTGAGAAATTACAAAAGTGTGCTCTTCTCTTGTCAAAAATTCCTAATGTCACGTTATTAGACGTTTCATATTGAGGATGGTTAATTATGCAAGAAATTTTTCGTGACTACATTTTGAGAATCGACGGTTCAGCACTAAATTACAGAGTGCTTTCACGAAATGGCCAGAAATGATAGCTAAATTGCCAGTGTAAGAAAAGTCAAAGATGTGGGTAACTGGATTTTTATTATCGCATCGTGTGAAATCAATTTTCATTTCAGGGGGAGAAACTTCATCAATAAATTAGGGAACTTGTTGAGAGTATTCAAGGTGAGTACTCAAACGAGCTTGACACCTGAAAGCAATATTACAGCAACAAAACGTTCTTGGGGTGTCAACACTATTTGTTCATAACTACGATGTCCAGTTCAAAAGAAGAATGTTATCGGTGATAAATTCTGATTAACAATTACAGGGTGGAAAGAAAAAAGAGTTCGAAAAAGACAGGGAAGACTTAACCGACATAACGAGCGAAAGCGGACTCAGAAGCTACGACAGTTCCAGCCATCAAGAATCGGAAAGCATCGCCAAAAAGCTGATCCTAAAAAAGTCCAAATCTTTCGAGAGTTTAGCCACAGGAACCGTCGACAGCGCCGTCAACAAGGTGAACGAACTGAAGAGGTCGAATGGTACATGCGACATCCTCAGTAACAGCAATGACGCAGACGTCAAATGTACCAAGAGCTTACATCGATTCGGACAGCTCACACACACCAATAATTGCGTCTTCTCTTACAATGCGAAACTTCACGATGGCGCCATCTGGTCTCAGGCTGTAGGAAGGGTAGCTGAGAGACCAAGAAGCAGAAAGAAAGAGAGCACCAGCTCCTCTATCGTCCAAGTTGAATCGCAACAATCTCAGAAAGAACAATCTTCCAATACACAGAACCAATCCCAACTTCAAGTTGTGGCTGATCCGCAGCAGCAATTGAAGAGGGATAAATCCACCAACGCTAAAACAGATCATTTCAACATAGGAATCGAGCAATCCGGAAGTATACCAACTTCTGGCAGTGGCACTGGATCGAACACACAAGGAAATGAAGAGAAGCACCATGCAGTCGAAGAGATGGGAAAAGAAAATACGGAATCATCTACCAAAATTAAAGCAGCAAAGAGGCTTTTGGAAGTAGCAGCACCTAGAATAGATTCGTCATTATCATCTGCTGAAAAAACAGAACCCTCCAAAACACTACTCGAAGAGCAGAAGATGCAGGTCAAGATGGACGTTCAAACTGTTAAGAACCAACAAGGGTTCGACCTCTTGAAATACGATTTGAAATCTTCTGGAGATCACGTGGTGGAGCAGGGATCATTCCTGGAAGAGCTAATTCCTTCCACGAACGACGTGGTCATCGACCAGACCTCTTATGAAAGTGAAGAGCAACATTTGAACCCCGATGATTCCTCTAAAGTAATATCGGAGAACACGACGGAATACGAAGTGGTGAATCTGGCACAAGTCGACCTTTTCAGAGAGTTCAAGACGACCATTTCCAAGATGCGTAACGTCTTGAACGTTCTGGACGTCAAGAAATCCCTACAGGACGTTATTGACCGTACCTTGAGCGAAAAGAAGATCAGAAAATGTTGTTCTGAAGCCTTCGAAGCAGAAAATATCTCTACCCAAACCGCCGCCATGACTTTCAATCAAATTTCTACCTCAACTGATGGAGGATGCAATCAAACGAGAAACGAAGGCATCATGGTCCAACTCTCATCTGAAACAACCTCAAAACGCGTCAGTTTGAACCAAAACCTCCTCAGTCAAATCAAACCGAATAACAAAACGAAAAGACGTAAGAAAAGAGGTTACAGATGTAAATCCAACAAATTGTCGCGAAAACTAATCACCAATCTTTCATCGAGCCAAGACGGAAAAGCGAAAATCAAATCAGACAAGCCGCATTATCACAAATGCGTCGTTTACCATATCACCCAGCATAAGAACGCCGTGGATAGGTGCGTGGGTACACCCTGTCATTCAACGAAAGAGAAAATGGTTTTGAAGAACGCCTTCAGCGCTCTCCATTTCGGACCGATCAAAGAATTCCCGATGCTGCTCGACAAACACGAAAACGAAAAGAATAAGAAAGAACTGGAGGCTAAACTCAAAGCGATTCCGTCTGAAAAAGATCATCATAACGACGTCAGTTCACGTAGAAGAAGATCAACGTCTTATCTCAGCAGTGACGCCTCTAAAATCACAAGCAGAAACTGTTGTCATAAGAGTAAAACACAACCAAGTCTCAACTTCGCAACGTCTAGGGATCATTCATCTATGAGTAATACAGATACCACGGCCAATTGGTTCGTGTTCAATCCATCTCCTCCTTTGTTGGTCAAAGAGAAACAGTCCACGAACTCAGCGGATATAGTGTTGGACAAAAACAGGAGTTCCACCCAGGAGTTGGTCTCGAATATACTGCAGGAGGAATTTAAGACGTCTGGTCTTAAAGGAAGAATATCGAGTAGCACCATGAACATGATTAAGGATCAATTTTGCGACAAACTGAACGGTGTTAAGTCTAAAGATGTCCCAGATGTCATGATAACAGTTTGTGTGCCATTGAAGAGTATAGTGTCCAAAATAAAGACGTCTAAAAAGCCTGGATGTGAGGATAAGGCTCTGCCAGCTTCAACCTCCACCGATAGCCATATAAGACTACCATCGTCATCTTCGTACGATAAGAGCATACAGGTGAACGTTTCGAAGAACTACGTGAACGACAACCTGCAAACCATCCCGGAGAAGATGTGCAGAAAGTCCTCAGAGATATACCAGCACAACAAGATGGTGAGGGAGAGTATGTCGTCCAAGCGTCTGTCCACCTTCAAGAAGATATTCGGGAATAAAGCTACGAGTTGCTCGAACATAAATCCATTCGGTCATCTCGCCCCAAGAACCAGTAGAATCTATTTTTCGGATCATTCCACCAGTTCTCCAGATTTCGCCACGAAGCCAGTGGCCAAAGAATCAGTTCATTTTGCCAACAAGAAAGTTCTAACCACGCCAAAAAGTTCGTCACTTTCTATCTTCAAGGAAGAATTTGGTAATTTCGAAAGGAGTAAAAGAGAAGGGTTCTTTCTCAACCTTCCACCTAATCGATATAGAAGAAAGAGAGACCAGATATCGAAGCTTTTCGATGGATCGGATTCCAGCGATAAGAAGTACTTTGGGGAACCGAAACTGTTGTACCACGTCCACGAAAGTTCATTCTACAGCACCAGTAAGACGGACGACCGATTCAGTTCCAGGAGACTGATGCTGGAAAGCTCCACCTCCCAGGAGAAGATAAAAGCTTTTTTTCCTGTTCAACAGGCATCGTCCAGAATAGATATCAACGTAAAGCCGAAGCTGATCAGTTTTTCCGACTTACCAAGAACATGCGACTCTCAGATACGATCTAAAGAAAAGATGGAGGAGAAACCAACAAAGGACCAAGGAAACCGTAAACCCAAACCGATTCTTAGAAATGCCAACGTTAACACGTCCAACGAAAAGATATTTCGAGACAACGAGACCCAGTTCGAAAACGACTTTTATGAGTTACCTCAAACAGCTCAGAAAGAAAAGAAACAGTCAAAAAGGAAGGCAAGGAAGATGGTTGATTCGGAAAACTTCTTCAACAACTGCATAGATGAATTTTCAGTCGTGAGCCTTGCTAAAGTTCATTTCGAGGACGAAGTGAACAATGCGGATTGTGTATGTGGAGAAGAGGAGAGGATTCGAAATTCTGAAGACTTCGATTTGCGAATGAACGAAGGAAAGACTCAGGGACAACAAAGTCCCGAGGAGAGACCTCGAAAAAAAGCTTCAATCCTATCTCTTTTCGCTGAAGACGATAAAACCTCCGAGAAAAATACCGAGAAAATAAACGACGAAACACAAGAAGAAATACAAACTGATAAAGATATAACAGCTGAAGACCGAACGGAAGAAAGACCAAAAAGGAATTCCCGTCGTAAGAAACAAACTCACATGATTCTCCAAACGTCTTCGGATTCCAATCTGATCCCCACAGACGAAGCAGATCATGGTACAGATCTACCCCCCATCGAATATGCTGGTCCCCCAGTTAAAAAGCATAAGCGTAAAAGATCCAGAGACATTGTAAGGGTTGAATCGACCCAAGTCGATAGCGTCACGAGCTTACCAAGAACTGAAAACTTTCTGGTTCAGGTAGAAGCACCAAACGAAACTAAGAATGAGAACAAGCTCACAGGTTTGATAAGAGATGTCGTAAACTTATGCAACAGTAGCTTCGTAAAATCTAGAGATTGCATAGTGGAACTAACGCTCTACAACTTGATCAAGGAGATCATTCTAGAACATTGCTCTCATCTTAGCGAGCAGAGTAGGCAGAAGGTGGAATCGATTTTAGCTAATTTCATCAAAGTTTCCAAGCAGAAGGTTGGCGATGACAATGTTGAGATCGTTGAATCTGCTATAGAGAACCTCGTCAAAGAAATTGGTACTACAGAAACTCCTAACAAACAACTGGTTGACGATCATATCGAAGAAGACTCTGAGCAGGATCGAAAGAGAGAACATAAGCACAGAAGGAAACATTCACGTTCAAAGAGCAAACGAAGAGAACATAAACACGAGTCCAAACACAGAAGTCGTAGAAGGGAATATGATGTCGAACATCGAGAGAAGCACCGACACAAAGACGCAGAAAGAAGGCATAGGTCGAAAAGGCACCACAAGCACCATTGCGATACTGAGGAGATATGCGAAATCGGCCAGCAAGATTCAGAAGTGAAATTTCGGAGTGTTGAGGGAAAGAGGGAGTATTTGGAACTGGTGCAGAGATTGAAGGAGTTAGAGGCAGTCACAAAGCAGCTTTCCAACGTGGCACAGAATCAGCAGTCTCCATACATGCTACTGGATGGACCTGATCGATCAAGAAGAAATACTAAGGTTTACACAACTTCCTTGGTTGAGAAACCTGACTTTGTTTCCAACAAGAAGATGAAGTTCAGTCTGTCAGAGGTGGAAAGGCTTGCAATTGGCAAGGAAGTACAGAAGGAACCTGTGAACGTTAATTTTTTTCAAACAGAGCCTGTGGTACCAGTTGTACCAATTCCTAGGAACTATCCCAAACTTCCTGTTACCAAGATTGTTATCAACTTGAGTAACTTGAAACTGCTCACTCGGAATTGTGTAAGCTTGACAGGGATATCCCCGAAAGAACCTGTCGTTATCACTGATAGCACAGAGGAAAAACAGAAACTGATCAACAAAATCGTTTCTTACCGAATGGATAATGGGTACAGAAGCAAAGTGAGACATTCATCGAGACATCTGTCGGAAGTAGATAAACATAGAATGAAAGATAATAGAAGTGAAATAATCAATAAGAATAAAGAATCGTTCACTATAACTATTCACGGAAAAGATAAAAGAAAAACGAAATACTCCAAAGAAGTAAAAGTTAAGTCTTCAAGACCCAGCAAGGATTTCATGAAGATTAAAATGGTGAGGAAGAAGAAAACAGTTACATCAACCAGTGATCAAACTGCTTCCGATTCTTACTGCTCTAAAAGAAAAAAAGAAGACGCAAAGTCTAAAGATATACAACGAATAACTAAAGAGTATATAAAGAGGGAGTACAAGTTGAACAGTGATATTCTGTGTGCAAGTATAGCTAAAGATTTGTTGGAAAACAAATGTAACGTGAATCAAGTTCTAGATTATAGAGGAAATTTGGACCTTGCGTATCAGAGGATGGCTAATTTTTGTTTGTTTCGTGGATTGTTGAGGAAAGAATCCAATTGTGATTGATTTATTGTTACTGTCTCGATAAATTTAGGGGTTGTGAAATACATTCATCATGAAGAATTTTGGTATTTTATTTCTTTCCATTTCCATTCGCAAATATTTCATCGAATATTTCATGAACCATTGAAAAAAAATTAAAATTCGACTTGCTATCAGATTAATTCTGTGGATATGCTTAGGTTTGTGGAGAAAATGTCAGTCACTCACAAATCAACAGTCATGATTCCCTGAGCTCTTTCTTTCCACAAGAACTCCTCTTTCTGAGAACAACTTCGATTGGTATGATCAAAAATGTCAACATGCTTGAGCTGATTAACAGTTTTTCATTGAGAATAAGATGCGCCTCAGTAATCAACAGATTGGAGAGATAACACCGGTTTCTTCAACTTCTTCGATGGGGGAAATTTCTTCTGACAGTGATTCGAGCCTTGTTGACTATCTCGAAGAAGCTGACAGAGATACATTCAAATATCTCTACTCGGAACAATATGGTCAAAATTTGAATATAGGCAGAGTATCCATAAGTAGAGGTAAATAATCATTTTTGTAAATCAATAGAGCTTTCCAGTATCCCAATTAAATACAATTATTCTAACAGGTCGCAGCGGGAGTCGACATCGTGAAAAAACAAAATGCGAATGCAATGAAAATGACGAGTCCCAACAAACCCCTAACAATAAAGAGAAAAGAAAGCCCTCCAAACAAAGATACAACAAGAAAACAAATAAAACAACAGAAACTGCCAACAACAATAAACAAAACGGGCCCAGAGTAGCCATTCAGTTCGATTTGAACAAGTTGCTCGAGGAAATCACTAAAAGCGACAAAAAAACATGTTGTCTATGTGGAAAACCAAGGAAAAATATTGGAAATCAAGAACCTAAAAGAGATACACCATCTAAAAAAACGTTACATCTGAATACCCTTCAAGATGGAAAGATATCATTCTTCCTCAATGAGAAATTGAAAATATCCATAGAAGAGGACACTCTTTCCCCAAAGTATAAAAAGATGGAAGACCTCGAAAACAAAACAAAATCTGATAGTGGCTCCAAGAAGAAAGAAGAGAAGAAATCAACCACCTATACCAACGCATCCGATACCTATCAGGTTGAAACAGTTAACAAGATACCATGCCCATCTTCATGCCCAATGGTTAAACTCAAACAACTATTAGCTCCGGAAGATAAGAGATTGGTAAGCTGTTTGAAAAAGAGGTCTGAAACTACCAACAATTCTTCACGCCAGTCCAAACGAAACAGAGATAAATCATTGCAAACCTCAAGAACTCGAGAATGTGGCACATTCTGCTCGAGAAAAAAGCAAAAAACTACTGGAACTTTACATTCAGAAGACATAAAAGTGACTTGTAACGGTGAAGAAAGTGAAGGAAAAGTCACACAAGAGGTTATTAAGGATGGAGACAACGTCAAAATTATAGTAAGAGTGAGAAGACCCAATACACCAACATCGACACGACCTAGTTCTGCCAATTCAACGACCTCTAGCCATCAACATGACACAGAATACTCTCAGGATTCTCGAAGTAGCAGGTCTGAATATTCCACGTCTGAAAAAATAAATTGTTCAGGTACAACATGCCCATTCTTGAAATCTGCTGAAAATTTATCTGAACATCAAGGTGTTCCCTCAAGAACCAGTAAAATTTCAACCATCAATATAATTATGTCCCCAAAGTCAACACAAATGTTCAAAAGTGAAGAAACGTTAGATGGAAGGAATGAAAACTCGTCAACTCTCGAATGTTGGTCCAAACTTGAAGAGTTTATAGACAAAAAGATTGAGGAGCTGAGGTTGAACTCTACAAGAGGGAATGAAACTCATATATCGAGGAAACATGCAAGATCTGCACGGTTTAAGAGGAAGCATTCCCGCAGTAAAAAGAAGAAGATTATGGTGAATAGAAGCTTAGCAGTTCCCTCCTCAGTCCTGGTTATTGGCCGTGAAGACAAAGAGGCTAGTACAAAGTCTTTGACGAATAGAAAAAGCTCCAAAGTATGCTTTAGAAATTATATTGGTGGGATTTGTAAAGGAAACTCTGGTTTCAAAGAGTGCACTCCAAAAACTTCGAAGCATAAATCAAACTCTGATAGGGAGTTAAGCAAGAAGATGGATGTGCAAATTAAACTTTTATGTCCTAAAGCAACAAATATTTACAATGATACAAAATCAGAGGGTGATATGTCCCATTCAAAATCTAACCCTCGGCAAGATCCTGAAAGAAGTAAATCTCTGTGTCAGATAATTAAAGAAATTTGCGGAGAAAACTTTTTGGGAGACTGCGATATAGAAAGACTCAATAAGAGTCATAATAATGCCCAGACTCAGAGAAAAAGTAGGGGAAAAGTGAACGAAATTTCTATTCAGACCGATCTTGAACTTGCAGAAAATTTGGTTTTGAAAATTTTAAGTCCTCAAGTAAAATCTGATAGAGTAAACCGAAAGAAAGATACACAAAGTAGAAATAGGTCTGAGAGTGAAGTACGAAGACGTTTCTGTAAATGCTCGAACAACAAAAGCATCGAAGATCAGAATAAAGATGAAGACGATTCTGCAAAAAGATCAGATAGAAATTTGGAAACTGTAGAGAAAAGAAACAGTAGAAAAACTACAGAAAATGATGTTCAGGTGGAGTCAGATCTTGGTGTGGAAGAATATAAAAGAAGGTCTGTGATGATTTTTGTTGATGAGGGAACTTCTACAGCAGATGGAAAGAAGAAGGAAGATTAGTATTTTTGCAAAATAAAGCTTTCAATTCATGAGTTTCTGTTTCTTTATTTAACCTTCCAATTTCCTAAATCCTATTCAGGATGAGTTATTGCAGGAATTGGAATTATTAATATATAAAATATTGGTTCTCCATCAACTCCATGCCCATTCAAAGAACGAACATTCAACTCATAGAAAACAACACTAAAAGAAGAAGAATCAACAATATTCATCTTGACATCATCATGATTGATTTGATTGGAAGTCATTTCGTGACAAAATTTTTGTTTCATCATTCATTATGCCCTCTTCTTTGTCCTTCAATACTTAGGCTGAAACCAACTATTACGAAAAAGAAGACATACGAAGTTCATCGGAGTGTACCACCTGACATGTGATCACAACAAGGTCTGAATGAAATGAGCCGCTGCCCTAGAAATCCAGACTGTAACGCCAAACGTGATCCTCCATTTACTGCGAACTGTAGGACAACTTGTCCAGGACTCAAAAAGTCTTGTCCAGTTGAAAATAGCTGCCCTGCACCAAAATCTCCAAATGCTCCTTGCACCGACCAAGATAACTGCACTCAAACCCAGCAATCGATTATAAGAGTTACCACCTCCTGTGTACCAACAGCTGGATGCTCCCAACCCTCAACTGTCTGTCCTCCACCTTTATCTGGATGCGTTCAACCAATAATAATACAGGCACCTAAAGAACAAAATGGGGGTAAAACAGATTTGAGAATTGAGCTTTATATTCATCAATTGCCACCAGACCAAAACGGCACTAAAAATGGTCCAAGTGGAGGTTCAACTGACCCTAGAGGAAGTATTGGTTCAGGAGGTGCCAAAACAGATACAAATGCTTCAGGAGTAGTAGTTCCAGGAGCAGGAACAACAGGTAGGGCTTCTGTTGGGGGAGCCAATGATGCTCCAGACGGAAATGCGGTGGATGGTTTGGTTGAAGAAAATATCGGAGTGAAAAAAGCTGGGCAGTTGGAGAGTGCTCCACCAAAATCTGCAAAAGGAGCTCCTGGTCCAGGATCTGATATTGGACCTAATAAACTTGGGAAGGTTAATATGTCCACTGATACAGATGAGGATCAAAGGGCGTCTATTTCTCAATCTGGTGGTGGGAACATGGTTGACGAGGCTACTCAAGCATAAGCTTCAATTTTTATTATACAATCTATTTTTGGTTTCTTCAATAAATGAACTTTGTGGATTTTTAAATTAGCTCAAGCTTATAAGAGAATTAAGTTGAATGTTATTCACCTACGTTAACAAAACGACGAGAAACCGTGTGTTTAAACCAGTTGAAAAATATAGAATTCTACTCAGTAGTTGGTAATTTTTTATTGCACGCATCTATGAGAGATGCATTGAATATCAGAAAAGAATAAACTGACACCTGTCAAGTGAAAGTAAAATTACGTATTCAGATCAATTTTCTTGGAAGAATGAAACGCTAACATTTCAAAATTATATTTTCTTTCGTTCCTTCAATATGTCATCTGATCAAAACGAAGAAGACGAAGCTGCTGATTCCATACAGGCTGAAGAAAATGAGGATCCTAAGAGAGTGATAGAGACAAAACACGTTTTCCCTGAAGACTATGATTGCAAGAGCTGTGTGAAAAACGAAAGTAAGTATTTCAAAACCTGGTGTGAAAGTTATAATATGAAGAATGAAAGGAAAATGTATAGGCTCAATAGATTCTCACACTTCTTGTTGGTTTCAGAAAAATGTACCAAAGTTCCAAAACTAGATGAAACTATTTCCAGACCTATCACGACGAATAAACTCAATGAAACTCTCAGAAATCAGAAATGTTCTCATTGTGGGCAGGCTGTAGGACAATGCAAATGTTTAGCAGATGAAGCAAGAAGAGAACTGACGAAACTTCATGAATACAAACAGGAGGAAACAAAAGAAGAGCAGGATGAAGTTAAAAACAGTATCAAAGAAGTATGATTGAGGAATTATTGTAGCTCTTCCAATTGAGAAATGGAAAATAAATTCAATATTTGCACTGAAAAACATTCGTTTCATTATGAGCCAGAAATGGTTTGAAGAACCTTCAATCCATTTGAAAATTTACCTCTACAGAGAAATAATATGTCCAAAATGGAATTTTTTATTGAAAATATAAGGGATCGATTGAACTACTATAAAGGGGGCTGGCTATGGCCACTGTATCCGCCAGTGGGAGTGCTGACGTAAAAAACATTCATAGAAGCGCCAGAAGAGTATCAGGTTGATTTAACTGCCCTTGTTGAAAACTATGGAGAAGAATAAAGTCGAATTGAGCCAAATGAGTTAATCGTCAGTGGGATCTTATAGATATTTCATAGTAAAGAAGAAATCTTCATGTCTATTTTGCAGAATGAGCAATCTTTCTTTTGTTATGTCAGTCTGACACTTTGAGGTTTCAAAAGTCAAATTCTTGTCGTCGCATCATTAATTTATTTCGAAATTCGCATCAAACATTTCAGTTGACAAGATTTTTCAGCCATGTCTATATGTGGTAAGTCACTTTCTGTATTGGCTGTCCAATTGGGTTTTAGTCAAATTTGGGTGCTATTTAGATTCGCCCTCTTTTGACTTGCTTACTTTGAATTTTATGAACTCTTCCCATGGAATAGTAATCCATTTTTATTCATCTTCAGAATGAGAGGCAATCAGTGAGGATTCTTAAATCGAACAGCTAGTAGAGATTTCAAATCGAAGTTCATCGACTTGAATTGGTAGGTAAACTATTTTTATTCTCTTGAATTGAAACAAAACCCATGGGTTTTGGCAAAAATAACCTCTGAGCAGAAAATATAATAGAGACTTAATTTCATTTCATCTTTGTATATTTCTATCCCACTGGAATTCTTGTTTTCTACTGCAATAAGAAAAAATTCATCTTTCTAAATTTGCTAGACTCAAAATATACAAAAAAATTTGTATTGAATTCATTTACTAATCGATCACAATGATTTCATCGAAATGACCTGATATATTGAAAAGCAAACACTCAATAAATAGACATTGAGCTCGTATTCTTGTTGAATTCAAAACTGGAAACCCAATTGAACACTTTTTTGCCAATCAACTAGTTCGTACTGAATCTTATGATTTTAAGCATAGACAAAACTTCAAATTTTAAAACAATAAAATTGAATATAGACTTGAGCTTGTTTTTATAATGACAGTGAGAGATAGAGAAGTAAGGAAAGTTATTGTAGATATGGCATCCTTTAGATTCCTGCAAAAATAGTGCTCCCAAGCAATCAGGTATTGAAATGAGTTGTTACAGACGTCCATGGAAACTTTGTAGCGAGAAGTTCTCAGCCAATGAGAGACCAAAAAACTTCACCGCTGTTTTTGAAAATACAATATTTCCAGACTTTCGGCATACAAAGCACCTGATGCACAAATGCTTCCTTCAAAGGCATGCTCGAGAATAATACTTCTCTGAACGATGATGATACAAGTTCCGAACTGTACCTGGACGCTATTGACCAAGAAGCAAGCGCAGAAAACTTAATTTCGGAAAATGACAAAGTCGAACTCCAGGAGTTCAAATCCTCTGTTTGTGTATGGGAAGATATACCCTTCCAATTCGGGGTATACAGCCAAATTTTGGAGGCCAGGGTGGTTCTGAACAGCAACTGCCCAAAATTCGATCGAAGCTGCAGATACCCCGGTAAGGACAAACAAAACGCCTCTCGTAACCTTCTAATCTGATTTGAATTGTTAGAGAGGAGGCCTCCGCAAGTGAAGAAGCTGGAAGAAACCGTGCTCACTTGTCACATCACAAACAGAGGAGAGAAGAAAGTATGTCCGGTCTGCTGCAGGATCATGGATCACTGCATCTGTGGAACAGCGTTCATCCATTCCAAACCTAGCAGTTCGTCTCATAACAAGAAACAAATATGTTCTGTATGTAAACCCCCTGCGAAATGTGCCAAGCTACAAGACCCCACCAGATCCAAAACCAAATACGACAATTCTGATATAATCTCATTACTCAGAGATATCAGAAGAATACCAGTTCCGCAAAATATACCTAGCAAGTTCACCACGCAGGCAACGACTAAGTCAGGCACCAATGATTGCAGAATTCCACCGAAATGTGGGTGCAAAACACTAGAGAGAAAATATGCTTCAAGTCCATCGTACCTCTCCAAACTATCGTACTTTAGCTCGGAAGAACTGCAGTTGGTTCACAGCATCAGAGGCAGTAAACTGACAGAAGCTCTCAAACAGAAACAATGCATTTTCTGTGATCAGCTGCTGGGAACCTGCACGTGTGGTAGTTTGAAAGCAACAGCAACGCCAGGAAAATGTAAATTTTGCGGAAAGCCAAATGCGAATTGTGTGTGCTCCAAGTGGAAGAAAGGTTTCAAAAAGGAAGATTCTCTTGCTCTGGTTTCGCCCACCAGAGATCAATTGCGATGTATTTGCGAGAGGAAACCAAACATAGCCGGGACCATAGAAGAGATTAAACCTGACACTTCAAAAACCAGACATCCCTCTCCTGAAGGAACCAGTAAAGGGAAAAAAGACGATCGCCAGATATCAAAAACGTATGATAAAGGAACAAAAGGAAGCGAAAACAAACAGAGTGATAACAAGAGACCTATTACCTCCGACTCTGGTAAATTGAAACGACCAAGTAGTAAACCACAAATTGAGAAACCTGAAAGGAAACCGTCCGATGGGGCTAAGAAACCAGGAGAATCGAAGTCAACACCTGGTTCAAAGACACCAGACATTAAGAAAGAGTCAGAAGGGAAACCCAAAGGAAACGCATCTGGAGATAGAAGAGAACCAAAACCCACAACTTCATCACAAGATAAGAAGGTCGAAAATGTTGACAAACCAAAACAGCCACAAAAACCAGGGGACACTATCAAACAACCAGACAGTTCAAAAACGAGAGTTGACAAGAAATCTGATATTCCTCAAAAGCCAGAACTATCTAAAAAACCAGGGGACAAAAAGCCTGATATTTCTAAACAAGGTGATGATAAAACTGACGACACTAGGAAACCAGGAACACCAAAGCAACCTTCCAGCTCAAAAACTGAAGGAACACCTGAGGACGGAGAGAAACCTGGAAAACCAAAGAAGAGTGTTTGTAAATTGAAGCCTCAATCCGACACTGAACAACCTGAAGAAATTCCTCCACCAATGACACCTGTTAAAAGACCTCCAATCAAAGATACGAAAGGAGATGATAAAGACACAGGTCATCCGACTAGAGATACGACAGAAGATGAAGGAGGAATGAAACAATCTCCCAAAGAGATAAAAGAACCTGATAAAGAGAAAACTTATCCGCCCAAAGTCCCGAAAGAAGATGAAAAACTGAAGGAACGGCCTTCCAAATCGATGAAAGAAGAAGACAAACTGACAAAACGTCCTTCTGTGCCAACTAAAGAAGATGAAAAACTAATAAAACACCCTCCCCTGCCGACAAAAGAAGACGAAAAACCAACAAAACGCCCTTCAGTACCTACAAAAGAAGAGAAACCAACAAAACGTCCTTCCATGCCAACAAAAGAAGATGAAAAAAGAACAGAAGAGATTGATATAACTCCTGAGGATGAGACAATCGATGAGAAGAATCAGAGTGATCATTTAGATCTAGTAGAACCAGATATAACGATAACTATAGAAATATCTGACAAAGACGACGATTTCAAATATTCTATCGAAGAAAAGAATGAGCCTTCGACGAAAGAGGACACAGTGCGAGATGAGATAATTAAAATTCCAGAACCTCCCAGAACGGAGGGGAAAGTATGCCAATGTCATCCGGAAGTACTGCCTATAATGGTTTTGCAGAAATGCAAACCATGTAAAACGAAGTGTAAAAAATGCAGTCGAATTCCTAAGAGTACTTCGAGAATTCTCTCCAAGAGCGATATGCCCAAAGAATTAGTTGGAAAGAAATTATGTCACTGTTGCAACAATTCCACCAATACTGAGAAGAAAGAGGTTACAGAAAGGGGTGAACAATATGAAGGGGACACTGGAGGAAAGATGCTACTTTGCAAAAATTGTAGAAAAGCAAAGGTGGCGTACACTGAGAGTAGAGCAGCTGGAACAAAAACGAAAAACAGTCAGATAGAATTATCCAAGTGTAAAGCCACGGGCTGCTTTAAAAGATCTTCCACCTTCGTGTGCTCTGACAAGAACACCTCGGCATTGAAAACTGAAGGTTGTCCCAAAACTTGCAAACGACCAAGTACAGCAGGCCAAATTCATGTCCGAAGGTCTAGAGATTTCGAATCTACCAGAAAAACACCTGGAGAATCATGCGCACCTCGTCCATTAAAAAGTTCCGAAGAAACGATCGTCCAAATCTGCCAGCCTTGCAGCGAATTCTTGCCGATGACCTCCGAAAGGACTTGCCCTCGACAAAAATCATCCACCAAACAGTTCGTGAGCGGCAAAGTCTGTCATTGCCACGCAAAGATAAACACGGACCGAGAAAACCTGGTGGATAAGGGCCAGCAATGCCTCAAAAAACCATCAAAAACATTCAAATGCAAAGAGTGCAGCCAGGCACAGACGGGAGGAACCTTCGAACAGGACATGATAGCTTCGTACGTCGCGAGCTGTTCCACCAATCCAGAAAGCCCGCCTCCACAACAATTCATCATTCAAACTTTGCTTTATCAGTTTGCAGGTTATGAGCTCGACAAAGACCCCAACCCGCCACGAAGAAGGAGATCCCTCGATAGATCGAGAAGTCCTCAGCTCAAACCCGGCGAGAATGTCATGCGGTCAATCCAAGTTCAAGTAGGACCCAGCAGCCCGCCGAAATGCGAGGCCGCTCAAACAGTGACCACGTTCATCCTGACCGACCCTCGTACAGTCCTGAAGACTGAAACCTCTCCAGGGGCGGAGGGAAAGATAAATTATGTGTGTGGTCCAGACGTTCCTGGTATAAGAACCAAGCTGGCTATGAACCTGAACCAGATGCCGGCTATAGACGAGGATGACAGCTGCGTTTGCGCTCCTATTTGCGTAAACGAACCAACTGAATCTTTAGATCAGTGTGAATCCTCCGTTTGTCCCTATTATCAGGATGGAAATGCTGCTGACAACTCAAGACCAAACTTTAAAGTCTTGAAGAAAGATAAATACGTCTTCATCACTGTGACGCCAGTGCAAACAGAGCCTTACGAACCTAACTATTACATAATATTCTCAACCTCAGAGGAAAATACAAATAAAAAAGAACCAATTGGTAAGAAAACTCCTCAAAAGGGCTCAAAACCCAACCAGGAAAGAACGCCGAAGAAAGATCCACTCGATCGTTTTAAGAATCAAATATTCTCCCGGGAAACCCTCAAATCAAAGGAGTTCTTGGACTTCTTCGAAACCAAACAAGAAGCAATTCAAAACGCTAAATTTATAGGACCTTCGTGCGATCCGAAGAATCCAGTATGTATCGCAGCACTTCTCGAGAAAGCAAAAAACCAACTGACTGAACCTGCCAAAAAAGAGGACGACCAGGCAGAAGTAGAAGACAAGGGTTGTGGTCCTGATACTTGCGAATACCTCAAAGCCAATACAAAAGATCAACCAGCTGAGTGTTGCTTTGGACACGAAGAGTTAACAACAAGAACTGTAGCATGCGGATCAGATCATTGTTTGCACCAGAACGAATTGAACGAATTCAAGTCGAAAAAAGTCCCAGCATCGACTGAGCCAAGCAAAACTCAAGGCAGGAGAGCCAAAGATGCTGAGTGTGGTCCAGATACTTGTAGCTTCAAAAAACAAAAAGAACGTGCTACCAACGATAAGATCTGCATCTCAATACAAACAGAAGAGTTCAAGCAGAAGCGAAATACTTCGAAAAAACCGTCCAAAGCTATCGTTGTTACGATCACTTGCGATGCTGCTACCAGCACGGACTTACCGAAACATGAGAAAGTTAAATCTGACTCCTTGGTTTGCGACAAAGAGATGTGTACTAACGAATGTGAGAAAGGAGACGCAGCAAGTCAAGCTTGCCTAGATAAAGATGAGAAACTATCTAAAAAGAAAGTGGGCACCACTACAGTAATACATAAATATTGTGATGCTTCCTGCAGTCCCGCTGGTGAAGAGTTTGAAGAGGAACCAAGCGAAGATATATCTTGCGATTCTTCCCTCGAACCCAATGTTGCAGACCAGCAAGGGTCTGAAGCAGAACCCTCAAAGATAAAGGAATGTGACGATAAGGTTTGTCCAGAGAAAACAACAAAATCAGCAGAAAAGCTACGAGACGAAGTTCCTCAAGCAACAGACGAACCAGTTAAGGACGATGAGTGCCAAGACTCTGTATGCCCGAAGAAAAAAGTTAACACGAAGCTGGACGATCATGATGTTTTCGCGCTAGAGCTGGCCATGAATCGTTTCATCAGAGTCAATCCGAAATCAATAAATGAAGACTGATGATATAAGCCCTAGCAAAGAATAATTTATAATTTTCAAGTTGTGATGTACTTATGATTCGAATGAAAATTCACATAAATGTAGTGTTGTCATTCAATTATCCCTCAACTCAACTCCTCCATCTTCTGATCAATCTATTTTAAAAGGATGCACTTCTTTCCAAGGCAATCCAATATCCCTAACACATAAATAGGCATAATCAGTAGATAGGAGCTTAAACGCATCATTAAAACATACCATAAGTAGTTTTCTGAAGATATCTCCTTATATAGAAGAAATGATTTTACGTAGAAGGTATGGTCCAATGTTTTATCGGAGGTGAAGTTCAAAGCTTTACAGAATCGAGAAAAAGTAATCTGAACTCATGTTGACAAGTAGAAGATCGAAAAAGAGATGAACAATTCAACATTATTCAGCTATGAAAAAGACAACGTGTTAGAAATAGCCCTACATAATCGTTTTAAAGGCAGAAGCTGCCTTTTTTACTAGAAGTCTGAACAAAATATCTCACGCCGAATGAATCGTTACAGATCTGTTCTCGAACGAATAGTTTTTACCCAACATGACTAGTTTGGATCTACAAGAAGTCGTTTTTCAAAAAATTGAAAACCAAGAAAGTCTACTCGCAGATTTATCAAAGATTCACAAAAGCAGTAAATTTTCTGATGTTGATGTTAACCATCCAGCAAGACTGGAGGCTGAGGCTGTATATTCAGAGTGTAAAGGCAGTACCTCTCACCAAGATGTTGTAAAAAGCACCCTCTTCGTGATTGGACAGAAGAGCGGCTTTCCACCAATCAAGGGTGTTATTACTTAAAGAAAATTAAGATGTTAATTAAAATTTTGAAGTTCTTTCTTCCGACGGAAGAAAGTGTGGGATCGGCCCAACGCACTTGGGTCGGGTCTTAGTGTTTAAAATTATTTTCTAGGGAGAGGGATGGTAAATGAAACCTTTTAGATTAAATTTAAGACGTATATTAAATTCAAATCAAACCCAAACAAATTTACACTGGTTAGTTATATGTGTTACTTAAATCAAATGAAAATGAATTCAAATTATCAACAAAAATGAAAAGGGTCTGTCAAAATGTCCCCAGAAATAATGATCATGAACAATCTCAAAAGAATTTACAGTATAAGGTAAATTTTCTATACCCAAATGATATGACGGAAAATAGTCCTTCTTAAACTTTAATTTTACAAGGGGAAACTCAACAATAGTTTCCTCGTGATCTTTCAAATGAACCTGAGTTTTCTCAACAGAAAACTCCACTTAAACCTTCGTCTACTTAAGGGTGATTACAAAAAAATAATAATACGCTTTAAGAGGATACAAAAAATTATGAAACTATGACTTTTAGAAGATTTCAGGACTCTGGACTATAAATATAATTTGGGCGGACATGCAGCTGTCTACTAATTCTCAAGATAAGCTAAGCATAAACAATTTATCTGACCTTTTTCCTGGACCAATAATCCCAAAAATGATGAACCTAGGAGGATGTTCTACGACGTTGCTTCTTTCCTGAAACAGACAGATTATGTGCGAAACACAACACCCACACGTTTTCGCCAAAATGACTTTCACTCCCGAATATACCGACGATACGCGAACTAAATAATTCCAAATAATTTAGAAACTTTACTGACTTCGACTTAACACTTCTTATATATGTCCCAGCTTGAGACTGACTTATCAAAACTTTTAAAAGGAACCAAAAAACCAACGAGTTATCCAATCGCCGTCTTCCGAATAACTACGAAACTAAATTAATTCTTAAACTTTCCTTAAAACCGTATCAAACACATATCAAACGAGTCAACTCAGAATCTCCCCGTTTGAGACTTCTGCAGTTACTCCGCAACTTCCAAATTAACTTTAATTGTTTTCGTTTCCACTTTGAAACCGTACTTCTTAACACTCAAGTACCTACCCTGAAACCGTACTACCCTAGTACTCAAACCATATTCGCGAGCCCTGGCAACCTATCCCGTTAAGGTTTAACCAGCAACTCCTGTTCTCGTCTCCCGAATAACCGAACTCACTTTCGTCCGAAACTTCCCCGACTACCTTATTCCTTGTTCCTTTTAGAAACCAATTAAATTAAAGGTTTTTCTTTCGTCAGTACTTCAAAACCAATCAAACCAAAACTTCTTCCATCTTTGTTTTTATGAACCAATCAAATTAAAGATTTTTTTCTGCTTCCCACCTCGGGAAATGCTACGTGACAATTCTCAACAATGCCTGCGTTGAATTTTATCTCTGTCATCGTGTGCAGTAATTGCAACCAAATTCGTGGGACAATTATAATTCATCATTTAGTTCTCTAAATAAACTTAAACTGAAAATCAACAATTTCGGTCGTTAACGTCTCGACAGAGATCCTGTGTGGGTTTGATAAACGATCCAATAATTTTTCTAACACAAGGCTATTGAATTTCAGAAGTTTAAATCGATCAATTAAATTATTGCGCGTTCTCTCGGGAGATTTCCCGAATAAAATGAAGGGTGTTGAAAATACCGGTGAATTATTACGGAAAAGAAAATGTACAAGTCCTAATTTTAAAAAGGATATTCATTTTATTACTTCCAAGTTATCTCTCCTATTACAAATATCCTCCCCTTTGAAAAAGTTTTGGCATCGGTTGCCATAACTTTTCCCTTACCCTCATTCCTCAATAGTCCAATAGTCCCTTGTCTTTCGTTAAAAACATTCTAACAGTTATACAACTCGAATATACCAAACTTAAAACTCTTAACTCTCATGCAGCATGCCTTAAATCTACAACTCAACTAATTAGTCCAAGTCCAAGACAAACAATATCAAAAAAATTCAAGGCTCAATGCAGCAAAACATAATGCTCATAAATCAAGTCCTTCAAAAAAGAAAAATTAAACAAATCCTGCCTTTCACTACACTTCTCCCTAGGAGTTCATAATTGTTTATTCGAATTCCAAATTTCACTCGCGGTCACAACAAAATTTCCTTAGTCCGGCTCTGACCATCTCCATATGTTTCATTCCTCTGAAATCGGAACTGACCTTCGCCTCGAGAACGACCTTCCAAAAATACACAACGGCCTATATAGTCTACCGTAATCAGCGATTCGCACTTAGAGTTCGATGTCAATGTTTACGTTAGCGTAGCGCACAGTCCATCTGATATCGCGAGAAATGTCCCTTACATTGCACAATTTTCCGTTTTCACTTTCAGTGTAGTACGTCTTTGTTGTCGTAGCCTACGTCCGCCTCTGCGTCCTTACTTCTTCCCAGGTTCCCTTGTCTGGTCCTGTATCGGTTCCTAATCCACGTAGTTGAAGCACAGGCCAATAAATGTCAAAGTATTCCACAGGCTGGCCAACGGAATCATTTCATATCCAAATATCTTATAATATAGGTGCAGTCGTTTGATATGACTCCTATCCCGTACTTTATGATTCGGAATATCGCATGGAAATCCCATGAGTTCGTCCATGAACAGGTGATGTAGGTAAACCATCCCCATAATTGTCTGGCGATGTTGTGGGCCAATTCTTTCATTTCGTCGGTGTCTCCAAAGTCTCCATTTCTGCTACACGTCGATGACGTTTTCCATTCATTGATTGGTGTTCTCCACGACTTTTAAACGGTAAATAAAGCTTATCGTACCCTCGGCCATGATTAAGCTACGTCTATGCATCCCGCAATGCGTAATCACTCAAGTTATCTCGAAACTGCCGCCACTGCTGGTCTACAGATTGTTTAATTGTTACTTATTCGGATTCGCGTATAGACGCCGCGATTATCTCAATGTTTATCTTCGCACACGCGTACGCGATTAGCGTTTCAGCACTTTTTACTTTTACGAATAAGGTCATTCCTCTGGCTTAGGTCAGTACCTTTTCCATACTGGTAATTGATTTGGATCCTCTTGAAACCTGTTTTACATAAAATTTACAAATACAACAACATAAAAAAAAATTAAACTCACACAATTTTCTAATTATTATGAAGATCCGTTCACCCTTAAGACATGACTTAACATAAAACATGAATTCCTTATTTTCCCTTATTCGTCCTCCTATGATAAGTTACATGTTTCGTTCATAATCATCCGAGGAAGAATACCACGAATTCAATTTATCATACCTATTTCCTTTGTTGTGGAATACAAAATGCAAATCTTACCAAGATCCCTCCGAAGATTATTCTAAACCAACTTTAATAATTGTGAGTTGGACTTGTTTTAATGCTAAACGAAACTACAAAAAAAAACTTAAAGACCTCGAAATTCGAAAAGTGATAAGTGATTGGGGGGGGGGTGTTCGTAACCCAGAACAGGGACCCTTTTCAGACGGTGGCTCTCCGGGCCAGTGAGCCCCTGGAATCTACGAAATGGGCAGGAGTTGATTCATTTCTCCTAGAAGGTCGTCGATGACTTGCCTTCTCGCTACCCGAATGCCGGTCCAATTTATCCATGGAATCTAACGAAATGGGCAGGAGTCGATTCGCTTCTCCTGGAAGGCTGTTGAAGAGTTGCCTTCTCGCTACCCGAATTCCTGACTAGTTTATCCTTGGAATCTAACGAAATGGGCAGGAGTCGATTCATTTCTCCTGGAAGGCAATTGAAGAGTTGCCTTCTCGCTACCCGTTTCCCGACTAGTTTATCCTTGGAATCTAACGAAATGGGCAGGAGTCGATTCATTTCTCCTGGAAGGCAATTGAAGAGTTGCCTTCTCGCTACCCGTTTCCCGACTAGTTTACCCTTGGAATCTAACGAAATGGGCAGGAGTCGATTCATTTCTCCTGGAAGGCAATTGAAGAGTTGCCTTCTCGCTACCCGTATTCCTAAAGTGTTCTTCCCTGGGTCCGGAGGGCGCCTTGCCCTCCAAGATCGTCGTAATGGTATAATTTCCATTACCTTCCTCAATTTGGCCTCTACCACCATTTCCGAACGTGCGGGGATAGTAACCCCTGATATCAGCAGAACTTCGGTTTCCCAGATACCATCTTCCTCTATGGTTGACTCCCTTCTAACATGTTCCTTAGTTCCTAATCCATCGGCGCAGTCTCCGCCCTTCTTCCTGTTCCCATCGGTGCCCAGTGTCGAAAGTAAATTTCGATCCCAACGAAGCTCCCCTTCGTTATTCTCCTTCGTCCTGGTGACGTCACCATTCCATTCCCTTATGGTGTCACCCTTCGACAGCCCATTGCTGTCGGCTCCCTCGGCACCCTCCGTTTGGGTGCTAACACTGGTATTCCTCCTTCCAGTACTAATAAAATCCTTAACTTCATATGGACCTTCGGTCTGGGTACCGAACTCCCTAAATGCTTTGTCAACCTTGACCCTTACTACTTTTTCCTTAATGTCCTCCCGGACTTTCCCTTGCACGTAAAAACGTTCCTTTTTCCCACTGTCCTCATGACAGTCTTCCCTGGGGAAGTGGCCTCCTAGAGCCTGCCTTCCCCAATGTACCATCCCGGTAATCTCCTCCACTTCTTCACCTTCCATACAGGTGTGTTCCTCTATATCCTCCTTCCCTACTTTTTCCTTAATGTCTTCCCGGACTTTCCCTTGCACGTAAAAACGTTCCTTTTTCCCACTGTCCTCACGACAGTCTTCCCTCGGGAAGTGGCCTCCTAGAGCCTGCCTTTCCCATTGTACCATTCCGGTAATCTCCTCTACTTCCTCACCTTCCATACAGGTTTGTTCCTCTATATCCTCCTTCCTTAACAATTCGACCTTTGGCTCCCGCCATCCAGCCGAACCCCTGCTAGGGCACTCCCCTGCCCAATGTCCCTGTTGGCCGCAGCTATGACACGCGCCTTGTGTCATTGATCCGTTTTGCCTATTGTTCCGGCAATCCCTCGCGAAATGGCCTATCCGGCCACAAGAGTGACATGTCCTTGCATTACTCCTTTCTCCACTCCCTCGGTTCTGCCTTATACTCCTGCACTCCTTCGCGGTGTGACCTTCCTTGTCGCAGAATTGACACACTTTTTCGGTGTCAACCATCGGTACCCTCATATTTGCCAACCTCCCTTGCAACATCCTACTAGTGGTCTCCTGCAACCTAACAAGTTCCTCCGCTTTTTCTAAATCCAGGTTCTCCTCTTTCAATAACAAAATCCCAATTTCCCTCATCACGTCCCTTCTCAGTCCTATCTTGAACTGATTCAATATTAAGTCCCGGTTCTTCTTCCTTATTCCAGGTTCTTCATCCCTTAACGCTCCGGCCAGATCCTCGCTTAATAAACTTGCTCCCACCGTGCGTAATCTAGTGCAGAACGAGGACACATCCTCGTCCTGACGCTGATAGCATCGACTCAAATTCCATTGGTTTTCTCCCGGCAACCTAACTGTCGTAAATTTCTTAACGAGCCTCTGCTTTAATTCTTTATAGCTCAAGATGTCCAAGGTGGCATCGGATTTGAAAAAATTATAGGCATCCCCCTCAAGCTTAAGTTTGAGAAGGAGAAGCATATCCTTCTCGTCCCATCCGTATAATTTTGATCGCAACTCTAATTTTTCAAAGTATCTCATTGCGTCTTTCCCGGAAAAACTCTCCAAGGTAGTCGAGAGCATACCTAGTGAATACATAGGTGTTATTTGACCCGCAGGGTCATTTGTGTTAGATGCACCAGCTGGTTGAGCCATTTTTCAAAAAATTTAACCAAAACCCAATTAACTTAACCAAAATATGATTTTTTTTAATGTATTCAATAAATTATTTACTTTCCAAATCAATGAATAATTCCAAATTTTCAACTTTAAATTTCAACAGGACTGAAATACGCTCAAAATAACGACTTTAAATTTCTCAAATAAAAAAAATAGCAAAATGATACCCTAACAATTTCGATTCATATAGTCTTACTCGAAACACCCAAAATAAAACAAATCACCTAAGAACGAGTTCAAAAACAGACCAACACACCCAAAAAAAAAAAAATTCAAAAGAAAACTCTGAAAAAAAAATTGATGCAACCCCAAAGAAAAACGAGAAAAATTACCAAGTGTCGGATTCCTGAAAAAGAAAAATACACAAAACCTCCTGAAATAAAGAATAATTCTATTTAACTTTTCTGAAACTCAAAAGGTCACGATCAGCGGCTCTTTTACTAAAATCTTAACCAAATTTAAACTTTTCCCGATTCTTGAACCTTCAAAATAACCCAACTTGAAAAAAAATTAAAAATTTTCCTTCTATCAAAACGTTTCCAAAAATTTCAAATTCGACTTGGAGCAAAGAAAGCTAAGTTCAATTATTCTCCAAGTCAGACTCAAAACAAAACCGAATGATATTATTTTATAAAAGCAAACTCTTTCGATCGTCAAACGAAATCGCGAATAATCGGAACAGTGGATAAAATAACCAAAAAAATAAAAAATTTCACGCAATACGCCCTGAAAGAAAATCAATCAAAAATTTCAATCAATATTTTCACTGAAAGCAATCAATTAAAGCAAAAATTCGAAAGAAAAATTCATAACCCTCCTGAAACAGAAAACTTTATCATATACATCAACAATCAGAAAATTCAGCGTCCTGAAAAAAAAACAATGTCCTGGATGATAAATAAATGTCCTGTAAGAAAAAAGAAATGTCCTGGAAGAGAAAAACTTACGCCTTCTTTCCCTATAAAAGCGCAATGAACCTAAAACTTCTTTAAAGTCTTAAAACCTCGATATCAACTTGGCTCTATCAAAAATCCTTCACATAAAATGATAGAACATCACAGAAATATGAACTGTTCTATAATAATTAAAAAAAATAAAACTTGAATTTATTTAAAGAAAAACCAACTGTATTAATCAATTCTTCAATATCTCAAAAACAGAAAATCGAACTATGACCGTCAAACATATTCTTGTTGACTGCCCCAACTTCAGACCTCAAAGAGAACAAACTGGTATGGTGGACTCTTTACAACAGGCTCTAGGACAAGAAGTCGAAAATCTGGAAAATACCATCAAATTTCTGCAACTCATTAATTTAATCAATACGATTTGAATTCTTTATTTAGTTAGATATAGTTTTGACCTACACTGTAAATATAAATAAGATTTAATTGTCCCGTTGTGCTAATGATCTGCGATATCGAAGCACAATAAACTTTAAATAAAAAAAAAAAAGAAATCTTTAAATTAGTGATTTTACTTTACTTTAATTCAAACCTGAACTCTGTTCCTACCAATCGCAATTTTTAAAACATAAACTCGAATTCATAGGCATAAGTATACATTCAAAAGAAAATAATCCAATTCAAATTAAAATCAATAGGTACCTGAAAACCTTCATCCAGAAATCTTCCAACAAGTCAGTATACACTACGTCGATCACCCACAAAACAACAGGATAAAATTTCCTTATACCTCAAAATTTCTCTAAATTTCTCAAAAATCTCTCTAAAAACCTCCCTTGGAAAATTTAACACATGTAACTCTAATAATCTTTATATTCACACTGATGCAACATACACAAAACCAAAAAGACTTTTTATCTACCGGAAAATTCAACAAATTTTAAATCACACAAAGAAAAACTCTCCCCCGGAAAATTTAAACAATCCCACCGCTGTCACCAAAATGTAAAAAGCACCCTCTTCGTGATTGGACAGAAGAGCGGCTTTCCACCAATCAAGGGTGTTATTACTTAAAGAAAATTAAGATGTTAATTAAAATTTTGAAGTTCTTTCTTCCGACGGAAGAAAGTGTGGGATCGGCCCAACGCACTTGGGTCGGGTCTTAGTGTTTAAAATTATTTTCTAGGGAGAGGGATGGTAAATGAAACCTTTTAGATTAAATTTAAGACGTATATTAAATTCAAATCAAACCCAAACAAATTTACACTGGTTAGTTATATGTGTTACTTAAATCAAATGAAAATGAATTCAAATTATCAACAAAAATGAAAAGGGTCTGTCAAAATGTCCCCAGAAATAATGATCATGAACAATCTCAAAAGAATTTACAGTATAAGGTAAATTTTCTATACCCAAATGATATGACGGAAAATAGTCCTTCTTAAACTTTAATTTTACAAGGGGAAACTCAACAATAGTTTCCTCGTGATCTTTCAAATGAACCTGAGTTTTCTCAACAGAAAACTCCACTTAAACCTTCGTCTACTTAAGGGTGATTACAAAAAAATAATAATACGCTTTAAGAGGATACAAAAAATTATGAAACTATGACTTTTAGAAGATTTCAGGACTCTGGACTATAAATATAATTTGGGCGGACATGCAGCTGTCTACTAATTCTCAAGATAAGCTAAGCATAAACAATTTATCTGACCTTTTTCCTGGACCAATAATCCCAAAAATGATGAACCTAGGAGGATGTTCTACGACGTTGCTTCTTTCCTGAAACAGACAGATTATGTGCGAAACACAACACCCACACGTTTTCGCCAAAATGACTTTCACTCCCGAATATACCGACGATACGCGAACTAAATAATTCCAAATAATTTAGAAACTTTACTGACTTCGACTTAACACTTCTTATATATGTCCCAGCTTGAGACTGACTTATCAAAACTTTTAAAAGGAACCAAAAAACCAACGAGTTATCCAATCGCCGTCTTCCGAATAACTACGAAACTAAATTAATTCTTAAACTTTCCTTAAAACCGTATCAAACACATATCAAACGAGTCAACTCAGAATCTCCCCGTTTGAGACTTCTGCAGTTACTCCGCAACTTCCAAATTAACTTTAATTGTTTTCGTTTCCACTTTGAAACCGTACTTCTTAACACTCAAGTACCTACCCTGAAACCGTACTACCCTAGTACTCAAACCATATTCGCGAGCCCTGGCAACCTATCCCGTTAAGGTTTAACCAGCAACTCCTGTTCTCGTCTCCCGAATAACCGAACTCACTTTCGTCCGAAACTTCCCCGACTACCTTATTCCTTGTTCCTTTTAGAAACCAATTAAATTAAAGGTTTTTCTTTCGTCAGTACTTCAAAACCAATCAAACCAAAACTTCTTCCATCTTTGTTTTTATGAACCAATCAAATTAAAGATTTTTTTCTGCTTCCCACCTCGGGAAATGCTACGTGACAATTCTCAACAATGCCTGCGTTGAATTTTATCTCTGTCATCGTGTGCAGTAATTGCAACCAAATTCGTGGGACAATTATAATTCATCATTTAGTTCTCTAAATAAACTTAAACTGAAAATCAACAATTTCGGTCGTTAACGTCTCGACAGAGATCCTGTGTGGGTTTGATAAACGATCCAATAATTTTTCTAACACAAGGCTATTGAATTTCAGAAGTTTAAATCGATCAATTAAATTATTGCGCGTTCTCTCGGGAGATTTCCCGAATAAAATGAAGGGTGTTGAAAATACCGGTGAATTATTACGGAAAAGAAAATGTACAAGTCCTAATTTTAAAAAGGATATTCATTTTATTACTTCCAAGTTATCTCTCCTATTACAATGTTACAAGCAGAGCATCAGCAAGATCCTTAATAATCCATTCTTCGGCTTCAGAAAACGAAGTCTATTATCAAAAGCTGAATGCACGTATAGTGTTTCCAGAAAGCTATGAATGTGATGTAGGAAGAAAGCCTAGAAAACGTGGTAAGCATTTTTGATTGATAGCTTCAAAGAAAAATGCTTACCTGAGACTTTGTTCTAGCTTTCCGATTGGATGGCTTATTTCCAGTGAAAGCTGGCTGCTTTTCGAATTTGATCAAAGCCATAAAAGAGAAGCAGAAATGCCAAAATTGTCTTGGCGATGATAAGTGCTACTGCAAAGATGAAAGCCAAGTACTCCTCACAGCACTGGCAAGGAATTTTATGATGTCTAGAGATACACACAGGAACCCTTTTCCTATATTCAAGAAAAATCCGGAGGAAAGCATAGAGAGAAATCAAAATGCCTACCATAAGCCCGGTGAGTTTTGAAAACCTACGGATTGGTTTTTTTTCGAATGAGAGTTTTTGGATCATGATCACCCTACCATCTAAGAGCTCTCATTGGGAAAATAAAGCACTAAAGTTGATACATGTGCTATTGATTCACAGGATCAATCGCCAGAGAAACGAAAGAATATTCGGATTACAAAAGCAAAGAAAGATCACCAAAGAATTTGAAAAAATCTGTTAATAATAAGGATACAAAAGAATATCCAGAAATCAATAATCAAAGAGAAAAAGTTAACAGACCAAATAAGTCATATACAAATGACGATGAGAAAGAACATTCAGGAACTAATAATAGACAACAGAAAAAGTTTGATTCTAAAAAAGTTCGTAGTAGTAATGATATCACAAAAAGTCCAATAAACCATGAAAGAAGACCGAGTAGGGGATATGATGGAAATAAATCTCAAAGATCCGAGAAGAAAGTTGAAGGGGTAACAAATAAAAAAGGAAAACAACCCCATGCAGAAGGATCCATGGAACTAAAAGGAAATCAACCCCATGCAGAAGGATCCATGAAACTAAAAGGAAATCAACCCCATGCAGAAGGATCCATGGAACTAAAACTCAACAAAACAGCACCACCAGACAGAAGAATAGTTTCAAATAAAAATGACGAAAAAAAGGATAGAAACTCCTTGGTTCCGTCCAGGAATGAAGGATCTAGAAAGAACGAGGGCACCAATACATCCACAACAAAGATTCCTGGGAATCAAAATGATCAAATGAAGAATAGAAACTTACCTGGGCACAAAACTGTTAGTGGTGAAAATATTCATGATGGGAATAATCATGGTTTGGGAGATTCTTCCGATGGAACAGAAAAAAACAAGACATCAGGGCAAAAGGATCGAGAAGAAACCAACCAGAAACGGTATAGAGACACTTCAAGGTCTGATATGGAAGATGATACACGATCAAATCCAAATCCTGAAGAATTCAAGAAGAAGAAAGAAATGGAAAGATGCAATTTATATGATAAAGAGCTGATAGCATGGAGGAGAATGTGTGGGCTACCGTTAGAAGAACCAACAAAACAAGAAGAATACGATACAGTTTCTGTGAACGATTCCACGTCTATGCCTTTTCATGGGATGCAAACTATTTCTACAGATCCAATATCTGTATCAAAGATTTCGATATGCATGCAGGTGCCTTCGAACACTCGAGGAGAAAGTTTGATCGAAGAAATAAGCAAGAATTCAGTGGATGACTCCTCTACTCAAGTTTCTAATATAAATAAGAAACAATTTGTTGATATCCTCGACCTATTCATAGAAGAAATCGAGCAAATGAAGCCCAAAAACTGTTCTTGCAAAAGCAAGAGAGTTAGCTTCACACAAAGTGGAAATACACAAACACGTGAAGAAAGTTCCCATAGTCAACTTTCAACGTATTGTTTTTCCACGATGGTTACCGATCGAAAACCATTCAAAAGATTCTGCATGAGCAGTGGTTATGCTGAAAGAATGGGAAATAAACAGATTTATAGTTTCCTGGACTCGAAAATGAAACAACTGAGGAAACTTGAAGAGCCGATTGACTTCCATATCGATAGTGGTGATGAGAAGTCTTTAGACGAAGCTTTCTCTCGCTTTTCATCACAGTTCTGAGTATTGTACTGTAAAATGTGATGTTTTCAGTTTTGTTCAATAAATCAAGTCCATTATTCTGCGAAACTGCATTTTTTAGATTCAGAGATCCATCATCTAACATAAAACACAACTTTCAAAACAGTTTATCATTCTTAAATTGACTAACAAGATCACACAGAATGTAGCCTTACCTTTTCTTGCCTTATAATAGTCATTAGATAGATAGATAGTTCAGAGGAACAGAAAAAAACACCTTACACCTCAAATTTTTAGCGAAAACTACCAGTATAAAAGATTAAATTGAGTAACAATGCTCCAAAATCATCACTTAAACCATGGTTGTACCCATAACTCAACCAAGCAGAATGAATCAAGTTCTAAATCCAAAAATGCGAAGAGCCGTCCCTCACTGGAGATTGGTTTTTTCTCTGGTACCAGCAAAGAATGGATAACAATCCCTGATCAGTCATCAAGAGGTAAACAACCGTACCTTGTTCCAACAACATTTCTTGGTATGTTTCTTTTCTTCCAGATTTCACCACACCGGAAAGAGGACTATCAAGATATATTTCGAAGGACCTTCTCAACACAATTTCATCCCAAGACGTGATGCTGAAACTTCCTGAAGCATATTTCCTCCATCATTTCATTTACAACTGCAGAACCTCTTCGTTCATCTCGAGCAACGATTCAAGAAGATCAAAATCTACCCTAAAAAAATCAGATAATAAGGAAATGAGAACCATATCCAGTTGCGAATGTGCAGTGAACTCTCAAAACGATACAGAAAGCAACAATTCGAAATCACAAACGGAAATCATTCTCAAAATACCAAAAAGATACCAGGAAGACTCTATGGTGGACATCAAACTGATCGGGACAGCTCTAGGCCTTCAGTCCAGCTCAATGAGTGAAGAATGTGAATGTCCCGAGTTATCTTTCGACAGTAACAAACCTCTAGGTTCAAAACAAATTGAGTCGAACCAAAAAAAAGTCCAGAAATATGCTATTGTGGCAGATGGAGACGACCAGGATTCTTGTCTTTGTCCTGAGGAAGAACGATTAGGAAAGTCTGGAGAAAGTGGAACTACAAAAACTGATACGAATAAAGTTTCAATAAAACTGGGAGATAATCTCTTCTTGAGTTTAGTCACTGACATGGATGAGCAAACAGAAGATAATGGTTGTGAGGAATGCAATATCCGAACAGAAGGAAAAGGCAGTGACAAATTTCCAGCCATTAAAATTCTTGTGATGTGTAATGGCGAAACTATTCAAGAAATCTCTTCTCCAAGATTGAACGAAAATAATAAAAAAGATGCTGAAGCAGCTGACGACAAAGCCTATAATCAGATATTTTATGTAAACACCTGTAATAAACAAGCGATGGAAAGTAAAACTGAGAATTGTACATCGAATACTTGTGAGAATAAAAATAAGATGGAGTCGATGGAATGCTGCCAAAAGTGCTGCGTAAAAATGGAACCAGAACCAGCTCCACAGAAAAAAGGAACGGCTCAACCGAAGAAGAATAACCAGAAGCAGTCTGCGGATAAAAAGTCGTCTAAAGCATCACCTAAAAAAGGAAGTAAACAACCTCAAGAAAAGTCTAAGGGCAAACAGTCAGTTGATAAAAATAAGAACCAGAGTGCAACGTCTCTGAAGAATTCAAACGCGAAAAAATGCGTTTGTACAGCTCAGCCAAAACAGAAATCGAGTCTTTGTGTCTGTCCTCCAAATAAGGACGATATAGCTTCTCTAGGATCATTTTCCTTGTTCTTCATCATCAACGATATGGATACTGGTGACTGTGGATGTAAGAAATCAGGAAGTGGCGAAATGCTTCAAACTGCCATGATTTGTGTCCATGTCGATAACTCGCAAGATGAAGATAATAAACTACGTGGTAGTCGAATGAAACAACCGTGTACAACATCTTCGTGTCCAGCTATTGCAGCTTCCAGCAGACCACAAGGGAATATGACAGATAAATATGGACCACCAATATGTTCGTGTCCTTCTTCTACTGCTTCGAAAGTATCGAGTTGTTCTTGTCCCTCTGTGATGGGTCAGTCTATCGGTTCTTCGCCTCAAGCAAAACTACCTTCTTGCTATATCTGCCCGTTCAGTAAAGACGAGCGTAGATCGAAGGAACTGACTCCACCGAGAAATCCAGTGCATCAGTCCACGAATACCTCGATGCGCTCTTCCATACATAAGAATCCATGTTGCCAACCTTCCCAAATTAGATTTTCCGTATCTGTTCAAGCGGAAAAGGGCAAAAGTTGCGCTGCAATGGTTTGCCCGGAGCAGACCACTGCTACCACTCAATGTCAATCGTGCAATGCGTTAAAGTACAAACTTGAACAGACCTCGGTACAAGTGAGCCCTTCCAATAGATCAGCTTCCATTCAACCTTCCAAGACTTGCACTCCTGCTCCTCAAGGTGTCCAAGCTTCTATATCGCAAAAATCAGCAGGGGTTCAACCTTCAACTTGCAACACGCCTACTTGTAGTTTCATTGGACAAACTCAAGCGCGTCAAGTTCTGAGCAACATATGTCCACCTTCTTGCAAGATAAACTTACCAAAACCATGCCCGACACCTTGTCCTTCGGCTAAGATTCCTCAAAACATGACTGCCAAGCAAGCTACCACTTGTGATATGAAAACCGGGCCAAGCTTCACATGCACAGCTGTTAAGAGCCTTTCTTGTCCATCCTTGAAGCAAGTGGTTTGTTGTGGACCAGATTCCAAACCACCTTCTTGCACTCCGTCAGTTGTTTGTGTCAATGATTCTTTAGCTACACAGTCTAAGAGTTGCAGCATATGTATAAATATATCCAGGTTGAATGATTCAAGGGATCCGTCTTTGAAGAAGGTTTGCTCCTTTAGTGGGGAGTGTAAACAAGATTCCAAAACAACAATGTCGACGTCGTCATCTTCAATGAAGAAGGGCAGATCGAAAACAAGTTGTAGCATTTGCAAGGAGCTGGCTAAATTGCGCGTATGTGATGAAGAGGGGAAACCTCCTTCAGCACCTAACAAGGGAAAACCAAGAGTGATACCTGCATCGTCCAAACTGGGACGAACGAAGAACTTCAACCAATTGTCTCATCTGGACGTATCAGGGGCTGACAATTTCGTTTTTAAAGAGAGTATGAAAGGAGATCTTCTTCTCATTACGGAGGATTATAGCGATTTGAAACAGGCGTTCGAGAAATTTATGGTTGCCGAAAATGCTAAGAATCCGAAATGTAAATACATCAAGAAAGGTTGATTCTGCTATTTTATATGAGAATAAAGGTTCACTGCAGTTTTGTTATTTACTACTTCCTAAAAGTCTAATATAGGTACCTCGATATGATCAGAAGATTCTTGTTAGCGTTTAACAATGAAGGTATCCAGTTTGAAAGGTCTTTTTTTTTTGATATTCACGTTCTTCTGTGCTAGGAAAATGTCGGCTATATTTTACATGCTAGAATGACAGTTTATGATCAGAGTTTGATGTGCACCAGCAATTTTGGCAACGAAATTAGCAGTCCTATCCAAAATTGGAAGACAAATTCCTTCCATAACACAATTCGAATATGACTGTTCGGTGTTCAGGAACGACGCGAATATTGTGAATTCTAGATATGATTTTCAATCTTCATGCATCCTTTTGTGAATTTACAAATTATCCAGGTCCAAGTGTAAACAAAATTCCTATATAAGATGGAAGAAGACACAGATGAAGAATTTTATGAGGCTTCCTGTGTATCAGATAACGAATACTTGGAAACGGAAACCAATTTAAGCAGCATTCGTAATGAAAACGTTGCACATTCTGATGATCCTGGTAAGAGCTGAACCAGAAATGTTTTTAACATAAAATAAACATAATATTTTCAGTAGAGAACACAGAACCTGAAATACACAATCCCAAACTCAACTGTGCAGACTCTTTAGCATCACTTGGCGGTAAGGAATCAAGAAACAACGATAATGAAGATGCAAACGATGGAATACTCGATGCCATCCTCAACGAGGAGGACCTAAAGAAGATATACATCGAAGACATGTCAATTCCCAATAATTTCTGGAGTTTCATTCACAACAATCTGCCAAATCATGATAAAGCATCAAAACAAGTTGAAGACTCTCTTGAAGGAGATATGACTTTGAGCACTATGGAAGAAGAGGTAAAGGAACTCGAGATGGAAATCGAACAGATGTTTAATAAGAGTGCACATGAGTTAAAGGTTCCAGAGAATTCACCTTCTGAAGAGCCCAGTTCAGGAGAAGACACCAACGGAATTTATCATTCTCCAATTCCAAGTAACAGAAAAATATCACTGTTACCATTTCCATCGAAAGAAAAAATGTACTCAAGGACTCTACACATATCTTGCCTTCCGAAAGTTGATCTCTCTTTGGAACAAGCTCAAAAGGAACCGGAGAATTGCAACTTCAAAAAGACATTCAAATCAAGTATTCAGAGTATTTCGAGCAGATCGAGTACAGATCCAGATTTCTTATCAGACAGGGGGTCTCTTACTGATTCTGAAGAAGTGGTGGATTTGACGAAGAAAGATTCGTCAAAAGCTCTTCCTGTACAATCTGTAGAAATCCTACCAAAATTGGTCAAAGAGCCAGTGAAGAGCAAAGTGAAGAAGATGACCATTGAGGAAAATCTTTTAAAAGCCGAAACGCTTTTGGAGCGTGCAAATTTTTTCGAAATTAATGAAGCAAAAACCTGCTATCCCAAAAAGAGACCTAAGTCCAGAATTCAACGAGAATTCACAAAGGTGCGATCCTTTATTGTGAACACAGAGTGTAGCAAGAAGGTACAGAAAAATGCTTCAAAAAGTTTCCATCTGGATCGGTTGACCAACCACAAAATCTCCGCTACTGATCACTCAGGATCACGTTTAAATTTAAAAGCAGCGAGAAATACACAAACGCCGGAAAAAAAGTCGAAAACGAAAGATACGAAAAAAATAAAAAACGATAAGCTTGTCTCAAATAATTACAGAAAGAATAACAGAGCAATGAACACAGCGAAGACAAAAAAGAGAAACTTTTGTTGTCAGAAGATGGGAGCTTTCATAGACTCCACCAACTTTTGCTCCATTACGTTGACCTTGGAATCTGCGCATGCGAATGTTAAAAAAGAAGACCTTATGTCTTCTCTGAAGGATTACTTCTGGTTCACGGAGTCCAACAAGGAAAGAGCCCTTCTACAATTGGTCATTCTTTGTATGGAAAATAACTTCCTGGAAATACAGATAGCTACCGATAAATTCAGATTGTACTGTCAGAACGAATTCTCAACTTGCTCAATCGCGAAAAGTGAGAAGGAAAGTGAAGAGGAAGTCGAAGATACCTTCAGATCCAACCTGATTTGCCAACCTCTTTATATTGAGACGATACAAAGTCAAAGCCAAGTCAATCGCTTGGGACTTGAGTCCAAATTTGAAGATTCTTGTTCCAGTGGTTCGAGGCATGTCATGAAACGAACCATAAAGGAAACGGTATCTTGTGTCCAAGAGGAAGATAAGGAGATGATCAGATGAAAACCATTTCAGCAATTCATCTGGAATGTCCACAACGACGTATCGGTTGTGTTATCAATAAAAAATTAAGATAATCTTATTTTTGAGTTTCATCTGTGACCAAAAAAGCAACCCTTTCCCAAAAATCATTGAGATATCAGATTATTGTTGGAAAAACCTTCGTTGATCGCAAATTTTACTTTCACTTCTGACACCTGTCAAAAATTAATCCAAATTTCATGTCGAAGCACCTCTATCCAAATTTTCCGCAATAATTTTCTCCTGAATCTCCTGAGTATGAAGAATGAAAAGTTTTCTATCTGTGAGTATTCCTCCTTCAAAATTTTGAAAGATATGATTCTTATCCAATATTTCTCAGGATGAAACCAACTTCGAAGAAACAATACTCAAAACTGGGTTATTCAATCTGTTCTTTTCCAACGTCAATACCGATGAAGTTCAGTTCATTCCACTGAAGTCTGAACTAGAGAAAGCAAAACCAATCCGAAGAACAAACAGGTAATATAAATAGTTAGATCGTTTGCCTAGAAAAAATCAGCAAGTCCATTCAGTAGGTTAGGTTAGGTTAGAATTGTTAACTGACCATCTTTAGCAACTTATAAAGAAATTCCTCTCGAATAAATCGTGTCTAAAACAAGACCTGGAAGATTGCAGTATAGAAAAGTGAATTAAGATACCTATTCTCATGAAGAATTTTCTGATGCTCACCCAATATTACAGCTCCAAATCATTTTTTCTACTTTATCGCTCAGGAGTTGAGGAATATCAAACTTACAATGTCCAGATTCATAGAGCACTTTCTCGAGAAACAACTGAACGGTAAGAGTTCATCTGTTCGCGAACAATGAGCTGACAACTGTTTTTTTATTGATAGAATATCGAAGAAAATCGAAAAGTATTCTGATTGTTTACAAATGCCGATACGAAGGACTGTCAAAAACAAGGGCACATAAAAAGAAGAAACTATCGAAAAACGACAGGAAAGAAGCAAAGGAGAACAATGATACTAATAGCTCAGGAAGAACTATCCATTGCTCCGAACAAAACAGCTCAGAAATCCTTGATACGATTTTGAAAACTTGGTCCAGTACTTTAGAAACAGATATTTCGAATTTTTTCGAAGAATCTTCCGATCAATTAAGTTCGAATGAATCAAGTGGTTACTTCCTGTCACCACAAGAGTACAACATCAACAATTTTCCATTCGATGATCCAAGGATGATAAAACCTGTCTGGTACTGGAATATCGAAACTGACAACATGAAACGAAGATTAGATGAATGTTGCGAATGCAACAAGAAGTATAAACCCAAAACTCCTCCCCTTCATCTTGATACAATCTCAAGATTGAGACTGCAAAGCTTCATCAGAAGTTTATGTGAAGATAAGTGCAACTCCAGGCTTTGTCAACCTGATGAAGATACTGACAAAAAAACTGCTAGATGTAAACGAAAAAAACCGAAAGATAAAAAAGGTTGCAAGTGTAAGAAAGATTCATCAATGGTTTCATTCCACATCACTGTTCCCAAACAAACAAAGACAGTCACACTAAACAATGATGGCAACACGCAATCCAACAAAAGCCGAGAAAATTCCAATGAGACCAGCAAACAAAACAATGAATTCAATAAATGCAGAAACTGTCCCTATTTTTCCAAAAATTCAGATGCCCAATCTGAACCTTCCAATCAGGGTTGTTTAATTTCGGAACCAGGGGATGTGACTCTGAAGCTAGGAAATCAGACCATAACGATATCTGTGAAAAGAGTGAACGGTAATGAACAAAATGAATCAAAAACACCGGGTACAAACTCTTCTCAAAGGTGTCAAAATCCTTCATCAACTGGTAATGGTGAACAGAATCGAAAATCAAGAAACTCTATTTCTCCAAATGTGAATTCCAACCAGCTGCCTTACGGTAGAGACAAGACATGCGAGTGTCTCCAGAAAATGAAAAGAAGTGTGGAGGAGGATCTTAAGAAGTACGTGCTATCTCAGTTAAATATAAATAACCAGCCAGACTCTGATGCAAAAACCGTACAACAATCTAGCAAAGTTAAAAAATGCAAGTATCGAAATGAAGAATCAGCTAACTCCAAGAAAGAGGAAGAAAATCAAGATTTGAATGATAGATGTAATCAGAGCTGTAAATGTGGTCAATCGAAGAATAAAAAGAAAAATTCGAATGCACCAATAGACGCGGAAGAACCTGAAGATGACGACGTTTCTGCTGAAGACAGCTTCGAGATTCCTCCAATCAAAAAATTCGCTCGCTGTGTGAAGATTTGCGTGGAACCACAAACTGGCAACGAAGAAGAATCCTCTGAAGAACAGGAAGAAGAATATGGAGATTCAAAGAAGCAGAAGCGGTTCGGTGGAACTGGTGGCAGGAAACTATGTAAACATAACATGTGTCCATGGAGGAAGAAGGAAGAAACTGAGTCAGAGAACTACCAGGAAAAGTCCCCCAAGAAATCATCCCTCAAATGTCAATGTAATGATGGCAGTGAAAAATCATCCAACAGAAATAGAAAGAATAAATGCTGCTCTTGCTCCAGCAATACAGAAAAAGCAGAGAAGAAAAAATGTGAATGCCCAAAGTCCAAGAAGAAACAACCTAAATCTGAAGACAAATGCTGTCAATGTCAACCGAACCAAGACAAAGATACCCAAGTAGAAATTAATAAGTCTTCAGAACAAAACATTGAAGATCCCGAAGACACCGAAGACACTACTATAGTAAACGAAGATAAGGCTGAGGATGATAATACCCAGTCCAAGAAAACTTCAGTGGCCGAAACGTACTCGGTGAAGACAGAAAATTCAAGCAGGAAGCAATCAAAAGCATCAGCTGTCGAAGAATCTGACTTAGAGAAGAAAGACGAGAGCTGTTCCTGCTGTATTTGTGATGAAGAATGTAGCGATGAAGGTGAAACTTCTGTAGACTCCGATGAAGATGATGAGATTCCTGGATCCAGAAGAGATTCCTCCAGATCTCAAACACATGAGGAAGTCTGTAAATGCGACAGCAGCGATGAGGAATTTACTGAAGAAATAAGGAAAAAACCAATTCTGAAAAACCAAAAGAAATCAAAAAATACTAGAGAAAGACCAAAATCGTTCTCTTTAAAATTCTGTGGGGATAGTGATGATGAAGACATATTTCACTCAACCAAACCAAGCAGAGAAACGAATAAGGAGTTGAGGAGGAAATTTACATCCACAGAGGATTTGATTGAGTGTGATTGTGGAGAATTTGAGCAACTCATAACAGAACTGGAAGAATATTGCAGAACGAAATGCGTCAACTTCAAACTGTCACAAAATCCAGGTTTCTACGAATCCGAAAAAAAATTGTATTCGGGAAAATCTTCAGCTGAAAAGTCCATCTTTATGGTACACAAAGATAGTAGTACATTCCCGAGTTTCCAGAAGCCTTCCATACTTTCCAAGTCATCGAGAAGTTTTTCTGAGAAGAAAGCTTTTATAACATCACAGGATCAAGAACTGATTAGGAGGAATATGAATACCAAGATCTGTTTTCCTCGGTCTAGAGCTCCGAGAAAAACATCGAGCAAACTGAGTGACCAGAGGTTGAACAGAAGAAGAAAGATCGAAGCTCACTACAAAAAGTCTCGAATGGAACAAATAGGCTTTCTTTTACTTTGAACCTTCTGATACAAAGTTGTCACTCGATTCTGGGTGGTTTGATTCACGATGAATGAGATTTCTATTTAGCTAATCTACCAAGTTAACAAGAAATAATTTTCCAGAGAAGAATCAAACCGATGTATCACTAACGAGTCATACTCCAGCTCAGCTGATGACAGCGAAATTGATTATGAATCTAGTACTTCGTCGATAAAAGAAGAGAAGGATGCCTGCCATCTCTTTGGAAGTAATGCCGTACCGATTATTTCTAGGAAGATAGAAAAGGATAAAACTAGAGTGATTGAACACATCGGTAAGGACATCCTGAATACAAAAGAGTCTTTAACTAATACCTTTTTCGATTAGATGGGACCATTTTCACAAAAGGAAGACTGCGAAATGAGATTAGACACAGAAAAGAAAGACCTAATAAGGAGAATCAGAACGAGGTTAATCTAGATAAGAATATTTGTCTTGTTCCAGCTCTACTGGATACTGTAGAGCTGATGTCGCAATCTACCTGCAAGAGGAAGAAGGATTACAGTCCCAACTGTCTCATGACGAGAACCAACCAAATAAACCTTGATCCAACCCTTCCTTCCTCCTTACAAGGACGATCTGAAATATACCCACGAAGAAGCAGAGTGCATCAAAACCAGGAGTTCAGCTTCCACAAAAATTTCAGGAGGAAGCACAAAGAAAGGGAAGAGATGAATGGGCAACTCTTCACTCGCGTTGAAAAGTCTTCAGAGCGTTTAGTTAGAAGCATCATCGTCCGTAACATTGAATCTGTAAGAAGAATTGGAGCATCCGATCCCAAATTGATTGTGAGAATTTTCGAGAAATACCTGTCTGAAGTTCTGGATTGTAACGCCAAATTGCTGTTGGGTAGGAAGAATCTGGGACTCATCAGCCACGAGGATTACCTCATGGATTCATCTACGAGATTTCCAGATCCGAACTTTGCGTATTATTTCAACATCGAGAATCCTTTCAGTTTTCTCCTGTACCCCTCGCTTGTCGAAGGTTGCGCGCACACGAACAAGATGTCTTCCGAATGCGGAGATGAGCAGAATCCAGGGGATGGTAGGGTGAGGTGTAATTGTAAGCAGAAGGATGCTTGTTGTCACTGCCAGGCTCCCAAACTGCCACCCACCACTGATGTGCAGAAAAAATGTAGCTGTATGAAGGACGAAAAAACGTGTGATTGCTACAAGGCACTTCAGGCTAACCAGAAGATGTTAACTAATCCGAAGCCTTTAAGTGGATTATCTGAAATGAAGATGAGTGGTGGTTGCGCTTGCAGTCAACCCATGTCAGTACAGAAGAGTATTGAGCAATCGCTACTGCAAGATGATACCTGCAAGATGAAACCGACGGCGTCTTCTCTGATAAGTGGAAATGACATGAAAATGAAGAGAAGATGCGAATGTAGTAAGAAAAACTCTACGATGCAAACTATAGGTGAAGGAGGAGCCAGTACAAAGTGCTGTAGCTGTTCCAAAAAGTCCAAGAAGAAGAGAAAATCACGTAGTAGAAGCAGGAGTAAGAGCCATGCTTCGAAATCGAAGTCAAAGAAGAACAAATGTGACTGCACCGAAATATGCGAATCCAAATCTCCGATAACAGCGGAAGGTGATCATCAGCCTAAGAAGAATAGTTGTGAATGTGAACCTGATCTGAAGATTCACGAGGAAACTGCCCGAAAGCCAGCTTGTTCAGCTACAAAACCAGATTCTCCTACGAAACCAAGATGTCCATGTCCTTGCCGGGAGCTGATGAAGATGAAGACCGTGAAAGAAGGCTACATATCCGCTGATCCTTACGGCCAGAAAGAAGACAAGAGACTGTGCGTGTGTCAGCCAAATTCTCAACCGACGCAAGACGAGTCAGAAGGAGATAATGATCAGCCCTCATCGAACGAAGCACCGTGTGGCATTTGCGGAGTTCCAGAAGAAACAAACGAAGGGCCCCATAAGTGTAACATCTGTCAGTTAGTTGAAGGGTTAGGAACCGGTCCCGATGAAAGCATGTCGATGTCCACTTTCGCCTCATCTGATTTCGAAAGAATCGCCGGGATCCTCAAAGACACGAGAGACGAAATTTTGAACCAACAGAACGACGACAACAAACTCATATCGAACATCAGATGTTTCAGAAACAGCAGCGGCATCATTTGCCAATCTGAACTCGTTGGGTGTCCTGGAACCTGCGATAAAAGTGGCAAAAGTAGAACGAATACCATCGAGATAAGGATCAAGTATCCTACGAGAAAAACCGATAAAAACAAAGAGAAGACCTGCGCGACTACCTGTACCAACACTGAAAATGCCAGGTCTTCCGAAAAAAATAGGATAGAAGACGAAAATTATTGTGAGTTCGTCAAGATACTCCAACAGAATATGTCTGCATGTTTCGCCAAACCTGCAAAGTCTGATCTATCGATGTTGTTGGATTCTTTTGCCAGAAGAGGGTCTGCTGTATGTCAAATTACTCAATGCGTGAGATCAGATCCCAAAGTCAACGTAGACTCTGATAGAGACCGCACTCGCGCTGTACCTGAGAAAAGCGATCGCAAAAGTAGCTGTTTGAAGACTAGAGCTTCTGAAGATACTCGAACTTGTTCCCTCATGCAAGATCCAACTTTGTTATGCCAAACTAGCACTTGCGAAGCTTCCTCCGAAAATGAGAAAAAAGACGTCAAATGTTTATACAGGAGGGGGAAGACAATGAAGCCTCCTCCAAATGGAGATGATTTCACTTGCCCAAAGCGGAAATCCTCGGATTCTCTTGAAGCATGGGCCTTGGAAGAGGACAAGGAAGAAATTCAAATCGGCAGTTGTTCAAAGGAGAGTTGTATGAGAATAGTGGAACGCCCATCATACATGGTGAAGAAGCAACGGTCAGTAGTTGAGTGTGATGTGAGAGGAAGCTGTGTCAGGCAGAAAATTTTCGAGAAACTTTTTCCCAACCAGAAACAGCCCTGTGGGATACCTTCAAAGAGGAGTGTTCCTTGCGAACCACCCACAAGAAAGATGATGCCATGCGAACTAGAACCTGAATCTCCTAGAGAAGATAAGAGGGGAAGTCAGACCAAAAGTCAACAAGGAAGGAAAAGAAGCATTCCCACTTCCAAAAATTCTATCAAAACAAAAAATGTTGCTTCTAAATCATCTTCGAAAAATATCCCTCAGGATAAACCTCCTTGCAGTAAAGATTATTTGAAGCCGAAAAGGAGAGATACCATGAAATTGGATAGGTTCGATCAGAACATCTTGGCGCATGCTCTAGATACTTTTCTGTCGAAAGGAAGATAGTACATTTCGTCTTACATTGTTTCATCGTCTTTTCTTTCGCAGTGTGTGAATTCATAAGGGATAAAACGAGATGGATTTCCGAGAAGAATCAGAACTATCTCAGAAGAGTGAAAGTAGTTTGGGAGACTCGTCTATGGGTTCCAGTGAAGAAGACGAATACATATCTGAATCCTCAGAGGAATCTATACCGAATAGGAAAAATCCATACAGGAACACAGCTCTCGTCTACTATTGCAGCAATAGGCATTTCTCCAGCTGCAGATCCTCTGGCTGTCGTCCATTGAGAGGTCAATGTGGAGGACCAACTTGCTACCCTCGTTGCTGTCCCTGTTACAACAAACATTTCAGGTGCTGTCTACCTGCTATAATCAACAAACCTCAACCTTATTGTATCATACCCGTCAAGAAATGCCCGCCTCAGACATACGTGCCGAACAATCTCTGCGATGTATGCAAATGTAAACCCAAGAAACCCAAGAGACGTAAGGATTTGGGTGGCGATAAAGATGAGGGAATAATGGAAGAAATAGTTGCACCGAAGAAACGTAGATCCCTTAAATCTGCTCCAGTGAAACATCGAGACACGGAAATACAGCCCTACTTTTGCACTGGTGCAATTCCAACGCAAACCTCGACGCCTCTGATCAAACTTCTGGATAGAAAGAGGAATATCATGGTGGATACTCCCATTCCCATACACCCTCCCTGCTTGAAAGTGCTTCTCAAAGGTGTATTTGACGCTACTTGTGCCGCTGCTGACGACACTGGTAACAAGAGACCGAAAGGATGTAACTTTGAGGAACTCTGTAAGTGCACTGGCGAATACGTACAACGAGAAGTCTTGGAAGATGATTCCAAGGAGGATGGTCGACAGGGATGGGACAAAGGGAACAGAGGATGTATAGAATGTCCTTGTATGAGTAGAGGATGTAGAGGGTCTTGTGGTTATCAAGAAGATGGAAGAAGAATTGAGGGGATGACTAAGGCTCCGAGAAGAGAACCTTGTATTTCGAAGTGCGGATATTATACTGTAAAAGCAGCCGAAAGGGACAATGAAGAGGAGGGCTCAGTAGATGTCGTCGAGATAGAATAGTCTCAAGATAATTATTTGACGTGTTATCACTTTTTAAATAAATATCCATCGGTTCAATATGATGTTTTATTTATCCACCAACTCACGAACCTCACTAACGCCAATATTTTTCTTTAGAGAATGAGTAAAATGGAAAAGAAGAAGAAAAAGAATGTCGACGTACCAGAAAGAAAACCTTGCTTTAGTGAGGACTGGATAAAGAAGGAGAAAACCTACAAAGATTGCGATGAGGAGGTCAAGACTCCATTTTCATGGTGGTGCAATCCGACAAAGGAAGGAGGATATCAGTTTCTTGAAGAACACCCTTCTTTCAGCACAGAGAGGTACTACAGGGTACCCTGGCACCCAACTTTCGCCGATAGTAGAGATGACACGTGGCCATTTAACTGCGATCCATTGCGTTGCGTCAATTTCAAGGAGCCAAGATGTTTGAAAAAACTGATATACGGGGATAAAATTTGCTACAAGAAACCTTGTAAAAAATATCGGTTAAAAGCTCCTCTGTTTTCACTACCAAAAAATTTGGGCGAAGTACCCAAATGTCGAATTTGTTGCTACACCCATGCGTGCAGAGGACAACCTAAAACTTCAAATCGATGTAGGATACATTGTGTTAAATCTGAAATTTGTAAAATTGAAAGTAAGGAGCAGACTGCTGTGAATGAACAAAAGGATTGCCAGTGCTCCATCCCTACTACCCATCTATCAGTACAAACTACAGGTACTGAATTCAAAGATTCCTCTTGTGATCCTGCAAGTCAATCTTCCGGAGAAGATGATGCTCACTGCCTTTCTTCAGAATTGCTTCGAGAGTTAGACGGTACTGGAGGAGAAGTCCGAAACGAGCACCTTTTAGAAGCCAGGTATTCTTGTCCTGCTAAAACCAAAGCTGGGGATCAACCAGTTTGTCTTCTGAAAGAAGCTCTTAAAGATTATCGCAGTTGCCAACAACTAATGAACGAAAATAGGAAGAAGGTAGCTTCGGGAGGAGGAGCATCATCCAATCCATTCCTCAAATATCTCCGTTGTTTTGATTTGGAAAAAGACACTATGGAATACATACATAAATGTTTAAACGATTCGCAGAAAGATGAACCGTCGAGTTGCAGTAAACCAGAAGTAAATACCTCGACCAAAGTGCTCTTCGAAAAGATCGTGGATGAAAAAATGGAAACTATAGGTTCTATTCTCGAAATCTCGGATAACATGAAGGATGTTATAGGAAAAGACGATCTCTTTAGCATGCTGGCCAATTCGTCGTTGCCAGAAGATATTACCGAAGACCTTAAAATTCGCTACAAGAATCTTTTCGTGGACAAACTCCAGCGATTGAATAGCGTACTCGAAATGACTGCAAAAATGAGGAGAGCTATAAACAAGGGAGAGATACTGGCATTGCTGGACGATTCCAATGAAGACCTGTTGGAAGGTTCTATCGATACGACTGTGACCAACCTCAACAGAAGATTATTCCTGGATAAACTAGCAAGAATCCACTCCATTATTGAATTGACTGAAAAAATGAAGACGGCAATAGGCATCAACGATTACGAAGCAATACTCTTCGACGATGCAGAATCGATTGCGGCAAGGTCAATGCGAGAGGGGGGAATGACAGACGAAGGAAAAGTTGATTCCATATTGAGACCTCCGACGGAAGTAGAACCATCACCTCGTGATACTGTTGAACCTTCAATTAATGACAGGGATCCAGACCCTGAAAATCAGAAAATGAAAGAGGAAATCACTCCCAATATATCTGCAGTAGTGACTGATAGGAAGAATGTGGAATTTGAGGAAGAACGAGAGGTTCGGAAAGAGAACAAGACTCTTATTGCACCGTGTAACTCAAAAAGATCTAGAGTAGATATTGACCATGATATAGTAAAATCTAAACAACAATCTACAGTCATAAAAATTGACTTAGGGGTGCGTGGGAACGAGGTTGAGGTTGTGAAGACCTCAGTGGAATACGAACCAGTTTTGGATCAATCACGTTTCACCTCCAAACCATTGGACTACAGGCCATGTCCAAGTTCCTACTTCGAGATAGACACCTATTTGAAAGGTTTGAAGGCTCTGATCACCACCTACGATCCTTTCTTGTCGCCCTATTCACCGATGAGAGACAAGATTTATGCACGTAAGATGCATATGCCGAAGAAAATGGTGGATACTAAGAAGTGTTTTCCGCTTTCACATAATGGCGTTCGTCTCTTGAAAGAAAAGACCAGTGTGAGAGTGCCAGAGGTTAAAACTCCCATCTCTGTTCTTCCTAGAAGTAAGGCTGAGGCTTTGTATCAACAACCATGTCGTCCCAGAGATATCGAGAAAGAAATGAGGAAGTGGAAAGAAAACTGGACTGGCAGAAGAATGGATAACTGCAGTAACGCATCGAGAAAAAAGTGTCCTTATGGAATTCACTGATCTTAATCATATTAAAGAAATTATGTTCTGACTTGCAATGCATCATTCCATAATGAATCCCTACTGAAGAATCAATTTTATGCTGTTCAAATCACCATTTCTCCATCGTTGCTGTCCCATAGAATTTCATTTCAATAAATCATTAATTCTGAAGCGCACTCCTTACTTATTCTACCCAAACTTCGTTAGTGTTAGGTTAGTTTAGGGGTTCTTAGACTTGAGACTACCTCAACTTGCATGAGCGAAGAAAAATGTATCGGATCTGTTGGTTTAAATGAAATATTTCACATTTCACTAGATATATCTGGATTTTGGCATGTTCTGGTGCAGACCGACGAACTGCTGTCAATCCACATCTACAACTTCCTTTTGCAGTAAGAGTGATAGCTCCCTTCAAGAAGGATCTTACTTGGATCTGGGAAGATCAGGTATTGATTTTTAACTTAGTTATGGGAAGAAGTTGTCGTTTCTCCAAACAATCTCTCCATCCTCAAAAACCTCATACAATTTTCAGATGACTTCTGCGACAAGAAACAACGACAATGGTATCGATGTGATAAGCCCCATCCTTCAAACTTACCCTGTTCGAATCAAAATATAACCCAAAAAGAACGTGCAGCAGAACAAACTTGGTACCGATGTAATAAGTCCCATGCTTCCAACCCACCTTGTTCAGAGAATGTATATTCGCCAGAAGAAAAAGGAAGCAAACACCACATACAGATCAAAATCATCGAGAAAAGCAAACCAAGGAAATGCGGAGACCCTAAAGTACTGCAAAAGACTGCATCTAAACCCTGTACAGCAGGTCTCAACGATATAGCTGGTAGAGCTGTGTCTGCTCTATCAAACTGCATATCTTACATATTCCCACCAAAGGCCACAACGGGAAGTGCTACCCAAATCGATGATGAAGGTATACGAAGATCAGATCGCAGAGACGAGAAAACGAAGGACAAAAGTCCTGATGCAACACAAACTAAAAAGTTAAAAGATAATGGAGAACAAGGTGAAAAATTCGGAGCTCAGTCTAGTGATGGTGATCAAGAACAGATGGATGATTTGATTGAAAACTTCAAGACAAATGCGTTGAATGCTGATGACGAAATGTTCGATAAACTGTTCGACAAGCTGAAGAATGAGTTGGATAGGTTAGCTTGCGAATGTCCCGGTAAAGGAAAGCGCATTGTTGCACCTGGAGAATACTCGAAATCAGAAGAAAATAAAACATCGGATCTCATCAAGGATAGTAAAGGTCCCATCGAAACTAGGGAACCTGACACCAAGAGGGATTGCTTGACTAAAGATGACCTCAAAAATATGTTTGCTGAACTGAAAGAACTACTAGCGAAAAACGTTTGTAGCTGTAATGAACGCAGCAATTCTAATATATCCAGAAGCCCTTCAGGTGTTAAAACTGGAACTAAATGTCCTGGTGACACAGGAGGGTGCAAATGCAAAGAAATTTCAAGGTCTAAATCAGAAAACGATATGAAGATCACGCCAACCAATCCAAATGAGTTCGTTGAATTCTCAAAGAAAATTATGAACAAACTGGATGAGATAGCTAGAAATTGTCTTGGTACTCAAAATCCTAACAGGGAGATTGAACCCTTGATTGCACCCCAAACTATCAGCAAAAATTATGCCACTGTTGACCAAGTGGTACTAGATGAAAATTTACCTGAAGGAACTATGCTTTCCAATAACACAGAATCTCTTGACAACGATTCTTCTGCTGAGCAAGTGGGAAAGAAAAATGAAAAAATCAGGGTTGAGGCTATTGATAATATTGAAGAAACCTTGTCGAGGGCACGAAATGGAAATTGCATCCCAGTCGAAGAATTTATCAGTCTAGCCAGTGAGTTGAAAGAAGCTTTGCAATCATCGACCTGCAAATGTAGGAGGAGCTCCTCCAAACTGAGAATATCGAAGAAAAAAACTAGCAGGAGCAGTTCTGAAAGAACACTAATAGAAACAGAGATGTTAAAAAATAAGGTGGCAGAGTTGAATCAGGACCCAGGCGTCCAAAACGTCACTGAACAATTAACACCAGTTGAGGACTCAGTTATTCAAAATTTATCGACTACCCCTTTACTAGCAGATCCTCATCCTCAAGAGCTCACTCTTTTAGAAAGAGTGGCAAATGATCCTATGACAATATCAGATCTGTTTAGAGCCCATCCTTATCCTGATCAGCCTGAGGTAGATTCTCCAGCAGAATCTTTTTACTCAGCACAATCTACAAACAACCAAGGTACTTCAGTTCAGCATAAAAGAGAAGAAGAAGTTGGGGTTAACACCCAATGTAAATGTTTTGCTGATCAAGTCGTTCAAACTTTCGAAGATGGTAAATTTTCTTATGGTATAGTTTGTACTGGAGGAGCTAAAGGGGGAGAAACAGCAAGGCCTGATGTGAATGACGTTCAGATAAGACGAGAGATGAGTCAAGGAGGTGACGTGGAGAAGATTAAGGTTAGAATTCAGTTGAAAGATGGTAAAATGGAAACCGGAGGAATGGTAGAAACAAAAGAGAGTTTTGGGGTTGAAAAATCACCGAGGTTCGTCAAAAACTTCAATGATTATGAAATAAAGTACGAAACCATGAAAACTGAAATTGAGGAACCTAAAGTTATAAAAGAGGGGAATCAAATTAAAATTTATATTCCTCTGGAGTCTGCAGCAAAGAATTTGAAATATACAGAGGATGATAATGGAACTGAGTATTTTTCTATTGATACACAGTAGAATGAAAAATCTTTTCAATAAATCTTTCGATGAATTATGTTTAGTTTTTTATTAACTGGGAAATTCGAGATAGATCTTCTCTTAAAAATACGAGATACTGAAAATGGAGTGCATAGAAATATTATAAGCTTTCAGTTGAATTCGTGTCGCATAAATTCTATAGATCCAGCAAAGTTGTATGAAAATGAGTTTTCAAAAATTGAATACCTATGTCAAAATTTTAACGTGTCGAAGTTAACATAAAATTCCTGTAGGAACAAAATTCCTGCGAGTATGATGAATTATGTCCCATTTTGACAAAGTAAGTTATCCATTGTAAGAATGTGGGAATTCTGATCTGAAATTTTGTTCGTTTAAGAATTTTTGTAGAAATTTAAATGGTAAACTGAAATATAAGTCTAGTAATCTGGATAGTGAAGATACAGAATTCAAATTCGAAGAAAATCGAGTACAGTTCATTCCTGTTCAATTACACGATGAAAGTCAACACACCAAACATTCCAGGTGAGTTTTTGGAAAAAAAGGCTTCAGGATATTCTATGAATTTTCATGAATTTCACATCTAGAAATTATTTGGGGATGGATAAATCGAAATATAAAAGAATTAAATACAACTATATCATCATCAATCGATCCTAGACTTTCATCTACCTGAGAAGAAGATATTGAAATCTGCCTTGCATTATGACAATGAGTCTTGGTCAAACTCAGTTGAATTTTCCAAGTATCATTATGTAAGTGAGATGAGTACTTGATCTCGGCAGTGCAGAGCAAATCAGTGCATTAACACATTCATTGTGTTTCGAGACTACGGCTACGGCTGCAGCTATGGCTACAGCTACTACTGCAGCCATGGCTACAGCTACGGCTTCATCTACGGTTACAGCTACGGGCGCTACGGCTACGGCAACGATTATGGTTACGGCTACGAGATTAGGTACTGCTGCTTCTGCGAGGCTCAGGAACAAAAAGTCGTCAACCTACAGGCGTTGTATTTTGCTTATCGTTCAGGTTGAACAGCAAGGGCCAATTGGCCCCAACTTTGTCATACTTCCATATGTTATCTATTGGTTAAGTGAATTTTATCAGTTTCAGTGGGAATCATTTGTTAGTGTCAATAGTGTCTTGAATATTCACCAAGATTGAAGAAATTATTGATCAAGACCATCATTTCAGTAAAAAAGAACCTGTCAGAAGTATCGAACAAACTTGTGGAAGATGAAAAACTTAAGGATGATCACTTGATGAAAGAACCTTCACATTTAGTGACACAAATGAAAAAAGATATCAATCCATTTTCACTTCTTCTTACATCTTCAACAAGTAGAGGAACCGATGCAAGGCAACTTGTATCCTCAGCTTCAAAAAAAGATAACCTCACATCATGGTTATCGATCAAGCAGAATGTATCTAAGATCATATCAGAATTCAGTCCTGTGGCTTTCATCAAAAGTATGCCTTCTCTGAGAACAGCTGATACAGTCACATCTTCAATGAAAAATAACGAAAATGTAGATTCGCTTGAAGCAGAATCCCTCCATGTTCCTCCTGGCAAAGAGAAAAGTCAATCAGCATGTTCAACCAAAAATAATATATCTGAATCTCAGTCGAAGACAGAGAATAAATCTGGCAGAGATGAATTTACAGAAGAAGCACAAACTCCGAAAGAAATATCAACGAAACAATTCCAATCCCAGTTTGTCGAGGAAGACCAAATAGACAATAAAAATATTTTGAGAGAGCTCAAAAGTTCGAACAATGAAATGATTAAAAAAATTGTACCCCATTTACACAAATGGGAATTGCTTAACAAAATCGAAAGGCAATTCTCACGGGAACAATATCTAGAAAAGAAACATGACAGTATCAATGCAAACTCCGAAGATCTGAGGTCTTTTTCCCTTCCCATGCAATCATCTGACAAAAAAACTCTAGGAATCAAAACGTCTCTTCCATCTAAATTACCCGTCAAACTGTCGACTGGTAGAAACTTGTTGGCATTTCCAGAACAACAGTTGCTTACGGACAGGAAGGAAGGGGAAAGTAAATCCATGAAAACTGACACAGCTAGTAAGTTAGAAAGGTCTTCGTTGAAAGTAGACAACAGCTCAGCTCCCTTATCCAAACTATCGATGAAACAATCAAGTAGGCAAAACTATGTACCATATTTGGGACAGCAGCTTGCACCTGGAAAAGAGCAAAGTGGAAGTGTGACAAAAACTGAAAAACTTACTCTGACTGGAGAACGAGATCGTTTTAATTTGAGACGGTATAATTCCCCTGAGGTTCAAGGTTTATTGGCTCGAAACACTTCTGGAACCAGAAGTAGAGATGAAAAAGATTATAGAAAAAGCCTTAAGGAATCTTCTGGTAGTAGTTTTGAGCCTACCAAGCTAACACAAGTGATAACGCAAGCTAGCGAATCCAAGGAAGTGATCCTTAGGCAAGACCCAAGAGTCTGGGACGCTTCGCAAAACAAAAAAAAGTGTCTGGTTTCAGTACCTAGAAAAAAAGTATCGGAGGAATCCCTCATGAACCTGATAAACAGCAGAACGAAAGTGAACGAGAGAAGGATATCATTCAGCAATGAAACTGATGCAGTAGAAAGCAGAAAACAAGATGTTGAAGGCGTTGATTCGCATTTGGTTTCTTCATTTGAAAGTTCGAGAAAACCAGAAGCTGCCCTCAAAAGAAGCCGAATACCTATAATGAAAAATCGTGTCATCGCTAGGCCTGGTTTGAGTGATGAATCGAGAACACCAGCTTGCTTGCTCTCAGCACCTTTTCTTTCTGCTCAGAGCAGGAGAGTCAGTTTTCAAGGAAAAGTCTCTTCTTATTCTCCAATGCAGAAACCAAAGCCTACATGCGTTGACAAAGAAACAGAATTTCCCTTCGATAAAGCTCTAGAAATGTTTGCAAACAAGTACAGTAGCACGGGGAGTTTACACCAAAGTACTGGATGTCAATATACACCTCCAGACTTCCACTATGATCAACTATGTTGTGTATCGAAATGTCCTGAAGAAAATATTGAAAATAATTTAACCTTGGTACGATCCAAAGTATCTTTGAGTTCTCTGGTCCTAAAGTTTACTCATAAATGTCCTTTATGTACAGAAGAACCTGGAGTTCGGAGAGTAGATCTTAGTTTTTGTGGACGAAATTTGAACATCGTGACAACTTGTGTTGATCGAGAACAAGTGCAAGTTCGAAAAGTCTCCATGGATTTGGATTCTGTTAAAAATATGAATCTGGAAGAAGATAAGAGTGTTGTTTGTAGATCTCCAGGTCCCTCTGTTAGGTTATGTAACAATTTACAAGATATGATGAGAACTAGGGATGAGAAGTGCAGGGAAGACATTGAGAAGAAGATGAAATTGATGGCTTCGATTGGAAATGAAGAAGATGAATCACCCACACTGTTCATTTATGGAAATTGTGAAACGGAAATATAATACGTTCAATATTTCTGTTTGAGTAACTTGAAGAATAAACATGTATTGTCCTATTTACAAAGAATAAAATTTGATCATTAGATAATGGTTTCTTTTTACCAATGCGAAACAAATTTGGTCCATCATTTCCTCAACTTATAATTCTCAAACTTACCTGTATCAGAATCTATTCGAAATGAAGATAAATCATTTACTAGATATTTTTATTCCTAATCTCTCTCATAAACTCATCAAAGTTAACGAGATGATTACAAAATTGGCGATGTCTTTCATCGAATATAAATGATAACTATTTGTCTCTCATATTGTTATTTATCTTAGAGACCTTTAGAGACCTGAGTAAATAGAAGGTTTACTAAGCAGAAACTTTTTACAGACTCATTAAAAAATGCAAAAGAAAGTTCGCTTCACCAATCACTGCACACTCTTCATTAGTACACTCATCAAGAAAAAAAGTAGGTAAAGTCTTTCCACAGCAGAAAAACGATATCCAAGCTGAAGTTGAATGTAATCGCGGTAAGATGTCGAATTGACTTCAATGACCATTGCTTTACTTTCATGTTTTTCACTAAACAGCTACTAAAGAATCTGCTGACGCAGTCCCTGTCAGGAATACGGTGTGTTCAAAAGGAACATACGAAGATGATATACAAGAGGATGACTACTCCAGCCAATCCATCTACATCACCACAACCTACGTGTACAATATGAGAACCTCACCAAATGCATTCAAGCATGATGCTAGCGATGATCCATGCAATTCAGAGATAGAAATCCGTTTCCGGCAAAACAAAGGCGTTGGGACCTTGCCCAAAACGAGGAAAAATAAAAATAAAGAATTTTGCGATACCAGGAAGAAGAGAGAAAGTTCGATATACCCATATCATTTTCTGGAAAAGAAAACGAAACGGAATATTAATTTCAATTGTCCTTTTCTCGACTATGCAGCTCGACAGAAGAAAATAAAAGATGTCTTGAAAACTGATTGGAAAAGTTTCAAACCTGTTGAAATGGCAGAACTGTGTCCTAAAGAAACTGTTGTTTGTGATATCGACAAAAAGAAACAAACGCTTACACCATTTTGCTTCAAACCCAAAATTCGATGTTGCAGACAGAAGCCTGATGTCAATCGTGAGCAGTTTTCAAAGAAATCATCCAGTGACCAGTTGGCAAGGAAATCATCCAGTGACCAGTTTGAAACTGCTAACGAGGAAGAAGAAGAAGAAAAAATTGATACACCAACTCAACCAGAAATCAAATCACTGGAAAAATGCCAGAAACATTCTAGGAAAAGATCCAGAATGAAATATTCCTGTTCAGAGTTGTTCAGAGAATCATTTGGACAATCTGAGGCCTTTGAAAGATTACCTGATATTCCATCTGAATTTCCCCCCAAGGAATTCAGTGGGAGAAAAGTGCTTTTGAACGAGAGTACCAAACTTGAAATCATAAAAATGCAGAACGAAAACGAAATACTTTTTATCCACCGATACAAATCGAAGAAGAGCATGCCACTTCATGAACAGGAGTCAAAATACAGCTTCCACTCTGATGGGGAAGGAATCATGAGTCCTCCTGAAAATATTGCGAAGAGAAATAAAGTTGAAGAAGAAGCAAAACATTCTTTAAATAAGTGTCCAAAAAGTGGCGCGGAAGATGAAGAAAAGGAAGATATTACATTTAAAAATGAAGGTCTCACGAAATTTTCGGCAGAGAAGGTACTTTTTATTCCACTGAAAATAAAAGAGATACCGAAAATAGACAAACGTATGAAAGATAAATCAGTAAAAACACCTAAATTTGATGTTCCTGGATATAAAGCGCCACATATGACAGTAAATGATGAACAAAATACAGGATTCAGTGAAAGACAAAGTTTATCGTCAACAATAATAACAGAAACTAGTTCACCTGGAGCGAGTGACATATTAAAAAGGGGAGTTTCAAAGGACATTTCAACCTCTGACTTTGCATCTGGAAAACAATTCTCAGCAGGAGATGCGAAATTTCAATCTGAGAAAGAATTGGTCAACAAAGAATACGAAATGAAGCAAGTACCAAGCACAGAAACTGCTACTAGGCTGGAAACCTCGTTAAAAGCAATGCAATCGGATGGCCTATCTCCCCTTTCCGAAGATGAACGCGATGAGGAAGAAACTGAAAGGAGAGAATATAGTGAACCAATTAAAAAGAAGCATTCTATTGAAACAGTAGAACAAGAGAATGAAATTATTTCGAAAATCAATGGCAAAACTGAACGGAAATCTACTGAAAAGGAATCTGAAGACGGTGGTAAGAGAATCTATGCTACAATTCCCAGATTCTCATTCACAGATGAACCGACAAAGCGAGAAAAATCCGAAAATAAAAACGTTGAAAACATCGACGTGAATATAAAAGTTTTATCAAGAGGAAAACTGATAACATACAGAAAAGCTACAGAAAGTAGAGAAAAAATTTCGAATCTTACAGAAAATGAAGAAATAACTACAAACAACGTCGATGAAAACAGAGAAGAATCGAAAAGTAATCGAATCTCTACATCGAAAACAGAATATCCAAACAATAAGAAAGATAAATCAATATTTGATGGAAAGATCAGCGATATCGATTCTGAAGAGGTCAGTGAGACCTTCCAAATAAATTCAGAAACATATCAGAAAGACAATGAAAAAGTGATAGATATCGAAAGGCCAGGAGTTCTCGAAACCAAGACATCAGAGCATCTGAAAACAGCTTCTGGAATTCGACATGACAAAAAAATCAAGCTGAATAGAGAAGAAATCGAAGCACTTGATGACAGAAAGAGTGAAACAAAGTACACTAGTGCATCGAATGTATCGGAAATAAATCGAGAAATATCAAAATTATCTTCTACTCTACAAGATGATGAGCTGAAGAATAAAGAGAACATTCCCGATCAGAAAAATATGGTATCCAACAAATCTCTTTCACTCACAAATTCGAAATACTCGATGCCTAGTACAGATAAAATAAGAAAGGAATCAAACATTGACAGATATGAGGAAGGCATTGAAAAATATCAACCAAAAACAGAAGCAGTAGAGCCAACCAAGAAGAAGAAATATGACGTTATCTCAGGGGAGGATGGAGGAAATGAATTGGTTAAAATTTTTTGGAGAACAGACGAAGAATTTGATGGATCTGATGACTCAAAAACGCACCTCAAAATAGAGGTTATGAAAAGGGAGTCTTTGGCTGAAGTGAAACAATTTTCAGAGCAAGATGAAGATAAAGCAGCACACGTAAATAGTGTTGGTGAATATGATACCGATAATATAAAGCCATCACAAGAAAAACTTGATTCAAAGAAAATTGAAACCCAAAATCAGATCAACGAATTGCCTGGGACTACAAGCGGAAAAAAGGGAGAAAAACTTTTATTTGGAAAGAATGATCTGGCTGATGAGACGAATGGTACACCGAGTACAATTCCTCATGACGAAAATACTGAGGATGAAATAACTAAGGCTGCTGAACCCAAAACGAAACTTATTCCAATAAGTTCAGACACATTTTTGAACGAGGCGAAAAATATTCAAGACATTGAGCAACCTGAAACTCATAAAATCAATGAAATCAACTATCTACGAAAATCTAGTGGGATTGCACTTCGGGAAAGAACAGAGCCAGAAATAGGTGAAGGTAAGGAATATTATAAAAGAAATGGTGAAAAGGGAAGTCTCCAATATGAATTTATAGGAGAAGAGAATTTGAGAAGCAGCATACCAATTTCAGAAAGAAAACAGAAAACGAAAAACGCAGATGAAGACAAGGAAACAGACACCACTAAAAAAGAGCGAGATGAAAACGGAGCGACAGAAAAGGTTGAATCGATTGAAGATATCACGACTCGTAGTAAGATGCAGTTAATCTCGAAAACAGATGCAGTAATAGAAAAAGAGGCTGTAGCGTTCAAAAACGATGATAGGTTTACCGCTGAAACAAGGAAAGACAATGTTGGTTCATCGTCTAGGACAATTTTGAAGGACGAAAAAATCTCTACACAAGAAGGAAAGAAGCCTGAAGAGAAAGAGATTGAAGGTTTTCCGACAAATGGAAAGATACTGGAAGAATCCACTGAAGAAAAGGCAGACAGAATACTCGATACAAAAAGTGTGCAAAGTGAAGACAAACAAATGGAGGATCTCCAAGGAAAACGTCGAATGTCAGGAAAGAAAATTATTCCCGAAAATGAAGAAAAGATGAAATTACAAATAGAAGATATGGAAAGAAGACCAGAAGATCTAATGAAAAAATCTGCAATAATCGAAACAGTTGAAGTTGGAGAAAAATATGAGGTCTGGGAAGATGAGGAGCAAGGAAACCCCAGGAAACAAGAGGAATTCAAAAGAGAACAGAAAATTCATGACCGTGAAAAGATAATGTCGAAGAAATTTGGTGAAAAACGAGACTCTTCAGTCTTCAAAAAACAGAAAGTACGAATATCAACTATAGAGTTACGGAAAGCAGAAGAAACACCCCAAACAGTGAGGGAAAACGGAAAAAATACCGAAGATTTTCAGGGAAAAAACGAGGAAATCAATAAAAAAGAAGATTCATCAAAGCACAATAAGGAACAGCTTGAACCTAAAACTATTCAAGAAAAACGTAACATAATTTCCAACGATAGCAAAGTACAAGGGAAAACTGAGGACGAAAAAGGAGTAGAAGTTTTTGTGAATAAACAGATGAAACAGAAAATATTTGAGGACGAAGAACTTTCCAAGAGAACGGAGATAGACAAAGAGCCAGCTGAAACCATAAGGATAGAACATAAGGAGATCAGTTCGGAGATTTCAACACAGGAACCGAAAACTCCTAGAGCAAGGACGGATTCAATAGGGTTGAAAGAAAGGATACAAGAAGAAGTTCCCTCGATATCCCTCGAAGTCAGTGGAATAAAAAAAGAAACAGTAGGAGGTGACGAAGAAAAAACAACTCTCTTTAGAATTGAGGAAACACCAAGAGAGCCCACAGAGATGCAAGATTTGGAGGATGATCATGGGACTCAAAAGATAACGAATAATGATGAGGAGGTTGAGGATAGCACAGTGTTGATGAAAACAGGTTGGCAATTAGATGAAAAAGCGATCAGAGACTCAAAATTGGATCATATAATTTCTGCTACAAATACGCCCAGAAAATCTGAAATTGACAAAATAATAGATAGCGATCATGGAAACGAGAGGACACCAGAAGAAACCCCAAATAGAGAGGATTCAAAAGAAGGTTCCAATGTGTTGAAAAAGATCCAAATGGAAGAAAATGATGAAGGATTCGGTAAATATGAAGTACAAATGGAAAAAGTGGAGAGGAAAGACAAGCGTGCTCCAAAAACTTCAGCCTTAATTGATAGGAAAGATTCACAAAGAAAAAATAGCCCACAGAATAGTTCAAAGATGGGAATCAATTTTTCGAATGTTGAAAGTACTAAAAAGAAAACCGAAGAAGATGAAAGAAAAGCTGAAGGTTCACCAATAGAACATAAGGAGAATAGTTCGGAGATTTCACCCCAAAAACATAAAACTCCTGTATCGAAGACGGATTCAATAGAGTTGAAAGAGGGAGTACAAGAAGAAGTTGACTTCAAAAAGATATCCCTCAAAGTCAGTGGAACAAAAAAAGTATCAGTAGGAGGTGACGAAGAAAAAACAACTCTCTTTGGAATTGAGGAAACACCAAAAAAGCCCCCAAAGATGCAAGATTTGGAGGATGATCATGGGACTCAAAAGATAACGAATAATGATGAGGAGGTTGAGGATAGCACAGTGTTGATGAAAACAGGTTGGCAATTAGATGAAAAAGCGATCAGAGACTCAAAATTGAATCACATAATTTCTGCTACAGAAATGCCCAGAAAATCTAAAAGTGACAAAATAATGGATAGCGATCATGGAAACGAGAGGACACCAGAAGAAACTCCAAATAGAGAGGATTCAAAAGTAGGTTCCAATGTGTTGGAAAAGATCCGAATGGGAGAAAATGATGAAGGATTCGGTAAATATAAAGCACAAATGGAAAAAGTGGAGAGGCAAGACAAGCGTAAAGCTCCTAAAACTTCAGTCGTAATTAACAGGCATGATTTAAAAAGAAAAAATAGCACACAGAAAAGTTCAAAGATGGGAATCCATTTTTCGAATGTAGAAAGTACTAAAAAGAAAACCGAAGAAGATGAAAGAAAAGCTGAAGGTTCACCAATAGAACATAAGGAGAATAGTTCAGAGATTTCACCCCAGAATCAGAAAACTCTTGTATCAAAGACGGATTCAATAGGGTCGAAAGAGAGGGTACAAGAAGAAGTTGACTTCGAAAAGATATCCCTTAAAGTCAGTGGAACAAAAGAAGAAACAGAAGGAGGTGACGAAGAAAATACAACTCTCTTTGAAATTGAGGAAACACCAAGAGAGGTGCAAGATTTGGAGAATGATCATGAGACTCAAAAGATAACGAATGTTGAGGAAGAGGTTGAGGATAGCACAGTGTTGAAGAAAACAGGATCACAATTCGATGTAAAAGCGATCAGAGACTCAAAAATTAATCATATAATTTCTGCTACGGAAACGCCCAGACAATCTGAAATTGAAAAAATAATGGATAGCGATCATGGAAACGAGAGGACACCAGAAGAAACCCCAAATAGAGAGGATTCAAAAGAAGATTCCAATGTGTTGAAAAAGATCCAAATGGAAGAAAATGATGAAGGATTCGGTAAATATAAAGCACAAATGGAAAAAGTGGAGAGGCAAGACAAGCGTAAAGCTCCTGAAACTTCAGTCGTAATTAACAGGCATGATTTAAAAAGAAAAAATAGCACACAGAAAAGTTCAAAGATGGGAATCCATTTTTCGAATGTAGAAAGTACTAAAAAGAAAACCGAAGAAGATGAAAGAAAAGCTGAAGGTTCACCAATAGAACATAAGGAGAATAGTTCAGAGATTTCACCCCAGAATCAGAAAACTCTTGTATCAAAGACGGATTCAATAGGGTCGAAAGAGAGGGTACAAGAAGAAGTTGACTTCGAAAAGATATCCCTTAAAGTCAGTGGAACAAAAGAAGAAACAGAAGGAGGTGACGAAGAAAAAACAACTCTCTTTGAAATTGAGGAAACACCAAGAGAGGTGCAAGATATGGAGAATGATCATGAGACTCAAAAGATAACGAATGTTGAGGAAGAGGTTGAGGATAGCACAGTGTTGAAGAAAACAGGATCACAATTCGATGTAAAAGCGATCAGAGACTCAAAAATTAATCATATAATTTCTGCTACGGAAACGCCCAGACAATCTGAAATTGAAAAAATAATGGATAGCGATCATGGAAACGAGAGGACACCAGAAGAAACCCCAAATAGAGAGGATTCAAAAGAAGATTCCAATATGTTGAAAAAGATCCAAATGGAAGAAAATGATGAAGGATTCGGTAAATATAAAGCACAAATGGAAAAAGTGGAGAGGCAAGACAAGCGTAAAGCTCCGAAAACTTCAGTCGTAATTGATAGGAAAGATTTACAAAGAAAAAATAGCACACAGGAAACTTCAAAGAAGGTAATAAATTTTTCGAATCTAGAAAGTACTAAAAAGAAAACTGAAGAAGATGAAAGAATAGCTGAAGGTTCACCAATAGAACGTAAGGAGAATAGTTCGGGGATTTCACCCCAGAAACAGAAAACTCCTGTATCAAAGACGAATTCGATAGGGTTGAAAGAAAGGGTACAAGAAGAAGTTGACTTCGAAAAGATATCCCTCAAAGTCAGTGGAACAAAAGAAGAAACAGAAGGAGGTGACGAAGAAAAAACAACTCTCTTTGAAATTGAGGAAACACCAAGAGAGGTGCAAGATTTGGAGAATGATCATGAGACTCAAAAGATAACGAATGTTGAGGAAGAGGTTGAGGATAGCACAGTGTTGAAGAAAACAGGATCACAATTCGATGTAAAAGCGATCAGAGACTCAAAAATTAATCATATAATTTCTGCTACGGAAACGCCCAGACAATCTGAAATTGAAAAAATAATGGATAGCGATCATGGAAACGAAAAGACACCAGAAGAAATTCAAAATATTGAGGATTCAAAAGAAGGTTCTGCTGTGTTGCAAACGATCAAAATGAGAGAAAACGATGAAGAATTCCGTAAATACATAGCACAACGGGTAAAAGTGGAGAGGAAAGAAGAACGTAAAGCTCAGAAAACTTCATCTGCACTTGATCGGAAAGATTTCCAAAGAAAAAACAGCGCACAGAAGAGTTCAAAGATGATGGGAATAAATCTTTCGAACCTAGAAAGTACAAAAAAGAAAACCAAAGAAGATAAAAGAAAAACTGAAGGTTCACCAATCGACTTTAAAATTCTAGACGTGAATCCAAGAATGTCAGAGGAAGTCGAAAATGAAGAAGATATTGAAAAGGGCAAAGAGAAACAGAAAGGAAAATCCAGCGTAACAGAAGATCCAAAAAGAATCAGTAAGATTCCAATAAAGAAATATCTGAGGCCGGAACTGTTTATAGATGAGGATGATGAGAATATTGAGATGAATGAGGTGGACAAAGCTCAAATAGGAGCCAGAAAAGAAGTAGTTTCAAAAGAAGAAGTTGGCATTTCAGTCGAACAAAAATTTGATAGAGTTTTAGAAAAAAAAAGAGATAATACCAAGGAAATTGAAAAGGTAAAAGTTAGAGTAGAGGACGAGAAATTGAAGGATCCGAAAAAAGAACATGAAATTCTGAAAGAAACTAACTCACCGTATGCAAAAGAGAGCAATGAAGATGAAAATACCAAAGGAATTGAACCAAAGCGAGTGTATACTATAATAAGAGAAGAAAACTATCCAGCAGAAGGTCGTCAAATGCCAATCAGAAAAAATAATGACAGTTCTCGAAGAGGAAAGAATATAAGAAGCATGGAAGACTTGGAAAGGGAAGATCCCACTTCTCGAAAGGTTGAAAAGATAACTAGCATTATGTTAGGAGAAAAAAAAGATTTCAATGGAATCAAAAATGCAGAAGCAACTAGGGAAACTGAAAGAATGAAAGGACGAAAATTTCCAGTACACATACAAGTGACCCATGAGGAAGTCAAGAATGCTGATGAAATAGAAAAGGACAAAACACAACGACCAATCGTAGACACAATGGTTTTCAGAGACAGTACAGTAAAAACACACATAACGCCTGGAGAAGTCAGAAGTGTGAAGGATGAAAATGAAACAATTGGAAATGAAGAAACCGTAAGAGGAACACGAAGAATTTTGGACTCAAATATAGAACTCGATGTTTCGGCCCAGAAGTTAATTCGAGAAATGATTAGGGAAGAAGGAAAGTTTGTCACAGTTGATGAAAAACAAACTGAGGAAACTGATCATACGGAAGGAAGGGAGAAAATCTTTACCAAAACAGGGAAAACTCCTGATGTGGAGAAAAATGACGAAGTTGAAGACAGGGGAAGGAAAGGAAAGAGACAGGAAGGAACCGAAAGTTCTGATGGTTCTAAAACAGCAGAAGGGTTTGCAGTCGAATCACAAGTGAAGCCTGCTGAACAAGGAACGAAACAAAGAGAAACAAAAATTTTGAAAAATGATAAAAACCGCAGTAAGATTCCAGTCAAGAAACAAATGACGCCATCTACATTCAAAGGTGGAAATATCGTCAACGAAGAGATTGAAATAAAGGAAAGAAAACGCGGAAAGGAAGAATTAGAAGAAGAAAAGCGTCAAGAAATTTCTAGGAAACGACTTATGAAGCCCAAAGTAGTCAATGGTGTAGAGAAAGATATCAAAATAATCGAAAAAGGAACCCAAATGGCAAAAGAACAGGAACAAAAACAATCCAATATAGTTATACCTGAAACAAGAGATGCCAATGAAAACATAAAACATGAAGAAAAACGTGAAGCAAGAAATTTGAAAGTAGATTATGAGTTTGGCATCAGAAAACAAATGGAGCATGAAGTTGAAAGAAGCGCAGTGAAATTCAGAGGAGATGGAAAGGACGAAGGTTCAGGGAAAGATATCAAAGTGATCGAGGATCCACGAAAGAAGAAACAACCTTTGGTTGTTGCAGATGCTGAAACGGAAGATTCACCAGAAGGTGTCAGCAAATCGAAACATGAAAATGTTGAAGAAATTGAAGAAAACAAATTACCCAGGCATATTGGATCGAGTGAAAACTCGAAAAATAGCCGGGCAATTTCAATCGCACATGTGAAAAGGACAGATGTGAATGAAACTGAAGGAATTGGTCGAACGGGAGCTCAAAATGAAACCAAGAAAACGGATGATTCGAGAAATATTCAAGGCAATGTTGCTAACAAACAAGCATCGTTGCAATTTATGTCAGGTGCGCAGATAAATGACGAGGAATTTCTGAAGGAAAAGACGCATACAGAATCTGAAAAAACAGAAGATCCTGACCTACATTATGAAACTGAAAATGTCGGGAGATATGTACAACGTTATGAGAAAAAGGACTCACACAAAACGATAAGTGATTCGAAATCAACGAAAGAGTTCATTGACGAAAAACACAAAACGGAAACAGCACTCAAAATTATGGATGAAGATAATGCGAAAAACAAAGAACTTAAAGCAATGAACGATTTCAAAACGAAGAAAGAGATTTCCGACAAGGAAGAGATTTCCGACAAGACAGAGATTTCCAAAAAGTCAGAGATTTCCGTGAAGAAAGAGATTCACGACAAGACAGAGATTCCCAACAAGAGAGAGATCGACAAGAAAGAGATTACCGACAAGGGAGAGCTTCCCGACAAGAGGGAGATTTCCGAAAAGACAGATATTTCCGACAAGAAACAGATTCTCGACAAACGAGATATTTCCGACAAGAGAGAGATTTACGACAAAAAAGAGATTATCGACAAGGAAGAGATTTCCAACAAGAAAAAGATTTCGGACAGGAGAAAGGTTTCGGACAAGAGAGAGATTTACGACAACAAAGAGATACCGAAAGCATCTTTCGCAGTTATAGATAAGGATGATATTGATAAGAGAGGAACACAGAGACGAACAAAGATTACAGGAGGTGTTGATGAAGACAACAATGAAGAAGAACGAGTGAAGAGGAAAGAAGCAGATAGAGAGATAACGAAAATAACAGCCAAAAGGAGAGATGAAGCTGAGGATAAAGGAAATGAACACAAAAAAATTATTGATTCAGAATCGAATAAAGAGATTCTTGATAAGGAACAGATAAAGAAAGGAACAGCCAGAACTATGGATGAAGATAATGAAAGAATTAAAAAGAGAGAAGAACAAACTAAATCTAAGATGTCTGAAAATTCTGAAGAAGGTCATGACTTTTTGCTCAATCCGCAAATGCCATCGCCGGAATTCAGAGAGGATGATGCATATGACAAAACCAGGGGAGACGAAGAGAAAGAAGTAATAGTCGGAACAAGAGATGAGGAAAACAATGAAGAGAAAAAACACGGAAAAATTGAAGAATATGAATCGAAAAAAGAGATTCCCAACAAGAAGCAGATAACAAAAGCAACAGTCAGAAATGTAGCTGAAGAAAATGCTAGTGATGAAAAGAAAGAGGAGCAAAGAAGAACTAATGTGACTGCGTATTCGGAAGATTATGAATTATCGATTGAACCACAAAAAGAATTGAAAAAATCTGGAGGTGATGAAGATAACAAAAATGGAGGAGAACGAGAGAAAATGAAAAAAGCAGAAAAACAGGAAAAAAACATTACAGTCACGAGGATAGATGAGGATGAGGGTAAAGTGGAAGAAAACGTAACAACGAAAGTTTCAGAAACAAAGAAAGATATTCCTATCGAAAAACAGATAGCGGCCCTAAGAGTAGAATTGAAGAATGGGGATATTGAAAGGATTGAAGAGAAAAAGGCTCAACATAGAACTGGGGAATCGAAAAATCCTAAAAATTCTTACGAATCTTCGGTTCAGCAACAACCTTTGTCCGAAGCATTCGTGGATTATGATGAAACAGACAAAAGTGAAGGAGAAAGAGTAGGAAGAAAAGAAGCGGAGAAGTATTTGAGAGAAGACAATCAGGTTCAAGTCAAGAAGCCATTTCCCCTCAGAAACAAGGATGTCGAAGGTACTGCTGAAGAATTAGAAATGCATAAAGGACAAAAAGGAACCACATCAACAGAAGATTGGGAAAACAGGCATGATACTATGTTGAAGAAACAGAAAACAGAAAACATAGTAGCAGAAAAACAAAATAAGAACATTACAGTCACGAGGATAGATGAGGATGTGGGAAAAGTGAAAGAAAACGAAACAACGCAAGATTCTGAAGCAAAGAAAAATATTTCCGACGAAATACAAATAACGGCCCTAAAATTTGAATTGAAGAATGAAGAATATGAAAAAATTGAAGGGGAAAGGGTTCAAAAAAGACCTAGGGAATCGAAAAGTTCTAAAACTAGCTACGAATTTTCGGTTGAGCCACAACCTATTTCCAGAAAATTCTTGGATTCTGATGAAACAGACAAAAGTGAAGGAGAAAGAGTAGGAAGAAAAGAAGCAGAGAAGTATTTGAGAGAAGACAATCAGGTTCAAGTCAAGAAGCCATTGACCCTTAAAAACAAGGATGTCGAAGGTACTGCTGAAGAATTCGAAAAACAGAAAGGACAAAAAGGAACCACATCAACAGAAGATTGGAAAAACAGGCAAGATACTATGTTGGAGAAACAGAAAACAAAAAACGTAGTAGCAGAAAAACAGAAAAAGAACATTACAGTCACGAGGATAGATGAGGATGAGGAAAAAGTGGAAGAAAACGAAACAACGCAAGATTCTGAAGCAAAGAAAGATATTTCCGATGAAAAACAAATAGCGGCCCTGAAATTTGAATCGAAGAATGAAGATAATGAAAAAATTGAAAAGAAAAGGGCTCGAAAAAGACCTAGGGAATCGAAAAGTTCTAAAACTAGTTACGAATTTTCGGTTGAGCAACAACCTATGTCCAAAAAATTCGTTGATTATGATGAAACAGACAAAAGTGAAGGAGAAAGAGTAGGAAGAAAAGAAGCAGAGAAGTATTCGAGAGAAGACAATCAGGTTCAAGTCAAGAAGCCATTGTCCCTCAAAAACAAGGATGTCAAAGGTACTGCTGAAGAATTAGAAATACAGAAAGGACAAAAAGGAACCACATTAACAGAAGAGTGGGAAAACAGGCATGATACAATGTTGGAGAAACAGAAAACAACAAAAATAGTAGCAGAAAAACAGAAAAAGAACATTACAGTCAGGGGGATAGATGAGGATGATGGAAAAGTAGAAGAAAACGAAACAACGGAAGATTCAGAAGCAAAGAGAGATATTCTCGACGAAAAACAAATAGCGGCCCTAAAAGAAGAATTGAAGAATGGAGATACTGAAAGGATAAAAGAGAAAAAGGCTCAAAAAAGAACAGGGGAATCGAAAATTCTCAAAGATGGCTACGAATTTTCGGTTGAGCAACAGCCTATCTCTAAAGAATTGGTGGATTATGATGAAACAGACAAAATTGAAGGAGAAACAGTAGTAAGAAAAGAAGCAGATGAGTATTTGAGAGAAGACAATCAGTCTCAAGTTAAGAAGCCATTGCCCCTTAAAATCAAGGATGTCGTACCTTCGACTGAAGAATTAGAAATGCATAAAGGACAAAAAGGAACCACATCAATAGAAGATTGGAAAAGCAGGCAAGATACAAGAAACGTAGTAGCAAGTGAAGGAGATAATGCTACGAAAATAGGGAAAAATAGAGCAGAAGGAAAATATAGAGTAACTGAAGACTCCGATAAAAGTTATTTGGACCAACAGTATGTTCAACGTGATGAAAAAGTGGAAAAGAGTGAATCAGAAAATATAGGAACTAGAGAAATTATCCCATTCGGACCAGAGAAGAAGAGAAAGTTAGTAAGCGGCGAGAAGGAAGATACAGACAACATTGTAATCAGCAAGACACAAAAAGGAACAACTACAACAGGAGATTCGAAGAAAAGTCACAAAGATCAGGTTCATAAACAAGAAACCACAGTTGCTGAGGTCGAAGACAAATATTTTGACATATTTGAGGACGATAGTAAGCCAGATAAAACAAGAACAACAAATGAATCCAGAATGGGTTACGAAATTTCGATCAAGACTTCTGCTGAACCCAAAGTAGTGGGAAGGGAACGGGAAAAGGTCGAAAAATTCACGAGTGGGGATGAACAAAGAGATACGACAGGAAGTAGAGATATTCGAACTGATCGCAACAGACCTTATACTACACCTTCGAATCTTGAAGGTGAAGATGAAGCAGATAAAGAAATTATGCCTCTAAGACAAAATGAAAAGTTCAGAGTTTCTAAAAATCACCATGAAACTTCAGTGAAGACACAGAAAATTCCCTTGAGTGAAGAAATAGATGACGAAATTATACATAAAGCAAATGAAGGCTATTTTGAAATGGATTCTGAGCGTTCCGCCAAGAAAACAATGGGAGACGAAGAAAAAGCCCACAGAAAAATTGGAGGAGAAAGATTTTCAGATATTGGACAAAAAGAAAATATAAGAGATAAAAAGGAAATTCCTGTCAAGATAAAGATGACGCCTGAAGCCGAGAAGGACAGAGAAAACTTTGACATGGGATTTGAAAGAGATAGAACAAACCGAGGAAATACAGAAACCAAGAAAATTTCGCCCCAAGAAACAAAAGATGCAAAAGAAGCAAAGAGAAGAATTGAGAGAGTTACAGAAACAAGAGGAATAGAAAATGTCAGAGAGAAGGATGAAGTTCCTGTTGAAAAACAGATAAAGCCTGAAGTAGTCAAAGACGAAGAAAAATATAAATGGGAATATAAAGAAGAAGAGATACTTAAAAAAGAAAGCCTATATCGAAATAAACCCGAAAAAATCACGAGTGCCATGAAAGATAGCAGAGGGTTCGATCATCAAATGGTGCCAGGGGAAATTAGGAAAGATCATGAAGTTCTTGGAGAGAATCTGTTAGGAACTGGACAAGAGATACAAGGAAGAAATGAAAAAAATAATAACATTATGGAAGCAGCGAGAGAAACTAAAGAAAAACCTTCTGATGCACTAGATCGGGTTCTAGATGAAATTTTAGCTGAAAGAAAAGAAGACAGTAAAGTACACGATATCGGGACATCGGACAAGGTTGCGGCTGTGATTTACGAAACAAGCGGTCAGGTAACGGAAAGCTCGAGATATCCGAATAGAACCCTCAGTATTTTGGATGATAAACAAAGGAAATCCAGCAGAGACCAAGATGAGCGGAATGAAATTCCAGAAAATAAACAAGAAATATCTAGCAGCAATAGAAATAAGGTAAAGACCGCTTCAGATGCTGAAACTACAGAAGATCTGAGAAGAAAAGAAATGAGAAACAACCGAAAAAGTTATGGAATTATAGTCGATAAAAGGCATACACAAGAAAAACACAAAGAAACGAAAGTTCTCGCGAGTACCGGACAAATAGGAAATCTTGAAATCATAGAACTGAGGGAATTCAATAGAAGCCATGAAATACCACTCAATCAACGAAAATTCTCTAGCAGAATTGAAGATCAGTCAGAATCTGCTGCGGATATTGACGGAAATATAAATGAAAGGATCACAGAACTAAGGGAATCAGGAATAAATCAAGAGAATCTAGTCGATGAACGAATTACACCAGACAGCGACAAAGATATGCATGTGGGTCATGGTACACGAAAAATATCAATGGGAGACCAAACGGTAGTTAAGGGTGATGAGAAGGGAGAAATCAAAGAATTTGAGAGGGTTAAAAAAATTCCAGAAGGAATACAACAATCTTCAGATATGGGGCATGAAAAAACAAAAGTGACTTCCTTCATTGATAATAACGAAATCCGTAGTTTCAAAAAAATTAATGAAACGGAAAGAAGTGAGGCCATTGTAGATGAAGAACCAAAAAAACTTGAATTGCCAGAAAAATCGGAAGATAGAAGGAAACCACTAGACAAAGATCAGGAAAATACTGATAGATCCGAACTTATTGAATATCGTGAAAGTGAAGACAAGAACGAATTGAAAGGCAGTCATGGTCTACAAATAGACAAACACAATGGAAAACACAAAATGAAGATTGGCAGGAATGGTGACAGTGATGTTGATAAACGAAAAATACCAACGAAAAGCCCGGACATGATAAATACTCCTGCGCCAATTGAGCATAAACACAATCGTGAAATCGAGGAACCACCAATTAACCAGAACAGCAAAAATCCAGAACATAAGAGAAAACTACCTGACAAGGGCCAGGATCTCGAAGAAATTACCAAATCGAAAAGAGACAATAGAATCCTGATTGACAAAGGAAAGTCACCAGGAAAAGAAGAATACACTAGAAAAGCTACTGTAGTAATTGGAAAACCAGAAGACGGTGAGACTGAAGGAGTTACGGAATCAGAAAGTGAACGAGAAAAACTTAACGAAGATGGAAATCTGATTCTTCCATTTACTGGTAATACTCCAATTCACGAAATCAAGGAAATGAACGAAATGAAAAGAAGAGATAACAAAATATTAAGCGATGAATGGGCATCACTAGAGAAAGACTATAATATGACTAAAGGTTTTGCATCCATACACAACAAAGAAGAACGAAAATCCGAATTGACAAGAAGCTATGACAATATACCAAAATTGGAGGGAGAAGATAAAGACAAAATCAGAGCTGCTATATTCACTGGAAAAACGAACGAACTTGAAATGAATACTTCAATTCCAGAAGATAAACAGAAATCACTAGAGAGGAATCGAGATAAGGTTAAAGATACTGCACTCATTGGCAAAAGAGGAGACAATGATTTCAAGGTAATGGAAGAACCGAAAAAAATATATTCAATTAGAGATGATAAAATGAAAACTCCAAGGAAAGACCAAGACATGTTTGAAGCTAAAGTAGTTAAGGATACAGAAGATTCTGCCAACGAGAAAATGAAAGAATCCATAAGGAGACTTGAGATTTTGAGTAATGAACGAAAAATAGCGAACGATGATCGAGATAGACATGAGGATACTGCAGTTGAACCAAAATTGAAAAGCAAAGAGATCGGAGGAGAAAGAAAATCGGACAAAGAATCCTATGAAGAACGACATAAGGACCATGATGATGTTCCAGTTACTAATAGAACAAAAGATGGTGGAATCATGGCGATGAGGAAATTTCAAGGTAGCGGTCAAACACCAGAAGCTGAGCAAATATGGAAAATCGAGCGAGAGACAGAAATTGAACATATTGGAGAATTGCAAAGAAGCTATGTTGTTCCAGGTGTTAAAAGAGGAACACCAAATATTGATCGAGATGACACCGAAATGACTTCGGCAAGTGAGAGATCAACGAATCAAAACAGTGGAAAAATGACTGAAACGAAGAGGGGTCAAGAGATTGTAGACAATGAACGGAAAACACAAAACGATGAGCGAAAGAAACCGGAGAAGAATAAAGACAAGAGAAAGACTTCTTCAATCATCAGTATAACAATAGATGAAATTGAGGAAATCAAAAAACTAAAAAGAAGCCACGAAATTCAAGTTGATGAACTTAAAACAACAAACAAAACTAAAGCAATGACTACACCAACTAATGACAAAGTAGGAGAACGAATAATGGGAGAATTTGAAAACGATCGTACAATTCCAGATGATAAACGTAAGCCTGCTAGAAGCCAATATAAGAAAAAGGCAACTGAAGATATCGGAGCAACAGAAAAAAGAGAGATCAGAAACAGGGCAAGGAAAAAAAGCCATGGCATTTCAGATGAAACTAAAGAACTCAATGAGATGGAAAAAGAGCAACATCTTCCACACGATGTACAAAAATCACGAGGGAAAGTCTCAGAAATAGCAAAAATTGTTACTGATGTCGGAATCAAAAGAGATCCTGTAATTTTAGCTGAAGAGCGGAAGAAAACAAACAAAGATCGAAATGAGACTGACACTCCTGTTATCTACAGAAGAGAAGATGAGGAATTCCTTACGAAAAGAGAATCAGATAAGGGCTATAAAATGCCAGTTAAGACGAGAAAAACAAAAAGGAACAATATAGGTCTGGAAGATTCACGAGATTTGGAATATAAAGACCAAGTCATTGCTGAGGATGGTACTGTTGAGAAAATAGGAGGTCTTAAGAACAAAGAGATGGAAATATCAAAAAAAGATAAACGTAAAACACTGACTACGGATGAAACAGGGTATCATGAAATCAAAGGAATAAAAGAAGACACGATGAACCATGAACCTTTGATTGATAATAAAATATTATCAGACAAAAAAGAAGATAAGAGTAAAACTTCTGAAATGAAGGAACCATCAAGAACTCACGTCATCGAAGACAGTACAAGCGGAAAACCAGATAAAGACCAAGATGTGACAAAGACTACTACAGTTATTGGTAAAACAGGAAATAATGAAATCGAACAAGGAGAATCGAAGAGCATCCTTCAAGAACAATCTATATATGATCAGGACGAAACAGTTAGTGGAGAAACAAGAAATCAAGGAATTAAAAAAATTAAGGAATCAGAATGGGAACATAGAATCTCAGCTGACGAAAGAAAGAAACCTGAAACGTATCAAGTTGAGTCTCAGGCTATGGGAAGGATAGAAGATCGTGAAATCGAAGATACTAAAGGATCAAATAAGGACCCTGAAATTTCACATCATGATCGCGAAGAAAGAGAAAAGGACAAAGGTCACTCTAAAGTTATTGCAGTAGCTGATAAAAGAGATCATCTAAACATCGACGGATTGGACAAATCGAAAAGAAGATATGAAAAGATGTCTACCAAAGATCCGAGCCAGCTAACACCTATTAGAGTTATTGAAAAAACGAGTAAAAGTGGAACAGAAGAATTGAGAGAATCAGAGAGAAACCATGGCATCTCTTTTCCAAAAGATATATCCCTTGCAGGAGATGGAGATATAGAAGATTATAGAAAATTGGTAGGATATAGAAGAGATTCAGAAGAAAATCATTCAGGTTTTAGCAAAACTGAAGAACGACACGAAGAAACCACTGGTAGCAAACCAAAGGGAACAGAAAATGTGTTCTCGTCGAAAACTGAAACTATTCTGTTGGGACCTAGAGGTAGAAACCAGAGATCCATAGATGTTGGTACCGAGGATGAACAACATATAGCTCAAGGCAAACATCAAGTCAATGATGCACCTGCCCAAAAAGAATTGAGCTCTTCAGTATTCAGGAGAAGTGATAAACCAGCATTCCCTGATGGAAATGAGAGCAGAGATTCAATGATGCGAAAGGACTTCACCCCTTCCAAAATATATACAATTCCCAAAGATGGCAAGAAGGTGTCCATTCAACAAAGAAGTGAAAACAGCGTCGTCGGTACTAAAATACCAGATAAAAACGAGGCCCTTCGAAGCACTACTCCTAATCCAAGAAAGAAATCAGCACAGAAGGCGTTTAAAGAAACAAATGATAGCATGAGAGGTCGTAGAGCTAAAATTCTGCAACAACCAACAAGAAAAATATCAAAAGATAATAAACAAATAACGACCAAACAAGAACCGCAAATGATGAAACTAAGGGAAAATGAACCAACTTTTGAAAAGGAACTCGGAGTTACAAAAAATGTGAATGATCATAAGGAAGATATGGCAGTGTCAAAGAGACTTGCAGAAATAAGAGGAATAGAAGAAAATCCTGATGATAATCTAGAGGCTACACACAAATTTGAAGGCACAAAAATGGAGTCAACCAAATCGAGAGTTATCACCAAGGGAGAAACTCAACAGATTGAAAAGAAAGCAACAGAAAAACATGGTGAATCTGTTTCAAAATCGAATAAGGATAAGCAGTTCGAACAAACGAGGAGAAGAACATCTTCATTTGTTGGTGTTTCCAAACTCCCTGGAAAATCATTAACCCGACCCAAAAGCACACCATCTGAAAACCAGAATAAATTTACAATTGAAATGAAGCTTGGAACAAAAACGAAACATCCACCCAGTAAAGATATTTCCTCAAAAATGCCGAACCCAGTACAAAATCGCCTTATATTTTCAGTACCTGAGAAAAAAGAAGCAAGCAGAAGTAGAGGTTTTGGAACCTCTGGAAATGAACAACAAAAAAAATCGAGTTCAATTACCTCAAGATCTGATCAATCAGAAGTTGGTGAGTATAAAGCATCAAAAATAACTGAGACCGAGGACCAGATAAAAGAACCAAAAAAAGACATGATGTCCTGGCAAAATTGGAATGAAAAACCTCAACTGGAAGGCTCAGAGAATGCTTCAGCAGGTAAAATTCCTGCTGCGAAATATTCAACGAATCTTGCCGATAGTGGAAAAGAATCTTCTGCAGTTAAACCTCCTACCCAAAGGGGCCCGAGTAGTACAAGAGAAGGAGAGAACACTGATAAAATCATCCAGAAAAAAGGAAATCTTGGAGTAAACTCGATCTACTCAGAATCACCTCCAACTCAAATAAAAATCATAAGAGGCTCAAATGAAACCAATGAGGAATACATTGAAAAACAAAAACCAAAGCATAAAGAAAGCCAAACAAAATATCAGAATGAAAACAGTCGAGATATCAACAAAAAAATTGATAATATTCCGAAAAGTATGACAAAAAAAGACCAATCACCTTTGGATGTTAATGTTGTAGCGAAAAGAAGGGACGCAGGGGAAATAAGCAAAGATCATATCGGATCTAAAATAATCAGATCTGATCGTCAAAGTACAAAGGGTCAAAGAAAAGACATACCTGGTAGCTCTGTGGCACGTGAGAGCACCGTTAAAGGTCCAGATAAGGGCAAATTTGAAGAAGAACACGATAAAGGAGCAGTTGGAAATACCAGAATATCGTATAATAAAGCTGAAATCCCTAGAATACAAACGTCTAGGACTTCTTCTGGATATCGAAGATCTCCAGAAAGTCGACGTATTTCAAAGTACCCAGTTGATGGAAGATCAAGGAGAGAAGCTTCCATACGAAAAACTGGGCAATTTGGGAAAAAGTTTCTTACAAATGTTCCTGTAAAAGATTCATTGAACACCGAAAAAGTCAATCAACTTGAATTCGACAAAGGAAAAATATATACCGAAGGTGAAAGGACTCATGCAATGGAAAATGAAACCCTCGATGACAAGAATCAATTAGAACAACAAAGGTTAATGCCAGTGTTAAGAGAGGCTACAAAAAATGGGCAGCAGAAATCCGAGAACTTGAAAGATAGCACTACTGACATGAAAGAGGGAAAAATTACTGCAGAAATGCAAACAACCCCCCTTCCAGAGAAAGGGCTGCAGACTTCTTTCACCGAAATAATTGTTGATAAATCTGAACACGTTAATATAGGAATAAAAGGTGGAATAACGAAAGAAATCGATAATATCGCGAAAGTTAAAGAGGAAAAACATGAAAAGATTGTTAAAAAGACAAAATCATCGAGTGAAATAGAAGAGGAAGGACATGAAAGCACAATGAAAATCTCTTCTGACATTGCAATTGGACGTCATAAGACTAAGTTGAAGGATAGGGATAAAAGAAAGAGGTCTAGATCAACAGAGAGAAGATCCTCAACCTTCGATGAATCTCGTAAAGAGACATTTGATGATATTGAGCAGCATCTTTCGAAACTGGAGAAAAGAGTTGATAAGATCAGGAGACAGTTCGTAACGAAGTTTGGACAAAGTGACGAAAAAGACATTAATCATCCAAACGAAAACCAAGAACTAGAGATGATTGCAGAGCCAGTAAGGCAAGAAATTATTCAGAAAGATCTAAAAGATATCGAAACGTTGAATGGTGGTGCAAAAAGTGAATCAGAAGGCACTTTTGGATCGAAACCAAAAAGCTCCATTGTGGAATCAAAGCCAACAGAATTATCTTCCGATATTCCTCAGGTCGAAGTCATTTACAACAGAAGGAACAAATTTCCGAAGAAATTTCTATTCAGCTCTGAAAGAGAAAAACCGCATCCTACTCAAAGATCAAAAAGATCTTCATTAGGTCCATGTGTTTGCCAAATTAAAAGTAAACAGTTATCGCTCTCGGCAATTCCTAATAAAGTAATTCCTTCTCAAAAATGTTTACGCAAGGTGGTGTCCACACCCCTTCTTCCAGAAACCGAAGTTTATATTCCTTCAGAAGTGGAGACTCAGATATTCTCCAGATGCGTGTGTTTCAAACAGTCTGCGATAGCACGACGTAGTTTCAGGGGATCCAAAGCCCAGAGAGCTGCAAGAAAACGAATCAACCATTCATTGAACGCGAGGTTATTCAAGCAGCTTATGAGTCTGGGAAAGGAATTTCAAATTCTTCCAGACGCCGAAAAACTGAAGATCTTGAGTTCATTGCGTAGGAGATACCAAAAACCATTCAAAAGAAAAATGGTGGTAGTTCAAATAAGACAAACTCAAGTACAACTCATGATGAGAGAATCGTATGCAAATACTAAGAAGAAAACTAAATCTAAAAACGATTCCACTCGCAAAGAAGAAACTTATGGACTAAAGAATCGTAAAACAAGTATTAACACAGAAGAAAGTATGAATAAAAACGGAACGGATGTCTCACAAGCATTACCCACTGATGAAATAAAACTTCATGAACAGAGAGAAACTATGAAAAAAAGTAAACCTTCCTCTTCGTTAGGAACTAGAAATAAGAACCAAAAGGTCAAATCTACAATATGTTCTTGTCTTGGGAAGAAGAATTCTTGCTCAGTTAACAAGGAGTGTATCAAACATAAGAAATCACAACAAAAGAAATTAGAGAATGGAAAGAAGATCATGAAAAGGAAGAAGAAAGGATTTATGGAAAAGTGTTGTGAGGTGAAGAAAGTATGTCCAGAGATATGTTCGAAGAGAAGCGATGTTGTTTCAGAAATCAGTCCAGGAAATTCAAATGGATCATGCGGAATTCAATTGAATGTTAATTGCAATTGTGATGATGATCCAAATGGAACAGAAGTTGAAATTAATCATTCTATAGCTATTCAAGTCGGAAAACCTTCGAAAAAGAAATCAATAAAAACTGAAACTATGAATGGTTACAATGTATCTATTCCAAAGATCAGTAGAAGGAAGGTATTTGGAAGATCAGAAAAAAAATTATCAAAGAATAGACTGGAAGAAATACTTAAAAAAATCCAGAAAGAAGAAATTCTAAATACATTGAAACCCTGTGACTGCTCTCCTGGAAGAGGTACTGACTGTAACAATAAAGATTCCAAGAATTTGAAAGTCGTGGAGAAGTGTAGTTCCAAATGTTCACACAGTATTCAAAATTCTCTAAGTCAATGTTCCCAGTTAGATGATGAAGAGGAAAAAGGGAAAAAAATGTGTGATTGCAAATTGGATGTAGATGAAGAAATTGAACTTTGCAAATGCGGCCATAGAGTGAAACATAGATACTGTAAGATTTCGAAAGAGATGGTACCAACTTGTAGTAACAATAGCAGGAATACAAGAAGATGCAAAAAATTGTCGTTTGAAAGTCCGATCGATTCAGCATGTTCGAAGAATTTTGGCAGAAGTGAAATAGACGAAAAACCGAAGAGTATCCTCAAAAATTCGCTGTACAAAAGTGACATAGCTTTCTGTACCATTCCAGAAAACTATGGAGTCTTCAAAGTTCCTCAGGTTCCTCTTGTTAGTGATGAAAACACTACGAGTGAAACTTTAGGGCAATCGAAAAATAAAACAGGAATACCGAAAAGTATGGTCGAAAAAGAAAAAGAAAAGTCTCCGTTCAAACTCTCTGATGTAAATGTTCCGCTGTTTTCAAAATCCGAAATAGAATTCATCAAAGAGATGAAGGAGAAATTTGGAAAATTCGAAGAAAAATCTAAGGATGAAGAAAACGAAAAGAACAAAGAAAAGTCGCAATATAATACACTGAAAATTCCCCCATGCCTTAAGAATAAATCAGAGGAGAAAGATTGCAAGACAAGAACTCTCAACAGACGGGTAAGCTTTCTGAGTCCAGTGATCAAAAATCTGTCATTCCAGAGAGTATACGAAGGTTTCAGAACAGACACAAATCACATCTCAACGGGATTCACCAATAAGCCAACGCATGCTCATGCATCCATCTTAAATCACCCTGGTCCTAAAGCTGCAACAAAACTGGATGGAGCCTACGATGAAATATCTCTACCTTACATACGACCTACCCACAATAATGACAATAAGATTCATGTTTCGAAAAATTGGAAGACTATGCCTTCGAAGACCAACGGAAAGAAATGTCTAACAAATGTCAATAATTTTGAATATTCTCCAAACCGTTTTATGAAACCTCCCAAAAAGAAATCACAACGAAAAAGTACCATCTTTAGTTCGAGGAAAAACTTTTACCAAGTTTCCTTCCTCTTGGAAATAGTTGTATTCAATTCCATAAAAAGATCAATTCAGGAAAATGAGAAAAATAGAGAGTTAGAATCGCAAGAAGAAGAAGGCGATACAAGTAGGTGTAGTCCTGATTGTCTGAGAAATTCTGTGATTTTTATTAGGCTGGATTTGCTGAGGAATCATAGAAAACTTCTCAATAGTATCACTGGATCTGACATGTCTTTGAGGCGTCTTTTGGAAAGGACGATATTTTCAGATGACAGCAGAAGACGAAACTTGATCCAACCATTCAACTAAAGATAACTCAAATTTCATGGAAAATATTCTATAACTATTAACTAAAAATAAAACCTCATAAAAACAACTAATCATAATATTATTAATTATACCTACTGAATCACACGTTGAACGAATCATTGATTGGCAGATGATCATCTTCCCGAATTGAGCTTTCTGGGAAATAGACCTAACCAGTTGATTGGTCGACTAAAACCAGAAGAAAATATTGAACTCAAGCCTGATCGCAAATTCTTTTCTAGATTTTGCCCTGAACGACACCTACCGGCCACAACGCAAAGCGAAATACGAACGCGTCCAAAAATTTCATGAGCCAGACTCCCTAAGGTCCAATAAGGATGTCAACACTGAAGTATCCCTCCAACCCAAAGTCGAGTTGCCAAGACCTGGAACTGTACCTTCAGAACCCTACAAAAAGCAATTCCAAGTCAACCGTTTGCAAGAGAAAGCTAACTACTACTGGAACCAGACAAATGACTTGCAGTACTCCAAGAAGGAGTTCCCGGACTTCAAATCACCAATGGAGCCATCCGTCAAGAAGCACAACGTTCTCAGATCCACTGTGATCAGAAGCTCGAGCGAGAATCTAAACATTGGGTATCCAAAGAAAACAGAAACTTATCAAAAACAAGGTGATCCTCGTGGAGGAACTTCAAGAACGAAACCTGAGTTCGAAATCGTCCCAAATAATCATCGCTACTATTCTGGTTCAAGAACTTCCAAAAAAGTCAAATGGGAAGATGGATACTGTGCTTCTCCAAGTCTGGAATGGTACCCAATGGGTGCTGAGTACCACAACTACTACAAAGAATACTCACCCTCCAAAACGAAACCTTCATATTCGTATGGGAACTTTCTGGTATATGACGATAAAGATTATAATAAAAAACATAAGTATAGAGACTACGATTACAATAAATATGGGTACTTCAGCCATGAGAGTCCTGGAGGTTATCCCACCACCAGAAAGCTACGTCCAAGTGATTACAGAGATTCCTACCAGTACTACACATTCGATTATCCTAGAAGCTCTAAGTATGGAAACCCAAACAACTGGCTCTATATGGAGGAAGACTCCAGGCGTTACAACCCTTACCACTACGACCATAGAGTTCCTAAGAAATACAGCAGTTCCAGTCAGAAATCCTACAGAAACTCAGACACGCAGTACGATTTGGTTGAAAGGGGACATAACAAGAAACTGCAAGTATGTCAGTCTGAAGCTTCCAAAATGTCTTCTAGGAAAGTTAAGGTGGAGAGTAAGAAGGTTGGAGAGGAGATAGGAGGGATACGGTTGACAAAGAGCGAAGAAGTGTTGAATAAACGTGAAGACGCCTCTACACAAATAACAGAGAGCAAGCACCAAAGCCACCAAACATTCCTGGTTTGTAATTCTGAACCAAAAACCAACGATTTTCATAAACTCAACGAATCTGTGATAAGTAAACTCCTGCTGGAATTGACCGAAAAGCTGAAAACTTCAGAACACTCGTTGTCTTCAGCGAAACAAAAATGTTTCCTTATGGAGAAGGCTACGCAGTATGTTGATAAAGAAGTGAAGAGAAAACCTCGTTCCTCGAAAGCTCCAGCCACAAACAAACTTCAAAAAGTGCCAGTTAGAAAACGATTTCAACCGAAAGTGAGTCACTTGAGGATAGTGCAGAACGAATCCACTCAATACGAAGAAATGAAGGGCTCTGAAAACAATACTTCATCTACCCTCAATACAGAGTACGAATTCGAAAGACAATTCTTCATGAAGGACCCAAACAAGGAAAACTTTTGCGAAATTGAATCCACCAAGAAACGTAAAGGTCACAAGTCTGGAGTTTGTGAAGAAAGGATATATGCAAAACGTTTAGTGAAAGAGTTGAACCCTATAGTCAGGGGAGATCTTCAGATCGCAATCAACAGTCAAGGGTCTATTCCGTCTCAAAATTTAGACTTGAAGAAGATTCGTCACCATCGATCTTATGGAAACACCAAACAATGTTTACCTTTTCTGATTGATAAAAGACATTTATGTAGGGACAGTCCCTATGAGTTCACACCTAACTTTGAAGAAAAGAGAGGTAAAGGTAAACATCACGGAAACCATGAGAGGAAGAGATCTACAAGCTGTGAAGTTAAGGGCGAAAAATCTAAACGAAAACATAAAGAAAAGATGAATAAACCAAGGAAGACTAAGTCTGAATGTTCTTCTAAATCAGATTTATCAGGTCCAGAAGATCGTTACCTGGAAAAATATGTTGTTAAACTTTCAAATCCTGATGGGGAGATAGTTCTGTATGACGTTAAGCCTGAGCTTTGTGACTATCTGAGCAATAAAGGTGTTAAAAAGAAGATAGTCCAGAAACTAAAGTCTAGTGGCAAGGAATGAGCTATGAACATAAGACGTGTTTGTGTTAATGTCTTCTTTTATGTCGCTTATTGTTTCGTTGAGAGTTATAGTCTTGTCAATGTTATTTTGTATTTCGAAAATAAATTGATGGATTATTCGATTTTCATTCATTAGACCAGTTCATCGAGAGTATAGTAATTATTCCCAATAACATAATTTGCCATTATTGGAATAATCCAATAATAGAGAATCAATGTAGTCCAGAATGACATAATGTCCAAATGAACTTAGTTCAATAACTGTTAGCTCCTGATCCATTTTTCAACATAATGTTTATTTCAGGACTATTCCAAGCCTATATCGTGAACACGGTTACTCAAAAGCTGAACTCAAAGCAATTAATAAATTCAATAATCTCTTCCAAAAAATCGTAGTACTACCAAGTAACAAAAGCTTATCACCAATCAAAGCTGCATCTTCACATATCAAATTCAAAAGGATATCAGTGGAAAAAGAAGTTTTTCGGTCTTTCATTGCAACATCATCACAACAATACGATGATGACGTGGGACATAATTCAAAAGAAATACAAAGTAAGTTATGTTTCAATGTTTTATTACAATGTTGCATGTTGAAAATATATCATACGATGAGTTAGATAATGATCAATAATCAAATTTAAAAAAATATACAAAAAAAAGTTCACAACAAAATATCAATTTCAAGACTTCTATCTCATGACATGTTTATATCGCCTATTATTTCAGAGGCAGAAGAAAATGAAATCAATGCACAAGTGGATAATGAATGTAATATTGAACAAAAAACATTAAGTGAACAATCAATATTGACAAAACCAAGAACTCCATGCGTGATCTACAGTTCTACATCTACCATTAAAATATCTAAAGATATAACGAGTAGATCAAAATATAAAATATTGCAACCTTTTTTTTCACCCATGGATCAATATTTAACAGAGAGATACTCAAGGCATGAAGTTAGTAAACTTTTTTACCCCATTCTGTTCTCCGGCCAAAAATGTAAAGAAAAAAAAGACTTCTCTGGAACCGAAGAAAACAATACAAATAGGAAAAAGGATGAAATATGCAGAAATGAAAGAAACTTACCTAAAAACTGCATCACAACAAAAATAGACGAAGCAAATAATTACAAGAGACTAAACAAAAATATAACAAGAGATTGTCGAGAATCACCTTCGAAACAAATCAAAGAAATCGTTGTACCAGTCCAAAACAAAAATTCTGATAAGATTGGGTGTTTGAAATCTAGATCCACCTCTGATATTCTTTGTAGAAAAGAGGTTGTAGTGAAACCCAGATCGTCAACATCTCTGGTGACGTTTGGTTGTTGTAAGGAAGATCCCGAAGGTATTAAAGAAGCGATAGATAGGATCTTGAAGCACATAAAAGATACAGTTGAAGAGCAAAATTGTAGATGTCATTTGGCAAATGCACAAAAGGAAATTTCCGAAAGAAAGTATATGAAGAAAATTTGTTGGGGAAATAAGAATGTTTCCACGAAAGATAAAAATGTTCAGGAGTTAGGGAAGAAGTCAACAAAAAAGGTCGATAATAAGACGCAAAGAGAACAAAAAGTACAAGAATTGATAGAAAAAATAAAGTACATAACAAGAAGTTTGTGCTTGCAGAAGCATAGTGAAACTGGGGAAAATTTGAGTCAAAACACATATAGTACTTCGAATTCAGAAAATATCGAAAATGTTTCAAAGAAAAAATCGTCCGAAGAAAACCCAGATCGTATAAGAAATAGAGAAACATTGGTTGAGGATAAAATGGCTGAAATGACTAAAAAGTTTGAACTTGGCATCACAGAAACATCTTCGAGTCAAAACGAAGTTATTCCAGAAGATAAATTCACAGTCGACGATGAAACAAAGAAAGAAAGAGTCAAAAAATTGACGGAACTAGTCAAGGTTATCATGACGAAACGAAAATGTATTTGCCGGGAAGATATCATGGATGACCAGTCTAAGGGAGATATAAATACTGATTTCGAACACTCTTCTGGCAAGAGTGATGAATCTTCTAATGTAAGCATAGACAAACTCAAGCCTGAACTCTCTGATACAAGTTTGAGTAAAAAATCTAAGCGAAAAGTCAGTTTTCTAGATGAAGATTCTCAAACATATCCAACCCACAAGCAAAGATCCATCGAGACAGATGTAGATGAATACGGAGTTGATGTTTCAGCCAATTCGATAGAAGCGACGAGAAGCTCTAGTCCAAGTCCCAGTAAAGACAATACAAGGGATACTGGAGATGGATCAAGAAAGAAAATGAAAATGGTTTCTGAAGAAACATACACATTCATAAATAAGAATGATACATCCATCAACACCGAAGATGTTGAAGCTGATAAATCTTCAAAAACATCAATTTCTCAAGGTTCAAGCCATAAGGAAACAGTGTCGTCTGATGACGAATTTTATGAAACATCAGAAGAAAGGGTGAACAAATACGATATGGAATCAGATTCACCTCGGGAAGAAGATGAAGATGATTCATCTACGTCAGATGAAGAAGATTCGTCTGATTCAGATGAAGAAGATTCGACTGATTCTGAAGATGACATCATAGTTTTCGATGGTGAAAAAATACAGAAATCCCCAGAGAGAGATTCACGAACATCCACGAAATCATTGTTTTCTGTAAATCCTGAATCTCAGGAAAAACTCCAAAGTGTTGAAGAGAATGAAAATGTAAGGCAAAGCTCTCAAACAAGCACCAGATCTTCTGCCAGATTCCCAGAAGACACGGATGAAAGTGATCTGTACAAATCTACGAGCACTTTGTCGAACGCTTCAAAGCGAATACAATCTGCGTCTGATACAAGAAGTAGTATCTCCAAGAAAATAACAAGCGATATTGTAACCATAATAAAGAAAGAAGAGAAAATTTTATCACAGGTAGATGTAGTCGTGAAGAAATCTACAAGTGGACGTTTGGAAGATTTGAAAATTGATTCATCCATATCCTCCTCTGACAAAAATTCAGGTGAATCCAAATCCCAACTGCATAAGAAAAAATTGTCTGGCCAAAAACTTGAGGAAAAAGAGGCCAAAACAATCGAGAACATATTCGACCACTCCAAAATGAATGACAGAAAACGAGAGTCTTCATTCCCAAAGAAAAGTTCAGCTACTGAAAGCAATAATCTAGGGCTAGATGAAAATATCTCTACTAGTCAAGAAATCAACAAAGAATTGTCGAAAGATAGGCTTACTTCTGAAAGATTAGAGAGTCAAGTGTCTGTAAAAAGGATTTCGATGAGTTCGAAAGTGAAAATAATAAGTCAAAGGAAGCTTGGGCATCAAAAAAGTAGTGAATCGTCCATAAAGATCATAAGTGATGTCTCTGATCAAAAAATAATTGAGACAGAATCAACAACAGACAACAAACAACATAGAACACAAAAAACGCAGGTACTTCAAAAAAGGATTTCAAAATCTGAACCTAATTTGAGCAGAGTCGATTCCCAAGAAAAAGAAAAAGATTCTTCTTCACTAATTATATCACAGAAAAGAGAAAATGGCCCAGACAAAGATAATTTGGGCAAAAAACAAATTTCGAAAGATGATTCTATTTCTGAAGTGAGAGAACCAAGAACAGCAGCTAAAACTGAAAGGAGCCAAATTGAAGAAGACAAAAAACAATCGGAGACTAATACATCCAAACAGTCGCCACAGAATGATCTTATAAAAACTGGCGAAAAAGGAAAAAATGGAAGAAGCAGAAGGGAATTTGAAACCAATAAGGATATCACGAAAAAAAGTGATACTCTAACTCAAAATGAATTGAAAAATGAAGACAAAACATCAAAAAAATTAGAAACACACGAACAACAGCTGCAGAGAATGCAGAAGAAAGATGAATCTGTGAGAGATTCTAGGGGCAGCAAATCTCAACCTAAAATCGTGAGCAAAGATGAATTCGGTAGGAAACCAATCTCAGAAGATGCTTCAGCATCAAAATTAGGAGAAACAGGTACGTTAACTGAAAGTGAGAGAGGCAGAAGTGACACTAGAATGAAAGATAAGGGCCGAAAGGAAGAAACTGTGGTAGATAGAAAAAAAGCTGATACATCAAAAGATGCAGAAACTCATGCAAACCAATTGCAGAGAGATCCGAAGAAAGACGAATCTAGTAAACGCAGAATGGAGTCATCAGAATCGAGAGCAAGAGATCAGATAGCAGAAACGGCTCCAAAACACATAGGCAAGGCGAGTACTGATGAAAAACTGAAACCAGATCAAAAAACAATGAATGCAAATGAAAGAGATGAAATGAAAACAAGTGACAGAGGACAAGAAGCTCTCCGATCAAAAACACCTACACCAGTAATCCCCGCAACAACGAGTTATGAAACAAGAAAAGAACATGATAGAACTGATGATAAGGGAAAAGAGTTTCAGAAAAGTCGGAAGGAACATGAGGATAGAGAAGACAAATTGAAGAAGGGTGGGGAGCCGACATCGTCAGACTCAAGAGCAAGAGATCAGATAGCAGGCAAGGCGAGTACTGATGAAAAACTGAAACCAGATCAAAAAACAATGAATGCAAATGAACGAGATGAAATGAAAACCAGTGACAGAGGACAAGAAGCTATCCGATCAAAAACACCTACACCAGCAAAACCTGTGAAAACGAGTTATGAAACAAGAAAAGAATATGATGGAACTGATGGTAAGGGGAAAGATTTTCAAAAAAGTCGGACGGAAAATGAGGATAGAGAAGACAAATTGAAGAAGGGTGGGGAGCCGACATCGTCAGACTCAAGAGCAAGAGATCAGATAGCAGGCAAGGCGAGTACTGATGAAAAACTGAAACCAGATCAAAAAACAATGAATGCAAATGAACGAGATGAAATGAAAACCAGTGACAGAGGACAAGAAGCTATCCGATCAAAAACACCTGCACCAGCAAAACCTGTGAAAACGAGTTATGACACAAGAAAAGAATATGATGGTAAGGAGAAAGATTTTCAAAAAAGTCGGAAGGAAAATGAGGATAGAGAAGACAAATTGAAGAAGGGTGGGGAGCCGACATCGTCAGACTCAGGAGCAAGAGATCAGACAGCAGGCAAGGCGAGTACTGATGAAAAACTGAAACCAGATCAAAAAACAATGAATGCAAATGAACGAGATGAAATGAAAACCAGTGACAGAGGACAAGAAGCTATCCGATCAAAAACACCTACACCAGCAAAACCTGTGAAAACGAGTTATGAAACAAGAAAAGAATATGATGGAACTGATGGTAAGGGGAAAGATTTTCAAAAAAGTCGGAAGGAAAATGAGGATAGAGAAGATAAATTGAAGAAGGGTGGGGAGCCGACATCGTCAGACTCAAGAGCAAGAGATCAGATAGCAGGCAAGGCGAGTACTGATGAAAAACTGAAACCAGATCAAAAAACAATGAATGCAAATGAACGAGATGAAATGAAAACCAGTGACAGAGGACAAGAAGCTATCCGATCAAAAACACCTACACCAGCAAAACCTGCGAAAACGAGTTATGAAACAAAAAAAGAATATGATGGAACTGATGGTAAGGGGAAAGATTTTCAAAAAAGTCGGAAGGAAAATGAGGATAGAGAAGACAAATTGAAGAAGGGTGGGGAGCCGACATCGTCAGACTCAGGAGCAAGAGATCAGACAGCAGGCAAGGCGAGTACTGATGAAAAACTGAAACCAGATCAAAAAACAATGAATGCAAATGAACGAGATGAAATGAAAACCAGTGACAGAGGACAAGAAGCTATCCGATCAAAAACACCTACACCAGCAAAACCTGTGAAAACGAGTTATGAAACAAAAAAAGAATATGATGGAACTGATGGTAAGGGGAAAGATTTTCAAAAAAGTAGGAAGGAAAATGAGGATAGAGAAGATAAATTGAAGAAGGGTGGGAAGCCGACATCGTCAGACTCAAGAGCAAGAGATCAGACAGCAGGCAAGGCGAGTACTGATGAAAAACTGAAACCAGATCAAAAAACAATGAATGCAAATGAACGAGATGAAATGAAAACCAGTGACAGAGGACAAGAAGCTATCCGATCAAAAACACCTACACCAGCAAAACCTGTGAAAACGAGTTATGAAACAAAAAAAGAATATGATGGAACTGATGGTAAGGGGAAAGATTTTCAAAAAAGTCAGAAGGAAAATGAGGATAGAGAAGACAAATTGAAGAAGGGTGGGGAGCCGACATCGTCAGACTCAGGAGCAAGAGATCAGACAGCAGGCAAGGCGAGTACTGATGAAAAACTGAAACCAGATCAAAAAACAATGAATGCAAATGAACGAGATGAAATGAAAACCAGTGACAGAGGACAAGAAGCTATCCGATCAAAAACACCTACACCAGCAAAACCTGTGAAAACGAGTTATGAAACAAGAAAAGAATATGATGGAACTGATGGTAAGGGGAAAGATTTTCAAAAAAGTCGGAAGGAAAATGAGGATAGAGAAGATAAATTGAAGAAGGGTGGGGAGCCGACATCGTCAGACTCAGGAGCAAGAGATCAGACAGCAGGCAAGGCGAGTACTGATGAAAAACTGAAACCAGATAAAAAAACAATGAATGCAAATGAACGAGATGAAATGAAAACCAGTGACAGAGGACAAGAAGCTATCCGATCAAAAACACCTACACCAGCAAAACCTGTGAAAACAAGTTATGAAACAAAAAAAGAACATGATGGAACTGATGGTAAGGGGAAAGATTTTCAAAAAAGTCGGAAGGAAAATGAGGATAGAGAAGACAAATTGAAGAAGGGTGGGGAGCCGACATCGTCAGACTCAGGAGCAAGAGATCAGACAGCAGGCAAGGCGAGTACTGATGAAAAACTGAAACCAGATAAAAAAACAATGAATGCAAATGAACGAGATGAAATGAAAACCAGTGACAGAGGACAAGAAGCTATCCGATCAAAAACACCTACACCAGCAAAACCTGTGAAAACGAGTTATGAAACAAAAAAAGAATATGATGGAACTGATGGTAAGGGGAAAGATTTTCAAAAAAGTCGGAAGGAAAATGAGGATAGAGAAGACAAATTGAAGAAGGGTGGGGAGCCGACATCGTCAGACTCAGGAGCAAGAGATCAGACAGCAGGCAAGGTGAGTACTGATGAAAAACTGAAACCAGATCAAAAAACAATGAATGCAAATGAACGAGATGAAATGAAAACCAGTGACAGAGGACAAGAAGCTATCCGATCAAAAACACCTACACCAGCAAAACCTGTGAAAACGAGTTATGAAACAAGAAAAGAATATGATGGAACTGATGGTAAGGGGAAAGATTTTCAAAAAAGTCGGAAGGAAAATGAGGATAGAGAAGATAAATTGAAGAAGGGTGGGGAGCCGACATCGTCAGACTCAAGAGCAAGAGATCAGATAGCAGGCAAGGCGAGTACTGATGAAAAACTGAAACCAGATCAAAAAACAATGAATGCAAATGAACGAGATGAAATGAAAACCAGTGACAGAGGACAAGAAGCTATCCGATCAAAAACACCTACACCAGCAAAACCTGTGAAAACGAGTTATGACACAAGAAAAGAATATGATGGTAAGGAGAAAGATTTTCAAAAAAGTCGGAAGGAAAATGAGGATAGAGAAGATAAATTGAAGAAGGGTGGGGAGCCGACATCACCAGACTCAAGAGCAAGAGATCAGATAGCAGAAACGGCTCAAAAACACATAGGCAAGGCGAGTACTGATGAAAAACTAAAACCAGATCAGAAAACAATTAATGCAAATGAACGAGATGAAATAAAAATCAGTGACAGAGGCCAAGAAGCTCTCCGGTCAAAAAAACCTACACCAGTTATCACTGCAAAAACGAGTTATGAAACAAGAAAAGAACACGATGGAACTGATGGAAAGGGAAGAGAGTTTCAGAAAAGTCGGAAGGAAAATGAGGATAGAGAAGACAAATTGAGGAAGGGTGGGGAGCCGACATCATCAGACTCAAGAGCCAGAGATCAGATAGCAGAAACAGCTCCGAAACATATAGACAAGAAGATAAAAGAAGAAGAGCTGAAAGATTTGCAAGAATCCGAGATTGAACAAGAAAAACAGGAAGAAAAATTCAAAATGCAGGAAAAAGAGTCGAAATTTTCAATTTCGATAGAGAAATCAGCAGATGGTGATTTCCGAACTGGTGAAACAGAAAGTAAAGAAGAAAAAAAAGAAAAAGAAACTGCTTCATCTGAGAAAGCGATGGAAGTAAAAAGGAAAGAACAGCATCAGGACAAAAATGATTCTAGAGGAAGGCAACCTGAAGATGGCGACGGAAAAATGGAAAAACAAATGAAAGAGCATGATCCTTCGAAACCACCAGGAGCTACTAAAATGACTGAAAAACAAAGAGGAAATATAGATGATACACAAAGCCGATATGGTGAGATCGAAGCCTCTGTAATCGAAACAGGAAAAGAAGATGAAAAAGGAACTCTAACACCAACTAAACGTGTCGACAAATATGACGAAAAAGGAATGAATGAAAATGAAAGAGGACCTGAAGAAGTGGGAGAGAAAAAGGAGAAAATCGAAAGGGAAGGAGCAGAGAAACCAGTGACTGCGAAGAAACAACCAATAAATGACCAATTGGATTCTGGAATATCGAAAGAAGCAGGAGAAATCGGGGAAAGTACAAAATATGATGAGGAACCAGGACCAGAACAACAACCAGGACAACAAAAGGCCAAAGAAAGTGAAAAGTCGGAGAATGCAAAGAGAACGGAAAAAGGACCTTCTGAATCTGAAGCTCAACGAAAAAGAAGAAGTTCAGGAGACAGCAAAGTCTCAAAATGGAAATCAGCCAGTCCTAATAGCAAAACCAAGTATGAGAAAACAATGACAGATAGAAGTGGTAAAAGAAGAGATAGTGGGGATAAGAATAAAAATGACAAAAAAGGTGTACAGGGATATGCCGCGTCACATATAACTCCAGATGATAAAGAACGTCGAAGATCTAAAGAAATGTCCAAACAACCAATCAAGGAACATGCTAAAACGTCTCCAGTGAAACTACAAGCTGGTGATTCTCGAAAGAGATCAGTCCAATTCGTCAAAAACAAACCACAAGGTATCGGCATTCAAAGAGGTAGAAAGGTTGTATCTGAATCCACCGATACCACTTCAGATAAGTACCCTACAATTCGGAAGAAAACAGGTATCAAGAGAGATAGACGTAGCATTTCTGATGAAGAAAGAGAGAAGAGATTTGAAGAGTCTACTCTATCCCCCTTTTATCAAAATGTAGTATCGAAAGACATCGAAAAAATGATAGAGACCGATAATCAACCGATATCTTGTGAAATACTAGACTCCACCTTTGGCCTCAGTTACCTTCTTGATGGTCAGAAAACTGAATGTAGTGATGAGGAAACATCAGTAATAGGGGGTGAAGATAGGAATCGTAATGAAGACGCCTCAATAAATCCAGAAAAACACGAAAAAGAAGATACTTCTCTGATAAATGAAAAGAATAATATAATGCAGACACCACAGTTTTTCAATGACCATGAATCTTCAAATAAATTATCAGCTCTTCAGAAAGAAATGCTTAATGATGCTACCATCAGAAGCAGTGGTGAGAAACCACAACCAGATGTGACTCCTCCAATACAAAAAGAAGATGAAGATCCGAGCAAAGAAGTTCCTAGTTTTAAAAACAATGATGAGCTGAAAACCAAAGGTGAATCTGATCGAAAACAATGGAAGTCCAGCATATCCAAAGATTCAGCACAGAAAGCAACAATGAAAACTGAGGAAAAGGGGAAGGAGGATGGATATGAACAAAAGAGTAGAGGTGATGGTGAAGTCATAGAGGGAGTAGATTCCCGAACAAAAAATGAATCCAGAAAGGAAGAGAAAAAAACAGATAGGTATGAGGTTCCTACATCAAGAGAATCAGAAGATGATCCAAAAGAAAGGCATATATCACAAAAGAGAGATGAATCTAATTTGAAAGAAATAAAAGTCGGAAGAAGAGTACAACAGCCCACGCCTCTGAAGGAGAATACAATATTGGATGGTTTGTCTTCTACTATACAAGAGAACGAAAAAACGAATTCGAATAAAGAGGTGGTCAAAGAATTGAAAAACTTACAGCAAAAAGATGAAACATCCATCGAACCATTTACTCCTTTACCTTTGATAAAAGAAGAAACTGAAAATAAGAAAATATATTCTTCTGAAAAGAATAAAAGTGATGAATCAGATAACAGAGAAGAAGGACACAGAAAAGAAGAAAGTTCTCATGACAAAAACCCAAAGGAAATGAGGAAAAACAGTTTTGTCGATGATGAAAAAGATGAACTTGAAAATTCCACAATAAAAGAATCAGGCCTAGACATTCATGGAGCAGAAAATGAAAAAGTCATTAAATACACCACTCCAACAATAGGAGAGAAAGAATCTACGAGGACTGCAGAAAAAACCATAAACAGAAAAGAAAATCGTAATGGCAGAAAGGACATAACAAAAAATGGAGAACACAAAAAACAAGGAAGTTCTCATGATAAAAACCCAAAAGATGATGCCGATGATTTTGCTACACTGAAGAATGAGCCAGAACATTCAGAATCTAAAGAAAAACAAAGCAGGCATAAAACTGATACTGATCAGAACCTTTCATCTATCAGCAAAAAATCTAGCTCTGAGTCTGCTGACAGAATCAGGAACCTTAAATTTCCACACACGCAAGGTAGTGTCAGCTCAAACAAAGATATTCAGGAAGTTAAAAATGGAAGACTGGCAACAAATTCAAGGATTATTTCATCGCGCTCAAGTTTGGAATATCAAAAGAGATATTCAGAGCAAAAAGAAAGAAATCGAAGTATAAGTTCAATTAATATCAAGGAGAAAGACAAAATATTTTCAATTGATAAGACAAAAATAACGGGACATGATAAAATGGCTGAAATTAAACCAAAACCAATTGAAGACAAAGAAATGACGAAAAATAGATTTGTCGTTGATGAAAAAGATGAACTTGAAAATTCCAGAATAAAAGAATCAGGCCTAGACATTCATGGAGCAGAAAATGAAAAAGTCATTAAATACACCACTCCAACAATAGGAGAGAAAGAATCTACGAGGACTGCAGAAAAAACCATAAACAGAAAAGAAAATCGTAATGGCAGAAAGGACATAACAAAAAATGGAGAATACAAAAAACAAGAAAGTTCTCATGATGAAAACCCAAAAGATGATGCCGATGATTTTGCTACACTGAAGAATGAGCCAGAACATTCAGAATCTAAAGAAAAACAAAGCAGGCATAAAACTGATACTCATCAGAACCTTCCACTTATCAGCAAAAAATCTAGCTCTGAGTCTGCTGACAAAATCAGAAACCTCAAATTTCCACACACGCAAGGTAGTGTCAGCTCAAACAAAGATATTCAGGAAGTTAAAAATGGAAGACTGGCAACAAATTCAAGGATGATTTCATCGCGCTCAAGTTTGGAATATCAAAAGAGATATTCAGAGCAAAAAGAAAGAAATAGAAGTATAAGTTCAAGTAATATCAAGGAGAAAGACAAAATATTTTCAATTGATAAGACAAAAATAACGAGACATGATAAAATGGCTGGAATTAAACCAAAACAAACTGAAGAAGACAAAGAAATGAGGAAAAATAGATTTGTCGTTGATGAAAAAGATGAACTTGAAAAGTCCACAATAAAAGAATCAGGCTTAGACATGCATGGAGCAAAAAATGAGAAAGTCATTGAATATACCAATCCAACAATAGGAGAGAAAGAATCTACGAGGATTGCAGAAAAAACCATAAACAGAAAAGAAAATCGTAATGGTAGAAAGGACATAACAAAAAATGGAGAACACAAAAAACAAGAAAGTTCTCATGATAAAAACCCAAAAGATGATGCCGATCATTTTTCTACACTGAAGAATGTGCCAGAACATCCAGAATCTAAAGAAAAACAAAGCAGGCATAAAACTGATACTCATCAGAACCTTCCACTTATCAGCAAAAAATCTAGCTCTGAGTCTGCTGACAAAATCAGAAACCTTAAATTTCCACACACGCAAGGTAGTGTCAGCTCAAACAATGATATTCAGGAAGTTAAAAATGGAAGACTCGCAAAAAATTCAAGGATGATTTCATCGCGCTCAAGTTTGGAATATCAAAAGAGATATTCAGTGCAAAAAGAAAGGAATCGAAGTATAAGTTCAAGTAATATCAAGGAGAAAGACAAAATATTTTCTATTGATAATACAAAAATAACGAGACATGATAAAATGGCTGGAATTAAACCAAAACAAACTGAAGAAGACAAAGAAATGAGGAAAAATAGATTTGTCGTTGATGAAAAAGACGAACTTGAAAATTCCAGAATAAAAGAATCAGGCTCAGAAGAACATGAAGCAGAAAATGAAAAAGTCATTAAATACACCAATCCATCCATAGGAGAGAAAGAATCTACAAGGACTGCAGAAAAAACCATAAACAGAAACGAAAATCGTAATGGCAAAAAGGACATAACAAAAAATGGAGAACTTGGAAATGAATCTTCAAAATCCAATGATGCTAGGAGAAATAAAATTTATCATTCTTCTTCTCACCGAAAGGAAGTTTATCCTGAGAGGGAGAGAAATTATGGAATGGCTAGTGATTTTTCAGAAGAAAATATTCCCGAAACCGGTAGTGCAAAACATCGTAGTGAAAGAAATAACGAATCTAAAGAAAATGATAAGTTCAATAAAAAAATTTCACAATCGGGACATGGGTGGGAAGAGAAAAATGAGGAAATTTTCAAAGAAGGTGAATCAAGTCCTCGTGGAAAATACAATGGCGATGGCAAAGAAAAACAATCGCGACTGTTTACAACAAATTCTTCAGATCAAAAGAGCCCGAAGGAATTTGAAACGAGTTTCTTATCTCGTGAAAATTCACAAAATAATAATGAAGAGAAATTCAATGCAACTGAAAAAAGAAAGTCCTATAAAGAAATGGATTCAAAAAGAGATCAAACAAAGTATAGAGAATCTGAAATAGGAGAGACAAAGAGTTCACAACGGAGAAATAAAATTATATCGTTATCAAGCAACGATATCGAGGAGAAACAAAATATAATATCCAAAGAAGAGAATCTAGAGGAGAATATGGATAGAGATTTCGATATTGGAGAAGAAGAAATCAGTACCACTGTAAAAATAGATCCTGATAAAAGGAAGGAACCAGGAACAGGACAAACAAAGACCAGAAAATCAAAAACACTCGATATTTCACTTCAAGGCGATCGGTCCCTTTCAAAAAGAAATTCAAATATTGAAAAATCGATACTCATCCCTTCGGATACTGAAATACAAACAATAAAACAAAGAAAAAGTATATTATCTGATGAAAAAGATACCAATCCGAAAAAAAAACAGAAACCTAAAGTTAAACTCATGATTAGTAAAACCAGAAAAAAGTCCAAAGCTGACAAGTCTCGTTTGCATCAAATTGAAATAGTGGCTCTGAAATTTGTGGAAGATATTTTGAACGAAAGCCTTGAAGAAGTTCTTAACAAACGCTCTTCAAATAAAGATGAACATAGTGAAATAAAACCACAGCAAACGGCAGCTAGATTAGATTCAGACCAGAAAAACGAAATGAGAGAATCTGATGAAAGAGAAGATACTAATACCATAAACAAAATAGAAAATGTGGAAGAAAATGCATCACCTGATAAATGTATTTGTTCTCGGTTCAATTTAGTTGAAGAGACAATCGATATAGCAAAATTTGCAAAATACGCAGATATCTTAGAGGATATTTCTCTAGATAAAGCTTTGGAAATGGAAGAATTTTTGAGGAATCCTTCCCCAATCATTAAGAGAAGACAACGTGTTAAGAATCCTCCAGCTGAATCTTCAAAGTATAAAACGATCGATATAGAAGAAGCTTGGTCATCATCTTCAGTGAATACTCCATTAGATCTTTCAGGAATTAAAAACGAAAGGCATGAAATTGGTGAAACCAAATTGGTATCTTGTGGAGATGTCTTCAGACGTCATCAAAATGGAAAAGAAAGACATTTTGTTCCCAGTACCAAAGAAGATGATAAGAACCAAGAAACAGGACGCAGTGCGAGGGGTCCTGATTTTGCTACTGAGGAAGAATCTCATGAAATCTCCAAAACATGTTGCTGTGGTGATATTGAACTGAAAAAAGTGAAGAACATATGCTTCTGTCCTAGTAAAAAACTCTGTTCATCACAAGCTGAAATCCTGGATGATTCTGGAGAATCCAAGCTCAGTAACTGTTTGAACATTTTATCTTCCACAACTGAAAGGATTCAGTATGAGATGAAAACTTTTACGAGAAGGTACATCAAGCAGGATAAGTACATAAACGTACCAAGTACTGCAAGTGGATACCTTAGAGAACGAAAGAACGTCTCTGAATATAATGCTAAAAATGAATCATTATCTAATATTCGTGCTTCAAAACTGAATGCAAGAGAATCCAATGTGAGCTCTCGATTTTTTTCAGCCTGCGACATCCCCATCGATAATGTTCTGTGTGGATGTCCTTACGAAGAAAACGCAGAAGAGTCTGAAGATGAATGTCCTAAAGTTTGCTGTTCAAGAGCTACTGAAAGTTTTATCATTCCTGGATCAACCGATGGGCTGTCTTGCAAAGATCTGAGAAGAAAACTGATACACAGCTTCACAGAAAAGAACATAAACATTCGCAGAATTATAGAAGGAGAATCGTCATCAGATTCAGACGACAATGACGAATCTATATTAAATCGAGCAATTTCAATAAGATGTAGCGTATCTAAAAAACTTGTCAAGTTTGAAAAATGTACCAGTGTATGCGATCCCCAAATCAGGAAAAATTCTTTGAGTATAAACACAAACAGAAGTTGTGAGTTTCATGAGGACAATCGCAATCTTTTTTGCAACGAGTTCAGTACGAATAGCATCTATTTTTGTACTGGAAGCAGTGGTTTTCCCAAGGGCACAATGAGTGACCCAGAGTCAACAGCTCAATTATCAACTGCCAATGGAAGTGTCAGGGAAGAAAATCAGATCTGTGAAGAAACTGCTGTTTTATCTGATGCTTTACTATCTTCTGGTGAATTCAGCAAATATGTTGCAACTGATTGTCCTGGCGATGTCTTTACAAAAAATAGTTCTGGTAGCGGAAATCAACGGTTACCTTTTATACTTTCTGAATGTTCGTCCAAGGTCCATAATATGAAAACCAATATTCTCGAATTACCCATAGATAAGCCGAATAATGTAGTACACGAAAACTCTCTGCTCCATTTGAATAGAAGGTTGTCTCGTGAAATGGAAATGATTAGATACGAACGCATATTTTCATCCATTTCTTTAAGACCACCGATAGCTAGAAATGATCTTCTTAATAGTATTTTGTCGTTGAACATAGCCACGAGTTTCATCTTCGAAGGAAGAAGTTTTCAGGCTCTTCTGGATATACTTACAGTTTCAGAACAAGAAATTCTAAAAGGTGACGAGAGCAAAAAGTGTAACTCTGCCTTTCTTCAAGGATATAAGTTCAATAGTAATCAGTATGTGATTCAAAATAGGACCATAAGCAACTTCAAAGAAAAAACTGAAGATAATCTGTCAATATCGAATGATGTTGGTGATCTTGCTGAACAATTTCCAAAAACAATGCTCTCAAGACAGCCCAAGAAGAAGGGTGAAATCAGAAGAAAATTGTTGGATCGGTATGAAAAACAACGCGCTCTCTTGTCGAGAAAAACCGGTAAACGCAAAGGCAAAGTTCATTCAGATGTGAAAACAATAAAGGAGCATTCTTCTTCGATTGACTATGTTTCAAGTCAAGGTACATTAGGTGATTTTTCTCTTAGAGAATCTTCTTCCTTCTATTCCAACAAATCGATTGGCTCTACATCAGAAATTTGTAGAAAAATTGGTCCTAAAGGAACTAAAGAGAATGATACAACTGCAGTTGGTGCAGATGATGTTCAAAAGGACAAAAAACCTGTCATCAAAATAAAAACCAATCCATATGGAGCAGATCAACTGATGTATCGTGTCAGTATAGAAACGAGCAAAGAACACACCAAAACGAAAAAGGAGCCTAAACAAAAACTCTCTTGCAAAGAGGCGACCAAAAGAATGTGCAATTGGTTAAAATCTTTCGGAGTGAAAACCAATGAAGTAGAAGTGGTGAAGAAAAAGGATAGCGAACCCTTTTGTAACGCCGAGGAAAACCTTATGAAGCAGAGGAAGGTCCTGAGATCGAAACTGAGATACCCAAAATCAAAAACGTCAAAACTGTACCTCAATAAGAAAGAATACGACCAGATGCAACAAGAGACGCACGCGCATGAGGTAAAAGCAAGCATAGATCCAGTTCTGAGGGAAATACCGTCCAGTGAGCTCATAGAACCAGATTACAACGACGAAGAACAAGAATCATCTTCTGAAGAGGAAGATTTGTGGGAGCAGCCGAAAGAGAAAGAGAAAGATGACAGATTGATAGTGTTTTCTGAAGACTCCATGGTTCTCTTCGAGAGGAAGAAGGTCTACGATCGTCTCCAACAATACGGAAAGTTATTCTACACCATTTACGTGGACGACCAAGACGAGTTTGACCATGTGTCCATAAGGTCAGCGGAATCGGTAGAACGTAGAGTGGAATGTGAGGATCGACCATTCTACGCTCACTACGATTTGGGACCAAACGATTTGAGGGTGCACGTCACCAAAGACACTTTCGTAGATAGAAAAAGGGACGCTCTTTTCAAGGACGAGAATTTCGTGGAGTGTCAGAATTCTCAGGTTAAACTGAGCCTGATGAGAGGAAAGAGATATCTGAATGATTTAGATCCCACCAAAGCGAAGATCATAGAGATTGACTGCACCAATCAGTTCAGCGAGATCAAGATTTGCTACAGGAAAACCGTTCGTAGCGAACAGTGTGTATGTGAGGACCCAAATGTTTGTAAAGCTGTTCAGCTGGAGTCAAGCGAGCTGTCTTCTTTGGATGTGAATATGAAAGATAAATCCCAGGGTACACATGAATTATGTAAGGATTGCAGGACATGTCAAGAGAAACCGGAAACTTGTGAGAATTACGAAGACTGTTTGAAGAAGGCCGTTTGCTCTAGTAAGAAGAAGATAACTATTGTTGAGAAGAGTACGGAAAGTGTGAATACCGTTCAATTCTGCAGTGTTAGACAGAATTTCAGATTGCCTAAGGAAGGTGAGTACTATTTTCTCTGCACGTACAGAGATGGTCGACTTTGGTATCAAAATGTAGGTTTTCGAGGTCGCTGAATTCAATAAAGAACAACTCGAAGCCCCCATCATAGCTTAGCTTTCACCTGTCAAATGGAGTTTTCTGAAAAATTGGAGATTTCAAACTATCATAGCTTCCGTTTCTCTCGTCGCATCCACAAGTTATTCATGTTTTTTAATCAGCATAGGGCAAAGTACCTCTGTGCAAAATATGATTTTGAAATTTTCCAATTTTGGGTGAAAAATGATCAAGGGGTATAAGACCCCCTAAAAACACTATATTTGTCGTCACCAAGAAATCCTCTAAGGATCTGATGCTGTTATTCGATCGAAAATGTCTTCATCGCATTCGAATCTTCAATAATAGGCATTTTGCAGATCAATAACACTCATGGCTTGAGCAGCTCTAGCTCGTAAACAAAACTTGAAAATGAAATATCGAAAAAATAAAACTTTAAAATTCTTGACTCACAAGAGGTATGTGGTCGACTTTGGTATCAAAATGTAGGTTTTCGAGATCGCTGAATCCAATAAAAAATAATCCAGAACCCTTACTGCCATAGTTTAGATTTTCACCTGTCAAATAGACTTTTTTCAAAAATCGAAATTTCAAACCGCCACAGCTTCTGTCTCTCTTATCGCATCCACAAGTTATTTATATTATGTTGATAAGCATAACTCTAAGTATCTCTGTTCAGAATATCAGTGATTCTAAAAATGCAAAACCGTCACAGCCTCCGTTCCTCTTATCGCATCTTTTTATATCGGTTTATTTTTAATCAATTCCGTTCAAATTATTGCTGAACTTATTCTGGGTGCAAAACTATCAGGAAACTCTTTGTCCTGTTCAATTATACATTTTCAATCCTGATTTTTTTCAGATTTTGGAGAAGATAGTGAAGAAACTGACACAAGCTCAGATAAACTTTATTCATCTTCAAGAGATAAAGTACCGAAACATTTCAGGAAAAGATACAAAAATATTAAAAGGAGAATATATCATCGTAAAGAGCGATAGTATCATCTAAAATTTAAGTTGCAATTATTATCTCTAGAATTGTTCGATAGTTATATCTGTTAGTGTCCTTTCTATTCAATATTATGTCAAGTTACGTGTGTACTATTTTGTTTTCTTATGTCAAGTTTTCATAATACAAGAAATAAAAGTTTGGCTTTACTTCCACTAGTTTTGTTGTATATTAACTCTCTTTTCACCCAACAATAACTCTCAAAACTTAATAGTTTTCAATTGAAATAAAGAGCATAATATCGATGGGCATTGAATTAAGTCATGCTGCATACAAAATCATAATATTCAAAATTTAAGTCACTCTGAAATCGAAATGTATTTATTTACAATGTGATTAATGTATTTTTATGATGGATACATCATATCGCTCCTTAATCATCAATTCCCAATTTCTTATCGATATAACTAGTTCCTGGGATGACGTGTCTAATATCAATCTGAAAATAAGTTGCTTAAAAAATTGAAAAAAAAGTGTGAAACATTACCTCTCCAAACTAGAACAGCCTCCAATAAGAAGGCAATCGAATTCAGAAGGGACAAACCCGCTTTTACAATACCAAATGTTTTTTCATCGCCATCTATGATGTAATTATGGAATTTATGAAAATTCAAATAAGCGGCAGCAGAAAAGAAAGCGAAACCCAGAATGGCGTAAAATATTTCCAATTTGGAAGGTGAAGGGCCGGCTGGAAAAAATTGGATGGAATCAAAAAATTTTCGGACAATTTTCAAACTCACCAATGAAGAATCCAGTGATAATTATCAGAAATCCAGCAAATGCTGTTATGGATACAATTTCCGTGAAAAAGTGGGATGTTCTGGATTGGGTGTGTAATAATAAGCATAGAAGAGTGAGCACCTAGAAAAATCAAATTTCATTGTTACATGAATTATAAAAAAGGTATTCCCTGTGTTGTTTCTCTCTATAAGTTCTTTTCGCATGAATGACAGCTATAAGAATTGCAGAAATGCAGTTTTTTTAGAGAACTACTTCTTTCTATAATGCCCCTTATTTTGGCCACCCTGTACATATGCTTCAAAAAAAGACGCCAACAGCTATTCCACGAAAATTACATTGACCGAAGAAAAAACCCTCATTTGATAATACTCACTAATTGAATACCTTTAACAACTGTTCTACTGAGAGCCATATCGGTAACTTGTTCAATAAATAAAAATCTACAGTGGAAATTGTGTTCTCACAAGTAGGTATCAATTCGCAAACATATGTAGCTTTCGATAGCTAATTGTTACTATCAATATTGGTGCCTATAGCCCACCTGAGTAATTTAAAAATGATTATCTGATAGCTTTATCCCTTCAATAGAATTGTGTGAATGATATCAATATCGAAAAGATTATTGGGTACCTATTATGTGATATCTGCATGGACACTGGCGTAACCAGTAGGGAGGTCAAGGGTTTTGCATTCCCATTGAGATTTATGTCAGTTTAAAGAAAATAGATTTCTGCTTTAGAATGCTGTTTTGAACACATATCTAGATATTCCACAAATTACATATTTATGTTCATGTGTATTAGAGTATTCAGCCCCCCAAATAACTCATAAAAGTAGGAGGCACCTATGAACTAATACCTAATGTTCTGAAAATCGAAAGGAAGAAAATCCACCAAGATAACAGAACGCTGAAAATGTACCAGAAGTTAACAGAATTTTCCATCATAAAAGTGAATATATGATCAGGATTAAGTCGATGTTGGATAGATGGCAGCAGCGCAACAATAATTGAATTAATTTACGTTAATCTTATCTTGGTTTCCGAATGAAATTACAATATGTAGGTAATTGTGAGAAAACATATTGTTATTCATGGAAAATTCTGACGTGTTTAAATTCATAATGAATCAATAAAAAATAAATCGATCAGGTCTGATTTTTAACATCGATATATTTCCTCCTGGAATTAACTTTTCAATTGTCCAATTTTAGAGTTTTTGAGTTCAATATTCCTCTTAAGTAATAAATGAATTAAAAGTTCAGGCATAAATTCCTTTCATTCTACAAAAGACAGAGGGTCCAACGAAATGGAAGTTTGTCAAACTAAGGCCAAACGGATTTGAAGGAAATTCAAAAACATTTCGTATACCTACTCCGTCCCTCTCATTGCCGCCAGGAACTATTTATATTATGTTGATCAGCATAGCTCCAAGTATCTCTGTGCGAAATATGAGCGATTTGAAAAATCTTAAATTTTGGGTGAAAAATGCCAAAGGGGTATGACCCACTAAAAACACCATATTTGTCAATAAAAAATATATTTGGGGAAGATCTAACGTTGTTATTGAATTTGTAAATTGTACTTCCAATTCGAATCTTCAATAATAGCAATTTTGCGGACCGACTGCGCCCTTGCCTTGATTTGTGTGAGCCCGTGAACAGAACTCGAAAATGAAAAACCGAAAAATGAAAACACGAATAATTCATTACTTATGAGGGCTACATGGGTGGTTTTGGTATCAAAATGTAGGTTTTCGAGGTCGTTCTATCCAATAAAAAATAATTCAAAGCCCTAACTATCACCGTTTAGATTTTCAACTGTCAAATGGCATTTTTACGAAAATTCGGAAATTTCAAACTGTCATAACCTCCGTCCCTCTCATCGCCGCCAAAAACTATTTATATTATGTTGATCAGCATAGCTCCAAGTATCTCTGTGCGAAATATGAGCGATTTGAAAAATTTTAAATTTTGGGTGAAAAATGCCAAAGGGGTATGACCTCCTAAAAACACCATATTTGTCAATAAAAAATATATTTGGGGAGGATCTAACCTTGTTATTAAATTCGTAAATTGTACTTCCAATTCGAATCTTCAAAAATAGCAATTTTGCGGACCGACTGCGCCCTTGCCTTGATTTGTGTGAGCCCGTGAACAGAACTCGAAAATGAAAAACCGAAAAATGAAAACACGAATAATTCATTACTTATGAGGGCTACATGTGTGGTTTTGGTATCAAAATGTAGGTTTTCGAGGTCGTTCTATCCGATAAGAAATAATTCAAAGCCCTAACTATCACCGTTTAGATTTTCAACTGTCAAATGGCATTTTTACGAAAAATCGGAAATTTCAAACTGTCATAACCTCCGTCCCTCTCATCGCCGCCAAGAACTATTTATATTATGTTGATCAGCATAGCTCCAAGTATCTCTGTGCGAAATATGAGCGATCTGAAAAATTTTAAATTTTGGGTGAAAAATGCCAAAGGGGTATGACCTCCTAAAAACACCATATTTGTGAATAAAAAATATATTTGGGGAGGATCTAACCTTGTTATTAAATTCGTAAATTGTACTTCCAATTCGAATCTTCAAAAATAGCAATTTTGCGGAACGACTGCGCCCTTGCCTTGATTTGTGTGAGCCCGTGAACAGAACTCGAAAATGAAAAACCGAAAAATGAAAACACGAATAATTCATTACTTATGAGGGCTACATGGGTGGTTTTGGTATCAAAATGTAGGTTTTCGAGGTCGTTCTATCCGATAAAAAATAATTCAAAGCCCTAACTATCACCGTTTAGATTTTCAACTGTCAAATGGCATTTTTACGAAAAATCGGAAATTTCAAACTGTCATAACCTCCGTCCCTCTCATCGCCGCGAAGAACTATTTATATTATGTTGATCAGCATAGCTCCAAGTATCTCTGTGCGAAATATGAGCGATTTGAAAAATTTTAAATTTTGGGTGAAAAATGCCAAAGGGGTATGACCTCCTAAAAACACCATTTTTTTCAATAAAAAATATATTTGGAGAAGATCTAACCTTGTTATTGAATTTGTAAATTGTACTTCCAATTCGAATCTTCAATAATAGCAATTTTGCGGACCGACTGCGCCCTTGCCTTGATTTGTGTGAGCCCGTGAACAGAACTCGAAAATGAAAAACCGAAAAATGAAAACACGAATAATTCATTACTTATGAGGGCTACATGGGTGGTTTTGGTATCAAAATGTAGGTTTTCGAGGTCGTTCTATCCAATAAAAAATAATTCAATGCCCTAACTATCACCGTTTAGATTTCCAACTGTCAAATGGCATTTTTACGAAAAATCGGAAATTTCAAACTGTCATAACCTCCGTCCCCCTCATCGGCGCGAAGAACTATTTATATTATGTTGATCAGCATAGCTCCTAGTATCTCTGTGCGAAATATGAGCGATTTGAAAAATCTTAAATTTTGGGTGAAAAATGCCAAAGGGGTATGACCCACTAAAAACACCATATTTGTCAATAAAAAATATATTTAGGGAAGATCTAACGTTGTTATTCAATTTGTAAATTGTACTTCCAATTCGAATCTTCAATAATAGCAATTTTGCGGACCGACTGCGCCCTTGCCTTGATTTGTGTGAGCCCGTGAACAGAACTCGAAAATGAAAAACCGAAAAATGAAAACACGAGTAATTCATTACTTATGAGGGCTACATGGGTGGTTTTGGTATCAAAATGTAGGTTTTCGAGGTCGTTCTATCCGATAAAAATAATTCAAAGCCCTAACTATCACCGTTTAGATTTTAAACTGTCAAATGGCATTTTTACGAAAAATCGGAAATTTCAAACTGTCATAACCTCCGTCCCTCTCATCGCCGCGAAGAACTATTTACATTATGTTGATCAGCATAGCTCCTAGTATCTCTGTGCGAAATATGAGCGATTTGAAAAATCTTAAATTTTGGGTGAAAAATGCCAAAGGGGTATGACCCACTAAAAACACCATATTTGTCAATAAAAAATATATTTGGGGAGGATCTAACCTTGTTATTAAATTCGTAAATTGTACTTCCAATTCGAATCTTCAAAAATAGCAATTTTGCGGAACGACTGCGCCCTTGCCTTGATTTGTGTGAGCCCGTGAACAGAACTCGAAAATGAAAAACCGAAAAATGAAAACACGAATAATTCATTACTTATGAGGGCTACATGGGTGGTTTTGGTATCAAAATGTAGGTTTTCGAGGTCGTTCTATCCGATAAAAATAATTCAAAGCCCTTACTATCACCGTTTAGATTTTCAACTGTCAAATGGCATTTTTACGAAAAATCGGAAATTTCAAACTGTCATAACCTCCGTCCCTCTCATCGCCGCCAAAAACTATTTATATTATGTTGATCAGCATAGCTCCAAGTATCTCTGTGCGAAATATGAGCGATTTGAAAAATTTAAAATTTTGGGTGAAAAATGCCAAAGGGGTATGACCTCCTAAAAACACCATATTTGTCAATAAAAAATATATTTGGGGAGGATCTAACCTTGTTATTAAATTCGTAAATTGTACTTCCAATTCGAAACTTCAAAAATAGCAATTTTGCGGACCGACTGCGCCCTTGCCTTGATTTGTGTGAGCCCGTGAACAGAACTCGAAAATGAAAAACCGAAAAATGAAAACACGAATAATTCATTACTTATGAGGGCTACATGTGTGGTTTTGGTATCAAAATGTAGGTTTTCGAGGTCGTTCTATCCGATAAAAAATAATTCAAAGCCCTAACTATCACCGTTTGGATTTTCAACTGTCAAATGGCATTTTTACGAAAAATCGGAAATTTCAAACTGTCATAACCTCCGTCCCTCTCATCGCCGCCAAGAACTATTTATATTTTGTTGATCAGCATAGCTCCAAGTATCTCTGTGCGAAATATGAGCGATTTGAAAAATTTAAAATTTTGGGTGAAAAATGCCAAAGGGGTATGACCTCCTAAAAACACCATATTTGTCAATAAAAAATATATTTGGGGAGGATCTAACCTTGTTATTGAATTCGTAAATTGTACTTCCAATTCGAAACTTCAAAAATAGCAATTTTGCGGACCGACTGCGCCCTTGCCTTGATTTGTGTGAGCCCGTGAACAGAACTCGAAAATGAAAAACCGAAAAATGAAAACACGAATAATTCATTACTTATGAGGGCTACATGTGTGGTTTTGGTATCAAAATGTAGGTTTTCGAGGTCGTTCTATCCGATAAAAAATAATTCAAAGCCCTAACTATCACCGTTTAGATTTTCAACTGTCAAATGGCATTTTTACGAAAAATCGGAAATTTCAAACTGTCATAACCTCCGTCCCTCTCATCGCCGCCAAGAACTATTTATATTATGTTGATCAGCATAGCTCCAAGTATCTCTGTGCGAAATATGAGCGATCTGAAAAAATTTAAATTTTGGGTGAAAAATGCCAAAGGGGTATGACCTCCTAAAAACACCATATTTGTGAATAAAAAATATATTTGGGGGGGATCTAACCTTGTTATTAAATTCGTAAATTGTACTTCCAATTCGAATCTTCAAAAATAGCAATTTTGCGGAACGACTGCGCCCTTGCCTTGATTTGTGTGAGCCCGTGAACAGAACTCGAAAATGAAAAACCGAAAAATGAAAACACGAATAATTCATTACTTATGAGGGCTACATGTGTGGTTTTGGTATCAAAATGTAGGTTTTCGAGGTCGTTCTATCCGATAAAAAATAATTCAAAGCCCTAACTATCACCGTTTAGATTTTCAACTGTCAAATGGCATTTTTACGAAAAATCGGAAATTTCAAACTGTCATAACCTCCGTCCCTCTCATCGCCGCCAAGAACTATTTATATTATGTTGATCAGCATAGCTCCAAGTATCTCTGTGCGAAATATGAGCGATCTGAAAAATTTTAAATTTTGGGTGAAAAATGCCAAAGGGGTATGACCTCCTAAAAACACCATATTTGTGAATAAAAAATATATTTGGGGAGGATCTAACCTTGTTATTAAATTCGTAAATTGTACTTCCAATTCGAATCTTCAAAAATAGCAATTTTGCGGAACGACTGCGCCCTTGCCTTGATTTGTGTGAGCCCGTGAACAGAACTCGAAAATGAAAAACCGAAAAATGAAAACACGAATAATTCATTACTTATGAGGGCTACATGTGTGGTTTTGGTATCAAAATGTAGGTTTTCGAGGTCGTTCTATCCGATAAAAAATAATTCAAAGCCCTAACTATCACCGTTTAGATTTTCAACTGTCAAATGGCATTTTTACGAAAAATCGGAAATTTCAAACTGTCATAACCTCCGTCCCTCTCATCGCCGCGAAGAACTATTTATATTATGTTGATCAGCATAGCTCCTAGTATCTCTGTGCGAAATATGAGCGATTTGAAAAATCTTAAATTTTGGGTGAAAAATGCCAAAGGGTTATGACCCACTAAAAACAACATATTTGTCAATAAAAAATATATTTGGGGAGGATCTAACCTTGTTATTAAATTCGTAAATTGTACTTCCAATTCGAATCTTCAAAAATAGCAATATTGCGGAATGACTGCGCCCTTGCCTTGATTTGTGTGAGCCCGTGAACAGAACTCGAAAATGAAAAACCGAAAAATGAAAACACGAATAATTCATTACTTATGAGGGCTACATGGGTGGTTTTGGTATCAAAATGTAGGTTTTCGAGGTCGTTCTATCCGATAAAAAATAATTCAAAGCCCTTACTATCACCGTTTAGATTTTCAACTGTCAAATGGCATTTTTACGAAAAATCGGAAATTTCAAACTGTCATAACCTCCGTCCCTCTCATCGCCGCCAAAAACTATTTATATTATGTTGATCAGCATAGCTCCAAGTATCTCTGTGCGAAATATGAGCGATTTGAAAAATTTAAAATTTTGGGTGAAAAATGCCAAAGGGGTATGACCTCCTAAAAACACCATATTTGTCAATAAAAAATATATTTGGGGAGGATCTAACCTTGTTATTAAATTCGTAAATTGTACTTCCAATTCGAAACTTCAACAATAGCAATTTTGCGGACCGACTGCGCCCTTGCCTTGATTTGTGTGAGCCCGTGAACAGAACTCGAAAATGAAAAACCGAAAAATGAAAACACGAATAATTCATTACTTATGAGGGCTACATGTGTGGTTTTGTTATCAAAATGTAGGTTTTCGAGGTCGTTCTATCCGATAAAAAATAATTCAAAGCCCTAACTATCACCGTTTAGATTTTCAACTGTCAAATGGCATTTTTACGAAAAATCGGAAATTTCAAACTGTCATAACCTCCGTCCCTCTCATCGCCGCCAAGAACTATTTATATTATGTTGATCAGCATAGCTCCAAGTATCTCTGTGCGAAATATGAGCGATCTGAAAAAATTTAAATTTTGGGTGAAAAATGCCAAAGGGGTATGACCTCCTAAAAACACCATATTTGTGAATAAAAACTATATTTGGGGAGGATCTAACCTTGTTATTAAATTCGTAAATTGTACTTCCAATTCGAATCTTCAAAAATAGCAATTTTGCGGAACGACTGCGCCCTTGCCTTGATTTGTGTGAGCCCGTGAACAGAACTCGAAAATGAAAAACCGAAAAATGAAAACACGAATAATTCATTACTTATGAGGGCTACATGGGTGGTTTTGGTATCAAAATGTAGGCTTTCGAGGTCGTTCTATCCGATAAAAAATAATTCAAAGCCCTAACTATCACCGTTTAGATTTTCAACTGTCAAATGGCATTTTTACGAAAAATCGGAAATTTCAAACTGTCATAACCTCCGTCCCTCTCATCGCCGCCAAGAACTATTTATATTTTGTTGATCAGCATAGCTCCAAGTATCTCTGTGCGAAATATGAGCGATTTGAAAAATTTAAAATTTTGGGTGAAAAATGCCAAAGCGGTATGACCTCCTAAAAACACCATATTTGTGAATAAAAAATATATTTGGGGAGGATCTAACCTTGTTATTAAATTCGTAAATTGTACTTCCAATTCGAAACTTCAAAAATAGCAATTTTGCGGACCGACTGCGCCCTTGCCTTGATTTGTGTGAGCCCGTGAACAGAACTCGAAAATGAAAAACCGAAAAATGAAAACACGAATAATTCATTACTTATGAGGGCTACATGTGTGGTTTTGGTATCAAAATGTAGGTTTTCGAGGTCGTTCTATCCGATAAAAAATAATTCAAAGCCCTAACTATCACCGTTTAGATTTTCAACTGTCAAATGGCATTTTTACGAAAAATCGGAAATTTCAAACTGTCATAACCTCCGTCCCTCTCATCGCCGCCAAGAACTATTTATATTTTGTTGATCAGCATAGCTCCAAGTATCTCTGTGCGAAATATGAGCGATTTGAAAAATTTAAAATTTTGGGTGAAAAATGCCAAAGGGGTATGACCTCCTAAAAACACCATATTTGTCAATAAAAAATATATTTGGGGAGGATCTAACCTTGTTATTAAATTCGTAAATTGTACTTCCAATTCGAAACTTCAAAAATAGCAATTTTGCGGACCGACTGCGCCCTTGCCTTGATTTGTGTGAGCCCGTGAACAGAACTCGAAAATGAAAAACCGAAAAATGAAAACACGAATAATTCATTACTTATGAGGGCTACATGGGGGTTTTCGAGGTCGTTCTATCCGATAAAAAATAATTCAAAGCCCTAACTATCACCGTTTAGATTTTCAACTGTCAAATGGCATTTTTACGAAAAATCGGAAATTTCAAACTGTCATAACCTCCGTCCCTCTCATCGCCGCCAAGAACTATTTATATTATGTTGATCAGCATAGCTCCAAGTATCTCTGTGCGAAATATGAGCGATCTGAAAAAATTTAAATTTTGGGTGAAAAATGCCAAAGGGGTATGACCTCCTAAAAACACCATATTTGTGAATAAAAAATATATTTGGGGGGGATCTAACCTTGTTATTAAATTCGTAAATTGTACTTCCAATTCGAATCTTCAAAAATAGCAATTTTGCGGAACGACTGCGCCCTTGCCTTGATTTGTGTGAGCCCGTGAACAGAACTCGAAAATGAAAAACCGAAAAATGAAAACACGAATAATTCATTACTTATGAGGGCTACATGGGTGGTTTTGGTATCAAAATGTAGGTTTTCGAGGTCGTTCTATCCGATAAAGAATAATTCAAAGCCCTAACTATCACCGTTTAGATTTTCAACTGTCAAATGGCATTTTTACGAAAAATCGGAAATTTCAAACTGTCATAACCTCCGTCCCTCTCATCGCCGCCAAGAACTATTTATATTTTGTTGATCAGCATAGCTCCAAGTATCTCTGTGCGAAATATGAGCGATCTGAAAAAATTTAAATTTTGGGTGAAAAATGCCAAAGGGGTATGACCTCCTAAAAACACCATATTTGTGAATAAAAAATATATTTGGGGAGGATCTAACCTTGTTATTAAATTCGTAAATTGTACTTCCAATTCGAATTTTCAAAAATAGCAATTTTGCGGAACGACTGCGCCCTTGCCTTGATTTGTGTGAGCCCGTGAACAGAACTCGAAAATGAAAAACCGAAAAATGAAAACACGAATAATTCATTACTTATGAGGGCTACATGGGTGGTTTTGGTATCAAAATGTAGGTTTTCGAGGTCGTTCTATCCGATAAAAAATAATTCAAAGCCCTAACTATCACCGTTTAGATTTTCAACTATCAAATGGCATTTTTACGAAAAATCGGAAATTTCAAACTGTCATAACCTCCGTCCCTCTCATCGCCGCCAAGAACTATTTATATTTTGTTGATCAGCATAGGTCCAAGTATCTCTGTGCGAAATATGAGCGATTTGAAAAATTTAAAATTTTGGGTGAAAAATGCCAAAGGGGTATGACCTCCTAAAAACACCATATTTGTCAATAAAAAATATATTTGGGGAGGATCTAACCTTGTTATTAAATTCGTAAATTGTACTTCCAATTCGAAACTTCAAAAATAGCAATTTTGCGGACCGACTGCGCCCTTGCCTTGATTTGTGTGAGCCCGTGAACAGAACTCGAAAATGAAAAACCGAAAAATGAAAACACGAATAATTCATTACTTATGAGGGCTACATGTGTGGTTTTGGTATCAAAATGTAGGTTTTCGAGGTCGTTCTATCCGATAAAAAATAATTCAAAGCCCTAACTATCACCGTTTAGATTTTCAACTGTCAAATGGCATTTTTACGAAAAATCGGAAATTTCAAACTGTCATAACCTCCGTCCCTCTCATCGCCGCCAAGAACTATTTATATTATGTTGATCAGCATAGCTCCAAGTATCTCTGTGCGAAATATGAGCGATCTGAAAAATTTTAAATTTTGGGTGAAAAATGCCAAAGGGGACCTCCTAAAAACACCATATTTGTGAATAAAAAATATATTTGGGGAGGATCTAACCTTGTTATTAAATTCGTAAATTGTACTTCCAATTCGAATCTTCAAAAATAGCAATTTTGCGGAACGACTGCGCCCTTGCCTTGATTTGTGTGAGCCCGTGAACAGAACTCGAAAATGAAAAACCGAAAAATGAAAACACGAATAATTCATTACTTATGAGGGCTACATGGGTGGTTTTGGTATCAAAATGTAGGTTTTCGAGGTCGTTCTATCCGATAAAAAATAATTCAAAGCCCTAACTATCACCGTTTAGATTTTCAACTGTCAAATGGCATTTTCACGAAAAATCGGAAATTTCAAACTGTCATAACCTCCGTCCCTCTCATCGCCGCGAAGAACTATTTATATTATATTGATCAGCATAGCTCCAAGTATCTCTGTGCGAAATATGAGCGATTTGAAAAATCTTAAATTTTGGGTGAAAAATGCCAAAGGGGTATGACCCACTAAAAACACCATATTTGTCAATAAAAAATATATTTAGGGAAGATCTAACGTTGTTATTGAATTTGTAAATTGTACTTCCAATTCGAATCTTCAATAAAAGCAATTTTGCGGACCGACTGCGCCCTTGCCTTGATTTGTGTGAGCCCGTGAACAGAACTCGAAAATGAAAAACCGAAAAATGAAAACACGAATAATTCATTACTTATGAGGGCTACATGGGTGGTTTTGGTATCAAAATGTAGGTTTTCGAGGTCGTTCTATCCGATAAAAAATAATTCAAAGCCCTAACTATCACCGTTTAGATTTTAAACTGTCAAATGGCATTTTTACGAAAAATCGGAAATTTCAAACTGTCATAACCTCCGTCCCTCTCATCGCCGCGAAGAACTATTTATATTATGTTGATCAGCATAGCTCCTAGTATCTCTGTGCGAAATATGAGCGATTTGAAAAATCTTAAATTTTGGGTGAAAAATGCCAAAGGGGTATGACCCACTAAAAACACCATATTTGTCAATAAAAAATATATTTGGGGAAGATCTAACGTTGTTATTGAATTTGTAAATTGTACTTCCAATTCGAATCTTCAATAATAGCAATTTTGCGGACCGACTGCGCCCTTGCCTTGATTTGTGTGAGCCCGTGAACAGAACTCGAAAATGAAAAACCGAAAAATGAAAACACGAATAATTCCTTACTTATGAGGGCTGCATGGGTGGTTTTGGTATCAAAATGTAGGTTTTCGAGGTCTTTCTATCCAATAAAAAATAATTCAAAGCCCTAACTATCACCGTTTAGATTTTCAACTGTCAAATGGCATTTTTACGAAAAATCGGAAATTTCAAACTGTCATAAACTCCGGGTATACAATATTTCAAGGACCTTCCAAATTATGTATCCACTATCCGGTGCTCTTTCAACTAAGCAAGTGCTTTATGAACTTTGAGAGCGTATGAACAATAAACACTATGCGATACACCGAGCAGTTTGCAGAAGAGCTGGGACATCTGACTAAAGAAACAAGGCACTAGAGTGAAAATATGAGGCATTCGGCTACTTTGCGATACACAGAACATTGGACTAAAGAGTTGGGCATTTGGCTTCTTCGAGAGATAGGGCATCTGACTGAAGAAACAAGGCATTCGGTTGGAGAGATGTGGCATTTGGCTACTTTGCGATACACGAGGCATTTGACTGAAGAGAGAGTTGGGGCATTTGGCTTCTTCGAGAGATAGGGCATCTGACTGAAGAAGCAAGGCATTCGGATGGAGAGATGTGGCATTTGGCTACTATGCGATACCTAGACAGTTTGACAGAAGAATAAGGGCATTCGGCTACTTTGCTATACACGGAGCATTCGACTGAAGATTTGGGGCATTTGGCTTCTGCGAGAGATGGGGCATCTGACTAGAGAAACGAGGCATTCGGATGAAGAGATGAGGCATTGGGCTACTTCGCTATACAAGGAGCATTTGACTGAAGATTTGGGGCATTTGGCTTCTGCGAGAGATGGGGCATCTGACTATGGAAACGAGGCATTCGGATGAAGAGATGAGGCATTGGGCTACTTCGCTATACAAGGAGCATTTGACTGAAGATTTGGGGCGTTTGGCTTCTGCGAGGGATGGGGCATCTGACTATGGAAACGAGGCATTCGAATGAAGAGATGAGGCATTGGGCTACTTCGCTATACACGGAGCATTTGACTGAAGATTTGGGGCGTTCGGCTTCTGCGAGAGATGGGGCATCTGACTAGAGAAACGAGGCATTCGGATGAAGAGATGAGGCATTGGGCTACTCCGCTATACACGGAGCATTTGACTGAAGACTTGGGGCATTTGGCTTCTGCGAGAGAAGGGGCATCTGACTAGAGAAACAAGGCATTCGGCTACTGAGATTTGACATTTGGTCATCTGGACAAAAGAAGGAAAACTATCGATGCTCCGGGTATCCATGTTCTTTTCTTTTTCGAATTTGGTTTCTTCATATCTTCCGCCTCTGAATCCTCGGCTTTGAAGTAGCATATGAGCGACGTCACTAGATGAGTCATTGTTACCACCTTCAACGATTACATCACGGATGAATCGAAACAGCATTTTCCTACCTTCGGCTATCGAAACTCGTTTTTAGAAGTGATGTCACGAATGTGTGTCAGGGATCGAAGCACACTCACGACCAAAACCACGCCATCCGCTCCACAGACGATTTTTATTTGTTCAACGCAATTTCACCTCGCAGTCCATTCCAGAGCTCCCGTAGTGTTTGTAGCTGGTGCAGACGAATAGTCCGATCGATAACATAGTTCAGTGTTTGTTGAACGCAACAGATCTTTAATTCTTCCACAATGGCAGTCAACAGAGTGACCATCATCAAAGCTATCGAGCTGGTATGTGTCAGATTGGGCTTTTGTGAGGTTTTCTTTGTCGTTGAAATGTGGCGAATACTCAGGTATTCAAAAAGCAGGTTGATGAATACGTTTCATATTCAATGGAGGTCATAGGCGGAGAAATTTCTTCTGAAGAATTAATATGCTTTATCGTTGAGATCCTTTGGGTAGAAAAATACAAATACAACTCGTTTTAATCTCGACAACCCAAAAACTGTTGAGTTTTCGCCCACTCTATTGTGTTGCATGATAATTTACACATAACTCCTGAACTATGCGTTCTATCGAAAATGCACTCCCTTTATCTTTTAAAGATAGTGTTTTTATCTTCAATTTGAATCCAAAATGAGTGCATTACGTTGAATGGTGATCGCGATTCAGTTTTGTACGAAGATGATCGACTCAAAAAAATCGTCCTACACTGAGTGTCACTAAGATTTGTATGTTGATATTGAAATCAGCTTCAATTTGAACGAAAGATGGTACACTTGAGTTGACGTCTTCCCAAATAGAGTTTACAACTTGTAGTAATGATAGTAAGAATAATACTTAGAGCAAAATTTAATTCAATTTATATTGCATTTTTTTATTGAGTCATCGAAATGTTTTTTTCACATAATAACCTTGTATGCTGAGCACATTCTCCAGCTAATTTCATTCCATAAAAACATTTTCTCAATTCAATGAAATAAAAGACAGGAAAAGAATTTGAAATACAAGAAAAAGCGTGTTAAGGTTGGAAAAAATATCTCTTTTTTTCGTTATAATTCTGAAATGGCTGATGATATTTTGATGCGACTCAAAAAATTTGTATCTGCTGTCAAATATTGACGCTATCACATCATAAATCTCCAAGATTTGAAATCAATAACCCATGAAATGGTTGTCAATCTATCAAACCCAAAATTATTCCATTTCCAGCAATTTCGATATGAGTAACATCGAACGATCTCAAAGCGAATTGACAAATTGATAACGATTATTTATGTGGAATAATATTAGCATTACTCAAAAGTACATGTAGATAAGAATTTGATGAACAAAATATATTATTGTTGTATATGATCGCATTCGAATGTTTTCGATATGAATTCCGATATTTCCAAACATATGAATCAGAAAATGTAAATGAGAATTCGTTCTTTATGTCTGACTAAAGTTATACAGGATGGTCCACATCGTACTATCAGGACTTCAACAAACGAGAGAAAAACATATTTTGCATGGAGAAAAATTCAACAATATTTCTCCTTCAAATAAATTCTTTTTTCGACTCTTGTTCTGCTTATTATACAAAGTGGACTTATTTCTTCATTACTCCTTTCGGTTTTTATCGAAACTATAAACTGTTTGCTTTCATATAGACTTGAAGGATTTGAAATTTTCTGGCTAAATCAATCGCAGGCGCTTCGCATTATCTATTTTTTGTTTTAATGAAATTGGGCTGACATTTTCATGGTCTATCGCAGAACAAAATGAATCTCCGCCAAGATGAATTGACCTTTTAAAGTTTTATACAACGATTAATCGTCTTAATCTAGCCATAAAATGCTATCGCAATGACACTTGCATCAGGATTTAGGTAAATCTGAATAACTTTATGCAGGTTATCTTTCTTAATTCGTGTTATCATTACCATCATTTGGAGTAAAAATGGCTAATTGAGTAATGCAGAAGCATTTCAAAAACTATTAATTTTTGAAGGTCATGTTGAAATTGCAGAAGACGTCAAAAACTCGACAATTCAATGAAAAAAATTCATGTAGGTTTTCAATATGTGATCATAACCATGGAATTTGTCAAAAAAGTGGCCTAGGTATAGGTTTTTTTTTATACGTCGAGAAGTTCAAAGAGTTATCGATCACCGTTGACTCACCCTGTATAACATTTGAAATTCATGCCATGTTTGTGAAAGTATTGAAACAATCTGTTCCTTCATTACGTTTGTTCATAGATGGGATTTTAAAGAGGTTCTTTTAGTTTTTACAGCGGGATAACTTTTTACTTTCGTATTCATCTTCGAAATGCATAAGTTGGAAAACGTTTTGTTCAGCAACCTCCACTTAAATCATCCTTTTCATCTTCGCATCTTCCGAGTATCACGAAATTGCAATAATTTAACTCTGAGACCAATTTTGCCATTTCATGAACCGTTTCATCGGTGTTCATCCAATTCTTCAAAGGATTAATGAAATTACAACGCCTTAAACAACTCTACCAACCACATATCATTAACGATTTTAAGGCCATGATGTAATGCACCATAATAGTAGAAGTTATTCAATTCTTCACGCTTGGCACATTGAAATTCTTCGTCTTGACCTTGCCCCAAAAGCATACATGATTCATTTATTTGTTATGTTTTTTTTTCATTGAATATTTAACTGCCAGGTTCAGGTCCACCTGTACAACTTCTAGGCTGAAGGAATTAGAAATTGTGTTCGATTTGCATTAGCAGATTAGCTTGTCAACATTTCCGGTTTGTGCGTATTTGTTTAAATGTGTCAGATCTAAAAATAGATGGACAAATCGTTTTGAATGACGAAAATATCATAACCTGTTGAATACCGAATGAAGTGATGGTACAACATGTAGGTAGTAAGGCCAATTAAGGAGTGAATGAAGTTGGAATATCAATGAATGATGTACTAAAGAAAAAGCTGTTTTATTTTGAGAAGAAGCTCTGTTAAATTTCAGAAAATGCCAAAGGAATCTTTCAGTAATATGTACACTAAAACTTTTTTGCGTTGTTTTTTCATTCGTAAAGGGTTTGGTACATTCTACATTAGCTATCTTTGTTCTATATAAGTATAACTACGAAATTCTTGTTATACCAGCAGTGGATGTCAGAAAAATACTCAGAGGGCAGTGCCACAATCGTTAATTTGAACTCTCCGATGTATAGTGTATATGTATATCTCATTATCGACTTTCTCCATTTTTGCAGGCTCTAGCAGTCATTTGCCTCTTCCTACACACAAAAAGTCACATTGGAAGTAGCACAGCGGAAATTGTATCCATAGCCGCCTTCGCTGGGTTCACCATTATTCTTGCCGGTGTATTTATAGGTAAGTCGATATGAAACTATGAAGAAACTTAATCTGCATCGGATCGAAAATTGAGTCGGTGCTATTCTTAGAAAACAGGAATATTTTCTCGGTCAATGTAAACTATTTTATGTGGTTTACAATGGAATGAAGTTATTATGAGTTTCGTAGAGATTTTGCGCAGATATTTATGTAATTTTTCGGAGATGAATGTAGTTATTTTTTGCAGGAAAAATTGTGGATTCGGCTGTTGGATCCAAAATCGACCTATACTACTCCATCGTTGGGGTAGTTCTCTTTGTGGCAGCTGGATATTACAACATCGATACTTTCAAGGATAACGGGGCGGACAGTAAAAATTACGGCTTGATCAAAGGAAGTTTGGCCATCATAAACGCCGTTGTCTTCTTGATCGACGCTCTCTTAGGCTGGAGAGTCTAAAGTCCCGATTGTCTTCAGAATTTCCATTCATCATTGCATCGATTATTCTGATTGCCTTTTTGAAATTCTCGAATTTCTTGATGTTTTTATAATATATACCTATCATTCGTTTTTATATATGTATAGATGATTATTCCTTCAAATCTTTCATTGAAAATTTCCCATAAATAAGAAATGCCAAATATATATCTATATTTATACAAACTTTTTACACAAAATGAACTGGTACAACTGAAATATATTGACTTCATATTCATATTCGTATTTTTGTATATTTGTTTGCTAGTGTTGTGAATATTTAGCTTTAAGATCACAAAAGAGATAAATTATTTTTAATAAAATTAACTATATGTGCTGATCCGTTTTTCATTTTCTACCTAAACATTCCTCTTACAACACGCTGATCAGCTATTGATTTATTCAATTTATTCAATAGGTTAGGATTGCTTCAAAGGACAAGGTTAGAGAAAAAGGAGTGATATTTCTTTTGATTTCTTTCAGCTTAAAAATCTCAATACGCGTTGAAATAATAACAGTTATGAAGTGCTTTTCTTAAAATTATCAAGAAATATCTTCTGAATAATCTGAGTGGAAATCACAAGGTACAACCCTGGCCTGTACGCTAGGATTTTTTTCGAGCCGCTCCTGTTTTATTTTGACTTTTGACAGTCAGCTGTTGCTCCGGCAACCGTAACACAAACATCAACAAGTTGTTGAAAAACAACAATCGGACATATTTCAGATTATGAATTTGAATTTCTTTTCATGGATTGATTACTGAATTCACATCAGAATGACTCTATATTTCGAAAATGCTTTACGATCAGGCGAATTGAGCTCCATAAGTTTGAATGTTGGATGGCACCCAAATGCCCCCTTTTTAGCAGTCGCAAGTTTCTCACAAGAAAAAGGAGGATTTGTAACAGTGTTCGATGAATTGGTGAGACTTTAAATCGATATTCACCAAAAATATCACGGTTCCACTGTTTTCTTTACAGGGTGATGCACTCAAAGAAAACAATTATCCATTTCATCGTAACTACCAGGTCACTTCTTTTTCTTGGCATCCAAATTTGATAAGTTTGGCTACTGGATGGGAGAACGGTGAACTCAAAATCTGGAACGAATCGGAAAATGATTTCTTGAATGTCACAGGACCTCACAAGTCACCCATTACACATGTAGAGTATAGCGAGAAAGGGGGACGATTAATCTCATGCGATTCTGTAAGTTTTCTACCAATTCCATGTATATAAAAAATTAAAGTGAAAAAATTGCTTCTTTTGTCACATGGAATATTTTTCTTTCCACATTAGTCAATTAGGTAGATTCTAAACTGTTTCCAGAGTGGTTCGTTGGTAGGTTGGAAGGTGGATAATAAAGGCCACGTTGCTACAGTTTTTCACCTGGACCTCAAAGAATGCATTACACATGTAACATTCAGAATTAGCATCAAACATCCTGAATTTGATGTGAAAGGTTTGGCAAAAGCTGCCGTTAATGGGGACGAACAAGCTTTAGATATTTTCAGTAACTGGAGGCCCAAAACGACCGCTAGAAAGTTTAGGGTTCAGGACGGGCTTGATAATATGTGCTTTTTCGTGGGGACACAAGTCGGTGAGCCAGAAGGAAAATATTAATGTATGCTAAATATTTTACATTTTTTTCATGTAGGGTCACTATATTATGTTAATACTGGTGGTTCATGTACTGAAGTGTTAAATACCGAAGGAGTTCCATTGACAAATGTCCTGTACCATCATTCTAAAGATGTTGTAGTTATTATGATGGAAGGTCTAACGATTGGACATTTCTCAGTGGACCATCAAGGTAATCTTACTGAGGTGGCAAAAGTAAAATTAAATGGTAAAATTCAAGGAAGGAGTGATTTTAGCCAAAGGATCACTTGGGCTGGGGGAGATTCGTTAGCCATCTTAACAGGTAAAATGAACTACTCTATCATGATTAAAGAAATTTGGGCTTCAATCATCTTCCAGGCGATTTAACTGTAAGAATTTGGGACGTTGAAACCAATGATAACTTCATAATGCCCACAACCATGAAACTTTATGTCAACGAAGATAAAACACGTACCACCAACGAAAATTTCTGTTGTATCTCGTATTGCAAACTGAACCAAACCATTTGCGCTGGTACAAATCTGGGAAAAATCTACTTCTGGACCAAGAAGCAGATAACAAGCAACGGAGAAGTAACGGAGGGACTTTGGGAGTTGAACAACATCAATAACATCGGGGGCACTGTGAAACATCTAGTGTGGGGATCTTTTCAACTGAAATTGCCTTTGTTGTGCGTGAATTGCGTTACTTCAGTTTACATAATGAAGGAACAGAATATTGGGACGGCCTTTTCGTCCAAGATTTGGGCCACTCAGAAGACGGCATCTGAAGTTTTACTAGAATCGGAGAAGAGCGATTACTTACTTTCTGTTGAGGTGAGTACACTTTGGGTATTCAATGAATATTTTGTTTTGAATTAATTCTATTTGGTTTTTGAAGAAAAACGTGTTCATTTCGAAATAAACAGAAAATTTCAAGACTAATATTTCCTAAACGCCCTGTAAAATTATTCAGTAATCTTAGCTCAGTTGGATATGTTTTAATACAAAGTCCTTTTCATTAGTTCCATTCTGGACTTTTATTCGTCTCGATATCTCTCTCGGTTCAGAATATTCAAGAAAAAAACCTTAAAGTTTTGATTGAATCATCAATTTTTCACATTATATCATAAAAAGTGGTGTGGATTTTAATGAGGTCAGTTCAGGAAATGATAGAGACTCGGAAAATAATAGGAATTGGCTGTATGAACTGTATTCGAATAAAAAATTTTAAGAAAATACAGGGTGTTCAAATTTGCTTTGAAACCACAGATTTATTAATTTACGCCAAATGGCTGGATCTATTGGGATGAAGTTTTGTAGCAATCGAGGTAGCACGTTTTGCAACGATAAACATTATTTTGTTTTGCCAGTGGCGTTCGTACTAGCACATTACAGGTCTTTTTTTGGGTATAAACTGTAATATAACTTTTTATCATCGAAATCAATTTGGAAATCTTCAGTTATGTTATTATGGTAAATTTTTTTGCCAACCAGAGATTTATTCTAATTCCAGCATCAGATATCTGATTTGTCGATAAATGAAGCAAAATTAGCATGTACGAATGGCAGAATAATTTCCATCTTCAAGATAGCATGGAAAGAGAACTCAATTCCTACAACTAAGACTACGGATAAATCTCAAGTCAACGAGTTTTCAGTAGAAAAACTGTCAAGCTTCAATTGCGACAATGATTTCATTATCCTTTATAATGACAACATTATCGTACTTACCCAGAAAGGGGTCTCTATTAAAGACTCTTCGGGAAATGTTGTCCACAGTATTCCAAATAGTACTTCAGAAGGAGAAGCTATCGGTAAATTTTCCTGAGTTATCTTAGGGGGCGAATTTAACCGTGTATAAAAAATTTTAGGCATCGACGTCAATTCCAATTATCTCACAATTTTCACTCTGGAGGGATACCTCAAAATATACGACTTAGCCGATGCTCAACCTAAACTTCTGATCCCTGTTCAAAATCTGATGGATTTAACACCAGATTTCGGGGAAATAATCCAAGCGAAATGCAACGCGAATGGTACTCAAATTGCCCTGACTTTGGCCGGTACAAATCTTATACCAGACGGAAAACTGTACATATGGGATATCGATAGTACCACTTTATTCAACTACGATTTCCGAAAATCACACGATGAAGAATCGAATCAAGATGATGAAGCTCTTGAAGAGTTGAGTGAAGGGAAGGGTCACTCTAGTTACACTGAAATTTGCCAGAATCGAGTACCTCTGTCGTTGTTTTGGGATCAGAACGACCCGAGGCTTTTGATTTGTAATGCTAAGAGATTGAAATATGGATTGTCGGTCAAGAAACCTAAGAAACCCGGTGATTACTTTTCATTATAATCTTCACTTCCTGATACACATAAAGGCACTTAACACTCTTGGGTAGTTGATGGATTTCAAGCGAGAAGAAGCTGTGCATGTTATTTTTTAGCTGCACAACATTTAAATTTATTGGAAAGGTAGATGGTGTTTGTTTACTTCATTAACCAGAAGGGCTTCTTTAATATCTGATCTTCTGTACATATTGAAATTTGCATGGTTGGGATTTTCAAAATAAGGGTTTGGTTGGATGTGAAAAGGGTTCAATTCAAGGCGAAACTACTAAAGTAGGCTTTTACGCAATGTAGTATTTTTTCAAGCAATTAGATTAAATAAACTAAACTAACTCAAAATCATTCTACAGGAACAGAACATAAAAAATCGCTCCAAGACGAGGACCATATCGTTATTTCCATGTTCATTTCGTCTGAAAATGGTATAAAAATGCACGACATACAAGCGATAGACGCTGAATCAAGACTTATCGATATTTCAACCCCTTACATCGTTATTCTCGACAAACTTGCCCTGGTTAAAGAAGTTTTAGGCGATTTCGTAGGTTTAGAAAATTGCGACAAAATCACTAAAGAAGCGGTGTTGGATTTCAGCTATTACCTGAGTCTAGGTCGGTATTAAAATAAAAATATAGTACTAATTAGCATGAATATCAATTTATGTTGCGTTACGTTTGTAAATTCAGGAAATATGGACGCAGCGTTCAAATCCATCAAGCTGGTGCAGAGCTCAGGGGTTTGGAACAGTTTAGCCAGGATGTGCGTGAAGACCAGAAGGTTAGACGTGGCAGGGGTCTGTCTGGGCCACATGGGCAATGCCAAAGCTGCAAGAAACCTAAGATTGGCGATGGCAGATCCCAATCTTCCTGTCGAAGCTCAAATCGCGGTCCTAGCCATCGAACTGGGAATGCTCGTAAGTCTATCTCGAACCGCACGTGTCCAAGCGTGTTTCCCTGGGGAACACCAATTTTTTTTTCAATCTAGGACGAAGCGGAGCACCTTTACAAGCAATGCGAGCGTTTCGATCTGCTGAACCAGCTGTACCAAGACATGGATAAAATGGAGGAGGCGTATTCCGTTGCTTCGACCAAAGACAGGATTCATCTGCGGAATACGGAGCACATGTGGGCCAAGTCCTTGGAACAAGCCGGGGATTTCAAGGAGGCTGCGGTCAAATATGAGAAGGCTAATACCCACCGAGTGGAGGTTCCTAGGATGCTGGTGGATCAGCCTGAAGAACTGCAAAAGTATATGGCCAAAACAGACGACCCGTAAGTTTTTTTGAAGCTATAAATCGAATTTTTTTTAAATTCATTACAGATCTTAAATTAATTTCCAGAGAACTGGCAGCAGGTTCACATTTTTCATATCAACAGAAATATTGATTAAAAATTAATTTACATTCCTATTTCAGGTACATTTTATGTTTTTGTTTCTTCTTTAACATTGTTTTAATAAACTTATGACTGTTTTTCAAAGATTTCTTATCACTTTTGTTTAGAGAACTTCTGAAGTGGTGGGGCCAGTACATCGAGTCTCAAGGAGACATGGCGACAGCATTAAAGGTATACTCCAAAGCCAACGAGGTGTACTCCCAAGTTCGTGTTCTGTGCTATCTGGGCGAGGAATCGAAGGCGGCTGATTTGGCGAGACAGTCGTCAGATAAAGCTGCGTTTTATCATATGGCACGCCATTATGAAACAGTTGGGAACAATGAAAACGCCATCAATTTCTTCGTGAAAGCGAACGCATACAGTAAGTTCTCTTCAGGTCAGGAATATTGATGTTGACTTCTGACTGTCTGTATCAAGATCGTTGAAATATGCTTTAGTACAAAGTTTAAGTCTTTTTGAACATTCTGCTCTTCAATTCGTTCCGATATCTTTCGAGGTGAAAAAGATATATTGAGAAATAGAATTAGACTTTTGGATCTTCGAGCGTCAAACGAAATGCCACTCCACACCTATATGTTTTAAAATCTTCTGAACCGATGATGATATTGGGTCGAATGAAAAAACAAATTGTTCAAAAAGAAATAAACTTTGTACTGAAGTATACTGAGTTCACTAAACAACTATATACAGGGTGTTACAAGCTCGAGGACAAATATACTTTTCAAATGTTTTCATCCGGTTAGCTTCTGACTGTCTACCAAGATCGTTCAAATATGCTTTAGTACAAAGTTTAAGTCTTTTTGGACATTCTGCTCTTCCATTTATCTCAATATCTTTCGAGGACGAAAAGATATGTTGAAAAATAGACTTTTGGATCTTCGAGCCTCAAACCTATATGTCTTAAAATCTTCTGAACCGATGAAGATATTGAGTTGAATGAAAAAGCAAAATGTTGATAATGAAATTAACTTTGTACTAAAATACACTTGGGTTACTAAACAACTGTATACAGGGTGTTACAAGCTGAAGAAAAAAATAAACTTTTCCAGGCAACGCAATCCGTTTATGTCGAGAGAACCACATGGCCGACGAACTCTGGAACATCGGGCTGGTAGCTTCCAATCGCGAAAAAATCGACTGCGCCCGCTACTTCGAAGATATCGACAATCTAGAAAAGGCTGTCGTGCTCTACCACAGGGCCGGGATGTTGCACAAAGCCTTAGACCTGGCTTTCAAATCCAACCAATACGATATTTTGCAACAGATCGCTACCGACCTGGACGCCGATTCGGATCCGGCCCTGGTGCAAAAGTGCGCCGAATATTTCGTCAACAACGAACAGTTCGACAAAGCCGTGGATCTGCTGGCTATCGGGAAGAAGGTTCGAAGTTTGTCCAGAATATCGATATTAGGTAACTCTGGGTTCTGTAGGCATGGTTTCGGCTTTCTTTATGACAGGTCGCGAAGTGAAAAATTTGACAACGTCGCATATTTATATCGAAGATGTTCAAAGAGGACATGACCCAGAATCATCTAATATTGTCCTATGAATTTTTTGAAGATTGTCGAGTTTTTTCCAATCGTTTCAGTTCCAAGAAGCCATCTCTCTGTGCACCGCTCGTAACGTGCAATTAACTGAAGATTTGGCGACAAAATTGACTCCCGAAAAGGATCAATTGGACGAGGACAGTCGAAATCAGATACTAGAGACTTTGGCGGACAGTTTGATGCAGCAAGGGAGTTATCATTTGGCTGCTCAAAAATTCACTCAGTCCGGTGACAAGGTATTAAGTGTTTTCATGATTTATTTAGTTCACATGTTTCTTCGATAAAATATTCTTTGATCTTCCTATTTACATCCTTTTCAGATTAAAGCGATGAAGGCCCTGCTGAAATCCGGCGATACAGACCGGATTATATTCTTCGCCTCTGTTTCAAGGAAAAAAGAAGTCTACATTATGGCTGCCAATTATTTACAGACCGTAGATTGGCAAAACGATCCAGAAATTCTACGAAACATCATCACTTTCTATTCGAAGGCTAAAGCTCTAGCGTTACTAGCCAATTTTTATGTGGCTTGCGCTCAAGTAAACTCTTCAGGAATTAATCATGTAACAAAGTTCAAATCGCATAATTTCAGGTGGAGATTGACGAATTCCAGAACTATGAGAAAGCGTATGAAGCTTTCATGGAAGCAGGTGCATGTCTTGCTAAAATAACCGCCCCGAAAGATCCCAAACAGCACGAAAGGATCACTGAAGTTATTAAACAGAGGAGTGCAATCATTAAAAGATTCGTAGATATAAAGAAATTATTTGAGAGGGGTGACATACAAACAGGTCAGAAATCAGTATTAACCGGTTTATTGTTTTCCTTCATTATGTATTAATACGATTAAAATAAGAGCAAATGAATGTTAACTTGATTCGAAATGTGTTGAAAACTTGAAATAATGGTTTCTTTCAACTTTTAGGCTTGGCTCAATGCAGGCAACTTTTAGAAATCGAAGCAGAGGATTTGGAGGCAGCGGTGCGAAGAGGAGATATATATGCCCAAATGATTTACCACAATATCAAAACTTCGAATTTTTTGGTAGCTAAACAACTGTTTGATGAATTCAAGCAGGTTTTGAATGCCTCTTCGAACAATTCAATAACTTATTATTTGAACAAAGAACTTTTAGAGGCTTTAGCGAAAGGATTGAATGTACCGGTTACTGTTCTTGTTCCTTCTTTAGCTAAAGTAACGCCTACAGATAGGGATGAAGGAGAAATCGAAGAGATTATTGAAGAATAAGTTCAAAATTGGAAGAAACCATGAAAAAAATAGTCGATGTGATAATTATAGTATTTAAATCAATAAACACATTGTTTTATTTATATTTCACCTTCAAAACGCAGCAGAACCTTCTTTTAGATCGTTCATTTGAATTAAAATAACAAAAAATAAATTTAAATTAGCAGTCTACTAGTTTTGGTGGACTAGTAGGCTGCTGCGAATTTAAATTTATTTTCATTTAATTCAATTCTATCTCGTCCTTGCAGAATGTCTAAGTTAAGGATCTTAAACATACTCCAGTTAATAATTATTTACCGAAATCTCATTCATTTCAGGAGAAAACGATAAAAGAAATAATCCTCAAATTCAAAAATTGGCGCTTCAGAACTGTCAAACGCCACGCAGGTGGGCGGTCCTAAAGACTGGTGCCAGGATTTTATTTCGAATTTCAAATGAATATTTCTTGGCAGAATCGACAATAAACTTATAACTATTATTTAATTTATTCTTGTCTGTCTCTCATAATTCTAACCGAGTAGCAGCAAACGCAAAAACAACAATCAAATCAAAGTTAATGATGTTTATGTTAAGACGCATTTCGGTTGAATTCATTTTCGGCCATGTTGCTTTACTTCTGTTTATTGTTTGCTGCTCCCCGCGTCCGTGCTGAATTTTATATAAAATGATAGTGAATTTATGTAAATAAATAGTTGATTAGCGCATAATACACGATTGTAGGGCAGCCTGAACCGTTTTCAGATATCAGTTTCGAAAATCGGGGCTCGAAATTATGTGAAAACTGGAAAATTAGATTCGATATTTGTAATGGCTTCCTCCGCGTCCCCCTGGTCTTTGTTCACAATGACAGGGGATATTGTTCTTTGGTGTTTTTCAAAACTTCACCCCCTTTGAATTTTTCAACTTTTTTTGAATGGAAAATGATTGTTTAGTTTTATTATTTTATTTTCATTATGAATACAAGTGAGAACAATCCTTTAAATAATGGGACTCATAATTCTAACAATTCTGAGGTAAGAAATGTTTTCATGTCAATTAATGTTTATTAATTGAATTTTCTCATTTGATTTTGGCTGCGGAGAAACATGAAAAATTATATTTTCTAGGTACCCTTATAATTCTTGTTTTTTCTTTCAGTCAGAAATTTATTCGCCAAATATTCTGATAATATTACTGGAATTATTTTGAATTTGTTAAATTATGAAAAACAAATGTTGCGTACTTATACGTCACATATTTTCAAAATAATTAAGTAATTTTGCCATTTCAGGAAATTTTTATTGTTTTTTGTTATTGTTTACAGAGTTTTGAGACTACTAGATTTTTGTCCAGAAGTCTAGGAGGAAATATTGAATTTGCTCACAGAATTACTTCATTATTGCTTCTTTCTAGTAGGTGGTGATATGCAACTGGTTCATTTCCATTGTTTTTGTCTGTGTTGAATTGTGCATGTGTTATTATAAATCTTGCGGATTTAATTTCTGTCTAACAGGTGAAATGTGTTTTTTCTAGTTCTTATTCTTTCAGCTATTCACATTATGTTGACCAAAAGTTTGAAATGATACATTTTATCATTCATGCTACGCAAATGTGGAAATTGAATATGAATCGACAGAAAGTTTCACTTCGATACAACTGAATTTTTCTCTCGAAAGTATGAGAATTAAGTTTTTCCATACAAGGAAATTAACAATTGCTTTAAACAATATTGGTACATAAATGCAGTGTATTGATTGTTGATATTGGTTTTGATAATTGTTCGAGAACAATAATGGATTAACTAATTCTATGTTTTCTCCATCTATGATCATCAAGAAGAGGAATAATTTATTAGATATTTGAATAAAACTTTATAAAACAATGTAGTATGTTTATTAGTTTTTTAATTGTCATATTGAAAATAATATTTTACGATTGATTGATTGGAAAAATAGGAGTGCATTATCAAAGCATTGCAAAAGTGGTTCTTTCGATTTGAACCAATGAAATGCTACTGGTATAATAACAGCAGCTGCCTTTTTTGAGGAGATTTGTTATGAAAATCATTCTTAGAATTCTGTTCTCATTTTGTATTGGTAATTTTTTGTCTCAATATTTTCATGTTGGAAATAAAGACTTATTATATCGAGTGTTATGTTCTCAATAGTGATATATCTGTTATTGCATTGAAAGCAACCAAAATATCGATTCTACACAAACTTCATATTTAGCATAACTTTTTCAGGTTCAGAGATCATTGCCATCGTCTACAATTCCCACTGACTTGCGGGTCAACACAACTGCACTAAACACTGTTGCTTTGAGCGCCAGTGTGGCTAAATACTGGGTATTGACTAATCTTCTAACTGCGCCCATACCTCAAGTTTCTGTTTATGGTCCATTGGGGGCCGGTAGGGATGGACAAAAATTAACTCAGGTGAGAAATAGTAGTTCTGGATTGACCGATCCTAATTGGTACCCTTGTTTGGTACTGATGTGAAAGGAAATGGTTGAAAAGCTGATAGTTTATGATGGAATGTTTGAACGAAGTTGATTTTTTATGAAGAGATTATTACTGGCCATCTCGGTCGCCTGATTTATCACCTCTTGAGTTTATGAATTTTTTGATAGGAAGCTATGTTATCTCAACACGGGCTTATGCCAGCGGAGCCTCTTCTGATACCACAACACTCACAAATCCCGGTCAGTATTTCCACATCACAGGGTGTTACAAATTTAGCCATCTCAGCCGGTAGTATGCACTTAGACAACCAACACAACCATCCGTTATCACACCATTCTCACCAGCAATCCGAGAATATGTCGAACCAACAAAATCAAATTAGAGAGGTTTGTGCGAACTGAATTCTCCGTTACATTCTTTATCGATGAAAATTTCTAGATGTCTCAACACTCGACCCACACTTCTCACTCTCAACATTCGCAGCAGCAGAATATGGTGCAAGTGCAGGTTCAGGACAATTTGGTGTCCGTTATAGAGGATAATAAAGAGCATAAGGAGGCTATTGCTAATCATATCGCGCAAGCACACGCCCATGCTCAGGCTCACGCCCACGCGCAGGCGCAGCTACATATCAGCGAAAATCATCACATGAACCACCAGGCGCTTACTGTCCAGCAGTTGCAGCACCAAGTCCAGCAGGTGCTGGATAATGTGGTGAGGTTTGGAATTGGTTGAAATTGATGTTTGAAACCCTCGAAACTCTTTTTTTGGTTGTTTGAAGTCGTATGAGGTTGATTTCAACCGATTATTCGTATACAGGGTCTTTCTTTCTTGGCCTCATCCAAAATTATACCGAGAAGTACCTAAGAAGATTTCATGAAATTCGTATTCAGTCCAAGATAACAAGAAAAGTTGACAGCTACTTCAGGTATTGCCGGAAGTGACAAAAACGAGAAAAACCGAAAATGATTTTCATGAAAAGAGTAGTTTTATCTATAATTTTAGTTGGGACAACAGAGAATGACCATGTATACTCCATTCACTTTTATGAAGTATCCCGGTTGGCCAAGATTTAGGTTTGTCAAGTTTTTTTTTACTTTAAACTAACACAGGTTGGCACTCGTGAAATATCGCCAATGTCGAAATAATTCGGAGAGACGTTGCCAATGCTAATTTCTTTTGAGGTTTGACTGTGACACAGGTTTCTTAGTACTGCCACATTTTTATACTGGAGTATTTCAAATTGTGCAAAAAGGAATTTAAATGTCTTTTGTAGGCTTATTTCTTGAGAATTTTGAAAACAGGGAAATTCCATAGGTCCGTTTGTTCGTTAAGGGTCTACATCCCTGTAAAAAGGGACTCAAACGATTTATTTTTTATGAATGATGAAGGGATGTATGAGTGTATAAAGATAAAAATAATAAAAAAAATATTTTATGAGTATGTATTATATGAATGAAAAGGATATTCCCCATCATTTTTGGTTATTTTGTAACATTTCCACCATCAAAACGAACAAATATTTTTGTGTTTTTTCATTTCAGTATTGAAGTCCATCATTTAGTTAATCAAACGTCTATCTCATTTTTCTTTCAGAATTTACCGTTTTTTTGTAAATAATATTACAACAATGTGTAGTTTTCGCGAAATTTATTTCCTTGAATTTTTCTATTCGAAATGATAAATACCCATTTTTATCAACGACAATTTATTAAGGTTTGTTTTAGCCGTCGATTAGTGAAAATTAATCGTTTCTTACAATTGTGGATTCTAACAAGAAATTGAATTTCTTTTAAATGACACGCCCCGCAGGTATCTCCTCCCAGATGACTGGTGAAGGAAAGAGAGAGTATTATACAGCCAGTGTGAGATCAAGTTCAGGGTAGGATTTCTTGTTATATTCCCTGCGCCCCAACATTCATTCTATCAAGCTGAATAATCCAATAAATAAAAATTAATGAACTGCACTGCCATCTGGCGGTATACGTTTCTTATTTTGGAGGCTATAGACTATAGAAGTTTTTCTGTCGGGTTATTCGAGTAATTATTACGACTTCTATGAAGAGTGGACAACGTTGCCTAGTCATGTGATTGGAAAATGACATTAACCTAACATTTTCAAAATATACACGGGGAAATGTGTCAGAATGTCATGGCCAACCCGGATACTTTATAAAAGTGCGACCAGAATTGGGGCAGTCCCTAATGCTTTGTCGGTGAGTGTTTTTGAGGAAAACCTGATCGTAGGTACGTCTCGAGAATTCCGTGGAAACCAACCAAAACCAGTCCAACAACGAGGTGCACATGAACGAGAACCTGCAGATCGTGAAAGACGAAAAGAACCATTCGCAACAGCAAAACTGCAAACTGATTCCGGCCCAATTCGGCCTTCAGAACCTGAAAGAAAACCTGATGGACGTCCGAACCTCCGACGGTTCGATCCTGAAGATAGCCGCGAACGTTCAAGAACAGGAACTGGTCAAAACGCTTGGCGTGGAGATGGTACAGAACATGTACAAGGTAAACAAACTCATTTCGTCCTTTTCCAGGTGAAGAATTTGCTTTTCGATAGGTTAACGTAGATGATCTCAACCAACTACTAGCATATCACGAAGTTTTCGGAAAACTACAGGGTGAGTTGCCCGCAGGTAGTGCGCAGGGCATTATACAGAGCACAGGAACCGGCGTAGGTCTGCAGAATCAGGGCGCCAACGTGGCGACGCAGGCTAAAGACGAGCAGGAGGCGTCCACCAGCAATAACATTGAGAACGGAACCGGTATTATCAACGGCAGCAACGTGTGCGACTTGTGCGGGAAGATGTTTCAGTTCAGATATCAGTTGATCGTCCACAGGTGAGTGATTTCACGGGTATTGTCCATTGGTATCGAGTTTTCGAGAAAGTAATCAAACACACGAAGATATTTTTTTTTCAGCAAGATACATGACATTTTTCGCTTCTTCTCTCGCCTTCATATCTTTTTCTTTGATTTTCACGGCGAATGATTTTGAACTACTTGCTTGTTCTATCCATATTATTGGTCTATGGTCACCCATTCACTTAGTTTTTTCTGGAAGAATTCGAATTCTACGAAATTTACCGGTTTTAGACGATATCACACCGAGAGGAAACCGTTCACCTGTCAAGTGTGCGGGAAGGCGTTTTCCAACGCTCAGGAACTGACGAGACACGGAAAGTGCCATTTGGGAGGAAGCATGTTCACGTGTTCAGTTTGTTTCCACGTATTCGCGAACAACCAGTCGCTGGAACGTCATATGAAGAGACATTCCACCGATAAGCCCTACAACTGTTCGATTTGTGGAAAATCCTTCGCTAGGAAGGAACACTTGGAAAATCACACGAGGTGAGTTATTTCAGGTAGTTGAGGATGTCAATTTTGGTCCAAACTTTGATTTCGTCGCATATTTTTGTCGGTGAAGATGATTCTAACGAAATTATCTTGAACCAACAAACGTATTCGCCAATTGTGATCCCTGAATCTCCCCTCTCAGATGCCATACGGGGGAAACCCCCTACCGATGCCAGTATTGCGCCAAAACCTTCACCAGAAAGGAGCACATGGTGAACCACGTCCGCAAGCACACGGGCGAAACGCCCCATCGTTGCGAGATCTGCAAGAAATCGTTCACGAGAAAGGAACACTTTATGAACCACGTGATGTGGCACACCGGGGAAACCCCGCACCAGTGCAGCATCTGCAACAAGAAGTACACGAGGAAGGAGCACCTGGCCAATCACATGCGATCTCACACGAACGACACGCCTTTCCGCTGCGAGATATGCGGGAAGTCGTTCACTAGAAAGGAGCACTTTACGAATCACATCATGTGGCATACCGGGGAGACGCCGCATCGTTGCGATTTCTGCTCGAAGACGTTTACCAGGAAGGAGCACCTTCTGAACCACGTCAGGCAGCACACAGGTTAGTTTCGCGGAAAAATATCATATTTTCTATCAGGTTATTCATATTTGATGTTAATGACGTGTAATGCTACTAAATTAATACCTTGACGGCTTCTAAATCCGACAAAAAAGGGAATTTCAAAGTCGATGAAACTTTTTTCACAGATATCTTGGCCGTGATGTAAATATACGGATCGAAAGCGGAAAGGTCAATGAGAAATAGCTTGGTATTCATATTTTCATTATTCTCCCATTCCTTCAGGAAAATTGATCAAACTTTGACGTTTCGCCTATAAAATCACCCAATTTGCAGAGATCTACCGATATCTACTTAATAGGTAGATCTACGGGCTCTACTAGTCATATGAACTATTTCCACGATCTACAGAAAAGGTATATGCCTTTAACTGTGTTGTCCGTGGTTCAGAACGATTTTCACGCGTACTCTTCGTTTCTTCACATTGTTGCGTAACCAAGATCTTGCCACTTTCGATATAAAGGCGTTTTCACCCTTTAAACTCCACCTGCTCGGGCGCCAGTTACAGCAGGCTTCAAAATGTTGTCACTACTAAATCTACCACTCTTTTCCTTCGATCTCTGGAATTTTTTCATGCCATCGAATTGATTCGATTTTTTTTCGGAATCCAGGAGAATCTCCTCACCGATGCGGGTTCTGCTCTAAATCCTTCACCCGAAAGGAACACCTGATAAATCACGTCAGGCAGCATACGGGCGAAACGCCCTTCAGGTGTAGCTATTGCCCGAAGGCGTTCACCAGAAAGGATCATCTGGTGAACCACGTAAGGCAACACACCGGGGAATCACCGCACAAGTGTACCTTCTGCACCAAATCGTTCACCCGGAAAGAACACCTCAACAACCACGTCAGGCAGCATACGGGAGAATCCCCGCATAGGTGTCACTTCTGTTCCAAGTCTTTCACTAGGAAGGAGCATCTGACCAATCACGTTAGGATTCACACAGGTAAATATCGTTTCGAGAATGATTTGATGGGTTTTTACTTCCTTTTACAGATTTAACTCGAAATAAAAGTGTTTTCCCCATTTAACATCGCTTTGCCATTTCCAGACCAAGAAACAAGTACCGAAAAGGAGACTAACGGAACCCCGAGCTCGGAATCTCCCAGTACCTTACTGAATTGTTGATATTTCAGGGGAATCTCCGCACCGTTGCGAGTTCTGCCAGAAAACCTTCACCCGCAAAGAGCACCTCACGAACCACCTGCGACAGCACACCGGGGAAACCCCGCACTGTTGCAACGTGTGCTCCAAACCGTTCACCAGAAAAGAGCACCTCATTAATCACATGCGATCTCACACGGGCGAGCGCCCTTTCGCGTGCGGCGAGTGCGGAAAGTCGTTTCCCCTCAAGGGAAACCTTCTCTTTCATCAGAGGTCGCACAATAAGGGTGCGCAGGCCGACAGGCCGTTCCGGTGCGATCTGTGCGATAAGGATTTCATGTGCAAGGGACACCTGGTGTCGCACCGTCGGTCGCACAGCGTGGAAAAGCCGCACGTCTGCCCCGATTGCGGGAAAACCTTCGTGGAGAAAGGTTAGTTCTACTGGTCAAAATCCAAAAATTCGTGTCCTCCAAATGCTACTCTTTTCCCAGGTAACATGATGCGACATCTGCGGAAACACGCGACCGATAACGCCCAACTGAACTCCGCTCAGTCCCTCAATCCTCAGTCGCAACAGCAGACGTCGAATCTGCAGATACCGCAGGTGGGCCAGTCCGCGAGTCCGCCGTCGGGTGGGGCGATCGTCGCGCAGCAAGTTGCGCCGACGCAGCATCTGTCGATGCACGCTCCGCCCCCACCAGTGAGCCACCCCGTCTTAGTGCCTGCCCCCAACGGTAACGTACTGGCGTCTTACTAGCATTACTCGTATTATTGTCTCTAAACTGTTTTTTACTAAATTATTAGAAATTAGTTCCTTTTTCATCAGTATTCTTGAAATTTCCCTCTGATTTGTATTTTTTTTTCGACTGGGAAATGATGAAGTTGTACTTTATCATTATTTGTTTTGGTTGGTGATTTGTTATTTTTATTTTTTTATTGGATCCAGAAAAATATGGAATTGGTAAAAATTCTGAAATACCCAGGAACGTGTTCTCTAGAAATTCGTCAGTTGCAGTGTATTATTGAAACTTACAGTGTGAATCTTTTTCCTTTTGTGTTTTTTTAATGCAGTAACTTTTTTTTCATACATTTTTTTGCTCATTATGATGTTTGAATCTACTTCAATGATACATAAGTCGATATTTACCACATTTTGCTTACTACATTAAAAATAGTTGCAAACAAATAAAACTAACAAATGTTGTATTTTTCCTGAACTAATCGTTTTAGTGTTTTGTATTGGCGAATTCAATAATTTTGGGTATTTCAATTGTGTGTCCATTTCCTAGCAACAATAGGTGCAATATTTTTCAATTTTGGGATTATTTCTATCTTGGATTATTGGTATTTGTATTTGTGTATTTTTTTAACCAATTTTGTAAGTGCCAGTAAAATGTTTGTTTTATATTGAACTGTCATAGGTAAGGTTTGAAGATCTCCAGAGATGTCCAAAAAATGGGAAATGTGTGATATAATATTTAATACTTTGTGATTGTCACAGATGATTGCCTGTGGTTTAAAATGTTACAGTATTTTGTAGGACAAATCAAGATTTTTTTTATTTTGGTATACGCAGTGTGTTTCACCAAGAATTCAACAAAAATTGAGAAACCGGAAGTAAGAGACTACTAAGTTTGTTCAATATGAATCTTGAGCTTCAGAAATTCGAAAAAACATTCATACTTTTTTTTAATTCATTAAATAAAACGAAAACAGAATTCAACTTCTATTTTCACAGGAATCTAAAGAACTCCGGTCGTCAAATTGGACCTCACGTTGGGCGCCAATATATCTAACAGTACAAATATGAACAAGAAGGTCTTGCACATTTCTGACGCTCGAAAAGTGAAATACACCGTATTAAATGATTTATTAGACAATTAAAAAAAATTTTTTTTCAGAGATGGATATTATTTGTGAGATTTATTTGATCAGAAGAATCATTCATAAAAACGTATTTAAATCATTGAGCGGCTGAATTCTTAGTCAATTCAAGTTAAATTACCCGGAAGAAATTTAGAATCCCGAAGATCATCGAGAAAATACCTGGGAGCACTTGGTAATTTTTTTTTTGTGAAATTTTCTTTCACACCGTCAAAACTACTTATTGGGAACAATTTTTTAGTGAACCATATCATGGAGGGGTATGTGAATATCTGAAACTCTATCATGAGTATTACTACTGTGTATATATGAAGAAGAATTTATATATATTTATATAATAGGAGTTTATATATTATAGAAAAATAAGTTTTATGGAAACGACTGATTTGATGTTGAATCAAAGAGATTTTTGGTTAGAGAAATGGAAGAGTTGAAGAATATAGGATTAATTTGAGTGTGAATTTCATGAGAAGCAAGTTACCATCACATTTCGATTTATTTTTTTATTTTGTTTCTTTTCGTTCTTCTGTATTTTCTAGGTTGAAATCATCTTTCATTTTTTTCTTTTTTTGGATGCAGATTGATATTTTTTACAGTCGAAAGAGATGATCAAATTATTCTTTGGATATTTTTCATAACTTGTGGATAATCCCCAGTGTTTTAATTTTTATTATTATTCAGTCACTGAATATTTGCCATCATTTTTTGTAACATTTCTCAATGTATATATAATATAGAATTATTCTAACAGGTTTTTCATTTTCTCCGCTTCCTTAGCAAAATGGTAATTGTTAACTTGAACAAGATCGCTTTTACCGACTAAACTATGTTATTTACACTATCGCAAAGACAAAATAACTTTTTTTGGCTGTACACTTTCGTTTGGAGTAAATTGTTGAGACGAAATTACGCACAAATCAATTTTGCGTTTAAAAGTTTGCTGCTTATTTTCTTTGAAATTGTAACGAATAAACGGAGATTCTAATATTGCAAATAAATAAAATCGAATTGTTATATCTTTTACAGGTACCTAGTTTCAAACTTGAATGTTCCTGAATCATTGTGATGATTTTTTTAGTGGGGGTAAGCCGTTGATCTATCAATAGTTTGACTTTTCCTTTGTTGATAAACATGGAAATTACTTCAAAAATAACCGGTTTTTTTTCTTTATCCGTCATCAATTTTTTTCAACTTGTTTGTTGATAGAACTTTTTATAGAAAGTTCTTTCTTCATTACTTAACTATTCTGACAATGTGAAATTCGCTTATTTATTTTTATACACGATTAATCATATCATTGTGCTTGATTTTGACATAAAATGTATTAATTTCTGTTATCTAATAAATAATTATTATTCTTTTATCATTATTATGAGTACCTTTCATTACGCAGGGAAGATCGTAGAATATATATGTGTCACTTGTTCACGCCAGGTGGACGAAAATTTTGATTATTTAATTTTTATTTGTGAAACGTGAACAATTTCCTCACATTACTCGCCTTTATTCATCAAAATGAGAACACACTTTGTTTTAATCATTCAGTCCAAATGCCTCGGGTTTCGAGAAAAGTGGATTTAATTTTAGAATTTTTTCTCCGTATTTAACTCATTTTTCGATGAATACCGAATGATTTGATACCCTATATCAGGTCAATTGTGATTTAGTCTTTATAACTTTGTTAATTGTTTTGTTCTTGTATTTTATCATTGATTTTACCGTATATATGTTTTTGTACACTTTGTTGGCCACATCATCAGATAAACTTCGTTTTTGGTGTAGGTATAACATATTTCAATACATTTTTCATTTCGTGACACGTCGACAAATTTAGTACCTACAACCCGACAAGTTTTGGAATCTGTTATTTACAGATTGTTAAACATTTCAATGAAATAAACTACTTTAGTGTATTTTTCAGAATTTGTTTTGGAAGAAGCAAATATCGGATTTTGGTGTATGAAATTGAAATGGTGAAATTTTCAGTCCCAAAAATGCAAAAATTAAATTTTTTTACAGGTTATTATTGAAAAAAATTTGCCCTGCTCAGTTTCTGGATTTCGTAAAGAAATTTATATAATTATGGAGATTTGAGAGAGTTCTGCGAGACAGAAAATTTGAAGAGCATTTATAACCTGTATTATAGTAGTTTTTTAAAATTTTCCCATGTGTTGCGCTGAGTTTTCGAATTGACCATCAGGTAAGTGTCGAATATTCATTTTATTATTTCAAAAAAATGGAATATTCATCTTGATGAAAATGATTTTCAGGGTAAAGAAACTCGAGAGAATAGATCATAAATATATTATTTCTCAATATTACTGTTCGAATAACAAAATCAGAAAACTCCAATCTTATAACTAAAGTGGACATCACACTGAAGGTTGTAAAAATAGTCTTACCTAAAAGTTAGTTCGTTATCTAATCACTTTGGTTGTACTAGGTTCAACAAAACTTGCATTAACCAAAATACTAATTAAATCACTTTACAAAATTAATTCACATAGTTATTGTTGATCACTCTAAAATTCATCAATCGAGATGAATTAATGCGTTTTAGAAATTTCCTACAAATATAATTATCACAACATAAAATAATCTAAAATATTTACACAAGAGAGCTTTATAGTAAAACTCAAGAAATCTGAGACCTCTTATAAATATATAAATAAAATAAATAAATACTGTAAATACAAATCTTGCTCAACTAAATGGTTGCTAGGTTATTTCAACAATCACTTCAAAAAATAATATACTTTTTGATTAAGCGACAATTATTTACAATTGAGGAAAGAAATAACGGCAATGCAGACAATTGAAAAGTTTTGAAATTCCGGAAAAAGTCACACACCGTGCAGGAATCGAACCTGCGTCTCCGATTCCTGCACGGTGTGTGACTTTTTCCGGAATTTCAAAACTTTTCAATTGTCTGCATTGCCGTTATTTCTTTCCTCAATTATATTTACAGACGTTAAACCATTCTTATGTATTATTTACAATATTTTTCTAGTTCTAGGTTTATAACCATCCTTTCAAATTTTAAAGAGTAATGTTAATGGTATTTTCGTAGGTAAATTCAAAGACCCTTTTAGATTAAACTTTGGTTGAAGTGTTTCATGCTTGGAATTCCCGAATATAAGCTTGTTTTTATTGCAGCTGGAATTATTAAACAGTTTTCTTTAAAAATACTAAGTTAAATATGATATAAAATTTGGTGCATTCTTGACCCGTAAAGATACAATAATTTTAACGATCGAAAGTCCCAATTTTTGTGGAAGACAACCATATAAAAACACTGTTCTAACCTTCTATTGGAATGATGAAATAGAAAAAAACTGGATGGAAGGTTTATACTTCAGGAGGAAAAGACGATAATCGTCATTGTGAGGACAACGTTGAAGTTGTTATTTATTTCGTTAACAATTTTTATGTATATTTGGAAATATGACTAAAGTATTTTCCTTACAGATTTTTCGAATCCATAAGTCTTTTCGCTAAAACTAACAATAAATAATTAATGATTAATTATATACATATTTTAATACAATTGATTTATCCATCAGTTGGTTGTACTTTCCGTTGCCGAAACGTCCGAACTTGAATCGCTCATATTGTTCGATTTCGGGGAATTTTCGTTATTGTTTGTCTCCTCGTCGTCGATAGCTACCAGACTTTGGTCCATGGCTATTTCCATCCATTTCTCGCGGTTTTTCTTCACTCCCACCACCAGAGGCTCCAAGTTGTCGGAAAGTAGGGCGAATGCCTGAAAATTAAAACGTTGGACGTCTCAAAACCAAGAATACGAAAGTTAACCTTCTAGGTACGAGCAAGTAGAAAATTTTCTCATAACAGTATTCATTTTCGAATATTATTCGTTAATTGTTAATGATATACATCCTTCGGTTATCGATTTATTGCTGTTTTGAGATTTGATTTTTCTAGTTGCAATTTTATTCGAATGAAAGCTTCTATTCAACAGAAAAATAAAGTTCATCTTGACAAAGAAATACCGTTTCACTGTAGCCGACCGTGAATATTTATTATTCTTGCTTTGTTTTCAATTGCTTCGTTTTCCTTTGTATTTGATTAATTTTTCTTTTCCGATACCGTTTTCTCGCTTGATCTTTTCCAATTTTGAATATGCCTCAACTAGCTTGAACCCTATAGTTTTGCTCGTTCTTCCTATTGTATTGCTGTACACAGAGTGTAACAGCCGAATGGAATAAATTCGATAACGAGTACCTAAATCAGGGCGTGTTGGGAAAAACGCTCGGACACGTCGATTTGTAATTTTAAATGCGCATATTTTTCAAGAAAATTATATAGGGTGTTCCATGCGACCGTGGCCAATACCAACTTTCTTATTTCAAATGCAACCCCCTGTATATTATTTATTTTTTGGATTCTTCAGAAAATTCTAGACATAATTCATGCACAATGTCGTATACCTATCTTTAACTATTTCGGAAGTATTAAGTGCTTTCAGATTTATTGCAAAAATCAACGTTTTAAATAAAAATTATTCTATTTCACAAATTCGGTACATTACACTTAAAACCTAATAAGTAATACTGATTATTTCTCAATTCTTAAAAAAAAAACAAAAAAACAATTATGTCAATGTAGGAAATGTTCAAAATGCTCGCCGCGAACGTCTTGGAAACATGCTTATCTGGTGTAGAATTGTCTTCTAACGTTAATCAACATTTCAGGCGTTTTTGCTCACTTTCTTCATATCAAGAGGTGAATCGGAAATAAGTACCGTAAAATGGGGTGATTAGAAACTGGAGGGCGAATAGAAACAAAAACGCAATATTTTTCTTTAAATCTCTAATTTCTTTAAATTCAATAAGGGAAGCTCTACATTCTGCGCAAATAATGAGCTGAAAAAAGTATTGTTTCTATTCACCCCGCTTGGAGGGTGAATAGAAAATAGCATCATTTCAATTTCTTGCAAAAAATTCGTGACATTTTTTGAAATTGCGTTATATGCCTTCCCTTCTAATAGACATGACACACATTTTCCATTTTTTCCCTTGTCGTTAAAGTAAATACCAACTCAGGTATAAAGTCTGAAATGCCGAAAACTGTTTCTATTGATCCCAAATTACGGTATTGAGTGTAATGTATCGAATTTGTGAAATAAAATAATTTTCATTTATAATGTTAATTTTTGTAAAAAATCTGAAAACACTTAATATTTCCGAAAAAGTTGAAGATAGGTATAGGACATTGTACATGAATTATGTCTAGAATTTTTTGAAGAATCCAAAAAATAAATAATATACAGGGGGTTGCATTTGAAATAAGAAAGTTGGTATTGGCCACGGTCGCATATGGAACACCCTATATAATTCTATTTTCTTGAAAAATATGCGCATTCAAAATTACAAATCGACGTGTCCGAGCGTTTTTCCCAACATGCCCTCATTTATTCGTTATCGAATTTATTCCATTTGGCTGTTACACTCTGTATAATGAAAACTCTATCGCCTAACATATTTATTTTCATTGCATTGCATTTCACGGTATAATGAATTTAATATATTTGTTTTCTTTCAGTTTTGTCGTATATATAATTGATATTTCCCCTTGTATATATTTTCCCTATTTTGGAAGAAAACTTCTCTGTTTATTGACCGTTATAAATATAAACTTGAATCTGTATTCTGTTTTACCTTCTTTTTCAGAATGCTTCGAATTGTATTTGTATTTTTTTGATTATGGCGAATGAATGATTATCATTTTAATTATTCTTTTCGTTATAATTAGTAGTACGTACATTCGTTATGAAGCGTTCAGGGAAAACAATCATTTAGTCAGCAATATACTCAAAAATAATTTGACCTATTTTGAAGTGTTCTAGAGTAGATTTGACAAGTTTACGATAATTTTTGTGTAACACAAATATTATTTTAATAATGAATCGCTGAAAAAATTGAAGAACGAATGGCAGATGTAGAGCAAACGTATAGATGTTGGATCTGTCGTCAAATCGCAATCACTCCTTATATAACTTTGAGGTTCTTTCGAATTTGTTGAATTTTAACGATACTTTTTTAAAAGAAAGAACAAATTTTAGTACTCACTTCGTATATAGGTAAACATATAGAGTCTATAAATCCCACTTGCATGAGAGGTAATTGGTCCTCCTTCTCCCTATTCATCAAATCCTGGAAGAAAAAAAGCGGGATTTAGCAAAGTTCATTGACTTTTCACCATCGTAAATCTACGCGAAAACGCTCATTTTCTGACTAAGATACAACTCCAAACTTACAATAGGCGTAATGTTGAGCTCCTCCCGCTCGATATCCCCCTGTTCGAAAAACTCCGACGAAACAAGCTCGGCCACTCGCTTCTCCACCTCCCAAGGCTTCGTTATGGCGGACAGATCGCAAACGGTCATCAGCATCGCCCTCAGGATCTCCCTGTTGTCGTCCATTTGCCAGCAGGCGCCCTCGCTTACGGCCGTGAAAAACGCCCCCCTTTTTCTGAAGTAAATTGCGAGATCTGTCGACAAGATCGCCTCCTCCAAAACCCTAATCACCCTGGAATACTCCTCCGACGAAATGTTGGAAAGGAGTTGGTTTCCGGGGGAGTTTAGGATCATGATGCACTGGTCGAAGTGGTGATGCTCCATGGTGGAGGTCGAGTAGAGTTGGGCCAGAGGCGAAGACGCTCTGGAAGTGATAGAAAATGTTTATTATATGGAAAATGGGCGGGTTTGGTGTTCGGATGTATTTTCCATCAGTGTGCGGGGGCTTTCAGGGTTTTTCCGCACTGAGTGCAACTTAAGGGTCTTCAGCCTTCAAAAACGCTTATATCTTTTGAACCACTGGACCGATTTCGAAAATCAAACTCATTTTCGAATCATCTTCTAATTCTAATGAAAACTGTTTTTACAATAAAAAAACCAAAACTATTTTTTACAAAATTCATGTATTTTTTCTGGAATTCTTCCCATCATGCTTCTTATAGTGTTCTTAGTCACTTTCTGGGATGCTGTCTCCCACTTTTATTGCTTGAATTCCGCTAATGTTTTCGTTGATTTATTAGTCTTCTTCAATTCTCTTTTTACCAGGGCCCAATATATTTCGATTGGCCTGAGTTCTGGGCAATTTGGTGGATTGGCCTCTTTGGGGACAAAAACCTACCTCATTAGCTTCGTACCATTCCTTGGTAGCCTTGCTGTAGTGGCATGAAGCTAAATCTGGCCAAAAGATTGTTGACACATCGTGCTCACATGAAAATGGCAAAAGTCGCTTCTTCAAGCATTCCTCGATGTATATCTTCGAGTCAACAGAGCCTTGTCCAACGAAAAATTTGCTCCTTTTCCCACAAGTGCAAATTGCTTGCCAAACCAGGAATTTTTTAGGAAAATTTGCTTGTTTCTTCTCGCAAAATTGTTCGTCAACATTTCCACGGGAATCTGCGGTATAAAATTCCTGTTCAGGAAGTTACGGGAAATTAGCCAAGACATAGGTTTCGTCGTCCATCACGCAACAGGAAAAATTTTTCAAAAAATCTTTTGTTTATTTCTTTGCTCTTGATTTCGCCTCTTGATTCTTCACAGCGTTCCTGTCTGGCACTTTCTGCACTTTGTATATTCCACAACTCGACTTGATTTTTTGAACGGTTGACTGCGAACAACCCACTAATTGGGCCACTTTCCGTCCTGAAAGGTTAGGATTCTTCTGAAAAAGGCTGATTACTTTCTTCACTTTTTTTGGGCTATGAAACCCTTTTTCCTCCCGGTTCCTTCCTTGCGGTTAATTTTAAGATCTTCGTTGAAGCGCTTAACAACTCTTGATACCGTTTCCGGACGAACGCGAGCCTCATTTGCGATTCTTTTGAAGCTCCAATTTAGATTATTTTGAAAAAGTTTCACCATAAATTCTCATGTTTTCACTTCGCTTGACATTTTGCGACAGAGAATTGGAATATCTATGAAGTGAATGTTCCACATGTTTCTGACGTTCATAACAAAGCTAACTATGATCAAATTTTGATTTTTTCTCAATTGGTTCAAGAGATATAGGCGTTTTTGTGATAGCGAATTTATTCTCGTTCAGTCCTTATTCCAAGTCTTAGATTCAGTGGGTCAGACTTACTTGATTTGGAATGAATTATTTGTTCCTCTGTGGTCCAAGTCGTGGCATAGACATCCTATCATCAGAGCCAAGCACTCGATCTCTCCAAAAATGTTCCACCACTGTGTTACCTGCAACAATCGAAGATATTTTTTGGTTATTCCTTCATTTGGTATAGGTGAATAAAGTGTTTGGTGCGTCGGAAACAACACTATTTTTTTAATGCACTCACCGTTAGTATTGCAAACATCATCTGCGCGACGTTGAACGCGTGCCTCCAGTTGTGATAGGTGACATTGCGGTAATTTTTTTTTACCGATAACAACCACCTGCATAATACTTCGTAGTCCATGTGGAACCGCTCCACTAAATCCAAGTCCAGAAACATCCTGATGCACGCCTGCAAGAAAATCAAACTGTTATGGCAACTACAAGAACAATCCTAGGTTCATTTGACCTACCGTGAGCGTGTCGTCGTCAGTCATGTGTATATCGTCGAAGGAAAAGTCGTGGAGTCTCAGATGAGCGGATGACGGAACTCTCAAACTCTGCAAATAAATAATAAACTGTCATTCCAGAGCAGAACGACGAACTTAACCTCTCTTTAGCGGTTGTCATTCGCCTTTAAAACGTCAACACTGACATTGATAACTGACATTGACAACTGACATTGACATTCAGATCTTGCTGAACCATATTTCAAATCCTTCTTAACCTCCGAATAATTAACAAAATGTGGAGATTCCTGAGTTAAACATGCACCAAGAATAGGACACAGTCGACCACTCACCCTGAGCTTTTGTGCATCCTCCAGACTGGCGGTGGCGTGATACGACAGCACCTCCAGCGTCACGCTCTGCTTGGCGATGGCGATGACGGCCTTTTCGTACATATGGGTGTTGTGTATGCCCATACCGCAGAATATGGCGAAGGCCTCCACGAAGTTCTCGTCGTTTTTCGTGAACGGCAAGTCGTTGAACTTATTGACCAGCTGTATAACGCCGATTATCTCGCCCAAAGAGTTTTTTATGGGCATGCACAGTATGGTCTTGTGCTTGAAGCCGGTGCCTTCGTCCACGCTGGGGTCGAATTTTGCGTCCTCCTCGGCTATGGCTATGTTCACCACCTGAAGAAATTGAAGAGTAGAGTGTCAACTTTTAGATTCACACTCGGTTTATGCGAGTAGCATGTGTAGGTCGTTGGATTTAGTTGGTCAGTTACGTCTGGTATCAAACATTCTCAATCTCAAGTTTCTGATGACGTTATCTATATATATAAAACAGAGTTGTTGGTTACACCATTTATAACTCGAGATCGGATGAACTGTTTGTTATGAAACTTCATTTATGGATTCGTCTACGGCCTGGTTATTATAAAATACATTGAAAAAAAATTTGCTTATGTAGGAAATCCTTTTCCTCCTTTTGAATAAGGCCACTAGGTGTCGCTATGGAAAATGGCTCTTATCTAGACACTCTAGCGTAGTCGTGAAGGTACTATATTTGATATTATCGCCACTAGATGGCGATTTGTACAATTATTGTGTAATTTGCATAGAACTTATAATAACATGGAAGGCCATTATCAGATCAAAAAGCGGGTAAACATCTCAAGTTGATGGAACATTTAATTTTTACCGGAATGTCAAGTAAATCGGATTTTGACGATCAGCATCAATCGTGAGTTGTCCATTTTCATCTCCGGAGCTTCATTTCTGAAATGTTTTCGATTTATGTTTGGGTAATACCTAAAATTTGCGGAAATGACTGAATTCAAAATTGCCCATAATTAATAATCGACATATTGTTTTTGTATCTCTGTTTTGTGTGACAGCTCATATCCATGGAGAAGATGACAGTTGACAGATGACATTTGACAGATGATATTTGACAGATGACATTTGACAGAACTTTTATTATGCCTAATTTATCTCCTGCTTGAAAAATAGCAATGGTAAGTTCATACAACTTTAACGGTGGGTTTCTCAAAGCATATCACCGATGATCGGAGCTTGATCTAGAATCAACTCGATTGGACAGTTCAAAAATCTAACCAAGCCGTTGATCTCCGATCACTGGTGATTACTATTTGCGAAATCCACCGTAAGTATAGGTAGTCACTGACGTGAAGTTCACTTCATTTTGACGTGCCTGATGGCTACCTAGATTGTGTATTAAAATTTTCAGTTTTTGACCTATGTAGTGTCTTTTATTATTTTCAGTTTTGTGTGACGAGGTATTTAGTTGATTTTCTTTGTTTCACTCACCTCTCCAGTTGCAGCAACATGTCCAGTTATTCCTATGTTTATGGGAAACCGACTCTCGAAGGGACTGCAATATTTCGAACATTAATTTCCAATTTCATGATTGAAGTGAATATTTTACTCACCTAGTTCTTGATTCTCCGTCTTCTGTTATATTGAGGTCATTTGCTTCAAAATCGAATACTCTTGAAAAACTTACTTTAGAACCACCTACCAATAAAACCTGGAATAAAAATATATTTTATTCATGACAACCATAAAGACGATTGTTAACAATCTAGGGCCTATTTTCAAAAGTTTATAGTACTGCATAGTTCACTTGAATCTCATTTTTAAGACTGTATTTATTTCAATTGAATTTTGTTGAATCTCTCTTATTTTGAAACAGGAAGATGCACAATGTTAACTGATTCTTGTTGATCGAAAGCCGGATCAACGTTCAAGCCATATAAGGTCACATTCCAAATTTTGAGAACAACGAAAGTTGTCAAAAACACTCTTCATAATATTCTCATTTTACGGTTAATGCGAACGAAAGTCCCCTTCAATTAACTTAACGGGAAAAAACTTTCAAACCCTCCGATTGAATGATAAATGTCCATCTCTGCAACCGGCAATTTAAAGACCAATTTACATGGAGGTTGATTCTTATGCACATTTAAACGCCCCATAAAGCAAAATCGAAAGGCCCGCAAGCGAAGATCTTATCTTTGTTTTGTTCTATATTTAAGTTACATTATTTTTTGTACGGTATTTCAACTTTTTTCAATGAGTCATGAAAAAATTGTGTCTGATAAAATGTTGGCATTCTTCAAATCAGAGTCTTCAAGTAGAAATTGACAATGATTTGCAGTTATAAAAAATATCCAATGTGTTATATAATGAAATATTGTTCATACAGAATTTTCATTGGCCCAATCGTCATTTAAAAAGCATTGAATGATCGTTTCTTGGAATCATCGCATTGAAGGCAGCTCGTATTTATTTCGTATAATTTATTCTATGCACGTTACATTCTCTGAATATTTATTAGCAATTCAAACGTGATGTTTCCCATTTCATTGATGTTAATGCTCTCAAATTGAAGCTTAAGCGGCCGTCAAACATAACTGGTCCAATAGATTAGAATTCGGGGTCCGATGAATCACTGTATATCGTCGAAGTGCATCAATTTGATGGCCTTATTTTATATTATTATAGATGCAGATAGAAATACGTAGATATCGTAAGGGAAATATTTCTGAAAATTTAATTGTACCTACAGATTTTTTTTCATTCATTCGGGAACCTAAGGTTCATTAAAAAAAGAAACAGGTGCCTACTGCCAGGATAATATTCTGAAAGGAAACTCACCTGTACTCTTTGGCATTGAATGAGACTTTGCGTGTGCGTTAGTATCCTGAACACAACATGTTCAATGGTACTTTGTTCCTCGAAGATCATACGTGCTAGGTCCAATAGGACCTGATTCCTCTTGACCTCGAGCTGCGATTTTTCGTATAAATGCGCGTTCCTTAATCCTATTCCGCAGAATTGCAGATAACTAGAAAATACTTCTTCGTCGAGCTTTGTGAACGGTTGGTCCCCTAATTTATTTATGACCTGGAAAAAAAAAATTTATGATACGAAAAGTATTTTCAATGAGTAGTCTTTGTTATTGAATGGGGAAGTTGCTCGAACTGTTCGAATCTATTATGGAAGCCATTTTGTTGATAGATAACACCCATAGCTAGAGTGGTCTTTGCTTGTGGGCCAAACCTTAAGAATTACTATAGAAAAAATAAAAAGTTGAAATTCTTGTCTCACAAGAGGTATGTGGTCGACTTTGGTATCAAAATGTAGATTTTCGAGGTCGCTGAATCCAATAAAAAACAATCCAGAGCCCTAACTATCATAGTTTAGATTTTCACTTGTCAAATGGACTTTTTTCAAAAATCGAAATTTCGAACCCTCATAGCTCCCGTTTCCCTTATCGCCCCCCCAAGTTATTCATGTTTTGTTGATCAGCATAGGCCAAAGTACCTCTGTGCAAAATATGAGCGATTTTGAAATTTTCAAGTTTTGGATGAAAAATGAGCAAGGGGTAAGACCCCCCAAAAACACTATATTTGTCGTCACCAAGAAATCTTTGGAGTATCTGATGCTGTTATTCGATCTGAAATGTCTTCAACCCATTCGAATCTTCAATAATAGCCATTTTGCGGATCGATAACACCCATACCTTGAGCAGCTCGAGCTCGTAAACAAAACTTTAAAATGAAATGTCGAAAAAATAAAACTTTAAAATTCTTGACTCACAAGAGGTATGTGGTCGACTTTGGTATCAAAATGTAGGTTTTCGAGGTCGCTGAATCCATTTAGAAACAATCCAGAGCCCTAACTATCATAGTTTAGATTTTCACCTGTCAAATGGACTTTTTTCAAAAATCGAAATTTCAAACCGTCATAGCTCCCTTCCCTCTTATCGCCCCCACAAGTTATTCATGTTTTGTTGATTAGCATAGGCTGAAGTAACTCTGTGCCAAATATGAACGATTAAAATCTCAACTTTAGAGTGTTAGGTACAGTTTTATATTGATAGAGAATGAATAGATTTTATCAACACTAGTGGAGCTGTACTCACAGAGTTGATCTCATGGAAACATATCCTACATTCTCAACACTTTTCCTAACGAGAAGATTCAACGACGAAGAATTCAAAAATCATCGTCGGTATCTTTGTCATTCAAGAGCATTTGCATGGCATGCACTGAACCTCAGTACTGACCCCAGGGGGTATTCTGCGTGGGTGACTCGATTATAAATCGACGTACTAAATCCAATTAATGGTATCGTATATCATATATCAACCGTTCCATTGTCTTCCTCGTTCCTTCCTGCTTTATGAATAATGGTCCTCTCTATCTCCACCATCAATAATCAATCTGGAGAGATTTTGAACGCTCGAATGCACATGTTTTTACCTGTGGAGATGTAGGAAGTATTGATTTCTCTTCCACCTGATAAATGATAGATTTCTACTCATATCCTTTTTTCAAGAACACAAGTAAAATATGGTATTCCCATGCTATTCACCTCCAGTGATTGCTTCCATGAAATGCTCGACTTTTTCACTACAAGATTGCGGAGAACCATATAAAGCTCGTATTTGATATTTTCGCTTTGTCGAGCCCCATGAGCTTTACTCCCTCACGCGATTAAATTTCTTACGGTAGAAATCCCGTAAGGTAGGACTGACTGAAAGCTGGATTCAAAATATGCATGTTAGCTCGGAAAATACGGTTATATTCAGACTGAAAATGCTGCTCCAAACTTTCAAACAACGTTCAAAACTCTTGAACCTCGAATGAGATTTGTAATAAATTCATTATTACTGGTGGTTCTTCATTTCTGTATCTTATTACAGTATAGTCGGTTCATTTTTAAAGCTGTTTTACTGTGATGCTCTTTTATATTAAGGACTGAACGAGAATAAATTCGCTATCACAAAAACGCTTATATCTTTTGAACCACTGGACCGATTTCGAAAATAAAACTCATTTTCCAATCATCTTCTAATTCTTATGAAAACTGTTTTAACAATAAAAAACCAGAACTATTTTTTTCAAAATTCCTGGATTTCTTCTGGAATTCTTCCCATCATGCTTCTTATAATGTTCTCAGTAAATTTCTGGGATGCTGGCTTCCACTTTTGCTTGAATTCCGCTAATGTTTTCGTTGATTTCTTAGTCTCCTTCAATACTCTTTTTACCAGGGCCCAATATCTCTCGATTGGCCTGAGTTCTGGGCAATTTGGTGGATTGGCCTCTTTGGGGACAAAAACCACCTCATTAGCTTCGTACCATTCCTTGGTGGCCTTGCTGTAGTGGAATGAAGCTAAATCTGGCCAAAAGATTGTTGACACATCGTGCTCACGTAAAAATGGTAAAAGTCGCTTCTTCAAGCATTCCTCGATGCATATCTTCGAGTCAACAAAGCCTTGGCCAACGAAAAATTTGCTCCTTTTCCCACAAGTGCAAATTGCTTGCCAAACCAGGAATTTTTTAGGAAACTTTGCTTGTTTCTTCACGCGAAATTGTTCGTCAACATTTCCACGAGAATCTGCAGTATAAAATTCCTGACCAGGAAGTTGAGAGAAATCAGCCAAGACATAAGTTTCGTCGTCCATCTCGCAACAGGAAAAATTTTTCAAGAAATCTTTTTTTAATTTCTTTGCTCTTGATTTCGCTTCTTGATTCTTCACAGCGTTCCTGTCTGGCACTTTCTGCACTTTGTATGTTCTAAGCCCACAACTCGACTTGATTTTCTGAACGGTTGACTGCGAACAACCCACTATATTTGGGCCATTTTCCGTCCTGAAAGGTTAGGATTCTTCTGAAAAAGGCTGATGGCTTTCTTCACCTTTTTTGGGCTATGAAACCGTATTTTCTTTCCGGTTCCTTCCTTGCGGTTAATTGTAAGATCTTCGTTGAAGCGCTTAACGACTCTTGATACCGTTTCCGGACGAACGCGAGCCTCTTTTGCGATTCTTTTGAAGCTCCATTTTTGATTATTTTGAAAAAGTTTCACTATAAATTCTCGTGTTTCCACTTCGCTTGACATTTTGCGACAAAGAATTGGAATGTCTATGAAATAAATGTTCCACATGTTTCTGACGTTCATAACAAAGCTAACTATGATCAAATTTGGAATTTTTCTCAATTGGTTCAAGAGATATAGGCGTTTTTGTGATAGCGAATTTATTCTCGTTTAGTCCTTAACGCATTAATTATTCATGTATGTATTTCTTCCGCCATGAGAAAGCATAAATCAGCCTATTTTTATAGAGATGTCGTGCGCTCAATCAATTAAACCAACATTTATACGCTCATATGAGCAGTGATTTTAAAGGAGCAGTAGAATCCTTAATGAACCTTTATTGTTCAATTCGACAGATTTATCTCGTGAATAATCTTGATACATCTAAATTGTTTGATTAATAATTCAGTAAGAGAGATTTATTGTCGTCAACTGTTGTGGATTATGTCGGCGTTGTCAGCTCATCTCCGCCATTATTTGTTCAATTTATAAGTACCGTCGATGTTCGTGATTCGGTTTTTCATTTCTACAACGTGAAAATGAAATAATAAATAGAATAAGAAGAAATTTGAAGTCAACACCTTGTCACTAGAAGTTCCAAGACATTTGGTGTTGTGTGGTATCACATGCACGGAACGAATTATTTCTTCTGAGGTCGTGGAATGGAGAACCAATGAGAAACACAAGAATCTCTTCGAAATACGAGAAATATCCGCATCTTTGGGATTCAGACGAAAACGGAGGAATGAGAGCCGAGTCCTCTTACTCCATTACTCATATCTCTGTTCGTCTCTCACGAAGGACTCTCCCAAGGACCGCGTAGCAATTTTATTATTCATCATTTCGAGAAACCTGAACGTGTTAAGCACCCAGAGAATGTTTAATGTTTTCCATTTGCAAACTAATGGAAGCTGGAATTCCGAGGGTCTTAGTGCGTATTAAGATAACTGCGCTATGCGAAGGATTACTTTTGTAAACCCGGCAAAATTATGTTCGCCTGTTATGAATGGTCCCGTCTCTTTCTGTAAATCTTGAACTGACGTAGGATTTGGCTTTGCCAAACCGTAAGATGACAGTAGCTATTAATTCTAACTTCAGCTCTCTTGGTGAGAAGAATGGACTTATAAACTAATAAGAAATCAAATATACCACGAAGTGAACACCGAAAAAATGGTATTCACGTTTGATTCTGGCTCGAAGAGATATATCTGTTGATGAATCTGCTGATTTTCGAGCTCAGGGTTCAATTTCAATACAGACCTGATATGATTTTGATCATTAAATTGAGGATCTGTGAACTACTGTCAAAATTCACGATGACAATGACAGATGTTTGACATATTAACGCCATGTTGTCATATCTAATTCCAATAGCGATCAGAGACGAATGTTGCGTTATAATAATTGGATTACATCAAGAGGATTCTTCCGATGCAAATTCTCCAGACGGTAGAAGAACGATCATCACGTCATGCTACAGTTAGAACGATGCTGATGGAATGTCTCGAACCGATTTTGACGTAATGGTCATCATCTTGTCAACCGATCAACCCAATGAACTACATCGTACTTTACAACGAATAATATTGCACCGCAGGACACAAATCCATATTTGCAACACGAACCGTTACGTCCGCCGCAATCGAGGACTGGTCGAGGAGCGTATTCACACACACGAGTTGGAAGAATGCAAATACCAATTACCAAGTCTCAAACTCCCCTGGTACCAATGTTGACAAGTGACAGGACGACGCAACCTCAAAATCAGGAAAACAAACAACCGGATCGAAAGCAATCCAAATTCAACGTCCAATCTTCAAAATTTGATTGATTGATCAACGAAAGCAACGTTGGGGGTAAAATATTACGTAACATTTTTCTACTTACTTGTGCTACACCGATAACATCCCCATTGGTGTCCTTTATAGGCATACACAACAAGGTTTTGGTCCTGTAACCGGTTAAAGCGTCAATCTCATGGTTGAAACGCTCGTCCTGAAAAAAAAATAAAAATAAATTGAAGAATATCAACTTGATTTGTACACAAGAATATTTGAGTAAAGATATCGATAATTGTAAATAACTTGATAATGTCACTCGTACCTATACGTAATAAAGGATTCAGAACACGAAATTCTGTTTCAAAAAAATATAATATGCACCACAGTAACTGTTAAAGCATGACAAAGATAACGCTATGCAAGTCCATAGTGGCAGGGAGATGAAGAGTGAAGTTAAGGCGAAAACCTTAGCTTAGAGTAATAAAAGATCCTTCAGGTTATTTATTACTCTGGGAAAACTGAACCGGTGACGTTCATGTGACTAGCACGAATTAACCTATTCAAAGTATTTTTTTTATCTCATCAAGTAGTGTGGGTTTTCATTACAACTTTTGAATGTTTCTAAGATGATCCTTTTTCATTGAGCTCAATATTTCCAATTTCCCTTGATTTCGAATACCTACTTTGTATCTTTCCAATCGCACGAAAAACTTTTCAAGGCAACCTTTTTCCCTGGCCAAGGGAAGAAGGATAATCCCGTGAAGCAATTGGCTGTATTGAAGTTCTAGAAGGAAAGAACCGAGTGTGTGTATTGCCAAAGAAGTTTTCCAATCTATAGGCCCATTCATGAAGTTGAATGCCGTCTACCTCAATTTTCTACCACCCACAAGAGGGGTATTCAGGAACTTTATCAATTTCGGGAATTTGCGTCATTTTCAAAGGGACAATTAATATTCCAGACTACGTGAGCTTTTCAATTTTTGAATTACAAATTGAATAACGAGGTGTGGGTCGTATACGCTAAAATGTGTACTCAAACTCGAAGCCGTAGTGAACATAGCTTTGATGTTATGAACGGTGAGTGCTTCGATCGAAATTTCCTTTTGATGTTGAGGCAAAGATGTAGGAGAATAACAGGGGGTTGGTTTATGAATTTGGAAAAAGAACTCTGGTCCTCTGGAATACTAGAAATACTCTTGTAAGCGTTTTCAACCTTCGCTGCATTGCCATGGTCTACTAATCGTTTATATTCTGACTCCGCTTTGTATTTCTTCAATTTGTATTCGTTGTAATTTTTATTTTCCACATTTGAGAGTTTTTATAGTCAGTTATTTTTGAAAATAAACAATTTCGACGGTTTTCAAGCTTGCAATGTCTGAATTTGTGCTGCCTGCCTCAAATTACATGAAATATGACCGGGAAAAATTCGTTCTCAACGGGACATGAGCATGAACATTGGAACACTTGTCCTAATCGGTATTTAATCGAATAAACCGGCCCCCCGCTGTTAACATAAAGCGATGCATGTTCTTCCATGTTGGAAAATGGCGCTTCACGCCGAGACACCCGATATTGGCCAATTTGCCAAGCTGAAGGGGCCATTTCTCAGCGGTAAGCTTGATGGCTTCGATTATTTCTAGTAGGCACCCTACGTCAACCTCGACCGATAAACAATTACCAACTTTAATGGGCTAGATGTGCGAATGTGATGGATGGAGGTTTTGGGGACTTTCCACGGAGCTGGAGATGCTTCCCATAGCAATTTATCCGGAATTCTGAACGGAAAATTCTTCAGAATTTAGTTCCCCAAATTTAAAAAGTCGACGGAATCTTGGTGAAGTCTCTCCTCCTGATAGGAACAACAAGAGACATTTTAATTCCGATGTTACGTTCCAAGGCACTGCGGGTGCTGATATATTTCCATTCAACAATTTCCAATGCAAACGACAAACGTGAAGTTCTACGGGAGCAGGTTTACCTGGGCTTCGTGGAAAGCTGGGGTCGTATCTGACGGGGAAATCGAACTTTCATTTCGGGACCGTTGGTGGATTTCGTGGAAATTTATTCATAAACTTGGACAACTATTTCCGAGCTTTCGGATGCGGTCGAACTTGTGGTAGGTGTGTATGACCCGTCAAAATTATGCTAGAAGCTTAGATAAGCTTCTGGAAGTTTCCTTTGATGCCGGGATGAAACCTACTCGCCAGCGTACTGGATGATTCGATTAGCGGTAGATGCTTAGGGCTTTGTAGTTCGTAACATGAAGCAGACCTTAAATCTAACACTGCTGCACATAATTATATTAAATCCCGTCCTTTTGTCATTTGTTGGAGATATTTCCTGAACATATTCATGCGTTTATGTTCCCCATACGATTTACAGTACCTCTCGATCTATATCCGGTCATTAGGGGGAGAAGAAAAAATTTGATTATCAATCAGCACACTCGATTCCAAAATTCGATTATCTGAACAAAGGTTGAAAGCCTTTGTCTCCCTTCAAACAGAACCCTCTTTTCTGTCCCGAGGGAATGACGAACACACACGTACTCAGCACACACCCTGTGTCCCTATGAAATTGGTACAGGGAGGAAGTAGGGGTGACCTCCATATACATCGATGTTATCGTTTCTGTACGTCGGAATACAGGGCTGGAATGACGGAAAATATCACACATGAAGTGAAGTATGGAAAGAACGCTCAAAAGCTTTATTTTTCACTTGAATGAATTGTCCTTCATCGTACAATTTATTGTTGTCGATTTGTTTAGCAACAGTTACCTACCTATACGCCATTCACTTTTATAATAATTAATAATATTTAATAGTAAATAGAAACAAGCATCGGGAACATCTCTGAGAATTACTTGACTTTTCACGAGTACCAACCTGCGTCAGTTTTAAGCAAAAAAAAACTTAATCTTGGCCAACAAGGATACTTTATAAAAGTGAATGGAGTATACTAGATAGTACTCGTTCATTTATTACTTCATTATATTAATACAAAAAATTAGTAAACCTTAGTGGCAATTACTGAAGTATCACAAAATGCTGAATTAGGTTTATTCTATTATTTTGAAACATTTAAACCAATAAGTATCTTGCACTTTTGTCAAAAAGAAAAGTTGGCTTTTATCGACGTATAACTTGAGCACCCCTAGTTCCTTACGTGAGCTTCGCGAAAAAGTCAAGCGAATTCCAAGTAGTCCGGAATCGGAAAGGTAGATAATGGAATTCTGATAGCAACGTGTCAAGAATGAAAAAGGGCTCTGCAGATGAACAACCCCCTAGAAAGAAAATTCGGAGATTTGTTACACTGATTGATTATCTGGTATTGAATGAAAATCAATCTTCTTCAGCGGGGGCCGGTTGTGTGCTCTGATACGCAGATTCACTATTACTACATCTGTATTCGAAAACAAAAATTAAGTAAATGAAAATAAAAATTCCACCAGAAATGAGCCTATTTTTTATCCAACGAAGAACAAAGCCCATGCGGTTTTTCATGCTATGCAGAAGTGCCGGTTGTCTCCTTCATAAAATTGTTGTTCTTGTTCGTCAACAACGCGTGGTTAAATGTTGAAAGGACGCACCTCATTCTGTCATTAATTTCATTTAAAAGGCGCCAAAACCGATAATCTACCAATTAAATTGTCTATATACCCGATAAACTGATCGACAAGCGACTGACAGCCGACTATGCGGTTTACGTTCATCAAATCCAGTGGCGGTGCGGAAATCCACGATTTACGAGATACTCATTTCCAATAAAATCAGTTGTTCCAACAGAATAGTCGCTAAACAAATTTGTATTCGAACGAGAACGCCTTTTTCAACGTTTGGTCAACGTCAAAACGTCACTTATTGACGTTTGTGGTATCACATGCATGGAACGAATTGAAGTCTTTTTGCAAGACATGAAATAAAGTCGTTCGCACGCAACGATTATTTATGTAATTGAAAATAATATTAAGATAATAATTGAGAATATGCATGTTCTTAAATCACACAAGCAACAAAAAACTGAGTGAAACATAGCCAAATAGTGGTTGGTATCATTGCTCAGTTTACGAGATTGACAATTTGGAATAAGGTACCAACAAATAAGGAATAAACCGAAAGAAGCGAGTGAAAACAGTCTAATTGGTGAAAGCAATTCTTTCAGTGAAATGATGAATGAGATTTCTGCTTTGTAATAGTTCAAAGAACTCTTAACTTTTGGTTGACTCCGAAGAATATGAGTTTGGAGAATATCGAACAGATTCGGATCATTACCGAAAGAAAGCGCCTATCGAATTGAAGATATAACACTAATTATACATCTGGATTTTTTTCTAACGATGGCAAAGTGATTTCGGTATTTGATCAAGTTCAAAGTTACGCTTATGGCATCGAGTCTAAATAAGCGAAAGTTTTTATTTCCACCGCGAGTTTTACTACAGATAATTGACGAGCTATCACCCCATTATTATTACGGAAAGGTTCATTTTGTTGATGATAGACAATCATCCGAAATTTCATCACTGAATTAATGTACCTAGGCTTGCAATCGGTTCTGGTAATGACAGCTGGAAGGAAGCGAATTTGGTAATTGGTATAATTGATTTCATAAGAAACCACATATTTGCTGTATCTGTCATGTTTTTTGCGCTACCTGTCGGTTCTCAGACATCCACTTATTCAGAAAATTGGAAATAGTTGATTAGAGCATGTATAGATTTATTTACGAAGCCTCCAGACCCAGAGGCTTCTTTAATTTTGTTTAGCTCATTGAGAATTTTCAGAAAATAAAAGACCATCCATGAATTTTCAGAATAACGTCAGAATTTAAAACTCCAAACGAAAACTACGAGGATGTATTGATATCTAGTTAGCCTAGACCATTTCCACGCATAAACAAAATATTGCGATACCATAACGAACAATAACTTATTACAAGTGTCAGTGTAGAGTTCGACGTCAAAAAAGTAAACCAGAGTTACACAATACTTAAAAAAAAGATGTCCACCGAAATTGTAAAATCGAAAAATTGGAGTATCGAGCCATCATCAAGTACCTGTATTTAAAAGGGTTAAGAGGTAAGCAGATTCACGAAGATATGCTCAATACCCTTGGTGATCAATGTCCTCCGTATGCGACCGTGAAAAATTGGACTGCAAGCTTCAAAAGAGGTAAATTTTCCATTGAATATGATGACCGATCGGGGAGGCCAGTTTTTGTGTCAGTCCCCGAAAATATCAATGCAGTTCATGACATGATTTTATCAGACCGTCGAATTGGGCTGAAACGGATATCTGAAGCACTGAAGATTTCATACGAACGCGTTCATCATATAGTTCACGTCAATTTGAACATGAGAAAAATTTCTGCAAAATGTATCCCCAAATGTTTGAATGTTGACCAAACGCGTGCAAGGGTAGAAGCATCGCGTTTGATCTGTGCTCGATTTGAAAGCAATGTAGACTTCTTAAACCGAATTGTTACTATGGATGAGACTTGGGTACATTTCTACGATCCAGAAACAAAGCAACAATCGATGGAACAGCAACAGTCTGGTTCTCCAGAACCTAAGAAGTTTCGTGTCCAAAAATCTGCTGGAAAAGTTCTTACTTCAGTTTTTTGGGATTGCCATGGAGTAATCATGATTGACTTTTTGGATAAGGGTAGAACAATTACTGGAGATTACTATTCGATATTACTGACCACTCTACGGGAAAAAATTAGAGAGAAAAGACGCTGAAAGCTATCCAAAGTTGTTTTGTTTTTTTTACAGGACAATGCCCCAGTACATAAATCTCATGTTGCCATGCAAAAAATTCGTGATTTAGGGTTAGAATTACTAGAACACCCCCCTTATTCACCAGATTTGGCTCCGTCCGACTATCATCTCTTTCCTCAACTGAAAAAAAGTTTAAAAGGTCGTAAATTTCCTTCGTTAGGCTAAGAATTTTTCAATATATCCTCGTATGACAACTAGAGCGCATATGTTTGTAGTTCCTTTGGGTCAATCGATAAGTAGCACGGTTTCGCAAAACCTATACGAGTTTGGGACACCCTGTATGCGAAAAAATATATAACGCAAAACTCGTTTTTAGATCGATGAAAACGCGAACCTTACCACAGTTCGAAAGAGAATAGAAGTTTTCCCATTACAATAACAATGAGGCTGAAAAATATCCATTTTTGAATATACTACGCTGTCGACTGTGTGGTCGACCTCTTTACGCTTTTATTATTACGTTATTTACTACTCGCCCTTTTAAAGATAGTTATATCGCTTTGTCGTGCTAACTCACGATAACAAACCGACAATTAAACCGATATTTGTAGAAATATAATTTATCGATCACGTTTCAACGATACACGGTAACGACTTTATTACAAAATTCCTACTCCTTGTACGGTTGACATTACATAACTAATTGGTCGTTTAATATTTATCGGACGCTCAAGAACGTTCATCATTGGCCATTGGATTCCTGATCGTTGTCGTTGAGGTTAGACGAGAGAAATCTGAGCTTCTATTGCGACGAAAGTTTTCAGGAACATTCAACAAAAAATAAAACTTCCACATACACTGCGCAAAAAAATTAACGCACATATGGAAATCTCAAATTTATTCTACAACTGAAGGTGTTCTCAATGATTATTATTTTTATTAGAATTATGCATGCATACGTTATCCACTTTCAACGTTTTTCTTCAATACAGATGTTTTCTCCCAGCAGGAATAAAAAAAGATGATATTATCAGATTTTGAATGTATTGGCTCCATTCTAAAATCAGTTGTTCTCGATCAATTCAAGTGATCAATAGTATTTCTTTCGTTTGATTTTCTACACTCGATCGCTATGCAACGCGAAACACGCAATTCGACCCAAGAGGAATGTGCCCAAGCGGTAGTTTTGCGAGAAGAAGGGTGGACATACACAAGAATTGCAGAAAGGTTTGGAGTTTCCCATACAAGTGTGTCCAGAATGTTGCAGCGATTCAGGGAGACAGGTATGAATGTCCGAAGACCAGGACAGGGTAGACCACGGGTAACAACTGCCATTCAAGAACGTTACTTGAGAGTTTCTTCGTTGAGGCAACGGTTTGCAACCGCTCGCCTCCTTCAAAATCAGCTTGAGCAAAGTCATGAGGTGCAAATTAGAACTCAGACAATAAGAAATCGCCTCATAGAATATGATTTAAGGCCTCGTGTCGCGGCAAGAGGCCCAGCTCTTACTCCAGCCCATCGAAGGGCGCGTTTGGATTTTGCGAGAGAGCATATCCATTGGGAAGAGGCCGATTGGGAAAGAGTTCTCTTCACAGATGAGTCTAGATTCTGCCTCTACCATTGTGATCGACGTTCCCTTGTATACAGACGTCCACATGAAAGATATGCTCAGTGCAATTTCCTGAATACTACTGGTTTCGGGGGAGGATCGATTATGGTATGGGGTGGAATATCTTTGACTGCTCGCACAGACCTAGTGGTCGTTGATAATGGAGCTATGAATGCTGATAAGTATATAACGAACATTCTTGAAGAGCGCATGAAATGCCATTTGCCCCATACATTGGTGAAAATTTCATGTTTATGGGCGATAATGCCAGACCTCATCGTGCGCGCATCGTTCAGGAGTACCTTGAAGAGGTTGAAGTCTCTCGAATCGAATGGCCAGCAAGAAGTCCAGATCTCAATCCGATTGAGCAGGTTTGGGACAACCTCAATAGAAGGCTGAGAAGTTCAGAAAATCATCCAGCTACTCTTAATGACTTAGGAATCCAACTCGGAGAAATATGGGAAGGATTAGATCAGAACATTTTGAGATCACTCATTTTGAGTATGAACCGTCGTTGCCGAACTGTAATTAACGCAAGGGGTGGAAATACCAAGTATTAAATCACTTATCAGCATTTCAGTATTTTGAAAATTGTTCATTTCTCTTCTTTCACATAAGATTCGGTTAGATCCCGAATTTTTCTTCCATTTAATGTGTCTTGTTTCGTTCAAAACCTTCCTGAGAGAACATAAAAAATAAGTTATGAAGTCAATGTAGAGTTAACCTTCATTAAAATTGAGATTTTCAGAATGTGCGTTAATTTTTTTACGCAGTGTACGATCTACCATGCTCAATTTGAACCAATATCGCCAAATTCGAAGCGAAGTGGTCCAGAATGCAGCATTCGGCATTGCAGAAGAATTTATGACAATGTCCTCTGACCGGGCTCCATTACCGCGAAGCAAACGACCTATACCGATTCATATCTGAAATGGTGGTTTGTCCTTTTTGCCATTTCAACTGCTGGTTTATATCAGGTCGATTAGTCCCATTTCGAAATTCAACGGACGTATCTGCGATATCCATCTAGTCCGCGCGGGTATCGGACAAGATTAAAGCGGAATTAAAATCGCATCAGTGTCGGGGAAGTGATCGAACTCGGGGCAGCCCGGGGGTTCAGCTGTCGGTGCTCGAATTACAAAAATGATGTATACTCCATTCACTTTTATAAAGTAGGTGTCCGGTTGGCCAAGATTTAGGTTTATCTAGTTTTTTTTACTTAAAACTGACGCCAGTTGGTACTCGTGGAATGTCCTCAGAGACGTTGCCAATATTAATTTATATTCACTCTTTTTTAACTTTGTAAATGGAGTCGGTTCTTTTGAGGTTAACTGTGACACAGGTTTCGTAGTAATACTACATTTTCATACTGAAGTATTTCAAGTTTTGGAAAATGATATATAAATGTCTTCTGTATGCTTTTTCTCGAGAATTTTGAAAAGTGGGGAATTCCGTAGGTCCGTCTGTTCGTTTAGAAGTTTTCTGTCGGGTTTTTCGAGTGCTTTAAATCTTTTTTCGAACGAACTATCACAAAGTAAAGGACTATTCTGTCCATTATTTTTCAGTAAAATTTCAACACTCGATTCTTGATTTCCGTACAAGAAAAGAGCATAACTGAATCTTCCAGCCATGTTTATATACGTGAAATATTTCCAGTATTACGAGGATATATTGAAAAATTCTTAGCCTACTATAGAACCAAACAAAATTTCAATGTCAAAATATTTTATTACTCAACATATTCTCCTCTTAATTGAATACATTCATTACAGCGAACCTGCAACGTCTCTAGACCTTTCAAAAAAATGTTTCTTCTTGCTCTGCAAACACAGCTTTTATTACCACCTCGTTGGAACAAAATTTACGACCTTTTAAACTTTTTTTCAGTTGAAGGAAGAGATGATAGTAGAACGGAGCCAAATCTGGTGAATAAGGGGGGTGTTCTAGTAATTCTAACCCTAAATCACTCATGGCAACATGAGAATTGTGTACTGGGGCAGTTATTGTTGCAAGAACTTTTCCAGCAGATTTTTGGACACGAAACTTCCTGGGTCTTGGAGAACCAGAGTGTCGCCATTCGATCGATTGTTGCTTTGTTTCTGGATCGTAGAAATGTACCCAAGTGTCATCCATAGTAACAATTCGGTTTAAGAAGTCTACATCGTTTTCAAATCGAGCACAGATCGAACGCGATGCTTCTACCCTTGCACGCTTTTGGTCAACATTCAAACATTTGGGGATCCATTTTGCAGAAATTTTTCTCATGTCCAAATTGACGTGACTTTATGATAATCGCGTTCGTATGAAATCTTCAGTGCTTCAGTTTTTGCCCAATTCGACGGTCTGATAAAATCATGTCATGAACTGCATCGATATTTTCGGGGACTGACACAGAAACTGGCCTTCCCGATCGGTCATCATCGTCAATGAAAAATTTACCTCTTTTGAAGCTTGCAGTCCAATTTTTCACGGTCGCATACGAAGGACATTTCAAAATATACACGTTGAAATGTGTCAGAATGTCAGGGCCAACCGGGATACTTAATGAAAGTGAATAAAGTATACAATAATAGAAAACCCAGTTGGAGACTCTTTCCTACCTGATAAGCGTCGGGTATGTTCACCGGGTCCCCGCTCCCGGCCACGTACCCCACGATGCCCGTACCCCAGGGTATCCGGATCTCGTCCTTTTTCTCCATCTCCTTCAGGGTGCTCCTCGAGCAGACGTCGAACAATTTCGAGACTAGACAACGGCCCCGGGGTTTGCCCCCGGGCGGGAGGGGCGTGCACCCTCCGCCCCTTTCCCCTTGGACTAGAAATAACGACCCGCGGTCGGCGTGAAGCAGCATCGACACGTTTTGCAGGATCTTATGGCACAGCGAACGGACCTCGAGCTCGTTGCAGATATCCTTAACCTGAAAAAAATGAATCGGAGTTAGATTACATATTCCAGAGCTCTAGCTAGCATAGGTTGTATTTTCACCTGTCAAATGGCATCTTTTCAAAAAAATCGGAACTTCAAATCATCATAGCTCCCGTTTCTTTGCTCACAACCATAGGTGGCTTGTATATTGTTAATCAGCATTGTCTAAAGTATCTCTTTAAACAATAAAATCGACTTCGAAAATCCCAACTTTTTGGGTCAAAAATGCATAAGGGGTAAGACCCCCTAAAAACACCATATTTGCCATCAACACCAATTCTCTGGAGAATCTAACAGTGTTATTCAACCGATAATGTCTTCAACCCATTCGAGTCTTTCAGAATACCCATTTTGGTGATCCATATCACCCATACTTTGAGTGCTCTGAGCTTCAGAACAAAACTCGAACATGTAATTTCGAAAAAAATAAAACGTGATAATTCATTAGTTATGAGGGCTACATGGACGATTTTGGTATCAAAATGTAGGTTTTCGAGGTCGCTCTATTCAATGAAACATATTCCAGAGCCCTAACTAGAATAGTTTAGATTTTCACCTGTCAAATGGCATTTTTTCGAAAAAATCGGAATTTCAAATCATCATAGCTCCCGTTTCTTTGCTCACAACCACATGTGGCTTGTATATTGTTAATCAGCATTGTTTAAAGTATCTCTTTAAACAATAAAATTGACTTCGAAAATCCCAACTTTTTGGGTCAAAAATGCATAAGGGGTAAGACCCCCTAAAAACACCATATTTGCCATCAACACCAATTCTCTGGAGAATCTAACAGTGTTATTCAATCGATAATGTCTTCAACCCATTTGAGTCTTTCAGAATACCCATTTTGGTGATCCATATCACCCATACTTTGAGTGCTCTGAGCTTCAGAACAAAACTCGAACATGAAATTTCGAAAAAAATAAAACGTGATAATTCATTAGTTATGAGGGCTACATGGACGATTTTGGTATCAAAATGTAGGTTTTCGAGGTCGCTCTATTCAATGAAACATATTCCAGAGCCCTTACTAGCATAGTTTAGATTTTCACCTGTCAAATGGCATTTTTTCAAAAAAATCGGAATTTCAAATCATCATAGCTCCCGTTTCTTTGCTCACAACCACATGTGGCTTGTATATTGTTAATCAGCATTGTCTAAAGTATCTCTTTAAACAATAAAATCGACTTCGAAAATCCCAACTTTTTGGGTCAAAAATGCATAAGGGGTAAGACCCCCTAAAAACACCATATTTGCCATCAACACCAATTCTCTGGAGAATCTAACAGTGTTATTCAATTCATAATATCTTCAACCCATTTGAGTCTTTTAGAATACCCATTTTGGTGATCCATATCACCCATACTTTGAGTGCTCTGAGCTTCAGAACAAAACTCGAACATGAAATTTCGAAAAAAATAAAACGTGATAATTCATTAGTTATGAGGGCTACATGGACGATTTTGGTATCAAAATGTAGGTTTTCGAGGTCGCTCTATTCAATGAAACATATTCCAGAGTCCTAACTAGAATAGTTTAGATTTTCACCTGTCAAATGGCATTTTTTCAAAAAAATCGGAATTTCAAATCATCATAGCTCCCGTTTCTTTGCTCACAACCACATGTGGCTTGTATATTGTTAATCAGCATTGTCTAAAGTATCTCTTTAAACAATAAAATCGACTTCGAAAATCCCAACTTTTTGGGTCAAAAATGCATAAGGGGTAAGACCCCCTAAAAACACCATATTTGCCATCAACACCAATTCTCTGGAGAATCTAACAGTGTTATTCAATTCATAATATCTTCAACCTATTTGAGTCTTTTAGAATACCCATTTTGGTGATCCATATCACCCATACTTTGAGTGCTCTGAGCTTCAGAACAAAACTCGAACATGAAATTTCGAAAAAAATAAAACGTGATAATTCATTAGTTATGAGGGCTACATGGACGATTTTGGTATCAAAATGTAGGTTTTCGAGGTCGCTCTATTCAATGAAACATATTCCAGAGCCCTAACTAGAATAGTTTAGATTTTCACCTGTCAAATGGCATTTTTTCAAAAAAATCGGAATTTCAAATCATCATAGCTCCCGTTTCTTTGCTCACAACCACATGTGGCTTGTATATTGTTAATCAGCATTGTCTAAAGTATCTCTTTAAACAATAAAATTGACTTCGAAAATCCCAACTTTTTGGGTCAAAAATGCAACACCAATTCTCTGGAGAATCTAACAGTGTTATTCAATTCATAATATCTTCAACCTATTTGAGTCTTTTAGAATACCCATTTTGGTGATCCATATCACCCATACTTTGAGTGCTCTGAGCTTCAGAACAAAACTCGAACATGAAATTTCGAAAAAAATAAAACGTGATAATTCATTAGTTATGAGGGCTACATGGACGATTTTGGTATCAAAATGTAGGTTTTCGAGGTCGCTCTATTCAATGAAACATATTCCAGAGCCCTAACTAGAATAGTTTAGATTTTCACCTGTCAAATGGCATTTTTTCAAAAAAATCGGAATTTCAAATCATCATAGCTCCCGTTTCTTTGCTCACAACCACATGTGGCTTGTATATTGTTAATCAGCATTGTCTAAAGTATCTCTTTAAACAATAAAATTGACTTCGAAAATCCCAACTTTTTGGGTCAAAAATGCATAAGGGGTGAGACCCCCTAAAAACACCATATTTGCCATCAACACCAATTCTCTGGAGAATCTAACAGTGTTATTCAATCGATAATGTCTTCAACCCATTTGAGTCTTTCAGAATACCCATTTTGGTGATCCATATCACCCATACTTTGACTGCTCTGAGCTTCAGAACAAAACTCGAACATGAAATTTCGAAAAAAATAAAACGTGATAATTCATTAGTTATGAGGGCTACATTGACGATTTTGGTATCAAAATGTAGGTTTTCGAGGTCGCTCTATTCAATGAAACATATTCCAGAGCCCTAACTAGAATAGTTTAGATTTTCACCTGTCAAATGGCATTTTTTCAAAAAAATCGGAATTTCAAATCATCATAGCTCCCGTTTCTTTGCTCACAACCACATGTGGCTTGTATATTGTTAATCAGCATTGTCTAAAGTGTCTCTTTAAACAATAAAATCGACTTCGAAAATTCCAACTTTTTGGGTCAAAAATGCATAAGGGGTAAGACCCCCTAAAAACACCATATTTGCCATCAACACCAATTCTCTGGAGAATCTAACAGTGTTATTCAATTCATAATATCTTCAACCCATTTTAGTCTTTTAGAATACCCATTTTGGTGATCCATATCACCCATACTTTGAGTGCTCTGAGCTTCAGAACAAAACTCGAACATGAAATTTCGAAAAAAATAAAACGTGATCATTCATTAGTTATGAGGGCTACATGGACGATTTTGGTATCAAAATGTAGGTTTTCGAGGTCGCTCTATTCAATGAAACATATTCCAGAGCCCTTACTAGCATAGTTTAGATTTTCACCTGTCAAATGGCATTTTTTCAAAAAAATCGGAATTTCAAATCATCATAGCTCCCGTTTCTTTGCTCACAACCACATGTGGCTTGTATATTGTTAATCAGCATTGTCTAAAGAATCTCTTTAAACAATAAAATCGACTTCGAAAATCCCAACTTTTTGGGTCAAAAATGCATAAGGGGTAAGACCCCCTAAAAACACCATATTTGCCATCAACACCAATTCTCTGGAAAATTTAACAGTGTTATTCAATCGATAATGTCTTCAACCCATTTGAGTCTTTCAGAATACCCATTTTGGTGATCCATATCACCCATACTTTGAGTGCTCTGAGCTTCAGAACAAAACTCGAACATGAAATTTCGAAAAAAATAAAACGTGATAATTCATTAGTTATGAGGGCTACATGGACGATTTTGGTATCAAAATGTAGGTTTTCGAGGTCGCTCTATTCAATGAAACATATTCCAGAGCCCTAACTAGCATAGTTTAGATTTTCACCTGTCAAATGGCATTTTTTCAAAAAAATCGGAATTTCAAATCATCATAGCTCCCGTTTCTTTGCTCACAACCACATGTGGCTTGTATATTGTTAATCAGCATTGTCTAAAGTATCTCTTTAAACAATAAAATCGACTTCGAAAATCCCAACTTTTTGGGTCAAAAATGCATAAGGGGTAAGACCCCCTAAAAACACCATATTTGCCATCAACACCAATTCTCTGGAGAATCTAACAGTGTTATTCAATTCATAATATCTTCAACCCATTTGAGTCTTTTAGAATACCCATTTTGGTGATCCATATCACCCATACTTTGAGTGCTCTGAGCTTCAGAACAAAACTCGAACATGAAATTTCGAAAAAAATAAAACGTGATAATTCATTAGTTATGAGGGCTACATGGACGATTTTGGTATCAAAATGTAGGTTTTCGAGGTCGCTCTATTCAATGAAACATATTCCAGAGCCCTAACTAGAATAGTTTAGATTTTCACCTGTCAAATGGCATTTTTTCAAAAAAATCGGAATTTCAAATCATCATAGCTCCCGTTTCTTTGCTCACAACCACATGTGGCTTGTATATTGTTAATCAGCATTGTCTAAAGTATCTCTTTAAGCAATAAAATTGACTTCGAAAATCCCAACTTTTTGGGTCAAAAATGCATAAGGGGTAAGACCCCCTAAAAACACCATATTTGCCATCAACACCAATTCTCTGGAGAATCTAACAGTGTTATTCAATCGATAATGTCTTCAACCCATTTGAGTCTTTCAGAATACCCATTTTGGTGATCCATATCACCCATACTTTGACTGCTCTGAGCTTCAGAACAAAACTCGAACATGAAATTTCGAAAAAAATAAAACGTGATAATTCATTAGTTATGAGGGCTACATTGACGATTTTGGTATCAAAATGTAGGTTTTCGAGGTCGCTCTATTCAATGAAACATATTCCAGAGCCCTAACTAGAATAGTTTAGATTTTCACCTGTCAAATGGCATTTTTTCAAAAAAATCGGAATTTCAAATCATCATAGCTCCCGTTTCTTTGCTCACAACCACATGTGGCTTGTATATTGTTAATCAGCATTGTCTAAAGTGTCTCTTTAAACAATAAAATCGACTTCGAAAATTCCAACTTTTTGGGTCAAAAATGCATAAGGGGTAAGACCCCCTAAAAACACCATATTTGCCATCAACATCAATTCTCTGGAGAATCTAACAGTGTTATTCAATTCATAATATCTTCAACCCATTTTAGTCTTTTAGAATACCCATTTTGGTGATCCATATCACCCATACTTTGAGTGCTCTGAGCTTCAGAACAAAACTCGAACATGAAATTTCGAAAAAAATAAAACGTGATCATTCATTAGTTATGAGGGCTACATGGACGATTTTGGTATCAAAATGTAGGTTTTCGAGGTCGCTCTATTCAATGAAACATATTTCAGAGCCCTATCTAGCATAGTTTAGATTTTCACCTGTCAAATGGCATTTTTTCGAAAAAATCGGAATTTCAAATCATCATAGCTCCCGTTTCTTTGCTCACAACCACATGTGGCTTGTATATTGTTAATCAGCATTGTTTAAAGTATCTCTTTAAACAATAAAATTGACTTCGAAAATCCCAACTTTTTGGGTCAAAAATGCATAAGGGGTAAGACCCCCTAAAAACACCATATTTGCCATCAACACCAATTCTCTGGAGAATCTAACAGTGTTATTCAATCGATAATGTCTTCAACCCATTTGAGTCTTTCAGAATACCCATTTTGGTGATCCATATCACCCATACTTTGAGTGCTCTGAGCTTCAGAACAAAACTCGAACATGAAATTTCGAAAAAAATAAAACGTGATAATTCATTAGTTATGAGGGCTACATGGACGATTTTGGTATCAAAATGTAGGTTTTCGAGGTCGCTCTATTCAATGAAACATATTCCAGAGCCCTAACTAGCATAGTTTAGATTTTCACCTGTCAAATGGCATTTTTTCAAAAAAATCGGAATTTCAAATCATCATAGCTCCCGTTTCTTTGCTCACAACCACATGTGGCTTGTATATTGTTAATCAGCATTGTCTAAAGTATCTCTTTAAACAATAAAATCGACTTCGAAAATCCCAACTTTTTGGGTCAAAAATGCATTAGGGGTAAGACCCCCTAAAAACACCATATTTGCCATCAACACCAATTCTCTGGAGAATCTAACAGTGTTATTCAATTCATAATATCTTCAACCCATTTGAGTCTTTTAGAATACCCATTTTGGTGATCCATATCACCCATACTTTGAGTGCTCTGAGCTTCAGAACAAAACTCGAACATGAAATTTCGAAAAAAATAAAACGTGATAATTCATTAGTTATGAGGGCTACATGGACGATTTTGGTATCAAAATGTAGGTTTTCGAGGTCGCTCTATTCAATGAAACATATTCCAGAGTCCTAACTAGAATAGTTTAGATTTTCACCTGTCAAATGGCATTTTTTCAAAAAAATCGGAATTTCAAATCATCATAGCTCCCGTTTCTTTGCTCACAACCACATGTGGCTTGTATATTGTTAATCAGCATTGTCTAAAGTATCTCTTTAAACAATAAAATCGACTTCGAAAATCCCAACTTTTTGGGTCAAAAATGCATAAGGGGTAAGACCCCCTAAAAACACCATATTTGCCATCAACACCAATTCTCTGGAGAATCTAACAGTGTTATTCAATTCATAATATCTTCAACCTATTTGAGTCTTTTAGAATACCCATTTTGGTGATCCATATCACCCATACTTTGAGTGCTCTGAGCTTCAGAACAAAACTCGAACATGAAATTTCGAAAAAAATAAAACGTGATAATTCATTAGTTATGAGGGCTACATGGACGATTTTGATATGATATGATATGATATATTGTTTATCCTGATTACTCCTAGGTCTCCTGTGGAGACTCCTCTGAAATTACAAGCTTTGAAGCTTGTAACTTGTGCCGAGTATCAAAATGTAGGTTTTCGAGGTCGCTCTATTCAATGAAACATATTCCAGAGCCCTAACTAGAATAGTTTAGATTTTCACCTGTCAAATGGCATTTTTTCAAAAAAATCGGAATTTCAAATCATCATAGCTCCCGTTTCTTTGCTCACAACCACATGTGGCTTGTATATTGTTAATCAGCATTGTCTAAAGTGTCTCTTTAAACAATAAAATTGACTTCGAAAATCCCAACTTTTTGGGTCAAAAATGCATAAGGGGTAAGACCCCCTAAAAACACCATATTTGCCATCAACACCAATTCTCTGGAGAATCTAACAGTGTTATTCAATCGATAATGTCTTCAACCCATTTGAGTCTTTCAGAATACCCATTTTGGTGATCCATATCACCCATACTTTGACTGCTCTGAGCTTCAGAACAAAACTCGAACATGAAATTTCGAAAAAAATAAAACGTGATAATTCATTAGTTATGAGGGCTACATTGACGATTTTGGTATCAAAATGTAGGTTTTCGAGGTCGCTCTATTCAATGAAACATATTCCAGAGCCCTAACTAGAATAGTTTAGATTTTCACCTGTCAAATGGCATTTTTTCAAAAAAATCGGAATTTCAAATCATCATAGCTCCCGTTTCTTTGCTCACAACCACATGTGGCTTGTATATTGTTAATCAGCATTGTCTAAAGTGTCTCTTTAAACAATAAAATCGACTTCGAAAATTCCAACTTTTTGGGTCAAAAATGCATAAGGGGTAAGACCCCCTAAAAACACCATATTTGCCATCAACACCAATTCTCTGGAGAATCTAACAGTGTTATTCAATCGATAATGTCTTCAACCCATTTGAGTCTTTCAGAATACCCATTTTGGTGATCCATATCACCCATACTTTGACTGCTCTGAGCTTCAGAACAAAACTCGAACATGAAATTTCGAAAAAAATAAAACGTGATAATTCATTAGTTATGAGGGCTACATGGACGATTTTGGTATCAAAATGTAGGTTTTCGAGGTCGCTCTATTCAATGAAACATATTCCAGAGCCCTAACTAGCATAGTTTAGATTTTCACCTGTCAAATGGCATTTTTTCAAAAAAATCGGAATTTCAAATCATCATAGCTCCCGTTTCTTTGCTCACAACCACATGTGGCTTGTATATTGTTAATCAGCATTGTCTAAAGTATCTCTTTAAACAATAAAATTGACTTCGAAAATCCCAACTTTTTGGGTCAAAAATGCATAAGGGGTAAGACCCCCTAAAAACACCATATTTGCCATCAACACCAATTCTCTGGAGAATCTAACAGTGTTATTCAATCGATAATGTCTTCAACCCATTTGAGTCTTTCAGAATACCCATTTTGGTGATCCATATCACCCATACTTTGACTGCTCTGAGCTTCAGAACAAAACTCGAACATGAAATTTCGAAAAAAATAAAACGTGATAATTCATTAGTTATGAGGGCTACATTGACGATTTTGGTATCAAAATGTAGGTTTTCGAGGTCGCTCTATTCAATGAAACATATTCCAGAGCCCTAACTAGAATAGTTTAGATTTTCACCTGTCAAATGGCATTTTTTCAAAAAAATCGGAATTTCAAATCATCATAGCTCCCGTTTCTTTGCTCACAACCACATGTGGCTTGTATATTGTTAATCAGCATTGTCTAAAGTGTCTCTTTAAACAATAAAATCGACTTCGAAAATTCCAACTTTTTGGGTCAAAAATGCATAAGGGGTAAGACCCCCTAAAAACACCATATTTGCCATCAACACCAATTCTCTGGAGAATCTAACAGTGTTATTCAATTCATAATATCTTCAACCCATTTTAGTCTTTTAGAATACCCATTTTGGTGATCCATATCACCCATACTTTGAGTGCTCTGAGCTTCAGAACAAAACTCGAACATGAAATTTCGAAAAAAATAAAACGTGATCATTCATTAGTTATGAGGGCTACATGGACGATTTTGGTATCAAAATGTAGGTTTTCGAGGTCGCTCTATTCAATGAAACATATTTCAGAGCCCTATCTAGCATAGTTTAGATTTTCACCTGTCAAATGGCATTTTTTCAAAAAAATCGAAATTTCAAATCATCATAGCTCCCGTTTCTTTGCTCACAACCACATGTGGCTTGTATATTGTTAATCAGCATTGTCTAAAGTATCTCTTTAAACAATAAAATCGACTTCGAAAATCCCAACTTTTTGGGTCAAAAATGCATAAGGGGTAAGACCCCCTAAAAACACCATATTTGCCATCAACACCAATTCTCTGGAGAATCTAACAGTGTTATTCAATCGATAATGTCTTCAACCCATTTGAGTCTTTCAGAATACCCATTTTGGTGATCCATATCACCCATACTTTGACTGCTCTGAGCTTCAGAACAAAACTCGAACATGAAATTTCGAAAAAAATAAAACGTGATAATTCATTAGTTATGAGGGCTACATGGACGATTTTGGTATCAAAATGTAGGTTTTCGAGGTTGCTCTATTCAATGAAACATATTCCAGAGCCCTAACTAGCATAGTTTAGATTTTCACCTGTCAAATGGCATTTTTTCAAAAAAATCGGAATTTCAAATCATCATAGCTCCCGTTTCTTTGCTCACAACCACATGTGGCTTGTATATTGTTAATCAGCATTGTCTAAAGTATCTCTTTAAACAATAAAATTGACTTCGAAAATCCCAACTTTTTGGGTCAAAAATGCATAAGGGGTAAGACCCCCTAAAAACACCATATTTGCCATCAACACCAATTCTCTGGAGAATCTAACAGTGTTATTCAATCGATAATGTCTTCAACCCATTTGAGTCTTTCAGAATACCCATTTTGGTGATCCATATCACCCATACTTTGACTGCTCTGAGCTTCAGAACAAAACTCGAACATGAAATTTCGAAAAAAATAAAACGTGATAATTCATTAGTTATGAGGGCTACATGGACGATTTTGGTATCAAAATGTAGGTTTTCGAGGTCGCTCTATTCAATGAAACATATTCCAGAGCCCTAACTAGAATAGTTTAGATTTTCACCTGTCAAATGGCATTTTTTCAAAAAATCGGAATTTCAAATCATCATAGCTCCCGTTTCTTTGCTCACAACCACATGTGGCTTGTATATTGTTAATCAGCATTGTCTAAAGTATCTCTTTAAACAATAAAATCGACTTCGAAAATCCCAACTTTTTGGGTCAAAAATGCATAAGGGGTAAGACCCCCTAAAAACACCATATTTGCCATCAACACCAATTCTCTGGAGAATCTAACAGTGTTATTCAATTCATAATATCTTCAACCCATTTTAGTCTTTTAGAATACCCATTTTGGTGATCCATATCACCCATACTTTGAGTGCTCTGAGCTTCAGAACAAAACTCGAACATGAAATTTCGAAAAAAATAAAACGTGATCATTCATTAGTTATGAGGGCTACATGGACGATTTTGGTATCAAAATGTAGGTTTTCGAGGTCGCTCTATTCAATGAAACATATTCCAGAGCCCTTACTAGCATAGTTTAGATTTTCACCTGTCAAATGGCATTTTTTCAAAAAAATCGGAATTTCAAATCATCATAGCTCCCGTTTCTTTGCTCACAACCACATGTGGCTTGTATATTGTTAATCAGCATTGTCTAAAGAATCTCTTTAAACAATAAAATCGACTTCGAAAATCCCAACTTTTTGGGTCAAAAATGCATAAGGGGTAAGACCCCCTAAAAACACCATATTTGCCATCAACACCAATTCTCTGGAAAATTTAACAGTGTTATTCAATCGATAATGTCTTCAACCCATTTGAGTCTTTCAGAATACCCATTTTTGTGATCCATATCACCCATACTTTGAGTGCTCTGAGCTTCAGAACAAAACTCGAACATGAAATTTCGAAAAAAATAAAACGTGATAATTCATTAGTTATGAGGGCTACATGGACGATTTTGGTATCAAAATGTAGGTTTTCGAGGTCGCTCTATTCAATGAAACATATTCCAGAGCCCTAACTAGCATACTTTAGATTTTCACCTGTCAAATGGCATTTTTTCAAAAAAATCGGAATTTCAAATCATCATAGCTCCCGTTTCTTTGCTCACAACCACATGTGGCTTGTATATTGTTAATCAGCATTGTCTAAAGTATCTCTTTAAACAATAAAATCGACTTCGAAAATCCCAACTTTTTGGGTCAAAAATGCATAAGGGGTAAGACCCCCTAAAAACACCATATTTGCCATCAACACCAATTCTCTGGAAAATTTAACAGTGTTATTCAATCGATAATGTCTTCAACCCATTTGAGTCTTTCAGAATACCCATTTTTGTGATCCATATCACCCATACTTTGAGTGCTCTGAGCTTCAGAACAAAACTCGAACATGAAATTTCGAAAAAAATAAAACGTGATAATTCATTAGTTATGAGGGCTACATGGACGATTTTGGTATCAAAATGTAGGTTTTCGAGGTCGCTCTATTCAATGAAACATATTCCAGAGCCCTAACTAGAATAGTTTAGATTTTCACCTGTCAAATGGTATTTTTTCAAAAAAATCGGAATTTCAAATCATCATAGCTCCCTTCATCATTTCCTCAAGAGACTTTCGTAATTTCGCGTAGAAGCTTTTCGTCTTTCCCCTCCACTCTCAGATTCGCTCCAAGTTCCAGAATTAATCCTACATTCTAAAACTCGCATACAGGCAGCGTTAATCCGGCAACATTTCGCAAATTTTCTCGTTAACCTTAAGGTCTTAGACGGCGCGCTCCCAAAAGTCATCTCAAGAATTATGACCACATATGGAGTTTAATAACTTTCAGCGCCGTAAATTTCCGGCCGAAAGGGTTAATATATCTCGATTCCGAGTTTATCGCGCTCTCGAGAAGATGGCGACGAGATTGAGGCTTTCATAGGCGTGGAGCATACTAGATGATCGAATACCGAAACCGTATATTTGAATTTCATTGTTATGTCTTGAAATACACCGTTTTTCTTGAGCTCAGTTTTTTTTTGGAAGCTGTTCCATAGATTACTCGGAAACTAGCGATGACCAAGTAGATTTAGCCTGGCAGTTCATGCAAAGGATACTTTCATTGACACTGTCAGTGCACCAATGAACAAAGAACAGTATCTGAGAGGTTAAGTCCCCATTCCTCCTCTTATTCTCTTGTTCAAGACATTCCTCACGCAGGCTTGTAATGGCGAGGCATTCTGTAACCAGGTGAACAGGAGTTTTATTCTCTTCTCTGCACACGTCAGTTTCTGATAAGCCCATTCTCATCATATACTTCCTAAAGCGACAATGTCCTGTGAGGAAGCCCGAAGAAAGTTTTTGGAATGATCCTTTCCTGGAAGGTCCTTTTAGAGTGTTTCTCCTTCAGTTTCTTCCTCCTCCAAAAACTCTCTCACAGGTACATTTGCCTTTACCACAGAAATGTTATAGGCCAGCAAGTGGCCTTTGTGCTTCCTTTCTGGTGAGTGTGTTAGCCCCTTCGTTACATTTGATACCTGAGTGACCAGGAACCCAGACTCAAGAGACCTTGTTGTTCTTGCCTCCTTTATGAAGTCATTTGAGATAACTAGTGAGTGATATACTCGTCCACTAAGTCTTTCCTACGCCTATGGCGGATTCTTGGGGCATTCTGGAACGAGTTCCCTACATAGCTGAACGTCTGACGATTTTACAGCTATTCTAACTTTAAATTGCTCCACGCTAACCGTGCCCGATCGTCCACAACAATGTTGCTCTTCCAATGATCCAATTACTGAGATCCCATTTTATGTGGATAGGAACAGTGACCGAAGAACTATATACCTGAGTTATACAGCATCCTGTATAGCCGACGTGATTTTATTGATACTGAATCTTTGCTTATTTGTTTTTGTTGAGTTATAAGTTGCTTTAGGGTTGATTTCAATCAAACACAGATTTCTGAATAATCGATTTATTCGATTATTCGATTATTCGATCTATACTCGATGAAACGAACTGAATAACTTACTGCTCGAAAAGAATCATTTCTATTTCCTAATTCATAATAGGAAATATGCCTGTACGAAAGTATCAGGGATAAGAATTAAATATGTCAACACATGCACTTCAGTGTGGAGTAGACTTCAGCCACTCAACCAAATAACGAATAAATATTGAACCTAATTTATGACCTTTCGTTCAGTGGGAAATAGTGGAGATTTGGTTTTGCTTCATATATTTCAACAGTTTTCAATGAAGGTTATTGAGGTTGGAATGTATAAAAAAAGAAATTCGGGGAAAAATGCTTTTTAAAGTTGGGAAATCCAGTTCATCACAATGAATGATGAACTCAGATTGCATCCTGTCATCATAATAACAACAATTATTGGAGCCGAATGAGGAAATATCGATTGAATTATTGCCAAAGTGCGCTGTGATTTCAAATCTCGACGTAGATTGCGGAATTATCGATCTCAATTCAAATTTGCTGTAATATAGCAGGATTTTGCAACACCCTGAGTAAACAGAATTGATTCGAAAAATGGTGACATGAAATTGGAGCAATGTTCAAATACACCGCTATTTCCCAAAGACTCTTTCCTTCTTTTGTATCCGAAACCTTAAAGGCACATCTTCCGAACCTCTCCAAAGTCTTTGACAAAGACACGAAACGTTAAATAAAATTTTCGCCCTCTCTCCTTCCACCCCAATTACCCATCTAATTGAAGAGGCAGCACAAGGAGGGAATACGAAAAAAAATCGACGCCTGAAGATCAAAGGGACAAAAATCTTTATCCCGCGGTCCCTCCGGTATTTTTCGAGAGGAACCCTCCATCTGGCTCGCGTTTAATTGCCAAGACCGCGATTATTATGACGAAAGCATGCCATGCCCTTTATCCAGGTCGAGCTAAGTGGAGGCTGGATACGAACCGCGACCTTGAAAAGTCGGCACTTTCTGTGATAAAGTGCCTGTCGAGGGAATCGCGATTATTTCGGAGTCTTATCTCTATTTCTTCCCTGTGCACCCGAGGGGAGAATGCCTCAGCCCTTCTCCTCGAGGTCGTGAAGACTGGATTCCGAGATTTAGTCGCCTTTTAAAATTGGCTCGACTCCTTATTCTGCTGCTGCTGCTGCATCAATTCCCTAAAACGCTCCAGTTCTATTCGGGAAAATCAAAATTATCCACATTCACTAGGACTGTCGAGGCCTCCTGAAGCATCAATACCTTACGAAATCTCATCATCCTAACCGAAATATCTGAGCAAAAGTCGAATTAAACGAAGACAGAATCACGACTTGACGGAAATCGAAAGCGGAGGGTGCGACAACATAAACGACCACTTGGAAAGGTTCAAACGATCCCTTTCTGTATTTTTTGTCGGACCCTGAGTTTCAGGATCGCTCAGGTCCACAAGGACGCCGCAATGCTGCTTTGATTGCTCTTGAAACGAAGTTACGAGTAGTGACCTGTATCAAGAGAAAGTGTCCCCAACAACATGATTTTTTTGCATATGTACTGATCCTACTGTAATAAGAATTCTCCTTTGACGCGTAGTTTGGGAAATAATCGACCTGGAGTCGAAAAATCGCGAAAAATAGGTCATTTTTGGACTGCCCTATTGCCCAGAAAAATTGATTTATACAGATGCTGTTTTTTTTGCATATAAATTGATCCTTTATGAATCAAAAAACCAAATTTCATTCATCAGAGTAGAACAGTTAAGTCCAAATTTTCATCTTGTTCGAAATTTTTCCAAGTCCGATCGAAAATTTTTTTCTTCGGAGTATATCGACCCGGATCATTTTATTTACTAATTCGGACACGTAGACGTAAAATAGGAAACTGGAAAATCCTTGGGAATATTGAGGTAGATTGTGGTAGGGGTAGGTTTGCTTTCAACACTGCAGCCTGAAAGACTTATTCTTATAGTTTGGTGAAGGTATCATATTTCACAGCGACTTCAAGATCTATTGTGCCCTCATCAAAGCTGTTTTCTCATCTACGCTATCTACAGCTCACCCCCATAATGAACCCCATATCTGAGAGGGCTTCAAGGTAGTTAAATGCTCGTTCCTCCTAAAATTCTCTTGTCCAAAGACATTCCTTGCGCTGGTGAGCAATGACGAGGCATTCCGTAACCAGGTTAACAAGGGTTGCTCCTCTTCCTCTTCAGTTTTTGATGAGCCAATTCTCATCATATGCTTTTTAAGCGACAATGTGCTGTGAGGAAGCTAGTGTGGAGGCGTGTCTTATTCTTACTGATATCCAAATAGTTATTGGTTCTTTCAGTTCCCAAATCCTTCAGTTTCCTCCTTCTCCAGAAACTCTCTCATAGGCGCATTTGTCTTTACCACAGAAAGGTTCTGAGGCATAATGTGGCGTTTTGCACCCTTTTTGGCAATTGTGGCCTCTTCGTTTCCTTTGATTCCTGAGTGACCAATAACCCAGTGCTTTGAAAACACCTTGACTATCAGAATTGATCAGTGTCACATCTTTTTCCTGAGTTTATATCTACGTTGTGTGATCTTGCTGATCTATTATATGAACCCTATATAGAGGGAGCATGTGTTAACAAGTGTTCTCAATATGAGTGTGTGAAATAGAGAAAAAATGTTGGCCCGAGGGGTTCTTGGTGTTCAGACGAACCACTTGGTCGCTAACATGGCAGATAGTCACGCATGCTGGTCGTTTATGAGCCACTTTATGATGTTTTTTTTATCAAGTATCATTTAGGAGTGAATTTGGGCAACGAAGTCTCCTTTTGAGTCAGTGGTAGCTCCGTCAGTGAGAAGGTTTAAGGTTGAAGCAGAATATGTTACAATTTATCACAAATGTTAGTGAATGGCGCAATTAGTATCGACTTTATTACATATTATCGGCTGTACACACGAGCTGATAAGGAAAATCGTTCCAGATACCGATGCAAAGTATGACTGTTTACATTCCTCGAATTGAGAGAGTAAACCAAACTCTGTAGCATTATGGAACGTATGGATGCGGTAATCGTCCGTGGCATAATGGAACGCCGCATCCGCTGACTTAGTGTGATAACAAACTGACAGTGAATGATGGTCATTCATGATGTATTGTAGTAACTGTGGCCATGGAAAAGTTTTTCAACAAAGCGACGATAATAACAGACCGGATGGGTTTTATGTCACCAATACCGGCAGGGGCGGCCCTAGAGAACAGAAAATGCAGTGTACGCTATCAGTTCCATTGTTGCTCTTCATTCGACATTGTTGTTGATCTACCCAAGGCTGGATTGCCGGGTTAATGACCTCCTTGAAGGCAGTCAAATCTGGCGATCTGCGTTTGTGCAATTCAGCTTTTTTTTATGTTGTAGTTTTCACGAAAAGGAATATCCTGTAATGTTCAGAGAACATCGTGAGAACAAAGGGCAAGCAGGTAGGAATTGGTGATCTTCTTGAATTTCTGGAGGTTATATGACTCGGGGAACACCTCCCTAGGCAATGTGTTCCAAAGCCTCGCTGTTAGTTGGATGAACGAGTCTTCGAAGAGAGATGTTCTGCAGGTCTCCAAAGTTACCACGAAGGGGTGTGAAGACTTAACTTTGAGACGGGTTAGTCTGGAAGAGACTGCCAGAGGGGGAACGATTGCTGATAATTCAGAAGAGCATCGCCCATGGAAATATCTATAAAATAGAGACAGATCGCCCACTTTTCTACGGTGTTCCAGAGAAGTGAGCGAGCTTGTAAGCGAGGCATCACCGACGAGACGAATTGCCCTTTTTTGTACGGAATCCAAGAGTTTTAGGGTGTGATTAGGTGCAGCATTTCAAATATGGGAACAGTATTCCAGGACAGGTCGAATCTGTGCCTTATAGATCATAAGCAGCTGACCTGAGGTGAAATAGCTCCTGGCACGAAACAGAAAACCAAGTTTTTTGGATGCACTTTTAGCAATGAATCTCAAGTGATTCTCCCAGGAAAGGTTACTGCCAACAGTAATGCCAAGCATCGAAATGGATTACTTCAATGGTATGGTCACTCCCGACAATTTTATGCTGGGCACAGTAAGATCAGCTTTTCTAGAGAAAAGACATGCTTGTGTTTTGTTTGCGATGAATTCTACCAAGTTATTAGATCCCCATTCAAGAATTGTTGCCAAGTCCATATTTATGTTGTTAACATTTCTTCCTCGTTCGTTTTTGATTTGGTGGGCTGGTATTGGAGCCCTAGAAGAAAAGGCGGTATGGAGGGTACTATCATCCGCGAAGCTGTGCACTGGACACGAAGTTGCTTCCAGCAAATCGTTGATGTGAAGTAGAAATAGTGTTGGAGCCAGAATTGATCCCTGCGGAACACCAGCATTTATGGGTAGAGAGTCAGATGAAACTCTATCGACCACTACATGGAGAGATCTGTTTGAGAGAAAACTAGCTAGCAGAGAACATAGCTTTGGGGACACGCCATTAGATGGAAGCTTGGCGAGGAGTCCCTGATGCCAGACTCGATCGAATGCCTTGGAGATATCCAGTGCTACGGCTAGGGTTTCACCATATTTCTCGGTAGATAGCTGCCATATATGTGAGACGTAAGCGAGCAAGTCACCAGTGGATCTCTGATGACGGAAACCATATTGTCTATCGTTGATAATTCCTGAGTGTTCCGGATGTTTCATGAGCTCGAAGTTGATGGCTTTTTCCATGACCTTAGAAATAATAGATAACAGAGCGATAGGTCTGTAGGGTCTTTTTGCCTTTTTTAGGTACTGGTTGTACTCTTGCTTTGAGGTAACACCACAGAAAAAAGATATTCAGAAGGCTATTGAACAACAACCTCAAATGGCGACTAGTTCCGAGTCATACCGTGTTTGGCGGTTATTACCGACAGATTGTTGAAGGGCAGAATCAGTTAAAGCTACAATAACCTACTCACCAACTCGAAGATGAGCTCCTTCTCGTCCAGCTGCCTGAGCTCGTGCCTGGACCGCCTCTGTCTTCGCACGGTGGGGGTAGGGCTGCCGGGACCCCCGCCGTTGCTCGGGGTGTCCCCCGATCCGGTTAGGAAGGTCGGTTGGCCGTCCACCGTGCTGATGATCGGTTTCAACAGACCTACGCGCTCGAACTCGTGGGCAGAGATCTTCCTTACCGGAGTGGTGGCCCCGGAGCCGCCCCTGGACTGGTTGTGCGTCGGGGACGACAGTTCCACGCTGGAGGGGGTGGGGGTGGCGTGGGACAACAGCCAGGTGTCCACTACCTGCCTCGTGGCTTTTCTGGAAAAAAATTATATAGGTTTTTGGATCCTTGAAGACTTTTTTAAATTATCATCACTTTGGTGCTGACATAAGACATTTAACCGTATGTAGGTCAGTACCGATTGAGTAAGGGTTTTTTACAATGGATAATGGAGCTTATGGAAAACCTTCTCCAGAGATTACACGTCATTGCACCGAAAATTTCATGAAGATTTGGCTCTTAAGGCTTATAAAGTTCAGTTAACATAAAAACTCAAGCCAGCCGATCATCAACAACGTCGTGTCTCTGCTTATTGGGTCCTTAAAATGGAAGAAAATGATCTGGAATTCCATCGTGAGTAATAAGGCCCATTTCCACCTCGGTGACTTCGTCAAAAAAAAGGAGCATTTGGGACTCGGAAAACCCAAGAGTTATTGGTTGAAAAGCCTCTCTATCTTCAACGTGTGACTGTTCACAATTGGCCACCGAGATTTTTTATAGGAATACCTCGAATAATAATAATAATATGTGAGGTTATTTCATAAAAATACCTTCAATATCAATATAATATGGGGTAATTTCATTATGGCGGGTAGTTCAACGGTTCATTATTTGACCAACAAACCAAAATTACAGCGTCTTAGATTACATTATGAGGTCCATAAATTTTTCCCCATTTCACCCCCTGCTGATCGAGAATGATTCATTCCCCCTAACGACAGTGGTTCCTTAACTAGCGGCCTACTTTGACATCGTTAATTTTCATTGAAATCGTTAAAACATCTTCATCCTTCTCTTCGGCGAATTGATGGCTTGATATTCTCAGACACGAAGATGGGCTCATGAAAATTTCACTTTATATTAAGGACCACCTGAATGCTCGAACACAGGCCATTTCGGGGGAAATAGGGATTCATAAAATAACGCCCTAAAGAAATAAAAAATGATTTCACCTGGTCCCCAAATTGATGAAGAAAGACTGTTGAGTTATAACTTCTTTTAGGGTTGATTTCAATCAAACACAGATTTCTGAATAATCGATTTATTCGTTTCTATTCATAATTCGAAATATGCCTATACGAAACTACGAAAGTATCAGGTTACATGTGGGATATGAATTAAATCTGTCACCACATACACTTCAGTGTGGAGTAGGCATAAACCAAATAACGAATTAATATTGAACCCTATTTATGATATTTCGTTCTGTGGGAAAATAGAGATTTGGTTTTGCTTTGTATATTTCAACAAAGATACGAGGATGTATTGATATCTAGTTACCCTTGACCAGTTCCATGCATAAACAAATTATTGCGATACCATATCAACGAACAATAACTTATTAGAAGTGTCAGTGTAGAGTTCGACGTCAAAAAAGTAAACCAGAGTTATGCAATAAATAAAAAAAAAGATATCCACCGAATTTGTAAAATCGAAAAATTGGAGTATCGAGCCATCATCCAGTACCTGTATTTAAAAGGGTTAAGAGGTAAGCAGATTTACGAAGATATGCTCATATGATATGATGATCGATCGGGAAGGCCAGTTTCTGTGTCAATCCCCGAAAATATCGATGCTGTTCATGACATGATTATATCAGACCGTCGAATTGGGCTAAAACGGATATCTGAAGCACTGAAGATTTCATACGAACGCGTTCATCATATAGTTCACGTCAATTTTGGACATAAAAAAAATTTCTGCAGAAGGGATCCTCAAATGTTTGAATGTTGACCAAAAGCGTGCAAGGGTAGAAGCATCGCGTTCGATCTGTGCTGGATTTGAAAACGATGTAGACTAAAACCGAATTGTTACTATGGATGAGACTTGGGTACATTTCTACGATCCAGAAACAAAGCAACAATCGATGGAATGGCGACACTCTGGTTTTTCAAGACCTAAGAAGTTGCCATGGATTAATCATGATTGATCTTTTGGATTAGGGTAGAACAATAACTGAAGATTATTATTCGACATTACTGACCATTTTAAAGAAAGAAATTGAAGAGAAAAGACGCGGAAAGCTATCCAAAGGTGTTTCATTTTTACAGAACAACGCCCCAGTACACAAATCTCATATTGCCATGCAAAAAATTCGTGATTTAGGGTTAGAATTACTAGAACACCACCTTTATTCACCAGATTTGGCTCCGTCCGACTATCATCTCTTTCCTCAACTGAAAAAAAGTTCAAAAGGTCGTAAATTTTCTTCCAACGAGGAGGTAATGAAAGCTGTGGAGGACTGGTTGGCAGAGCAAGAAGAAACATTTTTTTTGAAAGGTCTAGAGACGTTGCAGGTTCCCTGTAATGAATGTATTCAATTAAGATGAGAATATGTTGAGTAATAAAATATTTTGACATTGAAATTTTGAGATGAAAACTGTGATATTCCTGTTGACTATGGCAGAAGATGAGCCTCATGATGTTTGATCGTCATGGTTCTTGGCCTTCCAATATTTGACTACAGTTTTCGAAAGTTTACAAGTTGTAGAAATGCTCGAGTAGATGTTGTGATATTTCTCGTCTATGGAATCGATATCTCGAAAGTGGTAGCTTAAGAGAGAAACGTTCTGGTGCCGAAGAAAGAATTCATCGTATACCTGCAAGGTGTAAAGCTAAAGGGGCAGCATTATCATAGGTGCCAGATTTTTTTGACATGCCGCAAGAATTCCTCCAGACCTTGATCCGTTGGCTCACCAGTGCCAATATCGGATAAGAATCAGTTTCTGTAGTTGTACCTGCTGAATTTTTATCGCCAACGGTCTGGATAACAAACCATAAAGTCGACAGTATCGAATATCGCAGACAGCGTCGCATCAGGAATGGGCAAGTTGTCATAAAGCACGTCACGGACGGACATAAAGACCCCATTGATATTCGTGTGTGCCGTGCAGCGTCTCATCAAATTGTGCAATCTTCCCCAGATGAGATAATTATGCACGAGTGTAATGGCCGCGATAAAGTGTGCTCTGAAATGATATCCAAGGTCGCGTTACGTTATATTGGATTTCAGATAGTCGGGCCGGGATCCAGTGACGCCTTATTTATTCGGGACAAAAGGGATGATGATAATCGCTTTCTGCGACGTCAGACTTGACTCATTTATCTCCATCGTTGGAGACGTAAAACATGTTTCCTGTTACACGAAGGGTGGCTCGTACTGGAAATTTAAATGCTAAGTCGTCGTCTCTCGATTTAAATAATGCATTTTCAGTCGCAATCGTTGCTCTTCCTTGGGTCTTTTCAGAAGGGATGTATGTTTTTGGAGGGACGTTTCAGAATCGGTGAAGAGAATCAGCGTCTTTGCATCTAGCAACAGGATCTAGGTATCAAGGTAACGCATCTACCAACAGGGTATTGTTACTGCTGACCATTAAGTTTAGATTAAAAAAGAGTTTTCCAATAAGAGGTGTTATTTTGACATTCAAAGAATGCCATTTCTCAGAGAATATTCAGATGTTCATTTCATTATAAAGAGGAAGGAAAATAACATCAGCCAAATGACCACCACGACTACAGGATCGTATCCTCTTCATAAAATTTCCCATAACCAAATCGCAAAGTGGCTCCATCTTTGAGGTCTTGAATTGACGCTGAGCTCTTGGTGTAAACCTTCTCTTTCACATGGCCCCAAAGAAAGAAGTCGCAATATGTTAAATCACAAGATCTCGGTGGCCAACTGTAATCACCTCTTCGAGAGATAACACGGTCCGGAAACTTTTCCTGTGAAAGATCAATGGTTTCGTTGCTTGTGTGGCACGTAGCGCCGTCTTGATGGAAGTAACCTTTGTCCAGATCAATACCATCCAATTTAGGCCATAAAAATCTCGATAGCGCGATCCATTCACCGTAACTGAGGAATGGACAAACCTGGATTTTATTCAACACTTTCAGCTACAGCAGCAATATTCCTGGCTGTTCTTGAGCAACTTGTCCCAACAGCTCGAATTTTCCCACCAATTTCTGTATTACGGTTCTACAAGATGCTTCAAGAGGACCCAAAAATGTTCCATGTGTTGTTAAAGCATCCTTTGGTTATTCTCTTTAATAAACACTAAAAGTTTTTTCTTTTACTAAAATGACTAAATGAACTCTACTCTGAAATTGAATGTTCAACTCCGATTTCAAGTTCGCGAGCTCCCTTCAAAAATTTGGGCTTTTTATTTCCATGATATCTCAGTTCGTATGCGGCGTAGACCAACAATTTTTGTTTCAAATTGAAGCTTAATCATTTCTCTAGAATGTGTATTACTCGCTCTTCTGTTTTTCTCTGTAAATTAGGAAAAAAACCTGGTGTGCTGTAATTTCATGAAAATCTGGACAAACGATTTTTCCATGATATTTCCGTCAATTTTCAGGATAAATGTGAGAAATTTTCAGTATACCTGCAGAATAATATTTTGCAGAATGTGTTTTATTCACTTTCCCGAGCGGGAAAATTCGAAAAAAAAATCGAAAATAGAGCTCCGCTGAAACAAGAATAACTTCGAGGTTTTTGGATGGAAAATTTTCATTTTTGGGATTTTTCAAGATGTAAGATTGATGTATCCACTTTAAAAATCGAAATCGCGATTCATGATACAGGGGGTGAAAAAATCGCTTTCAAAGTTAGGGATGACAAAATCGTGAAAAATCAATTTTTTCAAATTAGAACCCCATTTTTTTATGGCAGATATTGAATCTACGTTAAAAAATAATGTGTATGCATCACACCCTTGCCCTAACGTAGATTCAATATCTGCCATAAAAAAATGGGGTTCTAATTTGAAAAAATTGATTTTTCACGATTTTGTCATCCCTAACTTTGAAAGCGATTTTTTCACCCCCTGTATCATGAATCGCGATTTCGATTTTTAAAGTGGATACATCAATCTTACATCTTGAAAAATCCCAAAAATGAAAATTTTCCATCCAAAAACCTCGAAGTTATTCTTGTTTCAGCGGAGCTCTATTTTCGATTTTTTTTTCGAATTTTCCCGCTCAGAGAGAATTATCCAACCAAAACTGAAAAATGTTACATCAAAATAACTTGAAATTTTCTAAGGAATCTATTTCTGCAATAAAAAAATGGTGTTCTAATTTGAAAAACGAAAGTTGATGTCATTTCCGGAAAAACCGGAGGTGCTCATGCCTTGAAAATATTTTAGATTTCATCAGCATCGTGAAATACTTATAAGTGCTGAATTTCATGAAAATACGTTCAGTAGTTTCCCGTATAAATATGGGTGAGGTTCCTCGTGAAAGACCCTGTATACACATACAGTCCACTAGCCCTATTTTTATTTTCATTCAGAAGATTATATTTCAAAAAATTCAACTTAAATAAAATTGAACCACACTTCAGTTGGTTAACTGAAACTTTACCCGATAGCAGTATGTCACAGAGTTCAAGTCCCAATATCTCTGCTTCTATTCATCGAATCTTCGATCTCTTTTTTGAGTTCCAACTTGAGATATTCCTCAACAACATTCATTCAAAGCACATTTCCGATAAACCCAACCACAAGACCGACAACCCTTTAAAACCAAACCAAATGCTGGATATTTCACAAGTCCCAACATACCAACTGCAGAACATCAATATCAGAGCCTCTCGCTCCGTCGATAAATCATCAAAGATCGGCATAATCTTGTCCTGCATTATTTAGAGGCAACATAGAGCGCAGACACGGGTTGACAACTGGGAGCAACATCGTATCTCGCTGCGATAAAAATGTAGAGCAAACATGTCAAACTCGCGGCCCGCGGGCCGCATGCGGCCCGCATCGTAAATTATTGCGGCCCCACTTCAAAAAAATATAAAGAATTTTCTCTGTTCAGAAATCAGATACCTATTTGTTTTACGGTAATCAACCAAATTGTAAAACTTGTAGAAAAAAGATTTTTTCTTCACAACAGTTTTTAGATTTTTCTTGTATTTGACATTTATATGGATTTTTAAGCAATTTTATTGATGAACTGAATCTCCTATTTCAAATTTGTAGCTTGTAATCCTTGTAGAAAGGACTGCGGGTGTAACGGACTTTCATTGACGAAATATGAATAGTAACCCACATTTATCAATTTCTCAATTCATCAGAAATCAAGTATCAGGCAAGAAAGATTGGAGTGAAATGTAATAGTATTCATTGTTTCTTTTCTCTATAGTTTTTAATTTTTTTAATTTTGTTATTGTTTGAGAAAAAATTAATTCAACCTTCCCCCCCCCTGCTCATCAATTTTAGGTAGGATATAATTTGCGGCCCTTTTGAACTCCGCTTTTTTCATTCAGGCACAAGTCACGCATTGAGTTTGACACCCCTGATGTAGAGCATGGTGTTTATGTTCCTTCGTAAAACATGACAGGGGGACTCGTTGAGAATTATGTACGATCCGTGCCGAGCGGGCGAACCTGAATTTGGGATGACGATTCTCGTGTCTGTGAATACATCAGCGTTTCTTGGTGGGAGGAAACAGGGGTGAAGCGTTCAAGGTTAAAGGGAAAATACTCCGAAAATTTTTTTTTTTTTGAACCGCATTAAAATGGCATTTAAAAAAATTCCAACGTTAATTCACCTGAGGAAGTAGTCTTGGACGAAATCCGGATGCTCGTCGAGCCACGCTTCCATCCGCGCGAATTCCGGATCGTAGCCATTTCCGGTGCTTTCCAGCAGCCGCTGTGAGTACTTTTGGTGCCTTTCACGCAGCGAATCCGAGGTGGGGCCAGCACCCTCTGCTGGCATCCGACAGTCGTCGCCACTACTGCGAAGGTGTAAGCCTGAAATAGAGAAGAAAAGGCCATTAATCATCCGACGGTAAATTGAGATTTATTTAAAATTATGAGGCTCTTCATCCAGCGTAAAAACGTTCTGTTTTATTCCACCGAATAAATCTCTCTTAACTCCTAATGAACAATCACCCTGTATTACAGTGTGAAACTGTTCGGATTGAATTTCATCCGAAGGCGTCGTGAAATTTAAAATGCGTAAAAAGTAATGAGAAATAACTTTTAACGACATAAAATCCGATACCAACAAACACCAAACAGAATTCGATGTTAATTGGAAAGTTTCCGTAATATTTTACGCGAACTTTTTCAACCTCCGCTAATTGATTCGATTAACTCATTCCAACAATAGTTTTCCAATTAACCTTTGAATATCCCGCAGTGAATGGAACTTTGCGGAGTTTCAACAGTTTCACGAAATTAACAATTCTATTTGTACTCTCGTCCACAGCTGTCGGCACAATAGGCAGCTAGGAAGGATGACTTTTAAGCAGAAATAAACGGAATTTCATTCGGTTTTTGTATTCCTGAGGAATCGAGGACAAAGGGAAGTTTTCCTTCAAGATGGTAAATTCGAGTCAACGACGAATCTATAGGCTTATATTCACAGCGCCTAAAATAAAGCCATTCAATGGTTATTTTCGATCCAATGTTACTAAATGGTGAATGCACTGGTTTTGGCGGAAGAACCACTTCAAATTCGAGAGATACTTATACTGACTCAATGAATTAATAGAGCTTTCCGATCGAGTGAAAATCAAAAATTCTATTCAAGCATTATGGGGAAATATCAAACATTGAAGTTTTCACAGGCTTCTATTTTATTTTTGCTATGTACCATTTGGTCCTAGTTATTCGCTTCCTTTGCCATATCATAAGCAGATATTTGCTCTTTTTCTTTTGCGATCATGCATGAAACGTCTTTGTACCCGTCAAGAGATAGGTTGCATATACAGGGTGTTCCATTCGTCAGGAAAATATCGATCTTATGTTTCTGGGGCGTAGATTTGTGAATTTTATAAACTATTATAGAAACAAGGCGACAATATGACCTTACCACGACTGTTGAATCGACAATGAAAAAATGAAACTGACAAATGGTACGATAATGTACCTGTTGGAAGAAATACTATAAATGGATGGACTAAATCTGCTGCTGAGGCAATAGGCTTATATCAATAGGACAAAAAGATATCAAATCACAGGAATAGATCAACTGCTGTTAGCGACTTGGCAAAAAGTGGCGTACAAGAACAGCAATGGGGATTTCCAGTACCTCAAAATATGCAATTTTCTTCACATGACGTAATGAAGGGCAGTTTATAACACATTTGCAACCATTTATTCACTCTGAATTTTGAAGAACTGATTAATTATTCGATATTGAAAATGTGATTTCAACACGTGTGAATTCAAACGTCCCTCTGCTATGACTTCAGTGGCTCAATTTGTAATATGATTGGTTGAAGTTTGTGATGGAGGAGACAAAGCCCAGAGTAACTGAGAGACAAGCCGCTGTTGTCAAGTCTTTGTAAAATCTCTGAATTTATTCATAAAAATATTCAGTAATCGTATTATTATTTGATGTGATCATTATAATGTTTTTGAAACATCGTCATATAACAACTTAATTTTCATTAAAGTTGATATAATACTCATTCTCAGAAAATACAAATAATGATGTGGCAACCACGCCTACAAATTATGAATAAAACATAGCCTTCTTATTTGTCATTATTCGACATTTCGACGTCTTCTCTGCGTACTATAGAATGGCGTTTCTTACAGTTAAGTCTAGGAGTGTTCTATACTCAATATGTATTCTATACTCCTAGGTTAAGTCAACGACTGACAACCAGATCGTCCCTACACAGTTGCCAAATCAATAATTATTCTTACCACTAATTTGCACTTCTCAAAATGAAAATAATTATTAATGCTTCCTAAATTAGAAGACCGGCCCATATATACCAATTCTTACCTGTGTAGACTAGGGATAATTATTTTTAATTGAATTTCTCACCTATCCGCTTACTTGAACCCTCTTTATCTTCAATTAGGAGGTCGTAAATTGAATGATATTATTAAGCTTTATGGAGTACAAATGAAAATGTCATGATGATAAAAGACAAACATCCAAAATCAACATTATTTTATGATATTATTAGGAAAGTGAAAGCAAGGGCTTTTTCAGGCTAATTATTTTTTTGTGATTTGGCAATGCTGTCATTTTTATATCAGCAGCACGTCATGACGAGTACAACCAATCAGAAATCTCTCTTGCCACCGACGTCACACGATTTCCCGCTTCTTCTGATCGTTTGAATTCGGTAGATTATTTTCGAGATTTCAATATATTTTCAAGGGTATAATTTGATGAAGAAAAAATAAAAAAAATTACGAATTACGTGAGAATCCAATATGTTAAAATATATTTTTTCTGAAAATGACTGGAGATGCCCATTGCAATGGTCATAGTAATCAAAATTTTATAAAACCATACGTATAATCTCGATCAAGAACAGCTCAACAAGATCATGAATATTAAGCATCGTAATAGATCTTCTATCGTAGGCAAGAGCAATGAATCTAATGTAAAGTTGAATTTTAATAATTGTTCTTTCACTAACGGTACTTTCAATAAATAAATTCATGTTTCGTTGTGTTGAGTTATACATTTTTGTATATCTCAATTATTCGGTGTTCTATATCTTCAATTACAAATTTGTAATAAAAATTGAAATCCCCTATACAATAAGAGTATAACGACAAATCATTCAGTGAAATAAATAAAAAGATTTGACGATTTAGGTTCATTGGAACATCTACAGGGCGTTTCACGAGTTTTTTCCATGAGATTTCGAGTTTTCCTGATCGATCCGATAGGATTTGTCGAAAGGCAAACATAAACTGATATTACGAGCGTTTTAACCCTGTAATGGCTAGGTATTTGAATTATCTGCAAAAGCCCTTGATAGATGATAGATCAAAGACCTATTTTGTCTCCAAATTCGACAATTTGAGACATTTGTGCAGGGTGAAGAAGCTTTTGTCCACGAAGCGAGCAGAAGCTGCCAACCTCTGGTTATTTCCTCCTTTTGAATCAACGAAACGAATACTCAATTGAGAGTGTCATGCAGATCTACGATCTAAATCAAACGGACTGTAAAAAAGCAGATTATGCAATCAACTTTTACTCACGTTCAGTATGGGCCCGTAAAGAAACCGACAGATAACATCTCTCACTCACGACACAACAGAAACAGCGAAAACAATGCCTTCCTTCAGAACCAAACAAAACAATAGGACCCAATTTGAGCGTTCCTTATTGGAGCGCAGATGAAGTCACTCTTATCGAACCAGAAGACCACCCACTACCATATTTCATCGGCGTAAAAATTTTAATGCACATATGGAATAACCCAATCGGGCCATAAAAATTTATCGGCGATGACGTAACGGGATTGTCGACCGATATAGGTGAGCGGAATCACAGAGTGTGCACGGTCTGTCATGTCTGTCAGTGTGGATGCCAATCGAAATTCGCGATGTATTTCTTGGTCTTGTTTTTTTTTGTCGGGAGATGTTTGTGTTTGTACCGGGAGAGTGAAGTTATTTTGAAAGTGAACGGGGACAACTATGAGGACTACGTGGAGTCGGAGTCCAAACCGATCATTCTCCACGCATACTCTCCACTGTCCCAACAGTGTAAGGACATCGCTGGGGAGTTTATGAAAGCTGCTGACGAATTGAAGGAGATCACCAAATTCGCTTGCATCCAAATCGATAAAGAAAAGGACCTTGCTTACGAGCTGGGGATCAAGAAACCAACTTCGTTTTATATAGTACGAAAGGGACAACTACAGCAATTTTCTGGTCCAATCACCGCCAAACATATCGTTGGTTTGGTCATGAACCAGGTCCTAGCAAACTTGGACGCAGTTGAAGATGTAGGGTTTCAATATTTCTTCAAGAATGTCATACAACTCAACGACGAAAACTTCGAGGAAATCTTGATGAAGGACGATAAACCCTGGATGGTCCTCTTTTATTCCCCCAAGGTGTCAGAAAGCAAACATATGATTCCAATTTGGTACGAAGCAGCCCAGAATCTGAAGACCAAGGTCAACTTTGGATCGGTGGATGTCACCAACAACCCAATCCTGGCTAAAGAGTTCGACGTTGCTGGATACCCAACAGGCGTCCTCTTAATCCAAGAAGCTACCTTCTACCTCCACTACAACGTTCACCTAACCCCAGACTTCACAATGGAATGGATCGCAAACAAAATGAACGAATACGATGAAGACGCCCAAATTAACGAGTTGATCAGCCAGGATAGGTACGAAAAATGTCTGGAAAAGCCCCTCTGCATCCTCGCCTTCCTTCCACACATCCTGGACTGTAACTCTAAATGCAGGTCGAACCTGCTGAAGATCCTGACGGACGTCTATGATAAATACAGCGATTACAAATGGGGATGGTTGTGGTGCGAGGCCAGTTCTCAAGGAGACTTGGAGAGGTCTTTGGAAGTGGACGGTTTCAATATGCCGACTGTGGTGGCCATCAATTCGAAGAAAATGAAGTATACGAAATTGAGGGGAGCTTTCGATCTGGTCCACATGGACGATTTTTTGCAGGATATTCTTCTGATGAGGATTCCGAGTAGTGATCTTAGGAAGAGTGTGAGGATATATGGGACGGATTTGTGGGATGGTAAGGATCCTAAAGAGGTTAGGAATCATCTGGATTATTTCGATGTAGATGTTAAAGCCAAAGATGAATTATAGAAATTTTCTGATTGATGTGTAGTTTTTTTTCAACAATAGCGGCCCACACACGAACACTTCGGAGCGCGCATCAAGCATTTGGCGTTCCGGAGCGTCACTCCTGAACGACACACGCTGGAGTGTCGCTTGCCCACTAACGTACACAAAATATCTACATTCTGATGTGACAGTATTGAATGTCACGTTCAAAAGTGATTGTTAGTGGGGTAGAAGTTTCCAAAATTGAAAGGTTTGGAGTGGCTCGTTGAGTTTTAGAAATTATAAAACTTTGGAGCGTCACTCCAGAGCGCCACATCAGAGCGACACGCCAGAGCGCCGCGCCAAAGTGAAACGCCTAACCTTGGAGCGTTGATCGAACTAACCAAAACTTTTACACGGAAGTTTGGAACGGCGCGCATCAAACCTTCGCTCCGAAGTGTTCGTGTGTGGGCCGCTAATGTCGCTTGCCCACTAACGTACACAAAATATCTTGATTCTGATGTGACAGTATTGAATGTCACGTTCAAAAGTGATGGTTAGTGGGGTAGAAGTTTCCAAAATTGAAAGGTTTGGAGTGGCTCGTTGAGTTTTAGAAATTTTAAAACTTTGGAGCGTCACTCCAGAGCGCCACATCAGAGCGACACGCCAGAGCGCCGCGCCAAAGTGAAACGCCTAACCTTGGAGCGTTGATCGAACTAACCAAAACTTTTACACGGAAGTTTGGAACGGCGCGCATCAAACCTTCGCTCCGAAGTGTTCGTGTGTGGGCCGCTATTAACTAGGAAAACAAGAAGATTGAAAACAGGATGAGATTTTTTTTTTCATTCTTCAATATTCGACTTTAAATTAAATACAGGGTATTCCTAATTGGAGGTACAAGGGGAAGGGAAGATTCTTGGCATAATTTCAAGAAAAAAAGTTACATAAACTTGGGACCATTTTCGAGATATAGGGTGTCAAAGTCTCAATTTTTTTCAAGTTGTTTCTCATATCATCTGTATTTCATGAGATTCAACTGAAATTTGGCAGAGCACCATGTGACATGCAATTTCGATTGCATGTCAACAGGGTGATATTTCATCTGGAACAATGTTCCTTTTTTTCGTTTGAAACTGTTTGTCGGTGAACCACTGTAAGTTTGAAAAATTGTAAATAGAAGCTTTGTTATTTTATTAAACTTTATGGTCTCCTGTAGTTTTGTCGTTTCTGCTACCGATTTCGAGAAAAAAATTCGAACATTTCTCTCGAAATCGATACTGTCATAAGAATCCAGTCAGTATAAAAAGAAATCTAAAAGCTACTGATGTCCACGCTGTCCAATTCACCTGTTTCCATAATTGTCGTTCAAAAACTCGCTGGTACACCTAGTACACCCTGTATCACGAAAACGAAACGATATTGGCCCTTTTTTCTCGAAATGATGCAAGGAATTCGTTGGTACCCCCAATTTAACATCTTGTAGGTATGTACAGGGTGTTTCTGAGATGATTGCTCGTATAAAATTAAGATTCCTCAGCCCACCCCTTTCCGAGATATAACCCCTAGAAGGCGGAGACTAAATTTGACTTTTTATATTTTTTTTCAACTAAGTATTGGTTTTGGGAAAAAATTCAAGAAAAAAAAACTGTTTTGAATAAAACAAGGATTTCAATTTATAATTTTATTTCATGAAACTTCATCTCGAAATAGTTATTTAATCAACTAGTTTATTAATGACAGCGATGCATGGTCGAAATATTTTAACGCGTGAGCGGAGCGAGCGCTTTAATGTTTGAGACCATTAATCGCTGAATTAATAAACGAGTTGATTACAAGATTTTTCCGTCGACCTCATCACGAATTGAATATGAATTCTCGATAGAAATGAATAATAGACAAATTTGACATAATGTAAATTTCAATGTTCATTTCGATATATTAATATTTATGCTCCCCATGGAACAATTCGAAAAATTCATAGAGAGAATAATATTGGATATGTTGTGACATTCTGAATAGTTTACATTTAGTTTGCATTTATATCATTACCTATGATATCCCACAAGGAACGTGTGGAGAAAGTGGAGGTTGAAGTATTACTTACTTTGCAACTTTCAACACCTGAAATTTCTTCTGCATTCTATTTTATTTTGAATGGAGTTGTCAATATACCCTTCTGCGACAGAAGGTGATCTCCAACCAAGATCGATAGTGCTCTGACTGAATATTTTATGTTCGGTTGCCATGACAATCATGCATTAATAAGAAATCATGCATTAAAATAGGTCATTAATGGACGATTTTGATTGCGTTAAAATGAGCTGTTATTCTATGGTCGACGGAAAAAAGGTTTTAATATGAAATGAAGTGAGGGTTGCTTATTTCAACCCCGTATAATGTAACACGTGGTTAGTCCTTTGCGAGTGTACGAAAATAACAGAATTTCAAGTTTCTAGCTTCACTAAAATTTAAGGAAGAAAATAAATTTATTCACCACTTTTTAAGGGTGATATCTCGCAAAAGGGTGGACTGAGGAAATTTTGTTATAGGAAAGACCCATCTTAATTTCATACGAGCAATCACCTCCTGAATTTTTTTTGCATGAATTTAGAAACACCCTGTATAATTCAAAGTATCTGTTTACATAGCGATTCAATCTAAACTGGACAAACATATAAGGTCGTGGGAGAAACATGTCACCTTACGATATATCCTCGATTTCGAAGCATGAACGAGATATACAGGGTGATTATATCACCTGGTAATTTTTAATTTTGTTGTTGTGTTCGAGCTCTAGTTTGTTCATGGCGCTTACGTTCCAAGAGTGTTCTTTTTTTGAGGGAAAAACATATTTTTTATTGCCATGAAGACATGATCTCTTCTGCCCCTTAATTTTCACCAAATCTTAAATATTACAAATTCAGCTAGCAATAAACTTGATGCTGTTTCATTGCCGGCCATCTATTCTTTTCAAAAATTGATATTCTTATTTGAATACACAGATTGTTTCTGAATTTGGAGGTACAAACGGAGATGGGAGATTCCTTGCATAATTTCAAGAAAAAAGACTAATTAACATGGCACCGCAAACGTTTCGTTTTCGAGATATAGGGTGTTAAAGTTTGCATTTTTTCAAGTTGTTTTTTTCATGATTTCAACGAAGTTTCTGTTGGAATCATGGTCAGCCAAGTGGAATCCTGGTGGTGATGGAATAATCCATGTAGTGATTGTGAACAATAACAAAGGTGTCATCAAATACCCTGTGATTGAACAGAATAGGGCAAAAGAGTACTTTCATTTGTATTCTATTTGAAGCAGGTACATTCTTTATAATTTAATGTCTTTCTGAATTTTATATTCATGTTCTTTCATCTCATTTTGTCTTCTATGTAACATTTCTATGCTCAAATGAGATATGCCAATGAAATGGTTCTTTAACTCTCTCTGTCCACATCTCGGTCCACATACAGGGTCTTACACGAGGAATCTCACCCATATTTATACGGGAAACTACTGAACGTATTTTCATGAAATTCTGTACTTATAAGTATTTCACGATGCTGATGAAATCTAAAATATTTTCAAGGCATGAGCACCTCCGTTTTTTCCGGAAATGACGCCAACTTCCGTTTTTCAAATTAGAACACCATTTTTTTATTGCAGAAATAGATTCCTTAGAAAATATCAAGTTATTTTGATGTAACATTTTTCAGTTTTGGTTGGAAAATTTCTCTCTGAGCGGGAAAATTCGAAAAAAAAATCGAAAATAGAGCTCCGCTGAAACAAGAATAACTTCGAGGTTTTTGGATGGAAAATTTTCATTTTTGGGATTTTTCAAGATGTAAGATTGATGTATCCACTTTAAAAATCTAAATCGCGATTCATGATACAGGGGGTGAAAAAATCGCTTTCAAAGTTAGGGATGACAAAATCGTGAAAAATCAATTTTTTCAAATTAGAACCCCATTTTTTTATGGCAGATATTGAATCTACGTTAAAAAATAATGTGAGTGTATGCATCACACCCTTGCCCTAAAATGGATATTTTCTCTATCAAATTTGAAATCGTAATCAAACGTTTGATATTTTCAAAAACATTTCCTACGTTTTGAAAAACTAAGAGGAGAAACAATGGAAAACAAACATAAAAAAAGTTTGTAACCTATCGATACTTACAATACAGCCCACTAAAGAACGTTCGCATGGTATAATAAAACGAAGAAAGAAACAACACAGCTAAAAGAGCCGCACCTAGTTCAATCAGCGAAACAACTCATATCACTCTCTGGCTACATCTAAAGCCAACTTCACCAAGATACCGCAGCAGAACGTTAACGTAACCATCCCCGAAGACACTAATTCACCGAATCCCTGTTGGATCCACAATCCCGCGATTTATCGTACCCTATTCTTAGAATTGCCGTTCACAAATATCCCACCACAAACCGCATCCCTCGTTACGGCAATATCGAGAGAATGCATCTCGAAAAGCGGGGGAGAAAACCTTCAAATTGTAAATTGTGCACTTTCAAGGAAAATCCCGAGGTTGACTCGTGGGGCCATCCCGGGAATTTGTGGACTAGATGTCAGGGACTCACGTGGGACGCTTTTCGGGACTGGATTGTGTTTGCTGACGAGATGAAGGACGATGAGAATCGGGGATGCGACAAATGTTGACACCCTTTATATGTTTTAAAAATCGATTCTATCAGCGCTATCTGTCACACAACTGTAGACGAATACATCGCCTTCAAAGCTTATCAGAGGCACAGTATGTCAGCATCAAAATCTATGTAAGACAAAGCTTCAATTGGTCCATTTTCCTTGCATCCCCGATTGAATGAGAGCTTATGTCTTGTGTGGAAAGTTCCAACCAGAACATCAAAGCGTTATGGCAAGCGTTCATAACTATTCGTCGAACTGAGGCTTTAAATTAGACCCTAGTTACTCACTAAGCTCGATGTTACCGTATTACCTTTCAAAGGAACCCGACTCGTCGTATTTTGGGAAATTGGAGTATGCGAAACTTGAAACTGAACTTAAGATATCTGAAGCAGTTCAGTGGTGAATCGCTTTGAAATTCTGGTATTCCACGATCGCACGACAAGACAATTCACGGATGTGAGCTAAAATAATGAGCGATAACCCCGAATGAAACGAAGAGTCTGGAAACATCAAAAACACAACGCTCTAAAGAACTCAGGATAGACACATCCCGAAAATACACAACCAATTGATCAGAGTTCGATTCCGGTAGCAATTCGCGAAGAGGATAAGTTTCTGAACCGCCAAAAGCTCGTTCCATCATTTCTCTTTTTCGCGCTTTCTTGCTCGGAGCTTGAGCATTAATCTTTCCGATGCTGGTAAATGATTGGCATTCAGGTCGAAACCCCGACTGGATATCGGGGGATATCTTTCCGGAAAGAAAAACAGGCCGATATGATTGAACGTGCTGCGGCGAGGAATTCAATAACCTTCATTCCGTATGACCGAGCAGTCTGTCCACGTCTGGAAGGCTATGAATGACAATTATTGGAGCCTGGTGGATTCGTTCGAGGTCGCGAATCGATTCGTTCGTTTCTGGTATTGACGGGACCTTCATCTTTTATTCTATATCATGCCGAAGAACCTCTACATCCATCGATAGTCAGATGAGCCCATTTACAGAAGATTCAAGAAAGACACAGGTAATGAGATAATTGAGACTAGAAGAGCATGGTCCTCTCTAGCCACATCACACATCACATCACATCACCAAACCTTCCAAGTGGCGAAATAATGAATCCTGAGAAGATCATCAACCATGCTCATAAATCTCCTCAGGATCTTTTGCCATAACATAGTGAGGATCAAGAACAGGCCGATAGTCAGTTGCGAATTCCTCAGCCAGAAAGCTCTTGGAACCTTCACACTAGAGTCAGCAAATTTCATTGGACGACTCCATACATAGTTCTCCTTCAGCAGTCCCACAAAAACACTGAAGCGTGAGCTACACGACGGTGGAAATTCCAGGAATCTATTCGCTTGAACAAGTCCTTTCTCCAGAGGAGTCATATCTGGTATCTCCCATTGCTGGGTCGTTCTTTTGTGATGGTTCTTTCCAAGACAGGATCAACAGGATCAACCTTTGGTGCACTTTTCGGAAGTGTGTCAGCCTTCTCACCTCCCTCAATGCCCTGGCTCCTACGAGAGTAACTTTATTGCCTCTAGCAGGTTGCTTGGGGCATATTCAGGAGAGCACTGAGAAGTGGTAATAAGATTCCAGAGCTCTTAGTGCTGATTTATGTGCACTCCTTTGAGGATTCTTTTCAAACACTCTTGAGGGACTCATGGACATCCAGCATTCCTGCCTGTGAGGAGAATTAGAGTCCTGTGGGTATAGAGAGTCATAATTTCGGCTCATATACCTATTCATGTTCCTTTTGCAGATTTTGATCATCTGTCTTTTGTCTAGTTGCATGGCTGACACTAAGGCCATTTAGGGCTAGAGAACAACATCTACTGTTTGCCTCTAGGTCTTTCCAAAAGGCCAGTTGCATGCCCACATACCAGATGTTGCCTTGAAAAGAATTCTATCAATGTGTTTCTCCTAATTGGGCATCTAAAATCATGAGTCCTATAGTGAAAACTCACAATTTTCTTAAAGTTTTCTCGGAACTTGCATTTCCTGCTTTCTGGAAGCAACATCTGATCACAATGAAGATCAGCGAATAAGAAATTAATCTAAAAATACAGTTTATCGATCGCAGTGATGACGTAATAACGGTTCGCTGTTGGAATAGGAAATGATTATTTTCTGCAAACATTGCTATCCACTTTACGCCCATGAGAACGAATTGTTACGCGGAGTGCAGCCTGAAGAGAATAATTGTTGAAATGTTTCGACAACTTCAATTTGTAGCGCGGAAATGTGACGTCAATGGAAAATGAGAATTTATTTCTGGGTCCATAATATCCAAATAGGAAGTGGAAATGACGATCGATAACATCATCTCTCCAAGATTTTTTACTTATTTCTCATTATAAATGAAACTCGAGAGAAAATGAAAAAAAAACAGGAACAAAATTAATAAACATGAACAAAATTAGAGAATCAGGCACAGAATATTCATGAAAATCTGTGAAAGCATGTTATACTTACTCCTCTTGATTTTGCAGTTATTCAGCTTGCACATACTAAACGACGTGCCCATGTGTCGTAGAGCCCCCCCTTTGCGATTCCGGCGCGACGCTGGGAGACCTACCGCAGTGGGGGCCGGCCTGGGGCACAGCCCCACATCGCGCCACCACTGTTTTATGGTCACTGCTACGTCTGAAATCTTTCCAACTATCGAACTTTTCGGTTCGAAGGTGATCTCTGTAGTCCACGCCCACTGGGACTTTATCTTATGACTAGGAATCTTCAGGATCTGGTACCTCTTCCTGATCTTGTGCTTGGCACCTCTTTTAGACGCCGTTTTTGGGCCTTTAGGTCACGTTCGTATATTCCGGTACCGAAATTTCCATGTGATTCACTCTTGAATGTGGAATTCCCCAGGGAAGCGTTCGTGGCACGATTAACTTCCTTTCTGCCAACGTAACTCCTTATAGGAAAAGTAACTGTACGTCGATTTGGTCACTGATAAAACACTACACACTGTTCCGTTCTTTATCATATCTATGTGGCACTTGTTCCCAGAGAAAAGTGGCAAATCTGAGGAAGAAAATGTTAAAATGAGCGATTGGCTTCTGGCCGAGTTGTGGAATCACCGGAGCTGAACGGTAATTACTTTATCTGGAGCATTGTCTAGACGCTGAAGTCATTTCCTGGTCGGATAAATTGTTCCAATTTGTGAAATGACACCTAATGAATGAAGAGTTGGAGTGCCAGCAATGCGTTATCAGTTCAGCTCCAATAATTGGGGAATGCTTACAATTCACTGGTGCTTTATCGCGTATTTGATACGATTCATAAATACGTGAAATTTTAGAACAATTTACAATTCGCATAGAAAATAGAGTAGAATAATCGTCTTGGTACTGGAAACTGAAAAAAATCCATCAGTAATGAGCAACTTTAATCAGCCAAACTGTCCACTGGCTGATTTATAACAGTGGGTCCATTTTCCATTTATTCAAGGAAGAAAAACAATCTAGCATTCATCATTTAGCTGGGGCATAATGAACGTTTTAACAAAAGAAAGAGGAATACACGGTTCAATGCGCTTTCAAGTTGGGTTTTCCCAGTTTCCGTGGTGATAAATGATCACAATTTGTCTCCGGTCTTTTTACCGATTCTGTGGTTTTTTTGGTGGCTATTTGCAAAGATAAATGAACGCAGATCGATTCTTCTAGAGCTTCTAGAGGAGAACCTGGTTTTGTTAGGATATTCAGTGTTTCCGAATTTAAAGTCGACGAGTAGAGCAATATATTTCTTCCCTAAACGCTGTACATGTCGAAGTTTGATTCCACAGACGTAGACTCTACAGAAGATACGCGTTCTTTTATTACAACATACGAGGATGTATTGATATCTAGTTAGCCTAGACCAGTTCCATGCATAAACAAAATATAACGATACCATATCAACGAACAATAACTTATTAGAAGTGTCATTGTAGAGTTAGATTTCAAAAATGTAAGCCAGAGTTACGCAATAAATAAAAAAAAGATGTTCACCGAAATTGTAAAAATAGAAAAAATTGGAGTATCGAGCCATCATCAAGTACCTGTATTTAAAAGGGTTAAGAGGTTAATCAGATTTACGAAGATATGCTTAATACCCTTGGTGATCAATGTCCTTCGTATGCGACCGTGAAAAATTGGACTGCAAGCTTCAAAAGAGGTAAATTTTCCGTTGAAGATGATGACCGATCGGGAAGACCAGTTTCTGTGTCAGTCCCCGAAAATGTCGATGCAGTTCATGACATGATTTTAGCAGACCGTCGAATTGGGCTGGAACGGATATCTGAAGCAGTGAAGATTTCATACGATAGCGTTAAACATATAGTTCACGTCAATTTGGACATGAGAAAATTTTCTGCAAAATGGATCCCCAAATGTTTGAATGTTGACCAAAAGCGTGCAACGGTAGAAGCATAGCGTTCGATCTGTGCTCGATTTGAAAACGATGTAGACTTCTTAAACCGAATTGTTACTATGGATGAGACTTGGGTACATTTCTACGATCCAGAAACAAAGCAACAATCGATGGAATGGCGACACTCTGGTTCTCCAAGACCTTAGAAGTTTCGTGTCCGAAAATCTGCTGGAAAAGTTCTTGCTTCAGTTTTTTGGGATTGCCATGGAGTAATCATGATTGATTTTTTGGATAAGGGTAGAACAATAACTGGAGATTACTATTCGACATTACTGACCACTCTACGGGAAAAATCAATGAGAAAAGACGCGGAAAGCTATCCAAAGGTGTTTTCTTTTTACAGGACAACGCCCCAGTACACAAATCTCATGTCGCCATGCAAAAAATTCGTTATTTAGGGTTAGAATTACTAGAACACCCCCTTTATTCACCAGATTTGGCTCCGTCCGACTATCATCTCTTTCCTCAACTGAAACAAAGTTTAAAAGATCGTAAATTTTCTTCCAACGAGAAGTTAATAAAAGCTGTGGAGGACTGGTTTGCAGAGCTAGATGAAACATTTTTTTTGAAAGGTCTAGAGACGTTACAGGTTCGCTGTAATAAATGTATTCAATTAAGAGGAGAATATGTTGAGTAATAAAATATTTTCAAATTGAAATTTTGTTTGGTTCTATAGTAGGCTAAGAATTTTTCAATATATCCTGGTATGTTCTTCGCGATCAATGGACCCCTTTCGAAGATAGAGAATGATGTTTTTTCGACAGATTCCTGAGTTGAAAAGTGCTGCCAAGAAACGATGCAAACATAGCTGCGCCTTTCAGTAAACCATTAGCGGATCAAACGAAGCTTGACAGGCGCCTCAGCAGATACAAATTGCGGAAAAATAAACGGTATATACGACGTATCTGTTAAAAAGAGGTTGGTGGTATATTTAAACTGAGGTTCCCGCAAGGTACGAAATAATCTGAGCCGGACTATTTAATTGGACGTGCTTTTTCTTCAGACCAGACCAATTTGAAATGCAGACAGCAGTTTCAAAATAAATAATGATAGGAAACAAATAGAGACGCTTGAAATGAACATGTGGACGATACACATAACATAACAAGATATCAAAATCAATGAAACGAAACGGTAAAAGACAAATCTCCGGACGACAAGAATAAATGAGAAAGAAATAGAACAAGAGACAGTAAATAAAGCTTAGAAATATTCCCTCAGATCACAAATCATCAGGAAAAAATTGAATATTTCCGAAATATTTATTCGATATGGGTAGTAATGATGTGTTGAATGAGAACCTTATGAATGCACTCAATTTCCTGTTTTCGAACCGATATTACGTCGATTGGCCTCAAACTCATAATCGACATTGACATTGGAATTATTCCAGTGAAAATGAAAATATTTACTGCCATTTCCTGTGAGAAAATAGATTTATACGCGCGAGAAATGTTGAGGTAGTTTCAGATCTATATGGATTACCACCAGGTTCATGTAACTTGTTCAGTATACAGGGTGTCCCGAGGTTAGTTGTCAATTATTCGTCAGCGTATTTTTTCTATCAGCCAAAATCATGAAATTTGTAAGACTCTTGTTATCAGGGCGGAGCTGCAGACCGTATATGTCGTCAAGTGTGCATCCAGCTTTACCGATTAAAAATTCAAAGTTCTGCAAACCATTAACATGTGCATAAACAGAATCTTATCCATTCCCAGCGCAAATATATTCCAGACACGATGTCGGTCTCTTCCAAGTGTGAAGTTAAACATGCATATGCAAAGTTTTGGTAAAAATCAGACCTGAAAGTCTGTTCAATATGTCCGTTGACTGAGGTCAGTACGAATGGATTTCAGCGTTCCTTTCGAATGATAAGCGTTATGTTGACCTTTAAAGTGGATGATAATTAATGGGCTCGAATGAATTAACAGAACCAGTATGTGAATTTTTTCTCGCCTCTACGACTGGACTAGGAGTTGTCTGGTTGTAGGAGAATCCGAAGAATATGAGAGATGTGTACTCGCTACTTTCACTCCTGTTCGTAAACTGTTGGTGAATCATTCGAGTTGGTTTCTGTGAACGGCAAAGAGTATGCAGAGGTTTCCATATTCGAACCTATGTCATGTGTTTTCAAGGACCACAGGAAACTGAACTTCTTTCCCTCAAGATGCTATCACTGCCAGAAATTCGGTATATCCAAAAATTGCTCTTAAGGGGACCTGGTACACGTCCGAGCTTGCGAGCTCCCTTCAAAAATTGGGCTTTTTATTTCCATGATATCTCAGTTCGTATGCGGCGTAGACCAACAATTTTTTTTTTCAAATTAAGGCTTTATCGTTTCTTTAGAATGTGCATTACTCGCTTTTCTGTTTTTCTTCGTATATTAGGAAAAAAACCTGGTGAGCTGTAATTTCATGAAAATCTGGACAAACAATTTTATTTCCATGATATCTCCGTCAATTTTCGGGATAAATGTATGAAATTTTCAGGATACATGCGGAATAATATTTTGCAGAATGTGTCTTATTCGCTTTTCCGTTTTTCTGCGTACATTAGGAAAAAAACCTGGTTGAAAATATGACCAATAAAGTTCCTACTTTATAATTCATTTAAAAGTTGAGGGGGCAATAAACAAAAAAACTGGTCAATACACATTCTGGAAAATATTATTTCGCATGTAAACTGAAAATTTCATACATTTATCCCGAGAATTGACAGAGATATCATAGAAATAAAATCGTTTGTCCAGATTCTCATGAAATAACAGCTCACCAGGTTTTTTTCCTAATATACGAAGAAAAACAGAGAAGCGAGTAATACACATTCTAGAGAAATGATTAAGCTTTAATTTGAGAAAAAAATTGTTGGTCTACGCCGCATACGAACTGAGATATCATGGAAATAAAAAGCCCAATTTTTGAAGGGAGCTCGCGAGCTCGGACGTGTACCAGGTCCCCTTAAACATTCACTTTAACCAGCCGTCGGAGCTTGACTAACTGACAGATCGACTTGACATTTATGACGTATCATTATAAAGAATTTAAATTTCCAGAAGTGCATAACGAATGTATTCTTGTATGTATTGACTTTCAAGACAGACAGACAGTTCTCAAGAAAATCAGGCTAAGCGTAGCCGTGAGGAATCGTTTAATGCGTGGCGACCTTTAAATTCGCATGAATGGATTGGTGGAGGCGTTTGCGCGAAAAAATAATCATTCCTACGCGTCGCTCGAAATTTACACAAACAGGATTATTTTTACTCTGACGCCAACCTGGAAAAGCGTCGTTTTTATTATCCGCTTTATCGCTTTCTTTTCCTACGAATACGTGGAAATTCTTGGACAAGAATCTGGTACACGGAATGGGACTCTGTTGTTTCAGGTTATGGCCGGCTATTTCGGTGATCGAATTGATAAGCGTTGTTCAATTCATTTCCAGATAATCGGTCGGATTATACTGTGGATTTGACGATGTTTTTCTTTCATCGGCAACAGTTGAATGAAAAAAAAAAAACTACATTCCTGAATAGATATCCTGCTTTGATTATGGTGGAATTGATATGAAGTTCTTCAACCCATTAGGAACGTTCAGAATAAACATTTTGCTGATTGATATCAACCATACTTTGGATGCTTTGAGCTTGTGAAAAAAACTGGAAAATGATTTATGGAGAATAAAAAATTCGAAAAATTCCAGTCAAAGTAGGTTATATGGTGAAGTTTGGTATCAAAGTATATGTTTTCGAGGACGCTGAATTCAATAAAAAATAATCCAATCTATCATCGTTTAGATTTTCACCTGCGAAATGGCATATTTTTCAAAAATCGAAATTTCAAATCGTCATAGTTCCCGCTCCTGTGATCCTATCCATGAACATGAAATTTCGAAAAAAATAAAACGTGATAATTCATTAGTTATGAGGGCTACATGGACGATTTTGGTATCAAAATGTAGGTTTTCGAGGTCGCTCTATTCAATGAAACATATTCCAGAGCCCTAACTAGCATAGTTTAGATTTTCACCTGTCAAATGGCATTTTTTCAAAAAAATCGGAATTTCAAACCGTCATAGCTCCCGTTTCTTTGCTCACAACCACATGTGGCTTGTATATTGTTAATCAGCATTGTCTAAAGTATCTCTTTAAACAATAAAATCGACTTCGAAAATCCCAACTTTTTGGGTCAAAAATGCATAAGGGGTAAGACCCCCTAAAAACACCATATTTGCCATCAACACCAATTCTCTGGAGAATCTAACAGTGTTATTCAATCGATAATGTCTTCAACCCATTTGAGTCTTTCAGAATACCCATTTTGGTGATCCATATCACCCATACTTTGAGTGATCTGAGCTTCAGAACAAAACTCGAACATGAAATTTCGAAAAAAATAAAACGTCATAATTCATTAGTTATGAGGGCTACATTGACGATTTTGGTATCAAAATGTAGGTTTTCGAGGTCGCTCTATTCAATGAAACATATTCCAGAGCCCTAACTAGCATAGTTTAGATTTTCACCTGTCAAATGGCATTTTTTCAAAAAAATCGGAATTTCAAACCGTCATAGCTCCCGTTTCTTTGCTCACAACCACATGTGGCTTGTATATTGTTAATCAGCATTGTCTAAAGTATCTCTTTAAACAATAAAATCGACTTCGAAAATCCCAACTTTTTGGGTCAAAAATGCATAAGGGGTAAGACCCCCTAAAAACACCATATTTGCCATCAACACCAATTCTCTGGAGAATCTAACAGTGTTATTCAATCGATAATGTCTTCAACCCATTTGAGTCTTTCAGAATACCCATTTTGGTGATCCATATCACCCATACTTTGAGTGATCTGAGCTTCAGAACAAAACTCGAACATGAAATTTCGAAAAAAATAAAACGTCATAATTCCTTAGTTATGAGGGCTACATTGACGATTTTGGTATCAAAATGTAGGTTTTCGAGGTCGCTCTATTCAATGAAACATATTCCAGAGCCCTAACTAGCATAGTTTAGATTTTCACCTGTCAAATGGCATTTTTTCAAAAAAATCGGAATTTCAAATCATCATAGCTCCCGTTTCTTTGCTCACAACCACATGTGGCTTGTATATTGTCAATCAGCATTGTCTAAAGTATCTCTTTAAACAATAAAATCGACTTCGAAAATCCCAACTTTTTGGGTCAAAAATGCATAAGGGGTAAGACCCCCTAAAAACACCATATTTGCCATCAACACCAATTCTCTGGAGAATCTAACAGTGTTATTCAATTGATGATATCTTCAACTCAATTGAGTCTTTTAGAATACCCATTTTGGTGATCCATATCACCCATACTTTGAGTGCTCTGAGCTTTAGAACAAAACTCGAACATGAAATTTCGAAAAAAATAAAACGTGATAATTCATTAGTTATGAGGGCTACATGGACGATTTTGGTATCAAAATGTAGGTTTTCGAGGTCGCTCTATTCAATGAAACATATTCCAGAGCCCTAACTAGCATAGTTTAGATTTTCACCTGTCAAATGGCATTTTTTCAAAAAAATCAGAATTTCAAATCATCATAGCTCCCGTTTCTTCGCTCACAACCACATGTGGCTTGTATATTGTTAATCAGCATTGTCTAAAGTATCTCTTTAAACAATAAAATCGACTTCGAAAATCCCAACTTTTTGGGTCAAAAATGCATAAGGGGTAAGACCCCCTAAAAACACCATATTTGCCATCAACACCAATTCTCTGGAGAATCTAACAGTGTTATTCAATCGATAATGTCTTCAACCCATTTGAGTCTTTCAGAATACCCATTTTGGTGATCCATATCACCCATACTTTGAGTGCTCTGAGCTTCAGAACAAAACTCGAACATGAAATTTCGAAAAAAATAAAACGTCATAATTCATTAGTTATGAGGGCTACATTGACGATTTTGGTATCGAAATGTAGGTTTTCGAGGACGCTCTATTCAATGAAACATATTCCAGAGCCCTAACTAGCATAGTTTAGATTTTCACCTGTCAAATGGCATTTTTTCAAAAAAATCGGAATTTCAAACCGTCATAGCTCCCGTTTCTTTGCTCACAACCACATGTGGCTTGTATATTGTTAATCAGCATTGTCTAAAGTATCTCTTTAAACAATAAAATCGACTTCGAAAATCCCAACTTTTTGGGTCAAAAATGCATAAGGGGTAAGACCCCCTAAAAACACCATATTGGCCATCAACACCAATTCTCTGGAGAATCTAACAGTGTTATTCAATCGATAATGTCTTCAAACCATTTGAGTCTTTTAGAATACCCATTTTGGTGATCCATATCACCCATACTTTGAGTGATCTGAGCTTCAGAACAAAACTCGAACATGAAATTTCGAAAAAAATAAAACGTGATAATTCATTAGTTATGAGGGATACATGGACGATTTTGGTATCAAAATGTAGGTTTTCGAGGTCGCTCTATTCAATGAAACATATTCCAGAGCCCTAACTAGCATAGTTTAGATTTTCACCTGTCAAATGGCATTTTTTCAAAAAAATCGGAATTTCAAATCATCATAGCTCCCGTTTCTTTGCTCACAACCACATGTGGCTTGTATATTGTTAATCAGCATTGTCTAAAGTATCTCTTTAAACAATAAAATCGACTTCGAAAATCCCAACTTTTTGGGTCAAAATAGCATAAGGGGTAAGACCCCCTAAAAACACCATATTTGCCATCAACACCAATTCTCTGGAGAATCTAACAGTGTTATTCAATTGATGATATCTTCAACTCATTTGAGTCTTTTAGAATACCCATTTTGGTGATCCATATCACCCATACTTTGAGTGCTCTGAGCTTCAGAACAAAACTCGAACATGAAATTTCGAAAAAAATAAAACGTGATAATTCATTAGTTATGAGGGCTACATGAACGATTTTGGTATCAAAATGTAGGTTTTCGAGGTCGCTCTATTCAATGAAACATATTCCAGAGCCCTAACTAGCATAGTTTAGATTTTCACCTGTCAAATGGCATTTTTTCAAACAAATCGGAATTTCAAACCGTCATAGCTCCCGTTTCTTTGCTCACAACCACATGTGGCTTGTATATTGTTAATCAGCATTGTCTAAAGTATCTCTTTAAACAATAAAATCGACTTCGAAAATCCCAACTTTTTGGGTCAAAAATGCATAAGGGGTAAGACCCCCTAAAAACACCATATTGGCCATCAACACCAATTCTCTGGAGAATCTAACAGTGTTATTCAATCGATAATGTCTTCAACCCATTTGAGTCTTTTAGAATACCCATTTTGGTGATCCATATCACCCATACTTTGAGTGATCTGAGCTTCAGAACAAAACTCGAACATGAAATTTCGAAAAAAATAAAACGTGATAATTCATTAGTTAGGAGGGCTACATGGACGATTTCGGTATCAAAATGTAGGTTTTCGAGGTCGCTCTATTCAATGAAACATATTCCAGAGCCCTAACTAGCATAGTTTAGATTTTCACCTGTCAAATGGCATTTTTTCAAAAAAATCGGAATTTCAAATCATCATAGCTCCCGTTTCTTTGCTCACAACCACATGCGGCTTGTATATTGTTAATCAGCATTGTCTAAAGTATCTCTTTAAACAATAAAATCGACTTCGAAAATCCCAACTTTTTGGGTCAAAAATGCATAAGGGGTAAGACCCCCTAAAAACACCATATTTGCCATCAACACCAATTCTCTGGAGAATCTAACAGTGTTATTCAATTGATGATATCTTCAACTCATTTGAGTCTTTTAGAATACCCATTTTGGTGATCCATATCACCCATACTTTGAGTGCTCTGAGCTTCAGAACAAAACTCGAACATGAAATTTCGAAAAAAATAAAACGTGATAATTCATTAGTTATGAGGGCTACATGGACGATTTTGGTATCAAAATGTAGGTTTTCGAGGTCGCTCTATTCAATGAAACATATTCCAGAGCCCTAACTAGCATAGTTTAGATTTTCACCTGTCAAATGGCATTTTTTCAAAAAAATCAGAATTTCAAATCATCATAGCTCCCGTTTCTTCGCTCACAACCACATGTGGCTTGTATATTGTTAATCAGCATTGTCTGAAGTATCTCTTTAAACAATAAAATCGACTTCGAAAATCCCAACTTTTTGGGTCAAAAATGCATAAGGGGTAAGACCCCCTAAAAACACCATATTTGCCATCAACACCAATTCTCTGGAGAATCTAACAGTGTTATTCAATCGATAATGTCTTCAACCCATTTGGGTCTTTCAGAATACCCATTTTGGTGATCCATATCACCCATACTTTGAGTGCTCTGAGCTTCAGAACAAAACTCGAACATGAAATTTCGAAAAAAATAAAACGTCATAATTCATTAGTTATGAGGGCTACATTGACGATTTTGGTATCAAAATGTAGGTTTTCGAGGACGCTCTATTCAATGAAACATATTCCAGAGCCCTAACTAGCATAGTTTAGATTTTCACCTGTCAAATGGCATTTTTTCAAACAAATCGGAATTTCAAACCGTCATAGCTCCCGTTTCTTTGCTCACAACCACATGTGGCTTGTATATTGTTAATCAGCATTGTCTAAAGTATCTCTTTAAACAATAAAATCGACTTCGAAAATCCCAACTTTTTGGGTCAAAAATGCATAAGGGGTAAGACCCCCTAAAAACACCATATTGGCCATCAACACCAATTCTCTGGAGAATCTAACAGTGTTATTCAATCGATAATGTCTTCAACCCATTTGAGTCTTTTAGAATACCCATTTTGGTGATCCATATCACCCATACTTTGAGTGCTCTGAGCTTCAGAACAAAACTCGAACATGAAATTTCGAAAAAAATAAAACGTGATAATTCATTAGTTATGAGGGCTACATGGACGATTTTGGTATCAAAATGTAGGTTTTCGAGGTCGCTCTATTCAATGAAACATATTCCAGAGCCCTAACTAGAATAGTTTAGATTTTCACCTGTCAAATGGCATTTTTTCAAAAAAATCGGAATTTCAAATCATCATAGCTCCCGTTTCTTTGCTCACAACCACATGTGGCTTGTATATTGTTAATCAGCATTGTCTAAAGTATCTCTTTAAACAATAAAATCGACTTCGAAAATCCCAACTTTTTGGGTCAAAAATGCATAAGGGGTAAGACCCCCTAAAAACACCATATTTGCCATCAACACCAATTCTCTGGAGAATCTAAGTGTTATTCAATTGATGATATCTTCAACTCATTTGAGTCTTTTAGAATACCCATTTTGGTGATCCATATCACCCATACTTTGAGTGCTCTGAGCTTCAGAACAAAACTCGAACATGAAATTTCGAAAAAAATAAAACGTGATAATTCATTAGTTATGAGGGCTACATGGACGATTTTGGTATCAAAATGTAGGTTTTCGAGGTCGCTCTATTCAATGAAACATATTCCAGAGCCCTAACTAGCATAGTTTAGATTTTCACCTGTCAAATGGCATTTTTTCAAAAAAATCAGAATTTCAAATCATCATAGCTCCCGTTTCTTTGCTCACAACCACATGTGGCTTGTATATTGTTAATCAGCATTGTCTGAAGTATCTCTTTGAACAATAAAATCGACTTCGAAAATCCCAACTTTTTGGGTCAAAAATGCATAAGGGGTAAGACCCCCTAAAAACACCATATTGGCCATCAACACCAATTCTCTGGAGAATCTAACAGTGTTATTCAATCGATAATGTCTTCAACCCATTTGAGTCTTTTAGAATACCCATTTTGGTGATCCATATCACCCATACTTTGAGTGATCTGAGCTTCAGAACAAAACTCGAACATGAAATTTCGAAAAAAATAAAACGTGATAATTCATTAGTTAGGAGGGCTACATGGACGATTTCGGTATCAAAATGTAGGTTTTCGAGGTCGCTCTATTCAATGAAACATATTCCAGAGCCCTAACTAGCATAGTTTAGATTTTCACCTGTCAAATGGCATTTTTTCAAAAAAATCGGAATTTCAAATCATCATAGCTCCCGTTTCTTTGCTCACAACCACATGTGGCTTGTATATTGTTAATCGGCATTGTCTAAAGTATCTCTTTAAACAATAAAATCGACTTCGAAAATCCCAACTTTTTGGGTCAAAAATGCATAAGGGGTAAGACCCCCTAAAAACACCATATTTGCCATCAACACCAATTCTCTGGAGAATCTAACAGTGTTATTCAATTGATGATATCTTCAACTCATTTGAGTCTTTTAGAATACCCATTTTGGTGATCCATATCACCCATACTTTGAGTGCTCTGAGCTTCAGAACAAAACTCGAACATGAAATTTCGAAAAAAATAAAACGTGATAATTCATTAGTTATGAGGGCTACATGGACGATTTTGGTATCAAAATGTAGGTTTTCGAGGTCGCTCTATTCAATGAAACATATTCCAGAGCCCTAACTAGCATAGTTTAGATTTTCACCTGTCAAATGGCATTTTTTCAAAAAAATCAGAATTTCAAATCATCATAGCTCCCGTTTCTTCGCTCACAACCACATGTGGCTTGTATATTGTTAATCAGCATTGTCTAAAGTATCTCTTCAAACAATAAAATCGACTTCGAAAATCCCAACTTTTTGGGTCAAAAATGCATAAGGGGTAAGACCCCCTAAAAACACCATATTTGCCATCAACACCAATTCTCTGGAGAATCTAACAGTGTTATTCAATCGATAATGTCTTCAACCCATTTGAGTCTTTCAGAATACCCATTTTGGTGATCCATATCACCCATACTTTGAGTGCTCTGAGCTTCAGAACAAAACTCGAACATGAAATTTCGAAAAAATTAAAACGTGATAATTCATTAGTTATGAGGGCTACATGGACGATTTTGGTATCAAAATGTAGGTTTTCGAGGTCGCTCTATTCAATGAAACATATTTCAGAGCTCTAACTAGCATAGTTTAAATTTTCACCTGTCAAATGGCATTTTTTCAAAAAAATCGGAATTTCAAATCATCATAGCTCCCGTTTCTTTGCTCACAACCACATGTGGCTTGTATATTGTTAATCAGCATTGTCCAAAGTATCTCTGAGCATAATAAAATCGATTTCGAAAATCCCAACTCTTTGGGTGAAAAATGCCTAAGGGCTAAGACCCCCGAAAACACCATATTACTCGTCACCACGGATTTCTTGGAAATCCATACGCTGATATTCGATGCAGACGGTCTACAACCCATTCGGATCTACCAGAATAACCACTTGGCAGATCAGTAACGCCCAACGGATGAGGGCTATGAGCTCGTGACCAAAACTCGAAAATGGATTTTGGAAAAAGAAGACATGAAAAAATTCAAGTCATAGACGGCCTATATGGACATGTTTGGTATCAAAATATAGGTTTTCGAGGACGCTGAATTCAATAAAAAATAATTCAAGGCCTTATCTTTCATCGTTTAGATTTTCACCTGCGAAATGGCATTTTTTCAAAAATCTTCATAACTCCCGCTCCTGTGGTCGTATCCACTTTTGTTAATCAGCATTGTCCAAAGTACGCCTGAGCATAATGAAATTGATTTCGAAAATCTCAACAATCCGGTAGATAAATGATCAGTTGATATTTCTGAATAAAAATCAATTTTCCGGACCCACGCTTATACTACTCCACAATTGAGTCCAAAAAGCACTTTCATCATCAGCTAAAATCGAAAAGATGTATACGTCTCGTCCATCCTAACATTTCCTGCTGCGTCGTGAAACTCTAAAGCGCAATAAGCTTCAAGTCCAACAACCTTTGCTGAATGACTATCGAAGAAGCCTTTCTACTCATGCAAACAATAAGCCAGAGTCTTTAATGGCGTTTGGAAATATGTTTTACGTTCAATGCCGCTATCGTAAAATATTAGCGATAACAGAGAAGCTGTTATTATTATTACTCAACAAGTATATGCAATTACTGGTAGTAATACCCCAACATTTTTACGTTTCTGATACGACAATGAGTTTGAGTCGTGTGCGAATGTAGATTTTCGACTTCGAGAGGCTATTGTTATACGCTTCGAGTTCAAACAATCTAGAGTGTGTTTTCCTGATAAAATGTGCTTTTTTGCGTTTCGGTTTTTATCTTTATATCGTGAACTCCAAGAATATCATGGACCTTTTCGAAAACAGTTCGTTCAAATAAGCGATTTGTGCAGGAACAAAATCGTCACACTTTGAGAACTGAATGAACTTAAAGAGAACATTAAGATACAATTTGAATGCAACTACCGTTTTTTTCTTGTACTAATTTGAGACTTAATTTGTGTGTTTCATGTTTTACAGAATTTATATATTTTTTCGCACTTATCATTGTTAGCTTAAGGTTAAGCCATCAAAGGATTAATTCAGATGTACTGAGAGTAAGGACTGAACGAGAATAAATTCGCTATCACAAAAACGCTTATATCTTTTGAACCACTGGATCGATTTCGAAAATCAAACTCATTTTCGAATCATCTTCTAATTCTAATGAGAACTGTTTCTACAATAAAAAAACCAAAACTATTTTTTACAAAATTCATGGATTTTTTCTGGAATTCTTCCCATCATGCTTCTTATAGTGTTCTCAGTCACTTTCTGGGATGCTGTCTTCCACTTTTGCTTCAATGCTCTTTTTACCAGGGCCCAATATCTTTCGATTGGCCTGAAATCTGGGCAATTTGGTGGATTGGCCTCTTTGGGGACAAAAACCACCTCATTAGCTTCGTACCATTCCTTGGTGGCCTTGCTGTAGTGGCATGAAGCTAAATCTGGCCAAAAGATTGTTGACACATCGTGCTCACGTAAAAATGGTAAAAGCCCTTTCTTCAAGCATTCCTCGATGTATATCTTCGAGTCAACAGAGCCTTGGCCAACGAAAAATTTGCTCCTTTTCCCACAAGTGAAAATTGCTTGCCAAACCAGGAATTTTTTAGGAAACTTTGCTTGTTTCTTCACGCGAAATTGTTCGTCAACATTTCCACGAGAATCTGCAGTATAAAATTCCTGACCAGGAAGTTGCGAGAAATCAGCCAAGACATAGGTTTCGTCGTCCATCACGCAACGGAAAAATTTTTTCATGAAATCTTTTTTTAATTTCTTTGCTCTTGATTTCGCTTCTTGATTCTTCACAGCGTTTCTGTCTGGCACTTTCTGCACTTTGTATGTTCTAAGCCCACAACTCGACTTTTCTGAACGGTTGACTGCGAACAACCCACTATTTGGGCCACTTTCCGTCCTGACAGGTTAGGATTCTTCTGAAGAAGGCTGATGGCTTTCTTGACTTTTTTTGGGCTATGAAATCCCTTCTTCTTCCCATTTCCTTCCTTGGGATTAATTGTAAGATCTTCGTTGAAGCGCTTAAAAACTCTTGATGCCGTTTCCGGACGAACGCGAGCCTCCTTTGCGATTCTTTTGAAGCTCCATTTTGGATTATTTTGAAAAAGTTTCACTATACATTCTCGTGTTTTCACTTCGCTTGACATTTTGCGACAGAGAATTGGAAGTAAATGTTCCACATGTTTCTGACGTTCATAACAAAGCTAACTATGATAAAATTTTGATTTTTTCTCAATTGGTTCAAGAGATATAGGCGTTTTTGTGATGGCGAATTTATTCTCGTTCAGTCCTTACTGAGACTCAAAATTCAAGAAGGACAATACTGCTTCATAGAAAAGTTTCATTAAGTTTTATTTCTTCCTTATCCAGAAGTTGATCTGGCCAACAATGGCAATGCGGAAAAATTGCATTTCCCACCAATTCTCAAGACCATTTCCACTCCTTTATCAAATCATACGAGTAAGTGTGCTCATATATCAGAAGTATAACAAAACCTTTTAATTTTTTGGCCGACAAAACGTTTTGTGTACTGGCGCCATTCTACTTATGCAATCTAATCAACCTCTTATCTGCGGAACTGTATAAATTGCTCTCAGTCGTTCAATAAACAAATTCTCAAGAACGTTATACATAGAGAATGGTCAAATGTACATTTCATCAAAACGAAATCCTCTTGAATATAACTCGATGGAAATCTCAAGCAGAATGAGACATAATTGAGGATAAGAAATTTGATGAAACTGAAGACATTTCGATGTTAGGTCTTCCTCTTATTACCAGGGGCATTCGGAAATAGGGGCCCCTTAATACCACATCCGATTATTATCCTATGAATGACATAATACGATAAGTAGCGTACAAATAATATCTTGACCATCGCAATACTGTTGAAATCGCCTGGTTAAAACGACCTTCGTATTTGCATCGCACTTCCGAGAATTCATAGCAGTACAATCCAGTTGAAAAACTAGAAAAAACTCGTTAGACCAATACTCAATCTCGAACTCTATCGGCGGGGAAATTTGAACTTAGCACCGAAACAATCGGTTGTGACCATTCACGTCCTGCGAAATTGTTTTGGCTCCTGACGGTTGTTTTGATGGGAGCGACTAGCATTGATAAATTTCAGGTTCACATGATTATTCGTCATAAATAACAACATTCCAATTACCAATCTCATAATGAATGATTGATTGGCCGCTGTTATTGATGGCCTGACACGAAATTGGGTTTTCGGATGTTTTCGTGGTTTTCGATACCGATTTTTCTCGTTTCCTTCCACTGCGTCAAAAAAACATCTATCAGCTTTTGTCCCACACGAGAAACAGGGCTGATCTTGAAGTTTGAAAGTGTCAGCAATTACACTGCGAAGAAAAATTAACGCACATTCCGGAAATCTCAATTTTAATTTTTTATGTTCTCTCGGGAAGGTTTTGAACGAAACAAGACACATCAAATGGAAGAAAAAGTCAGGATTTCACCGAATCTTCTGTGAAAGAAGAGAAATGAACAATTTTCAAAATACTGAAATGATGATAAGTGATTTAATACTTGGTATTTCCACCCCTTGCGTTAATTACAGCTCGGAAACGACGGTTCACACTCAAAATGAGTGATCTTAAAAAGTTCTGATCTAATCCTTCCCAGATTTCTCCGAGTTGGATTCCTAAGTCATCAAGAGTAGCTGGATGATTTTCTGAACTTCTCAGCCTTCTATTGAGGTTGTCCCAAGCCTGCTCAATCGGATTGAGATCTGGACTTCTTGCTGGCCATTCCATTCGAGAGACTTCAACCTCTTCAAGGTACTCCTGAACGATGCGCGCACGATGGGATCTGGCATTATCGTCCATAAAAAGAAATTTTCACCAATGTATGAGGCGAATGGCACTACATGCTCTTCAAGAATGTTCCTTATATACTTATCAGCATTCATAGCTCCATTATCAACGACCACTAGGTCTGTGCGAGCAGTCAAAGATATTCCACCCCATACCATAATCGAGCCTCCCCCGAAACCAGTAGTATTCAGGAAATTGCATTGAGCATATCTTTCATGTGGACGTCTGTATACAAGGGAACGTCGATCACAATGGTAGAGGCAGAATCTAGACACAACTGTAAAGACAACTCTTTCCCAATGGATATGCTCTCTCGCAAAATCCAAACGCGCCCTTCGATGGGCTGGGGTAAGAGCTGGGCCTCTTGCCGCGACACGAGGCCTCAAATCATATTCTCTGAGGCGATTTCTTATTGTCTGAGTGCTAATTTGCACCTCATGAGTTTGCTCAAGCTGATTTTGAAAGAGGCGAGCGGTTGCAAACCGTTGTCTCAACGAAGAAACTCTCAAGTAACGTTCTTGAATGGCAGTTGTTACCCGTGGTTTACCCTGTCTTGGTCTTCGGACATTCATAGCTGCCTCCCTGAATCGCTGCAACATTCTGGACACACTTATATGGGAAACTCCAAACCTTTCTGCAATTCTTGTGTATGTCCACCCTTCTTCTCGCAAAACTACCGCTTGGGCACATTCCTCTTGGGTCAAATTGCGTGTTTCGCGTTGCATAGCGATCGAGTGTAGAAAATCAAACGAAAGAAAAATTATGGATTACTAGAATTGATCGAGAACAACTGATTTTAGAATGGAGCCAATACATTCAAAATCCGATAATATCATCTTTTGTTATTCCTGCTGGGAGAAAACATCTGTATTGAAGAAAAACGTTGAAAGTGGATAACATATGCATGCATAATTCTGATAAAAATAATTATCATTGAGAACACCTTCAGTTGTAGAATGAATTTGAAATTTCCATAATATTTTCGCGCAGTGTATTTCATATCAACGAATAAGAATAGCCTTTCGTCTCAGCCGAATTATTACCCCACGTCACGGATTGAAAAAAAAGCGTCCACATTATCCGAATCAGCTCGATCGACACATTTGGTTCAATGATTTAAGGGCGGTTTCCTTGCCTAACCGGCAACGAAAAACATCGAACGACAAAAGAGTTTCGCGTTCACAAGAACACAATTAAATCGTACGTCCATCGCAAACAAACATACGTTGATAACGATACAGAGCTAACGCCAGAGAGACAATCGTGAGATAAGAATGTTTACGCAGCATCTCCGATATCCTAGTCGTAGGAATAGGGCTCCAAGCAACGAACCCGACAGTGTTTCGTAATAGGTTCAACTGGAAATCGCAGTCGCCAAACAAGTGAGAAGCGATGGAAAATTTCGAAGTCGAGAATATTTTCGTGGTAAGCTACGTCAACCGAATTCACTATTTCGTCGACGTGCGCTTGGTACCTTTGAATTCGCATGTGGAAGAGATCGAGAATTGGGTTCCCAATGACGGAAATATTCGGCCTATTTAGAAATGAGGTTGGATGGTAGGAAGAATTCAGCTTCTTATTTCACATTTTACAACATCTTTTTGTTGGATCATCCTGTAACTAAACGAGAAAATATCCGTTTCATCTTCTCGACGCAATCAATCCTGGTTTCTGCTGAAATTCAGGTAGTGAGATCAATGAACATGATCAGTCATTCTCTGTATTCGAATATTCATCGTCTACAGCCGAAAATTCATCGTCTATAGCTGTTTTAAATCGAATCTTCAAAAAAATTGATCCTTATGAAAAATTCCAAAGTACCAATCGTCTATAGACCTCTTCTATCGTCTTGATCTGTATTTCAATCTTAGGAATCCCTCGTCTATAGGCCCCAGTCATTTCAAATATTTCCAATTAGACATCTCTTCTGGTTGAATGTGTATGGTCTCCAGCTGTTCATCGTCTATAAACGTCTCCTATAGCCTTTATAAAGGATTCAGTCTTCTAAGGAATCCTACAACTATTGTCATGTCAACTCAGGACTATGATGAATTATTTCGTCTATAACAAAAATTCAACGTCTATAACTGGTTTCTGTGGACACTTTAACGGAATAGCCTTCTCAGAAATTCTGCATGTATAGAGACCGAAGAATAATAGCTTTTCACAATATCTATTTTCTATAGTCGTCTATTTTGAGCATATTAGAGATTCTTACGATTTTATCGTCTATAGCTGTTATCCATGGAAACATTCAATAATTCGGTTTTCTGAAAATTCATCGTCTAAAGATGACGGTATTCATTCTTAGGTATCAACAGCTGTGTCAACTGGATACTATAAGAAATTCACTCTTTCCAACAATACATTGTATTGTCTATAGACTGATAGATTCGTCTTTCATTTTCAGCTGTGTTTCTTCGAGTCCATGTAAAATTAATGGAAAATCTTTAGTGTACGGCTTTTTCCTATCGCTCTATGATCTATAGCCTATATAGACTTTTACTGCTCTTAATAGAGCTTTAAGAAATTTTCGTCTATAGTCGTATACTCTGTAGCTATCGTCTATCTATAGCTGGGTATTCGTTCAAACCTTCTTTATGGTTATTGTCAGTGATCACTTGAAAATGATTTTTGGAATTGGAATAATCAAAAAGCCAGTGGAAATTTACAAATCCTTTCTTTGATATGAAAAGCTGACGAAAACGAGAAACTGAGATTTGCAGGAGAGGGTTTTCTGTGAAATCTGGGAGAATTTCAAACATTGAAAGATGAAAGTGAGGTGTGATTCATCCAGGAATTTAATCGTCGAGTCCAACAAGTTCCCGTATGATCGTTATTCCCAATGACTCTTCCTTTGATCGCATTCCAACGTTCATCATTTTCCCCATTTTATCGTAAACACGTTTTAATTTCCCGGAATCGTAAAATCGGAATACGAAATAAATAAATAGAAACGGGGAGCATTTCGCCGAAACTATCTCGAATATTCGCAATTTTCCCTGTCGCGCAGTCGTTACGTATTTATTATACGGGATAATTTCGATTCGGAAAAGTTGTAAAAAGAGAATATTCGCGAATGGCCACTCTATTACCGTTTCTAAATAGGGACTTTGGCGCTTTTCCAATGCTCGATGGCCCATATCGATTCATTAGCGAGGCGAGAATGCACGGAGTCGCCCAAAGAATGTTCTTTGTTTCCAATTTGCGACGTGCAATACAGGAGGACAGCTCCACTGAATAAGTCGGTCTTTTATCGCTATGCTCAGCCAATTCTGAAGTAACGAATGCCGTTCTTCAACAATTACCTATCAAGTTACTCAAATGCCATACACCCTTTGAAATTTTCTTTTCGCAAATTGTTTGTTGAAGACAGTAAATTGACATTGAAAATACAAAATTCATCACGAGATCTCTGAGAGATTAAAATGAGGGTTCTATGCGATCTCTTATTGTGAGGTTCTAGAGATCAATATACACTGCGCAAAAAAATTAAGGCACATTCTGAAAATCTCAATTTTAATGAAAGTTAACTCTACATTGACTTTATAACTTATTTCCATAATGTGCGTTAATTTTTTTGCGCATTGTATGTTGTGACTATGGGTAATTTCCCTTCAGCTTCCCATAGAAAAATCCTGAAGACCTCATAATTCATCTGCCAGTCCTTTTGCGAGTTCCTTAATTTCTCCTTGATGTAGTCAGAACTAGAAATTCTCCAGTCTGAACTTTTCGTTTTCCATCCCATTCCACCTATTCATTTGAAGAGTACCCCTATCAAATTTCCATCTTCAATCCACTCCAACCAATTTCCCAATATAAATTCAGGACCTCCGACTACACCAATTACCCTTTGAATATAAATCAGCCCCATCTGAGTACACACAAAATCCTATTTTGGAACAATCTAACTCCGATCTGAAATTCGGCTGAAAGCATATTTGTAAAGGGGTATTTCCTGATTTCAGTGTAACATCAACTGAAACGACGTATACTTTAGGGCCTTTAGGCAAATTGCGCCAGATGCCGTATCTGATGCGGAGCATGCGGTCTCATAGATCAACCTGGAATAGGACCCATTTCACGTCATGAAAGGGTTACCATCCAGCCATATCAACCATGTGATAAAGCGTCAATATATTTTCAGGTTGAATATAACCACCAAAAGTTGGGATATATGACTTGAATTTATTATTGCTCAATTTCGAAATGAACTTCATGTTCTTTCTAAGCAATCTTACTTTGTGAAATCGATCGAATTCAATCTCAAACTGCAGTACAGATTTTAATCTGCATTTACGTCAATTATCACCTATGTTGGATCAAAATTTGCAGTCATAACATAGATCACAGGATTTTGTTTGTTATTATTATTCTTATCAGCTGATAATCTCCAAGCTGTGATCGAAATTTCCTCGATGTTAAAACGTATCGAATAGATAAGAAAACAATAGTTCTTTCGATAAGATTTCCAGTACAGGAACGTCAGTTCTAGGAACTATTTTCAGAGGAAAAGTACTGGCTTGGTAACCAGAAAATATTGACGTAACTGTTTTTCCATTGAATTGAAAGTTCATTTTTCACGAAAACTGTTCCATACATTTTTAAAGGCCTCATATCAAAGAAGATCATGACAATTGATAGAAAGGGAATCATATTTAAGGATGAATGTCCTTTGATTTGATAATTTTTTGTTCGATCTCCCCTTCCAAAACATTACTATATTCTTATCGTCTTGAACAACAGAACAAATGAAAAAAATATCAGATAATTGCATTATACGGATTTCCGAATACTCCAGTATCGAACTTTTTCCTATAATCACCTGATTAAAGTGACTCAAAAGTGTGCTTGATACTCGGCTTGATATTCATTAATCTTACCACGAAAACTTTAATCTAGTTTAATCCAAATGAATTCTACGAGTTTTGGTTAATAAACTTATCATTTCATTATATTCACTATTAAGTAAGTAAAATATAAAACTATCACGAAATAATGAGAGAATGGAGGGAAAGTACCCAACAATCTATCAAAAACCATTAAATAATTTACGAAATATTTAGGAAAAATGCAGTTATATGAAATAAAAAGAATTCGACTGAGACGAAGAAATATTTATTAGATGTTCGATCAATTTTTCAAACAATATTCAGTAGAAATATCTCATTAATATAACAAATAATCAAAAAATTATGTCACTGCAAATTTGATTGTTTCTCAAGATTTCCGGTGTTGAAGATATTTTATTGAAACAAAGCAAGTTCGGACACGCTTGTGTTCCAGCCTCCAGCATCAATATCTCGCCTTGTACAAGTACCTCAAATTCCATCGAGTGACGAACAAACGACTAAATTCCAGCTAATCATCGAATCGGCAACGGAATCGTTTCGAGAATACGAATAATAGGAAAAAGTGAAATCGTTCGTCTGAGACAATTCTAGGAATTTCATGGGAATTCCATCACTCTCGATTCTGCAATATTTTTTATACCTGACTCGAAAGATTCGCTAAAACATGAAATAATGACGCCTTGTCCCAAGCATACCCAGAGGGACTGGACGCTTGATCTTTGCGGAATATAATTATTAATTTTGACCAAAAAGGAATTGAGTCTTGATAAGAATATAGATATGAGCCTGATGATACGAGATGAGTAATAACTATGTAAATGAATATGTGAAACCACTTTGGAAGTTCCAAGAAAATTATAATGATAACGAAAACGATACAGAATAGGAAAATTCTGACTGAACCAACGACTCAAAAAATACGATCAGATTTAACAACTTTTCACACACACACGATTAGCTTCATCGCAACTCATTGCCCAGCAACAGAGTCTGCAACAACGTTAATATGGATCCCAGATTTATCTCCTGCCTCTTTTCCGAACCGTTGTAGAAAATCACGTGTCAAGACAAAACAAATGGGCCATTCTCGGATGCAACCGGATGCTCTCAACGGGATTTTTGATAAAAGTGTTCTCTTGTAGTCGCTGGTATATTTTCCGGTGGAAAATATGAGACAGATACGTGAACTGGGACTCAGATGTAGAGATCATTCCGTGTGTTGAACGATTTATGGGGAGTAGTCTGTTGGAGATGGAGGTATAGAAAGATATCTCTATTTGATATCGTTCCACATTCTTTTACAATTAATATTGACAATGCTGTAGATTCTTGAAAAAGTATTATCTCTATCAGTTGATAGTGTTGCCATGCATTTATTATGAAGCTTTTCGATCACGTCGAAGCTGTAGTTCACCATAGGCAGTAACTCAACATTGCAACACCACCTTAGCCACAGATATTGAATAATTCTGAAGGGTGATTACTAGGCTTTATTTTTTGTCTTTGCATTTATGAATTTCTTGCAGTTTTTGTCTGTTAGCTCAGTTGCTCTTCAGGGTTTAGCTTTGATGCTGGTCATGATTCATGAGATAAATTAATTCTTGGACAATTAACTTGTCGTCTCTAATTGCTTCTGATTTTTTCATGATATCGTTATGTCCAATTCTTGAAACGATTATCTTTAATTGTCATAGTTGACTTGATAAATAACGTCATTGATTTATAATGAAGAATTGTTACTGCTGCTTTTTCAATAAGGAGTTACATCATATCTGGAGATAATTAGGCAGTAACACACATCCTTTCTGTGTTCAATTTGAAAGGATACTTCTCAATGACGAGACAGAAAACCCATAGCTATAGTAATCCAGTTAGTGTGACCATTCCCCTGTCGTTTCTCCTATTTCAGGAATTAAATCATATCTGAATGTTTATCACTGGCACTTACATTCCTCTATGAAGATAAATTTGATTCAATCGTTCTTGATATAAAGGAAAACTAAGAAAACTAAAGTCTCGATCCAAGAGCTTGAGAATTGTGGCCCTTGGTAATCAGGGAGATAGGTATACTAAACTGAAAAATGCCACCCCTCCTTAAAACAGTTACTTGGATGATTTCATTACCATATACAGACTATTCAGAGACGGTGAAAAAATTAGTTCGTCGTTGATATGTTAGTCTGCAAAAACAGATTTTCTTCTTTGCATATATTTGTATATTTTTTTTGGTTTATTCTTGTGTTCGCATTCTTGTTTTCTTATATTTTTTGGCGGTTCGCTGATCAGGTCTTCAGAATAATGAAGTCATCTTCCTCAACAAGGGATTAAAGGTACTATTCACTTTGTTCCTTCAATATATTCTCAATGACTTAAGATTGTTCGCAACAGCTTCTTGTTTGTTGAAACCTGTCCCTGTCCATTCTGCAGCCGAAATTCTTTCCTCTCAAAAACAAACCTTATCTAATCTCGCTCTGGCATTCCTTCACAGGCCATTAATACTTTCAAGTCTCATGATGCAACGTGACGACAGAAACGTATAAACTCCAGATTCCCAAATCACGTGCAGCATCGTCTAAACACATTCTCAACCTCAATGGAACGACCATAAGCTATTCGCGACCTATAACCGCCGAAAGTGTTGAACCGAAGTCAACATGCCGTAATATCCAAGTCACGTTGGCTGCGTTCCTATTCCGGCTGATGATAGTTGGCTATGATCTGTCCGGATGATGCAGAAAAAACCGTCTGAAAATTCTAGTTACAGTCCACCAAGTTACGACACGATTGGAGCACGTAACTTCGGTTTACCGAGTTCTAGTTGTCTCATGTCTTCATCGTTCGGAATTTTTCATGTCAATAAGAAGGAGATTGAAACCATACATTTTTTTTTATGAATCACATACTTCGATAGATTCTGATAGGTTCCGTCAATGAGAAAGATTGGTTGGAGTTGAGAAATTCAAATGCCAAGGTGCCAAACACAAAACCATCAATGTTTTTCGAATTGCACCATCGATCCCTCAAATACCACGATAATTGAGCACCAGTGATTCGTAAGCGTTTTTACATCGAGCAATACGGTATAGGTACAAACCATAAAAAACAAAGAAAAATCCTGAGGACAGTCAAACAAAACAACACAAAGTGGAAAAACTCGAAGAAACGACTGAAAACGGTCGGATTCACATGTTGAACTCCCAAAAACTTTCCACTGGACGATAATTGCGGCGAAGTTGACTCCGTAAAACGGTCAACGTATGAAATGAACACACAGCACACACTTTACAGTCCGCTTGGATCAGCGCTACGCAAATACGCGTTCCGTTCTCTGAGACTGTTTCCGAGAGACTGATTCGCACAGCTTTTAGTTGGGACATCGTAAAGCGCGCACGAAAGCGAGGTTGCCGGTTGTGTCGCCAGACGTGGCAAGGAAATGTTCGAACCACACGATGAACTTGGAAAAAGCGATTCGATTTGGTCGGTAAAATTTGCTGCGGTTCTCGAAATCCCATTTTGAGATTGACGTTATCTCCTTCTGCATTCTGCCTACATCTCAAGGTTGACGACCGGCGTTGATCGCGGAACAGTTTCGACCTTATTGGCCATCATCAGTGCTACTCAATTTCGATTGGTTATTCGTCGAAAATGTCCCAACTGTCCAATTTTCCGAGTACGAAACTTTCTCCCCATGTTTCGGAAAGCTTTTCACATAATTCGGCGAAATATTACACTTACGCCAAGGAATTACCATCATCATCAGGTACATCAATACCAGAAGTTCTAATTTACATACTTACACACAACCATTGAGTTTGAATATACCGTCATTTGACCAATTGTCATCTGGCGGTGAGTAGCTGAACTATAAAGCACCATTCCCTAAGCGGGCTGGACACGAAAACGATATTTATTCATTATTGTAATTCAAATGATCTATAGAATCTCCTTTTCGCACCGTTTGTAACGAAGATGTATGATTGGGACGAATCCGTCCCTGCCTATGATTCATAGCACTAGAACGAGATCAATATTCTGCAGATTTCTGTAAATGAATAGCTAACAAATGGACCAGACTGTACCGGTAGATTATAGTCAATAATTTCAGCTTCAATTCGTTTAAGGGCGTTATTCCTCCAGGCACATTCAAACTCAATTATAGTAGATATAGGTACACAATTTCATTTGATCCGTTTTCCATGTAAAAGCAGCATGATTGATTTTTTGGATAAGGGTAGAACAATAACTGGAGATTACTATTCGACATTACTGACCACTCTACGGAAAAAAATTTAAGAGAAAAGACGCGGAAAGCTATATCCAAAGGTGTTTTGTTTTTACAGGACAACGCCCCAGTACACAAATCTCATGTTGCCATGCAAAAAATTTGTGATTTAGGGTTAGAATTACTAGAACACCCCCCTTATTCACCAGATCTGGCTCCGTCCGACTATCATCTCTTTCCTCAACTGAAACAAAGTTTAACACGTTGAGTGCCATGTGAGACCACATAGGTATCACACTTTTTTGGGAGCGGCGAGCCGCGTGAGACCACTCTGGTCTCACGACCAACGACGCATATCTAAATCGCGCATTTCTCCCATCAGTGGTCTCACGTTCATGGGCGCCCGAAGAAATCCCCAAAAATTTTTCTCAGGGGGGCCAAATAAAGATTAGAGAGCAATATTGAGGGTGTTGTGCTGTAAAACAATGAGACCAACAAAATCTCAGGGTTATTCATCTGCTGAATCATCACCAACAATCGGACTCAAAAGTACATAAAAAAATTTGAAAATTGATGTTCCATATATTAATTTCATTCAATTGAACACCAGAGAAGATGAATATGCAAAAAAAAAATCGTGGCCACTGGGTCAGTTTTTTCAGAAGTTATGGTGGCACTCAACGTGTTAAAAGGTCGTAAATTTTCTTCCAATGAGGAGGTTATAAAAGCTGTGGAGGACTGATTTGCAGAGCAAGAAGAAACATTTTTTTTTGAAAGGTCTAGAGACGTTGCAGGTTCGCTGTAATAAATGTATTCAATTAAGAGGAGAATATGTTGAGTAATTAAATATTTTGACATTGAAATTTTGTGTGGTTCTATCGTAGGTTAAGAATTTTTCAAAAAATCCTCGTATATCAAATATTTTCATTGGTATATCACATTTGAGCATAGAAATATTACATAAGAAAAAAGATGAGATGGTAGACCATGAACATGAAATTAAGAATATATTGACGTTGAATTATAAAGAAATAAAAATATAGATACTTTTGAAAGATTACAAATAATAAATAAAATTATATTACATTTGAAACTATGTGAAACTGAGTGCTCTCATTTCAACATTTTCAATAGATCCTTTGGTGACAAAATGGGGCATTATAAAAGGACGAATGAACAGTTGTGCCAACTTGTCGACAAAAATTCGTTTTCTTGATGGACGAACACTCAGTACATGAGGAGACGTAGCCTATTCAAAGAAATTTCATCATTCGGTTCCATGAAAAATCGTATAGCTTCCTCCAGCTGTTTCACGATTTTAAACAACATTGCGAGCTATGTTACGACGAAAGCGTTGCCGGATATATCGGATTTTACTAGGTCGAGGGACATTCTTGGCATAGTCGATCCGGAGTTTACGGTAGTTGCAGAGTCATGGAGCCCGACCTGGTCCGGAGTGACCACATTGGCGCCAGGAACTGGTACTGCAGTATGCAAACCGAACTAGTATTCGTATTGGATCAATCCATTTTCATTTCGATTGTATGCGTCTGGTATTTGGTCATTGGAAGAAAACGCTTAGAGAAGTTCTGAATTCGATTCTTTAGTCATCAATGGAAACCATGTTTCACTCGAAAAACTGCAGTTTTAACAATTATTATTTTCTGTAGTTATCAGAAAGGAACCGCATCCAACTCGAAAAAACATAATACAATCAGGATCAGTGCACATAAACAAAAACTGAAATTACGAGCAATATCACCTACCCTTCGTTATAACCTTGTATTGACTTTGAACGACCTTCGAAGAGGATCTTTGGCCATATGTATTGTTCTCTGAATGACAATTGAATATTCGAAATTTTTTCAAGGCATCAAACAATATGATCACCAAAACTCAATCAATCTATCAACCGTATTCGGAACAGGATTTAAATCTTCATTATCTTTGCTTTCGAATCAAATTCAGTGAGTTGAAACAAAAATTTTCTGTAGATCGGTGTCATTCTCATGAAATTTTTCCCTGCTGCATCCAAGATTTTTCAAGATTGAGAAAACGAAACAAAGTCCACTTTGTGACGACTTCAATTATTCGACAGTCGCGGCTTTGAAATCCAGCACGTGGTAGCACAGAGCCTACGCTCAAACTTGAGTCAGTAAATTTATTATGTCTGCCAAAGATAAAAATACACTTCTGATTGCACTGGATATCCACAGCTATTTCTCAAGAAGACTTATGAGATTTTTGCCATTGCCTACGTTGGAGGTTTTGGCAATGAAAAGCGTGGATAGCATATGTTTTTTTTTACTACTGATGTTGTCTGTGGTCATTTATAAGATGGCGACAAAACATAGGATATTTAGGAAAATGGCCTCATTGAATTCGATCTTGATCAGGTGGCCTGACAGAAGTGGTTTGACGATTTAAAATGGCAATTTTGATTTGTAAGTCAAGAAACGACTCGGAGGGCCACCAAAGTTTACGGATGAAGCATTAGATACGAGGTTCGATGATGATCTGTCACAAACGCAAAAGGAACTCGCAAAAACACCCAACCAGCTATTTGCCATGTCATTCAAAAGCAATGGAATAGCCCAAAAGGTAGTAAATTGGATGCCTTATGAACTGAAGCCAAGAGACGTCAATAGCCGAATTTTGTGAATGAAGCAGTAACCGAATCCTTATCCGAAGCCCGTTCGGTACTTAACCCACCGTATGAACTCTCTTATCGACCTGTACGAAGAAAATCCCGGCGTATCGGACTCGGATCTGCCGGCGCTGCATTTTGCAAATCGTCGGCCGAAAAAAGTCCGAAGTTATTATGGAAACACGCGAGATAAGAGAGTTATCCCGGCGCCTGCCTGCTGCCGGCGTACTCGACGTCAACGGTAGACGGATTTACGATTATCGAGTCCGGCGTTTGTTGATCTTCAGATCTGAACTGGAAACTAGAAATGCGGGTTTCTTCCGCAATCAGATACCAGACGCGTGTTCTGAAATTGGAAGCGAGTCTTCCGCGAAACGATAGTTGGAGCTTGTTGACGAGCTTCCTACAAAAACGCGACGTGAAACGGTAACTGCTCCATGAAAAACGGACAGCAACTTTGGGGAGAATTGGTGTTCAACCTATTCGACAAATTGGAAAACTGTCACTTCTATTTGACTCCCCCAGAGTTGTTTGGTACGGTGTCCCTCAAGGGAACCTTATGGGACCCTTATCATTCTCCATCTACGTGAATGGGGATTTCCAGTTCCTCAAAATATGCACTTTTCTTCACATGACGTAATGAAGGGCAGTTAATAACACATTTGTTACCATTTATTCACTCTGAATTTTGAAGAACCGATTAATTATTCGATATTGAAAATGTGATGGAGGAGACAAAGCCCAGAGTAACTGAGAGACACGCCGCTGTTTTCAAGTCTTTGTAAAATCTCTGAATTTATTCATAAATATATTCAGTAATCGTATTATTATTTGATGTGATCACTATACCTAATGTTTTTGAAAAATCGTCATATATCAACTTGATTTTCATTAAAGTTGATATAATACTCTTTCTCTGAAAATACAAATACTGATGTACCAACCACGCCTACAAATTATGATAAAAACAAAACCTTATTTGTCATTATTCGACATTTCAACGTCTTCTCTGCGTACTGTAGAATGGCGTTTGTTACAGTTAAGTCTAGGAGTATTCTATACTCTATATTCTATACTCCTAGGTACACAGTTGCCAAATCCATAATTATTCTTACCACTAATGTGCACTTCTCAAAATGAAAATAATTATTAATGCTTCCTAAATTAGAATACCGGCCTATATATACCAATTCTTATCTGTGTAGACTAGGGATAATTATTTTTAATTGAATTTCTCACCTATCTGCTTACTTGAACCCTCTTTATCTTCAATTAGGAGGTCGTGAATTGAATGATATTATGAAGCTTTATGGAGTACAAATGAAAATGTCATGATGATGAAAAAAACATCCAAAATCAACATTATATTATGATATTATTAGGAAAGTGAAAGCAATGGCTTTTTCAGGCTATTTCTTTTTTGTGATTTGGCAGTGCTGTCATTTTTATATCAGCAGCACGTCATGACGAGTACAACCAATCAAAAATCTCTCTAGCCACTGACGTCACACGATTCCTTGCTTCTTCTGATCGTTTGAATTTGGTAGATTATTTTTGAGTTTTCAATATTTCTTTAAGGGTATATATTGATGAAGAAAAATTTAAAAAAAATTACGAATTACGTGAGAATCCAATATGTCGAAGTAAATTTTTTCTGAAAATGACTGGAAATGCCCATTGGTTTATTATCAGACGAAAAATAAGTGCTGTCATCAAATGGCGAATAGGTCAAAAGGAGATCTACCAACAAGGTGAATCTACTTAAAATGTAGATCGCCGGGCCCTAACTAGTCCTTACTATCGAAAGAGAAATGCCAATGATGTCTAATGAAAAACATAAGCAATGCAACATTGATTGTCCATCCGTTTGCATAAGTCGTACAGGACCCAGGCTCCTCAATTAGGTCCTGTTGGTCCGAAATCGAATTACAGTCCGTATATCTCCATATCAGATCCAGATAGCGCAGAGACTTGGCTGGCACGAATATCTTGATTTTCGTCCAGACTCCGATGAAATTTATCGTGATGCATTAACTTGGTGCAGGAGGGTCTTGTGTGCCAAAAACTAAATTAATTAAAAAGTAGTCGGTTGTGTCTTATGCATCCAGAGGGTATTAACTCGTTACAGGAGACTTAAATTTATTGCGACTTTTATTTTCTCGAGTTCAAGTTCGATTATTGGTATCATAAAAGTTGTATGAAGTTCAAGATCTCAGTAAGACATTCTCAAACAATGATATACACTGCGCAAAAAAATTAACGCACATTATGGAAATCTTGAATTTATTTTACAGCTGAAGGTGTTCTCAATGATAATTATTTTTATCAGAATTATGCATGCATATGTTATCCACTTTCAACGTTTTTCTTCAATACAGATGTATTCGCCCAGCAGGAATAAAAAACGATGATATTATCAGATTTTGAATGTATTGGCTCCATTCTAAAATCAGTTGTTCTCGATCAATTCTAGTGATCAATAGTTTTTCCTTCGTTTGATTTTCTACACTCGATCGCTATGCAACGCGAAACACGCAATTTGACCCAAGAGGAATGTGCCCAAGCGGTAGTTTTGCGAGAAGAAGGGTGGACATACACAAGAATTGCAGAAAGGTTGGAGTTTCCCATACAAGTGTGTCCAGAATGTTGCAGCGATTCAGGGAGACAGGTATGAATGTCCGAAGACCAGGACAGGGTAGACCACGGGTAACAACTGCCATTCAAGAACGTTACTTGAGAGTTTCTTCGTTGAGACAACGGTTTGCAACCGCTCGCCTCCTTCAAAATCAGCTTGAGCGAACTCATGAGGTGCAAATTAGCACTCAGACAATAAGAAATCGCCTCAGAGAATATGATTTAAGGCCTGGTGTCGTGGCAAGAGGCCCAGCTCTTACCCCAGCCCATCGAAGGACGCGTTTGGATTTTGCGAGAGAGCATATCTATTGGCAAGAGGCCGATTGGGAAAGAGTTCTCTTCACAGATGAGTCTAGATTCTGCCTCTACCGTTGTGATCGACGTTCCCTTGTATACAGACGTCCACATGAAAGATATGCTCAGTGCAATTTCCTAAATACTACTGGTTTCGGGGGATGATCGATTATGATATGGGGCGGAATATCTTTGACTGCTCGCACAGACTTAGTGGTCGTTGATAATGAAGCTATGAATGCTGATAAGTATATGAGGAACATTCTTGAAGAGTATGTAGTGCCATTTGCCAGGGGTGGAAATACCAAGTATTAAATCACTTATCAGCATTTCAGTATTTTAAAAATTGTATTTCTCTTCTTTCAAATAAGATTCGGTGAAATCTTGAATTTTTCTTCCATTTAATGTGTCTTGTTTCGTTCAAAACCTTCCCGAGAGAATATAAAAAATAAGTTATAAAGTCAATGTAGAGTTAACTTTCATTAAAATTGAGATTTTCAGAATGTGCGTCAATTTTTTTGCGCAGTGTATAATTATCGTCTTTCTGTCTTTATGACAGAACTGAATAGTTAACTGCCATGATATTTTGTTGGAAAAAGTATAGATTCAGGTAGCCACTGAACATTTTTGAGGGTCATCAAAAATCAATGATCTAGGACAATAAGCATAGCGGTGAACCCCTATGACAAATGCACCATAAACTATACGTGGACCTGCCGTGTAACTACTGCATTTGGCACAAAATCCCCCTGTTTTCGCAACCCTCAATATTAATGCTGATGCGGTGGCCCTTTTCAATTGTTCGTTGAAACACCGCAACAAACGAACTACATACGAACCAACCACTAGAACGGAATCGAAATGAATTATTTTCAGCACGTTCGATACCCCAGGCATGTGCGGAATATTGAGTGCGTTTTGGTTTTGGACATTTTGTGCTGACCAGGATTCGAAAACAATGTCCGCATCGATTGATTCGCGATTAACTCATTCCACAATTCGATTTCGGTTGAAACTGGTTAGTTTGGAGGCTTCAATGATGGCTCGGTTGACGCCAGAGGTCAGATTATGCGATGACTCTCAGTTTCGATCATCTTTAGAATTTCCTGATCACGGCGCCACAATTGGGCTCTAACGTTGTCGATACTCTGATTTACACTGCGCAAAAAATTAACGCACATTCTGAAAATCTCAAGTTTGATGAAAGTTAACTCTACATTGACTTTATAACATATTTTTTATGTTCTCTCGGGAGGGCTTTGAACGAAACAAGACACATCAAATGGAGGAAAAATTCAGGATTTCACCGAATCTTATGTGAAAGAAGAGAAATGAACAATTTTCAAAATACTGAAATGCTGATAAGTGATTTAATACTTGGTATTTCCACCCCTTGCGTTAATTACAGCTCGGCAACGACGGTTCATACTCAAAATGAGTGATCTTGAAATGTTCTGATCTAATCCTTCCCAGATTTCTCTGAGTTCGATTCCTAAGTCATTGAGAGTAGCTGGATGATTTTCTGAACTTCTCAGCCTTCTATTGAGGTTGTCCCAAAGCTGCTCAATCGGATTGAGATCTGGACTTCTTGCTGGCCATTCCATTCGAGAGACTTCAACCTCTTCAAGGTACTCCTGAACGATGCGAGCACGATAGGGTCTGGCATTATCGTCCATAAAAATGAAATTTTCACCAATGTATGGGGCAAATGGCCCTAAATGCTCTTCAAGAATGTTCCTTATATACTTATCAGCATTCTTGGCTCCATTATCGACGACCACTAGGTCTGTGCGAGCAGTCAAAGATATTCCTCCCCATACCATAATCGATCCTCCCCCGAAACCAGTAGTATTCAGGAAATTGCACTGAGCATATCTTTCATGTGGACGTCTGTATACAAGAGGAGGTCGATCACAATGGTAGAGGCAGAATCTAGACTCATCTGTGAAGAGAGCTCTTTCCCAATCGGTCTCTTTCCAATGGATATGCTCTCTCGCAAAATCCAAACGCGCCCTTCGATGGGCTGGGGTAAGAGCTGAGTCTCTTGCCGCGACACGAGGCCTTAAATCATATTCTCCGAGGCGATTTCTTATTGTCTGAGTGCTAATTTGCACCTCATGAGTTTGCTCAAGCTGATTTTGAAGGAGGCGAGCGGTTGCAAACCGTTGTCTCAACGAAGAAACTCTCAAGTAACGTACTTGAATGTCAGTTGTTTCCCGTGGTCTACCCTGTCCTGGTCTTCGGACATTCATACCTGTCTCCCTGAATCGCTGCAACATTCTGGACACACTTGCATGAGAAACTCCAAACCTTTCTGCAATTCTTGTGTATGTCCACCCTTCTTCTCGCAAAACTACCGCTTGAGCCCATTCCTCTTGGGTCAAATTGCGTGTTTCGCGTTGCATAGCGATCGAGTGTAGAAAATCAAACGAAAGAAAAACTATTGATCGCTAGAATTGATCGAGAACAACTGATTTTAGAATGGAGCCAATACATTCAAAATCTGATAATATCATCTTTTTTTATTACTGCTGGGAGAAAACATCTGTATTGAAGAAAAACGTTGAAAGTGGATAACATATGCATGCATAATTCTGATAAAAATAATTATTATTGAGAACATCTTCAGTTGTAGAATAAATTCGAGATTTCCATAATGTACGTTAGTTTTTTTGCGCAGTTTCTAGAGAGGAATTTGACACTTGTTATGGCGTAAAATCGTTATAGAACCTCTCTCTGACATTCAAAATATCCAATATATCTACAAGCTATACGCCGTCATCCGTCATGGCGGACTCAAATTTCACGATAAGGGAGCCCGAAGCCGTCTCGGATGAGGCAAATTATTCAGTTTGGGTGCGAGTTCTGAACTTCGCCAGAAACCTAATGCGTTTTCCCTTCTCGTCCCGTTTCCCTAACTCCCTGATGAGCCGAATGTTAATTTGGAAAGATGATCGCATAATTCTAGGCACGACGAAAGGGTTGCTTTGGAATTGACGACCTGGACGTATGCCATTTCTGTCGATTTCAATTAGTCGGCGGGACGTAGATCCGGTGTGTATAGGCGGATTAGAGTCTCCATAGAGGAGTGTGGAATGTCTACGATACAATCTCGAGACTAATCAAGCCCAAAAAGAGAAAAAACAAGTCTACTTCTTCGATGCTGTGATGAAAACATTGAAAACACGACGTTCAATTCATTAAAAAACGCTGTGCAGTATTTTCGGTCTGTTCGAAAATTATCTACCGCTCCTCGTATGTAAAACAGACAGAATAAATAAGGAACCTGCAACGACGAGACCTTCGAAGCGACAAAAGAAATCCTAAGCTCAACAATCCTCTTTCACTGGTCGAGACTTGTAGATTCTTGTTGAGTTACAGCTTATTGTTTGTTCATTCACGATAGCCGAACGTGCTTCAAGGTCGCTTTTATTTGTTTTATACCTTTGAATATACATTAATGCGAAATAATTTATGGCGATTCTCATACTATGTTTCATTCATTTTTATATTTTAAATTGAGGAATTATATGGCGACGAGTGCTGCTCATTTATTATTGCGATTTGCGAAATTGGTTGCCAGTTTTCGTGTAGGTACTTATCTTGTCGACAAGTTTGCAAATTATTCATGAAAGAGACGTAATTATGCATGTTATCTTAGTAGAAATATGATCATTAACATCAGGAAAGCTGTAAAGTTTGCATCAACCCAAGACACAAACTTCAAATCTAAATTTTCTGTTGAGAAGATCAAGGAAACATATCGAAAGAAAATAAGACCAATGTTCGAACTTGACAAATAGAAGACTACACAATAAGTTGTTCTTAGAAATGAAAACCAGTTTTGATTTGATCTCAAACATCTTTTATTCAATTCCAAAATATTTTTGCGATATTCTTTACAATCATCAAGATACAATTTCGAAAGTCCCGATAATTTTTAGTTCATTAGATATTTTTCCAGCTTGTCCATCTATCTTGAAAATCGAAAGGTGGAAATCAAGTAGTTGACATTTTCTGAGGTGCCTTTGAATCACTTACCATTTCGAATTGGTAACTGAAGAATTCACTGACCTGAAATGGAGAAATGAATCAGAAAATAATCAAAATCACAAATAGGGGATGATTATTTAGACAATGATTTTCGAATTTTAAGCAGGCTCCTTAAGGGTCTACGTCCCTGAAAAAGAGGGAGTCAGAAACGATTTATTTTTTTCTGATTAATGAAGCGATGTATGAGTAAAATAATAAAAAAATATTTGATAAGTATTGAATGAATGAAAAGGATATTCCCCATCATTTTTGGTTATTTTGTAACATTTCCACCATCAAAACGAACAAATATTTTTGTGTTTTTTCATTTCAGTCTATCATTCAGTTGATCAAACGTCTATATCATTTTTCTTTCAGAATTTTCCGTTTTTTTGTAAATAATATTACAACAATGTGCTGCTTTTGCGGAATTTATTTCCTTGAATTTTCCTATTCGAAATGATAAATATCCATTTTTATCAAAGCCAATTTATTAAGGTTTGTTTTAGCCGTCGATTAGTGAAGATTAATTGTTTCTAACAATTGTGGATTCTGACATGGAATTGAATTTCTTGTAAATGACACGCCCCGCAGGTATCTCCTCCCAGATTACTGGTGATGGAAAAAGGAGTATTATACAGCCAGTGTGAGATCTACTTCAGGGTAGGATTTTTTGTTATATTCCCTGCGCCCCAACATTTGTTCCATTGAGCTGAATAATCCAATAAATAAAAATTAAAGCATTGCACTGCCATCTGGCGGTATACGTTTCTTATTTTGAAGGCTAAAGACTCTTAAATGAGCACTTTTCGGTATTTGTTGACTAAACAGAAAGGCCGAGATACGTCACTTTTTATTTTGAGGGGAGATCTTTCGATGGTGAATCCTCTGTTTCATTATCATCCCTCTAATCCAGGTGGTTATCTTCTTGAATCTTAAATGGCAATAGGGGGCAAGTGATCCTAGAAACTTAGATGTTGAAATTGCTTCTGGGCAATAATTAAATAGACCGTCTGAGTTAACCAACTTCCTCAATATAACAGTACGGGTAATGCTATTCCAAAGCTAGAAAATTATGGAAAAAAGTAACTGTCCCTCTACGTGACCTATTTCCAACTCGCATTTACAACTCAAATTTCCCTTCTCGCATCGCGTTTTGAACTCGATGAACTTTAATGGCATACCGTACATGGATCAATGAACCACATATCCGAGTTAAATTAATTCGGCTTCTGTTGTAATCCACTCAACGGATTTGCCGATTACTCACCGTCCTTTCGAATTTTCATTCACAATTTCGATCGCCGTAGCCTCATTTTCTCCAAGAGTATTTTTTTCGGTACGAACGGAAGGTCGAGAAGGAGTGTTTTGCAACTTCCACAGCGGCCGTGAATCATCGCGAATTGTTAACGATGTCACTTATGTCATTATTTCATTGTTACGCGAAAATTATTGTCATCGGCGTGGAACTCTGATAGATGATGATGATTGAATGGTCGCATGTTAGAGAAATGGAATTTTTGTATGAAAATGTGATCGAAATGCTAGAAAATCAGGGGAGTATGCTGGGGACGGACACAGATAAGAGGCATGGATCATCAGCTTCGAGAAAACTGCGCTGAGTTGTCCTTTCCACACTTGAATATAGACGCCCTAGCAAAATCGCTGTTTTTTCAAAGGAAAACCACTTGTTTAATCAACAACTACTTCTGCCGTGTAAAAATACTTAATCCGTTCCATGCAAGTGATACCAGATGGTGCCAGTGCTCAGTGCTCACCTGGGAATGTGGCAGTGCCATAAAGCAACTGGCCATAGACAACTGACTCTTATGAGTGCCAGGAACTTACACCTAGGGACCTAGGCAAGCCGACTATTGATCCTCACGATTTCATTGCTAAAGCTCCTAGGCAGATCATTCGATTTATGAGGATGGTACAAGAACAGAAGATCAATCTGGTGGCAGTTCTGAAAAGATCTTCTGAAGGAGCTTTTCTCGTGTTGTATCCACAAAGAATTTCCAAATACGGGCATCTCATAAGTCCACCTCGAGCTTCAAGAGGTAAAACCATCATTACATAACAGAAATTCCTGTTGCACCAAAATTTTTCGCTTCTGTCGATAGGATAGGTTGCGTCTAGTACAAATTTTCCATTCGCGACATTTTTTTTTAATCGACGTCGTTCAGGTGTGTGTTGTAATTATATGTAAGCGATATCCACCAGATCGTGACGCTGGTATATTACACATTACACGGTCTATGGGTGTCGCCTGTGGCAAGGTCAGTATTATGTGGCGCCAATGGACTGGTCGACCGATAATGATATGTATGAGCCAGTGGCGGAACCTTTCATAACAGAATTGCGCCTTTATCAGATTTTGGTGATCTTCGTCACTTATGGAGTCTTTTGTATGCACGTCTTCTTATTCCTTCTTCGATTATTATCGATAGTGTTTCATTGGGAAAAGGTAACACCGTCTTGAAGATCTAATCCAGTCTCTAATGGCAATAACTACCTCCGTCTCAACTCTCTACCGACTCCTGAACTCTGTACTGACTCCCCGACCAACAATTAACTCTGTACCCAACTGACAACTGCCATCACTACCCCAATTATGCCCTCAACGTTTATTTTGGGTTTCGCCCCCAATTTGCATTCGAGGAAAGGGGTTTTACTTCTTGTACGACTAAAGCCAATGAAATAAGCGAGTGCCAAGTGCATCCTTAAGCATCATAAATTATCCTATCCTGGTGGCCCTAGTCCACCAAGGGATGAAAAGCTACAAAGAAAACACTTGCGTTTAAATTGGTACATTTATCTTATTCCTCGAAATGGTGAAACTCCTCAATCTCATATTACAATTCTTTTCAACTAAAGATAAAGGTTTCACATTCAGGACTCGAAAGCTTACACATGGAAGTCATCAAATGCAAAGGAAAAATGTCACGCTAATCTTGGGAACAATATAAAGCGTCCCACACACGAAATTCAGCAATAACAGAGGAACAATGTAGGTATATTTAATCGGAATGAAATCCTGGATTTATATCACGGCCAGGATATCTGTGAAAGGAGTTTTATCGAGTTTAAAATTGCCCTTTTTGTCGGATTTTTCTCGAATTTTTGAAAAATACTTCTACATCGCCTAGAGAATCGAAATTTCACCCACGTATAAATCGATTATTCTTCTTTTCGACCGTACTTATAAAAATTTTCCCACTGTATTGCAGCTTCGCTGCGATATTACCATCACCTTCGGCTGATTTCTTCGGGTCGGTCCACAGTGTTACCATTTTAGTATAGTATAGAATTGAATGGTACACAAAAGATTCAAAAACCACAACAAAGACAGACGCAGAAATATTTGGGATTGGCCCAAAATGTTCTTTCGTTGGGCTTTCAGGCAGAAGTAGAGAGATACGTCGAGATAAACTTACGAAAGAACTATCAGAGACAAGGCGATCAAGTACACTGCACAAAAAAAATTAACGCGCATTATGTAAATCTCGAATTTATTCTACAACTGAAGGTGTTCTCAATGATAATTATTTTTATCAGAATTATGCAGGCATAAAATATCCACTTTAAACGTTTTTCTTCAATACAGATGTTTTCTTCCAGCAGGAATAATGATATTATCAGATTTTGAATGTATTGGCTCCATTCTAAAATCAGTTAATGATCAATTCTAGTGATCAATAGTTTTTCTTTCGTTAGATTTTCTACACTCGATCGCTATGCAACGCGAAACACGCAATTTGACCCAAGAGGAATGTGCCCAAGCGGTAGTTTTGCGAGAAGAAGGGTGGACATACACAAGAATTGCAGAAAGGTTTGGAGTTTCCCATACAAGTGTGTCCAGAATGTTGCAGCGATTCAGGGAGACAGGTATGAATGTCCGAAGACCAGGACAGGGTAGACCACGGGTAACAGCTGCCATTCAAAAACGTTACTTGAGAGTTTCTTCGTTGAGACAACGGTTTGCAACCGCTCGCCTCCTTCAAAATCAGCTTGAGCAAACTCATGAGGTGCAATTTATCGAAGGGCACGTTTGGATTTTGCGAGAGAGCATATCCATTGGAAAGAGGCCGATTGGGAAAGAGTTCTCTTCACAGATGAGTCTAGATTCTGCCTCTACCATTGTGATCGACGTTCCCTTGTATACAGACGTCCACATGAAAGATATGCTCAGTGCAACTCCTGAATACTACTGATTTCGGGGGAGGATCGATTATGGTATGGGGTGGAATATCTATGACTGCTCGCACAGACCTAGTGGTCGTTGATAATGGAGCTATGAATGCTGATAAGTATATAAGGAACATTCTTGAAGAGCCATTTGCCCCATACATTGGTGGAAATTTCATTTTTATGGACGATAATGCCAGACCCCATCGTGCGCGCATCGTTCAGGAGTACCTTGAAGAGGTTGAAGTCTCTCGAATGGAATGGCCAGCAAGAAGTCCAGATCTCAATCCGATTGAGCAGGTTTGGGACAACCTCAATAGAAGCCTGAGAAGTTCAGAAAATCATTCAGCTACTCTTAATGACTTAGGAATCCAACTCGGAGAAATCTGGGAAGGATTAGATCAGAACATTTTAAGATCACTCATTTTGAGTATGAACCGTCGTTGCCGAGCTGTAATTAACGCAAGAGGTGGAAATACCAAGTATTAAATCACTTATCAGCATTTCAGTATTTTGAAAATTCTTCGTTTCTCTTCTTTCACATAAGATTCGGTGAAATCCTGAATTTTTCTTCCATTTAATGTGTCTTGTTTCGTTCAAAACCTTCCCGAGAGAACATAAAAAATAAGTTATAAAGTCAATATGTAGAGTTAACTTTCATTAAAATTGAGATTTTCAGAATGTGCGTTAATTTTTTTGCGCAGTGTATAACAGACGGGCTGCTATTGAAGCTCTGAGCCCTCATGCCACGAGGTCAGAGACGATACACAGTTCATAAAACTACAAAGTGAGATACCCACCAGAAAATCGAACGGAATCAAAGAGAGTTTCGTCTCCCCCTTCTGAAAACTCGTGTGATTGCCAATGAGACAACTTTCGAAAGTAAATACATCTGATATCTCGATTGAAACTTTCCTGGAACTTATTTATGACCCGAAGTTAACTCGATTCCAAAAGTTGTGCCCCTAAGGACGAAGAATATGTGCGCAATAAGCTCGGAAGTACCGGCAGCAAAAGATATTCGAAAATTATATTTATTATATCCATATCGATGGCAGTTTCATACCGTATAAAATTTTTATTCTCGAGAATTGATTCTCTCGCGTTTCCTAATGAAACTTTTCGATTTATTGGACCGTTCAACTCCGCTGTGAACTCTTAGATATTCTGAAGAGGTATGTGGGAGTGAAGCTGTCGTAAAAATGATGAATTTTCGATTTAACTCCAGGAGTTTGACGATCGAAATTGATTGGTCAAGCTTAAGCTCTCAGACAGGCCAACAAAACTCGAAAAATTTCCTTTATGAGCAAACTTCGGTGTTTGAATTCGATACCAGCAAGGAAGTGACCGCGGATAGGGGAATTTCACGCGGTCAAGTTTCATGAGGCATCGTTCACACTACGAGGGCCGTTTTAAGTGTCCGACAAATATCTCCCATTTTTCCGTTTGACGATTTCGAAGTTATCGTGGGAAAAACAATTACGCGGTTTTGTTACAAAACATAGACGCCTACTCCGCATTCTTGGCTTGCGTTTCATATTTCTGGTGCATTTTTGCATTGTTATCGAAATTATGGGTTCCAGCAAATATCGGAATGCCGGTAAATGGAAGTTAAATTAGAAGTACCTACGAGGATATATTGATATCTAGTTAGCCTAGACCAGTTCCATGCATAAATAAAATATTGCGATACTATATCAACGAACAATAACTTATTACAAGTGTCAGTGTAGACTTCGACGTCAAAAAAGTAAACCAGAATAAAAAAAAAGATGTCCACCGAAATTGTAAAAATCAAAAAATTGGAGTATTGAGCCATCATCAAATACCTGTATTTGAAAGGGTTAAGAGGTAAGCAGATTTACGAAGATATGTTCAATACCCTTGGTGATAAATGTCCTTCGTATGCGACCGTGAAAAATTGGACTGCAAGCTTCAAAAAATTTAAATTTTTCATTGAAGATGATGACCGATCGGGAAGGCCAGTTTCTGTATCAGTCCCCGAAAATATCGATGCAGTTCATGACATGATTTTATCAGACCGTCGAATTGGGCTAAAACGGATATCTGAAGCACTGAAGATTTCATACGAACGCGTTCATCATATAGTTCACGTCAATTTGGACATGAGAATAATTTCTGCAAAATGGATCCCCAAATGTTTGAATGTTGACCAAAAGCGTGCAAGGGTAGAAGCATCGCGTTCAATCTTTGCACGTTTTGCAAACGATGTAGACTTCTTAAACCGAATTGTTACTATGGATGAGACTTTGGTACATTTCTACGATCCAGAAACAAAGCAACAATCGATGGAATGGCGACACTCTGGTTCTCCAAGACCTAAGAAGTTTCGTTTCCAAAAATCTGCTGGAAAAGTTCTTGCTTCAATGTTTTGGGATTGCCATGGAAAAACCATGATCAATTTTTTGGATAAGGGTAGACCAATAACTGGAGATTACTATTCGACATTACTGACCACTTTACGGGAAAAAATTAAAGAGAAAAGACGCGGAAAGCTATCCAAAGGTATTTTGTTTTTACAGTACAACGCCCCAGTACACAAATCTCATGTTGCCATGCAAAAAATTCGTGATTTAGGGTTAGAATTACTAGAACACCCCCCCTTTTCACCGAATTTGGCTCCGTCCGATTATCATCTCTCTCCTCAACTGAAAAAAAGTTTAAAAGGTCGTAAATTTTCTTCCAACGAGGAGGTAATAGAAGCTGTGGAGGACTGGTTTGCAGAGCAAGCAGAAAATTTTTTTTCAAAGGTCTAGAGACGTTGCAGGTTCGCTGTAATAAATGTATTCAATTAAGAGGAGAATATGTTGAGTAATAAAATATTTTGGCATTGAAATTTTGTTTGGTTCTATAGAAGGCTAAGAATTTTTCAATATATCCTCGTATTGCCCATCGATAGCCACTACTTTTTCCCATTTTTCTGGCAATCGACCTAGGCCTAGTTGCATCGACCGAAAAAGATGTTAATCCGAAAGAGCAATATATGAGGCGGGTAGGGTAGGACGAGGGGGTAATCACGAGTAGATATACTTGTACAAATTTGTGGATATACCGTGGATATGCATGGATATACTATGGATATACGTGGATATACCGTGGATATACATGGATATACCGTGGATATCCATGGATATACCGTGGATATACATGGATATACAGTGGATATACCTGGATATACCGTGGATATACATGGATGTACCTCTATTCATATTCAAATGCGCATGCTCACTCCCTCGTGATTTTATAGGTTATGTTGAAGGTTATTTTTCATTATTTCTCTTAGTGTAGCGGATATCATTTAATATAGGTAATTCCGTAGTTATAGTGCCTTCGATTGTTGATAAACTGGATCATAAAAGTTCAATTTCATCTTAATTATTCCAAAGTGAATAATAATTCCATTATACAGGGTGTTTCACCATAAACTGGACAAACATATATAGCCGTGTAGAATGTAGATGACACCGAGGAAGTCATTTTTGCCTAATGACATACACCCTGTTTTCGACGCATAAGCGAGATACAGGGTGTTTAATGTCAACTTTGAGTTATATTCTGAAAACTGTGGTGTGTTATGCGTGACATTTGAAATAACGGTTACTGGTCACATCTTAGTATTTTTTAGGGCTCAATTCAATTGTGTTGTAGAATTTGGAGGAATAAAATTCAAAAAGGCGGAAAACCTGCAAAGTTGGATTTTTTTTTCTCAGTTGCCAATTTGAAAAGCACTATTTCAACCTACTAGATTTTCTAAGATTTTCCGTGAAAAATTTTTTTCAAAATTCGAACTCAACTTTTTTTACATGTCTTGAGTGAAAATAAAATTTCTGCCGAAAACAGAATGAAAAAATATCCATTGGTTTTATTTCTGTAGCCTTCCAAAGATTACGCTCCTTTCATTATATTTATTCAAAAAAATGGAAGCCGTACGAAGGCCAAAATTGTGCTAATGGGCTGCCAGAATGACCCGAACGGAAATATGAATTAATAAACCAAAAAATTTTTTTCAAAAAACTTTGGTAGGATACGAACTCTCTACGAGTATGAATTGGGTTTATTTTAATCTTATAAATTTCCGTTACCAAAGCGACGCCAGTTAATCGAAAGTGGAGAGAGAGTACGATTTCCACCAAAGTTTTTTGAAAAAAATTTTTTTCGTTTACAAATTCATATTTCCGTCCGGGTCACTCTGCTAGCTGATTGGCTTAAATTTGACCTTCGTGCGGCCTCTAGTTTTTTGAATAAAAATTATGAAAGTTCTCCGAGCGTAATCTTTTGAAGGCCACAAAAAGAAAACCAATGGATATTATTTCATTCTGTTTCCACTACAGTATTCAGCATGAAAGATAGTTCAACCATGAAAAATTTCAACAATATCGGCCGAATTTTTTTTTCACTGAGGACATGTAAAAAAAAGTTGAGTTCGAATTTTGAAAAAAAATTTTCACGGAAAATCTTAGAAAATCTAGTACGTTGAAATAGTGCTTTTCAAATTGGCAACCGAGAAAAAAAAATCCAACTTTGCAGGTTTTCCGCCATTTCGAATTTTCTTTTTCAAAATTCTACACCACAATTAAATGGAGTCCTGAAAAATACTGAGACGTGACAAGAAACCGTTATTTCGAATGTCACGCATAACTCAACACAGTTATCAGATTATTGCTCGAAGTTGACATTAAACACCCTGTATTTCGCTTATGCGTCGAAAACGGGGTATATGTCATAAGTCAAAAATGACTTCCCCGGTGTCGTCTACACGGTTATATATGTTTGTCCAGTTCATGGTGAAATACCCTGTACATTCAATTCAGATTTGCAATGGAAACAGTATTCGAAAACCTGATGTGAATTTGCCAAAATACCTGAAAAATATTCTCAAATATGCGGGTTACGACAACTTGAGAATATTTGCTAAGCTATCAAATGATGACATAAATGTACTAGAGCAATTTGTCCTATACCATACTAAAATGGTAACTCGGTGGACCGGCCCAAGGAAATCTGTCGAATTCATATCAAGTGTTTGAATACTGACATTCTGGGATCAAATTCGTTATTAAAAGAGCATTATAGCAGTCGTGGAGAAAAGTGTTTGTGACTATAGGGTAGTTCGAAATGCATGGAAATACTGTGGATTCACATGGATATGCCGTGGAAATACATGGATATACCTGGATATACTTGGATGTACGAGGATATACCTGGAAATACGTGGATATACCTGGATATATTCATATATTTGGATATATTGTACAAAATTTTGCTCCGTGATTACCCCCTCGGGGTAGGACTCCTCATTTGAGCGTTTCTAACTACTTTCCAACAGGTAAACAAGAAGCCTCTGAGATTACAGTGCCAGGTTCTGAAATATCACGTCTGCGAGTTAGTTCTTGTGGTGTATGGAACCTTTTATTTTATTAGAGATTGGCGAAGCCAATGCCAATGCTTTCAGAGAAGCTTAGCTGTCTATTGGTCTTCCATAAAAAAGTTCCGAGATGAATTGCTTATATCTTCTGGAATCTATACACATCGTTATATCAGGGACGCTTGGGAACCGCACACAAGAACCCCAGAAACTGACAGGTCTTCTTCAAAAGCATCGGATCCTCATGAAAACTTTTCTCGGATACGCTTGCTGCTGCAGATCAAACTGCGCAGCATTCCCAAGCGTGGGTGCATCTGTCCTACACGCTAACGTGTACAAGAAGGCATTAAATCCTGATACCTGTTTTACGACCGTGATGGCAACACCATCTGGCGTTCGATTCTCGTCTAGATATTTCATTAAACTTTGGGTGGATCAACAGGGGAGGATTACCCAGCTTCAGCGTCAAAGTTTGCGAGGCGTGCATGCAAAGCACGCTTCCGTAAACCTTAATTTGCTGTTTAGAACGACCCGAGAAGGAAATTTGCACTTGCTAGACGGCGAATAATGCACGAAACAACAGGTGTTGCCCCAGCCTCAAATTTCAGACGCGCCATTTCCTTAAGTTCTTCACTGGTTACGAAACGCTATCCAAGACAGCTAATCTGAGGAATTCGCAAAAACACAAAGCATTGACGTCAAGTGAACTCGATGACCGGGTAGATAACAACGGTTCATGTTGCAACTGGTATTTCCTGGAACATCAAGGTTTGCATCCGATGCGATGGTCCTACTGGATGATGAGTACATCAGCCACTTGCAGAGATTCAGTATGACCTCTATTGCTGCTTGTGTGCTCTTGACACCAACGGAGACAAGCAATTATACTGCTGGTTTTGTCATCCGTGTGTCACTGAGCAGGAAGATCAGAATTCTTTTTTGGTTTAAGAATGACAAGCTGCTCGAAGAACACCAAGCTGCTGGAAGCATGCTAGCAGCTTACAGATGCAATCCAGCTAGAGTATATACTTGAATATTTACTTCAGGAAAGATCAAACTGCAGATGGTGAGCTCTAGATCATCCCTGCATTAAGGAAAGCGAAATAGCTTATTGAACTCTTCATAGCCCAGATCCACAACTGGGAATAACACTGTATCTTGGTAAAAAGGATGATGAAAAGTGGATAGACCTAAGTTTCCTGCAGTATCGAAGGAGTAGATATAAAATCACCCACCAAAGGAACCAACTTCTGGATAGGTTATTTTATAACTGATCTATGAACACCTACTTCTGCCTTCACTGGTCACAGTACACTCAGAGGCCAAACAGGTATTGTCATGGACCAATATGAAGATTCTGCATCAATGGTTCTAGACCAAAGAGCATGTACTCTGTATGTGCTCTGCAGGAAAATCAGGTTTGAGAATCTAGACTCGTGCAAACTCATGCTTCAACCATTTGGAATCATCACTTTATGGACAGGGTGGGACTGAATGGTCAAATGTAGCAGGATTTTGAGCAAAAATGGTAATATTCATGTCTTATTGTTCTATCTCTCTACAGCTTGATTTCACCAAACGCCATCTCTTATCTCCCTTCAGTATAACTGAACCAAGCTCGTTAGAAGGATTTATATGAGGTTGTTCCCCTTTCAAACGTAAGTCACCGCTAAAAAATGTTAATTGTGAGGATCAAATTCCTAGACATTGAGTTACGAATCTCAGAATAATGAAGTCGATTATAGCTTATCCCAAATTTTCCAGATCAACATGGATGAGATGATCTCACAAATGCGTCAGCGGATGTGATTTATAGGACGAAATCTGTGGCACACCCTGAATATTTATGCATATTGAGCATTTGCTGTTAAGACCCATAATTACCAAATATCGTTTAGTCTAGACGTTCGTATCGTGAAATTCTCAGACGGATCTGATTCAGTTCGCGAAATACTTGAGCCGTCATCTGAATTATTGAGAAGAGGAGGACATAACACCTCTTAAGAGTCTTTAGCCTTCAAAATAGGAAACGTATACCGCCAGATGGCAGTGCAGTGCATTAATTTTTATTTATTGGATTATTCAGCTTAATAGAACAAATGTTAAGGCGCAGGGAATATAACAAGAAATCCTACCCTGAACTAGATCTCACACAGGCTGTACAATACTCTGTCTTTCCTTCACCAGTCATTTGGGGGGAGATACCTGCGGGGCGTTTCATTAAAAAAATTTAATTCCATGTTAGAATCCACAATTGCAAGAAACAATTAATTTTCTCTCATCGACGGCTAAAACAAAAGTTAAGAAATTGTCGTTGATAAAAATGGATATTTATCATTTCGAATAGAAAAATTCAAGGAAATGAATTTCGCGAAAACAAAAGTTGTTGTAATATTATTCACAAAAAAACGGTAAATTCTGAAAGAAAAATGAGATAGACGTTTGATCAACTGAATGATAGACTGAAATGAAAAAACAAAAAAATATTTCTTCGTTTTGATGGTGGAAATGTTACAAAATAACCAAAAATAATGGTGAATTTCCTTTTCATTCATTCAATTCTTATAAAATATGTTTTTCATTATTTTTATCTTTATACACTCATACATCCCTTCATCAATCAGAAAAAAAATAAATCGTTTCTGACTCCCTTTTTTCCAGGGACGTAGACCCTTAATCGTCGCGTCATTAAGAGCTTTTTCTAACCCTAACAAATCCACTTCAAGAGTGGTTTTACCTAACTTTTCGGTTCATAAAGAGTGATGAAATTATTTATCGTAGCGTTGATATTTGATATAAAATGAATAAGCATCCCTTTTTGAAAATTTTAAATGAATTATTTTTCCCTAGAACAATACATGTTCTATTTGAATAAATGAAAAGATTGAATGAAATCCATATTCATTCGTCGAAATCAAAATAAAAACTAATTTCGAACAGCAATTGCAATTCTATTCCATCAACATTGATATATTTTCGAGTACGTTAATGAAAAGCGGTCAATTAATAAATGAGTAGTCAGTGTTCATAAATTTTAAATGGTAGGTATGATTGAAGTATAAATGATTTATAACAGATTCATCTGTAGTTGAATGAAACTTATTGGATTAACACCATTTGGGAGGAAGATATTTCTAATAATGGTCCATTGGAACAATTGATGATTGCTTTTCAACAACTGGTATCAAGATTGAGTTCAATAAGGAATTATGGACAGTAGGGCCATGCAGAAATCTTTCTCCATTTCCAAATCCATAACAAATCAGCATGCAGTCCGTCCCTCTCATCGCCGTCAAGAACTATTTATATTATGTTGATCAGCATAGCTCCAAGTATCTCTGTGTGAAATATGAGCGATTTGAAAAATCTTAAATTTTGGGTGAAAAATGCCAAAGGGGTATGACCTCCTAAAAACACCATATTTGTCAATAAGAAATATATTTGGGGAGGATCTAACGTTGTTATTGAATTTGGAAGTTGTACTTCCAATTCGAATCTTCAATAATAGCAATTTTGCGGACCGACTGCGCCCTTGCCTTGATTTGTGTGAGCCCGTGAACAGAACTCGAAAATGAAAAACCGAAAAATGAAAACACGAATAATTCATTACTTATGAGGGCTACATGGGTGGTTTTGGTATCAAAATGTAGGTTTTCGAGGTCGTTCTATCCAATAAAAAATAATTCAAAGTCCTAACTATCACCGTTTAGATTTTCAACTGTCAAATGGCATTTTTACGAAAAATCGGAAATTTCAAACTGTCATAACCACCGTCCCTCTCATCGCCGCCAAGAACTATTTATATTATGTTGATCAGCATAGCTCCAAGTATCTCTGTGCGAAATATGAGCGATTTGAAAAATCTTAAATTTTGGGTGAAAAATGCCAAAGGGGTATGACCTCCTAAAAACACCATATTTGTCAATAAAAAATAAATTTGGGGAAGATCTAACGCTGTTATTGAATTTGTAAATTGTACTTCCAATTCGAATCTTCAATAATAGCAATTTTGCGGACCGACTGCGCCCTTGCCTTGATTTGTGTGAGCCCGTGAACAGAACTCGAAAATGAAAAACCGAAAAATGAAAACACGAATAATTCATTACTTATGAGGGCTACATGGGTGGTTTTGGTATCAAAGTGTAGGTTTTCGAGGTCGTTCTATCCAATAAAAAATAATTCAAAGCCCTTACTATCACCGTTTAGATTTTCAACTGTCAAATGGCATTTTTACGAAAAATCGGAAATTTCAAACTGTCATAACCTCCGTCCCTCTCATCGCCGCCAAGAACTATTTATATAATGTTGATCAGCATAGCTCCAAGTATCTCTGTGCGAAATATGAGCGATTTGAAAAATCTTAAATTTTGGGTGAAAAATGCCAAAGGGGTATGACCTCCTAAAAACACCATATTTGTCAATAAAAAATAAATTTGGGGAAGATCTAACGCTGTTATTGAATTTGTAAATTGTACTTCCAATTCGAATCTTCAATAATAGCAATTTTGCGGACCGACTGCGCCCTTGCCTTGATTTGTGTGAGCCCGTGAACAGAACTCGAAAATGAAAAACCGAAAAATGAAAACACGAATAATTCATTACTTATGAGGGCTACATGGGTGGTTTTGGTATCAAAATGTAGGTTTTCGAGGTCGTTCTATCCAATAAAAAATAATTCAAAGTCCTAACTATCACCGTTTAGATTTTCAACTGTCAAATGGCATTTTTACGAAAAATCGGAAATTTCAAACTGTCATAACCACCGTCCCTCTCATCGCCGCCAAGAACTATTTATATTATGTTGATCAGCATAGCTCCAAGTATCTCTGTGCGAAATATGAGCGATTTGAAAAATCTTAAATTTTGGGTGAAAAATGCCAAAGGGGTATGACCTCCTAAAAACACCATATTTGTCAATAAAAAATAAATTTGGGGAAGATCTAACGCTGTTATTGAATTTGTAAATTGTACTTCCAATTCGAATCTTCAATAATAGCAATTTTGCGGACCGACTGCGCCCTTGCCTTGATTTGTGTGAGCCCGTGAACAGAACTCGAAAATGAAAAACCGAAAAATGAAAACACGAATAATTCATTACTTATGAGGGCTACATGGGTGGTTTTGGTATCAAAGTGTAGGTTTTCGAGGTCGTTCTATCCAATAAAAAATAATTCAAAGCCCTTACTATCACCGTTTAGATTTTCAACTGTCAAATGGCATTTTTACGAAAAATCGGAAATTTCAAACTGTCATAACCTCCGTCCCTCTCATCGCCGCCAAGAACTATTTATATAATGTTGATCAGCATAGCTCCAAGTATCTCTGTGCGAAATATGAGCGATTTGAAAAATCTTAAATTTTGGGTGAAAAATGCCAAAGGGGTATGACCTCCTAAAAACACCATATTTGTCAATAAAAAATAAATTTGGGGAAGATCTAACGCTGTTATTGAATTTGTAAATTATACTTCCAATTCGAATCTTCAATAATAGCAATTTTGCGGACCGACTGCGCCCTTGCCTTGATTTGTGTCAGCCCGTGAAAAGAACTCGAAAATGAAAAACCGAAAAATGAAAACACGAATAATTCATTACTTATGAGGGCTACATGGGTGGTTTTGGTATCAAAGTGTAGGTTTTCGAGGTCGTTCTATCCAATAAAAAATAATTCAAAGCCCTTACTATCACCGTTTAGATTTTCAACTGTCAAATGGCATTTTTACGAAAAATCGGAAATTTCAAACTGTCATAACCTCCGTCCCTCTCATCGCCGCCAAGAACTATTTAAATAATGTTGATCAGCATAGCTCCAAGTATCTCTGTGCGAAATATGAGCGATTTGAAAAATCTTAAATTTTGGGTGAAAAATGCCAAAGGGGTATGACCTCCTAAAAACACCATATTTGTCAATAAAACATATATTTGGGGAGGATCTAACATTGTTATTAAATTTGTAAATTGTACTTCCAACTCGAATCTTCAATAATAGCAATTTTGCGGACCGACTGCGCCCTTGCCTTGATTTGTGTGAGCCCGTGAACAGAACTCGAAAATGAAAAACCGAAAAATGAAAACACGAATAATTCATTACTTATGAGGGCTACATGGGTGGTTTTGGTATCAAAATGTAGGTTTTCGAGGTCGTTCTATCCAATAAAAAATAATTCAAAGCCCTAACTATCACCGTTTAGATTTTCAACTGTCAAATGGCATTTTTACGAAAAATCGGAAATTTCAAACTGTCATAACCTCCGTGCCTCTCATCGCCGCCAAGAACTATTTATATAATGTTGATCAGCATAGCTCCAAGTATCTCTGTGCGAAATATGAGCGATTTGAAAAATCTTAAATTTTGGGTGAAAAATGCCAAAGGGGTATGACCTCCTAAAAACACCATATTTGTCAATAAAAAATATATTTGGGGAGGATCTAACATTGTTATTAAATTTGTAAATTGTACTTCCAATTCGAATCTTCAATAATAGCAATTTTGCGGACCGACTGCGCCCTTGCCTTGATTTGTGTCAGCCCGTGAAAAGAACTCGAAAATGAAAAACCGAAAAATGAAAACACGAATAATTCATTACTTATGAGGGCTACATGGGTGGTTTTGGTATCAAAGTGTAGGTTTTCGAGGTCGTTCTATCCAATAAAAAATAATTCAAAGCCCTTACTATCACCGTTTAGATTTTCAACTGTCAAATGGCATTTTTACGAAAAATCGGAAATTTCAAACTGTCATAACCTCCGTCCCTCTCATCGCCGCCAAGAACTATTTAAATAATGTTGATCAGCATAGCTCCAAGTATCTCTGTGCGAAATATGAGCGATTTGAAAAATCTTAAATTTTGGGTGAAAAATGCCAAAGGGGTATGACCTCCTAAAAACACCATATTTGTCAATAAAACATATATTTGGGGAGGATCTAACATTGTTATTAAATTTGTAAATTGTACTTCCAACTCGAATCTTCAATAATAGCAATTTTGCGGACCGACTGCGCCCTTGCCTTGATTTGTGTGAGCCCGTGAACAGAACTCGAAAATGAAAAACCGAAAAATGAAAACACGAATAATTCATTACTTATGAGGGCTACATGGGTGGTTTTGGTATCAAAATGTAGGTTTTCGAGGTCGTTCTATCCAATAAAAAATAATTCAAAGCCCTAACTATCACCGTTTAGATTTTCAACTGTCAAATGGCATTTTTACGAAAAATCGGAAATTTCAAACTGTCATAACCTCCGTGCCTCTCATCGCCGCCAAGAACTATTTATATAATGTTGATCAGCATAGCTCCAAGTATCTCTGTGCGAAATATGAGCGATTTGAAAAATCTTAAATTTTGGGTGAAAAATGCCAAAGGGGTATGACCTCCTAAAAACACCATATTTGTCAATAAAAAATATATTTGGGGAGGATCTAACATTGTTATTAAATTTGTAAATTGTACTTCCAATTCGAATCTTCAATAATAGCAATTTTGCGGACCGACTGCGCCCTTGCCTTGATTTGTGTGAGCCCGTGAACAGAACTCGAAAATGAAAAACCGAAAAATGAAAACACGAATAATTCATTACTTATGAGGGCTACATGGGTGGTTTTGGTATCAAAATGTAGGTTTTCGAGGTCGTTCTATCCAATAAAAAATAATTCAAAGCCCTAACTATCACCGTTTAGATTTTCAACTGTCAAATGGCATTTTTACGAAAAATCGGAAATTTCAAACTGTCATAACCTCCTTGCCTCTCATCGCCGCCAAGAACTATTTATATAATGTTGATCAGCATAGCTCCAAGTATCTCTGTGCGAAATATGAGCGATTTGAAAAATCTTAAATTTTGGGTGAAAAATGCCAAAGGGGTATGACCTCCTAAAAACACCATATTTGTCAATAAAAAATATATTTGGGGAGGATCTAACATTGTTATTAAATTTGTAAATTGTACTTCCAATTCGAATCTTCAATAATAGCAATTTTGCGGACCGACTGCGCCCTTGCCTTGATTTGTGTGAGCCCGTGAACAGAACTCGAAAATGAAAAACCGAAAAATGAAAACACGAATAATTCATTACTTATGAGGGCTACATGGGTGGTTTTGGTATCAAAGTGTAGGTTTTCGAGGTCGTTCTATCCAATAAAAAATAATTCAAAGCCCTAACTATCACCGTTTAGATTTTCAACTGTCAAATGGCATTTTTACGAAAAATCGGAAATTTCAAACTGTCATAACCTCCGTGCCTCTCATCGCCGCCAAGAACTATTTATATAATGTTGATCAGCATAGCTCCAAGTATCTCTGTGCGAAATATGAGCGATTTGAAAAATCTTAAATTTTGGGTGAAAAATGCCAAAGGGGTATGACCTCCTAAAAACACCATATTTGTCAATAAAAAATATATTTGGGGAGGATCTAACATTGTTATTAAATTTGTAAATTGTACTTCCAATTCGAATCTTCAATAATAGCAATTTTGCGGACAGACTGCGCCCTTGCCTTGATTTGTGTGAGCCCGTGAACAGAACTCGAAAATGAAAAACCGAAAAATGAAAACACGAATAATTCATTACTTATGAGGGCTACATGGGTGGTTTTGGTATCAAAGTGTAGGTTTTCGAGGTCGTTCTATCCAATAAAAAATAATTCAAAGCCCTTACTATCACCGTTTAGATTTTCAACTGTCAAATGGCATTTTTACGAAAAATCGGAAATTTCAAACTGTCATAACCTCCGTCCCTCTCATCGCCGCCAAGAACTATTTATATAATGTTGATCAGCATAGCTCCAAGTATCTCTGTGCGAAATATGAGCGATTTGAAAAATCTTAAATTTTGGGTGAAAAATGCCAAAGGGGTATGACCTCCTAAAAACACCATATTTGTCAATAAAAAATAAATTTGGGGAAGATCTAACGCTGTTATTGAATTTGTAAATTATACTTCCAATTCGAATCTTCAATAATAGCAATTTTGCGGACCGACTGCGCCCTTGCCTTGATTTGTGTCAGCCCGTGAAAAGAACTCGAAAATGAAAAACCGAAAAATGAAAACACGAATAATTCATTACTTATGAGGGCTACATGGGTGGTTTTGGTATCAAAGTGTAGGTTTTCGAGGTCGTTCTATCCAATAAAAAATAATTCAAAGCCCTTACTATCACCGTTTAGATTTTCAACTGTCAAATGGCATTTTTACGAAAAATCGGAAATTTCAAACTGTCATAACCTCCGTCCCTCTCATCGCCGCCAAGAACTATTTAAATAATGTTGATCAGCATAGCTCCAAGTATCTCTGTGCGAAATATGAGCGATTTGAAAAATCTTAAATTTTGGGTGAAAAATGCCAAAGGGGTATGACCTCCTAAAAACACCATATTTGTCAATAAAACATATATTTGGGGAGGATCTAACATTGTTATTAAATTTGTAAATTGTACTTCCAACTCGAATCTTCAATAATAGCAATTTTGCGGACCGACTGCGCCCTTGCCTTGATTTGTGTGAGCCCGTGAACAGAACTCGAAAATGAAAAACCGAAAAATGAAAACACGAATAATTCATTACTTATGAGGGCTACATGGGTGGTTTTGGTATCAAAATGTAGGTTTTCGAGGTCGTTCTATCCAATAAAAAATAATTCAAAGCCCTAACTATCACCGTTTAGATTTTCAACTGTCAAATGGCATTTTTACGAAAAATCGGAAATTTCAAACTGTCATAACCTCCGTGCCTCTCATCGCCGCCAAGAACTATTTATATAATGTTGATCAGCATAGCTCCAAGTATCTCTGTGCGAAATATGAGCGATTTGAAAAATCTTAAATTTTGGGTGAAAAATGCCAAAGGGGTATGACCTCCTAAAAACACCATATTTGTCAATAAAAAATATATTTGGGGAGGATCTAACATTGTTATTAAATTTGTAAATTGTACTTCCAATTCGAATCTTCAATAATAGCAATTTTGCGGACCGACTGCGCCCTTGCCTTGATTTGTGTCAGCCCGTGAAAAGAACTCGAAAATGAAAAACCGAAAAATGAAAACACGAATAATTCATTACTTATGAGGGCTACATGGGTGGTTTTGGTATCAAAGTGTAGGTTTTCGAGGTCGTTCTATCCAATAAAAAATAATTCAAAGCCCTTACTATCACCGTTTAGATTTTCAACTGTCAAATGGCATTTTTACGAAAAATCGGAAATTTCAAACTGTCATAACCTCCGTCCCTCTCATCGCCGCCAAGAACTATTTAAATAATGTTGATCAGCATAGCTCCAAGTATCTCTGTGCGAAATATGAGCGATTTGAAAAATCTTAAATTTTGGGTGAAAAATGCCAAAGGGGTATGACCTCCTAAAAACACCATATTTGTCAATAAAACATATATTTGGGGAGGATCTAACATTGTTATTAAATTTGTAAATTGTACTTCCAACTCGAATCTTCAATAATAGCAATTTTGCGGACCGACTGCGCCCTTGCCTTGATTTGTGTGAGCCCGTGAACAGAACTCGAAAATGAAAAACCGAAAAATGAAAACACGAATAATTCATTACTTATGAGGGCTACATGGGTGGTTTTGGTATCAAAATGTAGGTTTTCGAGGTCGTTCTATCCAATAAAAAATAATTCAAAGTCCTAACTATCACCGTTTAGATTTTCAACTGTCAAATGGCATTTTTACGAAAAATCGGAAATTTCAAACTGTCATAACCTCCGTGCCTCTCATCGCCGCCAAGAACTATTTATATAATGTTGATCAGCATAGCTCCAAGTATCTCTGTGCGAAATATGAGCGATTTGAAAAATCTTAAATTTTGGGTGAAAAATGCCAAAGGGGTATGACCTCCTAAAAACACCATATTTGTCAATAAAAAATATATTTGGGGAGGATCTAACATTGTTATTAAATTTGTAAATTGTACTTCCAATTCGAATCTTCAATAATAGCAATTTTGCGGACCGACTGCGCCCTTGCCTTGATTTGTGTGAGCCCGTGAACAGAACTCGAAAATGAAAAACCGAAAAATGAAAACACGAATAATTCATTACTTATGAGGGCTACATGGGTGGTTTTGGTATCAAAATGTAGGTTTTCGAGGTCGTTCTATCCAATAAAAAATAATTCAAAGCCCTAACTATCACCGTTTAGATTTTCAACTGTCAAATGGCATTTTTACGAAAAATCGGAAATTTCAAACTGTCATAACCTCCGTGCCTCTCATCGCCGCCAAGAACTATTTATATAATGTTGATCAGCATAGCTCCAAGTATCTCTGTGCGAAATATGAGCGATTTGAAAAATCTTAAATTTTGGGTGAAAAATGCCAAAGGGGTATGACCTCCTAAAAACACCATATTTGTCAATAAAAAATATATTTGGGGAGGATCTAACATTGTTATTAAATTTGTAAATTGTACTTCCAATTCGAATCTTCAATAATAGCAATTTTGCGGACCGACTGCGCCCTTGCCTTGATTTGTGTGAGCCCGTGAACAGAACTCGAAAATGAAAAACCGAAAAATGAAAACACGAATAATTCATTACTTATGAGGGCTACATGGGTGGTTTTGGTATCAAAGTGTAGGTTTTCGAGGTCGTTCTATCCAATAAAAAATAATTCAAAGCCCTAACTATCACCGTTTAGATTTTCAACTGTCAAATGGCATTTTTACGAAAAATCGGAAATTTCAAACTGTCATAACCTCCGTGCCTCTCATCGCCGCCAAGAACTATTTATATAATGTTGATCAGCATAGCTCCAAGTATCTCTGTGCGAAATATGAGCGATTTGAAAAATCTTAAATTTTGGGTGAAAAATGCCAAAGGGGTATGACCTCCTAAAAACACCATATTTGTCAATAAAAAATATATTTGGGGAGGATCTAACATTGTTATTAAATTTGTAAATTGTACTTCCAATTCGAATCTTCAATAATAGCAATTTTGCGGACAGACTGCGCCCTTGCCTTGATTTGTGTGAGCCCGTGAACAGAACTCGAAAATGAAAAACCGAAAAATGAAAACACGAATAATTCATTACTTATGAGGGCTACATGGGTGGTTTTGGTATCAAAGTGTAGGTTTTCGAGGTCGTTCTATCCAATAAAAAATAATTCAAAGCCCTTTCTATCACCGTTTCGATTTTCAACTGTCAAATGGCATTTTTACGAAAAATCGGAAATTCCAAACTGTCATAACCTCCTTACCTCCGTCATGCACCAATCATTCTGTATTTTTCCCTGACATTCAACAAGCCGATAAACCAGCTGATTCGATTAATAAATTACACAGATGAAGTTCGCGATCTGATTTCCACTGGCGCCGAGTTTTTCATGCCGTCCATTGTTAATGGTATTCCGCATTATTCTTTGCGCCCTAGGTTATTTTGAACGTGCCGGACACGTTAGCTTAGTCGGTAATTAACGCTTGATTGATTGCTTTACGCGAAATGATCTGCTCGGTCTCGTATAGCCCCGAGAAAAAGGCGGTGAGATATACACTGCGCAAAAAAAATAACGCACATTCTGAAAATCTCAATTGAAAGTTAACTCTACATTGACTTTATAACTTATTTTTTATGTTCTCTCGGGAAGGTTTCGAACGAAACAAGACACATTAAATGTAAGAAAAATTCAGGATTTCACCGAATCTTATGTGTAAGAAGAGAAATGAACAATTTTCAAAATACTGAAATGCTGATAAGTGATTTAATACTTGGTATTTCCACCCCTTGCATTAATTACAGCTCGGCAACGACGGTTCACACTCAAAATTCTGAACTTCTCAGCCTTCTATTGAGGTTGTCCCAAACCTGCTCAATCGGATTGAGATCTGGACTTCTTGCTGGCCATTCCATTCGAGAGACTTCAACCTTTTCAAGGTACTCCTGAACGATGCGCGCACGATGGGGTCTGGCATTATCGTCCATAAAAATGTTATTTTCACCAATGTATGGGGCACTGGCACTACATGCTCTTCAAGAATGTTCCTTATATACTTATCAGCATTCATAGCTCCATTATCAACGACCACTAGGTCTGTGCGAGCCGTCAAAGATATTCCACCCCATACCATAATCGATCCTCCCCCGAAACCAGTAGTATTCACTATTCAGGAACTTGCACTGAGCATATCTTTCATTTGGACGTCTGTATACAAGGGAACGTCGATCACAATGGTAGAGGCAGAATCTAGACTCATCTGTGAAGAGAACTCTTTCCCAATCGACCTCTTCCCAATGGGTATGCTCTCTCGCAAAATCGAAACGCGCCCTTCGATGGGCTGGGGTAAGAGCTGGGCCTCTTGCCGCGACACGAGGCCTCAAATCATATTCTCTGAGGCGATTTCTTATTGTCTGAGTGCTAATTTGCACCTCATGAGTTTGCTCAAGCTGATTTCGAAGGAGGCGTGCGGTTGCAAACCGTTGTCTCAACGAAGAAACTGTCAAGTAACGTTCTTGAATGGCAGTTGTTACCCGTGGTCTACCCTGTCCTGGTCTTCCACCCTTCTTCTCGCAAAACTACCTTTTGGGCACATTCCTCTTGGGTCAAATTGCGTGTTTCGCGTTGCATAGCGATCGAGTGTAGAAAATCAAACGAAAGAAAAACTATTGATCACTAGAATTGATCGAGAACAACTGATTTTAGAATGGAGCCAATACATTCAAAATCTGATAATATCATCTTTTTTTATTCCTGCTGGGAGAAAACATCTGTATTGAAGAAAAACGTTGAAAGTGGATAACATATTATGCATGCATAATTCTGATAAAAATAATTATCATTGAGAACACCTTCATGAGTTGTAGAATAAATTTGAGATTTCCATAATGTGCGTTAATTTTTGCGCAGTGTAATTTCTCGTGAACGAGTATTGGAAAAACTGGGTTTGTTACCAGCGCCGACTGGTACAAATTAGGGACGTTTGACAATGGGTTTCTCTCAAATTCTGAAATAATCTTCCCATTCGATTTCTCAATTTAAAATCGAATCACTCAAACGACCGCCAACCATTAGTCTTCCGAAGTTGTCAGACATTCCCAAAGTTCGGCACGCGATATTCAAATTCGATATGACCGAGCCGGCTCTTTAATCCGATGAAAAATAAACCGTCTGACTTTCTGAAACTGCTGAAACGAAAACCGACAAGACCAAACATAACGAACACGTTTAACGTTCTGGTTGCCGCCTCTGGATGAAATTGAATCCGAAATTCAGCGTTGAGTAAATCCCGCTTAATGTTTGCCGTGTCGGCGTAAGAATTTGAAATTCCAGAACCGTTGCTGGCGGAGGATTAATTCGTTCTGCGAAATAATTTGTTCTTTTTTATTCGAGAAAAATTCAGAGACTCTGAGGTGATGAGAGTAGCATTTATATTGGCCGAAAAATACGAGATTATTTCAATGAGAATGATGAAAACAGTAGGACTGGACAGGATGGAGTGATGGACAGCAGTCATAGCCTGCCAGATCCCCAGACTTAAATAGTTCTAGACTAATAGAGCTCCTAGATCTACATATTAAGTAGTTATCCCTATCAGTGGATCCCTGCAAATCAGATAATTTTATAGACGAAATGTTTATTACGGACCTTCTCTTCTATTAGCTTGTTGGGTGGCACCGTGTGGTATCACATACATGGAACGAATCAATGGTCTTTCGTAAGGCAGTAATTGCAGTCTTTTGCGAGGAAAGATCAGCTGATGAAACACAATAGCTCTAAGGTACAAATGCTGCACATTATTCCTTGTACGAACAAATTCACAGAGCGAATTTACTGCTGCAATTTATCATTTAAACTGCTCCACATGAGTTAGGGATATTGACTTAAATTGCAAAAAATATCGTTAAAATAAGATTTTTGTGATGAAAATTCATATCAATATGATTTCAAGTTGCAAATTAATTTTAGCCTGTAGGTCTGCAGCGTATACAGGCTGGTTAAGACAAATCGAGAATTCAAGCATTAAGACTATCAATACAATGTATGGCCTCCACGGGCATCAATAATAGCTTGACATCTTCTTTGCATAATACACACGAGGTTGTTGAACATTTCTTGAGGAATTTAGTTCCATAAACGGGGCAGAAGCTCTCTCAGATCATTTAAGGATTCGGGGGTAGGTTGATGATTATCTAATCTTCTTTGGAGCATATCCCATGCATGTTCTATGCAATTCAAATCTGGTGAGTGCGGAGGTATTGGTAAATGTGGAATACTAAGCTCCTCGCGCGCATTCTCAACTATGGCTGCACGGTGCGGTGTAGCGTTATCGTCTCGGAATTGAAAAGTTTCACCAATAGCAGCGTGAAAATTTGACACAACATTGTCAATGGCATGCTCCCTATAGTGTGAGGCGGTCATATTCCCAGGAAAAATGTGTAGATCTGTGCGCCCGTTGAAACATATCCTGGCACATACCATAACACTACCCCCTCGAAATGAAGGACTTCTTGGACATAGCGACGATTACGGGGTATGCGTGGGATTGTCCATACCCTTATTCTTCGAGAATCTGAAAATCGTCCATATCTGGATTCATCAGTGAAAAGGACACTACGCCATTGATCGTTCCAATTGATATGTTGCCTTGCCCATTCCAGTCTTTGACGCTTATGGTCACGTGTTAATGGAACTCCTCTTAATGGACGTCTATAGAACATAGATTCACCTCTCTCAAACGTCGTCTGATGGTTTCGACGGAAACTTGGACCCCATCTGCATTTTGAATAGTATTCCGTAGCATTCTGCACGTAGATGTAGGGTTTCTTCTCGCCGAAACGGTGATGAAACGATCCTGAGCAGGTGTTGTTTTTCGTCGCCCACCAAGCCTTGGTCTTTCCAACACGGAACCTGTCCCCCTGAACCTATTCCGAAGTCGAGATATCACACTTTGGCTGACTTGGAGCCTTTCCGCTACAACAACCTGAGTTAGGCCACCTTGTAGCATTCCGATAGCCCTATTAGCCTCAGCGTTTGTTAATTTACGTCTTGGCATTTTCAGAAAACTCGTTTCAAATCGAAGCCGTTGATAAACTGACCTCATTTCAAAATAAGAACATTCATGAAGCATATGCAAAGAACCAAACTTCAGAAAAAAGGCGACCAGATTGACGAAATGTCTCATACTGATTTTTATAGGATAGATCCAGTTGTTATTGAATTTTAAATGATTTTTCAGCGATTTTCTCGAAGAATACATACTTTTAAAAACGATTGAATACGATGTCCCTAACTCTTGTGGAGCAGTAGGTATATTTGAGAGTGTAAAGAGCTTCTTATTCTTATCTATGGTTACCTATTACTGAAATTTATATGCTTAACGTACTCAAGTTCTTGCTGAATTCATACAAGGCGATGTTTCCGCGGAAAATATCTCGAACAGTGGGTGAAAACGGTGGAAATGACCGGACCGCGAAATCGATTCTAAATGTATTGTTTTTATACCGCAAACGGTATGTTGCAGGATGCGCAGTTCGGATTTTCAATTTGCCTAAAACAATTTCAAGGTAACGACCAGAAGGGGGATAAGTTAACAATCCTCCCCTACCCCACCGATAGGACGGTGAACGGGGCTTTTACCTAAATGTGAACTTTCCTATTCCTGCATACTGGGAGTGGGAAGTACATTCAATTAGAAAACTATACGAGAAGCTGCACATTGTATGATGTTAATGCTATCAGTGTTACAGCAAGAACGTAATGTTGTTTTTCGACGACTAGGCCAGGTAAATGTTTAAAAATAAGAACTGAAATTCATATTTGAATTGAGCACGAGAAAAATTCGCCAAAAATTACTTCAAACACCCTGTATCTTCGAAAATGGGGCAAATAGCCAGATGAAACTCCCTGATTGCTTAGCATGAAAAATTTACGTCCAAACTTTGAAATCACTGTGGAAATCACACCGGAAAACTCACCTGGAAAACTAGGAAATTTGAATAACCTCCGCCTCATGGTTTAATCACAATCCAGTTTTCCAACTGTCGTCAAATAAACTCGCATTACAATTTTTTTCGACACACTTTACGCGGATAAAGTTCCAGAGAACTGAACCAACTGCGGTGGTTATATGAACCGGAATATCCCTTTTTCTTTAATTAATAAAGGTCACCTTTGATCATGCTTGAAACCATCAGGACACAAAAGGGTTATTATTATGCCTTGTAATAATAGTGGACATTGGAGCACGGAAGCCTACTCAAACATTTTCTGTTTACTTTAGAGCTTAGATCACGAACGAAGATTAGCTACACTTTTTGTGAGGTCACAAAAAGGAAGCCCTTAATTGAGCGTCCCTTCCGTATTGGATTTTCTGGCCTTATCGTTTGGAAATTCCTGCGTTTTATGATTAATTCGAAACATACTCTCCGTTTTCTCAGATTGAAATGTGTATTTATAGGTTTACTTAGAAATAATTGTATAGAAATGAAGAATTTCAAAATGCCTGACTTTCTAGTAGTGATCAAATAAGAGTGTCCTCTCTACACATTTGAGAAGGCAGGCAATCATGCACTGTGAACAATTGGAGTCTCCTATTTCCTGTCCGAGTTGTTCTTGTACTTAAAGATTTTGTGGATGAATGCTGCTTGGGTCATGAACTTGTCCACAGAAGTTAACAGCTTGAGGAAGTGGATTAGTTTGATCTTTGACACTCCTTGATGTTATGTATTTCCAAAAGTTGATCAATTATGTTCCTGCGTGAAAATAGCTGTGCTTAAGCTGCAAATTAATTCAATTCTTATCAATGTATTCTGCATTCTGTTCGACAAGTGCACTTCTACTTCGACGTCGTAAAACGTAACGACCTAATGAAAACGAATTATAACTCTACCATTCGTTGTCTTCCCGAAAAAAATACCGGTCGGTTAAAATAGCTTTATCCTGTGGTGGGCCGTAGCATGTGTCCATATACACCTACAAAGAAACGAGATGGAAGATATCGAAAGAACTAATATAATACTAGTACGGGAGTATACAGAGCTGTATCGGAAGAAATCCTAAGTTGGGGTTATTCCAAGATGAAGCGTTACCGAAATACAGGGTCTTTCACGAGGAACCTCACCCATATTTATACGGGAAACTACTGAACGTATTTTCATGAAATTCAGCACTTATAAGTATTTCACGATGCTGATGAAATCTAAAATATTTTCAAGGCATGAGCACTTCCGGTTCTTCCGGAAATGACGTCAACTTCCGTTTTTCAAATTAGAACACCATTTTTTTATGGCAGATATTGAAACTACGTTAAAAAATAATGTGAGTGTATGCATCACACCCTTGCCCTAAAGTGGATATTAACTCAGAAAATATACATTTTAGGGCAAGGGTGTGATGCATACACTCACATTATTTTTTAACGTAGATTCAATATCTGCCATAAAAAATGGGGTTCTAATTTGAAAAAATTTAGTTCTCACGATTTTGTCATCCCTAACTTCGAAAGCGATTTTTTCACCCCCTGTATCATGAATCGCGATTTCGATTTTTAAAGTGGATACATCAATCTTACATCTTGAAAAATTCCAAAAATAAAAATTTTCCATCCAAAAACCTCGAAGTTATTCTTGTTTCAGCGGAGCTCTATTTTCGATTTTTTTTTCTAATTTTCCCGCTCAGAGAGAATTTTCCAACCAAAACTGAAAAATGTTACTTCAAAATAACTTGAAATTTTCTAAGGAATCTATTTCTGCAATAAAAAAATGGTGTTCTAATTTGAAAAACGGAAGTTGACGTCATTTCCGGAAAAACCTGAGGTGCTCATGCATTGAAAATATTTTAGATTTCATCAGCATCGTGAAATACTTATAAGTGCTGAATTTCATGAACATACGTTCAGTAGTTTCCCGTATAAATATGGGTGAGGTTCCTCGTGAAAGACCCTGTATACTCCATACACTATTATAAAGTAATCCGGTTGGCCATGATTTAGGTTTATTAGGTTTTTTTACTCAAAACTGACACATCTCAGTACTCGAGAAATGTCAAATAATTTTCAGAGACGTCGCCAATGCTAATTTCTATTTATTCTTGTTCAACTTTGTAAATAGAGCTAGTTCTTTTAAGGTCTGTGACACATTTTCATACTGGAGTATTTCAAGTTGTGCAAAAAGGTATTTTAATGTCTTCTGTAGGCTTATTTCTTGAGAATTTGAATAGTGGGGAATTCCATAGGTCTGTCTGTTTGTTTAGAAGTTTTTCTGTCGGGTTATTCGAGAACTTTTATTCTTTTTTCCAATGAACTATCACAAAGTAACGGACTATTCTGTCCATTATTTTTCAGTAAAATTTCAACACTCGATTCTTGATTTCCGTAAAAGAAAATAGCATAACTGAATCTTCCAACCATGTTTAATACGTGAAATATTTCCAGTTATAACAGAGAAAGTTTCTTCAACATTCACCAGGTCTTTGAAATTATTGAATTCACATATAATTTTCTCAAATTCATTATTTTCCCAGAGTAAATAGACATTTTGATAAATACGTAATGACTACGACTTCTATGTAGAAAGGACAAAGTTGCTCGTTCATCTGACAGGAAAATGACTATAACCTAACATTTTCAAAATATACACGGTGAAATGTGCCAGAATGTCATGGTGTTGTATGCTCGAAGTGAATACTGACTGAATCCATCACTGGGAGCAAAAACCCTAGTCCGTAGATGTGTGAGAAACGACGCGTAGGCAGAGTCGACTTTATGAATGAAGTTTCATATGAATGAACGCCTCGCCACGTCTGTGATGCATATTTTCTAATGGGAAACATGTGGCGTCATCGTGACCGGAAGCGCCCCACGGAAAATTGGTCCGCTTGGTCGACTTGCAACGCTAAAGAGCGCGGTCACCCTCGCACCAATCGCTGTTGACGAGTTTAACTCTTAGACCATAGAAAGAGGAGACACAGCATCTCGTTAATAAATTCGAGAATTGGTGAAGACAAATTTCAGTGAGTTTTCAATGAGTAGGACGAAGATAGTTTTTTTGCTGATATCATTTTTAGTGCGATTATTTCGTCAGCAAAAACAGTTAAATTCAAGATTCTGACTGCAGGCATGAATCGAGAAGTGATAAGTGAGATTGACCGTTCAAGAATCGAAACGTACTTCCTGAAATTTTGCATGACTTTGGGTTGGATTTCGCGTTTCATCGACTGATTTCCAGTACATTTTTGGCGCAGTAGTCTCCCATCTAGTCAATGTTGCGATGACTTCACATAGAGAAGTCAACCTTGAAAATCGACTACACCGTAGAACCCTCACTATCGTAACAGATATCCCTGTACAAACGAATCGCCCGTTCGAAGCTAATGGTCCCAATATTTGAAGAATCATCTATTATAAACAAAAGCGTAAAGAGAAACTGCAGCCGTCGGCCATTATCGGCATCGACACGGAAGTCTGCCCCGACTTCCGTTACCGTCTGAGCGTTGACGCCAACTGTTTACTTTTAATGCTCCTCTTTCGACCTCTTGGGGCTGGCGAGGGCTTCCTCTCGCATTCATTAAGCCTAATGGACAAACAAGCTAAACGCGACTAATTATTGCCCTGGAACTGGCTTAATATCATATGGGCAAGGATTTAATTGCCCTGCGGTCGCCAGCGTTCTGATTCTCCTTCTTGGCGGAGCATAGAAGTCCATATGACCCTTCGATGAAAAAAGAAACACTATTCGATGTGATTTTACGAAAAGCGCACTTATTCTGTACTTTTAATTGGTCAGCCAATCATTCAAGGCAGTGTACCTGCGAAAAAATTAACGTACATTATGAAAATCTCAATTTCAATGAAAGTTAACTCTACATTGACTTTATACCTTATTTTTTATGTTCTCTCGGGAAGGTTTTGAACGAAACAAGACACATTACATGGAAGAAAAATTCAGGATTTCACCGAATCTTATGTGAAAGAAGAGAAATGAACAATTTTCAAAATACTGAAATGCTGATAAGTGATTTAATACTTGCTATTTCCACCCCTTGCGTTAATTACAGCTCAGCAACGACGGTTCATACTCAAAATGAGTGATCTTAAAATATTCTGATCTAATGCTTCCCAGATTTCTCCGAGTTGGATTCCTAAGTCATTAAGAGTAGCTGGATGATTTTCTGAACTTCTCAGCCTTCTATTGAGGTTGTCTCAAACCTGCCTAATCGTATAGGGATCTGGACTTCTTGTTGGCCATTCCATTCGAGAGACTTCAACCTCTTCAAGGTACTCCTCAACGATGCGCGCACGTTGGGGTCTGGCATTATCGTCCATAAAAATGAAATTTTCACCAATATATGGGGCAAATGGCACTACATGCTCTTCAAGAATGTTCCTTATATACTTATCAGCATTCATAGCTCCATTATCAACGACCACTAGGTCTGTGCGAGCAGTCAGAGATATTCCACCCCATACCATAATCGATCCTCCCCCGAAACCAGTAGTATTCAGGAAATTGCACTGAGCATATCTTTCATGTGGATGTCTGTATACAAGGGAACGTCGATCACAATGGTAGAGGCAGAATCTAAACTCATCTGTGAAGAGAACTCTTTCCCAATCGGCCTCTTCCCAGTGGATATGCTCTCTCGCAAAATCCAAACGCGCCCTTCGATGGGCTGGGGTAAGAGCTGGGCCTCTTGCCGCGACACGAGGCCTTAAATCATATTCTCTGAGGCGATTTCTTATTGTCTGAGTGCTAATTTGCACCTCATGAGTTTGCTCAAGCTGATTTTGAAGGATGCGAGCGGTTGCAAACCGTTGTCTCAACGAAGAAACTCTCAAGTTACGATCTTGAATGGCAGTTGTTACCTGTGGTCTACCCTGTTCTGGTCTTCGGACATTCATAAATGTCTCCCTGAATCGCTGCAACATTCTGGACACACTTGTATGGGAAACTCCAAACCTTTCTGCAATTCTTGTGTATGTCCACCCTTCTTCTCGCAAAACTACCGCTTGGGCACATTCCTCTTGGGTCAAATTGCGTGTTTCGCGTTGCATAGCGATCGAGTGTAGAAAATCAAACGAAAGAAAAACTATTGATCGCTAGAATTGATCGAGAACAACTGATTTTAGAATGGAGCCAACATTCAAAATCTGATAATATCATCTTTTTTTATTCCTGCTGGGAGAAAACATCTGTATTGAAGAAAAACGTTGAAAATGGATAACATATGCATGCATAATTCTGATTAAAATAATCATCATTGAGAACACCTTCAGTTGTAGAATAAATTTGAGATTTCCATAAGGTGCAGTGTATGTTTTCCAAAAAAAAAATTGAAATTTAAACAGCTCCTTCTGGGTGTTGTAGTTTCTTTGTCAGTTAGTATATTAAGTTTGAACTGTCCCGATTCCACGTCAAAATCTAGAAAATATCAAAGTCGATCTTTATGTTATCCCAAGTCCAAATTGCATCCCTCGTTTCCAACCCTAAAACTGCCACTTCTTCGCAACTAGACGGTCCGAGAACTGGATCGCGATACCATCTCAGAGCGCATAAACTTGCGCTCAACCTTCCGGTAATGCGACTTGATGGGATTGAACCCGGAGCCAAATTTCAGTCGTGTTCCTCTTCGAATCGGAACATACTCGTGGTGCCCAGCCAAGTGGACGGAATATCGTCTAGACGGCTTTGGATAAACTGACAAATTGACGGAAACGCGGATTAGCGAAGTCGAGATGGCACAACGTAAAAACGAATTAATGGAGCGACCCGTGTTTCGTTGTAGCAAGAGGTTGCGACGTATCTCTTGAACTTCCACAACTCTCGTCCTCTCATTGTCGTTCGCCGACGGTCAATTGGAAGATACTGATTAATTGCACGGCTGTGTAATCACTGTTCCGTTTTACAACGTCGGGTACCCACTCGTTTCCGGTTACTTTGAAGACGGATGGGTCTGAGACAATCGGCTGGATGAAAAAGCTTTTTATTCTGGATGACGGCATTGACTGATAACTCTTTTCTGGCTTGACGACTATGTTTTATAAACGTCAATGAGCTCTGAATTAATACTTCTGAGGTGTGTTTCCAATTTTTTTTTCATGTTGTGGTTTTCACGAAAAGGAATATCCTGTAATGTTCATAGAACATCGTGAGAACCAAGGGCAAGCAGGTATGAATTGGTGTTCTTGAATTTCTGGAGGTTATATGCCTCGGGGAACACCTCCCTAGGCAAATGTGTTCCAAAGCCTCACTATTCGTTGGATGAACGAGTCTTTGAAGAGAGATGTTCTGCAGGTCTCCAAAGTTACCACGAAGGGGTGTGAAGACTTAACTTGTCGGGTTAGTCTGGAAAAGACTGCCAGAGAGAGCATCGCCCATGGAAACACCTTTAAAATAGAGACAGATCGCCCACTTTTCTACGGTGTTCCAGAGAAGTGAGCGAGCTTGTAAGCGAGGCATCACCAACGAGACGAATTGCCCTTTTTTGTACGGAATCCAAGAGTTTTAGGGTATGTTTAGGTGCAGCACTCCAAATATGGGAACAGTATTCCTACTAATTTAGACATCAAAAATACAAATATCTACCAACAATTCAATACAAAAGAAGACACTGTTTGCTGTTATTATTCGATGGGAAATGTCTTCAACCCATTCGAATCAATCAGAATAACCTTTTTGCTGATTAATAACGACTCTACTTTGAATGCTTTGTGCTTGGAAACAAAACTAGAAAATGATTTATGGAAAATATAAAATTCGAAAAATTATAGTCAGAATAGGTTTATATGGTGAAGTTTGGTATCAAATTATGGGTTTTCGAGGACGCTGAATTCAATAAAAAACAATCCAAGACTCTATCTATCATCGTTCAGATTTTCACCTGCGAAATGGCATTTTTTCAAAAAATCGATCTTTCAACTTGTCATAGCTCCCGCTCCTGTTATCGTATCCACCTTTTGTTTGTATATTGTTATTCAGCTTTGTCCAAAGTATCTCTGAGCATAATAAAATCGATTTCGAAAATCCCAACTTTTTGGATGAAAAATGCATAAGGGGTAAGACCCCCCAAAAACACAATATTCACACTGAGAAAAAAGATACAAGTAACTGTTTTTACTTGACTCGTTTTTACTTGAGCTAAATAAATTTTTATATGCGATAGATCAACATTTATTTGCTACAGACAATCATATATCTATCGTGAACAAAGACGTTCATCTGAGAATTTATAATTGTTGGAAGTAACTTTTTTTCTTACTCCAACTTGAAAAGTTTTTCAATCCAAATAGCACCGTTATTTAAATTTTGTTTATTAATGATGAATACACAGTATTCAGAAGCCAAGCAACGGTTCATCTCATAACAAGCTACTTTTTCACTAACGTATATCTATTAGCTGTGAATAACAGAGATATTAGCTACATTTAAACATTGACTTCGGGAAGGTACATGTGTTATTTGTAATAAGTGTAAAAATTTTTCGTGAGATAACCGACTCGAGCCGATACCTACCCGATCCAGTTGGTTCCTTGAACTTGAAGATCCACAGGGCTCATTATTATTCAGGGGTCAGAACTGAAAACGTCGGCTCTTTGCTCTTTTGGTGCTATCGGTAGGGTGAGCGAAATCACTAAATAGTCAAAAAGTGCTGCTGATTAGGATTAGATCCGCGCGCCGGCAGTCGCCACGTGAAATCCTTAATCAATGGGGATTTGCACAATATTTGAAAAAATTCAAAGGTAAGTCCAACTTTACAGGTCTTTAACGTAATGTTCATGCATGCATGTATAGAATCATAAAAAATAGCTTGTTCGATCCACTGATCAACTGATGAAAAATATTTTGTATCTTATTTTATAATACACTAGAGGTAATTGACTAATCTATATACATGAATTCAAAACGTAATACGTGGTATATTTTTAGATCAAGAAATGAATGAAGAGAGCTTCAAGCTTCTCGATATGAGACGATAAAGGGGATTTTTACAAAAAAAAGGACCTTATCTTCTGTTCAAGGCAAAATATAAAGAAGGAAGAGTCAAAATGAAATTTATTAAATATGTAAGTTTGAAATTTTATCATTTGTTTATGTCTAATGAAATAATACTCAAGAATTCATCAAACCTAAAGATGTCGTCCTTCATATTACCGACAGATAACTCAAAATACACTTTATGTATCAAGCCAAATATTAATTCCAAACCTTGCATAGTATTGAGATTCTCTAGTTTTGTAATGAAAAAAGGTTTTATTTTATGTATTGTTACATCTTTACGGAAATATATGATTGTTATTGTTTTTTTTTACTTTTTTTTAATTATAATTTGATAAGCACATTCCTAGGCAAGTGAATATAATATACGTGAAATGAACTAGTAGAGACCATCATAGAAATGATCAAATGAAAACCTGTCATCCTCATCATCAGTGAGCTGAGTGTTATGTGGCACTGAAAGTATAGTCACATATTCGAGGTCATAATGTTTATATACTTTCCTCGAGTTTTTCAGCTATAACATGTTTAATAGTGTGTGAATATCGACTGATAAGCTTTAATGTAAGGCTTGGCCACAATAAAGACAAAGTAGTTTTCCTCCATTTGTTTTATAACTGCAAACCCGACGATCAACCTTACATTATAACATGTTTGTTGTTGTCAGTAATTAGAAACACCTGAGGATTTTTGGGTATAATCAACTAATTTTTGAATGTTGTCAAAATTTATACTGTCTATAAGAGACATAGCTTTCTTGCAGGGTAATTAGCTACTTCCACCTGTGCATGTTACTGAAAAAAGGGTGACGTCTGTAGTAATTTCGCACTGCATATTTATTTCTTTTTTATCGAGTCTTTCTTATAGACCAGTCAATTTATTACAGCAATCACATTTCTTTCAGTAAAAAAGTACTGGGTGGTATGTAAGGTAAGGTAAGTAATAGTGTCTACTACTATGATATAGGTGATATTGTGTACTTATGGTAAGTATTAGGGTCAACCTAGAAAAGTGATAGAGCGTACTTGGGGTAAGTAACAGTAACAAGAGAGTTTATTGCAATCATAAACGTGTTATGAAGTCTGAATGAAAAAGTAACTTGTGATAAACATAACTTTTTACTAACTGTAAATAACAAAAATACTCGGACTATGAAAAATGATGCTTAGCATATATTAACTGATAACTTGCGCCGAGTAACTTTTTAAGCTGTGCTGAATAAATTTTCAATCTGCGCCGAATAAATTTTCAATCCGTGCCGAATAACTTTTTAATCAGCACCGAATAACTTTTCAAGTTGCGCCAGATAACTTTTTAAATCGCTCCGATTAACTTTTCAAGTTGCAGTAAATCGCTGAATATCATATTGAGTAACAAATGCTTCTTGGAACGAGTCAGAAAAGTCAGTTACTCTGATTAAAAATGGAAGACGATTCACAAGTAACTTCGCTTACTTATGATAAGATACTTTTTGTCAAGAAACGCCTGTACTTGTCGCAAATGAAAAAAGTTCTTTGTGCCTATAGCAAGTCTAAATTTCTATTTGGGGTATTCAAATTTTTTTCTCGGTGCAGCATCACCCTGCAATGCCTGGCAAATATAAACGTCTTTTTCGATCTGAAAGATATACTATTCATTGGAGCCATTCAGAAAACCCTATTGGTTGATCAATTCCACCTGTACTACGCGCGCTCTGAGCTCCTGAATAAACCTCAAAAATGAATTATGGAAAAACAAAACATGGAAAAATTCAAGTCATAGAAGGCCAATATGGGCATGTTTGGTATCAAAATATAGGTTTTCGAGGACGCTGAACTCAATAAAAAACAATCCAAGACTCTATCTATCATCGTTTAGATTTTCACCTGCGAAATGGCATTTTTTCAAAAAATCGATCTTTCAACTTGTCATAGCTCCCGCTCCTCTGATCGTATCCACATTTTGTTTGTATATTGTTAATCAGCATCGTTCAAAGTATCTCTAAGCATAATAAAATCGATATCGAAAATCCCAACTTTTTGGGTCAAAAATGCATAAGGGATAAGACCCCCCAAAAACACCATATTTGGCATCACTCTGGAATGCCAGGCAAATCTAAACGTCTTTTTCGATCTGAAAGATCTACTATTCATTCGAGTCATTCAGAAAACCGCATTGGTTGATCAATTCCACCTATACTATGCGCGCTCCAAGCTTCTGAATAAAACTAAAAAATTAATTATGGAAAAACAAAACATGAAAAAATTCAAGTGATTGGAGGCTTATATGGACAAGTTTGGTATCAAACTATAAGTTTTCGAGGTCGCTGAATTCAATAAAAAATAATTCGTGGCCCTATCTATTGAAGTTTAGATTTTCACCTGCGAAATGGCATTGTTTGAAAAAATCGATATTTCAACTTGTCATAGCTCCCCCTCCTGTTATCGTATCCACTTTTAGTTTGTATATTGTTAAGCAGCGTTGTCCAAAGTATCTCTAAGCATAATAAAATCGATTACGAAAATCCCAACTTTTTGGGAAAACGCATAAGGGTAAGACACCCAAAAAACCATGATTGGCATCACCCTGGAATGCCTGGAAAACCTAAACGTCTTTTTCGATCTGGAAGATCTACTATCCGCTCGGAAAATTCTTCAACTCATTTGAATCATACAGAATAACCATTTCGACGACAAATATCAATTGTTTTTCAAATTATTTCAGATTTTAAAAAAGCAAATGCGACGTAATCATAAAGGGTGGAGCATTTCATTGGGGACACCCTGTATAAAATGTGACGGACTTACCTGTTTTCCGACGAGGCCCCCACAGGACAGGGGGGGAGGCGTTGCCTATTGGAAGCGCCAGTTTGCCTGATATGTCACGATCTGTAAAGATATACAGTCTGTTATATCGAACAGCTTCACAAAAAGTTCACAACTTCAGAAACATAAGTAAAATAAAAAATATGGAACGCCTTTATATTTCCTATTAAAGGTGGACACTTCTGTTTGCTATTTTTTTTTTCGAAAATTAAGTACGATAAAGGATTCCCTTTCCATAAAAAAATATTTCAGATTCATTTGATTCACGATCCCAAATTGGTTTCCTGGTTGAGAAGTTGCTGGGAGCATTTCATATTTAATTATGAATAAGTTTCATAAAAAAATAGAGGGTAGAGATTGCAGTGGAATAATCCCATTTATCCTACTTTTATCTCTCTCTCATTAAATGTAACTGGCAGAAATAGCACAAAACTTAGCAGTAAGCTTTAGATGCAAATTGGTGAAGGATCTGGTTAGTCGGTCAATTAAAATTTTCAGTATCCCCTAATAACGTGAAAGTTGAAGTATTCATGCACTCAAATTATGCATTTTTGGTATGAATATTTGCCATTCTTGAATAAAAAAATCAGGTTGCAAAAATTTGTAAGCTGTTTTCGTAGAAATTTCTCAAAAGAAAAACTTCCATCGAAAACTTTCAACAGAAACAAAATTTGTTCATCCTGGACAGTGATATACGGAAAAGTTCTCTGATAACGAGTGAAAAGTGATAAAACAAAAAATGGGCTTTGCGTGCGCCAAAAAAAGTCGTCCCCAAATTTAATAACGCAGCGAGAGAAGCGAACGAGCTTCCGCAATAACTCACGTTGCAATTTTTGTCGAGTTAATGTGCATGGTTCAAGTTGCAAGATTAATGGGCGCCATCTCTATAGAGATCCGCGTATTAGGCCAACTTGGATGTCCTGATGTTGAATAATAATAATCTACCGCTGGGTTCTATTCATTGCAGGAACTGATGAGGGTTTATTTGGAGTTTTTGAAGCAGAAAAAACCCAAAAGCTTTCATACGGGAGTAACGTTCGTCATCTTATTGAGGGTGTTTCAATAAAAGCGTAAGATTCCAGTGTTCAATTGGAGATGGTTTTCACTACCTAGCAAAGTATTGAAATAAACTGCTCCACATGAGTTAGGGATATTGACTTAAATTACAAAAAAATTTAGTTAAAATAAGATTTTCGTGATGAAAATTCATATTAATATGATTTCAAGTTGCAAATTAATTTAAGCCTGTAGGTCTGCTGCGTATATAGGGTGGTTAAGAAAAATCGAGTAAAATAACGAAATTTTATTCCCAGAGAATTCAAGCATTTTAAGACTATCAATACAATGTATGGCCTCCACGGGCATCAATAACAGCTTGACATCTCCTTCGCATACTACACACGAGGTTGTTGAACATTTCTTGAGGAATTTGGTTCCATAAACGGGACAGAAGCTCTCTCAGATCATTTAAGGATTCTGGAGTAGGTTGATGCTTATCTAATCTTCTTTGGAGCATATCCCATGCATGTTCTATGCAATTCAAATCTGGTGAGTGCGGAGGTATTGGTAAATGTGGAATACCAAACTCCTCGCGCGCATTCTCAACTATGGCTGCACGGTGCGGTCTAACGTTATCGTCTAGAAATTGAAAAGTTTCACCAATAGCAGCGTGAAAATTTGGCAACACATTGTCAATGACATGCTCCCTATAGTGTAAGGCGGTCATATTCCCAGGATGAATGTGTAGATCTGTGCGCCCGTTGAAACATATCCCGGCACATACCATAACACTACCCCCTCGAAATGAAGGATTCTTGGACATAGCGACGATTACGGGGTATGCGTGGGATTGTCGATACCCTCATTCTTCGAGAATCTGAAAATCGTCCATATCTGGATTCATCAGTGAAAAAGACACTACGCCATTGATCGTTCCAATTGATATGTTGCCTTGCCCATTCCAGTCTTTGACGCTTATGGTCACGTGTTAATGGAACTCCTCTTAATGGACGTCTAGAACATAGATTCACCTCTCTCAAACGTCGTCTGATGGTTTCGATGGAAACTTGGACCCCATCTGCATTTTGAATAGTATTCCGTAGCATTCTGCACGTAGATGTAGGGTTTCTTCTCGCCGAAACGGTGATGAAACGATCCTGAGCAGGTGTTGTTTTTCGTCGCCCACCAAGCCTTGGTCTTTCCAACACGGAACCTGTCTCCCTGAACCTATTCCAAAGTCGAGATATCACACTTTGGCTGACTTGGAGCCTTTCCGCTACAACAACCTGAGTTAGGCCACCCTGTAGCATTCCGATAGCCCTATTAGCCTCAGCGTTTGTTGATTTACGTCTTGGAATTTTCAGAAAACTCGTTTCAAATCGAAGCCGTTGATAAACTGACTTCATTTCAAAATAAGAACATTCATGAAGCATATGCAAAGAACCAAACGTCAGAAAAAAGGCGACCAGATTGACGAAATGTCTCATACTGATTTTTATTGGATCGATTCAAGTTGTTGTTGAGTTTTAAATTATTTTACAGCGATTTTCTCGAAGATTACATACTTTTAAAAACGATTGAATATTTCTTGATTTAGGCCGAATGTATAGGTACTTATATTTTGGAATTATGTATGAAACAAACTGCATTCAAAAGATCATTTAAGACATGTACTGACATCGAACCTATGTTCATAGGAACAAAGAGTTTAGAAATAGCTCGGAAATCATCTGCCAAAGTAGATCACACTGTATTTGAGCGTGTTAACACCCAACAGTTTTATCATTCTAGAAAACAACTGTCATTTCCGCCGTTCGTCATCACGTCTATCTCAACTAACAAACGCAATTCCATCCGGGCAGAACAATGCAAGAAAGCTACTTTCCGCCATATGTAACACTTCTCCTTATTGAAAAATACAAAGATTGTGCTACCAGTCACGTCCGCCAACACAACGTTTCCTCATCGCCATTCATAAAATGGAACCAGCATTTCCAAAATCGGTCTCCATTGCAAAAATGTCGATAGTAATATCGTCACACTCTTTGTATTCACATCCGCCATTAATAAGATTTAGATAAAAGCAATTAGGTATACTCCATTCACTTTTATAAAGTAGGTATTCCGGTTTGCCAAGATTAAGGTTCATCAAGTTTTTTTTACTTAAAACTGACGCAGGTTGGCACTCGTGAAATGTCAAATAATTCTCATAGACGTTGCCACCGCTAATTTCTAATAACTCTGAGGTTTAACTGTGACACAGGTTTCGTAGTACCTACTACTACATTTTCATAATGGAGTATTTCAAGTTGTTTAAAAAGGTATTTGAATGTCTTCTGTAGGGTTATTTCTTGAAAATTTTGAAAGGTCGGGAATTCCATAGGTCCGTCTGTTCGTTTAGAAGTTTTTCTGTCGGGTTATTCGAGTACTTTTATTCTTTTTTCGAATGAACTATCACAAAGTAACAGACTATTCAGTCCATTATTTTTCAGTAAAATTTCAACACTCGATTCTTGATTTCCGTACGAGAAAAAAGCATAACTGAATCCTTCAACCATTTTTATATACGTGAAATATTACCAGTATTAACAGAGAAAAAAGTTTCTTCAACATTCGCCAGGTCTTTGGAATTATTGAATTCACATAACATTTTTTCAAATTCATTATTTTCCCAAAGTAAATAAACATTTCGATAAATACATAATTACTACCACCTCTATGAAGACAAGACAACGTTGCGTAGTAATCTGACAGGAAAATGACTATAACCCAACATTTTCAAAATATACACGGTGAAATGTGTCAGAATGTCAAATATATGGGTTTCTATTTGGAATAAGGAGGTTTTTGATGAAAACTGGCATCACCATTGATGAAATATCTTATAAATATGCTATAGAATGTTTTCGTCAAGAAGATATGAATGAAATGATGAAAATGAAGAGTTTCATGTCCGTCCTATGGAAAATAACCGAATATACACTTCAGTTAACTGCCGAAATTTTCCACAGCCAAAGAGTACGCTTCGAGTTCCTCTGATTCGATTAAAAAGATTGAATGAAGCGTATGAATCATGAATTCAAATTGAGTTTGATGGATCTGAATCAGCAGCTCGAGATCTTGCAACTCGAAGATATTCGAAAGGTTTATTAGCTGCAATTGAGAAAAATTGATGTTTACCGAGTAGTAATCTCTGCCCATTCGAAACGGAGGAATTGATTGAATCGCAGAACGATGAGAGTGAAGCTGACTGAATGGATATCTCGAAATGCATGGATTCATTTTGTTCCAGGAAAATATCGAAACGGTCATTACACACTTCGAAACATGAACCGAAGAGATCCACATCGGAAAAAATTAACATTAGGCTGAAATTTCCCTGAAATAGCGTGTTTTACTTTCACTATTATACTAGTAGAGCCCCTAGATATACCTATTTCTATTAAGTAATTTTATCTACTCCCATAGAATAATATATCCATTATTCAACTGAATTTGATCTGTAATAGTCTCTATAAACCAATAGTGTGAGGTAATAATAACTCACGCCTAAAACTCACTCTAATACAAATAGGAAAAATGTAGCTTACGAAATGAATAAAAAAGTCGGGTCAATAGGGGACTCTATTTCATACATCAAGGTAACGTTCTCGCCATCCATTTCTACATTTTCCTCGGTCTGAATATCCAAAAATTGCATTTGGAAAACGTGAATTTTTGACGTTTTCTATGGGATTCGATATCAATTCGATTTTCGACCACAGAAATCAGTTTTGACAAGTGTTGTCAATTTTGAAAATGCAGATTATTTCGAATTTTAATGAAGAAGTCGAAGATAAAGTATAGTGTTCAATATACTAATCTTTATCGGTAGATCTCTGTGAATCGGGTGATTTTAAAGGCGAAATGTCGAAGTTTGATCAATTTTCCTGAAGAAATGGCGAAATTATGAAAAATATGAATACCAAGCTCTTGTGCATTGACATTTCCCCTTTCGATCCGTATATTTACATCAAGGACAGGATATCTATGAAAAAAGTTTCATCGAGTTTGAAATGATTCTTTTGCGATTTTCGCGAATTTTTTAAAAATACTTCTACATCGCCTAAAGAATCGAAATTTCGCCCACGTATGAATCGATTATTCCTCTTTTTTACTGTATAAAATTTTCCCCATAGAATTCTACCATGCGACTCGCGTAGACCACTGATGATATATAGTCATTCTAATCAAAATTAATCACGTATTAATCTTCCGTAATTAGGTAAATATTCAATCACCAGACAAGTCCCGATTGTTAACCAGCTCGCATTACATTCATAATTACTTGCTCTCGCAGTAATTGCACATAATTCAAGCCGTACTTATTTGTTGTACGTCACAGGGTGGTCCCTAATTCCACATAGTGCCGCGAACGTAAAATGTGGCGGCACGACGTTTTGGGGCTGTTTGTATTCCACAAACGCCGCATGATTTAGTGCTGAATTGCAGCTCAACCGTAAATTGTTGATGCTGTATTTGCTGATAAAATCATTGTTGCTTGGTAACGAGATAATTGGAGGGAATTGGCTTAATTATGATCATCTTACCGTGATAATGGAAATGGGTTTGTGGGCCTGAATTGGATATGGCCCCTATTTGGAACATAAACGAAAGTTTGGTGGAAAAGAAATTACAAACCTCCCTATTGTGATCTACTAAGGATTTTTTGCGGGAATAGGACAATAGATGTGAAATAGAGATTATCTCATATATTTGGTGACGCTTCGCAGATTTTCATCTGCTTCATCAGACCTCTATATGTTAAAAGTAAATGTATCTCGAATTCACAATGATTAAAATGAATTCATGGATAAAATAGGAAAAATTCAAGAGCATCAAAGTCCACCGAAAAAACAAACTGGATCCAGATATACTTCAATGCTACGTATATTATTAGAGGGGATATTATGATGGCTTTTATTGAAGTTTCGTTCGAAAATGTATGAATAAGTCGAAGCTCATGAAAGCTTTGCTTTTGCATCTTCAAACTTCGAATCGGACGTATTCAAAGCGTTATCTCGTGTTTGCTGCAAGACTTGGAAATATCGAATGCTGACGCTATGCGATCGAAGCTTTTCTATTCCCAACCTCCTGGGAAATACGCAGTGAAAAATTTCTGGTGATTTAACGACTGGAACGTATTCCATTCGTGATTTCTCCAGGGTATTCCTCTGGATCGCGAAGTAAGGACAAATCGTTTTTCGCTATGTTTTTTGCTACGGAAAGAATGGCGTGGAATAAACAACGATTATTAAATAACTAGCTTCCGAGGACCAGGAGAAGAAAAAATAGTTTCTTTTCTAATTGCTCGTCGGTTTTCTCAGGGAATATCACGACCTAAGAAGGTTCCGGAGAAACAAGAAATGTACGAAAAAAAAATTGTAAATCGACCCTATTTGTTTTACAGTAATGGGCATTTCCAGTCATTTTCAGAAAAAATATATTTTGACATATTGGATTCTCACGTAATTCGTGATTTTTTTTAAATTTTTTCTTCATCAATTTATACCCTTAGAAAAATATTGAAAACTCAAAAATAATCCACCGAATTCAAACGATCAGAAGAAGCGGGAAATCGTGTGACGTCGGTGGCTAGAGAGATTTTTGATTGGTTGTACTCGTCATGACCTGCTGCTGATATAAAGATGATAGCATTGCCAAATCACAAAAAAAAAGTAATCTGAAAAAACCCTTGCTTTCACTTTCCTAATAATATGATAATATAATGTCGATTTTGGATGTTTTTCTTTCATCATCATGACATTTTCATTTGTACTCCATACAGCTGCATAATATCATTCAATTTACGGCCTCCTAATTGAAGATAAAGAGGGTTCGAGTAAGCGGATAGGTGAGAAATTCAATTAAAAATAATTATCCCTAGTCTATGCAGGTAAGAATTGGTATATATATAGGCCGGTCTTCTAATTTAGGAAGCATTAATAATTATTTTCATTTTGAGAAGTGCAGATTAGTGGTGAGAAAAATTATGGATTTGGCAACTGTGTATAGTCGTCAGTCGTTGACGTAACCTAGGAGTATAGAGAGTATAGAATACTCCTAGACTTAACTGTAAGAAACGCCATTCTATGGTACGCAGAGAAGACGTCGAAGTGACAAATAAGAAGGTTATATTTTTATTTATAATTTGTGGGCGTGGTTGCCACATCAGTATTTGTATTTTCAGATAATGAGTATTATCAACTTCAATGAAAATTAAGTTTTTATATGACGATGTTTCAAAAACATTATAGTGATCACATCAAATATATTACGATTACTGAATATATTTATCAATAAATTCAGAGATTTTACAAAGACTTGACAACAGCGGCGTGTCTCTCAGTTACTCTGGGCTTTGTCTCCTCCATCACAAACTTCAACCAATCATATTACAAATTGAGCCACTGACGTCACAGCAGAGGGACGTTTGAAGTCACACGTGTTGAAATCACATTTTCAATATCCAAAAATTAATCAGTTCTTCAGAATTCAGAGTGAATAAATGGTTACAAATGTGTTATAAACTGTCCTTTATTACGTCATGTAAAGAAAAGTGCATATTTTGAGGTACTGGAAATCCCCATTTTAATTCATGGAGAGCTTTCTCTGATTGAAACCTGATGTAATCCAGACATGATAAATAGCCCAATATTTCACGTACCCTCTCGGTGAATTTCTATACCAAATAAATCCCACCAAATCCCATTACTCCACATCAGAGTGCATTACTTCCAGAACAGTACAACTAATAACAGAGATAAGAAGCCATCCAAGTAACAAATTACCCAGTAGATTACCGGAGCTGGAAGATCCATCTCCGGCCAACCCTGATATGTTTGAACGCGGGCCTTCCACGGGCGTAGGGAGGGCCCCAGGGTATCTGGCTGCTTCCGACCGACTCTCGGCACGCTTTGATGAGATGCCGAAGACGATCGCGACAGAGGCGGCGAAAAAGTTGATAGAATTTCAGGAGTTCGGGTCTATCACTCATATAACACTCGCGGTTGTCAAGGGCTGTACCATTCTGGTCTGAACCATACGTTCCATGAAAGATCCCCCCTTATATCGGGAATTCAAATCTACAATGTTCTGCCAAGATATTTGGTTGTGATGCGGGCAACTGAGTTTAAGCGTGAATTGAGGTCCATTCTTGTCGTTGGAACCTTTTACAGTGTTGATGAATTCGTCTCAGCGATGAGGGTTTTATAAATTGTTTGTTCTTTATGTATTGTGTATTTTAGGTATGTTTTTTTAAAAATTGTTGTACATTTAAGATTCTTCTATTCCATGTATTTTTTGTATTCTTTTGACGTCACTGTATTATCTGTGCAATAAATTTATTATTATTATTATTATTATTATTATGGCGGTTCGGTCTGGAGGAGACGAAGACTTGAGAACTATCAGGTTAATTCACCAGAAACTGCTCAGAGATCAATGGGAAAATGAAATGATAGTCTTTTTCCTCGCTCGGTCATAATTAATATATGGATAGGTATGGATCATTTCCAAATATGCTTAAGGGGACCTGGTACACATCCGAGCTCGCGAGCTTCCTTCAAAAATTGGGTGTTTTATTTCCATGATATCTCAGTTCGTATGCGGCGTAGACTAACAATTTTTTCTTTGAATTAAAGCTTAATCATTTCTCTAGTATGTGTTTTACTAGCTTTTCTGTTTTTCTTAGTATATTAGGAGAAAAACCTGGTGAGCTGTAATTTCATGAAAATCGGGACAAACGAATTTATTTCCATGATATCTCCGTCAATTTTTGGGATAAATGTATGAAATTTTCAGTTTACATGCGACTATTTCCCTCGTCTGAATTTCCACCAATCAGAAACGCGCAATTTTGAATCACAAATGGTTTCTAGATGGAAAAACTGTATGGCAGCAGCTGTCAGCAGTTTTTTCGGGTTTACCCGCGGCAAAACTTGACAGTTGTTGTCACTTGTCAACGAAAATTAATAATACATACATAGATGCATCCAGAATAATCTGTTACTCATGAAATATTCTTGTCAAATACCATTCGTGCATCTAATTTTTCCTGAGAAAAAAATCGAAAAAACACAGTGCAAAGTAATATTTTTTTAACAAAAAGCATTCGTGCAGGTGCAAAAATCCTCGTCTTCGACTCGGATTTTTGTTGCCACCTGCACTCATGCTTCTTGTTAAAATATTACTTAGCAACGTGTTTTTTCGATATTTTTCGGAAAAATTGGATGCACTTATGATATTACTTATGAGATAATATTTTCCAGGATGTGAATTGATCAGTTTTTTTGTTTATTGCCCCCTCAATTTTTGAATGAATTATAAAGTAGGAACTTTATTGGTCATATTTTCAACCAGGTTTTCTTCCTAATATACGCAGAAAAACGGAAAAGCGAATAATGCACATTCTGCAAAATATCATTCCGCATGTATACTGAAAATTTGATACATTTATCCCGAAAATTGACGGAGATATCATGAAAATAAAATCGTTTGTCCAGATTTTCATGAAATTACAGCTCGCCAGGTTTTTTCCTAATATACGAAGAAAAACAGAAAAGCGAGTAATACACATTCAAGAGAAATGATTAAGCTTCAATTGAAAAAAAAAATTGTTGGTCTACGCCGCATACGAACTGAGATATCATAGAAATAAAAAGCCCAATTTTTGAAGGAAGCTCGCGAGCTCGGACGTGTACCAGGTCCCCTTAAGGTCGCATTGATAAAGCCCCTCCGCAAAAAAATGCCTCGACTTATATTGATAGTTTCGGACCTATGTCTATGTATGTACAAGTCTGGGACTCACACCGTATACGAGGTAAATGCCCCGAGGGATTTATTTCCGAGCTTCGAGCAGAGCATTCAGACGTCTCGGCGTTTTAAAAATTGAAGTTCCATTCGGACCCATTTAGGAACAAGTGCGAGCTATTTCCGAAACATTCACAGGGAATATGTACTCGGGATGCGATGTTAAGACGTCGGATCCAGGTTCTTCATGGGGATCGCGTGCCGTTTATTTTTTGCCTGCTATATTCCTGTTTCATAATTTGGTGCGGATAGAATCGTGCAGAAATCACGAACGGTATACGGAATTTGAATGAGGACCTATGTTTCGGGCGAAAATCCCAACATTTTGGTTCAAAAATACGTAAGGGGTAAGACCCCCCAAAAACACCATATTCGTCATCACCAAGGAATCCCTGGCAAATCTAAAGTTGTTATTCGATCGTTAAGGTCTTTATCCTATTCGGATCCACCAGAATACCCATTTTGCTGACCCTTAACACCTAAACTCTGCATGTTCTAAGCTCGTGAACAAAACTCGAAAATGAAAAATGGAAAACAAAAAACTAAAAAAATTCATTCAGTTTAGATTTTCACCTGTCAAATGGCATTTTTTCAAAAAATCGAAATTTCAAATCGTCATAGCTCCCGCTCCTGTGACCGTATCCACTTTTTGTTTGTATATTGTTAATCAGCATTATCCCAAGTATCTCTAGGAATAATAAAATCGATTTCGAAAATCCCAACTTTTCGGGTCAAAAATACGTAAGGGGTAAGACCCCCCAAAAACACCATATCGTCGTGTTCCGGAGAAAACTACGTAAATCCTCGTTAAATGAATGGAGTTACGCAATTTTCGCCTGAAGGCGACGATATTCGTCATCACCAAGGAATCCCAGGCGAATCTAAAGTTGTTATTCGATCGTTAAGGTCTTCATCCCATTCGAATCTAACAGAATACCCATTTTGCTGACCCATAACACCTAAACTCTGCATGTTCTAAGCTCGTGAACAAAACTCGAAAATGAAAAATGGAAAACAAAAAACTGAAAAAATTCACGATAAAGAAGGACAATATGGTCATGTTTGGTATCAAAATATAGGTTTTCGAGGACGCTGAATTCAATAAAAAATAATTCGAAGCCATATCTAGGACAGTTTAGATTTTCACCTTCGAAATGGCATTTTTTTCAAAAATCGAAATTTCCAATCGTTATAGCTGCCGTTCCTGTAGTCCGATCCAAATGATATTTGAATATTGGTAATCAGCAGTCCCCAAAGTATCTCTGTGTATAATAAAATCGATTTCGAAAATCTCATATTTTCGGAAACACGAATACTATTTCAACCACCATCTCTTCACAATGCTAGCTCCCCTTATCCCTACCCAACTTCAGAACGCCCTCAAATGTCCGATATTCAATTCGGCACTCCCGATCTCCTCCCATTCATCTCTTATATTAAACGCCCGAAGCCATAATCTTGAAGAACGACCATCCAGAATCCTGGATCAATTCCAAGGTCAAGTGCATCCCTTCCGACGTTGAATGGAAACTTCACGACCTTCCTAAGGAAATGATAGATGACAACACGGTCTGGGGGCGACGATGAAACACGAGAGTCCTCCAAACAAAGGGGCCCTGCAGAGAGGGATCGAATAGAGATGTTTGTCAGAATATTTGCCATCAACACCAATTCTCTGGAGAATCTAACAGTGTTATTCAATCGATAATGTCTACAACCCATTTGAGTCTTTCAGAATACCCATTTTGGTGATCCATATCACCCATACTCTGAGTGCTCTGAGCTTCAGAACAAAACTCGAACATGAAATTTCGAAAAAAATAAAACGTGATCATTCATTAGTTATGAGGGCTACATGGACGATTTTGGTATCAAAATGTAGGTTTTCGAGGTCGCTCTATTCAATGAAACATATTCCAGAGCCCTAACCAGCATAGTTTAGATTTTCACCTGTCAAATGGCATTTTTTCAAAAAAATCGGAATTTCAAATCATCATAGCTCCCGTTACTTTGCTCACAACCACATGTGGCTTGAATATTGTTAATCAGCATTGTCTAAAGTATCTCTTTAAACAATAAAATCGACTTCGAAAATCCCAACTTTTTGGGTCAAAAATGCATAAGGGGTAAGACCCCCTAAAAACACCATATTTGCCATCAACACCAATTCTCTGGAGAATCTAACAGTGTTATTCAATCGATAATATCTTCAACCCATTTGAGTCTTTCAGAATACCCATTTTGGTGATCCATATCACCCATACTTTGAGTGCTCTGAGCTTCAGAACAAAACTCGAACATGAAATTTCGAAAAAAATAAAACGTGATAATTCATTAGTTATGAGGACTACATGGACGATTTTGGTATCAAAATGTAGGTTTTCGAGGTCGCTCTATTCAATGAAACATATTCCAGAGCCCTAACTAGCATAGTTTAGATTTTCACCTGTCAAATGGCATTTTTTTTAAAAAATCGGATTTTCAAATCATCATAGCTCCCGTTACTTTGCTCACAACCACATGTGGCTTGTATATTGTTAATCAGCATTGTCTAAAGTATCTCTTTAAACAATAAAATCGACTTCGAAAATCCCACCTTTTTGGGTCAAAAATGCATAAGGGGTAAGACCCCCTAAAAACACCATATTTGCCATCAACACCAATTCTCTGGAGAATCTAACAGTGTTATTCAATTCATAATATCTTCAACCCATTTGAGTCTTTTAGAATACCCATTTTGGTTATCCATATCACCCATACTTTGAGTGCTCTGAGCTTCAGAACAAAACTCGAACATGAAATTTCGAAAAAAATAAAACGTGATCATTCATTAGTTATGAGGGCTACATGGACGATTTTGGTATCAAAATATAGGTTTTCGAGGTCGCTCTATTCAATGAAACATATTCCAGAGCCCTAACTAGCATAGTTTAGATTTTCACCTGTCAAATGGCATTTTTTCAAAAAAATCGGAATTTCAAATCATCATAGCTCCCGTTACTTTGCTCACAACCACATGTGGCTTGTATATTGTTAATCAGCATTGTCTAAAGTATCTCTTTAAACAATAAAATCGACTTCGAAAATCCCAACTTTTTGGGTCAAAAATGCATAAGGGGTAAGACCCCCTAAAAACACCATATTTGCCATCAACACCAATTCTCTGGAGAATCTAACAGTGTTATTCAATCGATAATATCTTCAACCCATTTGAGTCTTTCAGAATACCCATTTTGGTGATCCATATCACCCATACTTTGAGTGCTCTGAGCTTCAGAACAAAACTCGAACATGAAATTTCGAAAAAAATAAAACGTGATAATTCATTAGTTATGAGGACTACATGGACGATTTTGGTATCAAAATGTAGGTTTTCGAGGTCGCTCTATTCAATGAAACATATCCCAGAGCCCTAACTAGCATAGTTTAGATTTTCACCTGTCAAATGGCATTTTTTCAAAAAAATCGGAATTCCCAACTTTTTGGGTCAAAAATGCATAAGGGGTAAGACCCCCTAAAAACACCATATTTGCCATCAACACCAATTCTCTGGAGAATCTAACAGTGTTATTCAATCGATAATATCTTCAACCCATTTGAGTCTTTCAGAATACCCATTTTGGTGATCCATATCACCCATACTTTGAGTGCTCTGAGCTTCAGAACAAAACTCGAACATGAAATTTCGAAAAAAATAAAACGTGATCATTCATTAGTTATGAGGGCTACATGGACGATTTTGGTATCAAAATGTAGGTTCTCGAGGTCGCTCTATCCAAAGAAACATACCCCAGAGCCCTAACTAGCATAGTTTAGATTTTCACCTGTCAAATGGCAGTTTTTCAAAAAAATCGGAATTTCAAATCATCATAGCTCCCGTTACTTTGCTCACAAACACATGTGGCTTGAATATTGTTAATCAGCATTGTCTAAAGTATCTCTTTAAACAATAAAATCGATTTCGAAAATCCCAACTTTTTGGGTCAAAAATGCATAAGGGGTAAGACCCCCTAAAAACACCATATTTGCCATCAACACCAATTCTCTGGAGAATCTAACAGTGTTATTCAATCGATAATATCTTCAACCCATTTGAGTCTTTCAGAATACCCATTTTGGTGATCCATATCACCCATACTTTGAGTGCTCTGAGCTTCAGAACAAAACTCGAACATGAAATTTCGAAAAAAATAAAACGTGATAATTCATTAGTTATGAGGACTACATGGACGATTTTGGTATCAAAATGTAGGTTTTCGAGGTCGCTCTATTCAATGAAACATATTCCAGAGCCCTAACTAGCATAGTTTAGATTTTCACCTGTCAAATGGCATTTTTTTTAAAAAATCGGAATTTCAAATCATCATAGCTCCCGTTACTTTGCTCACAACCACATGTGGCTTGTATATTGTTAATCAGCATTGTCTAAAGTATCTCTTTAAACAATAAAATCGACTTCGAAAATCCCACCTTTTTGGGTCAAAAATGCATAAGGGGTAAGACCCCCTAAAAACACCATATTTGCCATCAACACCAATTCTCTGAAGAATCTAACAGTGTTATTCAATTCATAATATCTTCAACCCATTTGAGTCTTTCAGAATACCCATTTTGGTGATCCATATCACCCATACTTTGAGTGCTCTGAGCTTCAGAACAAAACTCGAACATGAAATTTCGAAAAAAATAAAACGTGATCATTCATTAGTTATGAGGGCTACATGGACGATTTTGGTATCAAAATGTAGGTTTTCGAGGTCGCTCTATTCAATGAAACATATCCCAGAGCCCTAACTAGCATAGTTTAGATTTTCACCTGTCAAATGGAATTTTTTCAAAAAAATCGGAATTTCAAATCATCATAGCTCCCGTTACTTTGCTCACAACCACAAATGGCTTGAATATTGTTAATCAGCATTGTCTAAAGTATCTCTTTAAACAATAAAATCGACTTCGAAAATCCCAACTTTTTGGGTCAAAAATGCATAAGGGGTAAGACCCCCTAAAAACACCATATTTGCCATCAACACCAATTCTCTGGAGAATCTAACAGTGTTATTCAATCGATAATATCTTCAACCCATTTGAGTCTTTCAGAATACCCATTTTGGTGATCCATATCACCCATACTTTGAGTGCTCTGAGCTTCAGAACAAAACTCGAACATGAAATTTCGAAAAAAATAAAACGTGATAATTCATTAGTTATGAGGACTACATGGACGATTTTGGTATCAAAATGTAGGTTTTCGAGGTCGCTCTATTCAATGAAACATATCCCAGAGCCCTAACCAGCATAGTTCAGATTTTCACCTGTCAAATGGCATTTTTTCAAAAAAATCGGAATTTCAAATCATCATAGCTCCCGTTACTTTGCTCACAACCACATGTGGCTTGTATATTGTTAATCAGCATTGTCTAAAGTATCTCTTTAAACAATAAAATCGACTTCGAAAATCCCAACTTTTTGGGTCAAAAATGCATAAGGGGTAAGACCCCCTAAAAACACCATATTTGCCATCAACACCAATTCTCTGGAGAATCTAACAGTGTTATTCAATCGATAATATCTTCAACCCATTTGAGTCTTTCAGAATACCCATTTTGGTGATCCACATCACCCATACTTTGAGTGCTCTGAGCTTCAGAACAAAACTCGAACATGAAATTTCGAAAAAAATAAAACGTGATCATTCATTAGTTATGAGGGCTACATGGACGATTTTGGTATCAAAATGTAGGTTCTCGAGGTCGCTCTATTCAAAGAAACATACCCCAGAGCCCTAACTAGCATAGTTTAGATTTTCACCTGTCAAATGGCAGTTTTTCAAAAAAATCGGAATTTCAAATCATCATAGCTCCCGTTACTTTGCTCACAAACACATGTGGCTTGAATATTGTTAATCAGCATTGTCTAAAGTATCTCTTTAAACAATAAAATCGACTTCGAAAATCCCAACTTTTTGGGTCAAAAATGCATAAGGGGTAAGACCCCCTAAAAACACCATATTTGCCATCAACACCAATTCTCTGGAGAATCTAACAGTGTTATTCAATCGATAATATCTTCAACCCATTTGAGTCTTTCAGAATTCCCATTTTGGTGATCCATATCACCCATACTTTGAGTGCTCTGAGCTTCAGAACAAAACTCGAACATGAAATTTCGAAAAAAATAAAACGTGATAATTCATTAGTTATAAGGACTACATGGACGATTCTGGTATCAAAATGTAGGTTTTCGAGGTCGCTCTATTCAATGAAACATATTCCAGAGCCCTAACTAGCATAGTTTAGATTTTCACCTGTCAAATGGCATTTTTTTTAAAAAAATCGGAATTTCAAATCATCATAGCTCCCGTTACTTTGCTCACAACCACATGTGGCTTGTATATTGTTAATCAGCATTGTCTAAAGTATCTCTTTAAACAATAAAATCGACTTCGAAAATCCCACCTTTTTGGGTCAAAAATGCATAAGGGGTAAGACCCCCTAAAAACACCATATTTGCCATCAACACCAATTCTCTGGAGAATCTAACAGTGTTATTCAATTCATAATATCTTCAACCCATTTGAGTCTTTTAGAATACCCATTTTGGTGATCCATATCACCCATACTTTGAGTGCTCTGAGCTTCAGAACAAAACTCGAACATGAAATTTCGAAAAAAATAAAACGTGATAATTCATTAGTTATGAGGGCTACATGGACGATTTTGGTATCAAAATGTAGGTTTTCGAGGTCGCTCTATTCAATGAAACATATTCCAGAGCCCTAACTAGCATAGTTTGGATTTTCACCTGTCAAACGGCATTTTTCAAAAAAATCGGAATTTCAAATCATCATAGCTCCCGTTTCTTTGTTCACAACCACATGTGGCTTGTATATTGTTAATCAGCATTGTCCAAAGTATCTCTTTAAACGATAAAATCGACTTCGAAAATCCCAACTTTTTGGGTCAAAAATGCATAAGGGGTAAGACCCCCCAAAAACACCATATTTGTGTTCATCAAGAATTTCCTGGATAATCAAGCTATGATATTTCACAAGGAATGTCTTCAACCCATTCGAATCATTCAAAATAACCATTTCGCTGATCAATATCGACTATATTATGGATGCTATGAGCTCGTAAACTAAACTCGAAAATGAATGTTGAAAAATAAATTATCGTGAAAAATCAAGGCAAAGAACGCTTATATGGACATGTTTGCTATCAAAATATAGGTTTTCGAGGACGCTGAATTCAATAAAATATAATTCGAAGCCATATCTATGACAGTTTAGATCTTTTTTTATTTCTCTGTGTATAATAAAATCGATTTCGAAAATCTCATATTTTCGGAAACACGAATACTATTTCAACCACTATCTCTACTCAATGCTAGCTCCCCTTATCCCTACCCAACTTCAAAACGCCCTCAAATGTCCGATATTCAATTCGGCTTTCCCGATCTCCCTCCCATTCATCTCTTATATTAAACGCCCGAAGCCATAATCTTGAAGAACGACCATCCAAGCCCTGGATCAATTCCAAGGTCAAGTGCATCCCTTCCGACGTTGAATGGAAACTTCACGACCTTCCTAAGGAAATGATAGATGACAACACGGTCTGGGGGCGACGATGAAACACGAGAGTCCTCCAAACAAAGGGGCCCTGCAGAGAAAGATCGAATAGAGATGTTTGTCAGAATAGGGACTGGACGCTACGACACAGAATAAATTCTTGTGTCAAGATTCGACAGAAACACTTCAGATAATGGGCATTTCCAGTCATTTTCAGAAAAAATATATTTTGACATATTGGATTCTCACGTAATTCGTAATTTTTTTAAAATTTTTTCTTCATCAATATATACCCTTAATAAAATATTGAAAACTCAAAAATAATCTACCGAATTCAAACGATCAGAAGAAGCGGGAAATCGTATGACGTCAGTGGCTAGAGAGATTTTTGATTGGTTGTACTCGTCATGACGTGCTGCTGATATAAAAATGACAGCACTGCCAAATCACAAAAAAGAATCACCCTGAAAAGCCCTTGCTTTCACTTCCCTGATAATATCATAATATAATGTTGATTTTGGATGTTTTTCTTTTATCATCACGACATTTTCATTTGTACTCCATAAAGCTTCATCATATCATTCAATTTACGACCTCCTAATTGAAGATAAAGAGGGTTCAAGTAAGCAGATAGGTGAGAAATTCAATTAAAAATAATTATCCTTAATCTACACAGGTAAGAATTGGTATATATAGGCCGGTCTTCTGATTCAGGAAGCATTAATAATTATTTTCATTTTGGGAAGTGCAAATTAGTGGTAAGAATAATTATTGATTTGGCAACTGTGTATAGGGACCATCTGGTCGTCAGTCGTTGATTTAACCTAGGAGTATAGAAAATAAAGTACAGAATACTCCTAGACTTAAATGTAAGAAACGCCATTCTATAGTACGCAGAGAAGACGTCGAAATGTCGAATAATGACAAATAAGAAGGTTATGTTTTTATTTATAATTTGTAAGCGTGGTTGTCACATCAGTATTTGTATTTTCAGAGACTGATTATCATATCAACTTTAATGAAAATTAAGTTGTTATATGACGATGTTTCAAAAACATTATAGTGATCACATCAAATATGATACGATAACTGAATATATTTATTAATAAATTCAGAGATTTTACAAAGACTTGACAACAGCGGCGTGTCTCTCAGTTACTCTGGGCTTTGTCCCCTCCATCACAAACTTCAACCAATCATATTACAAATTGGGCCACTGACGTCACAGCAGAGGGACGTTTGAATTCACCCGTGTTGAAATCACATTTTCAATATCGCATAATTAATCAGTTCTTCAAAATTCAAAGTGAATAACTGGTTACAAATGTGTTATAAACTGCCCTTCATTACGTCATGTGAGGAAAAGTGCATATTTTGAGGTACTGTAAATCCCCATTGTGTTCTTGTTGCGACATGGCAGTATTCGAGAATCGCTCAAAATTTGTGTTTTCACAAACAGCAGACAAGAAAAGTGACTAATAAACCATTTTGTTCGAATTCGCGTACCTACACAATAAAATCGAAAACTTCTCAAAGTTAATTAACGAATGAACAAATTAAAGAGTTTTTCTATCTGGAAAACTCCGGTCAACCTCGAAAACCATCAAAGAAACCAATTATGAATCGTAATCTTCAAACATTGACCACTTTTCACGTCTCTCCGATAGACACCCTGAAACAAGGGAGGTGGCAAAAGAAACACCGAACAAAATTCATTTCGACCCCGGAACCTGGAACTGCCATTAATTCCAGCCCGGAGCAGACTTGCGTCCGACAGATAGACGAGATTGGGTGTGCTTCTGGAGGGAAAAACGAACTCTATAAATAGAAATGGGGTAAAGTTGTCAAGTTACATTAGAACTCCCGAAATAGACTCATCTCGAGGGTGAGAGTCCCGAGTTCTAGATCTGGAACAAGGGAGAGGACTATAGAGAATCCTTGAGGGTACAAAAATGAGGAGAGTTATTGTGGGAATTGGACAAATTGCTCTTTATTGCGATATCATTCAATATGGACTCTATGTTCATGGAGGACCGGGAAATTTTAATTTAAATCAAACGCTTTTGACCTAAGACCATACGAAGAGGAGACACAGCATATAATTCATAAATTCATTTCGATTGAGAGTTTATTAGAAAATTCAAAGAACGTCAAAAACGCAAAAAAAATTCTAATACATTTAGATTCCGATCGTTTTTAAAAATGGCTTCACTATTTATTATTGAAAGGTGCGTCTCCTCTTTCTATGGTCTAAGCTTTGACGAATACCTGAGGCCTTCTCAGACTTATTAATCTGAAGGAGAAACATTTTTTGTTGGCGTAATTCTAAGGAGATACCTAATATGAATACGACGCTCAAAGAGAGGCGTGCATTTTCCGATGACTGTCATGTCTTGGCATGTAAGAATTGATTGTTAACGAATACAACATAGTTTGTATACCGAATATAAATGTTGAGAGTTTTCTCTTCATAGAAGAACTGACGATACATTAAAATAGTATCAGATTTCAGAGTGATCGACTTCACTCTACCCGTTTATCGGAAGGTACTTCAATAGGAAACTTCCATATCCAAATAAAGTTCGTTTCAGCATATTTTATTGCAAAAATTCACAAATATTGAATACAAATCATTATATACCTAATATCAGAAATGAATGAATGTCTAAATTTATTCATACAAAGGTATGAAGCATCAATTATTCCAAAATTCCATAGACTTCTTGGGAGTTTTAATGATATGGATTTCCAAGCTGCTTCCATCAGTTGTTCTGCTTTCCCAGGTTGTTCTGACAAGGTCTTACTCTTCTTTCCACAATTTTCCTATGTAATTACGCTATGGGCATCATCCTGCATGAATTTGAAAGCCTCTCCACTGCAGAATTATGTTATGTAGCTTCTAATCTACAAAACTCCGCCTCGTCAACTTTTGGTACAAGCTGATTTCCGCTGTATTATGAAGTTTAAATCATCACTGCTCCCTTATTTGAAACACATATGATACAAATATTTCACCATCCTTTTCTATACTTACGACAATATTTCACAAATTTATTATTTAAGGACTGTTTGCTATCAACAGTATTTGACAGAAGGTGCTGTCATGCGATTCTGATAAGAGCATTTGTATCAGAGCATTACTTTCGTCCTGGAATATTACAAAAAAGAAATATTTCAAAATCAAGAAGGATATCAAATTTTTATACAATAAAACAAATCTTCTTGTGAATCTCTGATATTTTAGTTGGAGAGCACAATGTATAAGGAGGAAAATTCAGTCATTAACCTTTTTCAGTATGAAAATAGCTCCATAACTATTCCACTATCCTTTTTTCACAACTCTGTACTACATATTACACTATTCAATATTTGTCGTCAAAATATTAGCATTGTAAAAACGTCGTTTGTAGGATCGACTAGACACATTTGTTGATTGTTAGCCAAACTGATAACCGTACATGTCACTTTCCTATAAAGTACCATTGAAATCCCAATTCTTATCTATTTGGACTAAGTCGCCTTGAAGTATGACCTTATCAACATAATAGGGTCGAATTTGCTTAATCCCATTCTTATGCAAGCACCAGCTGACTGAGGCACGTCAGGTCCAATTACCCTACATGCAAGACACTTCAATGACCGAAAACATAACATCGGATCTGCAGAGTGCACCTAACCTACAAATTTCGAAAACGTTATCGTTCTGTTCTACCTTGATATGCTGAAGACTTCGGGCGTTCAAATCTCCATTTCCACCAATACCAAGCACATCCACTATAACTATCCGTTAAGGAACGGATTCAATCAATCTAAAAGCCAGATTTTCAATTCAACACGAACCGTAGGCGAAAAAAGAAAACAAAACATACGCATTTAGTTTGAAGATTGTCAATGCGCTACCCGCTGTTATACCTAGGTTCATCCTTGTTCCTCACGTGTGAAATGAAAACGCATGCGTTACTTGTATAGGTTTGTTCACTCGGATAAGGTAGAAATAAGACTCCAAGAAAGTTCAATAATATTTGTTTATGCATCGATCAAACAGCCATTGGCGGTGGGACTTTGAACGAAAGGAAATATATTCGGAAATAACCTCAACTGTCAAATAATTTGAGCCCATAACTTGACGGAGATAACGGATGACATTATCACATACTATTTTTTACACAGTCGGTTTTTACGATAGTTGACACCTTTTACCTTCCATTCAACTTTTCGTTCTTTTAAAATCGATCTTGAATCCATGAATTGGTTTGGGCATCTTAGAGCCACCTCGCGGAGCGCGCACGAATGAAATTTGATTATTATAGGAATCTTCCCAATAGATGAATAGAACAACGGGTTAGCCAATAAGGACACCGTCTTTCCCGCTTTTCATCTTGTACAGAAAAGTGCCACTTTCTGCCCTGTCTTGTTAGTGATACATATTTTTCACGACCTTGCAAAAAGTCTACAACTTTTTGATCACATCAGATATTCTTCCAGATGATACTGTTTGATAATTAATAGAAATTAATCTCATTGCTAATCGAATTCCATTTATCTATGGAACGATTTTCAGTTGCATCTAGTGGGCTTGTAGTTTTACCAATGCTCAAAGTGAAACCATTAGTGAAAGTTATAGTGAAGCCATTAGTGATAGTTATACTGAAACCATTAGTGAAAGCCATAGGGAAACCATTGGTGATAGTTATAGTAAACCATTAGTGAAAGTTATGGTGAAAACATAAGTGACAGTTCGATAGTTGTATACTTTGTTGTTTATGTGTGGTGAAACTGAGTATAAAATAGTGAAAAGAGTCGTAATAGTTATAAGGAAAACATTAGTGATAGATACGGTGAAAACATAAGTGATAGTTCGATAGTTGTATACTGAAGGGATAAACAACTCTGTTGTTTATCTGTGGTGAAACTGATGATCATAAAATAGTGAAAAGAGTAGTGATAGTTATAGGGAAACCATTAGTGATAGATATGGTGAAACCACAAGTGATAGTTGTAGGTACCAAAGAATGATCAGCTCTTTCATTCTTTGGTTATACTGATGATTCAGTATAGGCATGAATTAATAAATTAATGCAAATCTTGTTACGAACAACAGCATAAAGTTATCTATGGAACGATTTCAAGATGCAAGGCTGAAATATAATCTATCTAGTTATAGTGAAACCATTAGCGATAGTTAAAGTGAAACCATTGGTGATCGTTATAGGTGAAGCATTAGTGATAGATATGGTGAAACCATTAGTGACAGTTATACCACAGAATATGAAACTCTTTTGTTTATATTTGGTTATACCGATTATTCAGTATATGCATAATGTTTTCGGCAGTTTGATTTTGATTTAACCAAATTTTATTGCTGACGAGAGCGAATTCATCGTTATCAATAGAACGTTTTCAAGATGCGAGTCTGAAATTTCAGTCGTATATCTTGTGGGACTGTAGTTTTACCAAAGCTCATAATGAAACCATTGGTGATAGTTATAGTGAAACCATAAGTGATATTTATGGTAATACCATTAGTGAATTAGTGATAGTTATACCGAAGAATACACAACTCTATTATTTATTTTTGGTTATAGGTACTAAGGTAATGATTATTCACTAGATGCTTGATATTTTTGACAGTTTAATTTTGATTAATTCAACTATTGTTACTTATATCTAGTCCAAAGGGTATGTCAAAATATTGAAGGTGTTCGTGCGCTAACATTGGTAGAGGCAAAGGAAGAGTTGATTCTGTATTTCTGGTATATTTTCGAACCGAATTCAAATAAATCTTGAAAATTTTGTTCCTGGTGTTTGGGACAAATCTCTGATAGGCAGAGTGTTAATATGGCGAAGAAACTTCTTGATTTCAACTCGCTTTTCAGCTCGCTTTGGGGTCAATGTAATATTTTTTGTTTTTGAAGTATTTCAAAAGCTTACCAGGGTGATCCCTCTATTAATTCCAAATGAGTTTAAAAAACCCAGAAAGTAACTGAGGCTGCCGTTTTTAGACTTACCAATCAGTAGAGGGGGCAGCTTTTTGGCCGATTTTCTCGTCAAACTCAACATAATCACTCGTAGGTATTTCACACACACAGCACAATCACAAAATATGAGAAACCGTCATGTTTTTAGCCCACCGTGAACACTTAAACATCTCAATCTTCGTCCAACAAGAGACTGACACTAATATGATTGTGCAGCGTTATTAAAATTAGAAAACTGTTTAGATTAGTTTACGCGAAAATTGAATTTCCAACACGTTTCCTGCGTTAAACGCCAACGTTCGAAAACAATTTCATGTTTTATGGACGGAGTTTTCGCATCTATGATGTTGTAGTCTACCATCGACGATTTTATTACGAGGAAAACCGCATTTCTCAGATAGATGTGGCAGAAGACAGGCTTCAATTGTGAGTGATGGGTTTGAAATTTACGAGCGACTCGCCGAGCCAACTAATAAATTTCACGGTTATTTTCATTTAGATTGACGCTACATACGATGTTTAGCATCGGGATATGGATGTATACATCCTTTTGTTGCGGAAAATGAGGATTTGAGCGAGATTTCGTTGTTTACCAAGTTTCAACGCGACTTATTTGGACGTAGCTATCAATTTATTCAGAAGCCATTTAGATCGCAATGAATAAGAGATTTATACGAGGAAAGCTTCGATAAAACCGTTGATTGTTCGATAAATAGGTAGACATTCCGTATGGATGTAGATAAGCCGATAATCTATGGGTATCGAAAATTATCTAAATGAATCGCTCAGAGTTTACAAACATCAGTAATCTAGTGTGGGCGTATTACTAATCAGGGGCACTTTTTTTCATACGATATTCGTGCCTCACTGAGTTTTATTATCGCACAACTCCTTTGCCATTTTCCGATTTTTGGTGACCAGAATTGGCCTTCACGCTCTTGTGATTTAACGTCTTCAGTCTTCTGGCTGTGGGGTTATTTGACGTCACAAGTTTCAACAGGCCCGGATCTAAGATTTTTTCTGACCGGGGCAAAAATTCATGATTGCGCCCCCCCATTTGTTTAATATGTACATATATGAAGTCATAGAAAAAACAAAAATAAATAAAACAAATTAATGATGAAAATAAAAACTAATAATAAGGAAAATATCACAAGAAAGAAATTGGACTTTTTTCTTCCCATAGCATCACGCGGCGTGATTTTCTTTCCGCGAAAGCATCTATCAGCTCCTCGAAATCTGTTTCGGAAGTAGTTTTGTATTCTATAGCTAAGATCGAGAGACCATAGAGACTTTTCTGACTCATTAAAGAACGCAAATAATTTTTTATTATTTTCAATTTGCTGAAACTGCTTTCACATCTTGCAGACGTGGTAGGCAATGTGCACTATATTCTATATAATGTCAGCTATACTGACATTATAGGGAAAGCATCTTTCAGATCTTGCCTGTGAATAATTTGTAGCAGGTCTAATGAAGTCGATCTTTCACTTATTTCTGGAACCAGCATTTTGAAAACCGCTAGTTCCTAACAAAAATCAACTGCATTCAAGTCTCTTTAATATTTTTGCGCTAAAAGGGTCCCATTTTCTGCAGATCCTCTTTTTGCATGTTTTTTTGATTTCTGACAATAATCTGTCGAAAACAACATTAATTTCCTCGGATAATAAACCAATTAGATCCGTTCATGACTCATCATCGCACATTTCGTCAACCTGCTTGTTCTTCTTGGAAACAAGTTTATTTCTAAGAATTGGCTCAACACAGTAGCGTATATAGAAAATATTTTCGGGGGGGGCCCGAGATGCTTACACCATCAAATGATCCAATGGTTAGATTAGGTTAGATGAATATTATTAGATTTCGGGGGGGGCCCGGGCCCCCTGGGCCCCCCCCTATATACGCCAGTGGCTCAACATCCAATTCTTCTGAAAGAAGTGTAGCTTCAGTTTTTCTGTCATTCCTTGCAAGATCTTCATAAGACCTTGCATGAACGATAATGAACGTGAAATAACTATATCTCCTTTCTGAATTTCCACGTTGACCATATTGATCACTCGCAGAATAATATCCCAAAATGTAAGGTTCAGGAAGAATCTAAAATCCATCGCAGCATGAAGCAAATGACCAGCTTCATACTTGTATTCTGCGACTATAGTGAGGATTCTTTGATTTCTTCCACAGCCTTCACAACTCCCGGTAAATTATTGAGCAAGGCATTAACAGCTTGATGTTTGGTCCATCTAGTTTGGCTACTTCCTTTAAAATTTATTTTCGTCCACTTTTTCATAATTGTCCATCGTGTGGTTGAACTAACAAAAAACAATACAGTTTTTGTACAACACCAAATAAATTTACTGCTTCTGAACATGATGAAGACGAATGGACACCCACAGCCACAAGATTCAGAGAGTGTAGAATTCTGGATTGGACTCCTTTATATATATGCCAGCTTGTCAACTTCTAAGAAGTCAATAAAACTTTCCTTTATTTTTAGTATTATATAAGTCTTTGCCTTTATCTCATATCCAGACTACGTTCTCTTTAAATATCGTATAACCTGGTTCATTTGTTCTGTGAGAGATACATCTGGATTCTGGGGTACAGTCGAACATAATAGTGAAATAGTTGGCTTCATTGATCTCATTGATAATGCTATTCCGAACTTTGGTGGCCATTAAATCAATAATTTCATCTTGCATATTTTTGGGAAGATAGGATGTTTGTCCTTTTTTTGAGTGGTCAAGATGGCACTTCAGAGTCGGGTCATATTTAATAATAATATTTTTTTCCGGGAAAATCAAAAATAAAAAAAATTGAACCTCTGGTTTTTTTTAGCGCCCCCTTAAGCTGGCGCCCAGGGCAAGCGCCCCGCTTGCCCCACCCTAGATCCGGGCCTGCGGTTTCATTGAAAACTAAAATAATGCGCTCTTACTTTATTGTCCAATCTTCTCATTCTTTTCCTAATTAGAAATCGATATTCGAATTCTAAATGAACTTCGAAGGATACAGGCTAACATTCAAGTAATTACTTGCGATCTACGTGAGATAAAAGATAATCGTTCTTCGCCATTTTCCCTTCAATATCGGTCTCGTGGTCAGTCCTTGTATATTCCGAGAAAATTCCATATAATACAAGTTGCAGTAAATAAATAATCCCCAATGATATCATTCGATCCCAGGTGACGAATAAAAATCGAGAATTTATTGGTTTCGAGTAGGCAGGTTCATTAGGAACATACCGCGGAATCTGATAATCCTGTGAATTGGATAATAGTCACCAGGACCGGATTAAACATCAATTCAAGCACCAGAATGGCGGAAACAGGGGTTTTTTAATTCGACCCCCTATATCTCCCTTCATGTTACTTCTATGGAAATTATGGATAGGACTTTTTTGTAGCAAATTCGATTTGCTCTTATTTTGATAGGGAAGGATTTTTCGCTGGAAGGCTTAGTTTTCGAAATATTCACAAAATTACCTAGAACTATGGGTCAAGACTTTTGGTGTTAAAGTGGTGCCGTGACCAGGATCAATGTTTATAAATAACTGAAGACCAACGAATCATCGTTGAATAACTTTTATTGAGAACTATAATTATGAATGTCTCAAATCAAAATCAACTTATGACAATATGGAAGATGCTTCCAGACTGACAAAATTTTTTAGTTGTCCTCAGATGTAATAATTCGGAATCCGTCACTGTTCCACGTCTTCACAATTTATTCAAATTGCAGTAATCACAATAATTAATGCTGGATTAAGTGCGTATGTGTCTACTGCTTTACCAAACATGAGTATCAGCAAAAAAGTCTCATCTATTCCCTGTTGCGCCCGTATTTAAGCACGTAAGAGCATAATTTAAAATCGAATAGGCACAAGGGTACCCATATATCAGCCGACTCGTACCGCTTCACTCAAATCGGAAAGTTTTCAGTCCATATGAAGAGTATAGTCTTGTGAATACGTTATGGAACCGCAAACCACATAAATAACCCACTTACTCCGATTTGAACACGTTCGACTGAAAAGTTTCACGTACACCTCGATGCAGTTTAGGAATGTAAAATCGTGTCGAAGTCCACCGTCGTTCGAAATGTTCGAATTCAGGAGAAATCTATTTTGCGGCGAACTTAATCAGTGCGAAATGTAACAGTTTTGCGGTTATGTGATTTGCATAGTTTTTGTAAAAGTGGCGATCGATATGCGCCTATATATTTCGTTTTATTGCTAAGTAGAATTCCGTATTAGTATTGGCGCCAATGAATCTTACAGATTGACTAAAAGTCAATGATGAAAGGTGTATAAGTCAACGCCTTCCGTGAACAACCTGTTCTACTAACACAGACCTTTTCTGATCGCTCCCTATCGATCGACTAGTCGAGGTACAAACGAAAAGAAGAGATTCCCTGCATAATTTTACGATAAAACGTCCAATGGAATTGTGACTGCAGACGTTTCATTTTCGAGATATAAAGTGTTACAGTTTAAAACTTTTTCAATTTTTTTCCCACAGTATACTAATTCCACAAGATATTTAGCTGAATTTGGGCATTTACAATTTAGACTTTAGAGTTAAAACCTTGTGACATATGCCAGAACTTTTCTTTGGCATCCCCTGTCCGTTTAAAAAATTAAATGGCCCGTTCGAGTATTATGTGTTTTGAAATAGTAAGTATAAATCTCTCACCATTCCCATCTTCCCTGTTTGTTTTCACTCCTAACACTTTTCCGTTTTGGAAATTTTGACTTTAAGGCGCTAACACACTTGCACAGTTTTCAATTTTTTAACGGGAGTACACCGATATCGTATAACCATCCAACGGAACCCTGGAAACTTTAGGACGGAAGTCTCGCACTGGTACCCGATTCGCATTTGTTATTCCAGCGATACTTTGTTACAAAATGATGTAAATGTTAACGGTTGACACACCATGGGTGAAACTAGTTCAGTATATGGGCCTGAGATGTTTATGGCATTAAGGAATTTAACGACATTTCGTTGAAACTGGACTGGGTACGATGGTGGGGCTTCAATTTTTCACTCGATTTTATTTTGTTTCGGTGTTTACACCGGTGTGACAATTTATTAAATTCTTGGACTTTTTACCGGAGCTGTTTTCATTTTTCTGTCTATTTTTTAAGATAACTTAAATCATTCCTTAAATCCTAGGTGAATATCGTAAATAAGTATACCTAGTTTGACCATCATAGTTATGAAAAAAAAAACATCTTTCATTATACTCAAAGGTTTGACCGAATAATGAATATTGCTTGTTGAAGATAAAATCAAACAATCCCAATTTACGAAAAAATTATATTCGGTAACAAAATTTCGAAATTGACCACATCATCCACGATTTTCTTCTAGTTAATTTCATGTAATATTATTTTTTTGATTGATCCTTTCGAACGAGGACTGAAGATGAAATGAAATGATAAATTTCTCATATACAGCTGAAGCTGAAATTTTTCAAGAACAGCATTGGCAACATTGTAGTTTATTCCCCCAGCGAAATACTTTATAGTAAACACAATAAAGGCATCTATTATTTCAGCATAAATTTTACCCAAGTAATTATCAAATTCTCCTGAAAATCAATAGTTTGAAACTGTATTAATCACTTCATTTCGATATATCTCTCTTTATCACTTTTAGGAGTTTCACATCAACTTATAAGTAAATGTACATTTTATTCCCTATCCCTCTTGCGCTGTTGCCTTGCTTGCCCAATTTCACGGCTTGTTATGACGACGGCTTTTCCTCGAGTTGAGTCAAAAAGAAGAACAACCATAGAAAAACCTAGTAGTTCAAATGTAACCTAACCTAACATGACGGAACCGCAACGGCTGGGCAATTGGGCATTTAAAGTCATCCGTATGTATACATAGCCTCATGTTCTGTCAATCGCGAGTTCATTGTTGAAAAGTGTTTATCTCATTCAAAACCGAAATAATTTAATTCTTAGTGCTAGGTTTGACCATTTTGGCATAAGTCACATTATGTCACGTGAAGTAAAAGAAAACATTCTCCAGGAAATTTTTGCTTCACACTCACATAATGAAAATTCAAATACAGAAGAGAGCCCAACAGATGATATGAAGATAAGTGGTAGCAAAAATCAAACAGATGAAGAAATGCTGCTTGCACGTGAGGAAGGTTCAGATAACATGGCCACAGAGACTGTAAATCCACGTGGAGAAGTGGATAATAAATTAGTAGAAAAAGTAGCCCACATGCATATATCCAAAGATGAAGCTGTCAGCTTAGAACCCACTGTAAGCGAAGGAACTTCCCAACAGAAGAAGAATACGTTATGTATGCTAAAGAAATATAAAGATTTATCAGATAGCTCTGACAATGAGGATAATACAAATATCACGCTGAAAGGACTACGCTTGGGCAATTCAGGGAATGGTGACGATTTAGAAGATTCCGATGAAGTGAGTGAAAGTGACTCCGATGATTATGACTCTGAGGACGAGTAAGTACAAGTGTAACATTTAAGTTTCAAAAAGCTGATTGTATCTCTTCTTTGCAGGACACTAATGAAAGAACTCAATGATCTCCAAATAAAAAAAAGAAAGGTTGTTCATGAATCGGCATTGATGGCAGTATTAGGTATAGATAAGGTTACTGAACCACCGCACATTTCAACACTTGAGTTGAACAATAAGGAAGAATTTGCACAAATGGGATATCTAGAATGTGTGATTGAAAAGATTGGTAAGTCTAACAATCTTTATTTTATTTGCAGACGCTAAATATTCATTTTTCTTTCATTTTATTTTTTAGTTACGGTAAGAGGACTTCCAGGGATGCCTGCTTATGATCTTGATACATTACTGTTCATGGACGAAGGTCAAAGGGTTTTAGGTTATGTTCTGGATGTCATGGGTCCTGTCACAGCGCCTGTTTACATCATACCGATGAGTTCTACGGAAGCAATAAGAGATATGGGACTTCAGAACGGCACTATGGTCTATGTTGCCCCCAAAACAAAATACACTAAGTATGTTTTACTTGAAGAATTAATGAAGTGAGTATTCTGTACATAAGATTCACCATGGACTAATAATATTGATAGACCGAGTGATATTTTCAAAATATAATTTATAGTAACATCAGTGTTTTATTATGTTTTCGGAGCAGACTTGGCAACAGAGCAGACGATTACGTTTGATTTTCTTTCGGTATATTCTTGTGAAATACTTGGTCTATTTATATCATTAGTCTATGGATCTCACTTTACATTAATTTTCGACTTTATTGAATGTTCTTTAGGTAGAAAATTTCCATTCCAGTATTGTGGAAGTTTAGAAGTAGAAGTTTTGTTTCTTTCAGATTTAGGTAGGAACTTCTAATTACTATTCTCTTGAACGTTTTATTGTGGGTGGTTTTGTCCTTTGAAAGAAATTTGTTGTTACATTAACTCGTCGTTAGTCTTTTACAGATGTTCTGAAACGTTAACAAAATTTCCGATTTCGTAATACCCTTTTTTTCCCATACCATTTTTCAAAATTTGGCTTCATATAAAAGATACAGGGTGTCGAGAATCCATGAAAAACATTTGGAAAATAAAAGTATTCTTAGGTTTTTTCAATAAAACGCGTTGTTTTCAAGTTATTCCTTATTTTATCCGATGAAATTTGACGAAAAACTCAGAATGTCGGAATGTTTATCAACTTTGTCGAATTCTCGTTCAGAAATCACAGACAGTAAAAACTATTTCTGAAATTAAACACGTGTAAACTAAAGTTAAAGCATTTTATGGCACGTGCGATAGTTTTATTCGTTAACTGTAGGGGGCGTATTGTTTGGTTACGTTCGCCTATTCCCACTGGCGTATTTAGGGGGGGGCCAGGGGGGGCCAGGCCCCCCCTGATGTACCTCTGGCCCCCCCTGAAAGATTCTAATTCAAAAACTACGTATAGGTATCACAAATATACCAGGGGCCGCGGCCCCCCCTGAAAACTGAGGCTAGATACGTTGATGCCTATTCCACCGATAATCTCAGAAATATGGCAACGTCACTACCGAAAGTTTTATGAAATATTTATAGAAGGTTGTTGTTTTGAATACAAAATAGGTTGATATCGCTTGATGTGTCATAAATTGAATGAAAGCCCTTTGTTTACAAGATACTTTTCGATTATCGAGTAAAATATGAACAAATTATTAGTGTTCGCAAACTAATCCTCAGGATAATTGAAGAAGGAACATTTTTTGGTGGGAGAAATCTGGCTATTCAATTGCAGATATAATTGGACAAAACAAAGTGTTTTTGTTAAGAAATATCGTGTTTGTAACATTTTTATTTCGTAAAGTATTCCCTAACTGTATTACAGCGTGTTGGGAAAAACGCTCGGACACGTCGATTTGTAATTTTAAATGCGCATATTTTTCAAGAAAATAAAATTATATAGGGTGTTCCATGTGACCGTGGCCAATACCAACTTGCTTATTTCAAATGCAACCCCCTATATATTATTTATTTTTTGGATTCTTCAGAGAATTCTAGACACAATTCATGTACAATGTCCTATACCTATCTTCAACTATTTCGGAAGTATTAAGTGTTTTCCAGATTTATTGCAAAAATCAACGTTTGAAATAAAAATTATTTTATTTCACAAATTCGGTACATTACACTTAAAACCTAATAAGTAATACTGATTATTTCTTAATTATTAAAAAAAAAACAAAAAATATTAATGTCAATCGGATCCATGGTGGTTGTTGATATTTATATCAATGAACGCGGTGTATATGATTAATCGATTATTCTATTACTATATTTCCTTTTAGAATTAATTTTGTGATTATATTAATGTCAATGTAGGAAATGTTCAAAATTCTCGCCGCGAACGTGTTACTAAGGCTATGAGAATAAACAAATCTGTTTTTGTTTTTTTTTAATTCTTCTCAGTAATGGTTTCTGATTACTTTCTTCATATCAAGAGGTAAATGGGAAATAAGTATTGAGTGTAATGTATCGAATTTTTGAAATAATTTTCATTAAAAATGTTAATTTTTGTAAAAAATCTGAAAACACATAATATTTCCGAAACAGTTGAAGATGGGTATAGGACATTGTACATGACATTGTACCGCGAAGAATGTCTAGAATTTTCTGAAGAATCCAAAAATAAATAATATACAGGGGGTTGCATTTGAAATAAGAAAGTTGGTATTGGCCACGGTCGCATGGAACACCCTATATAATTTTATTTTCTTGAAAAATATGCGCATTTAAAATTACAAATCGACGTGTCCGAGCGTTTTTCCTAACACCCCCTCATTTATTCGTTATCGAATTTATTCCATTTGGCTGTTACACTCTGTATCTGAATTTCTATCAAGAAATATGTATTTGCATTCAAACAAGAGAATAATATCAGGCACGTATTTGGCCTAATTGATTTTTCGAAACGGCTATATCTTTTTTACAGAGCCGAATTAGGGAAAATGGAAAATGAGAAAAGGGTTTTTTTTGTAATAATTTATTTACAAACGTTTCGAGCTCGACGCTCGTTTTCAGGACACTCTGCATATTATGTTCGAAAGATTATTTAGTTGGTGCTTAACATGTAAGCGTTGAAAATTTGTTTTTGTACGTTTTGTTCCTGAGGACAGAAAAGTTTTTTCTGCAACTTTGTAATATAATAAATTTATAATTTCAGGATAAGAGCTAACTCTCCTTTTGGGGACCGGGAAGTACCTCCAGTACTGCGGCTTACATACGACTACCTGGACCGCCAGGGTAAAACTATCAAAAACGTTTCGAAAAGAATGTGCAGTCAAGAACGTCACAGACAATACGTAAAAGACATGAACCGTGCGAACGAAAGGGACACTCGCTTGCACCAAATGGCGGATTCGCATCAGTTGCACGTCGAGCGTATCGCGAACAACAACAAACAGCCGGCGAGAGACTCCCGTCCCCGTAATCCGAGCTCCAGCGATTCGAGACCCAGCCGACCCTTGCACAGGAACACCACCCAGATAACGCAGGGCGTCCATCTGAACGATAGGTACACTTGGAAATCGACGATTCCCCGCGTGACTTGCAACCCGAACGGGATACCGATCGTGGATCCCCGGTTCGTAGGGGCCGTTCCGCCTTTAAACAGCCCCTTTCAAAACAGTTCCAGCGAGCAGTACGCCGCCCTCTACGACTATGTCGCCCCTCAAAATTCGATCTCTGCGTCCTCCGAAGTTCAGGTCAGGGGGACCGAATGGTGGCCCAACTTACCGGGTCCCTCTAACGAGGGGTGGTACAATTAGTGAATCGGTTTTAACATTTAACTTCCGAAAAAATATATCTTTCTTTGGTGTTTCTTAATTTTTTTACGGATTGAACGCGGTTGGTTTTTCGGGGGGGCGAATTTTTTTTACGTTGGGGATGTATGATGGAATAAATCGTTTTTCGAAGTTGAGATTCTTGCCTTTGTGTGGTTGAAACAGAATACGCCTTATTTTGTGAAATTATTTGTATATAATTATGAATTTTAGTTGGATCGAATGAGGTACACTACAATCTAGTCTTTTAGTGTCTTGGAGGATTTTTTCAAGGTGAGGTCTGGTATTTTATGTTCAAACTATTACATCTTCGTGACTGGTGCTTCGGAATTTTCTTTTTCATATTTCTCACTGATTATATCTGCGAAACAAAAAATTTTATTGCTATTCTCACATTTACAACCGGAATCTTCTATTGAGTCATCATTTCGCGCCTGTTTAAAAAAAAATTAATCACAGTATACATTTGATGGAAGATTCCAAAAAGTTTTCTCCCAAATTCTTTTTCGTTTTCTTTAGTATCATAATTATACAGTGCGCGTCAAAATTATGGAACAAATTCATTTTTTCAGAAGAAAAATATTTGGCAACAAAATCCTGAAACAGGTCAATTTTTGTTTCACTTTTACTAAAGGAGCCCGCACTTTTCTTATGGCAAATGACGTTCCGTCAAATGTTCTAATTTTTTGGTATAATGTAGTACTCGACCTACTGATCAAAAGTGTATGGCACCAACTCAATCCTATGACTAGTTTTCGAGATACAGGGCGTTGAAGTTGAGAATTACCCACTTTTACTACGCCCGTATCTCGGAACAGAATCGAATGAAGTTCAATTTTTCTCAAGAAACATTTCATTCCATCCCCAGAGAGCAACCATATGGAGGAATATGACCGAAAATCGTTACGAATACAGGGTTATCCATAATTGAATGCATGCCCGATTTTGAAAGTATAAAATATGTCAGTTCCAGAGCGAAAACGTTCGCAAAATGAACTATTTCAATAGATATGTTGTTGTTACATCGAAAAAACATGAAATACCTAGAGTTCATACTGGGTGATCCATTATTATAGAAACTATTCACAATGAAGGTTAAGTGGACACCCTGTATTTTTGGGTTGATTTAAGGTGTTTGTTTGATTTTTTCAGAACATATCATCATGGACTTCGAAGAATACAGGGTGATTCAGTCATGAAATGAACTGTGAACCTCACGAAAATACCCAAAAACCACCTTTTTTTTCATCACCCACTATTTCAAGATTAACTCCGTTGAAGTGGGAGTTTCCTTTCACCACTGTACTTGATATAAAAACATCAATACGACTGAGAGTTTTTATCCACTGCCTATGACCAGATTTTTTGCTGCAATAAGAATAAAATAACAAAAATAAATAATTTTCATATTACATAAAAAAAAATCTGGTCATAGGAAGAGGATAAAAACTCTAAGCCGTATTGATGTTTTTATATCAAGTAAAGTGGTGAAAGAAAACTACCACCTCAACGGAGTTAATCTTGAAATAGAGGATGATGAAAAAAAAGGTGGTTTTTGGGTATTTTCGTGAGGTTCACAGTTTATTTCATGACTGAATCACCCTGTATTCTTTGAAGTTCATGATGAGATGTTCTTAAAAAATCAAACAAACACCTTAAATCAACCCAAAATACAGGGTGTCCACTTAACCTTCATTGTGAATAGTTTCTATAATAATGGATCACCCAGTATGAATTCTGGATATTTCAGTTTTTTTCGATGTAACAACAACTATCTAGTGAAATAGTTCATTTTGCGAACGTTTTCGCTCTGGAACTGACATATTTTATACTTTCAAAATCGGGCATGCATTCAATTATGGATAACCCTGTATTCGTAACGATTTTCGGTCATATTCCTCCATATGGTTGCTCCCTGGGGATGGAATGAAATGTTTCTTGAGAAAATTGAAGTTCATTCGATTTCGTTCCGAGATACGGGCGTAGTAAAAGTGGGTAATTCTCAACTTCAACGCCCTGTATCTCAAAAACTAGTCATAGGATTGAGTTGGCGCCAGGAACACTTTTGATGAGTAGGTCGAGTACTACATTATACCAAAAAATTAGAACATTTGACGGAACGCCATTTGCCATAAGAAAAGTGCGGGGTCCTTTTTATATGCATTTTTGAAGGATTTTTGTTGCACCCTGTGCCATCCCCACAGGCAAGGTCTTTGTATCTTCTTTACAGGCGTGCAGGAATTTTCTAGAAAAATTTTTTTTTCAATTAGTTAGCTCAAAGAGGTTTTCAGTACGTGCACTTTGTCATGGCCCATTTACTTTGAGACGATGGTACCTGATGAAATTTGTCACCGAATTAAAGTCGACCAATAAAGTTTTGTTCATGCACAACTTTCAACAGGTACCATCGTCTCAAAGTAAATGAGCCATGACAAAGTGCACGTACTGAAAACCTCTTTGAATTAAATAATAAAAAAAAATTCTCGAAAATTTCTGCACGCCTGTAAAGAAGATACGAAGACCTTACCAAAAAAGTACCACATTACCCACTTTCCCTATTCAAAAATTTTAGAGGGTTGATGGGGATGGCACAGGGTGCAACAAAAATCCTTCAAAAATGCATAAAAATTTGGTAAGAGTGAAACAAAAATTGACCTGTTTCAGGATTTTGTTGCCAAATATTTTTCTTCTGAGAAAATGAATTTGTTCTATAATTTTGATATTAAATTCACCGAAAACTTGTTCTTCAGAAAATTGGATCCTCTATTTTGGATTGTTTCATGACTAAGTTTCAAAATAATTTTTCGACATCTCGTTTTGAATGATTAATCGATTTATCTATAAATTTACATTGATTTGAATGTAATTAAAAATCGTTTGGTACAAATATTTTTGTCCCTCTTGGAGATATTTCAGTAGAAATTCGAAAACGAAAATTGGAACCACATTTTTTATTCCATCCACTCCTATTTTTTTTTACAAATCTAATGCACTAAAGGAAAAATATTTTTTTGCGCCAATTGTAGTAGAGATATTGGAAATTAATTTGAATTATGTCTCTACTGTTTATTTCTTTTTAAAATTAATTTCTTATCCTTCCGATGATTTTTTACTTCAATCTATTTTTATACTCGATGTTTGAGCATTTATTGAGTTCTGTGAAGAATTGACTGAACATAAAATAAGAGACTTGTTCAAAAAATATATGGAGTTGTAATAACAAGTCTTTTGCTGTATAAATATTTATTAGGAATAAATGAAAACATTGTGATATAGATTTTGAATAAAGTATACTTATAATTTGTTATTTCCTAGTAAATTCCTAAGAGGTTAATTAAATAAGACTGTACAGTACCATGTTTTTCTTTCACCTTAAAATGAATCATTTATCCACAATATCCCAAAAAAAAAATAAAAGGTAAGTATTGAATTTTTAAGCGGTCGTTCCACTTGAACCAGGGTTATATCTATTCCGGGATGATAGACGATTTCTTTGACAGCTATTAATTTTTTTCTATCGGTTTCTTCAACGGGCAAATGCGAATCTGCCCACAAGGTGAAAAAAACGCTCAAAAGCTCCTGAATTAATTCAGTGCTTTTTGATTGAGAGAGAAATGGTTCACTCATATAGAAGGTTATGCTTTCTCAAACTATTTGAAGAGGAGAATTGTAGTTTCCTCATCATTTTTGGTGAATTTCGATGTTGTGCTTAAGCTTTTACACTTTTTGATTAAAAAGTATCTTTGGGCCCGCTGTATTTGTTGAAGGCCATATTAGGCTGCGTTTACACTGAATTTATCTCAGTAGAAATTCCCCAGAAACATCAATTTAGATTTAGTTATGTTATTTTAAGAAGTTAAGTTGTATCATTTTGAAAAGTTAGCTATCGTGTGCAAGTGATGATTATACAGCATGATATAAGGCTCAATCAAGTTTTCCCTGTGGTTTGATGGATGGAAGGTGAATACCGCGTTGACCACCTAACTCGTTTTTTAATTGATTCTGTGTTTCCTAGAAGCAATAGGTTTATATTTATTATTGTCTTGTTATTGTGCGGGTGAAACTGCATCATAGTTGCAGTTGAGAAGTTTTTGAGAGGACAAAAAACTGTTTTGAAAGAACTGGTGAGTAATTATTGAATTATTCTTTACCTATTTATGGTTCAATCATATTTTGATTGGGCTAGGTAAGTTAGGTAATTCCTCCACTTTATTTTAATGGTTTATCGTTGAAGCATGAAATTCGACATTGTTATCCCAACAAAGATGAATTGAAATAACTGATACTTCCGAATGTTTGCCTATTTCAATTCATCTGAGCGAAAAATTTCATCATATAGGTGTTCGATTATTTTAGGTCCTATTCTTCACATTTGATTTCGAGAAAATTTTTTGATGAGGTGAGAACATCCAGTATTAGGTATTATATTCAGAAAGTAACGAATTGTGGTGTTCTAGATATATTATACTTTATTATAATTTCCTTTTCTCTCTCTTCAGTCTTCATAAATCATAACTTAAATTGGTTAATTTTTTCAATATTGCTCTCTCTCTCTCTCTCTCCGAAATTCTTTGAGCAGTTAATGGTATTTTTTTCAATGCAATTGGTAAAAAAAGTTGCAGGGCACTTTTTTGTTTATATACTTGACTAACGCAATAATTGCCTTCCTATAGACAATAGAGTCATTAAAAAATCAGTTTAGTAAGAAATTCTCCTAAACTGAATGAATTGTGTGGTGACTTAAATTATTGAGTCTCTCTTTTATGACTTATGAGAGGACTTCCACTCATCACTATTGTTTCTACGGGCTTCTGGTAAAAGCTAGTCCGTCACTGCATTTATCACAGCGGAATGAAACTTAATCAATTGGATTCATATGAAATATGCATTATTCAATAATATTCTATAGGTATCTGGAAAATATGGCTATTTTTCATTTGTGAATAGTCCATACACATCTATAAATAGAACATATAAATTTTCAAGGCATTATTGAGTATTTTTTCGTACTCCATCAGATACCTCTACGAATCTTTATAATAAAATTGTTCGATAATTTAAAGTCGCAATGATGTCGATTTTTGGGTAACTCATTAAACATTTCATTGATTCGGATGAGAAATTTCAGCCGAACCAAACGATTGGTTCCAGAGTTATTGAATTAAGATAAATTTGATCTTGTATAAGAACACGATCTTCAAGTTTTTCTGAAAATTTGGCTGAATAAAATTTCGAAAATGAATTGCTCTGAATTCTTTAGGTCGATTTCAAAAAGTTCTATTCGAGAACAAGAGAGCGAAAACAATCTGTTAAAATTATTGATGTATTCAGAAATAATTTATCAGCCTATAAAACATTTATGAATGATTCTTTTATTGCCAAATAGGTTACAACTGTTTCTTCTTTCATTGAATGAATTTACGTGTTACAATATAATTAGGCGTATGTCAAAATTTGTAGTACATATCTTCAGAGTGTTGAGTTATGTTTGTGATGTCCTATCACTCTCCTATCTGCAGATATCACTCTGGTGTAGACTTTGGAGATATAGAGAACGAAAACCATTTGTCGAAGCCTTCGAAAGACGAAGTCACCTATTTGATATTGATAAAATAATATTGAATTTTTGTTATGTGGTGAAAAAAAAACCAGATATGAATCGTAAGTGCCTTCTTCAAAAAGCAAGAAGACTTGCTTTAGTTCATTCCTAAAATAAATAGCAACTTGGATAAATTTGATTGACATATCGGTTCAGTATTCCTTCATTCACCATTTTAATTCAATTTTTCCATTTCCTTGTCTTCTTTCTAACCACCCAACGGGGTGGTTTATTATTGGATTAAAATTGACATATCCATAGTTATTTCGAGAAATTGAAAATGATATTTTGAAATAGATATATTCCTAATAAGGTAACTGTATCACAGATAACTATATCCTCATACCGAACTAACTATTGAATTCTTTATGTTGGGATTAAAATTCATTGATATAATTGCGTTATTTTCTCGGAACCTCTGATCTAGGAAGGTACTTCACATGGATATAATCTACATAACGTGATTCCAGAGGAAATACGTGAATCGTTTTCATTTACATATCATTTTTGCTCGATTTACCACAAATAAAGGAGTTATAGTATATTGATGATTATTCTCCTAGGCAATATCAAGTATTCATTGAAATATCCGGGCTGGACGATCTGAATTCAAAAATTGATATTTACATACAGGGTGTCACATTGAAAAGGATCAGAAGTCATTTCTAATATAAGAGGAAATAAAATTTAGGAAGATCACTTAGACCCATAAATTTTGTTGTTGTATGTAAAATATGTCGACCACAAGAACACAATTTCCAAAATTGTTAAATTCCCTACTAGAAAATACCTATCCATTTTTTAATTGAGAATCGTTCAACCTCATCAAGTTTCTGCCCAGAATCAATTAAGACCTCACAATGAATTGTAATTTTCAGATATGTCAGTGATAAAGAAGGATGAAGACTGTCCTCTTTTTGTTGATAAGTGTTCGAGTATCATCAACAATGGAAATATGTACGTCGCACTTCTGCCCTCCCATTCTAGAAAAACAGAAAATAAGCATAGAGCGAGAGGTGCCCGTAAAACTAATAGGAATCGACAATTCCACTGGCTGCATTTGCACTGAAATTCCAAACGTGTACAGCCTCTGCTACAACGCTAACGATAAGACCACACCATGCGTGAGGTTTCCCAAAAATATGACCATAACCAACAAAGTACTGATACTAAAATCAACGTATGTCACACAACTCTCTCATGGTGATTTACACAAACTCGCTCATTTAGAAGAACTAAAGATAGACAGCAACCAAAAGTTGAGACATATAGACCCCTATATCTTTCAGAATATGACCAACTTGACAACCTTGAGTTTCGTGTTCAATCCTCTACTGATCACTCTACATAAAGACACCTTCCAAGGTTTGGTAAACCTGAGAGAACTGAATTTAATCAAGAATGGTTTTCGGAGTATACAAATGTTGTCAGCAGCATTGACTCCCACAATACTACCTCATCTTAAAAAGTTAGGTTTGAACGAAAACGTATTCAGAAATGTAAGCGAGGATGATTTTGAGCCAATGCGTGGTAGCGAGCTGGAAGAGCTCAATTTGGTACTGTGTGCCATCAAGCATTTCCACCCAAATTCTCTTGGACCCTTGAAAAACCTTCAAGCTCTACGTCTGGGCGATAATAGATTCGATGTTGCTGAATTAACAAAGTTGCTGGTGACCACGTTGGAGCAAGGAGCTGATTTGAAACTCCTCGACCTTTATTCTTCAGGTTTTAGAGGATCGATGCCGTCTTCAGTTCTGGAAGTAATCGGAGGTTCTAACATAAGCTACTTGATCCTTTCCAGGAACCAGTTTGATGTGATCGACAACGAGTTGTTTCCTGTGCACATGCCGAACTTGAACGTGTTGGACTTGAGTGATGTTTCAGCCCAGCAAATTCTCGACCAAGCTTTCTTGCACTTACCAAACTTGAGGACGCTCATTTTGGGCAAAAACAGACTTTCCTTCTTCGCTGCCTCGAAGCATCTTCCCAATCTCACCTATCTGGATTTGAGAAGCAACACTGACGCAGATGGCTGGGAGTTCTTCCTCACCAAGAGCGAATTTCGAAGAATGAAGTTGGAATATTTAGATTTGCAATACACCAGACTGCTACTTTTGACCAAGACTGACTTTGGGTACATGCCCTATTTGAAAATATTGAACTTGAAGAACTGCAGCATCATCAAGTTAGAAGACAATGCCTTCAAAGGTCTAATTAACTTAAAGGTTTTGAATATGGAGAACAACAGATTCTTCAAGATGTGGATGAGACCAGATTATGAATTCGATATGTTCGGGGGTCTTGAACATCTTGAAGTGCTGTTATTGGGTGGTAATGATATAGCAACCATTAGATCTCCTACCAAATACCTTTTGAAATACCTCAAAGACTTGAAACATTTAGGACTGAACAGGAATAGTTTACAAACTATATCTAGCGAGGATTTCTCTTCTTTGAGGAAGCTGGAAATATTGGATATCTCTGAAAATCACATATTGTCATGGGACTCCAGGATTTTTCCTACAGTTAAACTCAAGAAATTTTATGCATCTCTCAATAAAATCTCTTACTTGACTGACGCGATGCTTTCAGACTTCGATTCATTGGAGTTGATTGAGTTGGACTTCAATTCTTTCATGTGTGATTGTGTTATGAAGGACAAGATGAGTAGTAATAAAACTGCTCTCAAGAAATTCTTGGAGTTGATTGAAGACCAGGTACTCTTTTGTGTTAGACCATACACAAACGTTACCCTAAAGCACTTCGTGCAGAGTATCGTAAATTCTACATTGATTTGCGATCCTGGCATCGATATACTCTTGATAACAATACCAACTGGTGTTGTTTTGGGGATATTGCTTGTTTTAGGAATTCTAGGATACATTTATAGGTGGCATATTCGTTACTGGGCCTTCCTGGTAAGGCTGTATCTAACCAGAAGGGGAAAGATACGTAAAACAATCAAGAAAGGCTACACAAATTTCCAGTTTGATGCTTTTGTGTCCTACTGCAATAAAGACCATGGTTTCGTGATTAGACTTATAAAGATGCTGGAAACCCAAGAACCTTTCCTGAGACTATGCGTTTACGAGAGGGATTTTCAAGTAGGAAGCGTTATATCAGAATCAGTCTTCGAGCATATAACGAAAAGTCGTAAAACCGTCCTTGTCGTCAGCAACGCGTACGCCAAATCCTATTGGTGCAACTGGGAAACTCAAATTGCAGAACACCACAGGCTGTTTTTCGAGAATCCGAACGGTGACTGTGTGGACGAGAGTATAGTGTTGATCAAACTTGGTGATCTTAACGAAGCTCATTTGAATCCAACCCTGAAGTATCTCTTGAAGACCAGGATTTATTTGGAGTGGAACAACGATGTAGACAGGCAGAGGACGTTTTGGCAGAAGCTGAAGCATTTTTTGACTCCTCCGCCTAATGAGAATGAGGAGAGCACAAAGTTGTGAATCTCTATTTTTTCATTGATGTACAGAAGTATAGACTGCATGTATTTTCTTTTGCGAATTGTATTGCTTGTTTTGCTTTATACTTGTAATAAAAATGTTTCTTTGATTTTGATGTAATTCTTTTCTTATGGTTATTTGCATGTCTCAAAGCCTCAACAGCTATCTGTTTTCGTAAGTGATCAAATTTGACGACAAAGGTTAGAGCTTAAGAATGACATATTTGATTGCCTTAAAATCTTGTTTGAAGTTTCATTCGGACTATATCATTTCGAATTTGAGAATGAGGAATGAGTTAATACTTCAACAAATTTTTCTACCAAATGCTTAACTATTTTTGGATCTTTGAGAGCAAAGTTTGTAGATGGTTTCTGCAAGAAATAGTTAACAGAACTCAAAGAAAATCAATGATTAATAATCACAAAAGCTGTTCGAATCTGTTGATAGTCTCCACTGAATTATGTAAATTTAGCTTTCTCCTCCTGAAACCTGAATTTTGCGAATATCTCTATCGCTCTTATTATGCCTGTCAGCTCTTCCTCAATCCACACACTGCAGAATCGTTAAAGTGGAGAGCAAATGATTACCAGTTGCTTGAACGGTATTCTGTTCACGTTTCAACCTTGTATAGCAGTGAACTTGTTGGAAGTGATTCGTCCTTACTCATTTTCACATACGATAGAGCTCAGAAACTGACTGATTTCGAAGTGAATGTTCTTCTGTTACTAAGTTTTGGGACAGCTTTCTTGAGGAACTGTGTGAAAAGTGGTGCTTGAAATTTGCAAGGTGAGATATTCACAAAATTATGCCAATTTATCGTTAGTGATAATGAAATAATCAGACATTCTATGAACAAGTAGATTGAGTTCAAATGATTAAAATTACCTCATTATATACAAAATATTCGTGGAGAGATCCTGCTGCTTCTAGTCGTTGTTTCCAAAATTAATAACATTCTTTCCTACGGAAAACATAAGAAAAATATTAATTAAGTTACATGTTTCTCTTTTCTAATTCCAATAAAAACATTCACATTCCATAAATTCACTATTCAATTGGAAGATTTCAATAGAATTCGATTTTTTTGAGGTTACAACTTACTGAATTTGTGTAAAGTTTGTGGGAGGTGGTACAGTGGAAAGCTCAAGAAAATAATTTCATCCAAAAATTTACTCCCGAATGAAATCATTTCTCTGTTTGGATCAATTATATGGTGTGTTTAGGATATTCGTACATCGTACTGTATCTAATTTACAATAATTGAGGAAATTATATTCGGTAATGAACATTTTTATTGCAGATATGTGGTAGCCAAGCATATCTTTACATGCTCAATATTGTTCAGTTCAATTCTGGGCAATCAACAAATATGGAAATGAAATACCTACGCTGTATCACTATTTCATAGTGTAATGCAACCGGATGATAACTAATAGAAAAGTAAACAATTTTAGTGTCAGATTTTCAAGGATATTGAATATTTGAAGTTGCAGGAGTGGTTCTTGCGAGACGAGTGTTTCGTGCTAAGAGGAGTGCTTTATTGCAGTATGCAGATGAGAATTTTTTTAATTCCAAGAAATCAAGAAAGTTGTCGTCACACTTTTTCGGATGTTCTCAGAATTTGGAAGATCACATGGTCATAAGGTAGGTTATTTCGTAGATGTTCAGGATTCCTTTCATTGTAATGAGGGAAATTTTGTGATAACCATAAACAGAGTCTTCGACTTATACTTCTTTTTCAAGACTCGAAATGTCAAACACGTACTCATCTAGTTTTTTATGGCTTCATCTTTTCAACAAAGCCGGAGTACGATGATTTCTTTCTCTATCAGCAAAATCTTTTTACATTCAAAACTTTTTCGTTTTATTTCAGATGTGTTCCAAGAGGTGAAGAATGCAAATATATGTAGTTCTTCTACTTTTCCTCGAAGTGGTAACATCCTTACAAACATGTACTTCCCTTTTCTGCCCACCTGTACTCGAAAAACGAAAAATAACCATAGAACGAGAACTGCCTCTCAAGTTCATAGGTACAGACGAAGCAAGTGGATGTAATTGCGCAGAAGCACCCAACGTTTACAGCTTATGCTACAACATCAACAGCAAGCTGACACCATGCTCCAAGTTCCCGAAAAACATGAACATCACCACGAAAACTCTCATCCTCAAAACTACGCACATAACAGAATTAGTTTATGGAGATTTCTCAAATTTATCCCACTTAGAAATGTTAACAATCGACAACAACCAATACCTCCGGAAAGTACAGCCTTTCGTTTTTGAAAATATGACGAAATTGACTACCTTAAGTTTTATATCTAATCCATCCCTAACTTATTTCTCCACCAATACATTTCAAGGACTCTTAAACTTGAAGGAACTGAATCTTGTTAAAAATGGGTTTCAAAATATATACGTGCTGGCTTTAGCAATGGAGCCTAGTTTTGTTCCGAGCCTTATCAGAGTCAATTTAAATGAAAATGTCTTCCAAAACATCACAGAAACTGATTTGGAACCAATGGAAGGCAGCAAAATCGAAGAATTAAATTTGATCTCATGTGCCATCGAATATATCCACCCCAAAGCTTTGAAACCCTTGAAATATTTGACGATACTCCGCTTGGGAAGCAACAGATTTGATGTGCAAACCTTAGTAGACCTTCTGTCGGCAACAATTGATGCTGGGATAGATTTGAGAGTACTAGATTTGTATCTATCTGGTTTGAGAGGATTCATGCCAAAATCCATTTTAGAAACCATTGCACAGTCCAATATATCTTCTTTGATTCTCAAACGAAACCAGTTTGACATACTCGACAGCAAGGTTTTTCCTATATACATGCCAAAACTGACCATGTTGGACCTCACAGACGTATCAGCTCAAACAATCCACGAAGAAGCCTTCTCCAAATTACCAAACCTCAAGACTTTGGTATTAGCCAAAAACAGGCTGTCCTACTTTGCAGCTTCAAGATACCTCTCCAACCTCACTTACTTGGACCTCCAAAAAAATACTGATTCTTATGGCTGGGAGTTTGCTTTGACCAAAAGTGAATTCCACAGAATGAAACTGCAGTATTTGGATTTACAATTCACCAGACTCCTGGTTTTGACCAAAACTGACTTTGGTTACATGCCAAACTTGAGGATTTTGAACTTGAAGAATTGCAGTATTTTCAAGATTGAAAATGATACGTTTAGGGAAATGTCGAACCTTCAATTCTTAAACCTAGATAATAATTTGTTCTTCAAAATGTGGATTAACCCTAAGATCGATTTCGATATCTTCGAGGGTCTGGAGAATCTAGAGGTGTTGATGATGGGTGGGAATTCCATAAGCACTTTGAGAAGTAAGACTAAATATTTATTGAGGTATTTGAAGAACTTGAAGCATTTGGGACTGAACAAAAATAGTCTTCAGTCCATATCCAGGGAAGATTTTGCAACGTTGACGAAATTGGAAGTGCTGGACATCTCTGAGAATCGAATTTTGAGTTGGGACGAAAGAGTTTTTCCAAATATCCACCTGAAAAAATTCTACAGTTCCTTCAATAAAATAACAAGAGTGAGTGAAGCTATGTTGCAGGATTTTCAGGATTTAGTGTTTGTACAGATGGATTTCAATTCCTTCATTTGTGATTGTTTCATGAAAGATAAAACCAGTAGTAACAAAAGTGCTTTGATGAAGTTTTCAAAGCTGATTGAAGACCAGCAACTGTACTGTTTAAGACCGTATACAAACGAAACTGTTTTTAATTTTTTTCAGAATATTATCAATTCGAATCTTGACTGTGATCCTAAAGTACATGTTTTAGTTTTCGTTATACCTCTTCTCATTATTTTTGTGATATCTTTTATTTTAGCTGCTTTAGGTTATATTTACAGATGGCACATTCGTTATTGGTTGTTTTTGATTAGAATTTACTTGATACGGAAAGGTAAAATGAAGAATAGTGCTGATAATTCGTACGCAAATTACCAGTTTGATGCTTTTGTGTCTTACTGCAACCAGGATCAAAAATTTGTAATTAAACTTGTGAAAATGCTAGAGAATAACGAACCTTATTTGAGGCTGTGTATATACGAAAGAGATTTTCAAGTTGGGAGTTACATCTCTGAATCTGTTCTGGAAAATATTTCGAAAAGCAGAAAAACAGTTCTGGTTGTGAGCGAAGCTTACGCTAAATCTTATTGGTGCAATTGGGAAACTCAGATAGCAGAACATCATAGACTTTTTTCAAGAGAAAGCAACGACTGTATTGACGAAAGTATAGTGCTGATAAAACTTGGGGATATAGATGAAGCGCATTTGAATCCCACCCTCAAGTATATTTTGAAGACGAGGATTTATTTGGAATGGGATCCAGATGATGAAAAACAAGTGGTGTTTTGGAGAAAACTAAGGCAGTTCTTGACGCCTCCTAAAAGTGGGGTGATAGAAGATACCCATTTATGATATTGTGAATTTTTATTTATTTTGATGTTTTGGTTCCTATTAGGTTATTTGGCCATTTTGTATTTAATTATTTCCTTCGAAGTTTACTAATAAAGATTTTCATCTATATTTTAGAAGCTTTTATTCAACTTCCATTGTATGTCTGGGTCAAATTTTGTGAGAGCATTTTTTACCAAATTTCAGCCCAATCGGGTTTGTTGTTTTCGAGATATTGGGAAATTGAAATTCAAAAATAACTGCGCAATGATTGGGTCGATTTTCGCCAAAACACGAAGAATAATAAATGAAATTGGATCCAAATTCCTTCATACCTACCACAGAAACACGCACGATCAATTCGTAATATCGAGAATACCGACAGACGAAGACAGGATGAGTACCACATGACAGGTAGGTACTCTCGTGGTGGGGTTTTCACCTGAATCCACCTGAGCATACCGGGCCATGATGAAGACCGCGACAGAAGATAAAACAACTCGTTTTACCCTTTCATTTGAACTTGACTTGTGCCGTAAAATTCTACCAGTGGGTACCACGCATTTTGTGCCTTGCACCGATATAAAAGTGGTAAAATTGACTGTGGTTCCTGTGTGGACTATAAAAACGAATAATTCTTTGTTTGGTCAATTGATGTGAGTACCAGAATTACAGAATTGTTAATGAGTTCGATGATTATGTCCCGTACTAAGCGTCTGCTTCATACTTCGAATAAGCTTGATTAATTCTTAAAATAGACCAGAGTGAATCAACCAATTTTCCGATCTACAATGGATAAAGAAATAATTTGTGGTGTATTCAGTGTTTGTCAGAAATTTACAGCTTGTTAGCTCTTCCATCTATGCAATTATCAAGTTATTATTGTTTTTCTCAATGTTTTGAAATATTCCGTTTTACTGTGACGTAGATGCATTTGACACTATTTATTTCAGGGAAACCCCATTGTATTCACCAGCAACATATCAAAAAATGATCGAGAAGAATTTTTACAGATGAATGTGCTATTTGATACAAGCACAAAATAACGGTAAGGCTTGATTCTCCTTTACAAATTTAGACATTCAAATTCAACACTTGCCTTGAATTAGGCATGAAATATTGAAATTACCCGCCAATTTTGCATTGATTATGTAGAAATTTTCAATATTAAGTCGAATATAATAACCAATTCCTCAAAAACATAAAGATATCGATGTTCTACAGTGTTTGTCCTTGAATATTTCGAGCAGAATCTTGGAACCCATTTATAAATATATAATTGCTCTGTTTTCTAGGGAATTCTGTATATATAACTGTATATAACTATAACATGATATAATAATTCTAGGAACAATGGAACTTTGCAAAATATTAATGAGTGTGAATTCCTTTTCATCTTGCAAATTTTATTGAAATGAAAATGAACATGTCAGCAAAAACACTCACCTAAATTGAAATTGTTTAGATAAATTGGGGAATTATTTTAATTTATAATTATTGTCATTTTTATTTCCAATGTTATTTTTTCATTAGTCTTTTCAACCACCAACAATTGAATCTTCTAGAAGACATGATATCTGATTGATTTTTCTTTCAGAATCCAGATTAAAAATATATTAGGTGCAGATAAAAGTACTAGCAGTGCATGGTAAACTAAGTCTTATCAATTCGAGGCTGAGGAACACCAGAAAACTGCCATTAAAGGATTGAAGAAAAAGTGGTGCCATAATCAATTGTTCAATCATGTAAGTGGACAGAAATTTTCCACTGAGAAAATCTGAAAAACCTTTGAAGAAAAGACCGTTTTCCAAAAAAATCATAATTTGTATAATTTCGAGGTTGGACAAACAATATTTCAAGAACTGTTAGAATATATCACACAGTTCCACTAACCGCAAAATGGTTTACGTACGATGAGAAGTTTATAATTTTTTAGTGGTGAAGGCTACTTGCGTCTTTATTTAGTTGCTGGAAGAACCTTACTAGCTTGGTTTACTAACTCTTATTCATCAGTATCGCTGACCCTATATTGTTGCTAAATATTATTTTCCAGGGCATCCAAATGGCTACATTCCTCCTTCATTCTATTCATCATTCTACCAACTATCTTCACAGAAACTCTACAGAAAGAATCTTGCTGCTCCAAAAGGGTGGAACCAACAGCACGCACAAAGGTGGCACAAACCATAAGTGGCTGTATTTGTAAAGAAGTCCCTGATGGATATACTATATGCTACAACGCTAACAATTACCAAGCATCCTGCAAAACGTATCCGAACCGAATGAAGATCAACACAACAGAGCTTGTTATAAGATCCACCTTCATAAAGGAGATACTAGTCAATGATTTCTCGAATTTGAATCATATAGAAACATTGACGATAGAAAAAAACACGAAACTCAACCATATTCAAGCTTTCGTGTTCGAAAAAATGACGAACCTCAGAACATTGAACATCATTTCTAACCCACTCTTGAATAGTTTACACCCTGATGCTTTCCAAGGACTGGTCAATCTTAGAGAACTCAGAATTGAGGATTGTGGATTCTCACAAATACAAGATTTGACGAGGGCTTTACAGGTCAAGTTGCTTCCAAATCTCAGAAAACTCAAAATCGGTGGAAACAGTTTCGTTCATATTTCAGCTGATGCCTTCGATTCAATTAGAGATGGACAACTTGAGGAACTGGATTTGAGCTCTTGTGGGATCCAGAGTATAGATAGGGATGCTCTGAAGTCTTTGAGAAAATTATCGAAGATTTCTTTAGGAAACAACTCTTTGGAAGTTCAAGCTATTGTTGATATTCTGGAGACTACAATCTCTTCAGGAATTGATTTAACATCCTTGGACTTACACTCAGTAGGAATCAATACGTCAGTGCCAGAATCCTTAGCCAAAGTCATTGCGGCGTCCAATATCGATAACTTAACTTTATCACAAAACACTTTAGGTATACTCAACCAAAAAACTATCCCATTCACTCTACCAAACTTAAGAACCCTAGACATAACCAACGTAACTGCAAATTACCTGGAAGACTCTTTCTTCACCAAAGTTCCAAATGTAGAAAAACTCATTCTGAGCCAGCATAACTTATCCTATTTCACAATGCCCAAAGCTCTTCCTAACCTTAAATATTTGGACCTCTCAGAGTTCACGAAAAAACAACCGTATGAGTTCTTCCATCTTGAAACTGAGTTGGACGTTACTGAAGTGGAGTACCTGGATCTTCACCATACCAGACTTGCATTCCTTCTGGCGGATTCTTTTAAATTCATGCCAGCTTTGAAAGAATTGAATCTGAAGAAGTGCGTCATCGCCAAAATCAGTACTGGTGCCTTCAATCAGCTCAGTAACCTCAAGTACTTGAATTTGGAGGACAACAAGTTCTTCGTTATGTACATAAAGTATCCGTCAGAGCCTTTCTTAGGTTTGGAGAATCTGGAAACGCTTCTTGTTGGTGAGAATGCTATCAGTTACATTTCGAAGAACGAAAAGAATTTGTTCAAGCATTTGACCAACTTGAAATGTTTGGGACTGCAACGAAACAGTCTAGAAGTTATAACAGCTTGGGATTTGGAGCCTCTGAAGAATCTTGAGGTGTTGGACATATCTTCAAATCCTCTGTATGCTTGGGATGACCGGGTGTTCTTTAAGAGTAGACTGGAGAATTTTTATGCTTCCTCTAATCACTTTAACTACCTAAGTCTCGCCATGATTCAAGATTTTAGAAATCTCAACAGTTTGGACATTGGTTACAGTCCATTTTCTTGTGACTGTAGAATGATGAGGAGAATGTTTCCCGATAAAATTCTACTGAGGGAAATTAAAACATCGACCAGATACAGAAATTTGCTTTGTGCAGGTTCACATGAGCTGACTGTTATTGACTACATCGAAACTAAAAATTATTCAGATTGTGAACCCAAAAAATCGCTCATGATGTACTTTTTGTGGACATTCTTCGCATTCGCTTCTATAGCTGCTATATTGATATTGGTGTTTACTGTGAGAGACCAAATACCTTATGCTAATGCTTTCGTAAGGTCTTCACAAGGTAGACAGAGTATTATGTGATACGCTTTCATGTAAATGAGACTTTTTATTTATATTTGATGTTAAGAATTTGTGATTAAAAACTTTTTATTTCATCCTTGTTTGAATTTTTCCTGTCAGTGATAACTAGTAGTTTTGGGGGACGAAGTTTTTGAAAAATAACTGGGGAGAATTTTTTTTTGGGAAAAAAAATTTCGATACAAATTTATAATTTTTTCATCTATAGATTCAGTACCTGACTAATTGTTTTTATGAACTGATAATAATAGCAACTCTGTAATAAACCATTCTCCAATTATTGGCTTATTACTTTGGACTTGATAGATCTTCTAATTAAAGAGAATACTAAAAAGTTTTTCATTTCTACATCCCCCCTCGAAGTTAATAAGTGAAACAAAAAATATCATCAATCGTTTAATTTCTCATAAACGTCTTAGCTAAAAACAAATTTATATATTGCACATGTTCTGAATTAAATAATCAATAAATAAAATTTATACCTTATGTACATTTTGCGGAAATAATAAAAGTGACGTATTCAACAGTAAATAATAATCATGAACATAAATCTTTGGTAGCTTAAAATATCTTAACCGAGTCGGTTAACGAAAGATCCTCGAGTTCCACGATGTTTCGGACCTCATGTTGCTTCATTACGAGTATATCGTCATTAATATCAACTGAAAAGAAAATATTTAATCGAGTCATAACATTGAAAAGATTTCGTTGAATTACCTCTTCAAGAGTCAGGGGATTGCCTTTCATCTTTGTGTCTATGTTGTGGTACCTCTCTGAAAAAAATTGCAATAATTTTGTCTCCACAAACTTTCATATTTTACAACCTATAAATAACTTACCATGCGCAAGATGAAGTCGTACTAAGGCCATTATGTAATTTTCGGTCGTCAGAATCCTGTTTTTGGCAAAACGGAGTACCAAACATTCCAAAACCTTGTTGCTGACTGTACACCCAGCTTCCCAAAGGAGCGCTCTGAGATTGTAGCTAGATGTCTTCCCACTGTTGTGGTTTCGTTCAAATTTCTGGAAAGCAAGCTGGAAGCATCCATAGATTATAGTCGAGAAGGAAACATATCCTGAATGGAAATGATACTGTTTTATTATCAACAACTCACCCTCCAGAACTGCAACATATGCAGTAAAACGGGCATGTCCAACATATTCAGTCTTCCACTTATATTGAAGTCCCTCAGCATTATCAACCCTTTGCAAAGCTCCAAGCTAGGTTTTTCCGATAAATAGTTTTTCCAGTGGGTTCTCAAAATTTTCTGCAATTGACTAGCATCGATTTCTGGAGGGTATTTCATCAGGAATTTGGAAAGGACGGATTTTCCATCAGTCTGAAAAAAGTGCCTTAAATTTTCTTGTATAGGTAGGTATTCAAAACTTTGGTTTGCACTCAATCGAAGTTGTTTATCTGTGATCTCTACCAAATACTTGTTAGGATGTAAACCTGAACAAGCAAAGCATCCCAAATATTTCAGTTTGTATTACATTGTCATGACTCAAGAATCTCACCATTATCGAAGTGTTTTCTTCAAGAAACTCGCTTGATATATTCCTTATTATCATGTTATCTTCATTCACTTCCCTGAAAAAAAAAACACGGTCAATTGAATGGAAGCAGGAGCCTTGAAATACCCACCAGATGTTACTCTGTTCATCTGTGAATATCCTGAGCAGAAATTTCCCATCTTGATTGGGCACATTGGTCTGTGGTACAATGATATAGTCTCCTGGAGGAAGAGTGAAAAATGTAACCACTTCCCGAGCTACAGAGTGGTTCGTTACATCTAGGGGTTTCTGAAATAATCAATGAATGGATGAAAAGTTGAGATCGCTGTTTCTAACGGACAAAGCTGCCATTGTAATTAGGGAAACCGAAAACGAAAGAATGCAGCTGAAGTTGATCAGATTAGCGACTTCTTCAATTTCGAAACTCCGTATAAACATCTCAAATGATAAGGATTCTTCTCCAACTTTATGAGGCACCAATTTTTTTCTCTCTGTCGAACATAGACCATAATCAGCCTAGGGGCAATTAAGATGGAATCTCGGTTAAATAATGGCAAAGTATTTCACAGGAAGGCTTTGTGCGTCTTACATTAATTAAGTGAAGGAAGAACCGTTGTAGAAGAGCATGCACGGATGCTATTTGAAAGAAAAAAGTAAGTCTTCATTCTTCGGAGATGTTGACGGCTTTCAAGCCAAAATTCGCTACGTAATTGATGAAATGACATCCTTGTAAATCCTTGGGACTTAATAAAGTACGTAAAACCAAAAACGTGACGTTTCAATGAAGAAATTCATTGTTGAAGCCCTGATACAGCACGTAAGCGTAAGTTTTTGTTGATGAATGGCCCTTCCATTTTATGCCCATTTTTCGAGGAGTCACTTCTTTGTGTTTTCGTCGAGAATTCCGAATGTGGCTTACTTCATTATGTCGAGTCATCGTTGAACGAATCGAGGGGCAATTTGAGAGTCATCCAGATCGCAAAAATGAGTATGGAGAATGTGTTCACAAAGAGAGGAAGGTTTTCTGGTAGGTTATGCTTCAGCAGGCTCTATTTTTACGACTGAGTTTTTCGAGGATGATAATGAAGATGTTGGCTTACCTGATCTGCGACGAAATGTGGTGTCAGCCTCTGCATGGAGTGTGGGACTTCGTAAACGGCGAAACCTATGGCGAAAAGGGGTTTTTTCTTCTTCACGTCCGCCACATTGGTTTCGTAGAATTGGGTGATGGACACCACCACGTGACACTTATTGGTTGTCGTCCTGGGGATCTGGACGTGGAATTGGGGGTTCATAGCTGTTGTTTCTGTGGAGGAAGTTATCAAAAAAATTAAACAGAAAAATTCTTTTACTTATGGGAGGTATATGGACGTTTTTGGTATCAAAATGTAGGTTTTCGAGGTCGCTGAACTCAATAAAAGATAAGCCAGAGCCCTATCTCTTATGGTTTAGATTTTCACCTGTCAAATCGACTTTTTTTCAAAAATCGAAATTTCAAACCGTCACAGCTTCCGTCCCTCTTATCGCATCCACAAGTTATTTATGTTCTGTTGATCCGCATAGGCCAATTTATCTCTTTGCAAAATATGAGCGATTTTAAAATTTTCAAATTTTGGGTGAAAAATTATCAAGGGGTAAGACCCCCCAAAAACACTATATTTGTCGTCACCAACAAATCCTCGAAAGATCTGATGTTGTGATTCGATCAGAAATGTCTTCAACTCATTAGAATCTTCAATAATAGCCATTTTGCGGAACGATAGCACCGACATCAGAGACGGTGTGTGCTCGTGAACAAAACTCGAAAATGAAATATCGAAAATATAAAACGTGAAAAAACATTTACTCATAGGAGGTATATGGACGTTTTTGGTATCAAAATGTGGGTTTTCGAGGTCGCTGAATTCAATAAAAGACAATTCAGAGCTCTATCTCTCATAGTTTAGATTTTCACCTGTCAAAACGACTTTTTTCAAAAATCGAAATTTCAAACCGCCACAGTTTCCGTCTCTCTTATCGCATCCACAAGTTATTTATATTTTGTTGATCAGCATAAGCCAAAGTATGTCTGAGCAAAATAAGAGCGGTTTGAAAAATCTTAAATTTTGGGTGAAAAATGCCAAAGGGTTATGATCTCCTAAAAACACCATATTTGTCAATAAAAAATATATTTGGGGAGGATCTAACATTGTTAATAAATTTCTTAATTGTACTTCCAATTCGAATCTTCAATAATAGCAATTTTGCGGACCGACTGCGCCCTTGCCTTGATTTGTGTGAGCCCGTGAACAGAACTCGAAAATGAAAAACCGAAAAATGAAAACACGAATAATTCATTACTTATGAGGCTACATGGGTGGTTTTGGTATCAAAATGTAGGTTTTCGAGGTCGTTCTATCCAATAAAAAATAATTCAAAGCCCTAACTATCACCGTTTACATTTTCAACTTTCAAATGGCATTTTTACGAAAAATCGGACATTTCAAACTGTCATAACCTCCGTCCCTCTCATCGCCGCCAAGAACTATTTATATTATGTTGATCAGCATAGCTCCAAGTATCTCTGTGCGAAATATGAGCGATTTGAAAAATCTTAAATTTTGGGTGAAAAATGCCAAAGGGTTATGATCTCCTAAAAACACCATATTTGTCAATAAAAAATATATTTGGGGAGGATCTAACATTGTTATTGAATTTGTGAATTGTACTTCCAATTCGAATCTTCAATAATAGCAATTTTGCGGACCGACTGCGCCCTTGCCTTGGTTTGTGTGAGGCGTGAGCCCGTGAACAGAACTCGAAAATGAAAAACCGAAAAATAAAAACACGAATAATTCATTACTTATGAGGGCTACATGGGTGGTTTTGGTATCAAAATGTAGGTTTTCGAGGTCGTTCTATCCAATAAAAAATAATTCAAAGCCCTAACTATCACCGTTTAGATTTTGAACTGTCAAATGGCATTTTTACGAAAAATCGGAAATTTCAAACTGTCATAACCTCCGTCCCTCTCATCGCCGCCAAGAACTATTTATATTATGTTGATCAGCATAGCTCCAAGTATCTCTGTGCGAAATATGAGCGATTTGAAAAATCTTTAATTTTGGGTGAAAAATGCCAAAGGGGTATGACCTCGTAAAAACACCATATTTGTCAATAAAAATATATTCTGGGAGGATCTAACGATTTTAAAATTCCCAAATTTTCATGAAGGCTCGTTATTCAAGTACATTCGCTTCCAAGGTCACTCGAGAATTTCCAAAGAGACGTTTGAATGCACAAATGCCCACTTCAAACCAGGAACCCGTCCTTTCTTTCCACCACTACCCCAATACCATCCTTATCTACAACAACCGGAGGACCCTCATCAAACCGAACGAAATGGTTTGTTATGAACAAGAAACTTCCGCTTCTCTTCTTCATCGGGAAATGGTCCATACTTCACTCCTTAATGACCGCGAACACCGTGGATCATCAGGAGAGGAACCGACATCGAAGATTTATAAACCGTCAAGAGACGCCGGGGGTGCTGTGGCGTGGAGAGGAATAAGAACTTTTTTCACCGCCATCGACCGCAAGATATTGCCTTTCCGTTATTCACCGAAAGGCAGCTTTTCAGCGAAAGGGAAACTAATAAGGTGTCTCAGCAAAGTGGAGTGGTGTGAGCATTCGGGGGGATTCTGTGATATTCGAGAGATGAATTATGGCTTTACTTGAAAGGAACCGTTTTGGTCGGCAGGTTTCACATACAGATTGATTTTCATCCGCAGAAAGGCTCTTCCAGACACTTCTGCGTGTTGGTTTCAAAGGGTTTCATTTCTGAATAAAAAAATAATCATAATTATAAGATATCATTTTCAATCGGTATTCGGACGAATTCCGGAAAAAGTTTTCCCTTAACAAGAACAGAATAACCACAGCTATCTATCATCTGCGAAACTTAGTCGTAAAGCTCCACGAACAACCTATACAGGGTCCTGCAATAGTGCGTTCTTCTTCCACAGCTGCCGAACCAGACATCTCAGAGATTTCGTTGAAAAATAGATCTTTTGTACCTTCATTTTTGCATCTCTGGAAATCATTTTCTGATATACAGGGTGTCCCCGATGAATGTTATTCAACAAATGGATGATTTTTTTAACGGATCACCCCATATATTTTCACATATTTTCAATGACCTTCATTACATCTTCCATGACGCAAAATCTTCAGATCTTATTCGAAGAAAACTGCAAAAAGGTGAGGGAAAAGCAGTTCAGTAAAAGTCTTCTGACGATTTCCAGAAGCAATAACAACATAAATTTGAACTAAAAGTTTTTTAATTGAAGGCTTTGCCTTGACTTGGTTCCTAAACGATCAACCTGTCACATACAGGGGGACCGTTATTGAGGTCCAAATATGAAGAACTTAAAATTATTATTTCTCGATTTTTTTGAATGTAACAACCTGTATTTTTTTTCACAATGATGTAGAAAATTGAATACCTTACATTTTCTCAGAAGTAACCTCAGAATTATTTTAACTCCCGCATCCAGCAGACACGCAAAATGATATCGCTACTGAAAATTTGATTCAAATAATAACATAATAGAAACTAACGGACATTCAAAAGAGGTTAAACAATAAAACAAAACTAAATGAATAATTATTGACAAACTTCAAAACCTTCCCAGAATCATACTACCTGAGCATCATCATAAAAATGAAATTTCTTTTCCGTACAAGCAATACATATTGATCACGTATTCAACCTATCATATCAGTTTTTATCGGCTTTCCAAAAAAAATATTGATCAAGATATTGCTACTTAGAGCACTAAGATACTTTCGAATACAGTGAATCAGTATGAATTTTTGGAAAAAATAGGATGGTTGATATGATTTTCATGTTAGGGCAGTGCCACAGTCGAACTTATGCTGTCCAATATCCCGATAGGAAACAAAAATTCATGCTGATTTACTGTATTCGAAAGTATCTTTGAGGTCTAGAAGCAATAACTTGATTAATATTTTTTTTGGAAAGCCGATAAAAACTGATATAATTGGTTGAATACGTGATCAATATGGATTGCTTGTACGGAAAAGAAATATCATTTTTATGATGATGCTCGGGAAGTATGATTCTGGGAAGGTTTTGAAGTTTGTCAATATCTATTCATTTAGTTTCATGTCATTGTTTGACCTCTTTTGAATGTCCGTTAGTTTGATTATGTTATTATTTGAATAAAATTTTCATTTGCGATATCATATTTCGTGTCTGCTGGATGCGGGGGTTAAAATAATCCTAAGGTTACTTCTGAGAAAATGTAAGGTATTTAATTGTCTACATTATTGTGGAAAAAAATACAGGGTGTTTTATTTGAAAAAATCGAGAAATAATAATTTTAAGTTCTTCATATTTGGACCTTAATAACGGACACCCTGTATATGACAGGTTGATCAAACGAACCATGTCAAGGCAACTCCTCCAATTAAAAAACTTCTAGTTCAAATTCATGATACTATCGCTTCTGGAAATCGTCAGAAGACTTTTACTGAACTGCTTTTCTCTCAACTTTTTGCAGTTTTCTTCGAATAAGATCTGAACTGTTGGAAAAATGTCCCTAAGATTCTGCGTCATGGAAGAGGTAATGAAGGTCATTGAAAATATGTGAAAATATATGGGGTGATGCATTAAAAAATCATCCATTTCTTGAATAACATTTATCGGGAACACCCTGTATATCAGAAAATATTTTCCTGAGATGCAGAAATGAAGGTACAAGAGGTCTACTTTCCAACGAAATCTCTGAGATGTCTGGTTCGGCAGCTATGGAAGAAGAACGCACTATTGCAAGACCCTGTATACGCAGCCTCATTGAAGCCCAAAAATCGTAATTCACAACATGATAATTCGTATTCTTCTTGCCCACAACTCAAATTCGAAATAGTTCTAATAAATTCATCCCACCATCGCCGTACATCGAAACGTGCTATCTCAAGAATGCAGCAAGTGCAGTGTTGGTAGAGAGATACCGCCAATATATATTTCTCGATTCGTCACAGCAAATAAACACTGAGAATTATTAGCCCGGAAAATGAGCAACACGTGCGCTATGAATCAACAGTTATCTCAAATTATCGCATGTAAGAGAAATATAGGTTCCAAAGGTTCCCCGAGGACCTTTAGCAGTTTCTTCAACGGGTATACCACTCAGAATCTATCAGGCTGGGTTATTAGAGGATTATTTCCAGTCGATAGAGCCTGATTCTGGTGGTTGTGAGTGTTGAACGCGCTTCCGCTTATTTACGGACATTCTGGCATCGACCAAATCGTCTTTTGGTCAAACGCACAGAAATCCATCTTGGAAGTGTTGTATCTTGTTGCTTCATTTCGAATATGCAGTAAATTCTACTCTAAATCATTCCCAGTATGATCCACATTATATTTATCATTATATTTATCATTTTCAATCTTTTATTCGAATGTAAAGGCGAGGGTTTTTGCTTTGGGGCATCAAACGCATGCTGGTTCCACCTTCGTTTTCGTTCTTGAGAAAGTAACTTCGAAATCAACCCAAAAACCATCCAATATCTATCACCAATCCTTATCGATAATTCTTTGAATGAAATGCTCACCAATGTAAGTTGGTCCTCCCCCAGCATTGTACCCGGTTCTCCACCTCCTCCTGGCCAGAACTGCCCTCCACGGTTGTTTCGAATGGAGTGCAGACTCCATCATCCAGTCGTCTGGACCAATATGCACCAGATCAAGTTGGGTAAAGTGTCTGGAAAAATCTTCGAAAGACATCCTGGAAAAAAACATAGTATAGGATATTGTTCCCATTTACTACACTGTGCAAAAAAATTAACGCACATTATGGAAATCTCAAATTTATTCTACAACTGAAGGTGTTCTCAATGATAATTATTTTTATCAGAATTATGCATGCATATGTTATCCGCTTTCAACGTTTTCCTTCAATACAGATGTTTTCTCCCAGCAGGAATAAAAAAAGATGATATTATCAGATTTTGAATGTATTGGCTCCATTCTAAAATCAGTTGTTCTCGATCAATTCTAGTGATCAATAGTTTTTCTTTCATTTGATTTTCTACACTCGATCGCTATGCAACGCGAAACACGCAATTTGACCCAAGAGGAATGTGCCCAAGCGGTAGTTTTGCGAGAAGAAGGGTGGACATACACAAGAATTGCAGAAAGGTTTGGAGTTTCCCATACAAGTGTGTCTAGAATGTTGCAGCGATTCAGGGAGACAGGTATGAATGTCCGAAGACCAGGACAGGGTAGACCACGCGTAACAACTGCCATTCAAAAACGTTACTTGAGAGTTTCTTCGTTGAGACAACGGTTTGCAACCGCTCGCCTCCTTCAAAATCAGCTTGAGCAAACTCATGAGGTGCAAATTAGAACTCAGACAATAAGAAATCGCCTCAGAGAATATGATTTAAGGCCAAGGGGCAAGAGGCCCAGCTCTCACCCCAGCCCATCGAAGGGCCCGTTTGGATTTTGCGAGAGAGCATATCCATTGGGAAGAGCCGATTGGGAAAGAGTTCTCTTCACAGATGAGTCTAGATTCTGCCTCTACCATTGTGATCGACGTTCCCTTGTATACAGACGTCCACATGAAAGATATGCTCAGTGCAATTTCCTGAATACTACTGGTTTCGGGGGAGGATCGATTATGGTATGGGGTGGAATATCTTTGACTGCTCGCACAGATCTAGTGGTCGTTGATAATGGAGCTATCAATGCTGATAAGTATATAAGGAACATTCTTGAAGAGCATGTAGTGCCATTTGCCCCATATACATTGGTGAAAATTTAATTTTTATGGACGATAATGCCAGACCCCATCGTGCGCGCATCGTTCAGGAGTACCTTGAAGAGGTTGAAGTCTTTCGAATGGAATGGCCAGCAAGAAGTCCAGAGCCCAATACGATTGAGCAGGTTTGGGACAACCTCAATAGAAGGCTGAGAAGTTCAGGAAATCATCCAGCTACTCTTAATGACTTAGGAATCCAACTCGGAGAAATCTGGGAAGGATTAGATCAGAACATTTTAAGATCACTCATTTTGAGTATGAACCTTCGTTGCCGAGCTGTAATTAACGCAAGGGGTGGAAATACCAAGTATTAAATCACTTATCAGCATTTCTGTATTTTGAAAATTGTTCATTTCTCTTCTTTCACATAAGATTCGGTGAATCCTGAATTTTTCTTCCATTTAATGTGTCTTGTTTCGTTCAAAACCTTCCCGAGAGAACATAAAAAATAAGTTATAAAGTCAATGTAGAGTTAACTTTCATGAAAATTGAGATTTTCAGAATGTACGTTAATTTTTTTGCGCAGTGTATTTTCCTTTTTCAAAGTTATAGTTCGTACGTGAAAAGATTAACTCGGTGTTGAGGGCTATTACCCATTTTCATCTTGAGTCGGCCATCGAATTATTCACGAGGTGTGTTAAATCGGTGCGAAATGTAAATCTGGTCTGCACAGAGTGCGTCAGTCACATTTCCAATTTGGTGGCTGATGGCATCTTCACGGATCATGAATATCGGATTCAATTTACAACCTGATGCGAAGATTGGCGGAAAATTAAAAATTACCACACCCCAAATTGGGCGACATTGTCGGATTGGCTCTGAATTGAAATTTTCACCTATGGAAAATTATTACGTTGATGAAGTTCCCCATTTTCGACATTTACATGGATACGATTATTCTAGTTCATGAAATCTTAGTCCATAAGAGGTATTTTTACGCTTCTGAAAATTGAGAATACTCACCAGAATTCTCCGTCATTGGTTACTCTCACACTCAAAAGTTCTTTATCTCTATTCGAAAGTCCATCCCATTCCCAAGATCTCTCACTCCAGGCTCCTGTCCATTCCCCTCGAGCCCAAGGATTTCGTAGCCTCACCAGGGGGGTTTCACCAGATGCCCCCCTCACCCTTGCCAACCCCGTCACACTGTAAGCATGTTGGGTGATGAGGCCATTCCTCAGACGAAGCTGTCTTTTATTATCTTTCTCCTGGATCAAAAATATAGATTGATATAGATTTTCTCTGGGACTGTTTTTTGAATATGGTTGATGGAAAATCGGAAAAATTGGACCTTCGCGAAAAAAATCAGAAAATCCAAACCCTTCGTCTCAGGTATATAAAAAATAAACCATTTTGTTCTTAAAGAACCAAGGTATAACAAAAAAAATCAGCTCCTCTAAATTTCAATTTTTTTAGAAGTTACGTCACTCCAAAGTCGACCAATTTTTGCCAATTTTCCACTAAATTACTATACTTAGAATTCTCCTGTGACGCGTAGTTTGGGAAATAATCGTCCTTCAGTCGAAAAATCGCGAAAAATAGGTCATTTTTGGACTGTCGTATTTCCCAGAAAAATTGATTTGTACAGATTCTGATTTTTTGCCTATAGATTAGTCCTAAATATCCAAAAGGTGAAATATCCATAAACTGGACAAGCGTAGGTAATACACAGTCGTGTAGAAGAGATCGAAATAAATTTTTTTCTTGTGATATACAGGGTGGGTGAATTTTGTCCAAGAAATTGTGAATATTTGAAGAAATAAAGAAGGAATCTAATTCTTCCCTGAAAAATCCACTAGAAAACTGAGGACCCAAGTAAAATAATTCAATGGAATTTCCTCTCAGAATTTTTAATGGCACTAATAGTGCTATCTTGATTACTACTCCACAAATTCTCATCAAATCTGGAGCAGGCCCATCTCATTCGAAGAATAACGAGAATGAGGAACCAAGTCCAGATAAATCTTAAAGGAAACCGACTAATTTTCAATTCAAACCCATTAACTCCGTGACAGTTGAGATGCGTCAATTGTGTTTAGTGAAAGTTGACTTTTAATCCATTTAAATGTAACCAAAGTCCTAACGGACTTGATGTTTGTAGAACGTAGATCTGTCATGTTATACGGTGTATTATTAAGGTGTCTACTGGATGGTGGAATTGTTCAACAGACAGAAATCGGACATTTGATCCAGAGCAGTATCTGAGGTATTGAAGCAGTGAACTGCATCGAGATGAAACGCATGGTTACAAGCATCTGTGCGGTATGAAATTGAGAAGTGAATCGGAAATTGAAAAGTATAAAATGCTTCTTGAGGAGTTTCATTGGGAAAAATGGGTCACCTGGAGCTCTGACGTGGAAAATTTGGAAATTTTTCCGTTCTTGAGTCTCAAATTTTCGGTTTCCTGAAACGTCTTTTATCTACAAAGGAACATCTGTAGTATTCTTCGTTTTAAACAAATAGAGAACATCAGAATACACCCGAATTGAATTACCACAGAGTCCGGTCCTGTCTAACCGAGCCGGCACTCGAAATGATAATTGCAATCACGATGTTAATGTAGCCACTAAATAGGCACTGAAAGTTGCTGCCTTTCGTGTAACCCGAGCTTCTACACGGGGTCACATCCACGAAAAAACCTACCTAGGAAGATCGTAGATACCTTACCTACGCCGTGCCCGTGTGAGCGGAGTTAGGGGAAAATATGGCCACGCCGGTTGAGGCCAGAGTCAAGTCAAGATAGATGACACAGAGAGGAAGACCATACATACTCGTATATGTCAGAGGAGGAAAATGTGGAAAAGGGAGTCCCACAAGGATGCATATTTGGACCGCTACTGTTCATAATTTACATTGTAGAATAAATTTGAGATTTCCATAATGTGCGTTAATTTTTTTGCGCAGTATACTTTTAGACTATTATGAAGGAATCAACAGCTTAAATTCATCTCATTTTGTGGTGAAAAAACATTAATTGTTGGAATAAACGCTATTAATATCATTTCCGTCCCTCTCATCGCCACCAAGAACTATTTATATTATGTTGATCAGCATAGCCCCAAGTATCTCTGTGCGAAATATGAGCGATTTGAAAAATCTTAAATTTTGGGTGAAAAATGCCAAAGGGGTATGACCCACTAAAAACACCATATTTGCCAATAAAAAATATATTTGGGGAGGATCTAACATTGTTATTAAATTTGTAAATTGTACTTTCAATTCGAATCTTCAATAATAGCAATTTTGCGGACCGACTGCGCCCTTGCCTTGATTTGTGTGAGCCCGTGAACAGAACTCGAAAATGAAAAACCGAAAAATGAAAACACGAATAATTCATTACTTATGAGGGCTACATGGGTGGTTTTGGTATCAAAATGTAGGTTTTCGAGGTCGTTCTATCCAATAAAAAATAATTCAAAGCCCTAACTATCACCGTTTAGATTTTGAACTGTCAATTGGCATTTTTACGAAAAATCGGAAATATCAAACTGTCATAACCTCCGTCCCTCTCATCGCCGCCAAGAACTATTTATATTATGTTGATCAGCATAGCTCCAAGTATCTCTGTGCGAAATATGAGCGATTTGAAAAATCTTAAATTTTGGGTGAAAAATGCCAAAGGGGTATGACCCACTAAAAACACCATATTTGTCAATAAAAAATATATTTGCGGAAGATCTAACGTTGTTATTGAATTTGGAAGTTGTACTTCCAATTCGAATCTTCAATAATAGCAATTTTGCGGACCGACCTCGCCCTTGCCTTGATTTGTGTGAGCCCGTGAACAGAACTCGAAAATGAAAAACCGAAAAATGAAAACACGAATAATTCATTACTTATGAGGGCTACATGGGTGGTTTTGGTATCAAAATGTAGGTTTTCGAGGTCGTTCTATCCAATAAAAAATAATTCAAAGCCCTAACTATCACCGTTTAGATTTTCAACTGTCAAATGGCATTTTTACGAAAAATCGGAAATTTCAAACTGTCATAACCTCCGTCCCTCTCATCGCCGCCAAGAACTATTTATATTATGTTGATCAGCATAGCTCCAAGTATCTCTGTGCGAAATATGAGCGATTTGAAAAATCTTAAATTTTGGGTGAAAAATGCCAAAGGGGTATGACCCACTAAAAACACCATATTTGTCAATAAAAAATATATTTGGGGAAGATCTAACGTTGTTATTGAATTTGTAAATTGTACTTCCAATTCGAATCTTCAATAATAGCAATTTTGCGGACCGACTGCGCCCTTGCCTTGATTTGTGTGAGCCCGTGAACAGAACTCGAAAATGAAAAACCGAAAAATGAAAACACGAATAATTCATTACTTATGAGGGCTACATGGGTGGTTTTGGTATCAAAATGTAGGTTTTCGAGGTCGTTCTATCCAATAAAAAATAATTCAAAGCCCTAACTATCACCGTTTAGATTTTCAACTGTCAAATGGCATTTTTACGAAAAATCGGAAATTTCAAACTGTCATAACCTCCGTAACTCTCATCGCCGCCAAGAACTATTTATATAATGTTGATCAGCATAGCTCCAAGTATCTCTGTGCGAAATATGAGCGATTTGAAAAATCTTAAATTTAGGGTGAAAAATGCCAAAGGGGTATGACCCACTAAAAACACCATATTTGTCAATAAAAAATATATTTGGGGAAGATCTAACGTTGTTATTGAATTTGTAAATTGTACTTCCAATTTGAATCTTCAATAATAGCAATTTTGCGGACCGACTGCGCCCTTGCCTTGATTTGTGTGAGCCCGTGAACAGAACTCGAAAATGAAAAACCGAAAAATGAAAACACGAATAATTCATTACTTATGAGGGCTACATGGGTGGTTTTGGTATCAAAATGTAGGTTTTCGAGGTCGTTCTATCCAATAAAAAGTAATTCAAAGCCCTAACTATCACCGTTTAGATTTTCAACTGTCAAATGGCATTTTTACGAAAAATCGGAAATTTCAAATTGTCATAACCTCCGTCCCTCTCATCGCCGCCAAGAACTATTTAAATTATGTTGATCAGCATAGCTCCAAGTATCTCTGTGCAAAATATGAGCGATTTGAAAAATCTTAAATTTTGGGTGAAAAATGCCAACCATATTTGTCAATAAAAAATATATTTGGGGAAGATCTAACGTTGTTATTGAATTTGTAAATTGTACTACCAATTCGAATCTTCAATAATAGCAATTTTCCTAGACACGCCACTGATCATTATAATCTTCAATTTTGACGTAAAAATGATATTCTTCGACCAAAATACTCTTCCATATTAAATTCACCTGAGAAATTGTTGCTATGAGTAGACTAGACCTAGGAACTGCACTGTTGAGAACTTGAAATGTGAGGAACCTATCTTGGTGCGTTAAACCAAAGCTTTGTACTATTCCCCCCGTTAAATCCTGGAGCGCTCTTGTTGTGGATCCTTGGGACAGGCATTCGTAACTTCCGTAATACCTACAACAGAATATCTGCAAGATCAAATCAACATACAGAGAATATTCAGTTTTCAGATTTCTTTTTGTATATGGGTACTTACTTCGCATATGCTTTCTCCAACAGAGCCGCCCAAAATTCTATACTATTTGTACTGTGTAGATAGACCAGTCTTCCTTTGTGTGTCGGTAATCTATCGTCAACTACCACCTCTCTCCATTCCCCAAAATGCCAGAAACGAAACCTGAAAACAACGAGAAGATTCCCATCATATTCTTTTTCGACCCAAAGATAGACATCTCAAATACAAATTCTTGGAAATGAATATTACGTCCATGATTATATCAGTGAATAATGCTCTATCTGGGACCATTTTCCTGTTTAATAACTCAGGAAATCAAGATTGTTGATATCTCTGAAGTAAGTTTTAACTGCCGTTTCGATTCAATGTCCAAAGCCATAAACGGCTGCGTTTAGAATTGATTAGGTTCAAACATTTCGGACACACTGTATATTTATATACGACTTATCCGCATGAGAGCTGATTATCTTCATCCGTACATAATTGTTGTGAACCCTGCTCATCATTGTTCATTTCAGTTGTTTTTGTGCCAATAAGACCAACGACTTGATTATGCTGAAATAACCCATCATTGTCATGTTGAGATAGATTGCTCTCTCAAGATTAGGCATTCCTGGTTCGTTTGATGAGGAACAAGGGCCAGCATCGTATCACGTATAATCTGGACGAACGCACAGCTGATTTCTCAACTGTTCTATCTACAGCTCTTTCTCCAGCTTCAGTCTTTACATTGAGAACAAAACAAAGCCATTCGTGAAATTCAAAGACAGTTATGAATACATTCTTCCTCTCAGAAGAAATCATTACTCGACCTATCAATTAAATCTGTCTTCCCATATGAAACCGTATATATCTATCCCTACGTAAAAGGCATAAAATACGATTCATCAAAAAAATAATCGATTCCTCAGAAACATCTGTTATACCAGCAATCACAGACGTCTTCATTCTCTCTTCCAGCCGACCGCTGAAAGCAATCAATCAAAGTTCAAAGAATTGGTTTTCTTAGCCATCTAATAAATGAACTATCAATAAAATTCCGCAAAAACTTGACCGTGGGAAGGATTAAATAATAGTAGAACAAGACTTGCACCCGACAAATACAGCCAACAATCCGTTGCTTGGATTCACGATGAGCAGTGGCGTTCTGATGGGCCATCCTGTATAGCAGGAAAAACTGGATAGAAGTCCAGTAATTAAAGATACAGACGCATTTCGACGATAAGATCTCGTTAATACAAGACAGTTTTTTTCAATCAATGATTAGAAACGAAAATAACTCTCATTCGAACTTATGGAATTGAAGACGAAAATTCTAGTGACTCTAAGACTATCACGCCCTGTGTGGAAAAGAAGAAACAGCTTTTGTACAGAAGTCTCCAAATGGATCTGCCTAAGTTCAGGAAATTGTGAAGAATCTAATTCAGCAGAAAGAGGCACTTGATTCTCTTCATCTTTTCTAAGTTTTATTTTACTTAGTCGAACAGCTTTTGTAGAGAAATCTTCAACAAGATCGCCTGAGTTCAGAAAATTGTGGAGAATCTAATTCAGCAGAAAGGGGCACTGGATTTTCTCTGTCTTTTCTAAGTTTCATTCAATTTGACTTAGTCGAACAGCTTTTGTAGAGAAATCTTCAACAAGATCGCCTGAGTTCAGAAAATTGTGGAGAATCTAATTAAGCAGAAAGGGGCACTGGATTTTCTCTGTCTTTTCTAAGTTTCATTCAATTTTACTTAGTCGAACATCTTTTGTAGAGAAATCTTTAACAAGATCGCCTGAGTTCAGAAAATTGTGGAGAATCTAATTCAGCAGAAAGGGGCACCGGATTTTCTCTGTCTTTTCTAAGTTTCATTCAATTTTACTTAGTCTAACATCTTTTGTAGAGAAAGAGACACTCGATTTCCTCTGTCTTTTCTAAGTTTCATTACATTTTATTTAAACGAACAGCTTTTGTAGAGAAATCTTCAAAAAGATTGTTGAAAATCTTGTGGAGAATCTAATTCAGCAGAAAGGGATTCTTGATTCTCTATGTCATTTTTAAGTTTCATTGAATTTTACCAAGTCGCGTTAGAATAACTCTCAACTCTTCGCCTAAGTTCAGAAAATTGTGGACCATCTAATTCAGCAGAAAGGGGCACTTGGTTGTCTCTGTCTTTTCCAAGTTTCATTCAATTTTACTTAGTCGAATATCTTATGTAGAGAAATCTTCAACAAGATCGCCTGAGTTTAGAAAATGGCGGAGAATCTAATTCAGCAGAAAGGGGCACTTGATTTTCTCAGTCTTTTCTAAGTTTCATTCAATTTTACCTAGTCGAACATCTTTTGTAGAGAAATCTTCAACAAGATCGCCTGAGTTCAAAAAATTGTGGAGAATCTAATTCAGCAGAAAGGGGCACTGGATTTTCTCTGTCTTTTCTAAGTTTCATTCAATTTTACTTAGTCGAACATCTTTTGTAGAGAGACACTCGATTTTCTCTGTCTTTTCTAAGTTTCATTACATTTCATTTAGTCGAATAGCTTTTGTAGAGAAATCTTCAACAAGATTGTTGAAAATCTTGTGGAGAATCTAATTCAGCAGAAAGGGGTATTTGATTTTTTATGTCCTTTCTAAGTTTCATTCAATTTCACCAAGTCGCGTTAGAATAACTCTCAACTCTTCGCTTGAGTTCAGAAAATTGTGGACAATCTAATTCAGCAGAAAGGGGCACTTGGTTTTCTCTGTCTTTTCTAAGTTTCATTCAATTTTACCTAGTCGAACAGCTTTTGTATAGAAATCTTCAACAATAGATCAGAAAATTGTGGAGAATCTAATTCAGCAGAAAGGGGCACTGGATTTTCTCTGTCTTTTCTAAGTTTCATTCAATTTTACCTAGTCGAACAGCTTTTGTATAGAAATCTTCAACAATAGATCAGAAAATTGTGGAGAATCTAATTCAGCAGAAAGGGGCACTGGATTTTCTCTGTCTTTTCTAAGTTTCATTCAATTTTACTTAGTCGAACAGCTTTTATACAGTGATCTTCAACAAGGTCGCCTGAGTTCAATTGTGGAGAATCTAATTCAGCAGAAAGGGGCACTTGCTTTTCTGTGTCTTTTCTAAGTTTCATTCAATTTTACTTAGTCGAATATCTTTTGTAGAGAAATCTTCAAGAAGATCGCCTGAGTTCAGAAAATTGCGGAGAATCTAATTCAGCAGAAAGTGGCACTCGATTTTCTATGTCTTTTCTAAGTTCACTTCAACTTTACTTAGTCGCGTTAGAAGAACTCTTCGTCTAAAATCGTCTTTTGATAAAATTCGAAGCAAAAAGCCGATTCCTACGCTACTGTCCCCCAAGGTAGAAACTTCACTCTACATCGCAACATGTAAAGCCCCCTTCGCACCACCAACCGTCTCCATTAATGGTAACGGAAAATTGCAATAAACCAAATCAGTGTTCACACCTTCGTCACTTTCGAACAGCGTTCAGCAGCAGCACCTGACAGAATCGCCCCGATATCTTGTGTGACACAGTCATGAAGTCTCGCTCCTAATGGCTTCCTCTACGTTGGCGATATTCCTAATTATCGTTATTTCGTGACAAAGATCATGGGCGGATGTCGTTAAATCATCCGACTGGAAATGCTCCATTCATGAGAAGGTACAGAGGTGTGTGATGTTTTCTGGACAGAAAACAGGCGCCAGGCTTCGGGGTATTCTTTGATTGATGAACCAGGAAGGGATTTCGGTAATGATATTTTTTGATGGGGAGCTTGCAATGGTTTGGTGTTATTTGAAAAAGGGTCTTCAGAATCAGTAATTGCTTCATTTATGGCTTGTTTTCTGTTTTCATGTTGCCTTGCCCATTCCAGTCTTTGACGCTTATGGTCACGTGTTAATAGAACTCCTCTTAATGGACGTCTAGAATCTAGACTCACCTCTCTCAAACGTCGTCTGATGGTTTCGATGGAAACTTGGACCCCATCTGCATTTTGAAGAGTATTCCGTAGCATTCTACACGTAGATGTAGGGTTTCTTCTCGCCGAAACGGTGATGAAACGATCCTGAGCAGGTTGTTTTTCGTCGCCCACCAAGCCTTGGTCTTTCCAACACGGAATCTGTCTCCCTGAACCTATTCCAAAGTCGAGATATCACATTTTGGCGGACTTGTAGCCTTTTCGCTACAACAACCTGGGTTAGGCCACCCTGTAGCATTCCGATAGCCCTATTAGCCTCAGCGTTTGTTAATTTACGTCTTGACATTTTCAGAAAACTTGTTTCGAATCGAAGCCGTTGATAAACTGACTTCATTTTAAAATAAGAACATTCATGAAGCATATGCAAAGAACCAAACTTCAGAAAAAAGGCGACCAGATTGACGAAATGTCTCATACTGATTTTTATTGGATCGATTCGAGTTGTTATTGAGTTTTGAATGATTTTACAGCGATTTTCTCGAAGATTACATACTTTTAAAAACGATTGAATACGATATCCCTAACTCTTGTGGAGCAGTATATTTTATGCAACATTCCATGATGAATGTCTCCTAATCCATGTGCCCATATCGACTTACAGATAAATAATATTGCGTGTTGAGTATGAAGAAGAATTCATGTGTGACACCTCGTATATCGCATCAACCAAGTGTCCAAGTACCAACGAGTAACGTATAGGAATTCCTAGGGATCTACGCATGTAATATGTACCAGACTCATGATTCTATTAATGAAGCATGCACAAGATCCAATGAAGGGAGAATAAAAAGCTTTAAGAATGAAGGTATAAAAATATCAATGAATGGTTTTCATCAAATTGAAAGCTTTCATACGTTAACTATCGCTGATTATTTTCTGTAAAAATTGAAGATACAAATGATGAAAAATTCAATCCTTGACTGCGGTTCATTTCAAGAAAATTCAATTTAAGTAACTTCCAATCCCAAGAAATTCCATCATTTCTCGGAATCGCAAAGACTTAAAGAATCGCGTAGTACGTCCATAAATCGAAATCAACCAAAGATGTACCATTCCCCTCTCCCCTTCGCCCTTGATGATCGGCCTCAGATCCTATCTTGCGATGGCAATTCGTAAGTTATGTCCGATCATGACGAATATATCTAAGTAAATTACCATCAAATTGACTACAAATAAAGATTCCGTTTTATATTCAATGCACATAGGCCGTTTCCGCTTTGTAACGTTTCATTCGCCTCTCTTACGATTAAATATGTGAACCATAATATCTGTCCACATCCATTGGAAATATTGTCATTCACCTCTCCAGGATTTCACTTGCGAAAGGTCCCAACATGTTTCCTTAGATTTATACTTGAGAACTTTTCAAATACGGGTAAAGGAACAAATGGATTTGTTTATAGGTGCGCAACTGATATCTATACTCCATTCACTTTTATTTAATCACAGTGAAAATATCAAAGATATTCCACATTTTGTTAGTTCGAATCGATCGACGATTTTGGGGCGAAATATCGATAAGAAATCGCCTATTTTTCCGTTCTTCGTCGTCCAGAAGAAGTTTTCCGTCGATATGAGAAATTTTGTGCAAGTGTCATTTTTTCCTTTCACGACTTTTGGCGTGAGTACGAACGGCAAATTTGAATTGGACCAAAAATCGATTTATAAGCATTAATAAAGCGAAAGTAAGTACTAATCGACCTTTTTACACTTGATAACGAAGTTTTTTTAGGTATCTGGCCGTTTAGAAAGATTTCAAACAAAATTCCGGTCCCCCAGAAGTTTGGTTAGTTTCGGTATCGTTTTTGGTGCTCAACATTTATTTGGAATGTGTAAATGGACAAAAAAGGCTTCCTTATACGATCTTCTAACGAAAGCGACCGGAAAATATGGTTCAGGTAGGATTTTCGAGGAATTATGAGGAAAGAACTTGCAGAATGAAATTTCACGATTTTCGTAAGTAAACGGGTTCTGGATGGCCATCATCGGTCTCTAAATGATTTTTGTTGATCGTTTTCACGTTTGAGAAAAAAACACGTCGAAAAAGCTAAAAAAAAAAGAAGAAATATGACTATATTGCATTCAACAGTAGTTGAATTCAGATTCCGATGAATTGAAATGTGTCACTGGAGCTTTCATTCCTTTGCCGAAAGTAAAAATAGGCTATATTGAACCAGAATACATCGGTTTTTTCCATATTCTAGGAGTTTGTGACTTATTTTAGAACAGGTGAATGATAAATGTGAAGCATGTGTTTGACCTATTCCATTTTATTTGTACAAAACTACTGTGGTAGTAATGTATGAATATTTTTTGAACTAATAAATTACTATACAGTCAGAATATTTTACTCCTTGTTCATAAGATCAAATGAATGAAATGTATATCTATAAAGCTTGCAGGAATTGACATTTTTGCTTATTAATTTATAACCAAAACTCAGTTACTATTGCATTGAAATTATTAGTTTCTCTGTAAACAAATTCGTTAATTTAGTTATTATGTTTATTTTCTTTGTGATGAATGAATAAAACTGTTATTTTTTTGGAATAAAGACATATTAGAAATAGAAATGTTATGCACCCTCACAATCATATCAAATACAATATCATGATGAAAACAAAGCACATCGATAAATCTTCACAATCATAAATCCAAAAACTCCTTTACATGTAGAATATTGTTCACAATTTTCTGTTGTGTTCTCCAAAATGAAATACACATTCGGAGAAATACGTTAAGAATGTAGAAAGGGCAACATAGTGTTGACTTGGAACATAAAAATATTTTGAAAAACGTCATAACTTCGATACAGAGTGGAATGTGTCAAATTTCCAAGGCCAGAGTTGTGATTTCATAATTGTGAATGGAGTATAGCTGTGTTCTTGATGAAAATGAAACTTTATTGTGGAAAATAATTACAAATGACTCATTCAAAGTATTGTCCTATGCTGGCTACAACTTTTCGAGTGAATCCCTTCACAGAAAGACTATTTAGCTGCAAGTCAAACACCTAAGAGGACAGAAGTAAGAACCCAACTAATTTCCATTCGCGGAGAGGCAACCCACATCGATCTCGCCAATCTGGAGATCGGCAGATACCGCGTAATCTACGCGGCGCGCAAAAATACTTTCTCATGAACATAAACTGCGTTCGGATCATCGATAAAGCTCCTCATTGTTGTCGAGATAATTCTGTGTCCAATCGTGTCGAACAAATTAAGGCGCTACTTCGCATCTAGATAATTTCTCGTTCTTTATCGGACGCTGAGAAAAAATGATGCTTTATGATATTCCGTAGTGGGCTTCTGGGAACAGTAGCATGCAAAGTTGGCCGTGTAGCTATTTAATTAGATTTATAGGGTATTTGTGCAGATAGGGGGATCGAAACCGGCGGTACAGAGCTGGGTTCGTGCGCGATCCCAGCCTCATGCTAATACACGACCGCCTCCTTTTGGTACGTTCTTGGACCATAGAAAGAGGAGACACAGCATCCCATTCATAAATTCGAGAATTGGTGAAGCCAAAATTTAGTCAACTTTGAATGAGTGGAACGAAGATAGCATAAAGGATATCAATATCATTTGATAATGTCCTGGCAACATTGCAGAACCTAACTTCGAAAGGTCCAGTGGCGTAGTGTTACCGGTATTGAAGAATAAAATTAAATCACAAGTGAATCAACTCTTTTTAACGAAGTCCTACGATGTTTCGAACATTTGAACAGATTCCGAGTTAGGTGAACAGAGTCAGCTGAATTCAGAATTGATGAACAAATGTACTTTTTCAATATCGTATGGGAATTTGAAAAGTGAAATCTTAAAAATCCGAAAATGTATAATTTTCAAGAAACAAATACTCATTTCTGACATTCACGCACAAATGAATCAATGAATTTTAATTTAAAAAAAAATGTCTCTTCTTGCTCTCCAAACCAGTCCACTACAGCTTTTATTACCTCCTCGTTGAAGATAATTTACGACCTTTCAAACTTTTTTTCAGTTGAGGAAAAAGATGATAGTCGGACGGAGCCAAATCTGGCGAATAAGGGGGTTGTTCTGGTAATTCTAACCCTAAATCACGAATTTTTTGCATGGCAACATGAGATTTGTGTACTGGGGCGTTGTCCTGTAAAAACAAAACACCTTTGAATAGCTTTCCGCGTCTTTTCTCTTTAATTTTTTCTCGTAGAGTGGTCAGTAATGTCGAATAGTAATCTCCAGTTATTGTTCTAAACTTATCCAAAAAATCAATCATGATTACTCCATGGCAATCCCAAAAAACTGAAGCAAGAACTTTTCCAGCAGATTTTTGGACACGAAACTTATTAGATCTTGGAGAACCAGAGTGTCGCCATTCCATCGATTGTTGCTCTTTTTCTGGATCGTAAAATTGTACCCAAGTTTCATCCATAGTAATAATTCGGTTTAAGAAGTCTACATCGTTTTCAAATCGAGCACAGATAGAACGCGATGCTTCTACCCTTGCACGCTTTTGGTCAACATTCAAACATTTGGGGATCCAATTTGCAGAATTTTTCCTCATGTCCAAATTGACGTGAACTATATGATGAAGGTGTTCGTATGAAATCTTCAGTGCTTCAGATATCCGGTTTAGCCCAATTCGACGGTCTGATAAAATCACGTCATCAACTGCATCAATATTTTCGGGGACTGACACAGAAACTGGCCTTCCCGATCGGTCATCATCTTCAATGGGAAATTTACCTCTTTTGAAGCTTGCAGTCCAATTTTTGACGGTCGTATACGAAGGAGATTGATCACCAAGAGTATTAAGCATGTCTTCGTAAATCTGCTTAACTCTTAACCCTTTTAAATACAGGTACTTGATGATGGCTCAATACTCCAATTTTTCGATTTTTACAATTTCGGTGGACATATATTTTTTTAATTTATTGCGTAACTCTGCTTGTTCGTTGATATGGTATCGCAATATTTTTTTATGCATGGAACTGGTCTAGGCTAACTAGATATCACTACATCCTCGTAGTATAGTTACCAAGTTTATAGTTTTGATGATTTTGAAAATTGGCTCTACTATTCATTATTGAAAGCTGCTCCTTTTTCTTTAGTATAAGGGTACGTTTCTCAAGGGTTTTGCTTGACTGCTGACGTTTCTGGAGCTGCCCGGTTTTTCTTTGGGGAAGTCGACAACATGAATCCACCTCAAGTTCCGATAAATTTCACTAAAGCAAACCCTGGAGAGAACAGTTATACTGAGTATTTCTTTCAACGTATGAATCTATTATTAATGTCTTTGCTCTCTTATTTACTGGCTTATTTTATAGAAGTTTGGTTATAGGCATGCCATTCTTCGATCGAGTACATCGACTGGTTCATCAATCTCGGGAACAATAGTCATTATCCATAGTGCTCAGAGTGACCGACACAATTCTACAACAAGCGTGACCTAAGATCATCACAAAAATTTCGATTCCTCTAAAAAACCAAGTATACATATCAGAAATCTCATAACGGTAACACTCAAGCAGTTATAAATAATATAATATAGATTCTCAATTTAATACAGACTGGGATATTATTTTGACACCCACTCGATTCGTAGAACAATGAAGTTGAAGAGCAACAGTCTCAGATTAGCGTCTGTTTTCCCTCCCACCCTCTAGTTTATGCAACAGGAATCTGTTTAATGAGATGTTGGGCCCTGTTTACATTGCAATGATTCAATATGAAGATGTGCATTGTAGTGACAAGCCCATTCGATTTTTTCGGTTTCGCTTCATTATGTTGTTGCTACGGTGGAGATGGTTGCTTTTATGGCCAGGGGTGTTTTTGTTCGTTCTTCCTCATTCCCCACAGCCAAGGCTGATCGTTAGGATATTGAACTGCCATTTTATAACAAGCAAAGATAACCATCAAGAATCCAACCCTAATCCTGTGTTATGAACTCATTGTTGTTTCAATATGTATTCGATCGATCATTGGTTTTCTCAAGATACCAATGTATGAATAAAAAGTGGTCGGGATGACCAATATTTCATTGAGACACTCACCTAAAAACCCCACAGTAGGCATGAGAGTTTTCGAATCCTTGATCTGAAGGGATAACCCTCTCCAGAAATTTTGGAGTGAGAGCCAGAGATGCTATCGCTGCTAAAAGCCATTGGTCTCCTAGTTCCCCTGCTTCAACTTGAAACCTTTGAGTATCGTTGATGTCCTCACTGATGAATTTTGGCCTCTGGCAGATTTCCTGTAACAAAAAATATATTGCAATATTCGTCACTACAAGTTCGAATCTTTAAGTGTAAGCCTACGAAAGATAGAGAAAAGCTCCACGGTCTAGATAGAGTTGACCTGTTGTTAACTTTAAGTCTTTATCTGATATAGTGTTCGACTTTCAACATAAGATTGCCTCAGTCTTGCAGTTAGAGCTGTGATCGAAGAGAGGATTGTTCCAAAAACTTGGCAATTACTGATTCCATCAACATAACAGATCATTCTCTAAACTAATAAATCTTCCTCAGAAATGAGTTTGCGTCCGTCGAATATTAAAAACCCATTATCATTGCAAAGTTCCCGACTTCATGCCAGTATGACTGATGATTTGTTGTTCCTTCATTTGGTGTCACTGCTACACCGTTGTATAATTGGTAACCGAAGAGGCTGCTTTGATGTTGAACAGGAAGTACAACAATCCTCAACAAAATGAAATTAAATATCCAGACGTCTTGGAAGATCATTAAAACCGCTAATAGATGATGCTGAGATGTTCTTGCGGATTCAATATTGATTTTAAGACATCTTCAGGGTTTTATTTTACGAGTTGGATTAAAAGGTGTTTGAATGCAAAGTAATAAAATGTGTTTTTGCTATTTTCCAATTTATTCACTCAAGTGGCATCCTGAAATACTCGTTTATACGAGAATGAATAGGGTTACGCAATAAATTGCCACGGAAATTGTAAAAATCGAAAAATTGGAGTATCGAGCCATCATCAAGTACCTGTATTTAGAAGATTAAGAGGTACCTAAGCAGATTTACGAAGATATGCTTCATACCCTTGGTGATCAATGTCCTTCGTATGCGACCGTGAAAAATTGGACTGCAAGCTTCAAGAGAGGTGAATTTTTCATTGAAGATGATGATGATCAGACCGTCGAATTGGGCTAAAATGGATATCTGAAGCACTGAAGATTTCATACGAACGCGTTCATCGTATAGTTCACGTCAATTTGGACATGAGAAAAATTACTGCAAAATGGATCCCCAAATGTTTGAATGTTGACCAAAAGCGTGCAAGGGTAGAAGCATCGCTTTCGACCTGTGCTTGATTTGAAATTGATGTAGACATCTTAAACCGAATTGTTACTATGGATGAGACTTGGGTACATTTCTACGATCCAGAAACAAAGCAACAATCGATGGAATGGCGACACTCTGGTTCTCCGAGACCTAAGAAATTTCGTGTCCAAAAATCTACTGAAAAAGTTCTTGCTTCAGTTTTTTGGGATTGCCATGGAGTCATCATGATTGATTTTTTGGATAAGGGTAGAACAATAACTGGAGATTACTATTCGACATTACTGACCACTCTACGGAATGAAATTAAAGGGAAAAGACGCGGAAAGCTATCCAAAGGTGTTTTATTTTCACTACTTTCACAGGACAACGCCCCAGTACACAAATCTCATGTTGCCATGCAAAAAATTCATGATTTAGGGTAATAATTACTAAAACACTCTTCTCATTCACCAGATTTGGCTCCGTCCGACTATCATCTCTTTCCTCAACTGAAAAAGAGTTTAAAAGGTCGTAAATTTTCTTCCAACGAAGAGGTAATAAGAGCTGTGGTGGACTGGTTTGCAGAGCAAGAAGAAACATTTTTTTTAAAGGTCTAGAGACGTTGCAGGTTCGCTGTAATAAATGTATTCAATTAAGAGGAGAATATGTTGAGTATAAAAGATTTTGACATTGAAATTTTGTTTGGTTCTATAATAGGCTAAGCATTTTTCAATATATCCTCGTATATTGAGTTTCACCAGTAACAATTTGGCGTCATTACTCCTTCATTCAGGATATTGCTTTCATCATTTTTCAAAATCTCAATTCCCGTATCGTTCTTTATGAAATCGAAAGTAATTATCCCGATATGGTCCTATAGCTATATACAGGCCAGCTTTCTAATCGACCGGTATGTTCATCAAGGAGGCTCTGACAATAATCGTGTATTTGCATAGTTAACGATTGTTCTAAATGTTGAAACGCCAGCAGTAATGGCGGATAGGAAATGTATCTAGGTGAAATTCGTCGTGTTTGTCTAATAAGGAAATACTGGCAAACCGCATGTCAAAGATCGCGAACATCTGTAATTATATGTTGCAACAATGTTTTACAAGAGCCATAACGATGGAATTCATGTTTGAATGTGGTCATTTTGTGGCTATATTTGGATTGGAGATCTTTATTGAGAGAAATTGATGAAAACGTAATATTTCAAATATAAGTAATATAACTTTATTCGGACTCAATATCATAAACTTCAAACGTCTTCTGGCTCATCCTGCAGCCAGTTTTTACCAAGTTTCATAGGTACCTGAAAGAAGGGAATCTACATTTGATCTCATATTCCATGAGGATAGTTAGTAACAGGTTATGGCCCCAGAGCACTGTCTACTTGCAATCCCTGAATGTTTTCTTCGTCCACACCATTTCCTTGGTCTTAGACATTCGGCTCTCACACCCACATCTCGCTCATTGTCCATTTCAAGTGTATAAATAAGGAAGCTCGTCCAAATTGATAAGGAAGATGGTATCGAGCTGCGCCATGAACCGAGCAAACCATCGATAAGCTCGTATCATAATTCTGAACAGTGAGAAATCACACTAACGATCGCTGCAGTGATTATTTCTAATGGCCATTTTTAACATCGAAGAGATCAAGTCTGAGATAGGAAACACGAGAATTGAATTAGAAGGAATTCTCGGAGTTCACAGCAGATAAGCTCTCGGATCACCACTCATTCGTACAGTCTATGGACTTGGAATGCATAACACTAAAAATTCTTCCGTGGATTCTGTGTCCACTCAAAGCTCCATACAAATTTGAATTGGTACGTCCAATTCTTCAGTCACTATCTCTTCAATTTGTTCAGGAGTGTGTCGTAATGAATTCGATGAAATGTCATTTTGCGCCGATATAGTATGCAAATGACACTTAACGGATGGTCTCTAGATAGAGAAGAATGAAATAGCTCTGTGATTCTGAAGTATCAATACGATTTCACAAGTTCCAGCCAGAAAACAAACTCCTGATGAATTTATAACTCAGTAGAGACGTTGTTTCGTACCTATCCTAGTCCCTAAATACATTTATCCAATCCTACACATATAGTAAAGTGGCGCTGTGACCAGGAAGAAGTATAATTGGAAATTTATTATCAAGATTATTATGTGTGGACGAAATTTTGATTCAGTGTGCTATTTCTGAGGGTAAACTGAATAATTCACCTGAAAATTTACTAAATAAACGAAAATCTTTCTTTTCTCCTTCAATGAATCAGAGTCAGTGACTTGTGTTGAATTTTTGGAAACTACTCATCTACCACAAATAATAGTAGGAAAAATTGTGCTTATACTATCCATTTCTGGCTCTGATGTCAGTGAGAAGTCAATATAGAGTCCGCAAAAATTGAGCAGTTCCTTCCACCAAAAGCTGAAACTGCTGCTCGCAAGAACAGCCGATGGCTGTTGGGCGCAAAAATAGCAGCATCGTACCTGAGAGCACCTTCAATATCGATTCTATCTCTTCGAAAAATTCTAGTTAAATGTGGAGAGTAGGTAATCGTTAAAATAGTTAGTGAGAAATACGACATTTTCATAGTCTACTGCGACTTGTAACGCCTCCTGCGACAAGTTTTTGCCTTTAATTGCTTATTTATTACTACACTTGCATGCCGATAAATTTTCAGCTGTTGCATTGTGGAAATGCAACCTGGTAGATTGCATTGGCGTAGCTTCTTGTAGGGTTATCATGTACATCTGGAGAGTTCCCCGAATTCAATGTTATATTCCCAGAATTTTCAGAAACAAGAAAAGTTGTTTCAAAGTTACTGCATTACTTTCCCCGTTTCAAGATGATATGCTGATTCACCCCTTTTGGTATACAAGATTCTTGAGGTGGTTGACACCCCACATAGGAGCATAAAAAATAAAAACTTAAAGATAACAGTTTCATTTTCAATGACCCACTAGACTGGTCGTATAATTTTTCAACTGTACGCAGCAGCTCAGTTTACTGCCTATTTTCTACTCCACTGAGTTCAAAGGGGGGAATGACAACCTCAAACCCATAATTTAAGAAATTCTGTTGCTGGCTCGTTCACAATTCAAAGAGAATTAGTGAATTTTTTGTCCGGTGTTTGGCGAGGCAAGAGTAATTACCAACATTACACACTCCAGACATCTTAATGACAGAAAACGCCAGTTGAATCATCAGTGACAAAATATACATACATTACGGTAAAAAGAAGTAAATGAAGAAGACGTCTAGACAGGTTCAAGTCGTTATTTGCTCTTGTGGAAATAGGTTAGTTTCATCGAATTTAAATGCGATAATAATATGAGACAATTGATGGGGATTTTCGCCTTGATCTTGAAAAAAATGAGATGCCATTTTTCATGCTAGTACTATCGTTTTTTACGGTGTCCAAATTCTGGACTCAAACAGGTTTGTCTGGCCACAGCGCTATTTGAATTCGTCGCTCGTCTTATTTAGCCCTCACCATTTTCCGTGTCCATTGAGGCTCCTGCATTGAAAGCTTTGTGATTATTTTCCATCGAATATGACTTCAATGCTTCAAGAGAAAAGCAATGACTTAGGGATCAACCTATTCCTCTGACAAGAAGTTCCTTACATCAGTTCTAATTCGATCACTAAGAAATAGATCACTAAATATTGTAAAAACGTGTTTCCGTCTATGCAGCACAAAATAGAGCTTCCCAGACAAAAATAATCAAAAGGGGGCCGTCTAACAAGATCCTCGTCCACTCTCCGGCCTACGAAGTGAACTATAAAGGAAGCTCTTCAACTTTTCTCACCTCATTTCACAACATCGTGTCTGAATAATGGAATAGAGGTCTTAATGGATTTATAACAAGGTGGTCTATATAAAATACTGGTTGAAAAAACTCACGTGGGGCCTCATCCAGATAATCGGATGCAGTGGGATCTTTTTATGGTGGTATAATGCCTTTGTTGATGCAGGAAAATCGGTATCTTCAAACAGGATGCCTCTATCTCGACAGTTTCTTCTTATGGCTTGGTAGTTGTTATTTCTTTGTCTCTCTGTCGTGCAGTATCTGAAACAATCAGGAAAATTCCCTGTGAAATTTTTCGATGGTTTCACAGACTAAAATCGGACGTAGTGTCAGATCTTTTCAATTCGATTTGGATTGAATCAGAAGAATTCAAAATTCCTGTAAAAATGATTGTAATTCTCGCCATTCTGCTCATATCCGTGGCTTTATTCATAGTGGGTGTTTTACTGATTTCCTCATCTGAATACGAAAACATCAAAAACAATCTGAAGAATAAAATTTCCGAATTTTCTTTGCAAACTTCAAACGGTCGAATTTTGACGTCCTTAGAGGACTTGGACAGTAAACTAGAGGACCTGAAGAATAAACTCGAGGTGAAAAAGAAAGAGGTTGAAGATTCCAAATCTGAAGTGTACAGGACAACAGAAAAGATACAAGCTTTGAACGAAACTTCGAAACATGTAATTAAACCAATTATTTTTTATATTCGCGTCATTAGTTTTGAATATTTTCAGGTTAAAATATATTACACTGGCTTGAAACAAGATATTATAAAATCTGAACAAGACTGCAGAAATCTCTACGAGCAGATTGATGAATACAAAAAAAGACAGATCAATCTTAGGAAGGAAGTACAGGAGAATATAAGATATTATTACGATCTTCTCAACGCCATACAGAACTGCAGATTTTTGGAAAAGAAGGACATCTTGTTGAAGGCTTTGCCGAGTAGGGATTGTTTCAAAACAGACAAAACTCCATATTGATTGAGTCTAGGACTTTATCAGAAAAGTTTAACTGATTCATATATGTAATTTTCTTTATTGTAAATGCAATTCATTATGGTGATTTTGTGCCTCTGAAATTGTAATAGAAAATAAAATCATAACATCGAGAAAATAACTGAATTTTTATTCGTTCTTGTAAATACATATACGAGGATATATTGAAAAATTCTTAGCCTACTATAGAACCAAACAAAATTTCAATGTCAAAATTTACGACCTTTTAATTTTTTTTTCAGTTGAGGAAAGAGATGATAGTCGGACGGAGCCAAATCTGGTGAATAAGGGGGGTTTCTTGTAATTCTATTCCTAAATCACGATTTTTTTGCATGGCAATTTGAGATTTGTGTACTATGGCGTTGTCCTGTAAAAACAAAACACCTTTGGATAGCTTTCCGCGTCTTTTCTCTTTATTTTTTTCCCGTAGAATGGTCAGTAATGTCGAATAGTAATCTCCAGTTATTGTTCTACCCTTATCCAAAAAATCAATTATGATTACTCCATGGCAATTCCAAAAACTGAATTCTCATTGAAGAGCAAAGAGAAAATCCATTTCTTGGCGTTAATCTCTAATTCAGAAGCATTTTCATTCAATTGAACGAGTCACGTAGGTATCTTGAGGATTGTTTATTATCTTTATACCAGTTCTTTGGGGAATTAGTTGATAACAATTAAGTGTTGAACCTCTCGGTTGCCTGCTTGGTTAAATTGGTGTATAATTGTTGGAAGCACACGCAACATTTTTCATTTTTAATGTTTGCAGTCGTAAAGTCGTTTTAATCATTAAGAAGTCAATGCTAACGGTAGGAAACGAAATAGAAAAGAGCTATAAAAAAGATTTGGTAGGTCTGTCACCTAAAAGTTTGATAGGAATCACCACCACACCAAAGTTTTTCTTAGTTTCTCTCGTTCTGTTCTTGAATATACAAAATTCGATTAAAATGGTATAGAAAGCCAAAAAAACGAGTGGTTAGCGTGAAACAGCTTGTATAGACTCCGTGAGATCAACAAGGTGAAAGATTGGTCATTATTCAGTTTGCGCTGATTCTGTCGTCTCATCCAGAGGACGTTTCTTGAGTATGCACACTGAATGTCCAGAATGTACCATGGCTGAATTGATGGAAGCCACTGTTACACTTCAATAAATACCTATTCTGAAGCCGAAGTCTTAGATATCCACTTGAATGGAATTGAATTCCTGATTGAGTTGTTAAGAGGATAGGGCCTCCTGTTGGTTCTTATTGAACGTTTAAGATCGACAATTTGTAGTATGATCGATAGAGTGTTGATAAATGTTTTTCATTTAAATGGAACCCAGTCGAGAATCCGTTCTACGGTCCCAGTCAAGCGTTACAGCAGACGGTAGTTGGTATAGTTGAGTATACTGTCTGGGAAGCATTCTGAAATACATATTTCTTCATCTTATAGGTAATATTTCTTGCATTATATCAAGTTTTGTTAATAACTATTGATTGTAAACATCCAAAAATAAGTACATATAAAAGAATATAGAGAGTTCAAAACTGAACAGCTATGGGAAATAGATCGCTTCAGATTTGTATAGTAACAGTTTAATTGCTTTGTTGACTGTTAATGCAAAAAGATATTCAAAAGTTTGATAAAGCTCCATGAATTCAGTTGGCTATTGGACACTGTGATGCCTAGAGTTTTTGCTTTAGAGATCCAGTTATTTGACAACGTAGGATCCTACCTAACTATCAGGTCACAGCTTGACTCAACATTAAGGTACAGTATCAGAAGAAACGAAGACCTTCTGATTATTCATTTATTTGAATAATGCGTACATTTTCCAAGCCTCCAACTTCCTCATGCTCCTAATAATTTTCCAGGAATTCCATCAATAAACGAATAAACTAGTTCTTCATAGAAAATACTGATACTTAGCAAATTCTAGCACATAACCATTACCTGTATTACCGTAAAACTAACACGGTACCAAAAAATCTGTAGCAACCAACGGTATACAGTTGAAGCAATCACGGAATCAATTTCCTTGATGGCGAGGAAATTTATTCTTTCGATTAGTTTCGGCGTTTATGCGATTTTTAGTTTAATGGTGCCATGAAGCTCACTTAGCTATGCAAATCGAATTACACTTCAAACAATTTCAGCAGATTGGAGCTGCGAAATTGATAAAGGTATAACGGAAGATTGCTAACACTGCCGGTGCTTGTTGAGAAGGAAATTGTTGGTTTATAGGGTCCATAAGGTCGTGTTTGGTGTCATACTTTAGGGTTCTCGTGGACGCAGAATTCAGTTTAAATTAATTTTATTTTCCGGTAGATTTTGAAGAATCCTTGGTCAGCTCAAGATGCAGTTTAACAGGACTCCTTTCACAAACAGCTTCCGGAAGCGACACGAAGTAAAAACTGAATAAATTCCTATGCAAAATTGTTTGACCGTGAATTTACACAGACAAAAGAAGCGCCGACTTGCATCATTTGTTTCGGAGGAGTCGCAAAAAGAAATGGTGGTTCGTTTTTGTTCCGACAGAGGCGTGATTCTGTATTTCAGATTCATTGTAGGCGAATTGATGTTGGTGAAGTTGGTTTTGCAGATTTCGCTGTTTGTTGTGGACGTGAATTGTACACGATTCTTCGAACACGAACGCGTTTGTTTCTCTCGGATTGACCATCATGAAATCTAATTTAAAGAGGTTGTACGAGGATGTATTGATATCTAGTTAGCCTAGACCAGTTCCATGCATAAACAAAATATTGCGATACCATATCAACGAACAATAACTTATTACAAGTGTCAGTGTAGAGTTCGACGTCAAAAAAGTAAACCAGGGTTACGCAATAAATTAAAAAAAAAAAAAATGTCCACCGAAATTGTAAAAATCGAAAAAGTGGAGTATCGAGCCATCATCAAGTACCTGTATTTAAAAGGGTTAAGAGGTGAGCAGATTTACGAAGACATGCTTAATACCTTTGGTGATCAATGTCCTTCGTATGCGACCGTGGAAAATTGGACTACAAGCTTCAAAAGAGGTAAATTTTCCATTGAAGATGATGATCGATCGGGAAGGCCAGTTTCTGTGTCAGTGCCCGAAAATATCGATGCAGTTCATGACATGATTTTATCAGACCGTCGAATTGGGCTAAAACGGATATCTGAAGCACTGAAGATTTCATACGAACGCGTTCATCATATAATTCACGTCAATTTGGACCCGAGAAAAATTTCTGCAAAATGGATCCCCAAATGTTTGAATGTTGACCAAAATCGTGCAAGGGTAAAAGCATTGCGTTCGATCTGTGCTCGATTTGAAAACGATGTAGACTTCCTAAACCGAATTGTTACCATGGATGAGACTTGGGTACATTTCTACGATCCAGAAACAAAGCAACAATCGATGGAATGGCGACACTCTAGTTCTCCAAGACCTAAGAAGTTTCGTGTCCAAAAATCTGTTTGAAAAGTTCTAGCTTCAGTTTTTTGGGATTGCCATGGAGTAATCATAATTGATTTTTTGGATAAGGGTAGAACAATAACTGGAGATTACTATTCGATGTTACTGACCACTCTACGGGAAAAAATTTTAGAGAAAAGACGCGGAAAGCTATCCAAAGGTGTTTTATTTTCACAGGAAAACGCCCCAGTACACAAATCTCATGTTGCCATGCAAAACCCTCCTTATTCACCGTCCGGCTATCATCTCTTTCCTCAACTGAAAAAAAACTCAAAAGGTCGTAAATTTTCTTCCAACGAGGAGGTAATAAAATCTGTGGAGGACTGGTCTGCAGAGCAAGAAGAAACATTTTTTTGAAAGGTCTAAAAACGTTGCAGGATCGCTGTAATAAATAGGTATATTCAGTTAAGTGGAGAATATGTTGAGTAATAAAATATTTTGACATTGAAATTCTGTTTGGTTCTATAGTAGGCTGAGAATTTTTCAATATATCTTCGTACCTACCCCATTTTATTATTATCATCATATAATGAGGACGATTGACTAGAGAAGAACCTGTGTCCTTAGTCCTTGTGTGTCCTGCAATCGTCTTGCACGAAAAATAATGTGTGCTTTCCAGTTAACGTTCTTCCAAAGCAAATGGACCGCTAGCAAGTCCATCACCTGAATCATCCAGGCTGTTGGGAACAAGCCTATTCTGACGCCAATGAAATAGTGAATTATCACTTCCAATTGAACTCCGACTAACAATTTCAATAACAACAAATCTGCTTCGATCGAATAAAAGGAAACGTTATGATTATTCCATTGGATTCTCTCGGCACCATAGAAGGTCGATAATTTGTTCAATAAACTCGAAATTGCCTATTACAGAGGCACGGAAGCTTTAAAGTGCGGCAAAACTCCGCATAACAATAATTTTCGAAAGTGGTTTAGTACAAAGATAAGTGATTCAAGGTCTGAAAGGTAAACGCCAATATACAGATTTGACAGGATATATTGAATCCTCGGGCAGAACATCTAACAACATTGCTGTCCAGTTGATTTTCACTTCTGTTTTGCTGCAGGGTTATTATCTGTCTATTCAGGGTTTGATCTACAATTTTTGGTTGAGAGGGTCTCTATGCATCTCTTTCTAATTACGGAAAATCATATTTTCAATTATGCTGAAGGCTTAGGGCTTCGAGAATGATCACACCGCTGATTGACTGCCAGGATTGTAGTACTTGAAGCCGGCAGACAATCAACATAAGCCACAGCAAATGAAGAGTGCATGAACTGTTCAAATCGCATCCACTCAAAGACCAACAACGTAACGATTTTTCAAATCGCCAACATTACACAAATTGGATAACAATACATCCTATGACGTTAGCTTAACGATCCGATTGATAGCCGCCAAAGTGAGCTCATGTTTGAGCAGCCGGTTCAACAGAGGTCGCCACATGTGTCAAAAACGTGTCAGAGAAGAGCATTTCCTACTTTACCTTGTGATTAAATTAAGAGCCCGATGTTGAGGGTTATGTGAACATGCCATTATCGATAACCCGTGATCGTGGACTGCGGATTGATTAGTTCTAAACGGTGTGTAGTTTTTCTCTGGTTTGGGAAAAAACAACTGTCTTACCTAGTTTCGTGATACTTTCACGGCTTGCTATTCAGATGCATTATAACGGAAGGTAATTTTGTCGGAATCTGACGTGAGCTTATGGAGCCCACCGAGGTGAGGAAGAAATAGGTGCTTGTAGTAATGATTTATGGGTGTCCACAAGAAGCGAGCAGTGTTGACTCTTCGACCGACCAGTGATTTGATTCCTTGTGGGACTCAAATTTGAGTCAACAGTTTGTCCATTTGCTCCATATGTTATCACACTTTTGTGGAATGCAAGATTGAATTGAATAGAACACCCTTCATCTTTGTAAATTGTTTTTCGGACAACTTATGGGGATATCTTTGGGAAGTCGCAAAAATAATGTCTTGCTCTGGTTAAAATTCTCCAGGTTATTTTTGGTCAAATTCGGGATGTCTTTGGAAAATCGCAATGAGAGTTTTTCATTTCTTGAAGAAGAATGAATTGGATCGTAATGCATTGAAGATCTCTCAGTGGGAATTTGAAAGCAGTTGACAAAGCAATCGTCTATAATTAGTTGATACATAAATCAGGAATTTTTTTCAGTAAATTCAAAATAAATATGTCGCTGAAAAAATTTTATATGCAGTTTGAATGCGTTATTCTCCATAAAATATATTATTTCATCTGTGGATGTGTAACTTTGTTAATAAAGATGTATATTGACTTATTTATTTTGTTTCATTTCTCTTTCAATGTTTCTAATCAACTTCGTATTTCTGATTTGAATTTGTGTAAGCTTACCTCGAAATTGTTGACTGTTTGTCCTCTGGTTTAATTGCATGACCATTCAACCATGCCCTACCATTCGTATTGGGACCTGGAAGAAAGGAGAATTTCACTATTCACTCACTATGTTTATATTTTTTTTCGTTTTGTATTTGATATTTTTTTTTGTTCTCAATATTTTGAGTTGTATTTTCCTGTAATTGGGTATTGTAACCTGTTGGAAATAAAGGCTTGTTATAGGCTTATTATTATGTTTGTTGAAGATCACTGCGAGCACAACTTCAGTAATTTAAATGATGATGGTTCAGTTCAGTCCTTGTGTTTTAGAAGACCAAGTTGACGTAGTATACAGGGTCTATCACGAGGAACCTCACCCATATTTATACGGGAAACTACTGAACGTATTTTCATGAAATTCAGCACTTATAATACACCCTTGCCCTAAAGTGGATATTAACTCAGAAAATATCCATTTTAGGGCAAGGGTGTGATGCATACACTCACATTATTTTCTAACGTAGATTCAATATCTGCCATAAAAAAATGGGGTTCTAATTTGAAAATTGATTTTTCACGATTTTGTCATCCCTAACTTTGAAAGCGATTTTTTCACCCCCTGTATCATGAATCGCGATTTCGATTTTTGAAGTGGATACATCAATCTTACATCTTGAAAAATCCCAAAAATGAAAATTTTCCATCCAAAAACCTCGAAGTTATTCTTGTTTCAGCGGAGCTTTATTTTCGATTTTTTTTTCGAATTTTCCCGCTCAGAGAGAATTTTCCAACCGAAAAATGTTACATCAAAATAACTTGAAATTTTCTAGGAATCTATTTCTGCAATAAAAAAATGGTGTTCTAATTTGAAAAACGGAAGTTGACGTCATTTCCGGAAAAACCGGAGGTGCTCATGCCTTGAAATATTTTAGATTTCATCAGCATCGTGAAATACTTATAAGTGCTGAATTTCATGAAAATACGTTCAGTAGTTTCCCGTATAAATATGGGTGAGGTTCCTCGTGAAAGACCCTGTATACAGAGAGAAACATATAGCAGAGATGTTGTATTTGTTGAATTAACTTTCAATAAAGATTCTTTTCTATCTGTAATATTTTATTCCCATTATGTAAAGCCCTACAATTATGTAAACGAGCCCCCCATAGGGGGGACGCCCCATTGTTTTTATTCAGGAAACGAAATTATCGTTGTCAAATCAACACCATTTTTTAAACCGAGTTCCATCGAAATATTTAACAAGTATGCTGCAAAAGGATCATGGAGAATCTGAACAAGTAGAAACATGGCTTTACTACTCGTCCAAAAGGATCTCTCATGCCAACCCATATCAACATAAAAAGAAGAAGCAATGGGTCCTTTGGACAGCTGATGCTGTAGAAGGACGCATTTGTGATTTGTACGCCCACTAGACCTATCGTGTAATTAGATGCTAAGTTATTCCTGGCAATAATAAATATCTCAATTCCCTGCCAATTGACTGAGATCTCTCGGTATACGTGCACATATGCGACTGTTTTACATGAGCCCTATCTACGTATGCATCTCGAGTCTATCCCAATTTATTTCCATTTCTGCTTCGGAATTAAACTGGAAGTATTCATAGCAGAGTGTGACAACTTCAAAGATGATTTTTTTTCTACATAGCAACGTCGTGGATTTCATTACATATAAGTTCGTGTTTGTCCCATTCCTACACGTTCGAGATCAATAGAAAAACTGTTTTTATGCTTGAACCTGAAAGAGGCGAACGTTTTGAGCATTAACTTACACCGGTTACGTGTGGATACGACGCTAGTTCCATTTCGAAGGGTATTCTGGCACAACTGCCAACAAAAGGTAATAGAGGTAAGCCTAACTGATTCTGGATGGGCTCTTCATGATGATAAAGAATCATTTCGAGCAGTTGTTTTTTGTATAACTGCTGATTCAATTCAAGGAAAATATTGGCTTTTTGTAGTTACAATAACATCGAATTCCGGAAAGATGAGTAGCTTTGGTAGTCTAATTGGAAACACAGCGGACTGGCAATCTGAAGATGCTTGGTTCGACTCCCGCTCGAAGTGAAAACTTTTTTCGGAATTTGTCCGTATCGAAAGATTTTCTCTTCGATAAATATGAAATTCCTGCTAGATCTAGACGGACTATATGAATATACAGGATACGTATACCGATCTAAAGTGTCTCTTATGTAGGACGACATCCCTATCCCAATTTTACATAACTTTTGCCCGGTCAATATTTACGAGCAAGTGTATGTCGTGTAAGCCGATATATCCTCTTATTTATATCACCGCATAATACTGGTCTATGAGTTGAATTATTATCTAGCTTAGTTGTCTTCATGAATATCTAGGAGTCATATACCACCTGGCAACATCATATTTTCATCCATGTATTCATGCAGGACAAGCCTCCAGTGATACAAGTTTACGAAAATTAAAATGAGAGAAATTGTTGCAATAATTAAGTCGAAATAACCATTCTTGCTCAGAGAATATTCATATGTAGATCCCACATCGAGAAGCGAGCCTTAGTGACTCAGTTCTCGGTATAATTATGTCATTAAAACTGACCATTGACTTCTCCTGCAGTAATATAATAAATGTAACAGCAAAGAATGCAAGTAATTGGTATAATCAAAGAAAGCCGCAAAAATAAAAAAGGTGTAATTTTAAAATATTGTACCTCTCATATCTAATGAAGAGTGACGACCAATGGCATCATTGCTGGTATTATTCGTGAATGATTGAAGGTAATTACCGCTCTGAGTTATGGAGATTTTCAATTAAAAAATGATTACCGATTTTTCATCACCTCTGTAATAATAAAGGTACGAGAAAATCATTTCACTGTCGTTGAATGAGATATATGATTACTTTTTTATTCCTTCTCTTCGACCAGAACACAATTACCAATTGGTACTTAAATTATGTACAAGGAAACGAAAACATATAACTTATGAACTTTTGGATTCATTGTGCTCTTAAACGAGATGGAAATGATTATTCTACCCAATTATAGCCCACAAATCATTATTAAGATGGAACCACATTATTTCCTCATGGATATAACCAGATAATCACACATTCATATTCTGCATTTCAACCAACATCGTTCTATCAATATTCGAATGATATGTTTGTGAAGTATGTGTATTCATGAGCTGCAATGCAGTTAAAAGACCACAAAATGATATTCAACTAGTTATGAGGTAAGCAAAAAATGCCACAATAGATTAACTGTGGCAAAAGTAGGCTGCTGTTTTCTCAGATGGTACCACTTAAAAAAAAGCATCAACAACATTTGTTAGCATTCAAAATATTTTTATTCCCATTGGTTCACCAAGTTCAAAAACGTAAAAGTTGGACAAATTTGAATAGTCAAATAATCGTTAAATATTTTTTCTTCTTCACACTTCGACTAGCTATAGTATCAGAAATATATCTTCTGCCTCCGAGGAATCCAGCAACAAAGTATAGCTGTTTCTGTCACATCAACTTATAAATTATAAGATGGTGAACAATGCCCTTCAGTTTTCACACAACTTACCATCCTTTCGCATATAAAAAGCTACCTGTGATTGAAATTTCGTTTAATTGCAACCCACGATCTTCTTCTTTGTTTTGTCAGGATGAGGAACTGAACCGATGAGCATCTGACGAGGTTCTCCCAGAGCAATCAACTGTGTTGCCAGGTGGCTCCCATACGCTTTCAATGATTTGAGTACTTACTCCATTTATCCACTGACTGTTTTATCCATTATAATTGAGTTTTTAAAGTTTGAGTCGATGACCAAGGGTTCAGTGCTTAAATATCAGCTTGATTATCAGAATAGATAACAATAAAAATAGGAAAATTTGCGTCCGTTAGGACCGTCCACTAGGGACATATAATAATGAGAGAAATAGATAACTATGTTACACCTTTGATAGCTTCTCTCCAGGTTTATGTCTTCAAGCAGTTCATTTAACCGAACAGTTTTCAAAAAATCATCGATCAAATTATGAAGTTTCTGAAAATGGAGGAAAACTGATTCCCATCTGGCAACGCTGCCTCCCGAGTTTCCCGTATGTCCATCGGAAAGAGGAGAACGAATAATGGATAGAACCGATGTTATTGTTAGATAATTTTGAAGAGTATTATGTGAGCACTTTTCCCTTGGAGAACTGCACAATGCCCTCATTATCATAAATGTGCGAAGAACAGTTTAGTCACGCCCTCAACGTTGAGTGACACTCGCAATTAGATAAATATCAATGTCACCCCAAGATTTGTGGGGGTGTTGCTCATGCTCAGGCCCTTAGGTAATCGTTTCCTATCGCATTAACGATCTCAAATCGAGATATTAACAGTTCTTGAGGGTTATAACCTCCTGAGATCAGTATATCCTTTATTATGTTCACTAGCTGCAGTCATTAAAATATTAATGCTTCATTCAAATTTTATTACACAATTAGATAATTTTATACCTTCAACATCAGATTCTTTGATCAATGTTCTGCCCTACATAATATGATCTCTGTAAAGTATTCAAAATAAAAAGCTTACTTATACAAATACTAAAAGAACACAAAATTGAATAACATTGTATAGGATGCTGTAAAACAAGAAATATAAACTCTCATGCCGAATTGGTTATTTATGAAAATTATGTGCAGAAACTTTCATTGCTTGTACTTAATCCTTCGGCATGAAGCGTACAATAATTTTAGTATCTGACAAAGCAATTTTCTATTCATGCGTCCAGACCACTTCACTGACCGTTCAGCTAAATACTTCTCGAAAACTCCTTTATTGTTTTCTTAAGATGTGTTGCTATTACCTAGCCTTTGTTGACAGGTGATTCTTAGTGTTTATGAAAAAATGAGAGGTGCATGTTTATGTTTTCCTAGATGTTAATGAGTATTTTGTTCAGAATTAATGGTGCAAATGTATAGAGAAATGTTCCAGTGTATGGAAAATATTATACTTCGACGTAAAATATTAATACTTCCGTGAAATATTCGCGGAAAACATTAATTCGTTGTTGTTGAGATATGTAAACAAGAAAGAGTTCTGTCATTTCAACAGGAATCTTGTTGGTTTCCTTCATCATCCACCAGTTTCAATTTTATGATCCGAATTCTCGTCAGTTCTGCTATATGGAAATATTAATAGACTCAGGGACCAAGAAAATAACTTAATATTGTAATTTTTTCTGAGTAGGAAGTAAAGTTATCCATCTACAAATGAAATAGTGTGCTGTGCGAATGCTCAGTCATTATAAATACGCAATTTCTAATGAAGTGCGAGTCCCATATGTTGGCTGGAATGGCCATTAAAGTTGTTCCATCATCAGAAAAATAATAATTCCACGTGATATTTAGTGCTAAATCTCATTACACTTTAGGAATGAACAGGTGGTAGGTATGTTGGAACAATTTTCAAGTTTCAGGTCGAATTATTAATGTCTCATCACGTACTTCCTTATGCGGCTGTTTTATTTTCTCGCTACTTCTGATGATCGAATCGGATTTATGATGCAATATGAATTTTGAGCTTTAGTACCTGAGTTTTATTATGATTCTCTTTTCTCAGATTGTTTCAAGACTCCGGTATTTTTCCATGAGGGAACGACAAGTTTTTGTGTAGAGCATTAATATCTAATTTGATATCTGATGGTTGTATGAATATTTCATCTACAGTTTGTATGAAAGTAAAATTCTCAGCAGATTCCCTTGAAAACTTTGGGAGTCATGATCTTTAGATTTTTCAGCAAGAAAAAGATGTGTTGAATGAATCAGCTGCAAACGAAAACAGTTTCAAGGATTGATTCCAATAATATTGCAAATTCGATATGAGTTCAATAACAAAGTTGCCATAATTCATCATTTCAATTCGAATAAAACGATTAATATCAGGATATTATTCATGATATCTCGATAAATAATAATTGTGGAGGTTTATTGATGCATCTATTAAATAGAACAATGAAATATTGACGAGGTCATTCAAGTACTCAATAATACAAACTTGCTATGAAGAGTGGAAACAGAATTTTCTCGAAATTTCGCTAAAGGGGGTTTTAATTGAACTCGAAGAAATGATGTCTTTCTGGGTTGGAGCTTCGTCTTTCAAATGTATGAAATAGGAGTATAAATGTGTTCCTGCGGTTTTCTTAGGAAATTTAAACTTTATTGTGAGAAAAACCCAGACATTCAATGTTCACAACTTTTTCCGATTTTTCTGGCAATTGACGGATTCCATCGCAAAAAAAGGGCCAGCTTTTTGGCAGCTATCTGTGCAAAAATCCATATTTTTGACTTTTTTGTAATTGGAAAACAAATGATCAGCGCCAGGCAATGCTCAAGCGATAGCAAGATATGACAATATCTGGGGCTGTTGCTTCAGTTCATACGGCATCCACTTTAGGTACTAATGAAGACACTTCGAAATTACAGTGTTGCCAGGTGAAACAATGGAACAACTAGTAGCGATACCTGTTATAAAAAAACGCCGAAATCAATCTAATCCTTGATACTTTTATCTTTTTTTATATTTTTTTTCTCCTTTTATTTTCTTTATTTTCTGTTTTCATCTGAAGATGCCACAGTATAGTGGAACAATTGTTTTATAGTAAAATAATTGTGAAGATTTCTTCCCTCTCTTTATTTTTATTCGATTAAACTTATAAACTCCAACATTTGAAAACAACCAAAACTGATTAATAACGAGTAAATTTCCAATAGATATGATCAATATAGTAGATATACGTTTTCGATTGATGAGAAATGATGGTTGGGTTCGGTTTTATCGAAGCTGTGGTTTCAGTGTGCTTTGAAATCTAAAATTCTTGTGCAGGTGCAGACCTTACATGGCTCAACCTATATTCAGAAAATCATACTAGATATACGTGTGCGACTGGAACAAATTGGCAGTGTATCGAATTACTCGCATAACAATGTGTTTTCAAGTCGCACCACGCATCCTACACGGATCTAAACATGGTAGTCCGCAATATCGATCATAACATCTGAGTAATTGCAGTTAACTGCAACAAACTTATTATTTCGTAGGTGTCCATCCCAGTGTCCCATAACCGTTGAATAATCAACAATTCATCATTATCAGTCAGTCAGTTATTGAATTATTACCCATTTAAATCGCAAATGCGGCGTAAAATGCCGGATTAATAATCGCATTACCATATTCTATGGTCGCTGTGGTTCAAGGTTACGCGGGACGGATTTCGTCATTGGCATGTGCCGCGTTCCAATTAATTTATTCTTCTTCTTTCCGGAGTTGTGTTGTTACATCTCCAAGGCCAGCTGGACGGAGAGGCTCCGAACTTGACCTCCTCAGACACGTCAATGACATAACTTTGAATGGGTTGGTGAGATTGTGGGTGGTGACGGAATGGAAGCGTTTGCAGGATTCCTGCGGTCACAGAAAATCGATATTTCGCGGTCGGAGAATGGAGGATATTTCCTCCCTGAATGTTGCATAGGAGGATTTCAACCTTAAAGGGGCTCAACAAGTTCAACAATCAACAATTATTGTCCGTTGTTGGTTACAGCTTCTTCCCATCTTTCTAATGTATGAGTGAAACTGCTGATGAGCAGATCTAGATATCATGTGCCATCGTGCTGTAGAATCCTCAATCCTGCTCTCCAACAAAGTTAGGAAGGGGCAAAGTTGACAATGCTGCTACGTCTAGAGCTTGTAGAAGATCCTGTAATAGGCCTAGTAGGGCAATATGCGAGATGCTCCATGAGGCATCATCCACCGCTGATTTAAGTCAAGGCATCAGCTCTATCGAAAGCTGATTTTTCTCCTTCGCATAGGGGAAGTACCTATACTCCATTCACTTTTATTTAATCACATAGGAGGTCATGGTTTCGTTTTCAGGAGTTGGTGCACCTGATGAAAAGTCTGTGCGCGTACAGAAAATATCGTTAATGACAAAACGACGTTGCCGGTTACTTTGTTTACATCAAAGTAAAAGTATCAAAGATATTCCACATTTTGTTAGTTCGAATCGATCGGCGATTTTGGGGCGAAATATCGATAGGAAATCGCCTATTTTTCCGTTCTTCGTCGTCCTGAAGAAGTTTCCCGTCGATATGAGAAATTTCGTGCAAGTGTCATTTTTTCCTTTCACGACTTTTGGCGTAAGTACGAACGGCAAATTTGAATTGGACCAAAAATCGATTTTTAAGCATAAATAAAGCGAAAGTGAAGTACTAATCGACCTTTTTACGCTTGATAACGAAGTTTTTTTAGGTATCTGGCCGTTTAGAAAGATTTCAAACGAAATTCCGGTCCCCCAGAAGTTTGGTTATTTTCGGTATCGTTTTTGGTGCTCAAATTTTATTTGGAATGTGTAAATGGACAAAAAAGGCTTCCTTATACGAACTTCTAACGAAAGCGACCGGAAAATATGGTTCAGGTAGGATTTTCGAGGAATTATGAGGAAAGAATTTGCAGAATGAAATTGCATGATTTTCGTAAGTACCTAAACGGGTTCTGGATGGCCATAATCGGTCTCTAAATGATTATTGTTGATCGTTTTCACGTTTCAGAAAAAAAAACGTCGAAAAAGCTGAAAAAAAGAAGAAATATGACTATATTGCATTCAACGGTAGTTGAATTCAGATTCCGATGAATTGAAATGTGTCAGTGGAGCTTTCATTCCTATCAATCCTTTGCCGAAAGTAGAAATAGGCTATATTGAACCAGAATACATTGGTTTTTTCCATATTCCAGGAGTTTGTGTCTTATTTTAGAACAGGTGAATGATAAATATGAAGCATATGTTTGACCTACTCCATTTTATTTGTACAAACCTACTGTGGTAGTAATGTATGAATATTTTTTAAACTAATAAATTACTATACAGTCAGAATATTTTACTCCTTGTTCATAAGATCAAATCAATGAAATGTATATCTATAAAGCTTTCAGGAAATGACATTCTTGCTTATTAATTTATAACCAAAACTCAATTACTATTGAATTGAAATTATTAGTTTCTCTGTGAACAAATTCTTTAATTTAGTTATTAGGTATGTTTGTTTTCTTTGTGATGCATGAATAAAACTGTTATTTATTTGAAATAAAGAAATATTGGAAATAGAAATGTTATGCACCCTCACAATCATATCACATACAATATCATGATGAAAACAAAGCACATCGATAAATCTTTACAATCATAAATCCAAAAACTCCTTTATATGTAGAATATCGTTCACAATTTTCCGTTGTGTTCTCCAAAATGAAATATACATTCTGAGAAATACGCTAAGAATGTAGAAAGGGCAACATAGTGTTGACTTGGAACATAAAAATATTTTGAAAAACGTCATAACTTCGATACAGAGTGGAATGTGTCAAATTTCCAAGGCCATAGTTGTGATTTTATAATTGTGAATGGAGTAGGTATATTATGTCATTTTGTACGTATTTCCCCTACCAGTTTGAGTGTTTCGATTCCGCTAATGAAATAAGTAGGCCGAACGATGCAAATCCGTCTAATTGAGTTTATAGACGCGTCTTCCACAGAAAACCCGCAATTAAATGTTCTCTTTCTCCGTGCTCCTCAATTACTCGGAGCACCATCCAGGTACGTTATGCTACCATTTCCACAAATTACTTATGATTACGCCTGTGCAGCAACGTTATTTTCCATGATTTCTCAGCACCGATGCCATGAAAATCTATAATGAGACGGATCGGAATAATTGCATTTGACCGTAAAGTTTAATTGCTGCCATCACTTATAACAACAATTATTTGCGACAATATGATAGCCATTACTGGTGGAGATGGGTATCGATGCGTGTGGACTGCTAGAGATGACGATGTAGGTGATGCAGGTTCGTGCTGCAGAGGCGGAATGCAGCAGAAGGTGGGAATTTAAAGGATTATCTGCGGAAGCCATCCGAAGCTCATCAGCCGTATGCGAATGGCGAGATTAGCTTCAAAATCTGGAATATGCTTTTTGCGAAGAAGATGCACTGAAGGATTAATAAACAGTATGGTTCACTTCACATTGTATGCTGTACATCATACGAGGGCAACTTCAGGGTCATGGATAAGATTGAAAGCAACTGGATTGCTCACTTTCTCTGCTTCCTGATATTGAACACTACCTTCTTCTACTAAACTCATGATCATTCTAATTTTTTTTCTGAAAGATCTCTCCTCAAATCTCCCATTACGTCCAGTCAATGGTGAAGCAAAATATAAACCTTTTCGGCAGTATCTCCACTAGCTTCAGTTATAGAAGACACCCCTGATAACAATCAACAACGGCAACTCCGTCTTTCTTTCTGAAAATAATAATGAGCAATTCCGACAATGCAACTTCACTTGCGATAGTGACATTGCATATTCTACACCAGCCCATTTTAGGCCTTAATGATGCTCTGAAAGACTATCATGAGATTACTGAAGATGACATGCATTATCTCATTCAAGATCAAGGACTTGCAGGTTGAATAATCACGAAAAAAATATTTTTCCGAAAAATGTGCGTTTCGTCTATTTGCCTCATTTGTGGTAGCTTTGGTTTATCTGTTATTGAATAGCGAAGAATCTTAAAGATCAATTACTCCTAAATTCTAAGAAGTTGTCTAACAACTTGCTTAGTGACGTTTGGTCTCAGCAAGAATGAAATTGTTAAAAAGAGCCGATTCCTCTGAAATATTAATCCATTTAGATCCATTATATGAAAAAACATAAGGACAACATACGAGGATGTATTGATATCTAGTTAGCCTAGACCAGTTCCATGTATAAGCAAAATATTGCGATACCATATTAACGAACAATAACATATAAGAGTTCGACGTCGAAAAAGTAATACGCAATAAATAAAAAAAAAGATGTCCACCGAAATTGTAGAAATCGAAAAATTGGAGTATCGAGCCATCATCAAGTACCTGTATTTAAAAGGGTTAAGAGGTAAGCAGATTTACGAAGATATGCTTAATACCCTTGGTGATCAATGTCCTTCGTATGCGACCGTGAAAAATGGGACTGCAAGCTTCAATTTTCCATTGAAGATGATGACCGATCGGGAAGGCCAGTTTCTGTGTCAGTCCCCGAAAATATCGATGCAGTTCATGACATGATTTTATCAGACCGTCGAATTGGGCTAACACGGATATCTGTAGCACTGAAGATTTCATACGAACGCGTTCATCATATATACCTAGTTCACGTCAATTTGTACATGACAAAAATTTCTGCAAAATGGATCCCCGAATGTTTGAATGTTGACCAAAAGCGTGCAAGGGTAGAAGCATCGCGTTCGATCTGTGCTCGATTTGAAAACGATATAGACTTCTTAAACCGAATTGTTACTATGCATGAGACTTGGGTACATTTCTACGATCCAGAAACAAAGCAACAATCGATGGACTGGCGACACTCTGGTTCTCCAAGACCTAAGAAGTTTCGTGTCTAAAAATCTGCTGGAAAAGTTCTTGCTTCAGTTTTTTGGGATTGCCATGAAGTAATCATGATTGATTTTTTGGATAAGGGTAGAACAACAACTGGAGATTACTATTCGACATTCTGACTACTCTATGGGAAAAAATTGAAGAGAAAAGACGCGGAAAGCTATCCAAAGGTGTTTTGTTTGTACAGGACAACGCCCCAGTACACAAATCTCATGTTGCCATGCAAAAAATTCGTGTTTCAGGGTAAGAATTTCTAAAACACCCCCCTTATTCACCAGATTTGGCTCCGTCCGACTATCATCTCTTTCCTCAACTGAAAAAAAATTTAAATGGTCGTAAATTTTTTTTCCAACCAGGAGGTAATAAAAGCTGTGGAGGACTGGTTTGCAGAGCAAGAAGAAACATTTTTTTAAACGTCTAGAGACGTTGCAGGTTCACTGTAATAAATGTATTCAATTAAGATGAGAATATGTTGAGTAATAAAATATTTTGACATTGAAATTTTGTTTGGTTCTATAGTAGGCTAAGAATTTTCCAATATATCCTTGTATTTATTGGTAAAAATAGTAGAGGCACTGGGAAGTGACCTCTCTATTTCACAGACCGAGACACTGACTGTTCACGTATGAGCCAAGGAAGGTCTTATAATGAACCTCAAAGGAGCTCGTATCTTCATCACCAAGGACAACCAGGCCACGCTAACGCTAGGTCCCTGGAATCTCACTGCCAGGGATCTCTGCTGACCTGAGAGTGCCATAATACCGTAAAGCAACTGACAGGAGGCTTTTTCTCTGGGTGCCAGGGCATTGTGGTGCTGAAGGAAATGAAAAAACCAATGATCTTGCGAAAAGTGCATCAAGGTTAACAGCTGCTGGACCTGAGCCTTACTGTGGGCTTGGAAATGATCGATATAAGGCAGCTGAACACATGGTATGCAAATGTCCAGAACTGGCTGGCTTGAATTCCATTCTCATGGGTGAGCAAGTCCTGGATACCCACAAGGTAGCGACCAAGGCTTCTTAAGGATATTGTCGGTTTTTCAACGCCTTTGACGACCTCCTTGGGTTTCAATTTTTGAATGCATGAGTATAGGGTAGAGATCTAAAAATCTACATGGTCGCAGTTCCCGGTAGGCTAATCGAGCCATAAGTGAACATGTTCGAGCATATCTGCGACCTCCAATAGAATTCAAGCATTTACGTTGCTGCAAGTTGTATAATTTGTACAACCCAGGAAGAAGTTCAAGTGGAAATCCCTGAATCACTCGAAATTAGCAATGTGGATGAAAAGATATCCAATTTTCGTTTTTAACCATCAGAAGTCCGCGAGTAAACGAAAGGTTAACGTCTCCTCGAATGCCCATACCCAAACAAATAAGCCGAACGGGCTTGTAAGCACGTCCAGCGAGCCCTTACGCAAAGATGCCGACCTGATCTGCCTAATGCTAATGGTACACGAGCCGTGTCTTCGTAATTTAGATAACATTCTACGCGATTTGACCAATGAAATGGCAAACCTATTAATATCTAGCCGGCATAGCATATTTCGTACTAATATAATGTCGGAATGGTTCGCAAATTATTATCGTTACTTCTGCGGACATGAACTGGCTACATTTCAAATTAAAACAACATCCTCCTTTTAATTCCTGAAATCGCCGTAGTAGGCTTGTAAACCTTAATGGTCCGTTTATGGGTACGTATATCGGGTATACGTTTGTTGGCTTAATGGCATCTGTAGAGGCTGGCACTGTCGTTAATTTTTTGTTATTGAGAAATGTCATTTTCTATCAATTAATGCTCGCTGAGCATTCGCGAAGCATTTGGGACATTCCCTCAGGAATACCGTGCATCTTAGACGGCGAAGCACTTTTCTAAATGGGCAATGCAGGATATGGAATGGGCATTTCCAGTCATTTTCAGAAAAAATATATTTTGACATATTGGATTCTCACGTTATTCGTGATTTTTGTTTTAATTTTTTCTTCATCAATTTATACCCTTAAAAAATATTGAAAACTCAAAAGTAATCTACCGAATTCAAACGATCAGAAGAAGCGGGAAATCGTGTGACGTCGGTGGCTAGAGAGATTTTTGATTGGTTGTACTCGTCATGACGTGCTGCTGATATAAAAATGACAGCATTGCCAAATCACAAAAAAAAGTAGCCTGAAAAAGCCCATGCTTTCACTTCCTAATAATATCATAATATAATGTTGATTTTGGATGTTTTTCTTTTATCATGACAATTTCATTTGTACTCCATAAAGTTTCATAATATCATTCAATTAACGACCTCCTAATTGAAGATAAAGAGGGTTCAAGTCAGCAGATAGGTGAGAAATTCAATTAAAAATAATTATCCCTAGTCTACACAGGTAAGAATTGATACATATAGACCGGTCTCCTAATTTAGGAAGCATATAATAATTTTCATTTTGAGAAGTGCAGATTAGTGGTAAGAATAATTATGGATTTGGCAACTGTGTATAATAGTCGTCAGTCGTTGACGTAACCTAGGAATATAGAGTATAGAATTCTCCTAGACTTAACTATAAGAAACGCCATTCTATAGTACGCAGAGAAGACGTCGAAATGTCGGATAATGACAAATAAGAAGGTTATGTTTTTATTTATAATTTGTAGGCATGGTTGCTACATCATTATTTGTATTTTCAGAGAATGAGTATTATATCAACTTTAATGAAAATTAAGTTGTATAAGACGATGTTTCAAAAACATTATAGTGATCACATCAAATTTAATACGATCACTGAATATATTTATGAATAAATTCAGAGATTTTACAAAGACTTGACAACAGCGGCATATCTCTCAGTTACTCTGGGCTTTGTCCCCTTCATCACAAACTTCAACCAATCATATTATAAATTGAGCCACTGACGTCACAGCAGAGGGACGTTTGAATTCACACGTGTTGAAATCACATTTTCAATATCGAATAATTAATCAGTTCTCTAAAATTCAGAGTGAATAAATGGTTACAAATGTGTTATAAACTGCCCTTCATTACGTCATAGGAAGAAAAGTGCATATTTTGAGTTACTAGAAATCCCCATTGTCTTCAATCAGTTCAATATCGCTCAAATATCTTTAGTAGCACGAAACAGTGTTGCCTCAAATAGAAAACAGCTTATCTCTGTTTCAAATTCTGTTAATTTCAGAGCATTCATAATGGACCTCTTTAAATCTCTCCTAGAAACGTTTTATATCATAAAGATCACATCTGGAATACCTGGTGAGGTGTGGGGAGGCCTTGCAGTCAACAGGAGGTTGAAGCACCTTCGAATAATTCCAATGGTCCTAGGTCTATAATTACCTTTGATATACGATACCACAATAAGAAACACCATCATCGATCGTCTGATCTGGGTGTTAGATTACGAGTATCTATGATATGAAAGACCGAATTGTGTGTAGGAGGTCAAATATTTCGTATGAGAGTTCTAATAATTTTATTCGTCTTTCATCGCCATCGGGAGTCTTTTTTATTGGACGATAATTTCGGATGTAATTGAAATCAGATAAAGTCGCTGTTGGAAATAGAGGCCCACTGTGTCGATTGGTCGCCCATGTTCAGTGGTAGTTAGAGGTATTCTTTATTTCGATGCGAATAAAGAAAGAAATCCTAAGCTCTAGAAGGATCATTGTTGTTGGGTGGAAATTATGTGAACATGAAAAATTTGAATGGGACGCTGAATTCAGTGAAGATTGATCCGGAACGACAGCACCCATATCTTGTGCGGAATGCGCTCGTGAACAAAACTTGAGAATGAATTATCTAAAACGTGAAAAAACATTTAATTATGAGAGGTATATGGTCGACTTTGGTATCAAAATGTAGGTTTTCGAGGTCGCTGAATCGAGTAAAATACATTCCAGAGCCATATCTACCATAGTTTAGATTTTGACCTGTAAAATGTAAAATCGTCATTTCAAACCGTCAAAGCTTCCGTCCCTCTTATCGCATAAACAAGTTATTCATGTTTTGTTGATCAGCATATGCCAAAGTACCTCTGTGCAAAATATGAGCGATTTTAAAATTTTCAAATTTTGGGTGAAAAATGATCAAGGGGTAAGACCCCCCAAAAACACTATATTTGTCGTCACCAAGAAATCCTCGAAGGATCTGATGCTTTGATTCGATCGGAAATGTCTTCAACCCATTTGAATCTTCAATAATAGCCATTTTGTAGAACGATAGCACCATTGTCTTTTGCGGTATGCGCTCGTGAACAAAACATGAAAATGAAATATCGAAAACATAAAACATGAAAAAACAATTACTTATAGGAGGTATATAGTCGACTTTGGTATCGAAATGTAGGTTTTCGAGGTCGCTGAATTCAATAAAAGATAATCCAGAGCCCTAACTATCATAGTTTAGATTTTCACCTCTCAATTGGCCTTTTTTCAAAATCGAAATTTCTAACCGTCACAGCTTCCGTCCCTCTCATCGCATCCACATGTTATTCATGTTTTGTGAATCAGCATAGGCCAAAGTACCTCTGTGCAAAATATAAGCGATTTCATGTGAACATGACAACAAAATTTAATCTTCGAAAAAAGTGCTTCATGTTAAAGATCAAAACGATGATAAATCTTTAGGACTATCGTTTGATACCACGCTCGTGTAATAATAGTATCAGAATGATGTAAAGGTGCCCCACAGCATCATGTTAAGACAGTATCTTTCGACGGCTTCAATGTTATATGTCTTACGCTCAACATATTGTATACAACCCATTTACACTTACATTTATGGACAATTCGTCGCGTTGACTACATGCCTCATTTGACGATAATTATTCTATTATCATTATTGTGCTGACGTCTAGAGATAATCATATACATTATTGTTACCACCAGGGTATTTCTGGAAAGACTCGTATGGTGATGATAGTCGTTGGGTAGACGAACCATGTTTGTTTATGGTGTTTCCGAAAATGGCAGTGCTTGCGCTGGTTGACCTACGATCAGTCAATGATTAGGCCATAAGCCCATTGCTCGCTTGTTCTTATGGACTTCTCAAAAATAGCATCTAGTTGAAAAGAATTCATCAAAAACAAATTTGTATATACATCTCAAAGGGTCGATCATAACTTCAGTTTCTGCTATTAATGTAGCACTATTACCTGATCGTATTCTTGGGAATTTTACCAAGTCAACGATCCGTCCACTGACAATAATCAGAAGACTGACGGTAGTAATAGAAACAGAAATCTTTACGATGATCTCGAGTCGCTCCAACTGAAAAATTATGATAACGAGTGGCATACTCTTGATGGCATCTACCTTATGAACCTGTATGCAGTTCCTGGACTTCTTCCACAATCGCCATTTATGGAAAAACTTCATTTACATTCCTTGCAAATAAGTGAATATACGAGTGATACGCGTAGAACACCTCATTGGGTTTGGGAAAATATAATTTCGATATTTTCTAATAGAACTAATGTCTTCAACGTTTATCGTCGTTGATGAGTTCATGAGCCTTAACTTGGGGAATATATAGGGTGGTTCACATAGGAAAGTCTGGCTTTTATGCAATGATTGGATTAATATACGATGCATTTGTCAAAATTTCGTAGAACTTCAAGAGTAATGAGATCATTCCTTTTATGCTTCATAATGTGAGAGCACAAAGACACTTTTACTTTCCAGAGATGAACAGTTCACCCCATAACAATCTAAATTTCAAGGTATTCTGCGATGCACAACCAATTGGTAAATTAAATTTTTCCTTTTTGACAAAGACAAACTCTAATGTCCACAACTAGCATAAAGAAAAACGTAAAGTTGAGTGAGATTCTTCTCGTTGAATTGGTCGGATCCATTAACATTTTATGTACAATATGCCCTTGATGGATACCGCACACTAAAAGATGGTTTGAGCTTAAGGATTTTCAACCTTTCGTGAAAAATTGCTGTGATTATGGGAAAGGGTTTGGGTCTTCAACCGCCTCGAATCGGATAATTGTTTGTTTCAAGTCGTATCTTTTGGTTTGGTCGTTCTTATTGAACATGGGAACCTTTTATGCTTTTCAGTGAAGCAAAGGCAGCTTCAATTCGACCATGTTTGGTGAGAAACTGTGGGGATCTTGTTGATGTGCACTGCAAGAGGCTGTGTTTTATGTTCGGTGTGAATGAGAAGGATCTTAGAGAAGAATTTGGAAGGAAATTAGAGGCCGAAAATTCTTAAGAAAATAATTTCATGTCTTTAACTTATTTGTGAATTTTATTTATGTTGAACATTCTTGTTTATGGGTCGATTTTTATGTTCTCCTGCGTTGGGGTCAATTTGGCTTCGGGGTGGTTCATTTCTGAATTAAATATACAGGTCTCTCCAAAAAAAGGTTATTATAATATCGATCTCTCGTTTAGACAGTCCTCGTACATTTTGTAACTGAATCTAAGTTTATATACATGGAGCTAGAAGAAAACGAAGGGTCCATGTTATTTTTATGGAGGAAGTGATTGAAAATAGCCGGCAATTATTAGATAAATCTCTCAATTGCGAATCTGGTCGAAGCTTCATGTAATTATTAATTTATTGGTCGCTGAGCTATGTTTGGCGTGAAAGTTGTGCCTTGTCTTGAGCGTAAATATTCCTAGCAGTTCTTCAAAAATTCCGAATCTAATGGTGGTTCTCACTTGCTTTCCTATAATCTCTCGGCAGTGAGGATTACCTCGTTTCCATACAGCTAAAGACGTGACTATTTTTTATAGATACAAGGCGTTCAAAGAGCATTATGACAAATTTGTTTTCGTCCAGAAATAATCGCTGATGATCTTTGATTTCAACATGATAAATAAGCTGCTTTATATGTCAGAAAGATTCCAATTTAATTGGGTCCCTGATAGTTATACCGGGCGTCCATTTTCCATGTTAGTGAGCGCCTTTCGAAAGAACCGCCTCCGAATGATTCCATGTAAATCCAACGCAATGTAATGACACCTCGTTCTAGCACATTACCACCTCTGAATTAAAAACAGAAGAAACAGGCTCGCTTCTCCGTTCGTCTCATGATGCTACTGTAATCGAATCTGAGATGAAGCAACTGATATGGATGCAAGATACGAGGCGGTAACAACCGATACTTTGTCCAGAGAATTTTTGTGTGTGTTTGAATTAGACTTCTTGTCTCTGGGGCTTCAAGTGCTCTCATCACTGATGCAGTATCTTTGACGGGGTCCAATACACCAATCAGTTTATATTAAAGGTGCTGGATTTTCTGCAGTATTCGAATTATTTCAGTAACTTCAAACTACTGTTGAGGATCCTTGTTTCTTCAAGATATTCTCAGAAATAACACTCATTTTCTAATGATAATGCTTGTAGTTTCCAGACGATCAGAACTGCCCATTATCAAAAGATATGTTCTATTCATCCATGTTCTGTTTTTATAACAGTTATCAATTTATTCTTAATGAACTTCGGAAGGTATCAATCTGGAAACTTAAAGAGCCTCCATTAGATAAAACTGATGGGCGTTGCATCTTCGAAAAATTGATCTCCTTCCCAGAACATAAGGAAGAGTGTCTGTGAAAATTGGTTTGGAGATTGACCATCGTTTTTCTATAAAACTGACATTATTGCTCATTAAATCCGAGTTATGATAGAATTAGATTTATATCAGAGTTTGGAATGGTAGGTCTCAATTTTTAAATGCATCAAATTGAACATTTTCAGTCTTTCCGGAATTCTCAAGCCAATGTGATTGAAATCGAGTAATTATAGAGAATTAAGTACTGAACCAATGTGAAGTGTTTCCTTAGCTATCACAAATTCTGTAATAGTTGTTATTATGTGCTCTGTGACTTCTTCAAATGACCAAGAAAAAGCTTTGGATTCTCCCACAACTCGACGAAAGCCTTATGCGTGGAACATAAGAAAAATCTCAATTATCCGATATGTAATACAGTTTTATGACTCTTTAAAAGAAGAATTTATGTGGGGAGAAAAAATAACACACTCTTCTTTTCGAAGCAAGAACAACTTTTATGATCGTTATTCTATACTCTAGAGTCTGGACTGTTCGTATTTTCATGGAATCCTAGTTTATGCTCATTGTAGAATGTTTTTTCAAAAGTTCTCATCTTTGAGTTTGCAACATTTTCACTAAAAAAATGCCATAGCAAAGATTTGACCACCGTACAGAAATCTAACCTAATGAAACCGTCTACCAAGGAGTAGCAGTTGTACTCCAAACCACAGGTACATTAAAACCACATGGAATCCCGACTCTGCGCTCGATATACATGAGGAGCCATCAATTATCCGTATCACTTTCGACTCGAATTCATGTTCTTATAAGCCGCCCTGTAAGTGTGAATGATATCGCCAGATGTTATCGGCTGAAAATTGATAAGTATGACATTTACAACGCCTTTATAGTCGCTTTAATCGTAACATGAAACGAATATCATCCACCTATCTGTTATTGAAATCTCCGAAGCGACTACCAGAAAATAGCGTTGTTAATAATCGAAACATTAATTGAAAGTAAGAATACTGAACTGCAGGTATCTTGGATTGCACTCGTTGATCATTTCAATTGGCATGATTATTGGGACGCAGCTTGTATTGAGGTATTATTTTTACTCTCTGAAGATGACATTGCGGAAGAATTTACAACGTAAGATCCATTTTGAGTCACAACAACTTTGATGGAAGAATACACCACTGATTCTCTCTCGAGTCTCATGTTCTGAGGTGCATTTCTGCTTATAGCTTCACACTGATCATTAATTGAATATCAAATGGAGATCTGATGCTATTACCTGATCTCTCGAAAATTAAAGCACTAAGAAAATGTGTCAGAGCAGCAAATAGATCGTTACCAATACTCATACTATACGAATTCTGTGCAATGATGAAGCCAGTAGTTTCTCATGTATTCGATGCCCTACGAAAAGAGCTGATGATCCTATGAGTGAATCGTCAAAAGCCACCTATAACAATCGCAATATTTCCGGCTCATTTCCCGTTGTCGCCAGCTGATTCCAGTCAATACCTTTGAGACTCTCCGAAGCATATTTCATTCAGAAAACCCGGACATGATAGGACGTGAAACGCAAGAACATTCCTAGACAAAAACACCATTGAATATTCGGTCATGCACAAAAGCCTATACCATTCTTCAATTTAAATAATATCGTTAAGCTGACACCGAGCTAGGATATTGTTACCTAGTGTGAGTTACAACAGGTTGAGATTTGCATTAAACACCGATGTGTTAACAATAAGAACCGCTATGGTTTCCACACAAATACTCCGTCTTAGGGACAGCCAGCTAACTGAGCCCATAATTATAGGTGCCTATTCAAACATTCACTTATAACCATATTCATCGAATACCTCCGGTGGGAAGAGGCCATTGTTTACTCTTCTTGAGCTCGCTAATACGGCCAAATTGAGAATGAAAAGGAAAATGGGCTGTTATTAATATTTGGAACAGGTGTTTGTCCTTGGTTACTGGCTCTGAAGAGCCATTTTTTATAAAAACCGTTTTATTTTCCCATGAAATTTTATAGTAAGCACTTTCCATAATTTTTTATAATTTAATTAAGTTATTGTCAAGTTGCCCACTTAAAGTATCGAGAGTAAGTACCCATAGAATTGTTCTCAATTTCGTCTGTACTACGTACTCTATAAATTGTTGTACCTACTCTGGTACACCCTGTAGAAGGAAACAGCCCTCTTCCACTACTCCGTTACTCCAGGTTCCGTTCGATTATTAATTCACTCAATATCGTCCAATCGTAAAAATCCCCATGATCATCAATAATGAATAATTGCCTCCTGGCAAACGTTCAACAGGCAATGGGCCCAGACACCCGACCGTACCGCAGAGAACGGAACGAAGCGAAACTGTGGATGTAAAGCTTAATTCATATTGAAATTACACAGATCCATTCAACGTGTTAACATATCTAAAACCAACGTTAAATAAACTGACTTATTGGTGAGCGCAACTGCGGCGTGTTGTCGAAGATTTATTCCTAGAGAAGGAAGAAGCTGGGTAGTCATTCGTTTACACGCTGAGAGATATGTCTTGTAGTTCTGTACAAGTATCCTGGAGTGTTTTCCTGAGTTTTTCTGCCTCTGATGTAGGCTTATTGAAAAGTGAGACGAAATAATTCTCGAGTATTTCTGAGTTTACTCTGATTTTCAGAACATAGGCTGGTTTACAGAACTTTCAAATGCAGTTTCATTGGTTTATTGTTTAGGCACGCCTGCTAGAGGTAATTGTCTTCTATGCAAGTAATTTTGGAAATATATGAGCATTTATAGTTGTTGAACGATAGCAATGTCGAGTTTTCTAGTAAATTCTACTCCTCAGTTGCTTTTCATTGATGTCATTCGCATTTGATCAATTTATTCCTTTTCTGGCCTAATGACAATATGCCTAATCTGTATTCCATAAAATTGACGCCACCTAAATGATTTTGCTCAATTCGTTTCCAACGCCAATCAGATGGAACATGTTTTAGCGAAGGTACATTGTGATAGAAAAATTCCTGAAGTTTCTGAAACATGGGTCGTTCCATCGATAAAAATCGAACCATTTTTCATTGTCAAAGCGTCATCATTATAAGATAGAATGCAGACGGTAGTACTGATATACTGGTACACATTTGTAGCGTGAATAATGTTGAAAAATTCGCATTCTGATGGTGGAACTAGACCTAGAAGTATAAATTACGCCTAATAAGGAATTAGATCGCATTTCTGCTGTATTATTGCGGATAACGTTGGAGATGTTGGAGGATACCGGTACCATTTGGTTCTTTTGTAATTCCAGTGTGACGAGAATCTGAGGTATACAGGGGTACTGGAAACCCGAAGCAAACTTTATACAAGTTTGTAGTCTGAATATAGGATTCTACACTCTATTGCTATACAGAAACAGCATTGGAAAATAAGTTATATATACTCCATTCACTTTTATTTAATCACATAGGAGGTCATGGTTTCGTTTTCAGGAGTTGGTGCACCTGATGAAAAGTCTGTGCGCGTACAGAAAATATCGTTAATGCCGAAACGACGTTGCCAGTTTATTTGTTTACATAAAAAAAAAGTATCAAAGATATTCCACATTTTGTTAGTTCGAATCGATCGGCGATTTTGAGGCGAAGTATCGTTAGGAAATCGCCTATTTTTCCGTTCTTCGTCGTCCAGAAGAAGTTTTCCGTCGATATGAGAAATTTCGTGCAAATGTCATTTTTTCCTTTCACGACTTTTGGCGTGAGTACGAACGGCAAATTTGAATTGGATCAAAAATCGATTTATAAGCATAAATAAAGCGAAAGTAAGTACTAATCGACCTTTTTTCACTTGATAACGAAGTTTTTTTAGGTATCTGGCCGTTTAGAAAGATTTCAAACGAAATTCCGGTCCCCTAGAAGTTTGGTTAGTTTCGGTATCGTTATTGGTGCTCAAAATTTATTTGGAATGTGTAAATGGACAAAAAAGGCTTCCTTATACGATCTTCTAACGACAGCGACCGGAAAATATGGTTGAGGTAGGATTTTCGAGGAATTATGAGGAAAGAACTTGCAGAATGAAATTGCACGATTTTCGTAAGTACCTAAACGGGTTCTGGATGGCCATCATCGGTCTCTAAATGATTGTTCTTGATAGTTTTAACGTTTCAGAAAAAAAAACACATCGAAAAAGCTAAAAAAAAAGAAGAAATATGACTATATTGCATTCAACGGTAGGTGAATTCAGATTCCGATGAATTGAAATGTGTCACTGGAGCTTTCATTCCTATCAATCCTTTGCCGAAAGTAGAAATAGGCTATATTGAATCAGAATACATCGGTTTTTCCATATTCCAGGAGTTTGTGTCTTATTTTAGAACAGGTGAATGATAAATGTTAAGCATATGTTTGACCTTTTCCATTCTATTTGTACAAACCTACTGTGGTAGTAATGTATGAATATTTTTTGAACTAATAAATTACTATACATTCAGAATATTCTAACTCCTTGTTTATAAGATCAAATAAATGAAATGTCGTCAAGTCTTGAACTTTCAGTTCAAGAGGATAATAAACATTAAATCTTCACAAGCATGCATATGAAAATTATGTGAAAGTAATGCAATTTTTTTCCATGGCGAAAAATAATATATTTCAAAAGCGATCTCTTGTACTTTTCATGCAAATAACTAGAAAAGGAATCCTTTCTATCAATTCGTATAAACGTTAATTATTTTCGTCCATCACATCTTTTCCAATTCGTTCACATTCTGAGAAATACGCTAAGAATGTAGAAAGGGTAACATAGTGTTGACTTGGAACATAAAAATATTTTGAAAAACGTCATAACTTCGATACAGAGTGGAATGTGTCAAATTGTCAAGGCCAGAGTTGTGATTTTATAATTGTGAATGTTATATCGTCATCAATGTAAGACTATTTTTCATCAAGTTATCCATGAATCTCATCGACATAGGAGTGAGAAGAGACCATTGGCAAATCCCACGACGAATATTCGTCAGAAAACGCCTACGAGCCAGCATGAAATTTCGTTAAACTGTTGAACGAGGCGCTAATGCTTTACTTTCTTGGGAGAGCGAAGATCATCGCCTAACTGTTCTTCCCACTAAATGAGTAAACAAAACGAGTAAACGCACGATCGAGAAACAACGAATGTTTAAAATTAAAGCTCAGCACCTACTCCTTGCAGAAATTAACCAAATGCCTATGTAATTCACTCCTATCCAGGAAGCGAACATTAATCTTGGCGGTCTCTCATCCCGATTTGGAATACTCGCCTTTCAATGAATTCATTAAGAATTATTCCTTTCTCGTTAGTCGAGGAGCATCTTCGAGCGGGGAATGAGAAACGACCGCTCATTTTCAGTTTCATCTCGCGAGGTGATCGCTTGATGTATGCATGGAGGATGACGTGCAGATCTTATGCGAAAAAGGCCAGCTCGAGCAGGTGATGGGTTGGCGAACAAAGGCCACACGCAATTCTCTGGATCGGTGATTTTTTTCACCATTCGGTTACAGTTGCGCCGACAGAAGAGAGGAATTCCCGTCATCGACTTGCTCACGAATCATTTTTTTACTTTCACCACCAACCAGAGCACTGACGGTGACGGATCCAGAAAGTTTTTAGGGGAGGGCCATGATTTATTTTAGGGGGAGGGCATCAATGGATAGAAATTCATCACCAACGTTCTCGGAGTATTATTAAAGGGATTATTCTCAATTTCGAGGTCCAAAAGGGAGGCCATGACCCCTATGGCCCCTCACCTGGATCCACCAGTGTAAAGCTGATCAGTATCGCCTATACTTTGAGTATAGATAAAACAATACAAATTCGACTGTAGCAAGGCCTATATGGACATGTTTGGTATCGAAATATGGGTTTTCGAGGACGCTGGATTCAATAAAATGCAATTCAAGGCTCTATCTATTATAGTTTAGATTTTTACCTGTCGAATGGCATTTTTGTGAAAAATTCGAAATTTCAAATCGTCATAGCTCCCCCTCCTGTGCTCGTATCCACCTTTCGTTTGTGAATTGGTTATCAGCGGTATCCAAAGTATCTCTAGGAATAATAAAATCGATTTCGAAAATCCCAACTTTTTGGGTGAAAAATGCCAAAGGGGTATGACCCCCCAAAAACCCTATATTTGTCATCATCCTGAAATACCTGGCGAATCTAACCGTGTTTTTCGATCTCGAAGATCTACTATCCATTCGAGCCATTGAGAAAACCCCATTGGCTCATCAACATCACCCTTACTCAGAGTGCTCTGAGCGTCTGAACAAAACTCGAAAATGAAATATGGAAAAAATTAAAACGAAATAATTCATTACTTATGAGGGCTACATGGACGATTTTGGTATCAAAATGTAGGTTTTCCAGGACGCTCTATTCAATAAAATGCAATCCAAGGCTCTATCTATTAAAGTTTAGATTTTCACCTGTCAAATGGCATTTCTGTAAAAAAATCGAAATTTCAAATCGTCATAGCTCCCCCTCCTGTGCTCGTATCCACTCTTCATTTGTGAATTGGTAATCAGCGGTATCCAAAGTATCTCTAGGAATAATAAAATCGATTTCGAAAATCCCAACTTTTTGGGTGAAAAATGCCAAAGGGGTATGACCCCCCAAAAACCCTATATTTGTCATCATCCTGAAATACCTGGCGAATCTAACCGTGTTTTTCGATCTCGAAGATCTACTATCCATTCGAGCCATTGAGAAAACCCCATTAGCTCAAACATCACCCTTACTCAGAGTGCTCTGAGCGTCTGAACAAAACTCGAAAATGAAATATGGAAAAAATTAAAACGAAATAATTCATTACTTATCAGGGCTACATGGACGATTTTGGTATCAAAATGTAGGTTTTCGAGGACGCTCCATTCAATAAAATGCAATCCAAAGCTCTATCTATTATAGTTTAGATTTTCCCCTGTCAAATGGCATTTATGTAAAAAAATCGAAATTTCAAATCGTCATAGCTCCCCCTCCTGTGGTCGTATCCACTATTCGTTTGTGAATTGGTTATCAGCGGTATCCAAAGTATCTCAAGGAATAATAAAATCGATTTCGAAAATCCCAACTTTTTGGATGAAAAATGCCAAAGGGGTATGACCCCCCAAAAACCCTATATTTGTCATCACTCTGAAATACCTGGCGAATCTAACCGTGTTTTTCGACCTCGAAGATCTACTATCCATTCGAGCCATTGAGAAAACCCCATTGGCTCATCAACATCACCCATACTTAGAGTGCTCTGAGCGTCTGAACAAAACTCGAAAATGAAATATGGAAAAAATTAAAACGAAATAATTCATTACTTATGAGGGCTACATGGACGATTTTGGTATCAAAATGTAGGTTTTCCAGGACGCTCTATTCAATAAAATGCAATCCAAGGCTCTATCTATTATAGTTTAGATTTTCACCTGTCAAATGGCATTTTTGTAAAAAAATCGAAATTTCAAATCGTCATAGCTCCCCCTCCTGTGCTCGTATCCACTTTTCGTTTGTGAATTGGTTATCAGCGGTATCCAAAGTATCTCTAGGAATAATAAAATCGATTTCGAAAATCCCAACTTTTTGGGTGAAAAATGCCAAAGGGGTAGTATGACCCCCCAAAAACCCTATATTTGTCATCATCCTGAAATACCTGGCGAATCTAACTGTGTTTTTCGATCTCGAAGATCTACTATCCATTCGAGCCATTGAGAAAACCCCATTGGCTCATCAACATCACCCTTACTCAGAGTGCTCTGAGCGTCTGAACAAAACTCGAAAATGAAATATGGAAAAAATTAAAACGGAATAATTCATCACTTATGAGGGCTACATGGACGATTTTGGTATCAAAATGTAGGTTTTCCAGGACGCTCTATCCAATAAAATGCAATCCAAGGCTCTATCTATTATAGTTTAGATTTTCACCTGTCAAATGGCATTTCTGTAAAAAAATCGAAATTTCAAATCGTCATAGCGCCCCCTCCTGTGCTCGTATCCACTTTTCGTTTGTGAATTGGTTATCAGCGGTATCCAAAGTATCTCTAGGAATAATAAAATCGATTTCGAAAATCCCAACTTTTTGGGTGAAAAATGCCAAAGGGGTATGACCCCCAAAAACCCTATATTTGTCATCACTCTGAAATACCTGGCGCATCTAACCGTGTTTTTCGATCTCGAAGATCTACTATCCATTCGAGCCATTGAGAAAACCCCATTGGCTCATCAACATCACCCTTACTCAGAGTGCTCTGAGCGTCTGAACAAAACTCGAAAATGAAATATGGAAAAAATTAAAACGAAATAATTCATCACTTATGAGGGCTACATGGACGATTTTGGTATCAAAATGTAGGTTTTCGAGGACGCTCTATTCAATAAAATGCAATCCAAGGCTCTATCTATTATAGTTTAGATTTTCACCTGTCAAATGGCATTTTTGTAAAAAATTCGAAATTTCAAATCGTCATAGCGACCCCTCCTGTGCTCGTATCCACTTTTCGTTTGTGAATTGGTTATCAGCGGTATCCAAAGTATCTCTAGGAATAATAAAATCGATTTCGAAAATCCCAACTTTTTGGGTGAAAAATGCCAAAGGGGTATGACCCCCCAAAAACCCTATATTTGTCATCACTCTGAAATACCTGGCGAATCTAACCGTGTTTTTCGATCTCGAAGATCTACTATCCATTCGAGCCATTGAGAAAACCCCATTGGCTCATCAACATCACCCTTACTCAGAGTGCTCTGAGCGTCTGAACAAAACTCGAAAATGAAATATGGAAAAAATTAAAACGAAATAATTCATCACTTATGAGGGCTACATGGACGATTTTGGTATCAAAATGTAGGTTTTCCAGGACGCTCTATTCAATAAAATGCAATCCAAGGCTCTATCAATTATAGTTTAGATTTTCACCTGTCAAATGGCATTTCTGTAAAAAAATCGAAATTTCAAATCGTCATAGCTCCCCCTCCTGTGCTCGTATCCACTCTTCATTTGTGAATTGGTTATCAGAGGTATCCAAAGTATCTCTAGGAATAATAAAATCGATTTCGAAAATCCCAACTTTTTGGGTGAAAAATGCCAAAGGGGTATGACCCCCCAAAAACGCTATATTTGTCATCATCCTGAAATACCCGGCGAATCTAACCGTGTTTTTCGATCTCGAAGATCTACTATCCATTCGAGCCATTGAGAAAACCCCATTGGCTCATCAACATCACCCTTACTCAGAGTGCTCCTAGCGTCTGAACAAAACTCGAAAATGAAATATGGAAAAAATTAAAACGAAATAATTCATCACTTATGAGGGCTACATGGACGATTTTGGTATCAAAATGTAGGTTTTCCAGGACGCTCTATTCAATAAAATGCAATCCAAGGCTCTATCTATTATAGTTTAGATTTTCACCTGTCAAATGGCATTTCTGTAAAAAAATCGAAATTTCAAATCGTCATAGCTCCCCCTCCTGTGGTCGTAATCGTATCCACTTTTCGTTTGTGAATTGGTTATCAGCGTAATCCAAAGTATCTCTAGGAATAATAAAATCGATTTCGAAAATCCCAACTTTTTGGGTGAAAAATGCCAAAGGGGTATGACCCCCCAAAAACCCTATATTTGTCATCATCCTGAAATACCCGGCGAATCTAACCGTGTTTTTCGATCTCGAAGATCTACTATCCATTCGAGCCATTGAGAAAACCCCATTGGCCCATCAACATCACCCTTACTCAGAGTGCTCCTAGCGTCTGAACAAAACTCGAAAATGAAATATGGAAAAAATTAAAACGAAATAATTCATCACTTATGAGGGCTACATGGACGATTTTGGTATCAAAATGTAGGTTTTCCAGGACGCTCTATTCAATAAAATGCAATCCAAGGCTCTATCTATTATAGTTTAGATTTTCACCTGTCAAATGGCATTTCTGTAAAAAAATCGAAATTTCAAATCGTCATAGCTCCCCCTCCTGTGCTCGTATCCACTTTACGTTTGTGAATTGGTTATCAGCGGTATCCAAAGTACCTCTAGGAATAATAAAATCGATTTCGAAAATCCCAACTTTTTGGGTGAAAAATGCCAAAGGGGTATGACCCCCCAAAAACGCTATATTTGTCATCATCCTGAAATACCCGGCGAATCTAACCGTGTTTTTCGATCTCGAAGATCTACTATCCATTCGAGCCATTGAGAAAACCCCATTGGCTCATCAACATCACCCATACTTAGAGTGCTCTGAGCGTCTGAACAAAACTCGAAAATGAAATATGGAAAAAATTAAAACGAAATAATTCATTACCTATGAGGGCTACATGGACGATTTTGGTATCAAAATGTAGGTTTTCGAGGACGCTCCATTCAATAAAATGCAATCCAAAGCTCTATCTATTATAGTTTAGATTTTCCCCTGTCAAATGGCATTTTTGTAAAAAAATCGAAATTTCAAATCGTCATAGCTCCCCCTCCTGTGGTCGTATCCACTATTCGTTTGTGAATTGGTTATCAGCGGTATCCAAAGTATCTCAAGGAATAATAAAATCGATTTCGAAAATCCCAACTTTTTGGGTGAAAAATGCCAAAGGGGTATGACCCCCCAAAAACCCTATATTTGTCATCATCCTGAAATACCTGGCGAATCTAACCGTGTTTTTCGATCTCGAAGATCTACTATCCATTCGAGCCATTGAGAAAACCCCATTGGCTCATCAACATCACCCATACTTAGAGTGCTCTGAGCGTCTGAACAAAACTCGAAAATGAAATATGGAAAAAATTAGAACGAAATAATTCATTACCTATGAGGGCTACATGGACGATTTTGGTATCAAAATGTAGGTTTTCGAGGACGCTCCATTCAATAAAATGCAATCCAAAGCTCTATCTATTATAGTTTAGATTTTCCCCTGTCAAATGGCATTTTTGTAAAAAAATCGAAATTTCAAATCGTCATAGCTCCCCCTCCTGTGGTCGTATCCACTATTCGTTTGTGAATTGGTTATCAGCGGTATCCAAAGTATCTCAAGGAATAATAAAATCGATTTCGAAAATCCCAACTTTTTGGATGAAAAATGCCAAAGGGGTATGACCCCCCAAAAACCCTATATTTGTCATCATCCTGAAATACCTGGCGAATCTAACTGTGTTTTTCGATCTCGAAGATCTACTATCCATTCGAGCCATTGAGAAAACCCCATTGGCTCATCAACATCACCCTTACTCAGAGTGCTCTGAGCGTCTGAACAAAACTCGAAAATGAAATATGGGAAAAAATTAAAACGGAATAATTCATCACTTATGAGGGCTACATGGACGATTTTGGTATCAAAATGTAGGTTTTCGAGGACGCTCTATTCAATAAAATGCAATCCAAGGCTCTATCTATTATAGTTTAGATTTTCACCTGTCAAATGGCATTTTTGTAAAAAATTCGAAATTTCAAATCGTCATAGCTCCCCCTCCTGTGCTCGTATCCACTTTTCGTTTGTGAATTGGTTATCAGCGGTGTCCAAAGTATCTCTAGGAAAAATAAAATCGATTTCGAAAATCCCAACTTTTTGAGTGAAAAATGCCAAAGGGGTATGACCCCCCAAAAACCCTATATTTGTCATCATCCTGAAATACCTGGCGAATCTAACCGTGTTTTTCGATCTCGAAGATCTAGTATCCATTCGAGCCATTGAGAAAACCCCATTGGCTTATCAAAATCACCCATACTTAGAGTGCTCTGAGCGTATGAACAAAACTCGAAAAGGAAAATTGGAAAAAATAAAACAATACAAATTCGACTGTAACAAGGCCTATATGGACATGTTTGATATCAAAATATAGGTTTTCGAGCACGCTGAATTCAATAAAATCAAATTCAAGTCGCTATCTATCATAGTGTAGATTTTCACCTGTCAGATGGCATTTTTTCAAAAATCGCCGAAATCATGCGCTCTTATCGAAACACCCTTTAGAACCAACGATGCTTCTAAAAGCCTATACATCTATTGGTTAATTGTCTTGTTCTCCGCTTCCAAACCAAATAGGCACAAAGTTATTCAGCAGTCCCACGAAAAGATCCTATCATCCCCACTTTACAAGCCGCATCAAGCCGGGATAATACCATTTCTGCGAAACGATATTTTCTGGTCCTCTCATTCAGAATACGCAGATATCTGAGAGCATCGCATAAGTAAACGGTATCATGACGATCTGTTCGTCTCAGAGCGAAGAAGCCATACATTTCCGACCTGAAGGATGGAATGGACGAGTGAAGCTGGCAGACGCGAGTAACTCATTTTAAGTGCATGTAAATTTATAGTAAAGCAAGTCCACAATCTACCTATTCGCAATGTTTATCTATGCCTTACACCGAGTGTGTTCGCCTTTTATTCTGAAATATTATAAACGATACCGGGGCCCACGACCACACACGGTGAGCCTTATTCAGCTGGTGTAATGTTTAATAGGTTGCTCATAATCGAGTTAAATAAATCTTTTGTGTGTTGAATTGGAGCACTTGAAGCGAGTAATTGTTGGCGTGTCTTGAAGGTTTCTCAGATAGTGTGATTGAATGGTTCTTTGTGGTCGGTTAATACGTTTATTCGTGTGATATTGCTCATACCCTATCCCAATTGTCATTAAAAGAACACCAACGGAAATTTTGGCAGATTTTCGCATTTGGCAGTTCATAAAAGAACTAAAGAAACTTTTGACAGCACTGTCAATGACAGCGAAGAACTATGATCCTGAACTAGTTGCCACAAAAATTGATTGAACTGATTCTCTTCTATACTCTGTTCAAATCTAAGAAGGAGCAATAATAACATGTTTGGCGCAGCGGTAGGAGGGCCTTCGTAAAGTTTCTTTCCGTCCAGAGTCGAATCGAGGAGATTTCACACAATCGTTCAGTTTTAACTGAACTTGAATTCCATTTTTTTCAATAATTTATAGAACGTTGTTCTTTTGAAATTTGGCAAACTGTCGTCATCATTCACGATTTCTAGAACTTTAGAAATCGTTGGGATTTCATCCCGGGAAAAAAAACCGTGGACAATTCTTCTGATAAGGTTCATATCGAAATCGTCAACCGAATCGATTATTTTTAACGACTGGGCTCTCCTCAGAGGTGGCGTCAATGTTTTATTCTCTTCATATGAGAATTCTCAGAGAATATTCTCTGAGAATTCTGAATACAGCTGAATCACTCACCGCTGAGGATTCTGAAACAATTCCTACTAAGTCTCTTTTCGATAAATCAGGATGTTCTTCCAATTCTTTTCGAGAAAAGTTCAAAATTATCTCTTTCTCTTCAGCAGAGAAATGCGATCTTTTGGACCTTTTTCGTGGTGGTCCCCACATATCACCCTCAGATGCAGTATCCGTTTCCGAATTCGACATTGTTCTATAAATACTTTTGTCAAAAGATTTTCCAACACAATACACTTTTCGCAACAAAATCTATAAACACTTTGAACAGCTAGACCTTCACAGTAGCTCTAGGTATTTTAACTGGTCTTGTCAATTGACAAGATATTTATGCAAATCAAGAGGGCTTCAATTCATTAAGGGAAAGGACCCAAACCTGGTGTTTCCCGGAATTACCTTGTCGGAATCTTGAGCAGCCGACAAAGAGTTTCCTACAAAATAATATAAAATTATGGACCGAAACTAAATATATGTATTTCGGATATTAGGTACAAGTAAATGACCATTATAAATTTGAACAGAGATTTTTTAGAGTGTTGTCAATTGAAAACTTCGATATTTATATAAATCAAAATGGCTTTCACCCATTAGGGAAAAGTACCCCAATCTGGTGTTTCCCGGAATTACTTTGTCGGAACCTTGCAAGATTCCGACCCAAATCTCTAAAACTCTGGTGTTTCCTGGAATTACCTTGCCGCAATCTCCAGCATCCGAAAAAGAAATTATTTAGTAGATAATAATATAAAAACAAAACAGAATAAGAAAATAGGGTACGTCGGATATAAAATGTTTATGACAGTTGCAAATCATAACAGAAATTTTGCACTAGAGTTTCTGAGGGAAAAAATTCTAATGTGGGAATTTCTGACTCAAATTATTGAATCATTTCTATCCAGTACCATTCACAGTCCGTTCCCAGTACGATCCTGTAAATCTCTTAGGGCGTTAAAAGGGAGCGTGGTTATGACTGTTTGACCAATAGAAGCTTTATTGTGCGCAAACCAGACGAGTCTGTTTGTTAACACAGCTCCTTTCATATTTGAACGGACTATAGTTCATCCTCATGACTTCCGCTATTGTTGTTGTAAGAGGACCCATCGACTCTAAACTCGAATATTTTTTTGACTGAGTAGAATTTTACCACCACTGCATTAAGAGATTCAATTGTTGGACCAAACTGTTTGAAAGCAGAACGAATCTTTTCAATGTCAACAGTCATTTCTAAACATGATGGCTTTAGGTCCATGCATCACTCACATCTGAGCTCCTCAATTACTTCAGTTCCCATAAAAACCATGCTCTAGTTGTTTTCCAGGTCAGATGGCCATCGTATTCATCTTACATATGTAACTGTACGCTTCATCTCTCAAGAGAATGTGACTCTCAAATACAATCATAACATTGACGTTATTCAGTCTATGTGAATGCTTCATTAATTCAAAGAATCTGCACACAATTCTGTATAACTCATTTGGGTCGAAAGTTTTTAACCTGTAATTATGTTTTACCTTTGACTTTTTCGCGTGAAAGTATCGTTGAATATGAGAACAAATTTTGGAAAACTAACCCTGTAGCTTTGTTCATATCATCCTCTTTGAGCAATCCAACAATAATATGAATAAACTTTGTATATCTCAAGTAACGAAACTCTTAAAAATCGTTGAAAAAACCAGAAAATGTCATTAGGCAAAGGCAATACGTTTCTTTCGGGTTCAAGGGTAGATTTTCCTTAATGTAACGTCGACAGAAGTTCTGAGTATGTCAGTGCTTGTCTTTCACGATTGGTTCTGCCTCAAAAATATTACTCAGCTCTTCTGGCTTGAATGTTAAGAACTTAAGATGGAACAGGACATTACACTTCTTTTGGCAACGAATAGGTGTCGTAGGCATGTTCATTTCTCTGGTGGTTCTAACTAAACAGTGTGAGTGTCAATTAGTAGATAAGCAGAACCCAGTTCAACGTAAAGTTAACCCTATACAAAAGGTGTCGATGAAAGCAATAAAGCCTCCGTTACTTGGAAGCACCTCGAACCCACTTTTTCAATCGATTGCTCCTGTCGTAAACAACAAACTAATGGATCGTACCTTGTTCTTTCCAACGCCACGATGTAAATTAATCATTACGGTATCTAATGACGAATCTGGCACTCAACCCAAGTGCATCAACTTGCCCCAAATTAGCAGCAGTCTCAATAATTAAGACGTTGGTTGTGAGTTGCAGAACTGAAATAATTTCCATGTATTCTCGTTGTTCTTCTCCTGCGAGAGTTGATTAGTCGAGTCCGGAAACAATGACCCAGTTAGATACGTGTTATGTGCACTTTTGCCTCTTCATAACAGGTGAAAGAAACGGTTGGGCTGTGGGAATTGCGATGTGTGTGCGTGTTGAATTACCGGGTTTCAGGCTAGATCTTTGCATTGTTTCCCAGGTCAACACTTGGACGAAGAAAGTGGATGAACGCCGGTCGGTCTTTGGTTTCAGTCATCCATCATTTCTTGGACGGCTTAGGGGAATTATGGTGAATGGAGAGACTTTCGAAAGATGCAGGAGCACGAAAGTGGCCCCTGATGATTGGATTCAACTCTAGGCATGCCCAAACAAGATCGAATAACCCTGGAATGGGATATCCTCAAATTCTCAATGCTCTAAGGACTGAACGAGAATGAATTCGCTATCACAAAAACGCCTATATCTCTTGAACCAATTGTGAAAAAATCAAAATTTGATCATGGTTAGCTCTGTTATGAACGTCAGAAACATGTGGAACACATTCTTAATAGATATTCCAATTCTCTGTCGCAAAATGTCGAGCGAAGTGAAAACACGAGAATTCATAGTGAAACATTTTCAAAATAATCAAAAATGGAGCTTCAAAAGAATCGCAAAAGAGACTCACGTTCGTCCGGAAACGGTATCAAGAGTTGTTAAGCGCTTCAACGAAGATCTTACAATTAACCGCAAGGAAGGAACCGGGAGAAAAAAGGGGTTTCATAGCCCAAAAAAAGTGAAGAAAGCCATCAGCCTTTTTCAGAAGAATCCTTACCTTTCAGGACGGAAAGTGGCCCAAATAGTGGGTTGTTCGCAGTCAACCGTTCAGAAAATCAAGTCGAGTTGTGGGCTTAGAACATACAAAGTGCAGAAAGTGCCAGACAGAAACGCTGTGAAGAATCAAGAAGCGAAATCAAGAGCAAAGAAATTAAAAAAAGATTTCTTGAAAAATTTTCCTGTTGCGTGATGGACGACGAAACTTGTCTTGGCTGATTTCTCTGAACTTCCTGGTCAGGAATTTTATACTGCAGATTCTCGTGGAAATGTTGACGAACAATTTCGCGTGAAGAAACAAGCAAAGTTTCCTAAAAAATTTCTGGTTTGGCAAGTAATTTGCACTTGTGGGAAAAGGAGCAAATTTTTCGTTGGCCAAGGCTCTGTTGACTCGAAGAAATACATCGAGGAATGCCTGAAGAAGCGACTTTTACTATTTTTACGTGAGAACGATGTGTCAACAATTTTTTGGCCACATTTAGCTTCATGCCACATTGCCACCACAGCAAGGCCACCGAGGAATGGTACGAAGCTAATGCTTTTTTCCCCCAAAGAGGTCAATCCACCAAATTGCCCAGAACTCAGGCCAATCGAAAGATATTGGGCCCTGGTAAAAAAAGAATTGAAGAAGACTAAGAAATCAACGAAAACATTAGCGCAATTCTAGCAAAAGTGGAAGACAGCATCCCAGAAAGTGACTGAGAAAACTATAAGAAGCATGATGGGAAGAATTCCAAAAAAAATCCATGAATTTTGTAAAAAATAGTTTTGGTTTTTTCATTGTAAAAACAGTTTTCATAAGAATTAGAAGATGATTCGAAAATGAGTTTGATTTTCGAAATCGGTCTAGTGGTTCAAAAGATATAAGCGTTTTTGTGATAGCGAATTTATTCTCGTTCAGTCCTTATACTATATCATATTTTTCCAATTAATTGTTGTCACCATGCTTTATACTCTTTACAAGATCTCGCTGTTTGGCTCCAGCAGTAAGTGCTGGTCGATTTTGACATATCCAAAAGTCATGAATCAAGCTTAGACATGTTGTCCACAAACTGTTTTACCACATCAGTGATTTTGTTTCGGCTCAAAGAAAATAAAGTGAATAACCACTTCAATAACTGCACTTAGAGACATTTCGTTGCTGAAGTTTGAAATCCGTTGCTTTACTGATAGGATGAGTCAATCACATGCAGAAAATGCCGTCCAGTTGTGTTGTGATAACATCAGTTGCTCAGTTATTACCATTTACAATCCTGCAGTCAAGTGGAAGCGTCCAGGGAGCCTTCGACAAAGAAGACATATGTCAGTTTTTGCTCTGCAGCATTTTGCCATCGGGATAGATAAGGGGAATCTCGGAAGCCTTGTGGAAGTGTTGAAATTACCTATCTATCGAATCATTAAGAAACATTAGAAGCTAGGAGATCTGTAGATAGCGAGTAATTATCCGAGTTTTATTTTCGATATCGAGATTTCAGTCTTATCTGACTAATGAATAATTTGAACTTAACTGGACATTGGAAGTTCTTCCGGTAGATTAATATATTAACATAAAAATATCGGTTGAGATTGCAATCGCACCAGACAGATTATTTATTGCTAGGGAACTGTTGAGAATGCAGCTGGAGATGCATCTGTGTTTAGCTGTATGTGGTGGATATCATTTTCCAAAGCCTGAAAGTATACTCCATTCAGTTTTATAATGTATCCCGGTTGGCCATAAAATTATGACACATATTTCACGGTGTATATTTTCAAAATGTTAGGTTGTAGCCATATTCCTGTCGGATGAATAAGCAACATTGTCCTTTCTACATAGAAGGTCGTAGTAATTACGTATTCATCGTAATGTTTATTTACTTTGGGAAAATTGAGAATTTGAGAAAATACACATGTGAATTCAATAGCTCCAAGGAGCTGGCGAATGTTGAAGAAACTTATTCCTCTGGAGATATTTCACGTATATGTATACATACCTAAACACGGTTGGAAGATTCAGTTATGCTATTTTCTGTGTCAGAGTCAGTTTTAAGTAAAAAATAGAATTTAATTCAAGTATTCTTCGAAAGTATTTTTTTTTGGGAACAAAATTCTCTTCAATCGTTTTCTTTCGATATCTTGGTAGGAGAATAGACAAGTTTGTATCTTTTTCAAACTTGTTCCGGAAAGAGGTAGAAGTGGTAGAGCCAATGGTCTTAGTATAAAAACTGTGGAGGTGCCCAAACGACCAATAGCATTTCCGAAAACTTGACCTTTCACAGAAAGTCTTGTTCAACTTTTCTGTTCATACTACAGGTGTTATTGCTTAGATTCGAAAAATCCCAAAGATCATCTTAGACCAGGACCGCAAGCATGCTTTATACAGAGTGTAACAGCCAAATGGAATAAATTCGATAACGAATAAATGAGGGCGTGTTGGGAAAAACGCTCGGACACGTCGATTTGTAATTTTAAATGCGCATATTTTTCAAGAAAATAATATTATATAGGGTGTTTCATGTGACCGTGGCCAATACCAACTTTCTCATTTCAAATGTAACCCCTGTATGATATTAATTTTTTGGATTCTTCAGAGAATTCTAGACACAATTCATGCACAATGTCCTATACCTATCTCCAACTATTTCGGAAGTATTAAGTGTTTTCAGATTTATTGCAAAAATCAACGTTTTAAATAAAAATTATTTCATTTCACAAATTCGGTACATTACACTTAAAACCTAATAAGTAATACTGATTTTTTCTCAATTATTAAAAAAAAACATTAATGTCAATGTAGGAAATGTTCAAAATGCTCGCCGCGAACGTCTTGGCAACATGCTAATCTGATGTAGAATTGTCTTCTAACGTTACTCAACATTTCAGGCGTGACTGATCTAATCGCAAGCGTGATTCGGTTTTTTAGGTCGTCTAAGTTTAAGGGTTTCGTTTCGTATACAATACTTTTGACATATCCCCACAAAAAGAAGTCTAATGTAAAATTGTAAAAAATTGTGAAAAATCTGAAAACACTTAATATTTCCGAAAAAGTTGAAGATAGGTATAGGACATTGTACATTAATTATGTCTAGAATTTTCTGAAGAATCCAAAAAATAAATAATATACAGGGTGTTGCATTTGAAATAAGAAAGTTGGTATTGGCCACGGTCGCATGGAACACCCTATATAATTTTATTTTCTTAAAAAATATGCGCATTCTAAATTACAAATCGACGTGTCCGAGCGTTTTTCCTAACACCCCTCATTTATTCGTTATCGAATTTATTCCATTTGGCTGTTACACTCTGTATACTGTACGACAGAGTGGATAACTTCAAACAATTCTAGTAAACGCACACTTGCTCGGCATCGGTTTCAAAGTAACGGACTAACACTTGTCAGTCACACAAATATCCGCAATTCTCCTCATAACGCTAGTTCTTTGTGGCAATCCTGTCACGCACGTAGATCTTGCAAAAATGAAAATGGAAATTGAAAGATACCGTTCGGTCTTCTTTTACCTAGTCACAGGTGCATCCTTTACAGGCATTCCTCGGTGCGTATTAAGAAATCCCAGTCTTCAAGATTGACACAACAAATAGGATATCTACGTTTCAGTTCCTGATATCTCCAGAATATTTTTCTGAACGTCACGACGAATCATTAATTTTTTCGAAATACTCATCAGTACAAAAGTAGTCAACTGAATAGGTACTAACCTTCGGTAATTTTTACATCAATGAAACAGGCATGCTTCTCCTTGATCCATCAGGTGACCGTATTTTTTTACACCACGTCTAATAAACTTGGGAAGAAATTAGAAAAACATGAGATTCAAATCAGATTTTGGTTTGAAAAGGGAACTATGCATGCGGCTAAAAAATCGTAGTTTACATTCGATAACGCATCTATCCTGGCATAGTATCAAAAAAACATATCAAAAAAATTTCCTCATTTGGAGACTTGGCACCAAGAAGCATGGCAAAGGGTGTGTTTTTTTTATTTTCGAAAATGTCTAATATGTTTAAAACAAAGGGAACATGAAACATATTTCTTGAACCACCACGATGTCTTCTACTTCAAGTAAAACATTCATTTCGCCACACCCTGTGTCGTATCATTACATAGTATAAAATGAAGTCGATTTCGCTGTCTGTCCCTATGTATGCTTGAATCTTCAAAACTGCGCAACGGATTTTGAAACGCTTTTTTTTAATAGATAAAGTGATTCAAGAGAAAGGTTTATATGTATGATACAATCATAATATTGTAGAGAAATACTGATGAATTTACAGGTTTCTAATGTGATGTCGTAAATAAACACATCTTTTTGCGCTTACATTGCAAACGCTGACTGAACCCCACGAGATAAATCAAAATAATGTCCTCGGTATTGTACTCCTGAAAAACGACAACAAAAAGTCCGCGATGGTATATGTCTATCTCTCAAGGATAACCCACAAGAACCATTTTTTATCCTTCATATTTTACAGGAAAAAATGGATTATTTTAAGCAATACAGCATTAATCCTTATCCAATTGAGTACCTTAGATACATTGTCCATTCAATAGAGATCAATATGGTCCCTTACCGCATGTAATTTAAATGAATATTTCCGAAGATATCACAGATTTAAAATGCAGGGACATAGCGGTGCGGCGCCGGCACTACCCTTGTTTATAAGGATTGCATTGTATCCGTGCGAAGCCGGGCCGGGTCGCTAGTATGTCATATTTCAAGTTTCGATGGGGAATCCAAAACTGTGACGTTACAAGTTTGAGAAGCTTCGTTTCCGAATACGCAAAAATGCATCATCCTCTAGGCGCATTCTTGGCAGTTCCTCCGTTACGAGTGTGACCGACTAAATTGAAATACCGCAGTTAATTTCCATGCAAATGAATCCGCACAACGGAAGTACTGCGGGAGTGTACTGTTATCTAAAAATGAGGCGAATTACCCAAAACTGTACATAGGCGGAAAAGTGTCACCGTTTCTCGTAGGAACGAGACTACCCCGAGGCAGAAATACTGTCCATCTCGCCTTGGCCATCTACGATCTAGAGGCTGTTGAATCATCTCGAGCAGCTCAACTATTTCGCTACTATTTGCGAAGAAATGCAGTTAGGAGCTACAACACTGGAATATTTATTATGTTGTTAGCCAGCTGTGGTCAATCACGTTGATGATTTATATGAGTAGCATGTATAGGGTGGTCTTCTCGACACCAGACGTAGGGACAGAAATGTCCGCCTTGTGCTGAAGTTGTTGGAAGGCAACAATTTCTTAGGATCCCATTGGAATTTCAATGTTTCAAGGATTTCAACAGCAAAAATTATACTCAATTCGTGGAGATCATCCAATATTGCTTTTGCGTACATTTGATGATGAAAAAACCGAATCAGCACATTGACAAATGTTCAATGATGAAAACGTCATAAACTTACCTATATGACCATTGCTTTTTCCATGATTGTTCTGTATAAAGTGCGGATGGCCATTTTGCGGAACATGCCCATTTGTATGACCAAAACCGTGTCCGTTATGACCAGCATGACCGTTGTGACCAGCATGACCGTTGTGACCGGCATGACCGTTGTGACCGGCATGACCGTTGTGACCGGCATGACCGTTGTGACCGGCATGGCCGTTATGACCTCCGTGTCCATTTGGAATATGACCGTTTGCGAGGTGGCCATTCGGAATGTGTCCGTTTGTGAGATGTGTATGACGTAAAATTGTTTGTTGAGGCATGTTGACAACCGTTCACTTGAAGGATACACGAATTTCACATTATGTTTGACACTCACAAACTTAACTCACTTTATGGAAGTCATTATCTGAAAAGAAATGAGAAAATGATGGTAGGTTAAGTGTGTATGCGAAAATTCAACATTCAGAATGCTGATTCTGAATAATAATGGAAAAAAGATGGACAAAAAGACTTTATTTAAATTTTCTAATTGATTTAATTTTGCATCCAATTAAAACGAAGTGAAAAATGGTCGCATCTCGATAAAAACAATTAATTTTCATAAAACCCAAAGTCCGAAATCATCATAAACGATTATACAGTTGGTTGCGTCCAAACTTCAAGGAAAAATAACACATTCATGAACAAGCCATAAATTTCACCTGTGATTAAGGTATCAACACTTGCTGACCATTAATGCATAACACAACCGTTATTTATATGATGAATGGGTACTTTTTTGAACCAACGGAGCATTGAAGACGACTGTAAGGTCATTCTGATGGGTAATAATAATCAGGATGCAAAAGGTACATCATTCTATGCGATTGAAATTGATTGCATGGCGAGTGTTGTATCTCTGGATTGTTTGCATCAAGATGAAGAAAAAGTGAAGCATTCGATTCATATGCATGATAACTGGACCATAGTTTCGTTCTTATTTGGACTCATCAGAATTCATTTTCCTACTGTGAAGCGAATTATCGAGTAGTACGTTTTCCTTTGGAGAAAACCGTTGGTATAGATCAATAAAAAGATTATTATAACACACTAACTAACTGTGTAGTGTGAGTTCAAATTGGAGTTATTTATCTCATACTAATTGCAGAAATACAGAGAACAAACTAATTACTGACCATGTAAATTGTAAAAAAATTAAGACCTTGGTTCGACATATTTGCACGTGATGACTTTATTTGATGTCTGATATTCAAATTAGCGCAATCAATCTTGATTGTTGATTGGAGAATTTGTGCTAAAAACGTTGATCGAACGATTGTTCAGTACGAAATGTTGTGAAACAACTCGAGTGTGAAATTCAATGTGATACCAAAGGGGATTTGACATTTTTGAGAGTCCATTGGTTGATTGGAAAATATCTATAAGAATGAAGAAACTTTTTTATTTTATTATTCTTCGGTATACTGAAATGGTGGACTCGAGGAAATCTGTTGGAAAAGTGGGTCCAGAAGAATCTTAAAATCGTAGCGAAGCTGCCATACAGTGCGGAAATTTTCATACGGTCGAAAAGAGGAATAATTGATTCATACTTGGGTGGAATTTTGATTCTCTAGGAGATGTAGAAGTATTTTTAAAAAATTCGCGAAAATCACGAAAAATCCAGCAAAAAGGGCGATTTTCAACTCGATAAAACTTTTTCCACAGATATCCTGGCAGTGATATAAATATACGGATCGAAAGAGGAAATCTCAATGTAAAATAGCTTGGTATTCATATTTTCCCTTATTTCCTCATTTCTTCAGGAAAATTTATCAAACTTCGACATTTCGCCTATAAAATCAGCCGATTTCCAGAGATCTACCGATAAGGATAACTACTTATTAGGTAGATCTAGGGGCTCTACAAATTATATTCTAAATGCTGCTTTCATGGGGCCAAAAACTCCTTCTGATCCGGCCAGTTTTGTGACATTTTCTTATTCTACGAATGGAGAGAATTGGTAGTGAATTGCAATTTAAAGTTTCAATTTTATTTCACGAAATTTAAAGCTTAATCATGGCTTAAGTTCCCATAAATTTCTCCTATTGTGAAGTGCAGTTATATGAAAACAAATCTCAGATTTGCCTCGGTCTTTTTCCATGAATGAGGAAAGATCTGAGTTTCAATTTTTTTTGCACCAGAGAGAAAGCTACTGGTGAAAAGTGAACTGCCTCAATTGGGGATATTTTCAAAAAAAAATTCGACTTCTACCTAATTTATAATCAATTTAATTTTTCTCAGCACGAAAAATCATGCCGAAAACTCATCTTTCATTCAAAATTTACCTTCTCTTGCACAAAAAAATCCAGTAAATCCGTGACAGTCTCGAAAAATACGCAACGAACGTAAACAATCGCGCTACGCACGTGAGGGCGCTCGCGTGAACGTGCCAGCAGCAGCTCAAGATCGAAGAAGCGTCGGAGTCGGACTGGTCTCTGAAAATCAGAGCCAGGAGTTTGAGCGGATCGCGCTAGAAAAAAGTTGGGGGTCTGGAGACCGTGCGGATGCTGCGATAGGAAGTGATAGGAAGATCCGAAGGAAAAGGCAGAGATGTGTTACGTAATTTGGTCGGAGTTCTTCGCTTATGACTATACAGGGTCATTCACATTTCACATCGGACTTTTCTGGAGACTCAAAGAGATTTCAGTTCAGAAAATTGGCATGAGGTGATTATTTTGGCCGAGTCTTCGACATTCTATTTATGGCGTATACAGAATGCTTTAAATTGGAGGCACAAACGGAGAGCAGAGATTCCTTGCCTAAATTTAAGATGGAGTCCCATAAACTTGAGACCGCCAGATCCCCAGACTCGAACAGTTTAGATTTTATTTCATACTAATTCGACTTTAATGAGAATTTTGAATTTTCCGAAGATTATGAGAGAATCTTTCGAAAATTTTTTTCTCGAAATCAGTAGCAGATACGACAAAACTTCAGGATATCATAAAATTGAGTAAAACAACAAAGCTTCTTCTTGCAATTTTTCAAACTAACAGTGGCTCACCAAAGAAAAGTTCTGGAAGGAAACAGGAGACAGTATTCAAGAAATATTCTCACTCTGTAGATTTGCAATCGAAATTGGCATGCCACATGATGTAAACTTCAAATTGTTATATTTATGCCAAATTTCAGTTGAATATCTCGTGAAATGCAGACACTACAAGAAAAAACTTGAAAAAATTCAAACTTCAACACCGTGTATCACCGAGAACGAGATGTTTGGAAACCAATGTCTATGGGACTTTTTTTAAATGATTCAGAAATCTCCCCTCTTCGTTCACACTTCCAATTCAGGAACACCCTGTATATCTCGAAAACTAATTTAATATTTTTTTTTTGAGACCTACACTCCTTGGCGAAAAAAAAAGTTAAGGGTCTACGTCCCTGAAAAAAAGGGAGTCAGAAACGATTTATTTTTTTCTGATTGATGAAGGGATGTATGAGAGTATGAAGATAAAAATAATAAAAATATATTTTATAAGTATTGAATGAATGAAAAGGATATTCCCCATCATTTTTGGTTATTTTGTAACATTTCCACCATCAAAACGATCAAAAATTTTTGCGTTTTCTCATTTCAGTATTGAAGTCTATCATTTAGTTATTCAAACTTCTATCTCATTTTTTTTTTCAGAATTTACCGTTTTATTGGAAATAATATTACAACAATGTGTTGTTTTCGCGAAACTTATTTCTTTGAATTTTTCTATTCGAAACGATAAATATCCATTTTTATCAACGCCAATTTATTAAGTTTGTTTTAGCTGTCGATTAGTGAAAATTTATTGTTTCTTACAATTGTGGATTCTAACATGGAATTGAATTTCTTTTGAATAACACGCCCCGCAGGTATCTCCTCCCAGATGACTGGTGAAGGAAAGAGAGTATTATATAATATAATAATAATAATAAGAAACAAGAATAACTTCGAGGTTTTTGGATGGAAAATTTTCATTTTTGGGATTTTTCAAGATGTAAGATTGATGTATCCACTTTAAAAATCGAAATCGCGATTCATGATACAGGGGGTGAAAAAATCGCTTTCAAAGTTAGGGATGACAAAATCGTGAAAAATCAATTTTTTCAAATTAGAACCCCATTGTTTTATGGCAGATATTGCATCTACGTTAAAAAATAATGTGAGTGTATGCATCACACCCTTGCCCTAAAATGGATATTTTCTGAGTTAATATCCACTGAATTTCATGAAAATACGTTCAGTAGTTTCCCGTATAAATATGGGTGAGGTTCCTCGTGAAAGACCCTGTATACAGCCAGTGTGAGATCTAGTTCAGGGTAGGATTTCTTGTTATATTCCCTGCGCCCCAACATTTGTTCTATTAAGCTGATGAATGATCCAATAAATAAAAATTAATGCACTGCACTGCCATCTGGCGGTATACCTACGTTTCCTATTTTGAAAGCTCTTAATGTGACTCGAAAACTTAATCGCACACATTTCTGTGAAATTCAGTAGCGTCGAAAAAATGCGACGAAAAAGTATGTACCTACAAAAGCGACTTCCACCTTTATAAACTTTCTTCTTCGAATTCACTCCATATCTGGAACGGAGCGAACAATTGGCGACGAACAAAGGAGTCATTCCGGCGATCTCGAGTCTGGGTTTCGTAAAAGGCAACTTTCAACACATGAGTTATTTCACCGACCAGTGGCAAGTGCAACACCCCCCTGATTTGAGCAGTCAGCTGTGGAGAGGACAATGAGAAAGGTGGACATTTCGAAAGGAACCGTTTCTTTCTTTACACCTGCTCGTTTGTCTTGACGTCCAAGCGATATGAATCGTGGATGACGATGGTAAAAAAATTTATGGTGTGCTACTGAAATTTTGAGATGGGATGATGGGAATACGCCAAATAAAAATTGAACTAATTCGGCGTATTCCTCGTATTTGAGGAAATATTTGGTTGGTTACCCTGTATAAGATTTCACGATGACAACGACTTTTGGAGCCAACCACCATAACAATATCAAGATCTCTATAGAAAACTCAAGGAGATTTGTTCAGGTGTAATCTTCTTGAGCTCCATTTCCCAAAATATAACATTTGAGATAAAAAATTATGATAATGTTAAATTTATAGCCCCATAACGGTAGAATTCTCTGAATAATTCGAAATTGTCATTTAATTCAAATTCGAAAGAGCTGTTATCTCACAGCTACTTTAACGGTGGTTTGATGATATTTCAACATTCTCCAGGTGTTATAACAAGCCATAAATATTCATAGATATTTCTGTGATATATGATGCAGATTTTTCAGTCGAAAATTTTATAGGAATTTCTTTCAAATGGTTGCGATTTTTATCGATTATCTATTGCTATTTCAAGAGGAAATTATCGTTATGTTCATAACTTCTTACCACCAAAAGTTTTCTATGTAAAAAGAGGTTACCAAGACATTCACTGTTAAAGTTATGAGACCTCATTTGTAGAGCCAAGCGTTGAACCATACAATGCCTAACTCTTAGGCCCGGATTTTTTCTGACCGGGGCAAAAATTCATGATTGCGCCCCCCCCATTTGTTTGATATGTACATATATGAATTCATAGAAAAAACAAAAATGAATAATACAAATGAATAATGAAAATAAGAACTAATAATAAGGAAAATATCACAAAGGAAAGAAATTGGACTTTTTTCTTCACATAGCATCACGCGGCGTGATTTTCTTTCCGCGAACGCATCTATCAGCTCCTCGAAATCTGTTTCGGAAGCAGTTCTGTATTCTATAGGTAAGATCGAGAGGCCATAGTGACTTTTCTGACTCATTAAGGAACGCAAATAATTTTTTATTATTTTCAAATTGCTGAAACTGCTTTCACATTTTGCAGACGTGGTAGGCGGCAATGTGCACTATATTCTATAATAATGTCAGCTATACTGACATTATAGGAAAAGCATCTTTCAGATCTTGCCTGTGAAGAATTTGTAGCAGGTCTAATGAAGTCGATCTTTCACTTATTTCAGGAACCAACATTTCGAAAACCGCTAGTTCCTAACAAAAATCAACTGCATTCAAGTCTCTTCAATATTTTTGCGCTAAAAGGGTCCCATTTTCTGCAGATCCTCTTTTTGCATGTTTAAAAGGGCATGGCCATTGAGGAATGAGAAATTCGTATGCAGACTCTCTGCGCTTTCTAATCTTTTTTTGATTTCTGACAATAATCTGTCGAAAACAGATTTTTCCTCGGAGAATAAACCAACTAGATCCGTTCTTGACTCATCATCGCACATTTCGTCAACCTGCTTTTTCCTCTTGGAAACGCGTTTATTTCTAAAAATTGGCTCCACATCCAATTCTTCTGAAAGAAGTGTAGCTTCCGAGATCCAGTTTTCAATAAGTTTTTCTGTCATTCCTTGCAAGATCTTCATAAGACCTTCCATGAACGATAATGAACGTGAAATAACTATATCTCCTTTCTGAATTTCCAAGTTGACCATATTGATCTCTCGCAGAATATTATCCCAAATTGTTAGGTTCAGTATGACTCTGAAATCCATCACAGCATGAAGCAAATGACCTCATACTTGTATTCTGCGACTAGTGAGGATTCTTTGATTTTTCTTCCACAGCCTTCACAACTCCCGGTAAATTATTGAGCAAGGCATTAACAGCTTGATGTTTAGTCCATCTAGTTTGGCTACTTCCTTTAAAATTTGTTTTGTCCACTTTTTCATAATTGTCCATCGTGTGGTTGAACTAACAAAAAACCAATACAGTTTTTGTACAACACCAAATCTGAGCTTATACCAAATCTCAACTGGATAGCATATTTGAACCCATACCTTTCCCTTGTTAGTGCTAAATTCAGCCTTCATGCTAAATTTCCTCTTGTGGGATTTTTGGAATTTTGACTACCACAGAAGGACTGATAATAAAAGACACTTTTTCCTCTTATTCATGTTTTTATTCGCTTTATCATCAGTTAGACATACTTTACAAATCTTTAAAAATTATGTACATCAAAGTTTCTAAAAATACTACTTCTAGAACATAATATATTACAATAAGTTGGGAAAAGGCACGTTGCATGTGCACATCGGAGTGCACCAAATTTTAAACTTACAGTTTATTCCTTCATTCTCGAGATAATCCGATTTAAGTACACATAGTTTTATTGGACTAGACTCTAACGCAATTATTCTGTAAATATACTGTCCATTCATATTTTCCGAAAATTATCCACTGAAAAAAGTAGTGAATGTGAATCGTCTCTATTTCTTTGTGAGGTTATAAAACTATGTCACTCGTCATTTGTGTGATTATTCCTCTGCAGAAAGCAAGGAGTGGTGGTGAGAATATTTGGGTGCTATAGTCTTTGAGAGTGTGAAAATTATCCAGAGATTGGAAAGGATGGAAAATATTTAAAATAAAAGCATCTAATATTCTTATCACACTCAATCATACACCAAGTTTTTATACTTTTTTACAATAATTTACAGTTAGATTTGATCCTTTAATACTAATTGAAAAATCATTATAACTATATCGTTACTGATATCTATAACTATTTCGTGTTGAATTGAAATGAATCACAATTTTATGGGCTGATTAAATTAATATAACGACTGATTGAGGTATATTGTGAAGAGTTGAGTTCAGTACATACCTTCAACATAATAACAAATTGCAAAGCTGACTCAGTTGTCATGAAATAATGGGAATTTTTTCATGCTACCAAGAAAATCCGTGTTCGAAAGCTGGAAATTTTCGAGGAACCGCTTCGCAATTTCCGATTCGATCACTATCACAATCACAATGATATTTTTTCAGAATCTGGATTCGAACCCATATCTTATCATTTTCTCATACTAGGGTTTCAGCCTCTTGAAACCAGCGCCATCTTGACCTAACTTCAACTCCTCGTACAGCGTCGGGTTGACTTCTTGCGACTGTGGTACGTGCAGTTGCTCGTTCTTCCACCCATGTCCTCCTGATGCTGAAGATACTGCCAACCCGTTGGCACTTCCATTAGACATTGTCGACTCGCTCTGACCTTGAGGTATCTGGGGAAAGAAAAATGGTTTCAATCAGTCCAAGAACTTTCATTTTGGAACTGAAGATTCACTATGATTCTTAAAGTCCAATAACAGGATTCACTCACCTGAATATGGTCCATGTTCACCTCCCTCAAATAGCTGGGGTTCTCGAAAGCAACCCCATTGGTCCCCTTCAAGAACTTCCTGTTTCTCAACAGATAGAAAGCAGCACCAACAATAACAATAACTCCAATAATGGCTAAAATGACTGCAACAGCAACTCCTGCATGATTCCCACCACTTCCATGGTTAGCAGAAGCCGTAACATCCTTATCACCCGTTATAAAACGAACAGACTTGGTCAAAACAGATGTACCCTTGGTGTTCCCAGCTTTGATAACGTATTCGTATGTTCCTCCTTCTTTGAGATTGGTGAGCACCAAGCTGGTTTCCGGGGTATCGTTTTTGTATACCGGTTTCTCGTCTGCGCCGTCTAGTGGCCTCCAGATCACCCTGTATATCTCTACGGTGTGAGGGTTCTTGGCTGGTGGATCCCAAACGATTTTGACGGTGTGGGCATCGATGAATTCGGTTCTTGCGTTCAGTGGAGGTCCAGGTAGTTTGTCCTGGTTTTCATGGAAGCAGTTGATGATCTGTTTGGTGTAGGACAAAGTACAGATCTTCTTGTTTATCACGGGTTCCCCTCTGCACCAATCCAGGCAGTGTCTTTGGACGCCAGAATGGACGCAGCAGTTCCTGTGGTCGGAACCGTCCGAAGCGCATTTCATCAGCTTCTCGAAGTCGTTCACGCATTCCAGTTTATTGATGACAGAGTCGATGTCCATGTAGAAGGAACATGCGTCCATACAGGGGGAGGTTACGTTCAGACTCCTACAGCACTGCGTTATGTTCTTGACCGGCTTGATGTTTCTCAGTCTTACCGATACCGGTTGGGTAGCGCTTCCAAAGGCGTTCTCGGCATGGCAGTAGTATTCTCCTACGTCCATCATCGTTATCTGTTTGATGGTTAACTGCATCAAGTACTTGTCTTCCTCTTCCTTCACTTTTGCTGTGACTATGTCGTATTTTCCTCCTTGGATTACCGGGGTTCTTTCTTCGTGGTTTCTCCAGAAGATCATCTTGGGTTCAGGATGTGCATCTACTTTGCATTCGAGAGTTACCGAGTCTCCTAGTATGGCCATTGTAATTCCGCTTGCTTGGATGTGAGGGAGATCTGAAAATAGAATGGAAGCATTACATTTTACATGGCGTAGAGTCTGTAGGGGCCTTGGGTAATACACCCAAACTCTCTAATCTTATCTGATGAAGAAACCTTCAATCTACTCACGGCTTATGACAATTTTCCTGGACGCCTGCATCGGGGTTCCGTAACCGTTGTCTGCATAACACGAAATCTGATTCATATCCTTGGTAACGTTATGTATAACAGTCACCATATGCCTGGTGGTCTCTTGCCTGACCAACCTTCCAGATATATACAGCGAAATGGTGGGCATAGGTGTTCCCATGGCTATACAAAGGATGGTCATGCTGCTCCCTTCGATGACAAGGTTGATAGGGTGGACTGTAGGAGCTTCTACAAGAGCTGGATACGCTGGGTCCGTCCAAGCTATCAAAGTTTCTGAAGGAATGCTGGCTCCTTTGTCAGTTACAGCCTTCACGTAGACGATGTACTGAGTGTTGGGTTCCAAGGATGTGATCATGTGGGTGGTTAAGGTGGTGTTGACTTCGTGGAAGTCTTCGTCTGAAGTTTTCTTGTAGTATAATCTGTAAGGAAGGATGAGTGTTATTCTAAGATTGGTGCTAGAAGGTGCAACAAACCTATAAGTGATCTGATCTGAAGGATGACTGAATTCAGGCGGTTGCCAAGTGATAGTCACCCATGTAGCGCTGTGGGTTGCAACAGCTAGAGAGTGAGGATGGAAAATGACGCCTTTTACCCACTGGGAGTCTGTAATAGATTCGTCATTAGATTAAGGGTTGAAAATTGAAGCTCTTAGTTAGAGCATATGACTTTGTGGATGTATCACCTGCTTTGATGGTAGTTATGACGATAATCGAAGATGGAAGGGAAGTTCCATGACGATTCTTAGATACCACGAACATATGATAGGTAGCATTCTTCTCTAGACCAGTAAGAGTTGTTGTTGTTGTTGAGTTTACCTCAATTTGCTGAAAATTGCTGAATATCAGAAGTCAGTTCTTCAATGATAACTGTGAAGGACGCAATCTTTGTTACTCTTACTTTGTCCAATTTGAGCAGTGTTTCATGCATAGTGGTATTGTCCACTTTCTGGTAATACACGATGTATGATGTGACATTGCTGCTGTCTACTGGAGGCTCCCATTCCAAAAGTATAGAATGACTATCGACGACAGTCGCATGAAGTTCAGCAATAGGTCCTGGTAGCAGTCCTGTTCCTGGTGAGAAAGAAAACATTGAGCATCATAGAAGGATCTCCGAGATTCTCATAATAATTCATGGTGGCAACCTACCCTCTTCGAAGCACTGGGCGATGTTGCCAATGTAAGGGATGCAGTGCGTAGCTGTCTCCTCCAAAGAATTTACGATAACCCCAGCACAAATCGATAAACAATTGGAAGGAACCCCACGTCTCTCACAGCAAGCACCATGATTCCTTCCACCAGCCCCGCATCTTAATAATTTGTGAAACTCCGACGCGCAAACCACAGCCAACTGCTTGATATCGCTCATGTTTGCGTCGTACGAACACAGAGGGAGGCACACGTTGCTCAGATCGGCTTCTACGCAACAGGCCGTTATGTTGTAGGTCGAAGATTCCTCCAGTTCTTCTTCGATTATCTGTGGAATGAGTATAATTCGATTGGAATTTTTTCTTTTTCTTCAAAAGCAAGTATGTAATTCTATGAGTTCTTCTGACAGTAATGACTTAGACATAGAGGAGAATCAGATTTTGGCAACTGAAAAATCACTGTTAATGATAAATTGCTGTGTTTATCTTAAATTTGGAGTATATTCGTCATGTCTGAAGGTAATGTCCCTTCGGGAGTGTCGGAAAACCCTTTCAGAAATGAAAACGAAAGTTTATCAACTACAACCCAAGACACGGCCATTAGAAACGCGAAAAGGAGGTCCATGGAGAAAGCACCAGGTCCTCCACCTCCAACTCCAGAAATATCAACGATCCAACACTATCAAACGAAATCGGTTGAGGTTGTTGAAGACTACTACAGCACCTTCATCGATCACAAAGGCTGCCAGCATCACATCAAGAAGTTCACTTGGAGGAACTATAACAAACTGACCGTTTCGGTCATCAACTACGGCGCCAGAATCATAGTTATGAAAGCACCAGATAAAAGAGGAAAACCTGTGGACGTTCTCTTGGGGTTTGACGACTTGGATGGCCATTTACAGAATGGACAGTATCCTTTTGGTGCCTGTTTGGGAAGATGCGCTAACTACATCAAAGATGGCAAATTCTACTTGGAAAGAAACGTCTCTTATCTCACAAAAAATGTAGGTCATCACCATTACAACGGTGGTGAACGAGGTTTCGACAAAGTCGTTTGGACTCCCTACGTGGATAAATCCAAAGTGATCATGAGCTACGTGAGCGACCACCAAGAAGAAGGATATCCTGGAAAGTTATTCGTCAAACTCACCTTCGAACTCTGCCGAAGAAACCAGTTTCGCGTAGACTACGAAGCTTACTGCACGGAACCCACAGTGGTCAATCTCACCCATCTGTGCTACTTCAACCTAGCAGGGTCCACTCAAGGACCTGAAGAAATATACAACCACATCCTCACCATAAACGCCAACTGTTACACTGTTCAAGACGACGATATGATCCCGTCTGGAGAAATCAAGAACGTTGTGAACACCTTGTACGATTTCCAGATACCAAAGTGTTTGAGTAAAGTTATTGGTATAAAGCCCAACGATGGGTACGAGCAGAGTTATTGCGTCAACTGCGGAGTGGACAATCAGGAGTGTTTCGTGTCTAGGTTGTTCCATCCGCCTTCTGGAAGGATGCTGGAGATCTACAGTTCTCACAAAGGGGCAGTTTTTTCCACTGGCAACGAGTTTGGAACTGGAGCTCCAGTGCCAATCGATGAGTTGCTGGAGAAACCTTACACTTGCTCTACAACGTCGCTGGTGGTCGGAAGCATTTACAGGAACGTCAAGGAGATCTTGGCGATCGATAACAGTCGTGATTATTTTGAAATGAGAGATCTGATAGATCTGGTGAAGGGAGTGAAGTTAGGAGATAAGGACAACATGGAAATGGTGCAGTTGACGAAGATGCAACAGAAGTACCTGGAAAGAATCCAACATTACTGCCAGACGTGCGAACCGAAACTGAAAAAGTGTCAAGATGTTTTGGACGCCGTCCAGTATATCCTTAAAGAAGCGAAGATCCAGGAAGAACCAGAAGAGGTGGTTGAAGTCCTGGCAGATCACGAAATACGGGAGAGGATTTTGTCGCATTTCTCCGCAGCCATAGAGAACGTGAGGGAAATGGACAAACAGAACCGAACCACGGGCAAGAAGATTCGCGGTAAAGGCGACTTCATGTACAAGGCTCACTGCGGTGTTGCAATTACTCCGGGAAATTATCCCAACGCCATAAATACGAACGGATTTCCGAATGCGGTCTTGAGACCGGGAGAGGTTTATAGACACACGACCAGCTACAGGTTTTGGGTCAGGGCCGGTAATCCGAACAACTGGATCAAAAGGAAGATTTACGAGGCTACGTACGACGAAAAGCAGATCGCAAAGCTGCGCGACGAGGTTAAGGCTGCAGGTTTGCTGAATGCGGCTCTGAAGAAGGGTTAGAGAGTTGATTTTTCGGTTGGACTCATTTGGACATCCTTTCCCGATGTTTCTGATTTTATAACAGTTCGTTGGGGTCTCATGTGTCTGTGTGTTTTTTCATTATGTTATTTTCTACATTTATATCGCCTGATTTTTCATCTGTAGACTATTTGACGATTGGACAAAATAAATATTCGATCTTTTTTGAATTCATTGGTTTTCTCAATTTTGCTCAAGATTGAGACCTGTTATGAGTGGTGTGCGTCAAGGCTCAGTGTTGGGTCCTCTACCATTAGTTCTTTCCCTATCTAATTTTACTAGAGATACGTAAAAAGTTATTCGACCATTGGAGCCTCTTTGAAGCAGTGGCGGATCCAGCTCTCGAGAAAGGGGGGGGTCACGGTCAGGTGGATTACATACCCGCCAATTGATTTTTTTTTATCAAACACAATATTTGAGGGTTCGTCCAGTACAGGGGGGGGTCATGACCCCCATGACCCCCCCCCCTGGATCCGCGCTTGCTTTGAAGAAGAATTAAAGAGGTAGGACTTCATTTGGACACCATCTTGCAATGTTTTACATTTCATAACAGTTTCGTTGAGGTCTGATGTGTTTGTGTATATTCATCATGTTATTTTCTACAGTTGAGGACTGAACGAGAATAAATTCGCTATCACAAAAACGCTTATATCTTTTGAACCACTGGATCGATTTCGAAAATCAAACTCATTTTCGAATCATCTTCTAATTCTAATGAAAACTGTTTTTATAATAAAAAAACCAAAACTATTTTTTACAAAATTCATGGATTTTTTTCTGGAATTCTTCCCATCATGCTTCTTATAGTGTTCTCAGTCACTTTCTGGGATGCTGTCTTCCACTTTTGCTTGAATTCCGATAATGTTTCCGTTGATTTCTCTTAGTCTTCTTCAATTCTCTTTTTACCAGGGCCCAATATCCTTCGATTGGCCTGAGTTCTGGGCAATTTGGTAGATTGGCCTCTTTGGGGACAAAAACCACCTCATTAGCTTCGTACCATTCCTTGGTGGCCTTGCTGTAGTGGCATGAAGCTAAAGCTGGCCAAAAGATTGTTGACACATCGTGCTCCCGTAAAAATCGAGTCGCTTCTTCAAGCATTCCTCGGTGTATATCTTCGAGTCAACAGAGCCTTGGCCAACGAAAAATTTGCTCCTTTTCCCACAAGTGCAAATTGTTTGCCAAACCAGGAATTTTTTAGGCTTATTTCTTCACGCGAAATTGTTCGACAACATTTTCACAAGAATCTGCAGGATAAAATTCCTGACCAGGAAGTTGCGAGAAATCAGCCAAGACATAGGTTTCTCGTCCATCACGCAACAGGAAAAATTTTTCAAGAAATCTTTTTTTGATTTCTTTGCTCTTGATTTCGCTTTTTGATTCTTCACAGCGTTCCTGTCCGGCACTTTCTGCACTTTGTATGTTCTAAGCCCACAACTCGACCTGATTTTCTGAACGGTTGACTGCGAACAACCCACTATTTGGGCTACTTTCCGTCCGGACAAACGCGAGCCTCTTTTGCGATTCTTTTGAAGCTCCATTTTTGATTATTTCGGAAAAGTTTCACTATAAATTCTCGTGTTTCACTTCGCTTGACATTTTGATGAAGTAAATGTTCCACATGTTTCTGATGTTTAAACAAAGCTAACTATGATCAAATTTTGATTTTTTTCTCAATTGGTTCAAAAGATATAGGCGTTCTTATGATAGCGAATTTATTCTCGTTCAGTCCCTATATCACCTGATTTTTCATCTGTAGACTATTCGAACATTGGACAAAAATAAATATTCGATCTTCTTAGAAATTAGTCATTTTCTCAATCTTTCTCCACATTGAGACCTGTTATGAGTGGTGTACCTCAAGGATCAGTGTTAGGTCCTCTCCAATTAGTTCTTCATTCATTTGATCTTCCTGGAGAGCTTTGCTCCAATTTATTATGTACCAAGTCTTCAATAATATGCTGGCAAATATGTTTTTGTGAAGACAATCTCGATACTGGTTGCTCACTTCACACTAGTTTTGGTTGTTTACTATTTTATTTTGTTTTTTTATAGTTTTATACTTTCTTACGTGACTGTTATCAATTGTTTCTGTGTCAGATTTGCTTAAATCGATTTCTCCTCTTAACACTCACCTTACTCTCCGTCCTGAACGTTATCCTGGTGCTGGGGGTCCCCACCCCGTGACCGTTGGTGGCCTCCACGTAAACCTCGTAGTCGGAGTTGCTCTCCAGTCCCTCGAGGACGAAGGGGCCGCGGCTCACCACGTGCGTGTCGTAATCGTCGTCGTCGTCGCCGTCGAATTTTCGCAAATGCACCCTGTAGCCTGTCACCGTGTCCCCCAGGGTATTGGGCTGCTCCCAGTGAACGATGGCGAATTCGGTTTCGACGTTGGTTAAGTGCACGCCGACGGGAGCGCTGGGGAGGACGCCGTATCCTTGGAGGAGGCAGTTGGTGTACTCGCTCATGTAACGCATGCATCTGAAATGGGGGGATTTAGGGTTGAAATCGGATCGATTTGTGTTAGTTTGCATGGATTTCTTCGTACCTTTTTTAGATACGCCAAGTTCTATATTATACTAAAACGGTAACTCTGTGGTCCGGCCCGGGGAATCTGTCGAAAAAGTGGGCCCAGAAGAATCTTAAAATCGCAGCGAAGCTACGATACAGGAGAGAAATTTTCACACGTTCGGAAAGAAGAATGATCGATTCGTACGTGGGCGAAATTTCGATCCTCTAAGCGATGTAGAAGTATTTTTTTTAAATTCACGAAAATCGCGAAAAAATTCGGCAAAAAGGGCAATTTTAAACTCGATAAAACTTTTTTCGAAGATATCCTGGCCGTGATGTAAATATACGGATCGGAAGAGGAAGAGTCAACGCAAAATAGCTTGGTATCCAAATTTTCCATAATTTCCGATCGCCCGATCTGCAAAGATCACAGAGAACTATTTGACATTGTAGCTGTAAGCTGTCAGAGTTTGGCCACAGCCTTCTTTAGAAAAAGCCCGGAACACAATCTGACAACTGCGCTCAGATTCCGCGACCGGAGGCCTACCGATAAGGATAATTGTTTGAAAAGTAGATCTGCTGGCCCATACTAGTATACAAAATATGGATAATAATAAATCACTTTATTCTCAGAGATGTCTACAAGAATTGCATGGAAAAGAGTATGTCATGGACAGAGAACAAAATTTCGAAAACCGCTATGAAAATATCGAACTAAAATTAGAATTATCTCACCAAAAATAATTCCAAATAAGAAGCAAACAACAAGTATCGGGTGTTTTTTCCAGAGTGATAGTACTTCAAATAAAACACATTTATCTATTTCATTGATGTAGGAAATTTCAGCTGAATTCAGTATTGCATTCGACGATGTTATAGGTATAGACTCAAATATATCCCGGTCCTTATTTTTCTCTAGAATTTGGGGCGTTGAAAATCCTCAGAAATATCGTAGATTCATATTTCCAGTTTTTAACGCTAACCGACCCCTTCACCATTTTGTAATTTTCAATTATTACAAAGTGGGTTTAAGTTTATAATGGATTCTCCCATTGCTTTAGAGAATCATTTTATCATTTGCGCAGGCAGATGTATTGTTTTCGCATAAAGTAATAATAATAAAATGAATTTTGGACCACTTTTTCGAGTAATTCAGGCTTTATTCAGCAATAACACGAGTTATTGTCTAGTTAGCCTAGACCTGTTCCATGCATAAACAAAATATTGTGATACCATATCAACGAACAATAACTTATTAGAATTGTCAGTGTAGAGTTCAACGTCAACAAATTGAACCAGAGTTACGCAATAAATTAAAAAAAAAAGGTGTCCATCGAAATTGTAAAAATCGAAAAATTGGAGTATGGAGCCATCATCAAGTACCGGTATTTAAAAGGGTTAAGAGGTAAGCATACTTACAAAGATATGCTTCATACCCTTAGTGATAAATGTCAATGTATGCGACCGTGAAAAATTGGACTGCAAGCTTCAAAGGAGGTAAATTTTCCATTGAAGATGATGACCGATCGGGAAAGCCAGTTTCTGTGTCAGTCCCCGAAAATATCGATGCAGCTCATGACATGATTTTATCAGACCGTCAAATTGGGATAAAACGGATATCTGAAACACTGAAGATTTCATACGAACGCATTCATCATATAGTTCACGTCAATTTGGACATGAGAAAAATTTCTGCAAAATGGATCCCCAAATGTTTGAATGTTGACCAAAAGCGTGCAAGGGTAGAAGCATCGCGTTCGATCTGTGCTCGATTTGAGAACGATGTAGACTTCTTAAACCGAATTGTTACTATGGATGAGACTTGGGTACATTTCTACGATCCAGAAACAAAGCAACAATCGATGAAATGGCGACATTAAGATTCTCCAAGACCTAAGAAGTTTCGTGTCCAAAAATCTGCTGGAAAAGATTTTGTTCAGTTTTTTGGGATTGCCATGGAGTAATCATGATTAATTTTTTGGATAAGGGGAGAACAATAACTGGAGATTACTATTTGACAATGAAGCGTCAGAAGTTTTTTGAATTTGCTCCTGCTTTTTTGCTAATTTTTCGATAGAATAACCACTTTAAATCTATGGGAGATGATCCCCCAATAAAAGGGGCCTGTAGCGTTCCTCGAACACCTGAAGAACAGAAGAATCATCACTTGGAAGATCGGACCTGATCGAAAGATCCTCCCGATCCAAGAGAGAGTTAGGACTTCGTGAAAAGGGTTTTTTTAGCAGGTGAAGTATTTATTTACTTCTTCTTTCTCGGTTTTTCTTCTTTTTTCTTGTTACAGATATATTTTCAAGATACTTCCATCCAGATCGATGAAAAAGCTTGTTTTCATCAAGTACAAGAAGCTCTGTAACATGGATATCATTTGAACAAATTCAGCATCACTACACATATACGGGGAGACAGAGTTTTTTCAGAGGTTTTTATCTGTTCTCGTGTGTCATACGCAAAATTGTATGGTACCCCGTTCACATTCCCTCTGCTAACACCAAGATTTGGATCGGGAAACAGATTGTTTTTTTTATACAATCTGTTCCTTGTCGCCATTTCTTCACACGTGCCTTATGCCATATATTGTTTGATTTAAGAAAAAAGTATGTATTACTCTCTTTCAAAAGAATATACCTATATATATACTATTTGACATTACTGAACACTCCACGGGAAAAAATTGAATAGAAAAGACGCGGAAAGCTATCCAAAGGTGTTTTGTTTTTACACAAATCTCATGTTGCCATTCAACAAATTCGTGATTTAAGGTTAGAATTACTAGAACACCCCCCTTATTCACCAGATTTGGCTCGGTCCGACTATCATCTCTTTTCTGAACTGGAAAAAAGTTTAGAAAGTCGTGAATTTTCTTCCAACGAGGAGGTAATAAAAGCTGTGAAGGACTGGTTTGCAGAGCAAGAAGAAACATCTTTTTTTAAGATCTAGAGACGTTGCAGGTTCGCTGTAATAGATGTATTCAATTAAGAGGAGAATATGTTGAGTAATAAAATATTTTGACATTGAAATTTTGTTTGGTTCTATAGTAGGCTAAGAATTTTTCAATGTATCCTCCTATGTTCTGCCAAAAAAAATTTAAAATTTAAAAAGCTCCTTCTGGGTGTTGCAGTTTCTTTGTCAGTTAGTATATTCTATCTCCGATAGTAAATTCGGCAGGATCGCCCAGAACCTGGCAAAATAATAAACTGGACCACCGCAACCCAAATCTCCATCGCATTCAAAACGGAGAGAATTATATGGGTTGGTGGAAAAAGTTGTGCCCCAACAACAGAAAACTTTTCACAACCGTTCCAGGCTGAATTTCCTGACGCCTCCGTTTTAATTAGTTCGTCCTTTGTTTTCGTGTCATTTCATCATGAATTTAATAGTTTTGTTGGCTGAAAATGTCTGAAAACATTAAAAGACCGAGCACTCCGTTATCGGGCAAATAAACTTTCCGCGTCTTGGACCAAGAACCGAGGCAGTTTTATTGGAAATAACTCCGGCAGAAATGAACGTGCCGATCGTTTTTCTCGTTTTTGTTTGTGAAAAACTGAATATAATTAATTCGGAAGTTCTCATTCCGTGGTTTCGGTTGTTTCTTCTTCTTCACCTCGTTCTTAATGTCGATGCAGCAGGAAAAATATTTTTCTTCTTTGTCTCATTTTTTTGTTATTCCATTCAGGTGGCAACCTATACTTCATTCACTTTTATTTAATCACTTAGGAGGTCATGGTTTCGTTTTCAGGAGTTAGTGCACCTGATGAAAAGTCTGTGCACGTACAGAAAATATCGTTAATGACAAAACGACGTTGCCAGTTTTTTTTAACATCGAAGTAAAAGTATCAAAGATATTCCACATTTTGTTAGTTCGAATCGATCGGCGATTTTGGGGCGAAATATCGATAGGAAATCGCCTATTTTCCGTTCTTCGTCGTCCAGAAGAAGTTTCCTGTCGATATGAGGAATTTTGTGCCAGTGTCATTTTTTCCTTTCACGACTTTTGGCGTGAGTACGAATGGCAAATTTGAATTGGACCAAAAATCGATTTCTAAGCATGAATAAAGCGAAAGTAAGTACTAATCGACCTTTTTACACTGAATAACGAAGTTTTTTTTAGGTATCTGGCCGTTTAGAAAGATTTCAAACGAAATTCTGGTCCCCCAGAAGTTTGGTTAGTTTCGGTATCGTTTTTGGTGCTCAAAATTTATTTGGAATGTGTAAATGGACAAAAGAGGCTTCCTTATACGATCTTCTAACGAAAGCGACCGGAAAATATGGTTCAAGTAGGATTTTCGAGGAATTATGAGGAAAGAACTTGCAGAATGAAATTGCACGATTTTCGTAAGTAAACGGGTTCTGGATGGCCATCATCGGTCTCTAAACGATTATTGTTGATCGTTTTCATGTTTCAGAAAAAAAAAACACGTCGAAAAAGTTGAAAAAAAGAAGAAGTATGACTATATTGCATTCAACAGTAGGTGAATTCTGATTTCGATGAATTGAAATGTGTCACTGGAGCTTTCATTCCTATCGATCCTTCGCCGAAAGTAGAAATAGGCTATATTGAACCAGAATAAATCAGTTTTTTCCATATTCCAGGAGTTTGTGTCTTATTTTAGAACAGGTGAATGATAAATGTGAAGCATATGTTTGACCTATTCCATTTTATTTATACAAACCTACTAACTGTGGTAGTAATGTATGAATATTTTACAAACTAATAAATTACTCTACAGTCAGAATATTTTACTCCTTGTTCATAAGATCAAATAAATGGAATGTCGTCAAGTCTTGAACTTGATAATAAACATTAAATCTTCACAAGCATGCATATGAAAATGATGTGAATGCAATGCAATTTTTTTCCATGGCGAGAAATAATATATTTCAACAGTGATCTCTTGTACTTTTCATGCAAATAATTAGAACAGGAATCCTTTCTATCAATTCATAAAAACGTTAATTAATTTCGTCCATCACATCATTTCCAATTCATTCACATTCTGAAAAATACGCTAAGAATGTAGAAAGGACAACATAGTGTTGACTTGGAACATAAAAATATTTTGAAAAACGTCATAACTTCGATACAGAGTGGAATGTGTCAAATTTACAAGGCCAGAGTTGTGATTTTATAATTGTGAATGGAGTATATTTAGTGAGAATTCTTTTACTAGGACACGCGCATTTTTTATTTCATTCAAACAGAGTGGAGTAACCGACTCGTATTTCCCTAACGCACAAAACTCAATTTATCGCAATCTTCAAGTCGTAACGATATGAAGACATCCAATTCTCGTTTTCCTCTTCCCCTCTGAGCCCAATCCAAGGGTGAGGAGGTCTCAGTTTTTCAAACCCATTTCTCAATATCCCATTCCTCCGACAAGGGAGCCACTTATTTTCATTCCTTCCTCGAAAACGAATTATTAAATAAAATTACATAAATATCCGTTTCGTTACTTTCCGAATAACAGGCGTCTGCCTCCGAAAAGCGAACATAATAAAATATTGCCTGCAATCACGTCTCGCGAGAAAAATAGTTGAATTTCCTTTGAGGGAATTCTCGAATTCGCCGTACGTGAAACGTGCAGACGGGTTCAAAGCGGAAAGGGAGCATTTTCGGCGTGTTACTGAGAAGAAGAGAGGAGTACACGAAGATTTTCACGTCGTAATTTCAATGGATTTTCGTGTTCGGTATGATGATTTCCACACGGTGTCTTTTGATTGTTCGGGGGTAGTCTTCTGAGCTCTAACGGCTTTATTTGCTTGTAAAAAGTGTGTGTTGTTTGATGGCACTTGGAAGTGTGTTACGTGAGTGTTCTGTGCCTCTTATACGTGTCGAGTAATTATTGGGCATCCCCACATTCGAAGTGTCAAAGGCGTCTCTTTTCAATCGTACTCCTGCGTTTTGTTCCAGAGGCTTGAGGCCTTATTAACACGTTTTCGTTAGGTTATGTAACAACAGAACGATAATTTCATTGCTTTGTCCCAATAGGATCTCAAGGACGTGGACAAATTGTATTTCCATAAAATGATACGTACCAGATCCTTCGCCCTTTCGTAACTACGATTTCAATTTCACATGGAACTAAAACTCTCTAAACCATTACCATGAAAATAAATACGCCTCGCCCCATACTCGAATAGAAATATGCCTTAAGGGTCTACATCCCTGAAAAAAAGGGACCCAGAAACGATTTATTCTTTCTGATTGATGAAGGGATGTATGAATGTATAAAGATAAAAATAATAAAAAAATATTTTATAAGTACCTATTAAATGAATGAAAAGGATATTCCCCATCATATTTGGTTGTTTTATAATATTTTCACCATTAAAACGAACAAATATTTTTGTGTTTTTTCATTTCAGTATTGAAGTCTATCATTCAGTTGATCAAACATCTATCTCATTTTTCTTTCAGAATTTACCTTTTTTTGTAAATGATCTTACAACAATGTGTTGTTTTCACGAAACTTATTTCTTCGAATTTTTCTATGCGAAATGAGAAATATACATTTTTATCAACGACAAGGTTTGCTTTAGCCGTCGATTAGTGAAAATTAATTGTTTCTTACAATTGTGGATTCTAAGATGGAATTGGATTTTTTTTAAAAGACATGCCCCGCAGGTATCTCCTCCCAGATGACTGGTAAAGGAAAATTAGAGTGTCATACAGCCAGTGTGAGATCTAGTTCAGTGTAGGATTTCTTGTTATATTCCCTGCGCCCCAACATTCATTCTATTGAGCTAAATAATCCAATAAATAAAAATTAATGAACTGCACTGCCATCTGGCGGTATACGTTTCTTATTTTGAAGGCTGAAGACTCTTAAAAGGGGGCATTTTGACAAGAAACCTTGAGGCGTATAACTAATAAAAATTTTCTCCTCAATATTTAACGCTCTATTCAATCTGCTGTATAAAAATCCAACAACATGCACTCTCGTCGGTCAGAAATGTATCCGTAAATATCGGGCATTCAAGAATGCCTCCGCTATGGCGTGTGCAGCCATCTGAATGCCATGTTGAACATTCGGTATTCACGGTATATTGCAGCGTGTAGCGTATAACGAAAAATGCGAACGCGTTATTCTGTTTCAATGTATACTCAATTATTCTCGTTCACGTTTTTTCGAGGCAATTATGCCGAAGTACCTTTGTAGAGTATGGGACAAGGAAGCTTTTCGCGGAGTATCTGATGAAACGGAATATGACTGAACTTTTCAATTTAGTTTTTCAGTGATGCGTGATGTAATTTGCTAATTGAAGACTGCAGGCAGCAGGAAAGCTTCCAATTATTTTTGTGACTCTACCCGTTCTGGTATATTTGGATAAAGATGTACAGGAATTGTGTAAACATTTCAAAATACAGGGTGGCCATTTGAAAACGAAACAGACGAGATTACAGACGAAATAATTTTTTTCGATAGAAATGCTCGGACAGGTCGATTTCTGTTTCGAGGGGGACAACTTAAGATGTAAGTTACGGACGCATAGCGCTTCAACCCTTGCTACTACAACCCTCACCCCCAATTTTTGAATAGGGAAGATGGGGTGAGTGATACCTCATTTGAAAGGTATTTTTATACTGATTTCAGCACAGTAATTGTTTTTTCATTTTATGCATTAGTTCTCGAAATATTCTCAACTAAGTATTTGAAAATGAAGTGGTGTTTTCAAGGCACTTGTAGTTGTTTTTTGTGAAAAATCTACATTTTGAGCTTCAAAACAACCATGACTGTGGCTTCCTTCCTCCAATCCACTGACTGATCTACTTTACTTTGAAAAGTCTTATTTCTTAGATCAATATTTCAAATCGTTCTGATACCGTACAGTTGGAGAATGATTTCAGTGAATAAAACAGCTAGTCGAACATCTGACCCTAGTAGCATCAACACGTACGGTATGAATTCATTTGCCCAGTGGAAGATGTTTTTCCATTTCAAATACAAGTACGGAAATTTTTGGTGTTTCGGAAGCACGAAATGTCAATTATTCGCAAAAAATTAATTTAAGTGATAAAATTAACTAACGCATGAATATTTCGAGAACTAATGCATAAAATGAGAAAACAATTACTGTGCTGAAATCAGTATAAAAATACCTTTGAATTGAGGTATCACTCACCCCATCTTCCCTATTCAAAAATTGGGGGTGGGGGTTGTAGCAGCAAGGGTTGAAGCGCTATGCGTCCATAACCTACATCTTAAGTTGTCCCCCTCGAAACCGAAATCGACCTGTCCGAGCATTTCTATCGAAAAAAGTTATTTCGTCTGTAATCTCGTCTGTTTCGTTTTCAAATGGCCACCCTGTATGTGTTAACCGCTTTCGTTCACAAATATCAATGATCTGATAGCATAAAGGGAAATCTCAGGGATTATATCAGGTGTTTTTTGAAGTGATGGAATTTTCGATAGGGATAACTGTTATTTGACAGAAGGTAGAAGTCATGTTGTTTCGACATTTCTGTTCAGTAAGCATTGACAAATTATCATGGAAAGACTCACTCCGCAACAACGTTTACAAATTGTTGAAATTCATTTTTAAAATCAGTGTTTTATTCGCCAAACTCATAGAGCACTTCGTGAAATTTATGGTTTACATGAATACATGATCGTCCATCAGAGCAGCTTATTCGTCGAACTATCGATAGATTTCGGACAACGTTTTCTCTTCTCTATGTAACCACAACAACAAAACAAAGAACTGTACGTACAGAAGAAAATATCGCTGCTGTAAGTGGTAGTGTTGATGAAGATCCAGATTTGTCTATTCGTCGACGTTCACAACAAGTTGGAATTTATCACCAGATAAATTCGCGTACCGATTCAACGCCAATTCATAGTCATTGTTTTTGTGTAAACTATACCACCCACTTCAATCTTTCTACTTCTACGAAAAGAAATGAACACTTGAAAGATTCAATCCGTTTCCATTCCAATTCGAATAATCCCCACAGATCACAACCGGAAATAATCCGGATATCCCCGGCCCCCCGATCTTCAATACAGATAAAACTCGAACTGCACTTTACCCGGAGTTCAGAACCTGTTATTGCGGGAACTGAATATTTCAAAGAGCGGAAACTTTCAATTGAAACTTCCAAGGTAAGGGTGCTTCTTTCTGAACGAATCGCCGGCAAAAGAGCCCGCGTGTAGCTTCGGACTTGATATAAAGCCGGAAAAATTCGATATGTTCACGACTTCCTGCAGGAGTTTTGCAGGAAGGAGGTAAATTATGCGGGGGTGAAAGCTGCGGTGTGCCTCCAGGAATGTCAGAAATTCGGCTCAGTTTGGATTCCGTTTGTCGAATATACACAATGAAAAAGAGTGTAAAAGGCTTCCTTGGCCAGCATATTTACCTGATCTTAGTCCCTTCGAAAACATATTGGTATTTCTACTCACTTGAGGTAGTTGAAGTCTATACTGGACACATTTCCCATGCACAACTGCTGGCACAGATCAGGCAGTCCCCTCTCCTTGCAACATGGCGTGTGGTCCAAACCTTGGGTCAAGCAGCTGAAGGTAGCAGGGGCCCATGGAGCACAAATCATCAGATCTGTGATTTCTGCAGATGCAGTCTCTGTCGGGTCGCAGAGCTTGTTTATACAGGGCGGATGACTTACGCCTTTCTCCCGACAGCAGGTTTTTATATCCGGGAGTTTTGGGGCTTCTCCAACCTCCTTCTGTTGAACCTGTTGGATTAACAGAAGGTACATGCAGTTTAAGACACCCAATTCTTCAAAAACCCTCCTGAAAAATAATGGAAATATCTGCACTCACCTTGGTAGGAGTCAAGGTCAAAGTACGAACAGCGTAGCTGGGCAAGCTCGAACCGTGGGTGTTGACAGCTGTCACAGTCACCTCGTACATGGTGAAAGGGACGAGATCGTTTATGACTATCGATTTTTGGGGGGCTTTGACGTTCAGATGGATGGCGTGCGAGGTGGTAGTGGACGTAGACGTGGTACTTGGGAGGGATTGGTCGGCGGATGGTGCTATTTCTTCGTCGAAAGTATGGAGGGAGGTTACGTTCACTGAGAAGTGGGAGACGGTCTCTGGGTTCATGTACGGGTACTCCCACATCACTTTGATGGATTTTTCGTTCAAGGCCTCCACTTCAAGCTCTTCTGGTTGACTTGGCAGAAGTTCTGGAAGCAAAATAACCAATGGTCTCTGATTTCTTTCATGTATTGAATACTAGGATTGCTGACTGAGTCAAGGCAACAGTGAAGTTGATATGAATTGAGCATGATCAGTTTGTAGACCTCATGAGAAACACAAAAAGGATCTAAAGCGTAAAGTATATAGAGAATTTTTCTTAAGGTACCAGAAACGAACGAGGAAGAAATGTTAACAACATAAATATGGACTTGGCAACAATTCTTGAATGGGGATCTAATAACTTGGTAGAATTCAACGCAAACAAAACACAAGCATGTCTTTTCTCTAGAAAAGCCGATCTTACTGTGCCCAGCATAAAATTGTCGGAAGTAACCATACCATTGAAGTCATCCATTTCGATGCTTGGCATTACTGTCGGCAGTAACCTTTCCTGGGAGAATCACGTGAGATCCATTGCTAAAAGTACATCCCAGAAACTTGGTTTTCTGTTTCGTGCCAGGAGCTATTTCACCTCAGGTCAGCTGCTTATGATCTATAAGGCCCAGATTCGACCTGTCCTGGAATACTGTTCCCATATTTGCAGTGCTGCACCTAAACACACCCTAAAACTCTTGGATTCTGTACAAAAAAGGGCAATTCGTCTCATCGGTGATGCCTCGCTTACAAACTCGCTCACTTCTCTGGAACACCGTAGAAAAGTGGGCGATCTGTCTCTATTTTATAGATTTTCCATGAGCGATGCTCTTCTGAATTATCAGCAATCGTTCCCCCTCTGGCAGTCTCTTCCAGACTGACCCGTCAAGTTAAGTCTTCACACCCCTTCGTGGTAACTTTGGAGACCTGCAGAACATCTCTCTTCAAAGACTCGTTCATCCAACGAACAGCGAGGCTTTGGAACACATTGCCTAGGGAGGTGTTCCCCGAGGCATATAACCTCCAGAAATTCAAGAAGAACACCAATTCCTACCTGCTTGCCCTTGGTTCTCACGATGTTCTCTGAACATTACAGGATATTCCTTTTCGTGAAAACCACAACATAAAAAAAGGATCTTTCACTTTGAAATATTCATGAAAAATCCTCAATTTCCTTTCAAATGTCACCTGCGCCTCATATCTTGCGACTCTTAGCTCGTGCATGTTCGAACATGCAGTTTTTAAAATTCCCAAACCATCTGGAAAACGAGTTATCTTCACGAAACTGTATAATGCATAAATTCGGTCTTTGGAGATATGTAAACCTAACGTTTCCATACCCTGGTCCCTGTGCGCTCTCCAAGAATCTCAACGCAGACATGCTACATCGAAATCACGATCCTAGACTTGCTTCTTTCCAAGGACAGTCTGCCTTGTGAAGACGTGTGCAAATATTAATTTCATTCATGTTGACTCTTCCTGCAACTAAAAGCCTCGTTCACGCTGGAGAAGCCACTCGAGAGGAACATTAAGGAGATGTCTGCAGCTTGAAGACGGTGTCGAAGTGGCGGTTCGAACGTTTGGAGATTGACTCTAGAATTTCCAGGTGGAATCTAATCATCCTATCCGGTGTTTATTTAACGCTAATGTGCTGTTGAGGAGTGACGAGTCTGCGAATGTCGTATTCCTGGAAATATTCCAGTTAGATACTTCCAGTTATCTTTTGCTAGATAGATTAGCTCATGTAGCATATCCGAGGAAGGTACAGGCACCAAGAAAGTGAAAAAACAGAGAGACTGGTCTTTTCCAACCAATAACCTTCACCAAACCTTCAGAGTGGACTAGGAAAGGGACTCCACTAGCCAGATTTTCAAAGAAAACTACAATTTCAATGGTTCAGAAACCACAGCAGGAGCAGTCGCAGGAATATTCAGGCCTGGAACAGAATGCCTTCTATCGTTGGGCTCCTGTTCGAGTTTTTCCCAGGTAGAACTAACCACAACTGGATGTCTGTGGTATGAGAAAATGCACCTTGGAGAAAGAGTCTCAAAAGAAGAAGTAAACCAAAAAGAGAAAATCTGGCGAAATCTTTAAGGGCTGGATCAACGTCTTGAAGCACAGCAGGAACTTGGAACCCTCTCCATCTAATTGGTGCCTTATACGAGCCTCTGTTCATTCGCTCTGCTTGAAACTTCAGGCTCACAACTCTTTGGGGAGCCTGTACAAAAAAATCCCTGCTGTCTTTCTCTTACTGTCTCAATTACTTCCAATAGCCAATAAATAAGCACCAAATAGAAGCAAAACTTTTCCGATGGACCTGTGACTCAAAGAAGAAGGCCTGAAGGAAGACTTTACTGGAAGTTTTTACAGCCCTGGAGCAGATTGCAGACCATATCACAAAGAGCTCTGTTCCATCTTCCATTAGATGGATGATGCTGCATTATCATCGAACCAGAGAGTCCGGCCTCAACAATAGGGCGATACATCCACAGGTCCACTCCACTTTCCGACTTTCCCCCTTCCCCCTCGAATTTATCTTTTCATGGCCGACAAAAGACGATGCTCGGATTGATGACATTAATAGGATCAGCTCGGTGAGAATCGGCTCGAAATGGCAGAAACTCTCACTTTAATGACGTCCTCTTCAAGCGGATGAGCCGGAGAGCTATGAACATAAATTTCGATTAGGAAAAACCATTCCGGTCGACGATGGCGTGAATGGAAATGAAATCGGGGCAGGAACATCGATCTCAATATTATCTTTTCTTGATTCTGTGAGAGTCACTTGAAGTGGCAGATCGGCAGTTTTAATTTGTGATTCCGGTGCAGTTATTCGAAGTAATGGGGTTTTGATGGGGGTCTCGGGGGCATGATTCGAGGGGGAAAAGGATGTTATCGAATTTTCATGGAATACCTCGCCCAAGTTGAATTTCTAGAGAGAAGGTGAGAAATGATCAAAGGGTGTGACCCCCCTAAAACCCTATATTTGTCGTCACCAAGAAATCCTCGAAGGATCTGATGTTGTCATTCGATCGGAAATGTCTTCAACTCATTTGAATCTTCAATAATAGCCATTTTGCGGAACGATAACACCCATACCTTGGGCGGTCTGCGCTTTCAAACAAAACTTGAAAATGAAATATCCTCGGAAATATCGAAAACATGAAACGTGAAAAAACAATTAGTTATGAGAGGTATATGGTCGAATTTGGTATCAAAATATAGGTTTTCGAGGTCGCTGAATTCAATAAAAGATGATCCAGAGCTATATATTTCATTGTTTAGATTTTCACCTGTCAAATAGATTTTTTTCAAAAATCGAAATTTCAAACCCACCATTCACTTTTATTCAATCACATAGGAGGTCATGGTTTCGTTTTCAGGAGTTGGTGCACCTGATGAGAAGTCTGTGCGTGTACAGAAAACATCGTCAATGACAAAACGACGTTGCCAGTTTCTTTGTTTACATCAGAGTAAAATATCAAAGATATTCCACTTTTGGCGTGAGTGCGAACGGCAAATTTGAATTGGACCGAAAATAAATTCATAAGCATAAATAAAGCGAAAGTAAGTACTAATAAACCTTTTTACACTTGATAACGAAGTTTGTTTAGGTATCTGGCCGTTTAGAAAGATTTCAAACGAAATTCCGGTCCCCCGGAAGTTTGGTTAGTTTCGGTATCGTTTTTGGTGCTCACAATTTATTTGGAATGTGTAAATAGACAAAAAAGGCTTCCTTATACGATCTTCTAACGAAAGCGGCCGGAAAATATGGTTCAGGTAGGATTTTCTGGGAATTATGAGAAAAGAACTCGCAGAATGAAATTGCTCGATTTTCGTAAGTAAACGGGTTCTGGATGGCCATCATCGGTCTCTAAATGATAATTGTTGATCGTTTTCTTGTTTCAGAAAAATAACACGTCGGAAAAGCTAAAAAAAGTAGAAATATTCAGATGATTGAAATGTGTCACTGGAGCTTTTATTCCTATCAATCCTTTGCCGAAAGTAGAAATAGGCTATATTGAACCAGAATACATCGGTTTTTTCCATATTCCAGGAGTTTGTGTCTTATTTTAGAACAGGTGAATGATAAATGTGAAGCATATGTTTGACCTATTCCATTTTATTAGTACAAACCTACTGTGGTAGTAATGTATGAATATTTTTTAAACTAATAAATTACTATACAGTCCGAATATTTTACTCCTTATTCATAAGATCGAATAAATGAAATGTATATCTATTGAGCTTTCGGGAATTGACATTCTTGCTTATTAATTTTTAACCCAAACTCAGTTAATATGGCATTGAAATTATTAGTTTCTCTGTGAACAAATTCGTTAATTTAGTTATTATGTTTATTTTCTTTGTGATGAATGAATAAAACTGTTATTTATTTGAAATAAAGAAATATTAGAAATAGAAATGTTATGCAGCCTCACAATCATATCACATAAAATATCATGATGAAAACAAAGCACATCGATAAATCTTTACAATCATAAATCCAAAACTCCTTTACATGTAGAATATTGTTCACAATTTTCTGTTGTGTTCTCCAAAATTAAATATACATTCTGAGAAATACGCTAAGACTGTAGAAAGGGCTACATAGTGTTGACTTGAAACATAAAAATTTTTTGAAAAACGTCATAACAGAGTGGAATGTGTCAAATTTCCAAGGCCAGAGTTGTGATTTTATAATTGTGAATGGAGTATAGCTTCCGCGTCCAAACGTTATTTGAATTATGTTGATCAGCAGTGGCCATATAATCTATTATAGTTTAAATTTTCACCTGGGAAATTAAAGTTTCGAAGGCTGGATCGGAACCTTCCTTAACCTAGGGTTTTTACGTTCTCGTCTTTTCAAAGAATCTGTACTCACCAATGCCCTCCACGATGCACGCCAACGTTTGTTCCGTGTAAGCCGAACAAGAGAAGTGCGTTTTTATGTTATCCGTGATCTTCGTGTAAAATCCCCTGCACACGTCCTGGCAAATATCAGGGACCCTCTCCTGGATACAACAAGGCACGTGGTTTCTTCCGTCGGCCATACATTCAACAATTGACGGAAAATCAGATTCGCAATTTTCAGGATCTTGGCCCGTGCTACCTATAAATTAATGGAATGGTAACCGTTCTGATACTACAACAAGAATATACATTTTTGAGATCACTGAAGAAATTTTCACGTCATGGACTTCTGCCAAATGAAACAAGCTTCTAAATTGAACATTCTGAAGAGTGAGAATGGGATATATCTTCTCTCTATAGTCTCATACCTTCCAGTATGCTCTGGATGTTGCAGAATCCAAGGCAGTTGAGAGAAACGTTTTTCATCTGACAGCAGTCAGTGTAGTTGTGATTCCTGCTACTGAAGGGCGTCTTTGGTTCCAGAGATGAGTCAGTCATATTTGCTGGCGGTGGAATTGTCTTTGACAGAACTGTAATGAAAGACAAGATGTTAGATGAGAGAGTCTACAGAACTACATCAAATCAGAATGCATTTAAAGAGTTGACTCCATAATTGAGAAGCGTCAGTTTTGACATAGCTTATAGGCGTTGAAAACAACATTAAAGGGGAATTCAAAATGGCACTGAGTGAAATGCACTATATCCACATGCCAGTTCCACATGTTTCAGCACATGGCATTTTACCTGACACAAATGAATGGAATTGTAATTGATCGAACAGCGATCCAATCAATTAGCAAGTACTAGTGGAACGTCATGTTCTCATTAGCAACTCGATAGTTTCATTTATTGTTCAAAGAGCATTGTTCGAACACACTGATCATGGGATTATTCGCTGTATTTTGAAACATTCCTGATGAGCTAGCGTACACTTGTTCTGGACCAGAAGTCAGTACTAATTCAGAACTTAATGAAAAAAATGTGAGCAGATTGAAGCAGTTTTCTTTTCGAAATTCCGAGATGAAAAGAACAAAAACTGAAAAAGAATCTTAGTTAAAACTTACCACTCAATTTATGAAAACTCCTGACTATAGGATTGCTGTTGACTTCACATACGTATATACCCGAATCAGTTGGTTTTGCCTGCTTGATCAGCAATACCCACACATCTCCACCTGAAGGTACAGAAGTGTCTTCCATAGATTCTGCAGAAAAAAATCATACCATAAACAATAACCAATACAAGATGTTAATTGAGAAGTTCTCTGGTTACACTTCCTTTCTTTTTCTGTCTACCAGACATATCTACCAGAATTTGCTGACAAACTCTTTATCTACACAGATTCTTGCATTACTCTGATACTGAAGTCGTCATATTCTCAATCTCTTTCACCAAAAACTTTCATTCTTCATCGGAATCGAATCAAGAAATTTAATTGCGAAGAGAAGTCAGCTACCCAACTTGAATAAAAATCAGATTTCTATCAGATCCGACAGACAGGCACAACCCGAATCAATTACAGAGAAAGTTGAGTCGGTTCCCCCCTTGCGGATAATGAAATTCACCCCAAGATGCTGTCAAAATAAAACGGCGCAAGAATGGGATACGGTTTATGTTTCTTGTCCTTTGTTACTTGGATGATTCGATTTAAGGGTCACCTATAGGGCCTCCAGAGGGCGCTTTTTATGGGGCTATTTCGATTGGGAGGTGCATGCCAATTATTGAGTTGTATATTTTTGATATTTTTTCGTCAGGGGCAGTTAGGACCGAGCTTTCACTTTTCATTGATCTTGGATAATTGGGTGTTCCAATAAAAGTTACGTCGGACATCGTTATAGAGATGGATCATTCTGAGAGCTTTGTGGAAAGGAAGGTTCAAACTTTGAGAGATATGTTGAAATGCTCGTAATTTCAGTTTATGTTTTTGTCGGTATCGTATTTAACAAATTACTATGTTCCCTAACAAAATATGTATACTGCTCCACAAGAGTTGGGGATATCGTATTCAATCGTTTTTAAAAGTATGTAATCTTCGAGAAAATCGCTGTGAAATAATTTAAAACTCAATGACAACTTGAATCGATCCAATAAAAATCAGTATGAGA